>OX637407.1:22312190-23732190 GCA_951799425.1 Ilex aquifolium | reverse complement strand
TGTAGTTGGGGAGCAATATCGAGAACTCGATACTTTTCTGACTTGACAGTGATCAGGGGCACGTTATCATGGCACTCGAGCTCAAATCCTGGTTTTCCACGGTAATCTGCACGATTCGCTCCCCAGAAGGGATATTTGATGCTGCTGATGCCTCCACATGAAAAATCTTCACCACAGTTTTCATATCGTGCTTCGTTAGCGCATAGAAACGTCGGGGTTATCATAGAAATCAATGTGATTGCCAGGATGAAGTGAAGGCAAGATGGTGAAGGAAAGAAGTGCATTTTGAGGAATGATCAGATCCTGGTAGAATGAAAATTGAGCTGATTGTATTCTTTTTTGTGACTAGTTCAGACGCAATGAGGCAACTTTGCAAAAATTTTGGGTATCTTTGGAAATGATGTTGAAAAATAGTATCGAAAAACGTTTTTGCGAGAAGAATTTTAAAAAAGTATGTTATGATGTTTTGGACATTTGGGAGTGCCGGCCAATGTGAAAATTGCTGGAGGATTAGAATACACCCATATGGGATGTATGTTGGCTTGACTGATTGGAAATCTTGAAAGGGATTGCAATATCCCCCAAAACACTAGCCAGATTTAACAATACAACAAACTCAACAAGACTATAAACAGAATATTAAGATGATTAATAAAAGAACATATTCAGGAATAAGAGACAAAAATGCGAATCAGAAGTGAAATTGACTGGACTAGGCTCAAAAATCAGAATACAAGAATAGGGGTGTAAATTCTCGAATTATTATTTATTGTATTCTCGGGTTCGATTATTTTGTGCTCGGATTCATATGGAGTTCTAGTCAACTATGACACGACAAACATTACATATGAACCGAAAATTCAAGACAAACTAAAACCCCTTCTTCTAAACTAAACCTACCACCGATACGTCCCCATAAAATAAAATTCACTCTATTCAAATGCTAGCAAAATGAAGTAAAAACCCTCTAATTTCTCAATGATTCCTACAATCAAGAATGAAATAAAACTAAAAAAATCAAGCATTTTGTTGATATAATAATAGATAAATAGATTTTTCGTATCACAATCGAATTACCTGTGTTTAACACTAACTGGTTTATTTAATACTTTTGTTAGTTGGTCATGTCAATTTTAGATTCATATCAAAGTAATAGTCAACTTCAATACACTATTTTCATGTAGCATTCATGTCATATTGTCGTAACCTATCCCAAAATTGTTATCTAAACAAGAAGAACAATTTCCTAAATGCAAGGATCCTAAATATTGTTATGCTGTCAATTTCTTATTGACTCTTCCCTGGCATATGATCGTGGGTGAGCCAAAAATCTATATAATAAAGTAGTTTACAATTCAAATTTCAAAAGATAAATAAAATGACTTTTGCTTTTCGCGGTTCAGATCGCTTTAAATTTTACTTTAAAGTTAATCTAACGGTTAATATTAACACCCTAAATTTAATAGGAAAAATAGGCCCCTAAGGGTGTGTTTGGAGTGACTTTTAAAAGTATTTTTACAAATTATTTTTCATAAGTATTTTTTTTAAAAAAAAATAGTATTTGAAACCGCACCACCACTACCTCTACCACCACCACCACCATCGTCGCCACCACCGCCGCCCGCCGCCACCACCGCAGTCGCCATCGTCACCACCACCACCGTCGCCACAATCGCCATTGCCACCACCATTGCGCCGCCACCACCACCACCACCACCGCCGTCGCCGCCCACCACCACCACGGTCATTGCCACCCACCACAACCATCACCGTCTCCTACCACCACTACCTCTCACCCCCACTACAACCGATGTTTAAATTCATTTATCTTTCATCTATATTTGTGATTTGATTTTGGATATGAATACAAATATGTTTATTGTTTACCATTTTTTATTACTTTGTGCTTCCAGGTACAAGCAATAACTAGTTCATTAATATTATATATATTTCTTCAATCATGTGGGAGTTGGTTGGCCAAACCGAAGCTTGAAGTACACCTACCTCGTGAGTCGTGAGCATGATTTGTTGAACAAAAATGTTGATAATTCTCAAACAGAGCCTGTTTAGTATTTGCTAGTGCAAAGCTAGTTCGCTAGCCCACGGTCCATACTTCAATCTAGGTCAACAACGGTAAGTTTGTTGGATAATCCACTAAAGACCCATCAAGACCGACGCAGCGGGGGATACTGACATAGCAAGTTCCGCAAGCGCCACACAATCCAAGTAACTCCAAAGTATAAACATAACCCTAAATCGACTTACAATCAAGCTAACCTCAAGTTATAACTGTAAGCTCATATTTTAACCCTAATTAACTAGCATTGGGCCTATTTGGAGCTGACTTTTTTGGGTGTGACATAGAAGTTTTAAAAAAAAATTGAAAAAGTCAGAGTTAAAAAAACTCTTGGAACCGTTTATAATGTTTATAAAAAAGTCGGTTTTTCCTTCGTATCCCATTTTTCAGTTTTTCTTTGGTGTTCATAAAAGCCGTTTTTGCCCAAAAAACTGATGCAAACGCAGCCCAAATTTTTTTTTTTTTTAAATGCAGCCCAATAAGCCCGGGTCCAAAGGGATCAAGTTTCTTTTCCTCTGAAATATAAAAATAAAATTTAAGATTTTAAGTCAGTTTCAAACAAGTCCATTATGTTTTTTTTTTTAATATTTTAGAATATTTAAATATACTTTGGTTGGTTCTAATTTAAAGATTTTCTAATACAAATATTCAACCTATCCACTTTTACCATTAATATTTTTTAGTAGGTAAGTCATTTTTAATTAAGGTTTGCTTTGAGTGGTTTATTTATAAATACTAGTTAACTATGTCCACCCAGCTGCACCTTGTATTCAAGAAAATGTCGTATTATATACTTAATATTACGTATCAAATCGACCCACTATTTAAGTAAAGTTGTTTAAGAATGTCCGGCCACAAAAACCTCATGTCCACCCCAAATCCGTTTGGATTCAAATATCTATTCCTATCCCATCCCACTCTAATAATGGTGAAACAAATCAGCTTCCTCCTTCAACCCTGCCCATTATCATCCCTAATTTCCTCTTCCTTTTCCTTCACTTCCATGTTATTCTTTAAGCTAATCTACCAGAATCAGACTACAATCAAAGAATAAAACAACACACTTAAAATTATTCGATTAAGTTTTCAAGCACTACAAACAATACCTAAAACTAGCAAAAGTAGCTAGTCACCACTCTATCCCCCTCCAAGCTAGAAAGCATCATATCTGCAAGGCCGCTCATTTCATAATGTAAATCAAACAACAAAACGGAGCAAACCAAGTGACCTGGAAAAAGATACCCAGTGCTAACATCAAATTTGAAGTCATATCACTTGCTACAAGAAAAATTCTGGGTTCTCGGGTCCAGAATTTTTCATCTAATAGAAACGAGTACATACCTGGCGGAGTGGCCATGGACCCTGGGGAGGATCCGTTAGCAGTTTTGCAGCTACTAGCCACATAAGGCGCGTCGACGCAAAAACAAGTGGTTTGATTGGTAGGAAAATCATATCCACACCGTCCCTTGGACCCGATGCACTCACGGCAGGCTTTGCTATCCACCGTCCATCTAACTTCAAAACCTTCCTGAAGAACTTGATTCAAACTAGTTAAATTTACGGATGATCCTGAACCCGTTTGGAGAACTGGGACAATGACACTGGTATTACAGGTTCCAGGGCCTTGAGTTCCAGGCAATACATAGACAGTATTGTTCCGACAAGAAAGAGGGCTAAGACCAGGAGAATTCGATGAGAGAGGACAACCATAGAGAAATGTGAGGTTCATATAAGTATTGGCGTAATCAAGGAGGGAGTAATCGAGGGTTGTGTTTACTAAATCACGTGGACAGGTTGTCTGCATCAGATCCTCCCGAACAATCTTCATAACTTGAGTATCCTGATAGATATCCAAGACGCTGTAACTTATGTTCATAATAGCAATAGTTGTGACATTTCCCTGATCACAATTGAGCACAAAACCAGGATAGCCACAATATTCAGGATCTCCAATCCCGCGAAAAGGATATCCCACTCTGGTGATGGTTCCACAATTGAACGTATTGCCACAGCTCACGTACCACTCATCGGGGTTACACGAAACTCGCGGAACTTGAATCACCACTAAGAGATTCAAGATGAAAAGGAGAGAGAAGAAAGAAAACCATGAAAAGATTTGGGAATTCATTGGAAGAAATTATGGTGAAGAGAAAGGTGTGGAAGATAGTATTGAAGAGTAATGGTTAGAGTGGTGGTTGGATAGAAAATAGAAGTCGTTGGTGACAAAAGTCTCGGCTTGCTGACAATTCACCAATTCTTTTATTGGAGCTGGCATAGAAAATTGAATGAAAATGATAGAAGGGAAGACTTTGAGAGCACTTGACTGATTTTGTCTCTACTTCAGAACTCCTTGAAGCAAGCCAAACCATAAAAAAGAACAGGGTAGCAAAATATCAAACTAATTGAAACAGAGAAGAAGAAGAAGAAGAGGGGGGGAATGAATTGACTGTTAAATTTTCTACGGTAAAAAAGAAAAAAAACCTTGAACTAACCCTCAATCTCACTTCACCCCTATACTTTTAAAAGAAAAAAAAACCTGAACTAACCCTCAATCTCACTTCACCCCTATACTTTTACGGATTTCACTTTACCCCTCCAACTTGCGAAAAAACTGCAAATGTTAATAAAGGAAACAGTGAAATCGAGGTTTAGTAATAAAGATTTTTTGTATTTTACCCAATTTTCTATTGTGGCTGCACATCGGAAGGATTTGAGAGCAATTTAATGTGAGAAAATCAGGTGACAATCAGGGGCGGTTCAACAGCATTAAAAAGAAGCTTGGACTTTAGGCCCAAATTTTTAAAAGGCTCCATAATTTTAGATATATTGCTAATTCATGGCAAACAAAGATTCAAAAATATTATTGGTACCGATTTGGGGACTAATAATCCCGTACTAATTGGAACTTACAGATAATCTAATGGCTATAATAACTTAGACCCTCAAATTCGGTCTTCAAATTAGGTCCATGTAGCATTGCTCTAAGAGATTATAGCCCTTGAATACTCTGAAAAAGTTCCATCAATCAAGGATTTGTGAAGTTGAACTCAATACAGAATTAAATACCCTAGATTTCCACAAATATAATCTTTAATTGCACAAGATACATACAACTGTAATCAGATCAAAACTCTGTCAAAATTACGGAAGACAAGTTTTGCCTTGTAGATTCAGAAGCTATACCAAAGCAGAATATTATCACACAGCTACTCATATATGGTAAAATCCTATGGATGCTGACAAAATATTTAGCAGTGATGCACCAGATATTGTTGCCTTGGGATCGACATGGCCACGATTAAGGCTTGGGAGGAATTTGCAAGAATTCTAAGCTTCCTTCCAACATTTCCAAAACTCTAGTCATTGATGGCCGATTTGAGGGATCAGTTTGTATGCACCACAAGCTCACTATTATCATCTTCCTAGCTCTAATATTTTCTTCAGAATCCATAATGCTAGGCAATCCAAGTTCTCCATTGAGTTCAAGTTGTCGGTAAATCCAATGTGGAAAGTAAATTTCACTGGCTCGATCAACAACCACCTCAATATTTTTTCTTCCTCCAACCATTTCTAGAACCATCATTCCGTAGCTATAGACATCTGACTTGTGAGAGACACCTCCAATGTTTCTACAAACTACTTTGGGAGGAATATACCCAACTGTCCCTCTTGCAGCCAACATTGAGATAATGTTCTCTTTTCTGGGGCATAGTTTAGCAAGACCAAATTCAGAGATCTTTGGGCAGAACTTTTCATCTAGAAGAATGTTATAAGGCTTTATGTCAAAATGCAAGATTCGTGTGCTACAACCACGATGTAAGTACTAGAGTCCTCTAGCAATGCCTATTGCAATTTGGTACAATTTCTCCCATCCCAGCTGACGATCTGTCGAGGAATTTTCATCATAAATGAAATTTCTCAAGGGATCCATTAGGCATGAACTCATAGATGTGAGCTCTTTCGCGACCCTCAAAACAAAAACCAAGGAGACTTATGATGTTAACATGTGAAGTCCTACTAATACTTGCAACCTCGTTAATAAATTCTTCTCCAGAACCTTTTGATTCATTCAAAACCTTCACTGCCACCAGACTGCCGTCGTGTAACTTTCCTCTATACACAGAGCCAAAGCCTCCTTGACCTAGTTTAACATTGAAGGATTTGGTCATCTTCTTAATGTCCGAATAACGGTACCTTTTTGGAGCCATGGATCCGTAAACTGCTAGAAGGGCTTCAACATTTTTGTATTTCTCTGTTTCCTTTTTCCAGAAGAACACAGGTTTGCCTAGTGCGAATTTCCTTCTGAAGCAAAAGACTGCAGCTACTAAAATGCCAACTCCAACAGCAAAAGCTGCTGCAATCGCTGAAAGGAGAAGACAACATTATGCAATATAGGATCCAGAGTTTATTTAGTTAATTTTACAGTGTTTAAATCTCTGTGATGCCAAAGTACAAAGAATGCTCATAATACGATTTGATCCCCTATTGTCAAAACACTCAATCCCATTCTTTTTCTTTTTTCTAGCACTGGAACTCCCCCCCACCCCCCCAAAAAAAAAAAAACAATCTCACACACAGGCACACAGAGAGGATAGGTTAACATTGTAGTCTACTGATTTCTACTTCGAATTTCCATTTCTATGATTGTTCTAACTTGTACCTGGTAGGATATATTGAGTGCTATTCCTGTACCATGCCAAGAATCATATTCAAACTTCTATAGACAAAAGTTTGACCCTTTTAGATATGTCCTTAGCTTGTCGTCTTAGGCGGGTTTAATTGCTCTCCAATCAAAGGCTTAGAGTTTTCCTAGTCCCTAGAATTGTTCTTTACACATCTATATATTGTTTCAATGTTTTCAACATGGCAACTGATAGAAGTGAAAGAGCATATGACTACATCTCTCCCTCTGCATGTAAGAACTGAAGAGGCATATTACCTGCAGCAAGAATTGATTTCAAGTGGGTTCCTCCTGCAACCAATGTAAGCCACACAATATCAGTTCAGCAATTAATATGAATAAAATTGAAACTAGAAAAACCAGTCCAGGTCAAAAACCAATTTAAACTGATCAGGGTTGTACAGATGAATTTTTTTTTGGATCTGCTGTGGATTTCAGAACACACCGAAAATAGCAATAAATGTTTGAACTTGGTCATAATAGACCGAATCTAAAACTGAAAGGATCCGGATTTGTGTGGAGGCCCCCAGTGGAGCAAAATAATGGCAGTGGGTTTTGCCAAAGCAAGCTTAAAGACTGTTAGCAATGAACCATGGAAGATAATGCAAAAAATAGTGTTCTTTCAATTCCTCTTCCTCTTGGCCTGCTGGGATGCTCTCAATCTTGAAGCTACTGGGGAAGGATTCCAGCTCGAGGGTACAAATCAACTTTATTGCTCCTAAGCTCACGTTTGCTTAGGTATTGGCCACAAAATTGTGAAGCCTGCTTGGCTGATTCCTTGAGACCATGTCCTAGTTTAAAAACCACATTTTCTTTCAATCCCCCTCAAGTACTGGCCTTGAGGAGGGATCCAAAGAAGTGTTCCTCCAAAGAAAGTACAACAGTAGATAAACCCATTTGTTGCAGCGCTGGATGAGATAAATTTATCAAACCAACTATAAGGATCACCACTGCAGGCATAACTGAAGTAAACAAAATCTTACTTTTGATTTAAAGTCATGGCTATAAAGACAATAACAGGAAAAGGTGGAAGGGGGGGGAGGGGAGAAACTTGATGAAGTATGAACAAGGAACATTTAAAACCTACATGCCTAATCATATGACAAATCAAGAAGGATCAAAATGTCTGTATAGAAGATATTTTAACGTAAATTGTGGATTGACAGGAAAAAAAAAAAAGCAGCACAGATTTTACCATACCTTGGGCTTTGTCACAGTAAAATTCATTGTTTCTGTCAATTAGGCATAGCCCTCCTTCAAGTTTACACTTAGAACACTCATCAGAAACATGCAATTGAAAATAGAATTCGTAAGTTAATACTGCAAACGGATCACTGTAATTTGGATTAGAGTTGGGTTCTACCCCATTTTGTGGCAGCAGTAAAACTGAACAATGAGGTGGAGGAATCAAGCCAGGCATAGATGGATATGTGTAGTAGACAGAGAATTCCGGACAGCCTTTGTAACTGTAAGAACTGTTGAAATATTTATCTGCCTGCCGGGAAAGTTCAGGACTATTGGTGCATTTGAAAAAGGTGAGATTGGGGGAGATTGTAAACGAAAGAGAAGGAGAGTTGGGAAGAGTGAGATTATTGAAAGAATCACAACTTCGGTAATTTAAGAGATGTTCGCGCGCTTGGTCAATAACTAGAATGCTTTTACTTTGCAAGATTCTTCGAGCTTGATACCATTGTCCATTCTTCTCCAGTTGGACGGTTGGAACTAGTTTATCACAATCTAAGATGCATAACCCGCAATCAGGTTGCTTGAAATTGGTGAAAGGGAAGCTAATCAAACCAAGAGATCCACACTGGAATGACACTGGACAACCATGGGAGGATTGGTTCATTTCTTGAGCTGAGTGAAGGAGCACAAGATGAGAGAGAACAAAGAAAGCGAAAAAGCAGCAGGAGCTGACCATACTGAATCCACTGTAAAGAAACACTGTTATCAACAAGAACCAACACAAAGAGGAATTAGACTCTTATGTTGTAAAGACCCCTATTAGTATCCTTTTGTTTTTGTTTCTTCACAATATATTTAGACCTTCATCCTTCAAACACACCCATTGACAGTTGGGGCTCTTCTGAAATATCAGTACACATTATTTGACGGAGGAGTTTCCCACTCACCTACCAACACAATTGAACAGCTGTGGAAAGAATAGTCTTCTTCAATCTTTAAGAGGTACCTCTAAAATTTCCAACCACTATGAAGAATAACACAAGTCTAGGAGGGAGAATAACACATAAGTCTAGGAGGAAGACTACGGTACCGATTTACATAAGTTGTACCGAAATTTACTATATTTTGAGGTTAAGTTATAAGATAGAAATTACAACCGAAAAAGTGATAGAAATTACAAATTGTAAATGTAAAGTTATTACTTTTTGAGTTGGAGTTACAATTTTTAAATTTGAAGTTACAACTAATCAGAAGTATTCATGATCGATCAAGTAAACTCAAATAGTTGTAGATGAAATTTTTTTCGATACCATATAATTATCCTAAGTCTAGAGCCATTGAATTTCTTAAAGGTCAATTGTAATGTTTTTTTTTTTTTCTTTTGAAGTTCACAATAATTCTACTCTGGAGAGAGAGAGAGAGAGAGAGAGAGAGACTTACTTGTACTGCTGCTATACCGTGCATGAGGCCTATCGGGACGGTAACACCTGAAATGGTAGCTAATCAGATCAAACCCACAACGCCCACCACTTTCCTCGCACAAACTGCAATCAGCAACTGTCCACTTCAACAGAAAGCCTTTTCTCAGCAGCCCTACATAGTCCCCAAATCCATAGCTTCCACCAGGCACTTCCACCGGCGCCACCACCTCCGTGCCACACTCTTTCAATGCCAAACTCAGATTCCGGTTATCCTGAAACATAGCTCGATCCCACCCACTTCCATTCCCAGCATCACAATTGATCATATTGACACTGTACCTGTAAGAAAAATTGTTTCATGCAGATGTAAAACTGAACAGGTTAGAACAAATCAACTTTCAGAATATAACAAAAGTTAGAACAAAAGTCGGCACATGAGGTGAACAACTACATGACGAATAAGTGAATTACCTACATTTGTTCTATCGGGTGAAATTGACGAAATGACTTAAAAAATTAAAAGTTTAGGGACCATTTTAAATTAGAAAGCAAAGTTTAGAATTCCTAACAGTACCTCGAAAGTTCATCTGGCAATGGCGACGAACAATTTGATAGTAAAGCCAGGTTTGTAACATTATTATCAAACTGGAACCGATCATCTTCAAGTATTGTATCAGCTAGTTGAGGAAGGCAGCTGAAATTTGAACCGCACACTGCGGCGTTGCATACGCGAAGAGAGTGGTTGCTGTAAAAAATTTCTTTTACTATGTAGTCATTTTATGGTATATGAAGGATTGGGTAGCCATTGTTGCTGCAAGTGAGGTCCAATCCGGGGTATCAGCAAAATGGTTTTTGCAGACCCTTAATATAGAAGGGGTAGCTTATGTTTAGGCCATCCCCAAAGTGTTCAGGCACACAGGCTTCATATTGGCTATCTATACAAAAAGATTTTCTGGTAAGAGGATGAAAATAAGTATGCAAATATTTAAGGCTGGTATGAGGGTGGAGAAGCTGTGTTGCTTCATTTGGGTAATCTTGAAGTTTTGTGGGAGATAGAGAGATAATGAAGATGATCTAATTCAAGCTACAGATGGAGAGAAAGAGAAAGAGTTAGGAGAGAGTTTTTTTTTACCCGGGAGGAGAGAGAGTTGACGTAGAGAGAAAAAACATATAACTTGTAAGCGGCTGTTTGGTTAGCTGAACAAAATGGATTGAATAAAAAAATTCATCCAACCCAACCAAGCTGGGAATTAATTTTAAATTTAAGACTTAAGAGGGTTGCATTGAAAAAGATGGGATTGGGTCAATTATCATCTTCCTAGCACTTCTTCTTTCCTCATCATTTATAATACCCCGCAATCCAATGTCTCCATCTACTTCAAGTTCTTTGTATATCCAATCAGGAAAGTACATTTCACTAGCTCCCCCAACAACCTCAATGTTTTTTCTCCCTCCAACCATTTCTAGAACCATCATTCCATAGCTATACACATCTGACTTATAAGAGACTACTCCAATGTATCTACAAAATACTTCTGGAGCAATATACCCAACTGTCCCTCTGGCAGTCATCATGGATATGATGCTCTCGTTTCTGGGGCATAGTTTAGCAAGGCCAAAGTCAGAGATCTTTGGGCAGAAGTCTTCATCTAGAAGAATGTTATGAGGCTTTATATCAAAATGCAAGATTCGTGTGTTACAACCATGATGTAAGTACTCAAGTCCACGAGCAATGCCTATTGCGATTTGGTACAATTTCTCCCATCCCAGTTGACGATCTGGCATAGAACTTCCATCACATATGAATTTCTCAAAGCGATCCATTAGGCATGAACTCATAGATGAGAGCTCTTTTGGAACCCTCAAAACAAAAACCCAAGAGAGTTACAATGTTAACGTGTGAAGTCCTACTAATACTTACAACCTCATTAATAAATTCTCCTCCAGAACCTTTTGATTCACTTAAAACTTTCACTGCCACCAGACTGCCATCATGTAACTTGCCTCTGTACACAAGGCCAAAGCCTCCTTCACCCAGTTTAACTTTGAAGGAGTTGGTCATCTTCTTAACATCCAAATAACAGAATCTTTTTGGAGCCATGGATCCATATCTCTTTAGAAAGGCTTCTAAAATTTTGTAGTTCTTTGTTTTCTTCTTCAATAAGAACATAAGTTTACCAAGTGCGAATTTCCTTCTGAAGCAGAATACTGCAGCTACTAAGATGCCAGTTCCAACAGCAGAAGCAGCTGCAATCACTGAAAGGAGAAAACAGTATTATGCAGTATAGGATAATTAATTTTCCAGTGTTGAAAACTCTGATGACAAAGGTACAAAGAATGCTTATAATATGCTTTGAACCCCTAAAATAAACACCCCATCCCCACCCCTTTTCTGTTTCTGCACCCCTTGATCGGAGGCCTTTAACCCAGCCAAAACAAAACACATGCAACCACATAGGGCAGGTTGCCATTGTTGTCTGCTGATTTCTATCTCTAATTGCTTGAATTTATGATTGTTCTAATGTCATCTTGTATGATATATTGGTTGCTATTCCTGCGCCATTCTAGGAACCATATTCAAACTTCAATCAATATAAGTTTGATCCCTTTAAATTTTTCCTTAACTTGTGGTCCTAGGCACACTACAAGAATTATGAGAAAATCCGGCATTTAATTTCTGGCGTTTACCTTAAACGCCACTAAATTCTTAATTAAAAAAAAATTCGTTGAATTTCCGGCGTTTAAGTCAAACGCCACAAATTTTTAATTAAAAATAATAAAAAAAAAATTTCCTCCCCCAACATAAATTTAATAAAAAAAAATTTTTTGCTTAATTTCCGGCGTTTAAGTCAAACGCCACAAATTATTAATTAAAAATAATAAAAATTTTTTTGCCTCCCCCAAAATAAACACAACTTAACCAAGTTTTACAGCTGGGCGGGTTCAAATGCCAACAATTTTCCCCAATTCACTCTCTGGACTCAAAATAGCCACAGAAACCTTCTGAAACCTAGCCACAAATCTGGTCTCAGGCGACTGACTCTTCGTCGGCTCTCTCTCAGGCGACTACTCTTCGTCGTCGCTCTCTCAGGCAACTCCTCGGTACTTCAAGCTTGTTCGGATCGAGTTCAAATTCTAGGACTACGAGTTTGTTCGGGTTTTCTTCTTCGAGTTCAGTCTCTTCTGGTACCACCTATACAACTTCACCTTTGTCTTCAGCCTTGTTTGGATCGTCTTCTCCGAGTTGGGGACCATCAACTCTGATCGTCTTCTCCGAGTTGTCTTCTCCGAGTTGGGGACCAGCAAGTTCCACATCAACTCTGATCGTCTTCTCTTTCTCAGCTCACATTTTTCTGTGATCTGTAAGTACCTTTACACATTTTTAGCTCTATTATTTTTTTGTGATATAGTTTGAGAAGCGGGCATATCCTGAATGCGCTATTTCTGGTTAATTTCTTTGCTAGCCTTGTCTATTTGAGTAAGCTCGATTGAATTAGGTTATCTAATGCCAGATGTAGTGATTTGTTTAGCATCCATATATATGTATTATTATGTATGTCAAGAAATTATTAATTAAATTAGTTATTGTTCGAGTTCAAGTTCCCTGAAATATTTGGAATTCATGTTCCAGGATATGCTTTTTGTCTAATTTTTTGTAATCAATAATGCATTAGTTTAATACTTTTTGGGTATACATAAACATATGAATATGATTTCATCATTATTTTTTAGTTGTGTAGTTTCTTAGAGCAATAAATTATTTTGTCAAAACCGAGGGGGATAATTCATTCTGCTTAAAGTTTAGTCGTTAAATTTGCTTAATTCTGCTTAATTCATTCTAATTTGTTGAGTTTGGTACAGTATATTAAAGTTTAGTGGCCTGTAATTTATTATCTGCTTAGTTTATATAAATGTCTTTGTTGTGATCGCGTAGATTGATTCCAACGGCATTTCGAGGTCATTCTAGAGCATCTTCATTTGGTCAGGTGAGTTAATGAATGGAATAGTAGCTCAAATATTACATGAGTTTGTTGACTGGTATTGATCTTGTTGCAATTACTTTCGTTTTGACCATAGCACCTGTACTGAGACTCATGCCTGTCCATATTCTGAGTTTTGGCAATTACTGTTTGACTCATGTGGTTTGGCATATCTGTGAGACAACATATTACCTTATTATTGCTTGATTTTTGAGCTGTGTCTGTCGGTTGTGCTGCATATTTTGCATGTTGTATTATGTTGTATTATTGTTTTAGGTGGAATTCATGTGTTAATTTATATTAAATGTAGGTTCATCAACAAAAAAGAGCGAAATTGCAGCGTGTTAATAACCATGCAGCGAAATTCCCGCCCAAGTGACTCTCCCTCTTCTATGCCATGCAGCTGGGGTGTGCTGCTGCTCATTTTTAAGTGAAATGGTTAAAGGTTAGATGTTTGCTGTTATGCCTTATTCTTTATCCTTTGATGTATTCACGCCAAAAGAATGCATTTTTCTTTTTTCACCATAGTGTATTACTTTCAGGCAACAGCTTTGTTAATGAACAATACCCAATCAAGGTGACCCAGTTGATTTTTTTTACCATATAGGAAGTTAAATGCTGCTATACTAATACAAAGGCTGATCCAGTTTACAATATGCAGCTAGCAGAAAATATAATTTTTTCTTTATTAACCGAGAAACAAACACAAAGTGTATGCTATTCAGTGAGATTGATGAAGTAGCTTCAAAGCCAGAAAAAGGGAATGCAAGCATTATGCTTTCAGTTATCCAAGCAATCACATTCTGATTAATCTATTGCATATACTTTTTATATTGTCATGCTCTTAATTAATTTTGCTGCTTGTCATTAATTTAGGTTATCCCGAACAAGTAATTCAAATGGAGAAGCTGGAGAAGTCTACTTTGATGATTAAATTCTTATCTTGTTGCATGTTTTGTCACTAAATTGGTTGGAAACCTTTTTTGTACAACTTAATGGCAAAGTGGATGTAAAATTTTCATGGACCAATGGATGGAGGATTTATGGGTTGTGGGCACTTTTACTACTACTGAGAATTTTCAAGTAGCTATCGATTCGTTCTTTGCTCTGTCTGAAATTGGGTGTGTCTGATTGGGTTTAAAGCTTTCTGCTCTGTTATTGTATATGGAAATGTATTCAATGCACCATATGGCTTCATCAGATTGGTGCCTTAACAGACATTCTTGTGCCTGATATTGTTGTGGAAGAAGCTGATACACAAGAACTGGGTACTTTTTTCGAAAATTATTTCCTGTTTCACCGTTCCAAAAAGATCTCAATTGTTTGAAATTTAGCCTGGTACATATTGTTAGTAGGTTGTTTGGAATCAATTCAGTCTGAGGAAAATTGTGATTTTTGATGATAAGGGCCAGTGTTTAAATTGTGAGTATTATGAGCTGTTAAAATGAGCTGGGTTTTATTGTAAAAAAAATATATTAATTATCATTACCGGCGTTTAAAAGTTGTTAAGAAATAATAATTACTGGCGTTTAAATAAACGCCGTAAAATAGCTCCGGTCACCGAAATTTTACAATGAAGTCGTCGATTAAATAAGCGTCGCTTTAGCATTTAGCAAACGTCATTTTAGTTTTTGTGGCGTTTAATTATACGCCGGTAATTTTCCCGACGGAGGTTTCCACGGCGTTAACAACAAACGTCAATAATAATATTTTGCGGCGTTTATTAACATATTAGCGGCGTTTATTAAACGCCGGGAATAGTCCTTTTTCTTGCAGTGGCAGGGCTTGATTGCGTTCTAGTGATATAGGTTTATAGTACGCCTAGTCCCCTAGATTTATTCTGCTATATGCAGGGGTGACCCAAGGTATTTTGAGGCATAAAACGATAATGCCGAATGAGGTCTTTTATTTTTAATATTAAAATTAATTTATTTTTAATGTTTTATGTGTGTGTGACGGAGGGAGAGTGAGTCAGTGTCGCGGAGAGAGATGTTTTTATTTTTGTACTTTCTTCAAGATACGAAACGAGTAGCTGGAAACGACTGTCCCTATTTTCTTTATTTTAGATGGAGTCATCAACAGAGCTAAGAATCTGACCTTTACTTATAGATGGGTAGCGGTGTTTTTTTTTTTTTTTACTAGAGAGAGAGAGTAAATGTGTGAGGTAAATATGACTTCACTTTTGAATATATTTTTTTTAGAGCAATGCTATTGAGATCTAATTTGTTGACCTAATTCACTATGGTCTTTGGATTGATTGTGGACCCCATCAAATATAGAACTTAATGTTGATCTAATGGTTCTAATGAAACCACATCATTAGATCAACAAATTAAATCCGATTTTTACGTCCAAATAGCATTACTCTTTTTTTTTATGCTTTTAGTTTTTTTTTTAACTTTTGATTTTTTGGGTTTCTAATTTTATGGATTGGATCATGGATTCAAATTATTGAAATTAAAATTTTTGTTTGGAATTAATTTTTTTGGGACTTTTTAGTAGGACTTAAAGTGTTCATAGATTTAAATTTTTTAATGTGAGCTAATTATATAACTAAAATTATGGAGCCTTCTCAAACTATGGGCCTAAAGCCCAAGCTTTATTAACTATGAGATTGTGCCGACCCTGGCTATATATTTGCGAGAACAGAGATGGACAATATAAAACTGGGAAAGCTCTACTTAAGAACGATTCTATAAGAATTGAAGAGGAATATTACCTGCGGCAAGAATTGATTCCAAGTGGGTTCTTCCTGCAACAATGTGAAGCCCAACAATAAGTTTAGTCATTCATAAGAATGAAATTGAAGTAATCAGTTTTGCAGACTTGAAATCCTTTACCAGATATGAGCAGAAAACATTTAAAACCTGTCCAGGTTAGAAACCAATCCAAATGATCAGGAGTGAACAGATTTTTTTTTTTGGGGATCTGACGTGGACCAGCAAAGAGAGCAGCATGTATATTTAGATATGCAAATACCTTCTTTCGAGTTTGCACATTGAAAATCTTGGTCATCGTTTTGGCATTTGCCTCCTTCAAGGCTATAGTTATGCAAATCAAATGATACACAGTTACAAGAGAAAAATTAGCAGCCGATAACGCAAACAGGTCATTGGCATCTAGGGACTTGTTTGGTGGTAGCATCGGCAGCTGAATAAGTGCACAGTCAAGTGGAACGGTGGAAGACTGCTCGGAGACAGAGCGTTACATATGCGCACTTATAGTAGACCCTACTGGCTGGACAGTGGTGATAAGTTATGAATTATCCTGAAATAATCATCACTCTCTTGCGGCACGATAATCTCAGAACTGTTGGTGCATTTGAACAAGGTGAGATTTTACAAGATCATAAAGGAAGTAAGAGAGTTGGGTAGCCTCAGAACTGTCAGTGTATTTGTACAATGTGAGATTTCAGGTGATCATAAACGAACTAGGAGAGTTGGGAAGGCTCAGATAATTGAAAGCATCACAACTTTGTTTCTACATGTAAACTTGAAGCAGCAGGAATCTTTCGCTCTCTCTGTAGAGCTTTATTGCTCCCCCAGTAGTGACTATTCCCTCGAGTGAATACCCATATAGCCTCTATTCCACCACCCTCTACTGCAGACATCTAGCTCCCCCTTTGCCATGACCCTCTTCGCCTACACAGCTTCCCCTCCACAAACCTGGTAACCTCCACTCTCTTCCCTGCTGCCTTGACATATGGCAATTTGACAACCCAACATTAAATTTTAGGAGCAGACTACGGTACATCCAGGGCCTGTTGGTTTCGAGTATTAAATTTGTGTGGTATTAGACATCATTTCCATTTCACTCCTATCTAATGGTATACTATACCCGGTCTTAAACTTTTATCTCATCATTTCCCTTGTTTGTTTGTCACAAACATTATCTGTGTAATACCTATTTAAAAAAATCAATAATTGCGGCTATGACCTGTAAAAAAACAATTGTAACCTTAAAAAAAAAATTGTACATGAGGGCATTTGTGTCAATTTGCATGTTTGTACTTAACCCATGAAAATGATACCAGGGGAGGTGGTATTCAATAATACCATCTACAAGACATTATGACTACTGTTCATACCGGGTCGGTATTACGACCCGGAAAATAGTACTAGCTGTAAAATGCTAAACATACAAGTTATAAGGTGGATCCCACGTACTATTTCCCTAATACCACCCTCTTGTACCACCCTTATACTCGAAGCAAACGGGCCCCCGAGGGATTTTCGGTACCATACCTCCATTTACTATATTTGTGGTAATTTTTACCACATTTGTGGGTAGTTTTACCACTGTTGTGGTACCCAAAAAAATAGTAAAAATATTTACCACAACAGTGATAAAAACATCCACAAATGTTGTAAAAACACTCACAAATATAGTAAATCACCCATAAAAGTGATAATTTTTTTGTACCTAAGAAACATGGTAAAAATTGTTACCACAAATGTAATAAAAATACTCACAACAGTGGTAAAAATACCTATAAAAGTGATAAATCAACCAGAAAAGTGGTAAATATTTTAATTGTAAAATGACCCACAAAAATTGTAAAAATATCCTTTGAAATAATAAATTTTAGAGGTATGGTACCGAATTTTTTTTGGATGTACCATAGTCTACTCCTAAATTTTATTCTCTGTCCAAATCCCACAGCCACCCGTCCAGTTCTTCCCTCCTCCCCACCCCTCACCCTTGATTCAAAATCTCCTTACATCCACTCCACTTACCAGCTGCATAATCTGTACAGCTGCGTGTGTTTAAGAGACTAGTCGTTGGATCCTTGTTATGCCCAGAATCTGATTGATCAATGCACAAATTGAGGGCCATGTGTTTTGGAGATTATGGTGTGTGTGTGCTTGTCTCGTACAGCAGATTTCTTAGACTCAAATTCCAATCTCATTGCTGCTGAATGTCGGTAGTAGGTACTCATGCTCTACAGTTTGTCTCTTGGGTAAACGACCAAGTGCTTTACAGTTGTAATGGGTCTTTTAACGGAGCTAGCCAGCACCTATTGACCGATGATTGTTTGCAAGATTCTTGCTAAGATCTTGGCCATGCTTGAAGATGGGCCGACTCTTTATCCATTTTTGTGTTTTTGACAGTAGTGAACAGAACAATATTTTTGGGGTGTGATAAATAGACTTGTGAGTTGAGCAATTCTCTAGTGAAAATTACTCTATGTGCCTTCTAGTAGGCTTGCCTTGAAGGTTATTGTGATGTCTTATTTTGTTGATATATTTTGTGGAGGTGTCTCTTTAGAAACTCCTTTGTGTGCCCCCATGTCGTATTTGAGCTTTATTGTATATCTATTTTTTGGATTAATCAAATAATTTACCTTTCGAAAAAACATATTTTTAACAAAATAATATTTCAAAATGAGTCTTATATCTTTTTCCACGTAATTTTTATTGTTTCTCTCTCTAAAACAAATCAATCTGTTGCACTTTAGTCCTAAACTTTATGGGATGTGCATTCCTGAATTACAGAAAGGTTAAGTGTCACTCACTCAAACCACATGGAGATAAAACATAAATTATACTCAAGAAAATAACATCTTAAGCTTTGATTTGAAGTCATGGTTACAAAGACAATAAGAAAAGAGAGGGGAGGGGGGGGGGGGAGATCTTGATCAACTAATGGCAGTGAATAGAAGAAACCTAAAGCATAAAGAAGAATTATGCAAGGGACAAATGGTTCAGGGACAAATAATAGGTGAAATGAAACTTTGACAAAGTATGAACAAGGAACATCTAAGACCTGCATGCCTAATAATCACAAATCAAAAGGATCAAAATGTTATACGAAGAAGATGTTTACTGTGAGCTGTGGATGTATAGAAAAAAAGCAGCACAGATGTTGCCATACCTTGGGCTTTGTCACAGTGAAATTTATTCTTGCTGTCAACTACACATAGCCCTCCTTCAAGTTTACATTTAGGACACTTATCAGACCCATGCAATTGAAGAGAGAATTTAGCAGTGAATAGTGCAAACTGATCACTGTAATTTGGATTCAAGTTGGGTTTGGACACCATCTGTGGGTGATGTAGAACTGAAGGATTAGGAGTCGAGATAGGATTAGATGGATATGTGTAGTATACGGAGAAGTCAAGACAGCGTTTGTAACTGGAAGTACCGTTGAGATATTCATCTACCTGCCAGGTATGTTTAGGACTATTGATGCATTTGAACAAGATGAGATTGGGGTCGGGGGAGATTGTAAATGAAATACGAGGGGAGTTGGGAGGAGTGACGTTATAGAAGTATGAGTTGGGAAGTGTGATATTATTGAAAAAATCACAACTTCGTGAATTTAAAAGTTGATCAAGCACTAGGTCACCAACTAAAATGGTATCAGTGATTTGCAAAATGCTTCTAGCTTCATACCATTGTCCATTCTTATCCAGTTGGACGGTTGGAAATGGCTTTTTATCACAATTTACCATGCACAACCCGCAATCAGGTTGCTTGAAACTGGTGAAAGGGAAGCCAATCAGACCTAGAGATCCACATCGGAATGTCACTGGACACTCATGGTAGGATTGGTTTTTTTCTTGAGCTGAGGAAAGAAGCACTAGATGAGAGAGAACAAAGAAAACAAAAAAGAAGCAGGAGCTAGCCATTTTGAATCCACTGTAAGAACAAACGCAATTATCAACCACCACTGCAACAAAGAGGTATATAACTCCTGTTATAAAGAGTCCAACGAAGGAAATTCCCACTCACCTTCCTCCTTGACCAGCAATAGGAAGACTAGATTTTTTGACTCTTAGATGTCTTTGAACTTTCCAACCATTGACTGATCAAAAAAAAAAGACTAAAATAGGGACTAAATGATGTGACATTACCATAATTGTGTTGTTACTTTCACTTTTACACATTTGAGTTTCAAATGTGTTCTATTATGGTAATCTAATCCAGAGGCTTGCAGTTTTTCAAAGGGTTAGTTAAATTTTTGGTCAATCACATTTAGACCCCTTGTATTTGTCAATAACTCATGCAGATACCTCAGGTAAGTCAATTTACACCAATACCCCTTGAGTTTTGTAAGAGTATAAAACATAAACCTCTATCGTTATGATTTGATTGAGGGGCTGTTAAAATCATTATCTCAACATAATTTTGAAATGAAATTCCCGAATCACTCCTTGTGGGATCCATCAGATAAAACTCACCAATTTTCATCCCCCACAAAACCACAGCTAAGCAATATCCACCACAAAAAACAACAAACACCACGGCCGCCTCTATTATGCCACGTACATGGTTGAACCATATCCATCAGTACCATACAGAGAGATCCCAAAATTTTTCCCCATGTACTTTCAGAAACCACCACCACCAGCAGCAACAGAAACCACAACTGTCAACTATGTTATTCATCACAAGTTGATCCAAAAAATAAAGCAATAACACAGACTAACCCAAAATTCCCAAGTTGAACTGGCACAATCAACACATCAACAACAAACCTACAGAAAAAAAATTCTTCACAAATCACAGAATTAACACCAGTCACAGACCCCATAAACGATATCGCTGGAAAATAATCATTTGAAACAATCAATTCACATGTCAGCAGAAGCATTCCATCATGTATCAAGTGTCTTCACAAGGATTGATAGATCATTATCCTACGCTTCAGATTGTGACACATCATATCCAAACCAGAAACTGTGCACCTTCATGGATCAAGCCAATCCTAAGCTCTGAGCTAATACTCTCAAAGAACACGTGAACACAACAGTAACAGAGGCACTAACCAACTGTGCCAGCTGGAGTCTGTTAGGCAGCTGAACTAGATTAATCACATGGCAATAATTACTGTGATCTTATGTATGATTACAAAATGTATATCAAGTGAATAATGAGAAAGAGAGCTGAGACTGTGTTTTTGGCTTCTGTTTGAGAGCAGCTCTTGCATGGTATCAGAGCCCTTAAGGAGAAACTTCCGTCTCTCCCATGACAAATTCCTCATCTTCTTCTTCTTCAATCTCATCATCTTCATCTTCTTCTTCCTCTACAGCTATGTCTAGTTTTCCTCAATCTCAAATCGTCTTACCATCGAATATCTGCAATCTTATATCACTGAGATTGGATTCCACGAATTGCATCCTTGGAAATACCAATTCTCAACAATTTTGGAAGCACACTCTCTTCTAGGCTATATAGATGGAACAACTCCTTGTCCAGCAAAGTTCATTGGCGATCAATCTGGCCAGATTACATCAGAAAACAGTGAAGAGTTTCTGAAATGGACTACTCAAGATCAAGCACTGATCACACTGATCAATGCAACATTGTCTCACACAGCACTTTCCTATGTTGTCGCCTACTCAACCTCTCAAGAAGTCTGGCAAGCCCTAGCGAGAAGGTGTTCGTCAATCTCCAGAGCTAATGCCCTACAATTGAAGCCAAATATGTTGACAATTTCCAAAGGATCAGATAGCATTGATAAGTATATTCAATGAATTAAAGAAGCCAAGGATAAACTTGCAGCTACGTTAGTTTTGGTGGATGATGAAGACATTAAGATTTACACATTGAATGGATTGCCTGTAAGTATAATGCATTTCAAACTTCTATTCGAACTAGATCTCAGCCCACAAACCTTGAAGAATGCATGTTATGCTTTTTACAGAAGAAGACACTATGAAGAAGAGTGAAAAATAAGCACAAGTGCATCAGAATCTCATTGCAATGACTGCCTATCAACATAGGTATACTGGCCAATGTAACAATCAAGGAAGAGGCTACTATAACTTAAACAGAGGCAAAGGAAGATATAATCATAAGCAAGAAGGAAGAACAAATACTTTTCAAAGAGGCAACAGTCAAAACATCTATCCAAATCCTATACCAAACAATCCTTCCTTCACCAATCCCTTTTCTCCTCAATCCTATACCAAACATCTATCCAAATCCTATACCAAACAATCCTTCCTTCACCAATCCCTTTTCTCCTCAATGACAACCTAAACCAGGTAGTCAGGGAACTCAATGAAGGATCACTTGTCAAATTTGCTTCAAGAAAGGACTCTCAGCTGATTGCTATCACAGAATGGATTATACTTATCAGAGTCGAGCTCCTCCATCCAAGCTAACTGGTTCTGCAATGATTGCCTAATACAATACACCTCGTCCTAATCCAGACATTTGGATCATTGATTCTGGAGCCAGTTCACACATTACTTCTGAATTGGACAAAATGAATATTAAGGATCAGAGACTGTTTCTGCAATGTTTGCCTCTCACAATACACCTAACCCTAATCCAGGCATGTAGTGTTTGATGCAAATACTTTTCCCTTTTGCCTCATTAATGTCTTTTTAACGTCAACTTCTCCTCCTACCACAATTTCTATTCTTGGTCCACACCCTTCCTCTCTCAGTTCAAATTCTGAAACTTCAGTTTCCGCAATATCTCAACCTAGCTCATCCAATAATACACTACTTCCTTTTCTCTTTCATTCTTTAGATCCCTTGCAAACCTCCACAGACAACTATTCACAACCTACTAACAGAAGCTCATCCAATAATACACTACTTCCTTTTCTCTTTCATTCTTTAGATCCCTTGCAAACCTCCACAGACAATTATTCACAACCTACTAACAGAACCTCATCCAATAATACACTACTTCCTTTTCTCTTTCATTCTTTAGATCCCTTGCAAACCTCCACAGACAACTATTCACAACCTACTAACATAACCTCACCATCTCCTACTTCTTCTGCATCTATACTACCTTCTCCTCATCAGACATCTACACCTAATTCTTCTAGAAATGTTCATCCCATGAAAACCAGGTCCAAAGCTGGTATTAGCAAACCTAAAATTATAACATCCAAAAGCCCAGAATGGAATGCAGCTATGCAAGCTGATTTGATGAACTGCAGCAGGAGCAGCATACCTAGTCTCTAGTTCCACCGAAACAGAAAAGAATATCATTGGATGTAAGTGAGTGTACACACCTAAATACAATCCTGATGGCTCTATCTCCGGGCATAAAGCGAGACTAGTAGCTAAAGGTTTCCATCAAGAGGCAGGATTGGATTATGATGAAACCTTCAGCCCCGTAAGGAAACCTGCAACAGTCAAGCTTGCTTTAGCACTTGTACCTCACTAACACTGGCCTCTAAGGCAACTGGATGTTAAAAATGCCTTTCTGCATGGCTCTCTCAAGGAGGAGGTATACATGCAACAACCTCTTGATCTCTCAGACCCTCACCACCTTTCATATATATGCAGGCTTCATAAATTCATTTATAGCCTCAAATAAACTCACAGAGCTTGGTTTGAGTGCTTCACATCTCATCTTCATCAATCTGGTTTCTATTCCTTAAGTGCTGATCCTTCTCTATTCATCAGATCTGCAGCTCATATCTCTGAATTACATCCAGTCTTTGACATGAAAGACTTAGGCCCCTTACACTATTTGCTTGGCATTCAGTTCTCGGAATTCATCTATCTCAAGATAAATACTTAGCTGATCTTTTGCAGAAATCCAACATGTCCAATTACATTACTCCCCATTCTACCTCTCCTTTGGCCAAAACTGAGGGCACCACCCTAGAGAATCCCACTTTATATCGTAGAATAGTAGGGGCTTTACATTATCTTACCTTCAAGAGGCCGCATATCACTTCTTTTCTTTTTTTTTTTCGTTTTCCAATTCATTCAATCACCCCATATCACTTTTGCTGATAATCTCCTTTGCCAATTCATGCAATCACCCACTGATGTGCATTTTTCTGCAGTCAAACAAATCTTAAGGTACCGAAAAGGTATACTCCATCTTGTGGTCTCTTATACACTCCCAGCTCTCTTTCCTTAACAGCATATGCCATGCTGATTGGTTGCTGACCCTGACCCTTATGATCGACGCTCTACCACTGGATTTCTTGTCCACCTTGGTCACAATCCTATTCACTGGGGGTCAAAGAAACAGCTTATTGTCTCTCGTTCTTCAACCAAATATGAATACCGTGCACTGGTCATTACAAAGTTAGCTTGGCTTCGTATGTTGCTCAAATACCATCAAGTGTTATCTCCCGAAAAATCTCTCATTCTTTGTGATAATACCTCAGCTCTTGCACTTGCATCTAATCCCATATTTCATCCTCGCACAAAGCACATCGAGATTGACTATCACTTCATTCAAGATCAAGAGATCAGCAATCAGCTCAATGTGGCTCATACTCCCTCTGATCTTCAGCTAGCTGACCCCTTCACCAAGGGACTTCTCACTGATAAATTCCTTCATTTATGATCCAATATGATGGCCTCTCCCCCATCAGCTTGAGGGGGCAGAGCTAAATTAATCACATGGAAATTACTGTAATCTTATGTATAAACACAGATATAATGTAAATCAAGTGAATAATGAGAAGAGAGCTGAGACTCTGTTTTTTTGGCTTCTGTTTGAGTGCGTCTCTTTCAGCATACCCAAAAAAAATTCCAGTACCTTGATCACATTGGCACTTTGTTCCGCGGCATTATTAACACTAACGGACCCAGTTGGAGGTAATAAAAAATTCTATTACCTCAAAAGCAACATCTTTGAAGAAGAACGCAAAAACCCAATATGAGGTAACAAAATCTCTGAAAAATTCATACCACAAACGGACAATTAAGTGAAGAAAAATAAGAAAGAAAGGAAGTACCTGGGTGGGTTCATACGATGTACAAGCGTCTCAAATTCGAAATCAACGGTAAGGGATGAAAACCAACAATCCATTTGAAAAAGAATCAAAAATCCAGCACAATAACAGAGATGGGTTGTTGGATAGAGAGAGAAATGAGATACGCCCCGCTCTGTTCTTCGTTAGATTCTTTGCTCTCTTCTCTAGGTCTCTGGCTGTTCCTAGCGTTTGAATTCTAGTACAGAGAAGGTGCTGGGTGAGGTGGGTTTGGCGTTTCGGTTGGGTTGATCGGTCGGAACTGAAGACGGTGGCCATGAAATTTTAACCGAGGGAGGGAGTGAGACGGAGAAAGGAGTGGGTTTACATAAAGGTTAGGGTTGTTTGGTACTTGGGATGGAACTGTTCAGTATTCGGATTACACGCTCTCCCGGTTTATTTTGTTTAGGTTACGGATAAAAGCAAAGTGATCTTTATAATTATTCTAATATTTATATAACACAACAAGGATTTAAATTAATCCAATTTTAATCAACTTGCTTGAAGGGTACAAAATTAATCTCCATTATTTTTTAGGAGAATTACACGCAAACTCCATGAAATTTGTCATTTAAGCACTTAAATCTCTTTCCATTTCAAATATTACATATAAACCTCCTAAAATTTATAGACATATAATATTTAGACTCCTTAAATTTAAAATATTATAATAAAACCCCTTATTAGTTACAGAATTAACGAAATCTATTAAACGATCAAATTACCCCAATTAAAAATAGAAGATATTGAGTGTATAATAGTTCGACCCCTTATTTTATTTTTAGTTTTATTTCAATAGATAGTATAATTATATACTAATTATGATTTTTTTTAAGAAAAAATTAGATTTTTAATTTTAATTTTATTTCAATAAATGACATAATAGAACATAAATTTTGATTATAAAATTTAAAATATTTGATAGTTTATCTTTGATTAAAAATATTTTTTATCTAAGTATAATATTTTAAACTTGAGTGGTCTAAATATTACACGTATATAAATTTTAGAGGTCTGGATATAATTTACTAACGGACATTTGACGGCAAGGGTCTAAATATTACGCTCGTACAAACTTCAGATGATTTGTGTATAATATTTCAAATGTCAGGAGTCTAAGTAATTAAGTGATAAATCTTAGGGGATTTGAGTGTAATTCTCCCTTCTTTTTTTCCTACACAAAGACAAAGTTTTTTTTTTTTTTTAAGTTAATTACACTGAAAGTCCTTTAAAATATGGGGTTTGTCTCATTTTGGTCCATAAAATATTTTAATTATATTATTCTGGTCCTTCAAATATTGAATATGTTTTTATATAATCTCTCAAACAAACAACGACGAAATTTTTAATTGTTTTTAATTATAAACTTGTCATGTGGTACCTAAATATGGTCAAAAAAATTTATTTATGTAGTTCTTGACAAAAAATATATAATTTAGAAATAGGGAATGTTATTGAATATATGGCTAACTACCGGGAGTATGGATGAAGTTTACTTTTTTCTTTTCAAACGGTTCAGCCAACTTATGCCTACCTCAACTAATTTCTTTCTCAGTTTGATCATAAACAGGTTATATCCACCTAGGGGTGCAACTTGGGCAACCAACCCGAACCCAACCTGGAAAAAACAGAGTTTGGGTTGAGGTTTTTAATAGTTGAGTTAGGCTTGGGCATAAAAACACCAACCCGAATTAAATTCGGGCAATACTCAAGGTCTTGGGTTATCGGGTTCTACCCAAATATATAACTCGGACTCAACCTGAACATATTTAAAAATAAATATATAAATCAATATAGCAATATAACTTACAAGTTAAAACACAAGGGATCAGTCTTCTGTTAAACATTTGGCTATTATGTCTTTATATTAAACATTGATTTTTATGTTTTAAATACTATGATCTTTATATTAAATATTTGATTGAAGTTGTTGATTGTTACTTTAGGTAAATATTTGATCGAGCTTGAATGAACACAACTCGAATTTTAATCCCAAATTTGCCCGAATTATGTAATCCGAATTCAACCTGAGCTCGCCCAAATTAAACTTTCGTAATACTCGAGTTGAGTACTTCGGATTGAAGTTGGGTTAAAATTAAATTTAAAGTTGAGAATTATGTATCTAGAGTTAGATTAGAGTTGACCCTCAACCCATTCAACTCGTCTGACTTGCACCCTTATATCCATCCCATAACTAACATGTTCATGAGGAAGAAATTTTCTATGAAAATTATCAAACACATAGAAAGTTAAATTTTATCCCTTATATATTTTCTCTCTCAAATCTATCACATCACTCATTTTTATCACATGTATAATCATTTAATATTTAATTAATTTATTGTTTAATATAATTTTTATTTCAGACATTATCCATATACGATGGTATACAAATGTTGAAATTTTTTTATCGAATTATGTATTTTGAGAATAATGGATAAAAATAAATTTTGAATAATGTAATTAAAAAAATAAAAAAATAAAAAATATTATTTAATATAATAAAATTAATTTTTTGATGGCTCAAATTTTATGTTCTTGCCTTCCCTGCTCATTCTTCAAGATTCTATCTGTTTTTTATCTTTTTTGATCAGGGGTTTCATGAGTTGATTGTTGCAAAGATGCACTACTTCTACGTGATTCCAGAAACTACTGCTGCATAACCGACTTCATAAAAATTACAAATTATATCTTTAACAAAATCCACCCCGCGCTACCCATCGCAAACCACCGGCAGCAAACCTTCCTCAACGCCATCGTCGCACAAAGCAGCAGATCTGACCACCACTGGTGTCTTCTCAATCATCGACCTTGCAAAGGCCGCATCTTTTGGCCTGTCAACTTATTAATAGATGGAGAGAGGAAGGGGAAGTAGGGTGTCGCGTGGGATGCTTCCACTGCTGGCACTGCACGCTGTGAGCGAGTATTGCAGGCTTGACAGAAAACCGCCGGTTACGGCCGGACTTCTTGCTGCTAACACTCTGATTTATTTGAGGCCCAGTTTTCTCGAATCTATTCTTCCTACCTTGGATGAGGTTTGGTTCAATCCCCACCTAATCCTCAAGGTACCCCTTCTATTCCTTCTTTTTCCACTCTCTCTCTCTCCCTGTGCTTCTGCTGAGAAATTATGAAATGTGTCTTTGATTAATTATACAGGTTTTGGGCATTCAAGGGTTTTAAGTGTTTGATCTATTATTGTTGCCATTTGGGGGGTTTGTAGAATTTAGGGGAAAAACCTCATGTCTACGTAGCCAAGTAATTCTCGCCAATTACTGGAATGATTCTGTCATTTCTTTTTATGTGGCCTGCAGAAGCAATGTAAATATGAGTTTTGAATGTGCCTTTTTAATTGGTTCCTCTAATGTCTCAGCCTCTAGTTGGGAAATCAAGACAGTGTATCTTCATTGCTGAATTTCCACTTTTTTTTTTTTTTCCCAGACCAAGCTCATGGATTTTGATTTAAAACAACTCCAGGAATCTGTGGCTAGGATTCAAATTGCTGAATTCCCAGCAAGATGCATGTTATTTCAATGTAAACCACTGGTGCAGTGTTACTGTGGTGTAAAATACATATGTTTTCCCCAAGCTTAAAGTTTAGACAACGTGCACATTGCTACTTGACTCGTGTGAAACATTTACAGCCAGATTCCGCCTTCTGTCATACAGCTAGGTCTCATCAATTAGAACAGGACGTGATGAAAGAGTTCAAATGATTGAGTGAAACCTAAACTTGCCTTTAATATAAGAATAAGTATTCAAACCTCTTAGTTAGAAGAACCTCTCCCTGCTTTTAGGCCTTAAAACATGTGAATATATATAAGGTGATGGTTTCCAGGTTAGTTTGGGATTTCTTTTTTGCCCTCCCAAATGTAGTGCATTCTATAAGTTTAGTCTTTGCATGGCTCAATTTAGTCCATTCTATATGTGTTTTTCTGGTAAGACAACCATTTAGTCTTCCAATGCTAGCATCCATTACTCCTTTAAAACCGTAGTTAAGCCATCATGTAACCGTCGTTGTTAGTATTGTACCATACATGATATGTATCTACGGTATGTTACAGTATGCAAGGAAAACAATATGAATCGTACTTATGTATAGCTTTTGCTTTGTATCGTACGATATAGTCGTTATGTTGTGTATCACACAATACATCCAATACGCAGAGCTTGTTTTTTATTTTTGGTTTTTGTCAATTAAACAACGTCGTTTCACCAGGGGATTTATTTTTTTATTTTTTTAAGCCCTAGATAGTGAAACAATGTTGTTTCACTGTCTAGGGCTTAAAGAAAATAAAGCCCCTCTCTTGGTTCGAACAAAGACAAAGCCCAGGGCTCTGTGAGTGCCTCTGTTTCGGAATCCCCTCTCATCTACTTTGAAAATCCATTGCACAGCTTCTGCTGCTTCAAAAATCTTCTTTGAATATCTTCTCCAAGCCTCTGCAACTGCTGCAATCATCTTCATTTATTGTTTCTACAAAGACTTCGACTAAAACCCTCAGCCCTCAAGTCTTCTTCTTCATCCTCTGGTTTTACTAGTTTCAGCTTCCTCTTGTTCTGCGACTCTGGTATATGCCTGCAACTCACACGTAAAGTTTGAGAAATGTCTTCTGCACTCTTGCCTCTAGCTCTTAACACAAATCCAAAATTCCAAATGTAAGTACTAATTGAACTTGAAGATGAGGATGATGATGAACACATGCAAGAAGCTGAAAAGGATGAAGGAAGTGAAGACTTGTTGGCATCCGATAGCATTGATGATGATGATGATGCATTTCCAATTGAAATTGGAGATTGAGTTGAAAATGGATTGGAATCAATAAGAATAAATTGTTTTGGATGTTAGAAGCTAGAACTAGAGGTTTTTGAATTTTGATATTAATGAACTTTGTTGGAGACTATTCAAGTTGGTGGAATATTAATGAAGTGAAATGTTATTATGACTTTTTTTCAAAGGTATATATATTTTATTAATATATTGTTTAAAATTGCATGTATTTTACGATACACAATATGTTACTATAGACAATACTCTATTTTTCAAAAACGATACGTCTTCTGATACACGTTTTCATAACCATGCATGTAAGCCAATGGAAGGTATGGGATACTTAGGTAGATGCGACCCTGATTTTCCTTAGGCCTTTGTACAAATTACAAAATAGGGAAATGCAATTTTGTCACAAACCTTTCATCCCGTGTAAACAATTCTCTACGGAAAAGTCTCAAAATGTTACAGTAAAAAAGCCTTTAGAAAGGCACAGTTAAAGTTAGAAACCACCAAAATCTGCATCTATCACGTGGAATTAGGATGATACCCTTAGAAAGCCTCGGGCACAGCCGTAAATGGAATTGTGGCGTGGTTCAAACATCTAGAAGGGCCCTAAAGAGGACCTCGAGAAACACCCAGTAAAAGGAAATGGACGTGGCCCCGTGTAGTCTTGAGTCAAGCATTGTTCCTTGGGCTGGAACTAATGCCGAGAGTTTATCCGCTAAGGAAATAGGCTGACTTATGACAAACATGCCATGAATTGTTTCGAAAAATAAGTCATGGAAAAGACATTGCTTGGTCATATGGGACACCCTTGTATGAGGCTCAAAACCTTATTCACATCGGGATCTTTGGGGGTACACAGTTTGGTGGTTTGAGTTAGCTGTAGTTAGTTGCCTAGCTGGCTAGCAAGATTAGGCTTCCTCCTAGCCGAGCAACTCGTGTGACTATTGTATAAATGAGGAACGTTCTTTTATGAATGTTGTTTGGCTCCTGCTGAGCCAATCCAGTGGCATGAGAAACATGGTGTGCACTGCTCAGAGCGTCATCCACTGAAGCCTGTAATGTGGCAGAAAAGGGATGTGTTACCTTCGGCCTGTCCTCCCAGGTTATTGAGCTGCTTGGCTCCTCGGTGATTGAGCTGCTTGGATATTGCTTTGAAGAGTGACTATGAGACTATTTCTAATTTCTTTGACCCCCACCCCCACCCCCACCCTTAAAGAAAAGCCAAAACAATTTTCATGATTTAGGGGAAAGGTTATCAAGGTTATGAGATTATGGGTTTTGCAAGGTTAAAGATATTGTCTTTTCTTTTGTCGGACTGAGTTGGCAGGGTGTGTGTGCCCACTTTTTAGGTCACTTAGAAGAACTTCACCCACGATGGTACCTCTCCACAGATGCTGCCACTTTCCTAAGGGCTTGAGTAGAGCATGGCGCTACACTGCATCATTATGATTTTCATTTTCTCTTAGTTTTTTAGGAGTTAAATTGTATTATGGTTTCAATTTACTTAGGCAAATAAGTTCATGTGATCTATACTTGACATCTCTCGTCGAAAAGTGGTGCTTTTGTTGTTACAACCCATGTAGGTAGTCTTTTTTTTTTTCCAGTTTAGTTTTGCATTTTGTTTGATGGACTTATTTCTCATCTCATTAGTCTCGTCTCAGTGCTAGTGAGATGACTGGACTATTGTAATTGGAGTATTGTTATTGAGACGTAAAATTTTGACTTAATGATGTGGTAGGTGACATAGTCTAATAGTATTATTGTAACTATAACTGTTGGACATCTTTATTGGGATCATATCAATGGACACATCATTAGGAAATGTTATTAGATCATATTATTAGGTACGAAAAGTATTATCTCTGTTATATGTGATGAGCCCGAATTTGACTGGGCTAAGCCCGATAAAAATAAGTCGAGAAAGGCCCAAATGCCAAAGGACCCAAGAAATAGTCAAAGTCGCCAAAGCCCATCAAGCCGGGTCAACCCATCCTAAAGGAGTCCAGAAGGAAGCCAAATGGCCAAGGGGGACCAAGGAGCGCCAACAAGAGGTCATCACTTGGAGCTCATCACTTGGACCTCATCATATGGGCGTCGCCCAGTCATCACTTGGAGCTCATCACTTGGACCTCATCATATGGGCGCCGCCCAGTCATCACTTAGAGCTCATCACTTGGGCGCCTACTTCTCTCCACTCCTCTTGACTCCGGTACTCCTACTCCAACTCAAGGTCCAGCCTAAAGTCCAATCCAACCAGGACTCTCCTCCGACTAAATAGGAGCACGAGAGAGAGAGTGACGGGATACGGAGATCAACTCCTACCTTAATTGTGCTTGCCAAAGAGATCCACTCTTACCATGATTGTACTTACCTAAATAGTGGAAGACCTCTTCCTCACGGCACCGCCTCACCGCCTCACCATGACTATATAATGTAAGCCCTCTCAAGGGTAAAGGGAGGCTGACAACACCTTGATACATCTCAAACACCTAGAGGCAAGCTTCACTACACACTTGCTCCCTCTCCCTATCTCTCTCTCTCTCAAAGCTCTGTAACACTCCGGTAACCCTTATTCATCAATAAAGAACACCGACCATCGCTGCCATTCCAGAGAGTGGACGTAGGTCATCTGAGACCGAACCACTATAAATCCCTGTGTTGATCTGTTGTTTATTGCTTAAAGTTCCATTGATTGCCATTGATTGCTTGTTAACTACTCATTAATTACATACTTGACTGTTGATTTTGCCAAAGACAATTTTGTGTATCATCAGTTTGGCGCCGTCTGTGGGAACGACTAAGTTTATATTATTTTACTTCTTTGTTCATTGAATCCATGACAATCACCACGAGATCAAAGTCTCAACAACCCGGGGACAACAACCCGGCTCACCGGGAGGAGGTTCCCCCTCCCCCCGCACCTTCGGGACCTTCTGCCACGGCGACTCTCGCCGTTGGACAGCAGCAACAACTCTTGCAGACCATGCAGCTCCTGGTGGAACAGAACCAACAGATCATCCAACTGATGCTCACCTCCGGGGGCGTCGCCCCTCACCTTGCAGGAGGAGCACCACTCCCTCCAACAGTAGAGGGGCAGACAGCCCCTAATCAGGGGACCCTTCACCAAAACGCCCCGAGGCCACAGGGCGCACCTCGCCCAGCAGTCCCTCCTCAGCGCGCAGGGAGTTCACGTGTACCCCCTCCAAACATACCTGCGCAGGAGCACGAAGATGGAGAAAGCCAATATGGAGACCATGGTAGCCAGTACCACCACCCAGCTGAGGAGGTCCCCAACCAGTGGGACGAAAAGATCAGGGAGGTACAGAACCAACTAGGCGACACCCTCAACGCCATGAAGGCACAGACGCCCGAGACAGTGGACTACCTGGTAAGACGTACCGACACACCTTTTGTTGCTGATATAGTTAACTATCCCCTACCCTCGAAGTTCAAGATGCCTATCATCGAGATCTTCGACGGTACCAAAGACCCCCTCGACCACCTGGACACCTACAAATCCTTCATGCAACTCTACAATGTGCCTGAGGAGATTATTTGCAGAGCTTTCCCTACCACCTTGAAGGGGTCTGCTCGCCAGTGGTTCTCCAAGATCAAGCCTTCCTCCATCCACTCTTTTGTAGAGCTGAGTAGGTCATTTGTCTCCCACTTCATTGGGGGATGCCGCCATCAGAAACCAGTAACCCATCTGCTCACTATCAAGCAGGACAGGGATGAAAGCCTCAGGGGCTACCTTGCCCGCTTCAATGAGGAGGTCTTCCAGATTGAGGAGCCGGATGATAAGTTGGCCTTAGCCGCTTTTATTGCTGGACTTCGCTCATCCAGTTTCATGTTCTCCGTACTCAAAAAATCGCCCTCCAGTATGCCCGAGCTGCTGTCAAGGGCACAGAAGTACGTAAACGCCGAGGATGTCACCAAGGCCAGACGAGGTGAGTCCTCTTACGGGGGTGAGAAAAGAAAGGATACACGCGAAGACATGAGAGAAGCAGAGAACAAGAGGAATAGGACAGAGAGAATCTCTGTCAAGGACCGCTTTGGTCCCCCACCTCTGAGAGAGCAACAAGCTCTCACACCACTCAATGCCTCGGTGGAGCACATCCTATTCCAGATACAGGATGACCCCACGCTCCGCTGGCCCGAAAAAATGAAGTCCGCCCCAAACCGCAGAAATCCCAGCAGGTATTGTCGTTTCCACCGCGACCATGACCACGATACTGACGACTGCTTTGATCTTAAAAGGCAGATCGAGGAGCTCATACAGCATGGCCACTAGAGGCAGTACGTTGCTGGTAGAGGACAAGTCCCGCCACCTGGTCGGGACCAGGATGGTAGAGAACGCCAGCAACCCCTCGGAGAAATCCAGACGATCGCCTAAAGGCTAGGAGGAGGTGACTCCAATTTTACCAGGGAAGTCTTGGCCCACCTACGGGACACCAAGCACCTAAAGATTTTATCTATCTTTTATTAGTTAATTTATTTTGTTATTTGTTATTTTTTGAAATAAAATTCTGCCAAGATTATTGTGTCCAGAATTATTTTGCTTTCCTAAAATTTACAAACAGCTCCCAGCAGAGCAATCGCCCAGACGAGGGGTCTCGCCCTCTCTACCTTGGGCACCTCCAATGATGACAGCACCTCAGCTACCCAGCTTCTCAGCGCCCTCCTCATCTCCATCTCAACGGAATGAGCCCCTGCTACAGCAGCCACCCCCGAGACTATACGTAGCTCGGCCTCTATGACTCTGCTCTCGCGCAAGTAGTCACCCCTGCTACGGCAGTCACCCTCGAGACTATACGTAGTTCGGCCTCTATGACTCTGCTCTCGTGCAAGTAGTCACCTCTGCTACGGCAGTCACCCCCGAGACTATACGTAGCTCGGCCTCTATGACTCTGCTCTCGCGCATGTAGCCACCTCTGCTACGACAGCCATCTCCCGAGACTATACGTAGCTCGGTCTATGACTCTGCTCTCGCGCAAGTAGTCACCTCTGCTACGGCAGCCACCCCCGAGACTATACGTAGCTCGGCTTCTATGACTCTGCTCTCGCGCAAGTAGTCACCTCTGCCACGGCAGCCATCTCCCGAGACTATACGTAGCTCGGTCTATGACTCTGCTCTCGCGCAAGTAGTCACCTCTGCTACGGCAGCCATCTACCGACACTATACATAGTTCGGCCTCAGCTCATGCGGCCCTCTCTCAAGACGCCCACAGCTCTTACCTTACTCTCATGCAAGCAGCCTACATGTAATCATGTTAGATATTTTAATGTTGAGATAACATTGTTTTTGCCAGGTACATTTTTGAAACTCAAGCTGTCTGCACTGGAGCCCCAACTCCTACAGCAATACAACAGCTAGCTCTGATACACACATGAGTCACAGTCAGAGAAAGAGTGGGGGCACCACGGGGTCCATCTCCCAGGAAACAATCTAGCCATCGGACCTAGACCGAGAAGCACTGGGGGGCATCAAACCTCGCCCTCTTAAGAGGAGGAGAAGACACCACCCTAACTCGCCCTATCAACAGGACACCTGTAATCAGAGACAAGGTCAACTAATGACCAAGCACCAGAGAGGCGCCGCCCATAGCAAGACTCAAGGCGTTGCTCAAATATAGCAGCGCTCAAGGCCTCTGGCGTTGCCCAAGGCACCCTGCCAACCCCTTGGCGTCACTCAAAGCACCCTACCAGCCTCCAAGTGGAACCCACAGCAGCTCTCCCTCTCGCCCGAAGGAGGCGCCCAGCTCTCCCTCTCGCCCAAAAGAGGTGCCCAAGTCTCCTCGCCCACAAAAAAGAAGGGAGAAAGAGAGCCAGCGCCCATGTGGCGCCAAGCAAAGAAAAAAAAAATTTTTTTTTTTTTGAAGGGGCAGCGCCCATGTGGCGCTAAGAAAGAAAGAAAAAAAAAAAAAATTTTTTTATTTTGAAGGAGTCTGCGCCCATGTGGCGCCAAGAAAAAAAAAAAAAAAATTTGAAGGGGCCAGCGCCCATGTGGCGCCAAGAAAAAAAAAAAATTTTTGTTGAAGGAGTCTGCGCCCATGTGGCGCCAAGAAAAAGAAAAAAAAAAAAAATTTGTTGAAGGAGTCTGCGCCCATGTGGCGCCAAGAGAAAGAAAAAAAAAAAAAAAAAGTCAACAATGGTGGGCTAAGCCACCAAAATGCATATATGTATATATATATATATGTATATGTATATGTATGTATAATTTATCTAATATCAAAAAATTCAGTGAGTTCCTGAGAATAAAAAAATACCGGGGGAAGCAAGAAAATTCAGACTCACTCCGATGAAGACAAAACACATGCCCACGACCCCTTTCTCTCGCAAAAAGTCAGAGGCTCGGAGCATGGGGGGCAAATGATGAGCCCGAATTTGGCTGGGCTAAGCCCGATAAAAATAAGTCGAGAAAGACCCAAATGCCAAAAGACCCAAGAAATAGTCCAAGTCACCAAAGTCCATCAAGCCGGGTCAACCCATCCTAAAGGAGTCCAGAAGGAAGCCAAATGGCCAAGGGGGACCAAGGAGCGCCAACAAGAGGTCATCACTTGGAGCTCATCACTTGGACCTCATCATATGGGCGTCGCCCAGTCATCACTTGGAGCTCATCACTTGGACCTCATCATATGGGCGCCGCCCAGTCATCACTTGGAGCTCATCACTTGGACCTGGTCACTTGGGCGCCTACTTCTCTCCACTCCTCTTGACTCCGGTACTCCTACTCCAACTCAAGGTCCAGCCTAAAGTCCAATCCAACCAGGACTCTCCTCCGACTAAATAGGAGCACGAGGGAGAGAATGACGGGATACGGAGATCAACTCCTACCTTAATTATGCTTGCCAAAGAGATCCACTCTTACCATGATTGTACTTACCTAAATAGTGGAAGACCTCTTCCTCACGGCACCGCCTCACCATGGCTATATAATGTAAGCCCTCTCAAGGGTAAAAAGAGGCTGACAACACCTTGATACATCTCAAACACCTAGAGGCAAGTTTCACTACACACTTGCTCCCTCTCCCTATCTCTCTCTCTCTCAAAGCTCTGTAACACTCCGGTGACCTTTATTCATCAATAAAGAACACCGGTCATCGATGCCATTCCAGAGAGTGGACGTAGGTCATCTGAGACCGAACCACTATAAATCCCTGTGTTGATCTGTTGTTTATTGCTTAAAGTTCTATTGATTGTCATTGATTGCTTGTTAACTACTCATTAATTACATATTTGACTGTTGATTTTGCCAAAGACAATTTTGTGCATCATCAATATGTATTTTTGCCCTTGTGTGATCATATCTTTTTGCCTTGTGTTTGAGCAGCACAGGGACTTAAAGCGATTCTTTTTGTCAGCTTTCTACCACATGGGCGAATCTCACCTGGTCTACAACATGATGTCACTTCTATGGAAGGGGATCCAGTTAGAGACTTCAATGGGGAGTGTTAAATTTGCATCTATGGTTGCTGCCCTACTTGGTATGTCTCAGGGCATCACGCTGTTACTAGCCAAATCTCTTTTACTGCTTTTTGACCATGAGAGAGCTTACTACCATGAATATTCCGTTGGATTTTCCGGTGTTCTATTTGCTATGAAAGTAGTCGTCAATTCCCAATCAGATAACTACACTTCTGTCCATGGACTTGTGCTACCATCACGTCATGCTGCTTGGGCTGAACTGATTCTCATCCAAATGTTTGTACCTGGTGTTTCTTTTCTTGGTCACCTTGGTGGAATACTTGCTGGCATTCTCTATCTACATTTGAAAGCTTCCTATTCGGGGTCGAACCCTCTAACTACAATCATAAGACGTTTTACGAGGATACTGAGCTGGCCTGTAAGGCTTGTGTGGGGCATTTGTGGATTCCAGCGACCGCGAATTTTTGGCAGGGGAACTGTTGGTGGGAGTCAGACTAGAAGTACAACTGGCGTGTGGAGATGCCTAGCATGTACATTTGACAACTCTGGTTGGTTAAATGTGTGTGAGATGTGTGGGACAGGCCGTTTTGATGATGGACTGTCGTCCCTTGGATCATCAAATCAGGCTCACGACCTTCCTGTGGAAGAATTACGGCGTCGGAGAGTTCAAAGATTCGGTAGATGATACAAATATTTATCAATTTTATGGGTATTTTTACAACTGTTAGCTCACATCTCCAACTATTACACCAAACTTTTCACCTCTCTACCCAGTAAGTACATGCATACATGGTCTAATAATGCACAAACTTGTGATGTTGAAAATTCGGTTGCCTCCACGTCAAGCGAACTAGACCAAGATTTCCTAAAAAAATAAGTGGGAAATCAGAGGAGCTTGGGTAAAAATTGTGTAAAGCTTGATTGCATATTTGGGGGTATCAACTAGAGTTGTATTTATAAGAGTATTTAGTGTTGAAATTGCGCTAGAACTGGACTCTAGCCAGTTGAACCTCGGTCTAATTAAAATTAGACTATTATGAATTTGAATGGGTTTTATACTTTTTGGGTTCGTTTGGTTCTTGTATTATAGAAGGTATTAGAGAGTTGTACATGATTAAAATACTTTAATCCACTTTTATACAATATTTGGATTTCAAAAGTCACGTGATATTGTGTATGATATTAAATTAAATATGTATGTTAATTGTATATTTTTAGTACCCTTTATTCGTATGAGAAAATATTCATTACAACGGTGATACAACATGAGAAGGTAATGTGGTATCACCAACAAATATTACTAAAACAAATAAATAAATGGAACTACAAAAATTAATAACTAACATGTTATGTAAACAAATAACTCATAATTTTTTTGCCAAGAAATTCAATGAACAGTATCAAAAAGTCTGTAACTCTCATTCTTTGGGCACTTAATTGCCAAAGGAAGAAGGATTAGAAGTTTAATATTGCAACTAAAGACAAACAAAACACGTCTATTGTCTTTTGGCAGTTGGTTGCTCAACATTAGAAATCCTCACCTAGAATATCAGGAAGCTTTATCCCATGTGCAAATCTTCATCTGGAATGTTGTGCTCTTATTCTTAAACATTGCAAACCAGGAAAGTAATTAATTTTGAACTTGCTAATTTAGAAAAGGCATGATAAACAGAACACCCTAACTACAGAAAATTGAAACAACTCAAAATTTACTGTGGATTCCAGTATGGAGCATTTCAAGTTTAAAGAATCCCAGCCTCCAGAATTTAAAAAAATATCGGGTTTGAATAACTAATTGGAAAAAACTACTTCATTTTTATGAATAAGAGACCATAGCATCAAATATACTGATTTGAGTATTGAAGAGTGTTGGGCCTTCAAGATTGACGAGCATAACACTTGAATGAGAACAGTCATAGATGCCTTTCCAAAAATAAACAAACTAAATTACATTGCAGACTTGCTATATGGGGTTGATTCTGTAGTGGAAAAATCGGTTGTTGGTCTTGGGGGAGAAGACAAATAAGGCTTGGGAGGAATTTGCAAGGAGTCTAAGCTCCCTTCCAACATTTCCACAACCCTAGTCATAGCTGGCCGATTTGAGGGATCAGTTTGTATGCACCACAAGCTCACTATTATCATCTTCTTAGCAGTCATATTTTCTTCATCATTCATAATGCTACACAATCCAAGTTCTCCATCTTGTTCAAGTTGTTGGTATATCCAATGTGGAAAATATATTTCACTAGTTTTATCAACAACCACCTCAACATTTTTTCTCCCTCCAACCATTTCTAGAACCATCATTCCGTAGCTATAAACATCTGACTTGTGAGAGACACCTCCAATGTTTCTACAAACTATTTCTGGAGCAATATATCCAATTGTCCCTCTTGCAATCAGCATTGAGACGATGCTCTCTTTTCTAGGGCATTGTTTAGCAAGGCCAAAGTCAGAGATCTTTGGGCAGAAATCTTCATCTAGAAGAATGTTATGAGGCTTTATGTCAAAATGCAAGATTCGTGTGTTGCAATCACGATGTAAGTACTCGAGTCCTCGAGCAATGCCTATTGCAATTTGGAACAACTTCTCCCATCCCAGTTGACGTTCTGTTGAGGAACTTCCATCATATATGAATTTCTCGAGAGACCCATTAGGCATAAACTCATAGATGAGAGCCCTTTTACGACCCTCGAAGCAAAAACCCAAGAGAGTTACAATGTTAACATGTGAAGTCTTACTAATACTTGCAACCTCGTTAATGAATTCTTCTCCAGAACCTTTTGATTCACTTAAAACCTTCACTGCCACCAGACTGCCATCTTGTAACTTTCCTCTATACACAGAGCCAAAGCCTCCTTTACCTAGTTTGGCTTTGAAGGAGTTGGTCATCTTCTTAATATCTGAATAACCGTAACGTTTTGGAGCCATGGAGCCGTAACTCTTTAAAAAGGCTTCGACATTTTTGTATTTCTCTGTTTTCTTCTTCCATAAGACCACAAGTTTACCTAGTGTGAATTTCCTTCGACAACAGAAGAACGTAGCTACTAGAATGCCAATTCCAACAGCAAAAGCAGCTGCAATAACTGAAAGGAGAAAATAACATTATGTAGTATAGGATCCATAATATGTTTCAGTTAATTTTTCGGTGTTTAAAACTTAACGATGGAAAATGTACAAAGAATGCTCATAATATGACTTCACCCCCTAAAATCAAACACCCCATCCCCTTCCTTTCTTTGGCTTTGAACCCCCTTTCCTCGGAGTGGCAGAGCCCCTTAACCCATCCCAAACAATAACACACACACACAAAAAGAGGATAATCTAACATTGTTGTCTACTATTTCCATCTCGTATGACCTTTTTTATGATTGTTCTAACTATCACCTTATATGAATTGATAACTTTACATTTGTCCTTAACTTGTGGTCCTACGCAGGGTTTAATTGCTCTTTACTCGCATTTAGTTCAGGTTTAAAGTACACCTAGTCCCCTAAATTTGTCCAATCTTTTATTAAATTTATTTAAACTTTCAATGTTTCCAACATGCCTACTAACAGAATCAAACAGCATTTGAGTACATCTCTCCATATGCATGTGTAGTTCACATTTTGTTATGTCTATAAACAAAATCCAGAAAACATTTGTCTTCGTTTTCTTTTTTGTGCTTTTTATTTGGGTTTGTGGGGTGGGGGGCTTTAGATTTGCTGAAAACAGATGATAGAGAACATAACATTTGGAAAGCTCCATTTAAGAAAGATTATATAAAGAACTGATAAGGCATATTACCTGCGGCAAGAATTGACTTCAAGTGGGTTTTTCCTTTTCCTGCAATCAACGTAAGCCAAACAATATCAGTTCAGCAATTCATATGAATAAAATTGTAACTCAGAATCCTTTAAAAGACAGGATTAGAAAACATGTAAAACCTGTCCAGATCAGAAACCAATTTAGACTGATAAGGATTGAGATGATTTTTATTTTTTTTGGATCTGCTTTAGATACCCGTATAACACACAAAAACCTACTAATGGATCTGCATGAATTCAGCTATAAATATTAAAACTTGATCAGAATTGGCAAATCTAAAATTGAAAGGATCTAATAGGATGCCCCCAATGGAGCATAATAGTGGTAGTCGGTTTTGGCAAAGGAAGCTTCATGACAATTGGGATTGAACTATGGAAGATAACGCAAACATAACTCTCTCTTAATTTCTATTCCTCTTGGCAGCACTGAATGATATAAATTTATCGAGCCAACTATAAGGATCACCACTTCAGGCACAACTTTAGTAAACAAAATCTTACTTTTGGTTTAAAGTCATGGTTATAAAGACAAAAACACAATAACGGGGGGAATCTTGATGAAGTATGTGTAAAGATGGTTTGTATCCCACATCGAATGATTGAGACCACCAAAGATTGACTTATATACTTGGGGAGCCATTCCACCCATTGCCAATTGATTTTTAGTTGGATGTTTTAATATGGCATTAGAGCTCCGCCTTGAGGGGTCAGTGGGTCAAATCTTACTCATTTGAATTTTTCAATATGCATGGTTGTTTATTTGTTTGTTAATCCAAGTGTGAGTCCGGGTCTCTCGTGATGGAAGATGTAAAGAGAGCTTCTATCCCACATCGAATGATTAGCACTACCCAAATTGGTTTATGTACTTGAGGAGCCACTCCACTTATTGTCAAATGGTTTTGGGTTGGATGTTCTAACATTATGAACAAGAAATACTTAAAACCTGCATGCCTAATTAAATAATAGATCCAAAAGGATCAAAACATTTTGTATAGAAGATGTTTAATGTCAGTTGTGGGTGGATATACTTTCCCCAAAAAAAAAAGTTGTGGGTTGATTGAAAAAAGCAGTAAAGATTTTGCAATACCTAGGGCTTTGTCACACTAAAATTCGTCATTTCTGTCAGTTAGGCATAGTCCTCCTTCAAGTTTACACATACAACACTTATCAGAAACACGCAATTGAAGATAGAATTCGTAAGTTAATAATGCAAACGGATCACTGTAATTTGGATTTGAGTTGGGTTCAACCCTGATTTGTGGCATTAGTAAAATTGAACAATAAGGTGGAGGAATCAAGCCAGGCATAGATGGATATGAGTAGTAGACAGAGAATTCAGGAGAGCCTTTGTAACTGTAAGAACTGTTGAAATATTCATCTGCCTGCCAGGTAAGTTCAGGACTTTTGGTGCATTTGAAGAAGGTGCGATTAGGGGAGATTGTAAACGAAAGAGAAGGAGAGTTGGGGAGAGTGAGATTATTGAAAGAATCATAGATTTGGTAATTTAAGAGATGTTCGCGTACATGGTCAGGAACTAAAATGTTTTTAATTTGCAAGATCCTTCGAGCTTGATACATTGTCCATTCTTCTCCAGTTGGACTGTTGGAACTGGTTTATCACAATCTAACATGCACAACCCACCATACAAATAGATGCAGTAGTAGAAGAGCTAGAGATCACCAATATTGGGGGCATTACAACGAAGAATGCTCTAAAGCAAAACATCGAACAGGTGCAATGCATAATCAGCATAAGACCCCAACACAGACAGAGAGAAAGAGAGAGAGAGACTTACTAGTATTGCTGCAACGCCATGCATCAGGCCCATCGGGGCAGTAACACATGAAATGGTACCTACTCATATCAAACCCACAACGCCCACCACTTTTCTCGCAAGCGCTGCAATTATTATAAGCAGCAACTGTCCACTTCAATGAAAACCCTCTTCTCAGCAGCTCTACATTGTCTACAATTCCATTGCCTCCATCATACACTTCCACCGGCGCCACCACCCTCGAAAGACACACTTGCAATGCCAAAGCAAAATTCCCATCGCAACTGTTTATAGCTAAATCCCACCCACTACTTCCATTCCAAGCACCGCAATTGTTCGTGACGTTGTACCTGTTAGAAAAATTGTTTCGCGCAGATGTATAACTGAACAGAATTTTGGGTTTAAGCGGTGTTACAGTAACACGGCTTAAACTAGGGTGCATTTTGGACGGGTCTATCCGAACTTAACCCGGAAAAAATAGGGTTTAAATTGAAAATTTTAATACTTGCGTTGAGCCTGAACAGAAAAATACCAACTTGAATTGAATTTGGACAATACTCGGGTTGAGGCCTCAAGTTACCGGGTTCAACCCAAATATTAAATCGGGCTCAATTCGAATTCCAAATCGAGCTCAATCCGAACATATTTAAAATAAATATTCAAATCAATATAGCAATATATCTTAGGAAAAATTGGAAGGCGATACACCAAATTGGAGTTAATTATGACAAAATATACAGAAACAAATGTAGTGTAAAGAAATCCTTAATTTTGATACTTATTTATGTCCCAATACATTATTTGAAATTTTCAGATATTCTTGTGACATTTTTGTCCTCTCTTGATCCATGCATTAAATATCTCCTAGATTCATGCGTATTTTTGTGGTTTTGTTTTCAAATTATATTTATGCATTATATATCTCCTAATTTTATGGGAGAATTTTAATATTTCGTTTATTTTAGAATAAGCAATTCTATATAACCCAAAATATTGTACTATTACATTTTGTCAAACATATATTTTCATATAATTTCATTCAAACAGTCCATCTTTATTTTGAATTTGTTACCACATGCACAAAATCACTGAACACAGTCTTTGTTTACAATGTATTGTTACACTGTTTTTGTTACACTATGAGGAAAATACAGTTAATCGTTATTTTCGAATTAAATGACCCTGAATAGTGTACTTTTTTTCAAAATATTTTTTTTTGTGTACTTTTTTACAATTATGTCTAATTTTGTGTACTGCCTTCCAAATGACCCTATAACTTAACAAACCAATAGGTTTTTGGTCCAATGGTACTCTTTGCCTTGTGAAGGTTTTGCCTTCTTGAGGTCAATGGTTCAAATTCCCCTCCTCCTCTCCAAAAAAAAGAAAGAAAGTGATGATACCTAAAATAAACCCCAGACACGAGCTCAGAAAGTGAGCTCAGCTCAGGAGCTCAGGTAAGATAAGTAGAGCTCATCCGGCCATAGTCTGAGCTCATCCGGCCGGTACTAGAGCTCCCCGCTGAGAACACGAATTGAGAAATGACAGGAGGACAGCGAGATGACAGCAGATACTTTAATAATGGGAATTGAGTCGATCCAAGGCATGAAACCCGTAACTAACCATGATCTTCTCCTAACGCTAAGGAGAGGATCCCTTGATATAAGGAAAGGATCTCGCCGGTGGGAGCCTGCCTTAAGGAGTTTAAATAACTCCAGGACTATAGATGAAGATAGGGCACAATCCCTTCAATAAAGGAAATAATTTCAAATTAGAGGTAAGCATGCGGCTATAAAAAGGGAGGGCAAGCCCCAACAAGGGAGAGACGACGAGAAACCCTAATACCCTATGTATCCTACTATAATACGCTAAACTTGATCAATAAGAAAGAGAGGAGCCATCTGACTCCATTGCAGAGTGGACTAGCCGAGCTCAGGCCAGTAAACCACTATACTTCCGCCGTGCTATCAACCCTTTCCCCGAATCCCCTAACCATCAATCTACATTATCAAGAACGAGCCTTGCAGCTCAGATACAGCACTTGAATCCACACAGACCGTCCATAATGAACTATTCAGTTCCATAGCTCATTCACGTAGATTTACACCATCAGTTTGGCGCCGTCTGTGGGAACGACTGTTCTTATTTACAAATAAGCTGATCTCTCAGTGACTGATGGTAACAACTCGAAATATGAGCAGAAGTCAAACAAACCTACCACGAATGCAGGATCAGCAGGAAGCCACCAACGGCAGACAACCTGGGAACGTCCAAGAGGCCAATTCCCCCATTAATAACGAGATGGAGTCCCTTCGCCTCGTTAACCAACGCTTGCTAAAGGAAAATGCAGAGTTATCAAAGCTCATACAGCGCCCGCAGGAGGCACGACCGGCCCAAAAAGGCCAGAATAATCCCCCTCATAGGGAACAACGACCCTGGGACCCCCTTAGAGAGGTCAACGAAGGAGGAGAAAACAGCCAAACCAGGGGACATGTTCCCTACCTACCCCCTAGGAATGGCCACAACGAGGAAGTGCAAAGTCAGAACGATGGGGGCGAGAGAGACGATTTTTTCCCTTATTCGCAAGACAGGAGAGAGCAACACTGGGAGCAGCGATTCAAAGACATAAAGCAAGAGCTCAGCCACATGAAGGAGGCTGTAAGAAGCAAAGCTCCGGTTACAATGGACGTCTTGGTGCAACAAACCGAGTCCCCATTCACCACTGGGGTGCTGCACTTTCCTCTCCCACCAAAGTTCAGGATGCCACAAATAGAGGTCTTTGACGGAACAAAAGATCCCGTAGATCATCTCAACACTTACAAGAATCAGATGGAGCTACATGGATACCAGGATCCTGTACGTTGCAGAGCTTTCGCCATCACACTAAAAGGCTCCGCCCTAGCCTGGTTTCACAGGCTCCCACCAGCCTCGATCTCATCCTTCAAAGGGCTCTCCATAGCTTTCGTATCTCATTTTATAGGAGCCCGGATATACCGAAAACCGAGCTACCACCTGCTGAATGTGAAACAGGGGCCTCAAGAAAACCTGAGGTCTTATGTCAAAAGGTTCAACTCAGAGACACTAAAAGTAGACGTTCCAGACGAAAAATTCGCCATAACTGCCTTTATTGCAGGATTGGGAGTACAATCAAAGGATCTAATGTTTTCCATATCGAAGAACCCTCAGGCCAGCATGGCTGAGGTGCTAGCCAAGGCAGAGAAATATATAAACGGTGAAGAGGCACTCCTTTCCAAAGTAAGGGGTACATCCTCAGGGAAGGAGAAGGAGAAAGAAGAAAAAAGAAGGGACCGAAGTCCCAGGAAGGAAAAAGGGCGAGAGAGGTCTCCGAGAAGGGATAGGGACCGCTCGCCAAAGAGAAGAGGAAATGTCAGAGATCGCCTGGGCCCCCCGCAGCCCGAGCTGCAGCCCAGGTACGGACCTCAGCAATACACCCCACTCACTGCCGCTATGTCACAAGTTCTGTATGAGGTCCAAAACGAGAAGTTCCTGAGATGGCCACCCCGGATGAAGGCAGATCCAGCCAAGAGAGACCCCACAAAGTATTGCGATTACCACAGGGATCATGGTCACTACACTGATGACTGCATTCAACTAAAAAAGGAAATCGAGTTCTTGATCCAGCGAGGTCAGCTACGCCGTTTTGTGGCTCATGACGATCAGAATCGAGCTCTCCCACCTCCACCACCTCGGCAGCCGGCACCTGCACCACATCAGCAGCCTCTAGGTGAGATCAGAGTAATATCTGGAGGGTTCGCAGGAGGTGGAAAATCTAGCTCAGCCAGGAAAACACACCTTCGACGGATCAGAGCCGAAGAAGCTCTCGAAGTACACGTTGTATCCAAAGCGCCACGCTTAGATACGGTTATCACTTTCTCAGATGCTGATTTGGAGGGATGTCAGTACCCTCATGATGATCCGTTGGTGGTGCGAGCCGTGGTGGCTAACAGAACCGTTCATCGAGTTCTAGTCGATAACGGAAGCTCGGCAGATATCATTTTCGCACCTGCATTCGACAAAATGAACATAGGAAGAGAGAGACTTGAACCTGTGCACACTCACTTGCTGGGGTTCTCCGGAGAAAGGGTGCTCCCCCTGGGCTCGATCCAACTCGTGCTCACCCTAGGGGACCCACCTTGCCAAGCCACCACAACCGTAAAGTTCCTAGTGGTCGATGCACCCTCTGCATACAACATCCTGCTTGGAAGGTCATCCCTTAATTCCATGAAGGCAATCCCATCAGCCTATCACTTAGTCGTAAAATTCCCTACAGAAAATGGAATCGGAGCAGTCCGAGGAGACCAGCGTATAGCAAGAGAATGCTATATGGCCTCTGTAAAAAGGAAGGAGGTTGAGAACATCCAATTAGATGAACTCGACATGAGAGATGAAATGGAGACAAGACCAATGCCATCGGAAGAGCTGGAACCAATACAGTTTGATGAAGAGCCAGAACACCTCGTTTATGTGGGTTCCAGACTAAACGCGAAGCTCAAAAGTCTCCTCGTCCAGTTCCTAAAAGAGAATATATGAGTGTTTGCTTGGAAGCAAGAAGACATGGAAGGAATTGACCCTTCGGTTATTACCCATAAGCTATGCGTGAACCCAACCTGCAAACCCATCAAACAGAAGAGGATGAGCTTTGCCTCTGAAAGACAAAGGGCAATCAATGTGGAGGTCAGCAAACTCCTCCATGCCGAGGCTATCAGGGAGGTTGATTACCCCATCTGGTTAGCAAATGTGGTTCTTGTAAAGAAAACCAATGGAAAGTGGCGATTGTGCATTGACTTCACTGATCTCAACCGAGCATGCCCCAAAGATAGCTTTCCATTACCTCGGATTGACCTGATAGTGGACGCCACTGCCGGGCATGAGCTCCTTAGCTTCATGGACGCCTTCTCAGGCTACAACCAAATCAGGATGGACCCCAATGACCAAGAGAAAACCTCCTTTGTAACTGAGCAAGGAACATACTGTTATCAGGTCATGCCTTTCGGGTTAAAGAACGTCGGAGCCACTTACCAGCGATTGGTGAATAGAATGTTCCAAAAACAAATAGGAGCTTCCATGGAAGTTTACATCGATGACATGCTGGTGAAATCACTAAAAGCAGAGCTCCACATTGACCACCTAGCCGAATCATTCCAGATTCTAAAGGAGTACAAAATGAAGCTCAACCCTGCGAAGTGCGCATTTGGGGTCTCGGCAGGAAAATTCCTGGGATTTATAGTTAGCAGCAGAGGGATTGAAGCCAACCCAGAGAAGGTCAGGGCAATGATGGAGATGCAATCACCATCCAACACAAGGGAGGTGCAACGCTTGACAGGCAGGATAGCTGCCTTGGGCCGTTTCGTGTCTAGATCAAGTGATAAATGCCAGCCATTCTTCCAGATATTAAAAAAGGCGTTCCAGTGGGATGCCAAGTGCGAAGAAGCGTTTAAAGCCCTGAAAGATTATATGAGCTCCCCTCCTGTTCTGGTGAGCCCTTTAGAAGGGGAGGTCCTTACTCTCTACCTGGCGGTTTCAGATTTTTCGACTAGTGCAGCGCTGGTTAGGGAGCATGACAGAGCTCAGCAACCAGTCTATTACTGTAGTAGAGCTCTGAGGGGGGCAGATGAGAGATATCCAAAGATGGAAAAGCTCATTTTAGCGTTGGTGACAACAGCCAGAAGACTCAGGCCCTATTTCCAGGCTCATACTATCGAGGTTCCAACAGACCAGTCGATGAAGCAAGTACTACATAAGCCAGAGTCCTCGGGGAGGTTGGTTAAATGGGCCATAGAGCTCAGTGAGTTTGACATCAGATATAAGCCAAGAACTGCCATCAAAGGGCAAATTTTGGCGGATTTCATTGCAGAGTTCGCAGCAGCAGCGCCCATGGAGACCACAGGTTTAATACCAGACCTCCCCGTATGGAGGCTTTCAGTAGATGGAGCTGTCAATGCTCAGGGAAGCGATGCAAGAATGATCTTAACCTCCCCAGAAGGAATAGATGTCGAGTATGCCCTTAGATTTGGGTTCAAGGCTTCAAATAACGAAGCAGAATATGAAGCTGTCATCGCTGGGCTCAATCTTGCTTATTCTATGGAAGTAGAGCAGCTGGAGATCTGCAGTGACTCTCAACTGGTGGTAAAGCAGATAGAGGAGTCCTACGAAGCGAGAGGCGAAAAGATGGTTCTTTATCTCAGAAAGATACGAGAATTAATAAAGAAATTTGTGCAGGTTAAGGTCAGACACGTGCCTAGAGCAGAAAACGCGCGAGCAAATGCATTGGCGAGGTTAGCAACGGCCTCACAAGAAGATTTGGATAGGCTAATACCAGTGGAGCACCTTCCAGAACCTTCAGTAAGTTTCGAAGAAGAAAATATACTATCAATCGGAGCTCAGCCGAGTTGGATGGACCCCATCATCGGGTACTTGCAGAATGGAACTCTGCCAAGCGATGCCAAGGAGGCTTCCAAGCTGAGGACTAGGTCATCTAGATTTTCCTTGTTGCAAGGAAATCTGTACAAATAGGGGTTCTCAACACCTCTCCTCAAGTGCGTGGGAGATGAAAGTGCCAACTATATACTCAGAGAAGTACATGAGGGGATATGTGGCAATCACATAGGAGCTCGGGCCTTGGCAGGAAAAGTACTAAGACAAGGATATTATTGGCCAACCATGCTCAAAGACGCCACCGATTTAGTAAAAAAATGCAAGGTTTGCCAGGAGCATGCCAATGTTTCTCATTGTCCACCCGAGCTGCTAACCTCGGTGGTGAGCCCTTGGCCCTTCCAACAGTGGGGTTTGGATATTCTTGGACCCCTTCCCACCGGTGTGGGATAATGCAAGTTTGCTATTATAGGGGTGGATTACTTCACAAAGTGGGCGGAGGTCGAACCTTTGGCAACAATTACCGAACAAAGAGTCCAAAACTTTGTTTGGAAGTCGATAGTTTGCAGATTGGGGTTCCCAGAGCAGTCGTGTCTGACAATGGGAAGCAATTCGACAATTCAAAATTCAAGAGCTTTTGTGCTGAGCTTGGGATAAAGAATTATTTCTCAGCTCCTGCACATCCTCAATCCAATGGGCAAGCAGAGGTCACAATCAGAACCATAAAGACAGCTCTGAAGACCAAATTGGAGAACCTAAAAGGCAAGTGGGTGGAGTACATCCCTGAGGTATTGTGGGCCTACAGGACCACAGTTAGGTCAGCAACTCAGGAAACCCCCTTCGCTTTGGCCTTTGGAACCGAGGCAGTAGCCCCTGTTGAGGTAGGGCTCCAATCACCAAGGGTGAAATTTGCAGATGCCGAGCACAATGATGAGTCTCTCCTGTTGAACCTCGATCTCTTGGACGAAAAAAGAGATAGAGCTCTCCATCGTATCCGGATTTACCAAAGGAAAGCTGCAAGGTACTACGACAGGAAGGTAAGACACAGAAGCTTTAAGGCTGGAGACTTGGTACTCAGGAGACTTCTACTGGCAAGGCAGGATCCCACACATGGGAAGTTGGGACCCAATTGGGAAGGCCCTTATATCGTGTCAAGGGTAATCAAGCCAGGAAACTACGAGCTGCAAATGGAGGAAGGGAAGGTCCTACCCCACTCTTGGAATGCCGAACACCTTAAGAGGTTCTTTCAGTAAGTGATACTTGTAAGAGAGTTATTTTTAATAAGAATAAACGAGCCTTTCATTCGCCCTTATATGGTTTCAAAAGTGGAGGAATGTGCAATAAGCTCTACAGCTAACGATGAGTTTCTAAGCTTATAAAATTCAAGATGAGCTCTTCAGCTCATAAACAAACGATAAGCTTATCAGCTTATAAAATTCAAGATGAGCTCTTCAGCTCATAAACAAACGATAAGCTTCTCAGCTTATAAAATTCAAGATGAGCTCTTCAGCTCATAAACAAACGATAAGCTTCTCAACTTATAAAATTCAAGATGAGCTCTTCAGCTCATAAACAAACGATGAGCTTCTAAGCTTATACAAGATGAGCTCTTCAGCTCATAAACAAGATAAAATCTAAGCTTATAAAGTGCAAGATGAGCTCTACAGCTCATAAACAAGCAATAAAACTTCTCAGCTTGTAAAGCCCGAGACGAGCTCTTCAGCTCATACAAGCCTCTTGGAGACACAAACAGTCAAATTCAAAGCTGGTCTCATCTTGGGGGCTCCAACAGCCTTTACCCCACGGCTAATAGCCCTTGTGTACTGCCTACACGCTGGAGGACCCCAGTATGTTTAACACAGCGGGGATCACCCGCGAAATCAGGTTGGAAGAAAGGCCAGTGCAAACATGATTTTCTGTTTTCCATCAACGCTCGACCTGTGAGGTCAGTCAGGGTCTAAGGACAATGCAAACATGATCTTCTGTTTTCCGTCCACGTTCGTGTTCTGAGCACGAAGGGTGCGTTGGAACAACCTTATAGAATCCGGAATGAGGTCATAAAAAAAAAAGGTTGCATATTTAAAAAGGAAAGATCGGGTGTTCAGAGTATCAGATATTACAGATATTCAGAAAAATATAAAATCATAGTGTGACATCACTTAAGAGAAGGGGTAAAGCTCCTAGTTCTTCTTGGCCTGTGGCTTCAGCTCAGCCACTTCCTCCTTCAGACGAGCATTCTTTTCCTTCAGCTCGTCCCTTTCTTGCTGAGCCTTATAAAGAGAATCAAGAAGCTTCTGACCTACCGGGGTGAGAAAGATAGTGGACAGAGAGTCAGGGGAAAAAGAGCCCTCCCTCCTGCGCCTCTTCGAGCTGGCACCAGCATCCCCATCCTCGTCAGAATCCCCTTCCTCGTCAGAATCAGAGAAAGAGGTCCAGGAAGGGTTGGGGACAAAGGAAAATTCGTATTCAGTGGCCTCAGCCCCAAGCAGATAAAGGTTTGCACTCGTCATTAACTCAGAATAAGACCTAGGCTCGACGAGCAGCAACTTATCAGTACTCACCATCTCTGGCACATCTAGCTCAGGGGGACCTGAACAATCAGAGTGTAGTAAGAACATGTATTTAAGAAAAACTTACAGACAAGAAAGGTCGGCTAGAACTTACCAATGCGAGAGAAGCTCTTCCAAGACCGTGGGATCTTAGCCTCACGACAACGATCCTCAGGGGACCGCCAGGACTCCCCAGAAGCAAAAAAGAAGCGACTGGACCATCCTTCAGGATTGGAGGGGAAGCCGAAGACCAAAGGCCGTAATTTGAAATTTCTCCAACGGAAGAAGCTGAAACAGGGGGCATCATCTTCTTCGATCTCGAAGAAGTATAGAAACTCAGAGACAAAAGGGAACCTGCCGAGACCATGTAGGCGGCAGAACAGGAAGAAGCTAACCATGGCGGCCCATCCTCGTGGGGAAAGGCGAGAGGGGCACAGGCCGTAGTAGGCAAGAACACGCCCTATGGCGGGATGAATAGGGAGGCGCAAGCCCATGTCCATGGCGCCTTCGAAAAAGCAAACCTCCCCCCGCGAGAGGAAGCTGCAGGGCTCATCAGGAGTAGGAACCCTAAGAGAAAGGTCAAGATCAGGGAAAAATCGCCTCTTAATGGCCGCTAAATCAGAAGGTTCCATGGTCGAAGGAATCAAGTATCGACGGTGCCACGTCCATTCAATCCCGAACGAAGTCCTTTCTTGGAACAGAGTAGAAGTGGGGGCAGCCATTGAAGCTTGCGAAGAAAGCAGAGGATGGCCACGAAGAATCAAGAAGAATCCAAGAAGAAATTCAGGAGTATTTTTGGCAAAGGAGAAAGAAGCTTAGCAGGTTAGAGGAGAGACTTAAAGAAGGCTGTAAGTTTTAGAAAACCAAGAAGCATATCGACTGTACCTTTAGTTTCTTAATTAATGAAGACGATTATGATTATGGAAAACGGTTGGGAAAAAGGCGGGAAATGGAAATAACCAAGATTAACCCTCCTATTGCACTCAAAACAACCGAAGGAAAATTCTGGCCCCACCTAAGTAGAATATTCTTCGGGTTTTGAGCTCAGCCCGGTCAAAAGCTGAACACCTGTGTAGCAAGTCTTCGAGACCTACAGTTCCAAGAGCCCTGTTCACACCAGAAGGGAAAAGTTCCTGGTGGGTCCCTCAGTTCCTCGAAAGAGTTTAGCAGCTAAGGATGTCCGTGGTCTTGCTTGAAGAAGGTTGGGAACACTTCTCAAAGCAAGGGGGATAAGGGAAGTACAAGAAAAAGAAAACTCAGGTAAAAGATCATAAAAGTAAAGGGATAGAAAATTGTCATTTCAGAGTGAGCTTTTAGCTCAGCAAGAAGTCCCAAGTCCACAAACTCGAGCCCTGTAGCTCAGAGAGAGGCCCTTGAACGCAATACCAAGTCTTTTATACTCATCAAATTTTGCTTCAAGAAGTGCACAGCACCCCTCGAAGCAAAAGGGGAAGTGGGAAGTGCAAAAAGAGAGGAAAATTCAGAAGAGTAAAATTGTGACAAAACCATCTAGCTCATGTCTCAAATCACAACACATTACATATCACAATTCAAGGCGAGATTCAGAAAATGCTCTATGAAGTCTATATTCCAAAACACAAGTTCAAAGTACAAAGAGATTACAGCTAAAAATCCTAAGTTCCTGGAGGAGGGGTGGCCGAAGGATCTCGCAGCTCGGTAGATGAACCCTCAGCAACAGAAGAAATGCCTGGAGCCCCTACTTCCATTGAGTCCGGATCCTGAGCAAGAGCCTCAGTTACTAAGTCGGCTGAAAACGATATAGCAGCAGGAAAAATAGGATCTACAGTGGGGAGCTCAGAAGTCGCAGTTGAGGGCTCGGGACGCACGATAAGAGCTCCAGAGGTCCCAGAGGCAGGTGTGTCCTGACTCAAGGAAGCAGCCGGTGGGATCGAGACATCCACCTCATGATCAGAGCCAGACTCTTCCATTTCTTCCTCGGTAGGGATAGGGAAGTTGAAGTCAAGGTCTGGGAAAGCTTGGATAGCTTTGCGCCTAAAGGCAAGCCATCCAGTAGCCCATAAAGTGGTAGCCTCATCTCTTAGCTCGGCAATCTCGTCATCCCTCTGTTTGACCAAATCTTTCTGCTGTCCGAGCTCCTCGCAGAGCTTGCCGTTTGCCTCGTTGAGGGCAAGATAATCTTGGTTAACCCGAATAAGCTCCTTCTTGGCGTCAAAAGCCTCCTGGTTAGCCTTGGACCACGCCTCAACCTTAAGCTGCAGATCTTCCTTGACTAACCTTAGCTCATCTCGAGCTTTCTTTTCCCCTTCCTCAGCTCTGACTTTGACAGTCAATGTGTGTTTGAGGTCGGAGGCTTGCTTCGTGGTTTGCTCGCTAAGGTTTTTTACCTGAACCCGGAGATCCTCGTTTTCAAGGGATAATTCAGAAGCCCTGGCCTTGTACGTCTTCAGAGCCTTAAAAGAGCCCTCTTGAGACTGAACCCGATGCAGCAGACCTCTCGCATGGAGGGCAGCCTGAGAACATAAAGAAAGTTCAGCAAATTGCGTTAAATCACGAGACAAAAATAAGCAAAGAAGGAAAAGGGCGAGCACTTACAGCAGCTGCTCCCTGAAGAGCTGAAGAGATGGACTCCTCCAAGGGCATGGAAGCAGCCTTCAGAACATCAGACTCAGAAAATATAGAAGAAAGAGCTCCTGCCGCGAGATCCATGTTGTCAAAAAAGGAATCCTCATCTTCTTCCTCAGATTTCCTCTCAGCCGTCTTCCCAGAGGCAGTATACGAGAACTTTCCGGGTTGGAGTTCAGGGATCACCCCCAAAGCTTTCTCAACCTCAGAGGAGGAAGGGGAAGCCTGACCTCCCGCTTGAGCAGAACCTAACCCTGGAGGGGCCACTGGAGGAGAAGAGGTAACTGCAATATGAGGGGCGCCGGATGAGGAAGACGGTGCCTTGATGGGAACCGATTCTGTAATGGCAGAGGGGGGTGAAGGCACCTCCAACCTGGGAATTTTAGCCCGGGTGCTTGGACCACTCCCAGAGCTGACTCGTGTCTTGCGCTTGCCGGATTTGCCACCTTTCATCAGATCAGCAACTTTAGCCTGAAGCTCTTGTGGAGTAGACTTTATGGTAGAAGGACCTGGCAGGTCTGGATGGAGTAGGGAGATGTGAGGAGAAGAAGAGGAAAAGAAAGAAAGCGACAATGAAATTACCTTCGTCAGCCCCTAAAACAGATAATGGAATCGCCAAGGTCACCACAGGAGGACTCAGACCTAGCTGCACCAGGTTTCGTGACTCAATCAGGTCAGCGTACCTCTCCGGCTTGATCTTCGCCAACTTCGCTAGCACCTTCTTATCTTCAGGGCTGAGCTCAAGACGACCACCTGAAAGGAAGAAACTGTGCAAGTAAGAGAAAGGCAAGAAGCCTATAAGTTCCAAATCAGACCTCAGTCGACTCAAACGAAGACTCACGCAAGTTATCTGGTTCAGTCCAAGCCGCAGGGATACCGAGAGTATCTGTCTTATCAGCAGGATTGTACTCCCAATTGGTGCCCCCGACGAAAAAGAAGTGTTCTTTCCAATGCTTATGAGAGGACGGAATGTTAGAAATAAGCTGTCTAACGTTGGCGCGCTTAGAGGCATACAAGAAGCCTTCAGAGGTCGGTTTAACGTTGAAAAACTCTAAAAACAAAGAAATGCTAGGAACCCCGAGTTTGTGCTTCTTAAAAATGACTAGAAGACCAACCATGATGCCATAGAAGTTGGGGGAAATCTGGGAAGGGCACACATGAAAATGTTGCAGGACAACTTTAATAAAGGGGTGCAGAGGAAAACGAAGACCGTTGTCAAAGGCGGCAAGAAAGAAACAGACCCTATTGCGTACTTGTTCTACATAGGGTCTGTTTCTTTCTTGCCGCCAGACTCGGCATGCCTGAAGGCCGACCCCAAATATGAGGTCTTCTCTTCAACCCCGACTCCACTCACCTTGACTTTGCCTTTATCAGGTCTGGGGAGGCATGGGAGAAGAAGTAGAGGGAGGCTCCTCGGTACCCACCTCGGTTTCTACAGCCTCCACACCAGGAAAGTTATCAATTTCGTCACCCACGTCTCCTAAATCAGTGTCCTCAGACCTATTGCCCAGTAAGGAGACAGAGGAACGAGTAGCACCGGAGGAGGCAGACATGATTGGGCAGGAAAAAGGAATATTAAAGGAGCGATAAAGAGGGGGGACACTGATCAAACTCTCCCTAATAACCCTAGGGTCAGCACAATAGCTACCAACAGCGAGTATGTGCACAATCGAACTCCAGCCCACGAAGCGAGGAAGAGGGGATAAGCAATAATCACGATTCCAGAAATAAAAGAACCTAAAAGACCAAAAACGCAACAACCACCTCGAACTCGAGGGATCCAGAACGAAGAAAGGGGCAGAAAGCACGTACCTAGTGGAAAGAGAGCAACGAACGAACCAAGGGCCAAATCAGAAGGGGATGCACTGTGGGTCTTCGAATCGAACACAGGGGAACCGATTTAGAGTGAGAATCAGAAAGTCTGAAGACAGAAAACCAAGAATTTGCAAGGACAAAAAGCTAGAAGACAGAGAAGAAGTTGAACGGTGGAAGAAGCGGTTCAGATAGCCGTTCGGGTATTTAAAGCTTGGGGGACGTGGGCTGAGACATGCGCGGGAATCGAGGAGAGTCATGATTGTTGTAAACCGTCAAAAATCTTCAGCCACGTGAGAAGCCTAGGGAGACCACGTGCAGATCCAACTCAGATTGAGAAGCAGTTCAGCTCTTACCTAAGCTAACTTAGAACAAGAGCTGGAGGGCAACTGATGATACCTAAAATAAACCCCAGACACGAGCTCAGAAAGTGAGCTCAGCTCAGGAGCTCAGGTAAGGTAAGCAGAGCTCATCCGGCCAGTACTAGAGCTCCCCGCTGAGAACACGAATTGAGAAATGACAGGAGGACAGCGAGATGACAGCAAATACTTTAATAATGGGAATTGAGTCGATCCAAGGCATGAAACCCGTAACTAACCAGGATCCTCTCCTAACGCTAAGGAGAGGATCCCTTGATATAAGGAAAGGATCTCGCCGGTGGGAGCCTGCCTTAAGGAGTTTAAATAACTCCAGGATTATAGATGAAGATAGGGCACGATCCCTTCAATAAAGGAAATAATTTCGAATTAGAGGTAAGCATGAGACTATAAAAAAGGAGGGCAAGCCCCAACAAGGGAGAGACGACGAGAAACCCTAATACCCTGTGTATCCTACTGTAATACGCTAAACTTGATCAATAAGAAAGAGAGGAGCCATCTGACTCCATTGCAGAGTGGACTAGCCGAGCTCAGGCCGGTGAACCACTATACTTCTGCCGTGCTATCAACCCTTTCCCCGAATCCCCTAACCATCAATCTACATTATAAAAAACGAGCCTTGCAGCTCAGATACAGCACTTGAATCCACACAGACCGTCCATAATGAACTATTCGGTTCCATAGCTCATTCACGTAGATTTACACCATCAGAAAGCAATATAACTTACAAGTTAAAACACTAGGGATCAATCTTCTGGTTTAGTCTTTTGTTAAACATTTGGCTATTATATCTTTATGTTAAACATTAATTTTTATTCTTTAAATACTGCAGTCTTTATATTAAACATTTGATTGAAGTTATTGGTTGTTACTTTAGGTAAATACTATGTAGTATGTACCAAGTTTAGAACCACAGATAAATTTCGAATTTGAATGAACTCAACTCGAATTCTAACTTGAATTACGTAACCCGAATCCAAACCGAATCCGAATTCGAAATTTGTCTGAATTACGTAATCCGAATTCAACCCGAACCCGCTCGAATTAAAATCAGGTTGAGGTCGAGTTAAGGTTAAGATTAGGATTGAAAATTATATATTTAGGGTTGGACTAGGGTTGACTCGTCAACCCGCCCAAATCATCCGAGTTGCACCCCTAAGTATAATCGCGCTCTATAAAGTGATATTTACAAATTCGCTGTTATTTTATTAAAATTGGATAGTGACATTATGAAATGGGACAATGAAGGAGAATTCTATCGTACCCGGAAAAATCATTGGTACAGTATTGTCATTTATAAGTTTAGTGAATTCATTTTTTTAACAAAAATTTGAAGATCTTTTATAATTTTTGAAATTTACTAAAAATTTTTGGATATGATATACAATTTTTGAAAGTTATTTATAATTTTTTATTATCATTTATGACTTTTGAAGTAACGTCAGTTCTAACCCGTTGATACGAATGATTATAAAATTAACGCGATTATTAAATACGCATAATAAATAGTTTAGATTATTATTTAATCTTCAGAACACATTAAATAAATTTTTTTTTTGTGGGTCTTAACACAAATACGACATGAATAACAATGATACTACACGAATAATACGACATGTAGGTCACACGATTGACACCCCTAAATAGAAGGAAGGTTTTAGAGAGTAAAATACATATTTCACTTCATAAAATTATTGACATTTCAAACAGATAAACAAAGAAGCAGACCTTCAAATTCATTTTATTTTCTCAAGTCGAGGGTCATTTTTGAGTTTCTTGACCCCAAATTAGCTAGTCCTAATTTTTTTTGAAGCTTTAAATTTTTTTTCAAAATTTTGATTTTCAAATTTCAAAAGTCTAGTGGGCTTCTTTACCACCCCCCCCACCCCCCCCCCCCCCACACACTTCGGTCATAGCTTCCAAACATTCCAATACACTATATTACAACCCCATAATATAACTCGAGCCTCAATTAATGAAACTGTACAACTCATTTAAAAATTCAATTATTACTTTAAGTTTCAAACACAAATTCGAGCACACACACAACATGAAACATAAATTTAATCACACAAATAAAATCCTCATGGAAAAATAAGCCTAACCACGTCGTTTGCTAGTTGCGGGTTTTATTTTTTTTAAAATAAGGGTTCTACAAAGATGACAATACAAAGAAAATTTGATTACAATTAGAGAGTAATTTAGTCTTTTTGTATAAACTGTTACCTCTATAAACATTTACTGTTTGTTCACAAATTAGAGTGGGTTAAGTGAAACTTGTAAAATTATAGGGGTAAAGTGAGATTGAAATTTAGTTCAAGATTTTTTTTGAGTTTTTTACCCTTTTTTTTAATCAGATATCGCTGAGCAGCAGATCCGTAATATAGTGTTGAATTCATGCAGAACTGAGAGACAACTATGTTGAGGGGACCATCGAGTGGGTGGTGCAGTTAGGTACGGGTCGAATTTTTTATTCTGAGATTTGAGTTTCAAAGTCTACATTAGAGTTCAGTAATTGACTATTATACTAGTCTAACCAAGTTCATTCTCGAGAAATATAATGAACACGGTTAGGGGCTTTATCATCCCATCAATAAAAGCGTATCGGAGTGGTCTCTAGTCACTCTCTATTGCCCCCACTCCTTTCTTTTTCGCTCATAAAAAAAAAGAATGTTGTGGGGATTTCTACAGTCAAGCAGATCATCAAGCTCTGTGAATGGAGAGAGTAGAGAGAGGGAGAAAAAAGAGGAATTAACATAAAAGAAAAAACAAAAGAGAGGAATTTAAAGCCAACAGTACCTCGAAAGTTCATCTGGCAATGGCAACGAACAGTTTGATAGTAAAGCCAGGTCTGAAATATTATCAAACTGGAACCGATCATCTACTAGTATTGAATCAGTTAGTTGAGGAAGGCAGCGGAAATTTGAACCACACACGGCGGCGTTGCATACGCGAAGAGACTGGTTGCTGTAGAAAATTTCTTTTACTATGTAGTCATTGTTTGGTATCTTAAGTATTGGGTAGCCATTTTTGCTGCAACTGAGGTCGAATCCGGGGTATCCGCAAAATGGTCTTTGCAGATCCTCAATATAGAAGGGGTAGCTTATTCTTTGTCCATCCCCACAATCTTTGGGTACACAGGCTTCATAGTATTCATCTGCACAAAAAGATTTTTCTTGCAAGAGGATGAAAATAAGTATGCAAAGGTTTAATGATGATATGAGGTTGGAGATCAAGCTGTGTTGCTTCATTTGGGTAATCTTGCAGTTGTGTTTGTGTTGTTTGGGGGGGGGAGGGAAGATGATAGAGATTATGGTGGATGGGGAGAGAGAGGGAGGAGAAGGGAATTGTCAATTGAGGTAGATTGAAAAAGCATGACTTGTAGGGGCTGTTTGTTTCGTTGAATACAATTCATTTGGATAAATAATATCATCCAACCCAACTCTTAGGACATCTTCAACCCTTACTCAAATTTAAATTTGTGTAAAAAAGTCTAAAAAACTTATTCTAACCCTTGACTAAAATTTATACCAAATCAAGGGAAATTCATTTTTTTGCTCAAATATTTAATAGTGAGATTTCATCATCTTTTAAAGATCCAATGATCATACTTACTTTTTTTTAAATTTGAGTTTGCCCTCATTTAAATTGGGTCTCTCCTTCTTTAAATTTGAGTTTGTTCATTAGAGTCATTTATATCAAATCAAATTTTTTACTCAAATATTAATTTAAATTTAAGTAAAAATTTGAGTCATTCTTAAAAATGCTCTTAAGAGAGGGTAATAGGGTTGGGTTGGAGAAAATAATATTGAGTTAATTTTAAATTGAGATTAAATTTTATCCAGCTTCCCTGTTGAAGGGATAGTTTCTGGATAGTCAATGGACGTCAACGAGCCATTAATGGAGATGAAATGATACCCCACTTCTGCCTAACAAAAAGAAAATCATGGTTATAAACAAGTCAATTGGTCCCACTTTGACTGAAAAAATTGGATCCCATTTATTATTCTGCAGTAGTCTTGTTTACTATTCCTAAGGGCTGTTTGGTAAGTAGATATTGGAGGGGGTTTAGCAAGATGAATTTAGGAAAAAAATAGTCCAATAAACTCTCAAAATTTTTGTTTGGATGACTTTTTCAAGCCATGGATAACAGTTTCTGCCCGTAACTAACCTTACACCTTAAATCTTTAAATGTGGGTTTCATCAAACCCATGGATGTGGATTCTGGTCGAGCTATACTCAGATTAGTGAGACAAATGTCATTTGTACCTCTGACTTAAACAAACATGAGGATAAATTAGATTAACTAATGGAGAATATAGTTATTTAAAAGATAAATATATGATGATACATCTGTGGGTCTTGGACATGTATAAGTTACATACCAAATACGGATATAAATTTGATTCGTCAATAAATTCTATGAAAACAAACGTGGGGTTTGGGGTCGGAAGCGTTTGAAAAAATCAATTCAATCCCATTCCAAAAGATCATCCAAATAAGCCACTATTATTTGGGCTAAAGACCATACTAACCCAAAAGATTATATTAACTGTTCATTTTATTTATTTGTAACAAAACATGATCCCGATATATTCTTTTTTATAACGGAACATGATCTCAAAAAAACCATTCCACAATAATATTTTTCTACTTTTTTAGATTATGAAAATTGAAGTATTATCCCAAAACTATTACTGCCCAAAGGGATTATGTATTTGTCTAGTAAAAAAAATTGTCAAGATGCATTTGTTTAAATCATAAGTATGATTGTGCTTACATCCATAATGCTCTATTTGGTAGGAATAATGAAAAGTACGAGGGATGAAAAATATGAGGGATACACTTTCTTTCCTTTGTGTTTGGTAAGAAGGATTGAAAATAAAAATGATTAATTTTTTTTGTGTGCTTGGTAAGATGGAAAACAATATTGTTTTTATTTTAAATTTTTAATTTTTTTTTAAAAAAAAAGAGTATAAATACATATTTTATCGTTGTATTTATATATGAAATTAATGTATACATAATATATGTATATATCAAAGAATATATAGACAAATAAAATACATTTTAACACAAATAATTAACTTTTCATCCACTTTTCTTCTGATTTTGGAGAAATTGATTTTGGTGAGTTAGAATGAAAGCTCATCCATCCACTTTTCTATCCTTCCTATTTTCCTTTCTTACCAAACATAATGTTTTATCTATCCCTCTAATTTTCTATCATTTCAATTTTTCATCCTTCTATTTTTCCATCATACCAAACGAAACATAAGATTTATGCTTCTGATGAGAAAATAACTTATAACTTTTTCACATTTACTCACAATAAAAACTATCTTCAGACTAATAATTTCATAACATCTTCAAAAAAAAAGTAATAACCGTTCAAAGACTTCTAATGCTTAAAACATGTTTACTCAAGAACATAAAGAGAGAGATTATTTCATCTTCAAATTCTAGTCCACATCAACGACAACACTGAGATGAGTGAAAGGGAAGCTCATCAGACCCAGAGATCCACACTGGAATGACACAGGGAAGCCATGAAAGGATTGATTTTTTCCTTGACCTGAATGAAAGAGCATTAGATGAGAGAGAAGAAACAGACCTAAAAAAGAAGCAAAACCCATTCTGAATTAACCAAAACTGCATGTAGCAAAGAGGAATTGAAGTGTAGTGTGTGTCTTCGTGATAGATTTAGATTTCTAGTCTTCTAAACACGCCTGTTGACTGGAACTGGAAACTTTGGGTATGGAAGACTTGAAGAAGCAAAAGTGTGGAGCAGTTTCCTACCCGCCACAATTATTGACCATAAGCAGTAGTAGAAAGACTAAGATTCTTTAAGAGATATCTCTGAACTTTCCTACCTTTATTTGAATGAATAAGACATCTATGACAGAAAATCTTGAATGACCAAAATATGAACTAGAAAATCTTGAAGTCGGACATGTATTGAATTTTCAAATCCGTCGGATAATCGAACCGTATCGGATCGACAAAAACATAATTGGATTCAGATTCAGATATAGGTCAATCCGGTCTATATCTGATCCGTTGACAGGTCTAACTGTGGTCTTAATTTGCCAATTGGGGTAATGTGAATCTCAAACAAATAGTTTAAAATGTAATATAAGAAACTGTATAGTGTACAAGACAATGTGAAATGACGGACATGGTTCAAAAGATCTAATTGTAATTTTGCCTTAAACACACAATGTGAGATATTATAACTTAGATACAAAGTTTGGAAAAATTTTAGGAGCAAAATGCCATTAAACGTTAGTTTACCCCCACCCCCACCTCTACACCCTATTGCAACCACTCATCCTGATCCCAACCCCGACCTCGACCTCAGTATTATTGTGCTAAATTAAGTAGAAAAAAAATTAAAATTTAAAATAGTTTTGTGGGAGTCGTTGTATAAGCCACATGGAATGATTTAATTTGATGAGATCAATACATTGTTATTAAATAATTCAACATTATAAAAATCTAGTATTTAATGAGGAAAAGTAAGCAAGAGTAGTGGGGAATTTAAATGGGATTAGGAGTTTAGTCAAAGTAAGTTTCTGACTGATAAAGAGACTGATAGACAATAAACAATGTATTTAAAATGTATTTAAACAATAAATAATTCTGAAAATTAATATTTAAGATTCAGAGCTCATATAACCAACTACATTTAAATAGAATATAAAGATTTAACTAGATTTTTTAATTTCGTTTTATAAATGAATCGAACCCAAACAACATATAATTTTCCTCGGCTCTAATAGATTTCTGACCAAAATAAATTCTAAATTTTATTCTAAAATAACATTTATCCGAATATGAATTGCTTCAAATTGATCCTCAAATGGCTCCAAATGGCTTCAAAACTACTAACTTGGACTTCAAAAGATATCAAGTCCCTAACTACTGAACCAGACTTCTCACCTTCTAATATTTGATCATTTGTCTTAGTGGAAAAAGACTTGCAATATCTGCACAGTACACTTACCTTCCTGCATCCACAAAAATAGTCGTTTTGCATCTGGGACAAGGCTACGTATAACTTAGGCTCCTCAAATTCTTTAATAACGGGATTTTCGTGTCTTGAAATTTAGACCTAAATGTGCATCTACATGGCAGAATGGACTATGTAGACCGTATAATATCTTCAACGCTAACTCTAATGATTCAATCTACATTTTAGTTATATTGCATTATCACTTAACAGGAGTCATTATTGATGATGCACAAATTCGACTTTGCACACCACTAGTCAAGTAAGTTGGAAATAAAGTAATAATTAAAGTAGAGGGAGACGGAATTTATAGTGGTTCGGTCAATTTGACCTACGTCCACTTTGGAATGGCAGAGAGTTGCCGGTATTTTATTGATTCCGATGAACGGAGTGTTACAGATTGGAGAGGAGGAGGAGTTTTATGCTCTGTAGAAGGTGATGCCCCCCAAGTGTTGGTGGGGCTTACATTTTATAGTCATTCTCCAACAGAGTGGAGCTATTAAGTGGTAAATATCTGGCTATCCTGGTGGAACTTGCAGATTTTCCTCAACGGGTGTGGCCGTTGAGGAGCTCCCCACAAGACTCGGTCCAAGTTGACTGCTTCCAAGGTGGTAGAGAAGGTAAGGGTGCTCTCTGGATCTTGTAGCTAAGCCGAGGCAGCTCCATGGTGCACTTAATTGAGCTTGAGTCTTATTGGGCCTGAGTCTTCATAAGTTTGAGTCTTTAATTACAACTGGGTTTCAGTATGATTTTGGGTCTTTTCACATAAATTAGGCCATTTGGGCTTGACCCATCAATTATCATTTTTGTAACACAGGAATTACAATCAAGAGATATACAACCTGTGTTACAACAATGGTAATAGATGTGGCGACAATAATTTACTTCTAATGAAAGGTGGGAATATTGTTACATGTCATGGTAGCGTTGACGACGATGTGATGGTAATGTTGGCATCATGTTGGCGTCTACATAAGTGAGGGTGATGTCAATGGTAAGAGTGACTATGGGAGGTGATAGTGGATTAAATTTGACAAATATGTCATGAAGATTTTTTTTAATTTCTGAACCAATTTCTCTTTTCTCCACTTTGAATATCGTGCTCCTTATAGAATTCAATATTGGCGCGGATCGATTGGTTGAATTCGTATTTTATTATTTGATATAAAATAATATTATTGAGACATAAAAAAAATATAATACTAAACTATTTTAATTACATTCAAGTATACGATATATGAGTAAATTATCTTTAGTCCAATCTAATTGAATATTTTTTCAACCAAATGGCGCCTAGAGTACGCTTGACTTGCTATTTGAAGTCAATGCCTTGATGTGATATTGTGCAGATAGTATACCCAGACTCTGATGTGCCTAAATGGGTCGTGTTAACTACGCCATAGAAATTGACCAATTTGTACCGTCCAATGTATAAAACTTCTCCGATGCAGTTGCTTAATGATTAGAGAAGGTAAAGATCTGATTAACTCAAGTTTGGTTCGGGTTCGACTTGGTTTGAATTTTGTTAGGTTCATTTAGATTACGAATGAGTCGAATTTGATTAAATTTTTAAGTTTACTTTATAAACAAATCAAATTAAAGTAATATTGACTTTGTTGGATTGAGTCATATTGGTCGTGCCCAAGCATCTGATCTATTCAGGTTACATCCCAAGTATTTACACACACTTAATGTGACATGGCACTCATCAATCCCTCCTACATCCCAAATCATAGGACACTTTTCTCTTGAATTACACAAGAAGGCAGGATACATAAATCATAGGTATTTGGTTTTTTTAACTTACTAATTTAGAAAAGGCATAACAAACAGAAAAACCTAACTGCAGAAAATTGAAACAAATAAAAATTCATTGTGAATTCCAGTATGGGGCATTTCAATTTTAAGAATCCCAGTCTTAGAAACTTAAAAAATAATGGGTTTAAATAACTAATTATTGGGAAAAAACTACTTTCTTTTTATGAATATGTGGTAACAGGAGAGGGTCCCCAAATATCAGAGTGTATTAGGTCAAATGATTTTGGTGACTGGTGCATGCGGGGAATATAACTGGTCTGAACATATTTTGATAGGGAACATATAACACAGTCAAGTTTACCACTAACACAAGCTTTGCTCAAAGCAGGAAATAACATACATAAATATTTAAAATTTGTATGTCCAAAACGGTAATGCCACAACCGAACAGTTTATGATGAAAAATCATAACGACAAGTACTAGGTAAAATACTAGCATGCAAGCTAGGAACATATAAAAACAAAGGAGGTGATGGAGGTGGAGGTGGAGGTGGAGGTGGAGTTGGAGGTGGAGAAACTGGTGAAACCAGAGGTGGATCGCCTAGATAATACAGTTCATCTCTCTCATGTCCCCTGATAATAATCCTCCTGGTACTCAGGTCCTGCAAATAACACGAATCAGATAAGAACACAACCGCATAGTGAAAATCTCTGGCTTACTGATGTACAGATAATAGATTCATGGCATGCTTTGGCGCATGAAACACCGAACGTAATGCAAAGTCATATGGGAGGCGGACTGTACCCCTATTAACAATAGGAGCATGTGTACCATCTGCTAACTGAACTTGAGTATGTAACTGCTCGTTAAAAGAGGTGAAATTATGGGTCTCACATGTCATATGACCATTCGCACCTGAGTCCAGCATCCAAAGGGGAGACGGATTGGCTCAAGTATGAAAGACACGAGGTATACCTGTAGTAGTCGCAGCAGTAGTAGTCGAACCTTGAGAAGTCAGGGCTAACATAAGTATATCCAAGCGAGAAGTGATAGCATCCATATCACTCTGCCAAGGGGGAGCAGTAGCAGTAGTAGTAGGAGCAATGACTGTAGGTGGTGGTGCCTCAGCAATGGCAGCAGTACGGCTGCGAGGAGACGGCTTAAGCTCCGGATGGAGCTTCCAACAAGCAGCCCTGAGATGTCCTAGTCGGCCACAATAATCACACTGACGAGAATCCTCATATCTACGCTGATGTGGGGTACCCTGACGGCGCTGGGCCGAGCGCTGTCGACCCCTATACCCGGTGGAAGTACTAACAGATGTCTCAACGGTAGAGGTCTCAACTCCCTCAGTAGTAGTCATATCATCAATAATACTAGAGCACCCGTGACAGAAAAATAACTCTAAGATAAATAGAGAGACAAAATAAGGGAGAACAATATATCTCCAGTCGAACTGTAGCGACAAATAAAGAAGGTCCAGAAAGCTCTCAAATAATCAGGTCACAGTGCCCAAAATTCTAATAAAGAAATTCAATAAAGATAAATAAATGATCTACTGCATCAAAAGCAAATCACCGGAGAAAAAGATCCGCTCCCTCCTAAAAAGTCTTAGATACTTCAACCTGACAACACTGTGACGAAGTGTGCAAAAGACGAAGCTACAACGAAAAAATGCGACTCGGCAGTGCCCTGATAAGTGGGCTGGGCAGTGACCCAGACAGTGGGTTGCTGGGTTGAGCAGTGGGTCGTTGGGTTGGGTTATTGGGTGGCTGGTATGCTGGGTCATTTGGTTTATTGGGTTGGGCAGTGGGCTAGTCTGGGTTGGGTTTGATTTTTTGGGTTACTGGGTTCGATTTTTCTAAAGGGGTATATATCATTGGCTGCTGATGAGCCCAAATTTGACTGGACCAAGCCCGATAAAATAAATCGAGAAAGGCCTAAATATTAAAGAACTCAAGAAGAAGCCCAAGTCGCTAAAACCCATTCAGTCAGGTCAACCCATCCAAAAGGAATTCAGAAGGAAGCCAAATGGCCAAGAGAGACCAAGGGGCGCCAACAAGGAGGTCACTCATCACTTGGGCGCCACCCTCACTCATCACTCGGACCTCATCATATGGGCGCCGCCTAATGGTTGAGCTCCCCACTCCTCCTCAACCTCTCACTTGTTCTCTCCTCATCCATGATGCTTCAAGTCTAAAAAGGAAGTCGCCAGAAGATCAACACCTAAGCCCAAGAAGACACCAAAGAGGATGACCACCCTTGGGCGCCACCCATAGGGTGCCAACCATGGGGCGCCTACCCCTTGGTGCCCACTTGCCTTGGGACTCCGGTACTCCTACTCCAACTCAAGGTCCAGCCTAAAGTCCAATCCAACCAGGACTCTCCTCCGACTAAATAGGAGCACGAGGAAGAGAATGACGGGATACGGAGATCAACTTCTACCCTAATTGTGCTTGCCAAAGAGGTCCACTCTTACCATGATTGTACTTACCTAAATAGTGGAAGACCTCTTCCTCACGGCATCGCCTCACCGTCTCAGCATAGCTATATAATGTAAGCCCTCTCAAGGGTAAAAACACGCGATATACACCTGGATACATCTCAAACACCCAGAGGCAAGCTTCACTACACACTTGTTATCTCTCTCTCTCTCTCTCAAAGCTCTGTAACACTCCGGTGACCCTTATTCATCAATAAAGAACACCGGCCATCGCTGCCATTCTAGAGAGTGGACGTAGGTCATCTGAGACCGAACCACTATAATTTCCTGTGTTGATCTGTTGTTTATTGCTTTAAGTTCCATTGATTGCCATTGATTGCTTGTTAATTACCCATTAATTACATCATTATTCATACTTGACTGTTGATCTTGCCAAAGACAATTTTGTGCATCATCAGTTTGGCGCCGTCTGTGGGAACGACTAAGTGTTCTACCACCTTGTTATTTCATGGCCATCACGACCAGGTCGATGAGTCAACAGCCAAGAGACAACAACCCGACCCATCGGGAGGAGGTTCCGCCTCCCCTTGCACCATCGGAGCCGTCTGCTACAGCGACCCCCGTTGTTGGGCAACAGCTCCTCAAAACCATGCAGCTGCTGGTGAACCAAAACCAGCAGATCATCCAGCTGATGCTCGCCCAAGGGGGCGTCGCCCCTCACCCTGTAGGAGGAGCACCACTCCCTCTAACAAGAGAGGAGCAGCAGCCTCCCCCTTCTGGGCACCAAGAAGCACCCCGCCATGGGGTCCCTCGCCAGAGCGCCCTAGGACCACGCCCGGGTGTCCCTCGCCCAGCAGTCCCTCCTCATGTACCTGCACAGGAGGACGAGGGCGAGAGCCAATATGGCGATCATGGAAGCCAGTACCACCACCCGGCGGAGGATGTCCCCAACCAGTGGGACGAAAAGATCAGGGAGGTATAGAACCAACTAGGCGACGCCCTCAACGCTATGAAGGCACAGGCGCCCGAGACAGTGGACTACCTGGTAAGATGTACCGACACACCTTTTGTTGCTGATATAGTTAACTATCCCCTGCCCTCAAAGTTCAAGATGCCTACCATCGAGATCTTCGACGGTACTAAAGACCCCCTCGACCACCTGGACACCTACAAATACCTCATGCAACTCCACAACGTTCCTGAGGAGATTATGTGCAGAGCTTTCCCTACCACCTTGAAGGGGTCTGCTCGCCAGTGGTTCTCCAAGATCAAGCCTTCCTCCATCCACTCTTTTGCAGAGTTGAATAGGTCCTTCGTCTCCCACTTTATTGGGGGACGCCGCCATCAGAAACCAGTAACCCACCTGCTCACTATCAAGCAGGACAGGGATGAAAGCCTCAGGGGCTACCTTGCCCACTTCAACGATGAGGTCCTCCAGATTGAGGAGCCGGATGATAAGGTGGCCTTAGCCGTTTTTATTGCTGGACTTCGCTCATCTAGTTTCATGTTCTCTGTACTCAAAAAACCGCCCTACAGTATGTCCGAGCTGCTGTCAAGGGCACAAAAGTACATAAACGCCGAGGATGTCACCAAGGCCAGACGAGGTGAGTCCTCTTATGGGGGTGAGAAAAGAAAGGATACATGCGAAGACATGAGAGAAGCAGAGAACAAGAGGAATAGGACAGAGGGAATCTCTGTCAAGGACCGCCTTGGTCCCCCACCTCTGAGAGAGCAACAAGCTCTCACACCACTCAATGCCTCGGTGGAGCACATCCTATTCCAAATACAGGATGACCCCACGCTCTGCTGGCCCGAAAAAATAAAGTTCGCCCCAAACCGCAGAAATCCCAGCAGGTACTGTTGTTTCCACCGCGACCATGGCCACGACACTGACGACTGCTTTGATCTTAAAAGGCAAATCGAGGAGCTCATACAGCGTAGCCACTTGAGGCAGTACGTTGCTGGCAGAGGACAAGTCCCACCACCTGGTCGGGACCAAGATGATAGAGAACGCCAGCAACCCCTCGGAGAAATCCAGACGATCGCCTAAGGGCTAGGAGGAGGTGACTCCAATTTTACCAGAGAAGTCTTGGCCCATCTGCGGGACACCAAGCACCTAAAGATTTTATCTATCCTTTATTAGTTAATTTATTTTGTTATTTGTTATTTGATGAAATAAAATTCTGCCAAGATTATTGTATCCAGAATTATTTTGCTTTCCTAAAATTTACAAACAGCTCCCAGCAGAGCAATCGCCCAGACAAGGGGTCTCGCCCCCTCCACCTTGGGCACCTTCAATGATGCCAGCACCTCAGCTACCCAGCTCCTCAGTGCCCTCCTCATCTCCATCTCAATGGAATGAGCCCCTGCTACGACAGCCATCTCCCGAGACTATACGTAGCTCGGCCTATGACTCTGCTCTCGCGCAAGTAGTCACCTAGTAAGCTTCTGCTACGACAGCCATCTCCCGAGACTATACGTAGCTCGGCCTCTATGACTCTGCTCTCGCGCAAGTAGTCACCTCTGCTACGGCAGCCATCTCCCGAGACTATACGTAGCTCGGCCTCCATGACTCTGCTCTCGCGCAAGTAGTCACCTCTGCTACGGCAGCCACCCCCGAGACTATACGTAGCTCGGCCTCTATGACTCTGCTCTCGCGCAAGTAGTCACCTCTATCACGGCAGCCATCTCCCGAGACTATACGTAGCTCGGTCTATGACTCTGCTCTCACGCAAGTAGTCACCTCTGCTACGACAGCCATCTACCGACACTATACGTAGTTCGACCTCAGCTCATGCGGCCCTCTCTCAAGACGCCCACAGCTCTTACCTTGCTCTCATGCAAGCAGCCTACATGTAATCATGTTAGATATTTTAATGTTGGGATAACATTGCTTTTGCCAGGTACATTTTTGAAACTCAAGCCGTCTGCACTGGAGCCCCAACTCCTACAGCAATACAACAGCTAACTCTGATACACACATGAGTCACAGTTAGAGAAAGAGTGGGGGCACCACGGGGTCCATCTCCCAGGAAGCAATCTAGCCATCGGACCTAGACCGAGAAGCATTGGGGGCATCAAACCTCGCCCTCTTAAGAGGAGGAGAAGACACCACCCTAACTCGCCCTATCAACAGGACGCTTGTAATCAGAGACAAGGTCAGCTAATGACCAAGCACTAGAGAGGCGCCGCCCATAACAAGACTCAAGGCGTTGCTTGAACATACCAGCGCTCAAGGCCTCTGGCGTTGCCCAAGGCACCCTACCAACCCCTTGGCGTCACTCAAAGCACCCTACCAGCCTCCAAGTGGCGCCCACAACAGCTCTCCCTCTCGCCCAAAAGAGGCACCCAAGTCTCCTCGCCCACAAAAAAAAAGGGAGGAGTCCAGGAGGTGGCGCCCAAGCCAGGGAGCCAAAAAAAAAAATTAATAATAATAATAATAATTTTGAAATGGGCAGCGCCCAGGAGGCGCCAAGGAAGAAAGAAAGAAAAAAAAAAAAATTTTTTTGAAGGGGCCAGCGCCCATGTGGCGCCAAGAGAGAAAAAAAAAAATTTATTTTTGAAGGGGCCAGCGTCCATGTGGCGCAAAGAAAGAAAAAAAAAAATTTTTTTTTTGAAGGGGCCAGCGCTCATGTGGCGCCAAGAAAGAAGGAAAAAAAAAAAAAAAAAATTTTTGAAGGGCCCAGTGCCCATGTGGCGCCAAGAAAGAAAAAAAAAAAAAAAAAAGAAGGAAAAGTCAAAAATGGTGACTATATATATAAATATGTCTCCGAAGATGAAAAAATACCGTAGGAAAAAAGAAAATTTCTGCTCACTCAAGCGAAGACGAAGCATGCCCTCGACCCCTTCCTTTCGAGAAAGTCAGAGCTCGGAGCATGGGGGGCAAATGATGAGCCCAAATTTGACTGGACCAAGCCCGATAAAATAAATCGAGAAAGGCCTAAATATTAAAGAACTCAAGAAGAAGCCCAAGTCGCTAAAACCCATTCAGCCAGGTCAACCCATCCAAAAGGAATTCAGAAGGAAGCCAAATGGCCAAGAGAGACCAAGGGGCGCCAACAAGGAGGTCACTCATCACTTGGGCGCCACCCTCACTCATCAGTCGGACCTCATCATATGGGCGCCGCCTAATGGTTGAGCTCCCCACTCCTCCTCAACCTCTCACTTGTTCTCTCCTCATCCATGATGCTTCAAGTCTAAAAAGGAAGTCGCCAGAAGATCAACACCTAAGCCCAAGAAGACACCAAAGAGGATGACCACCCTTGGGCGCCAACCATGGGGCGCCTACCCCTTGGTGCCCACTTGCCTTGGGACTCCGGTACTCCTACTCCAACTCAAGGTCCAGCCTAAAGTCCAATCCAACCAGGACTCTCCTCCGACTAAATAGGAGCACGAGGAAGAGAATGACGGGATACGGAGATCAACTTCTACCCTAATTGTGCTTGCCAAAGAGGTCCACTCTTACCATGATTGTACTTACCTAAATAGTGGAAGACCTCTTCCTCACGGCATCGCCTCACCGTCTCAGCATAGCTATATAATGTAAGCCCTCTCAAGGGTAAAAACACGCGATATACACCTGGATACATCTCAAACACCCAGAGGCAAGCTTCACTACACACTTGTTATCTCTCTCTCTCTCTCTCTCAAAGCTCTGTAACACTCCGGTGACCCTTATTCATCAATAAAGAACACCGGCCATCGCTGCCATTCTAGAGAGTGGACGTAGGTCATCTGAGACCGAACCACTATAATTTCCTGTGTTGATCTGTTGTTTATTGCTTTAAGTTCCATTGATTGTCATTGATTGCTTGTTAATTACCCATTAATTACATCATTATTCATACTTGACTGTTGATCTTGCCAAAGACAATTTTGTACATCATCAGCTGTTGTTGTTTATTGGGTTGCGCTGGTTTGCTTTGGTTTGATGAGGGCAGTATGTCGGTGTCGTTGGCTGCTTTGGTTTATTGGACTGGGTTCAGTTTGACTGGACAGTGGGTTTCGTTTCAGTTTGGCAGTGGGTATGAGGTTATGTCGATCAGTGGTTTATGAGGTTGGTAGGTATGAGGTTATGAGGTTATGCTGGAATTTGTATATTAGAGCTTGTCGGTTTGTGTTTTTGTTTCACTGGTTTTTGTGTTGCAGTCGATGGTGACTGGCTGGTGGATGGGTAGTCGTGGATTGAGGTTTTGTTGTAGTCGGTGGTGTAGGCTGGGTTGTCAGTTGTTGCTGGTTGTTCGGTTGTAGTGTTGCAGTCGGTGTTGTAGTGTTGATGTTTGATTTCGGTGGGTGCTGTGTTAGAAGGTAGACGGTGGAGTGGTGGCTATGTCTTTGTTTCGCTGGTTGCAATGTTTGGCGAAGGCTAGGTTTAGGGTTAAGGTTAGGGTTATTGGCTCTGATACCAACTTGAGATAGATGTGAGTGAAAAGAGATACAAACTAAGTGTAGAGCCCCCGTATATATAGCCAATAAAAGTTACAATAAGGATAAAAAAGGAAAACTCTAATAAACCCTAATAAACTAGGCTGCTATAACTCCAACACTTTACACTTCTTTTTTTGAACTTGTTTCACATAAGACTTGTGAGAACAGAGTCAAAGATCCCTTTCCAAAAATAAACACACTAAATTACATTGTAGACTCACTATATGGGGTTGATTCTGTAGTGGAAAATTCGGTTGTTGGTCTTGAGGGAGAAGACAAAAAAGGCTTGGGAGGAATTTGCAAGGAGTCTAAGCTCCCTTCCAACATTTCCACAACCCTAGTCATCGATGGTCGATTTGAGGGATCAGTTTGTATGCACCACAAGCTCACTATTATCATCTTCTTAGCAGTCATATTTTCCTCATCATTCATAATGCTACACAATCCAAGTTCTCCATCTTGTTCAAGTTGTTGGTATATCCAATGTGGAAAATATATTTCACTGGTTTTATCAACCACCACCTCAATATTTTTTCTCCCTCCAACCATTTCTAGAACCATCATTCCGTAGCTATAGACATCTGACTTGTGAGAGACACCTCCAATATTTCTACAAACTATTTCTGGAGCAATATACCCAATTGTCCCTCGTGCAGTCAACATTGAGATAATGCTATCTTTTCTGGGGCATAGTTTAGCAAGGCCAAAGTCCGATATCTTTGGGCAGAAGTCTTCATCTAGAAGAATGTTATGAGGCTTTATATCAAAATGCAAGATTCGTGTGTTGCAACCACGATGCAAGTACTGAAGTCCTCGAGCAATGCCTATTGCAATTTGGTACAACTTCTCCCATCCCAGTTGACGATCTTTCGAGGAACTTCCATCATATATGAATTTCTCAAGGGATCCATTAGACATGAACTCATAGATGAGAGCTCTTTTGCGACCCTCGAAGCAAAAACCCAAGAGAGTTACAATGTTAACATGTGAAGTCCTACTAATACTTGCAACCTCGTTAATGAATTCTTCTCCAGAACCTTTTAATTCACTTAAAACCTTCACTGCCACCAGGCTGCCATCATGTAACTTCCCTTTATAAACAGAGCCAAAGCCTCCTTGACCCAGTTTAAGTTTGAAGGAGTTGGTCATCTTCTTAACGTCAGAATAACAGTACATTTTTGGAGCTATAGATCCGTAACTCTGCAAAAAAACTTCTACATTTTTGTATTTATCCGTTTTGCCAAGTGCAAATTTTCTTCTGAAGCAGAAGACTGTAGCTGCTAAAATGCCAATTCCAACAGCAAAAATGGCTGCAATCACTGAAAGGAGAAAATACCATTATGCAGAACAGGATCAAAAGTATAATTAATTTTCCAATGTTCAAAACACCTTGATGGCGCATATACAAAGAATGTTCATAGTACGCTTTCAACCCCAAAATCAAACAACAAATCCCTTCTCTTTTTTGGCTTTGCAGACCCCTTCCTCGGAGCAGGAGCGGAGCCAAGAATTTTGCTTAAGATGGGTACTTTAATTACGTACTCTAATTTTTTTTTCTCCTAACCAATTACGCTATATAATATATTTACATTTATTATATCATATTTGATATATGAAGTCCATTTAACATAAAAAATGTCAAAAAAATATATATATATTCTCAAGAGCGGAGCCATGAATATTTATAAAGAGGGTAATTATAACTGGTACAAAAAAATATTTAGCCCAAATTGATACAAAAAAATTCAGTTCAAGAATAACAAAAAAGTAAGAATCAAGACAAAATTATTGTAAAGTAGTAAATTCAATTTTTATTTATCCGAAACAAAATCCTAACAAAAAGAAACAAAATAATTTTTTTAGTGCATTTTAACCTAACTATATATGTCAATAAAATATAAAAAATTTGAAAATCTCTAAAATTTTGAATATGAATTAGATGTAAATTAATTTTTCAATAATTTTCTATCAATGCGCACAATCACAAGTCCGTAGTAAAATTATTCTTTATTTAGTTGTAAAATTTAGTTTAGATCATTGTCAACCTTATAGAAAAATTTCCTATTCGAAATATTTTAAAATATTTTTGGGCTACAACATTTTGTTTTTTGTATACAATCGTATTTTATTAAGTTATAGACTACTATTACTAAAAAATTGGTAAATGAAAACTAAAAATTATTGTTAAAAAGTAACGAACATTGTGTTATATAAAGAGAAATATTGTGTTTTCGTCAATATATAAATAGATCATTGACTCAATCCAAAACTAACAAATTTATTTTAGAGGATTAGTGGTCCACTAATTTATTGAAAAAAGAAAAGACTAGAACCATTATTTAAATTTCCAAAAATTTAGGGGTGGTAAGTATAATATATAAAATAATTTTATGAGTCCTCATCTAAAGTAGTCCAAAAGTGAGGGGGGACAAGTGCCCACCCTGATCCCTATATGGCTCCGCCCATGCCTCGGAGCCCCTAACTGATCCAACAATAACACATACAAACAAGCACACACGAAAAAAGAAAAAAATACTAATATTGTCGTCCGTTAATTTCTATCTGATTTTTTTTGTTTTTTGATTGTTCTAATTGTCACCTTAGGGATATAAATATAGAGTGCTATTTCCGTACCATGTCAGGAACCATATTCAAACTTCAATAGATAAAAGTTTGAACCCTTCAGATTTTTCCTTAACTTGTGGTCATATGCAGGTTTAGTTGCTCTCTACTCACATTTAGTCCAGGTTACAGAAGGCCTAGTCCCCTAGATTTGTACAATCTATTATATATCTATATATAGTTTCTATATATTGGCATTTGTCCTTTTTAACCTCGTGTAGAAAACTAAATCCATAAAATATTTGTTTTATTTTTCTTTTATTTTCATGTCTATCTGGCTTGGTCTTAGATTTGCTAAAATTAGACAATAGAGAACATAAAACTAGAAAAGCTCTACTTAAGAAAGACGATATAAAGTATTGAAGAGGTATATTACCCGCTGCAAGAATTGATTTCAAGTGAGTTTTTCCTGCAATCAATTTCAGTCAGCAACAAAATTATTTCAGCAATTCGTAAGAATAAAAGTAAAGTAATTTACTTTGCATGGTCGAATTTTTTTACTAGATAAGCAAACATTTAAAACATATCCAACTTATAAAACAACCCAAACTGATCAGGGTTGTGCAGATAAATTTTTGTTTTTTCGGATCGGCTGTGGACTAGCAAAGAGAGCAGCATGCAAATGTGCATATGCAAAAACCATTCTCGCATTCAGGTGAGTGAATAAGAAGCTATCTGACACGGAACAATAATCCAAGCGCGTTGGGTTGAACCTTGACCTTGCCTTTGGGATGAGTCCTAGTTTTGAACTGAACCTTTGTTTTGAACTTATAGATGAATCTTCTAACTTGGGAACTAGACCATCTTTTCAAGTTTAAACATTGAAAATATTGGCATCTAGAGACATGTTTGGTAGTAACTCCATTACAATTAGTCGTTTGAGAATACATCTGATTCATCTGCTTCATCTAATGGTTCACCGACATAAGTGATTTGACTTTTAGTGACGACATCTGGTTAATCGCCGAAATTATTTTATTTTGATTTTTTTGTGGCTAAGCAATTTCAAAATAAATGCTACCACGTTCAATTCAAGTTCTCCTCAAAAGGAAGTCTGACTCTAGATGTATAGTCCAATTTGTTGACACGTGGTATCATAAAAAGTAACCGACCAAATTATAAGGATCGTGACTCTAGGCATAACCAAAGAAAATAACTTATTAATTTTTAATATGAAGTGAGTTATAAAGACAATAAGGGTCATATAACATTAATCAGAAGAAGAATGTTAGTTCAAACACAAATAATAGGTAAAATGAGTATAACACTTTTCATACCCAAAAACTTTGACAAGATATGAACAGGGAACATTTTAAAACCAGCATGCCTAATAGCATAACAAACCGAAAAGGATGAAAATGTTTTTGAATAGAAGAGGGGTTTAATATAAGTTGTGGATTATTGGTCATACCTTGGACCTTGTCACAATAAAATTCATTCTTGCTGTCAACTCGACATAGCCTTCCTTCAAGGTTACACTTGGAACAGTTATTGGACACATGCAATTGAAGATAGAATTCAGCACTTAAATAGGATAACAGACTGTTTTTGACATAGTAGATACCTGTCATCTTCAGTGGCAGTTGTAAAACAGAACAATAAGGTGGAAGATTGGAATAAATCGAGGGACGATATACATCAAAAAATGTGTAGATGGAGAAGTCAGGGCAGTCATCGTTAACGATGTAATTACTGTCATTAGCCAGACCTTTGGGGCATTTGAAGAAGGTGAGATTGGACATGGAGGAGATTGTAAACGAAATAAAGGGGAAATTGGGAAGACTGATATTATTGAAAGAATCACAACTTCGGGATTTAAGGAGATGATCAAGCTCTGGGTCAAGAACGACAATGGTATCATTCTGCAACATTCCTCTAGCTTCATACCACTTCCCATTTTTCTCCAGTTGGATGTTTGGAAATGGCTTTTTATCACAGTCTACCATGCACAACCCGCAATCAGGTTGCTTGAGATGAGTGAAAGGGAAGCTCATCAGACCCAGAGATCCACACTGGAATGACACTGGGCAGCCATGAAAGGATTGATTTTTTCCTTGACCTGAGTGAAGGAGCATTAGATGAGAGAGAAGAAACAGACCCAAAAAAGAAGTACCACCCATTCTGAATTAACCAAAACTGCATGTAACAACGAGGAATTGAAGTGTAGTGTATGTCTTTGTGATAGATTTAGATTTCTCGAGTCTTCTAAACACGCCTGTTGACTGGAAACTTTGAGTATGGAAGACTTGAAGAAGCAAAAGTGTGGAGGAGTTTCCTACACACCACATTTATTGACCATAGGCAGTAGTAGAAAGACTTAAGATTCTTTAAGAGATATCTCTGAACTTTCCTACCATTATTTGAATGAATAAGACGTCTATGGCAGAAAATCTTGAAGGACCAACATATGAAGTAGATGAAACTTCAAGGATAACATGTTAACATATTTACCCCTTCCAATAACATGTGAATGGCACATGATGACTGATAAAATTAGGCTCAGACCCCTAAACTATACGCCCTCTTTTACATTACCCGTAAACTATTCATTTTATGAAATTATACCTTAAACTATTGGTTTGGATTTCACGTGATCCTAATCGTTGACTTATGTTCAATTTTTCACGGTAAATCAGCGAAAAACATAGAATTCCGCCAAGCGAGTGAAAGACCACATCTCCCAACGTTATTGGATCTCATTGTGGCCTTAATTTGCCAATTGGGGCAATGTGAATCTCAACCAAATAGTTTAAACTGTAATGTACGAAAGTGTATAGTGTAGGAGACAATGTGAAATGACGGACATAGTTCAAGAGATCGAAGTGTAAATTTTCCTTAAACATACAATGTGAGACATTATAACTTGAGCAATATTATTGGGGACCTAATTTATTACCTTAATTTGCTGACCTAATTTACTATTACCTTTGAATTGAGTGTGAACCCTATCAAACATTGGATTTAGTGTTGATCAAATGGTTCTAATAAAGTCACATCATTAGGTCAAATTTTTAGTTCCCAATAGCATTACTCTTATAACTTAGATACAAAGTTCGGAAAATTTTTAGGAGTAAAATGCCATTAACCGTTAGTTTACCCCCACCCCCACCTCCATGCCCTATTGCAACCACTCATCCTGACCCCTCGATCCCAGTATTATTCTGCTAAATTAAGTAGAAAATTCAAATTTAAAATAATTTACACTTCGATATCTGCACAATACACTTGCCCGCCTGCATTTACAAAAATAGTTGTTTTACATCTGGGACAATGCTGCGTACAACTGAGGCTCCCCAAATTCCTCAACGACCGGAGTTCCATGCCCAGGAGATTGGACCTGCATGTGCAGATACATGGCAGAAGAGGCTATGTAGACCGTACAATATCTTCAACATTAACTTCAATGATCCAATCTGCATTTTAGTTACATTGCAGTATCACTTAACAGGGGTCATTATCATTTTTGTAACACAATAATTACAGTCAAGAGATATACAACCCTGCTTATCCTTTATAAGGAAGGTATTCTCGACAGATACGTTCAATTATTTCTACTTCAAACACTAAAAAAAAAAGGGTCAGATCTCCAATGACATCTCAACATTGGCACTCCTGAATCCTACTCTTCATCATATCTACAACTGATTTCACAATATTTGCAAGTATTTCCGCCATTTGGTGGATCACCAATTAAGATTAAAACAATCACCTACCCAAATAAAAGTGCAGATTACTGAGAAAGAATCATGGGGAAGAATGAGGGAAAATAATAACAGAATTTATGCCACTTTAACTCCACTTGGCCGTTTTCCTTCCATGGCATCCTTCTTATTTCGGCAATCAGAACAAAGGAAAGGACCTTGCCAGGGCTTTGAGCTTGTGGAGAAGATGGAACCAGCATGAACAGATATGCCCTCACTTTGAGCAAGGTCAACTTGGCAAATGGCACACATGAAAAGACCAGATGTCGATTGACCATTAGAGTCATCATTTCCCAATCTGCAGATTATGAAAAGAAAGAGAGGTTTAAAAAATGTTGTTAGGGATGCAAGAATGATTTTTTTTTACATGTCAGAGACTTAACTTTAATAATGATAAGTCAAAGATTGTGATGTTTAATGGGTTCTTCAAGCACGATACATAATGGAATGCCAGGCAGTGAACTGAAGAACTCAAGATTCCAAAACTCAACATAAATGGAGTAATCTACCAGATTCCAAAACTCCTAGACTAAAAAATATTGTTTGCATACTGTAATAAGCAGAAAGAAAATGACATATCTTTGAGTCACTCTCATTCATTTATAAAATACAAATTCTCCCTACATCGTCCAAACAAACTTTCACTGAATACCTCTATAAAAAATATTGAAAACTCGCAAAACATTGGAATGTAGCATTTAAAAGCTTCAAAATAGTTAAAGCCCAAAACTAAGAGGTTATACATGAAGGTGAAATTTGGTATAGTTAACCCAACATTATTAAGCTGAGAGTTGGCTGTTTGGACACTCTTAAGAAATAAGTTGGAAAATCACAAACTGACTGAAAATCTGCTGACTTTCAGTTAATGAATCCACCCAAGTCTGACTGAGAAACTAATGCATATTACAGCAGATAGATCTGGTGCAAAAGCAAAAAAATCCACCTTAACTTAAACACACGAGTTACTTATTCTTAATGAAGTTGAAAATTGAAGTATTGATTTCTTCGGTGTACAGTGACAGCCGGTATAAAACTGGTAATAATCCAGTTCTATTTAACGTAGTACGCTATACTGAAATTCGCTTCCCACTTACATGGTTACACACCCAAGATGCTTAAAACCCATCTTTTCTTGTACTCAAGAACATTTGGAATAAAAATTGGGCTACATCTAGTGAACCCCCACCCTCCCTCCCCCCCCCCCCCCCAAAAAAAAAAAGAAAAGAAAAGAAAAAAAAGTAAAGGAGAACCGCAAATATCTTAAGTAGATTTAACTAGCTACATAAATTTGAAGCAAGTATTAATCAATAGTGTGACATCATTGTGGTCTAGAAACCTCAGCTTCTAGTTCATGAGTCCTATAATTACTGAGAAGAACTGAGATTCTATAACTTGTCTTATTTCCTCAACTTGATCCCTTCCATCCGTTCTTTCCATGTATACAAACCCCAGCAAGATGGTGTTTCTCTTGGTATCAACCTTCTACTCTCTATAAACTATGTCCAACCCAATACTTTTTTTTCAAAAAGCAGCAAAAATAATATATGTTTCTATGTATGGAAACATAAGTACTAACCTTTCAGCAAGCATTGCTGAACCTTCTTCAAAAAGTTCTTCTACAATACCTACAGCAGATAGCTTCTTTGAGAGTTTACGAGCAGAATCGCGGGAGCGCTTTCTGAAAAATAGAGCTTTAAACTTGTTTTGCGTTTTGGGAGGAGGTGAAGGCTGTACTGAATTATCAGGAGGTATAATGTCAACAACTACACAGGTGGTGTCATCCTTCAGCCCCCGTGTCCTCAATGCTTCCTAAACGATAATACAGTGAGGTAATAAGAAAGAATTTTGGAAACCAAAAGTTTGATCCAGATATGGTCATTCTCATACATAGTCAACTGGTAAGGAGATATAGCAGATTGATGGGTTGACATTACCTTTACTACTTGCCTAGCAGCAAGTTCAGCGGGCAACCCACGACAAGATTTAGCAGCCATCTCCGACGATAATGCATCCCAGATGCCATCAGAAGCAATTATAAGCCTTCCACCAGCATTTGATAGCTTTATAGCAACAACAGTGTTACGACTCAAGCCAATGACGGAAAGAATATAAGTGATAAGCCATAGAATCATCTATAAAGTAAAAATAATCAAAAAAAAAAAACCAAGGTTCAATGTATGACCAATAAAAAATCGGAACATAAAAGCAATTACCTTCACTTGTTTAACATAGGGTATTGGAACAATAAATTCTCCAACATCCATGTCTCCAATTGACCTTGAAAGGCATAAACCTCCTGGCCAACAACGGAGGGGACCAACCTGTCAAAGTAAAATTACAGGTATTACACAATATAGCACACAATTGAAGGTAAAATTTCGATTCTGACACCAACCAGGGCGGATTCAGCATGTATGACTAGACATAAAATTTCGGAACTGCATCAAACCTCACCTGAGCACCACCAACAATGCTAAGCCTCCCAACTTCTCCTCCACTGGCTGTTACACGTTCTCGTCTGCAATTATAGCAGAATAAATCAACGTCTCCTGACAAGAAAAGGAAGAAACAGAAATACCAAAAGATAGACACTCACTCCTCCACATTTTCTTCAAGTCGGTGATCTACAGTCAATTCACAGACCGCACCTCCCTGAGCATCTAAAATGCAACGGGAATCTCCAACTGATGCAACTGTTACAGTCCATCCATCTACTATTACAAATGTAACTGTGGTTCCAGAAGTTTGTCCTGGAGAAGTCGAGATGAGAATCGAAAGAACTTATTATGATGAAGCACAAGAATAACGAAAGAAAGCACTCAGACAAAAGCAAATATTGGAGAAGTCCCAAATTTCATGCCTTTTCTCTGAAACTCCTTGTCTGCCTTCACGAATCCAGCAACTAATGCCCGAGGTAAAGCTTGAAGCCACTCCTCCCGCCCAAGTCCACGAGGAATAGCACTTAAGACATAATTCAACAAATGATCCCTTGAAAAAATTGCTGCGGCATTCCCATTGTGCCCATCAAAGACCTGAAAAATGATTAAAACCCATCAAACAAACTGCAATTTAGAAAAAAAATGCCCCTTGGTTAGGAATTGTGTCAGCAATCGTACAAGATCTTTTGTTTTTCCTTATAATGTAACAATTTCCAACAAGAAAAACGAGGAAAACATCTTGATCCTAGACCGCACAGCTGTGATTTCTCTTACAGAGTCTTAGTCAGAAGGTGCAGAAAGTAATCAAGGAAGAGTGAGCTCAAAGATCGATTGACTGGTGAAACCTCGACTTAAACTACCATTCACTGAACACATCACTTTGATAACAATTACTGAAATTAGGTAACATAACTCCGAGATCAAGTCCTATGGCTGTGGCATTATTAAGGGAGGCAGAAAAGATCATACAGAGGTTCTCAATTCATGAAATGTGGACTCATCAAATACATTCAAGAGAGAAGTTTCATACCGCGAATACTGAGAACGATGACGAAGGATTCCCAAGTACTCTCTGGCAATCCGTCTTCGTAAGAAAATAATCCTCCCCTTTCCTAGACTGAGCTGCACACCCATACCTTACCGTCGGCTTCTCCATCTTCTCACTTCTCATTTCCCTGCCGATCAGTGCAGCTAAAGGCACAAGACCATGATGATTCTGATACCTCTCTTCCCTCGACCCCATTTCAATGCCAATCACAACTTTCCTTCAGTCCTTTCAATTCCTCCAGAATTCCAAACCCTTTATCCCAAACTCACACTAATTTCCAACATTTCAGCATCTCAAACATTCCAACATCATGAACAAAGGCCAGTTTCCCATCCCATTATCCCTCAAAACTTCAAGTTTCAGTTCCAATGTTATCAACAACAACTAAAACCCAGAAATCCCAAGTCAATAACAACTCAAGAAATATAAAAATCAACTCCAAGTTTCAAACTTGATCTGCATTCACCATTAAAGAACTCACTAACTAACACCAAGCTAAGATCTGACACACCAACAAAGCCAAACACCAAATAAAACAAATTTAATTTAACAGTAAGTATCAAATGTCGGAAGAATTTAACAATGCACACATCATTTGACAGCTCTGAGTACTAAGATTCCACCAACATGAATTACCTCCAAGAAGCCCAACTTTAGATCTGAATGCGACTGCCACAAGAAATAAGAAACAAGAACAGGAATAAGAAATCAACACGGAACGAAACGCGGATTGATGACAAGACCTGAACTGTAATACCCAATCGTCAAAACCCAAGTTCAATTAATAAATAAACATTAAGAGGAGATAAATAAAGCATATGTATATGTATTATATATATGTATATCTGTGGGTGTGTGGGTGTGGGCCAGTGAATAATTAAAGAGAACCCAGGTCAGAAAGATAATCACTACCTCCTCCCGACAACCAAACAGAGGTATATCAGCAAAATTTATAATGGCTGGAAATTTTGATTCCTTCCAAAAAGATGACTTTTTTATTTGAAAAAAGAATTTCTGTAATTTTTTTCTCTTTTCTAAATTACAACAAACATACCCATAAAGACTTCAAAGTCATCCATTTACCAACATTTTTTGTTGCTTTATTAAAGTAAAGAGATTCAAAAAAGTACTTTCACAAAGCTCGAAAGTAATTTATCAAAATTCATTTTTTACAAATCCTTTTTTTTTAGTAGAACTCGAGAAAATACTTAATCGTACAAATTTAATAAAAAAAAATTAGTGCACATAGTATTACTCGTTAAACTTGTTGTATAAATAAAGTTATAGAGGCAATTTTCAAGAAAGATGAGTTTTTTTTTAAGTTAACTTAATGGTCACCGTCTTTATTAGTGGACCATAAAATCGCAATCGAACCTTATTGTATTCTTTCTTATAATAGTGTCTAAAAAAATATATGTAAGATGGGTTTTTCTGAGGCATAAGGAAATGTTTGGTTTCCGGGAAAAATAAGCAAAGAGAAAAAGAAGAGTAAAATGTGGGTGGTGGACCACATGCAAAAAGTTGACCCGTGCGGAAAGGAATGCACTTTGCTTCTGTTTCTGTGACGATGATGAATGAGTTTAGTCCCTAGTAGAGGGTGGGGTAGAACCTATTGAAAAATAATTTTTTGGGTTAATTGTATTAGAGGTCTTTAAAATATGGGGTCTGTCTCACTTTGGTCCTCAATGTTTCAATTGCATTATTTTGGTCCCTGAACTATTGAACATGTTTCTATATGACCCTTCAAACAGACAAAATCCAGATTGCTAATGTTTTTTTATTATAAACTTGTCACATAATAGCTAAATATGGATAAAAAATAATTTTGATAGCTCTTAAACAAAATGTGGGTAGCTCTTGACAAAAAATGTGTAATATGGGTATTTTTGACTAAAATTTGGATAGTTCATGATCAAAATTGAATAATTTATGTAGGTATTTAATCAAAATTTGAGTAAAAATTGGGTCAAGAGTTATCCAAATTATTTTTTTGTCCATATTTAAGTATAATGTGATAAGTTTATAATTAAAAATCGTTAGCAATCTGAACACTGTCTGTTTGAGGGACCATATAGAAATACTAGTTTTAACTTGTGCCTTAAGCCATGATAAAATATAAAATTTGATCGTTTAAAAAATTAATCCTACTATACTAAATAACAATTTTTTATTTCTTCATTTATTTGATTACATCGTTTAAAATTAATTTCTATCTATTATTTTTTTAAAACTAACATTAAAATTTTCTCAAAATGTATAACCCAATAAAAATTTTTCAACACGTGTACATTATCATGTATGGACAATGTATGAAACAATAATTATGTTAAATTACAAATTAATCAAATATTAAATGATTAAACATGTGATATAATTGAGTGATGTGATGGTTTTGGAGAGAAAAATACGTGTATGATAAAAATTCAAACTACTAGGTGTTTTATTATATAGATATTCAATATTTCATGAACCAAAATGATGCAATTGAAACATTAGGAACCAAAATGAGACAAACTCCATACTTTGGAGACCTCCAGTGCAATTAAGCCTAAATTTTTAATATTTTATTTTTTGTTAATTAATTATAAAATGACATTGTAAAATTTTACTATTTTTATTGTTACACTTTTTTTTTATAATCATTTATTACAAATAATTCAAAATAAAATTTACAATAAAAAATTCCATTTAATATGATACCAAAAAAATTAAGTTGCAACATAATAGATTTATCAATGAAATGTAATACGCACAATAGAGAAAATCTGTATCAATCTATCTAATATTACAATTACAAAGTTAAATTATCAAATTATAAAAATACAATATCGGTCAAAATTGATCAAATATTTATCTACTTTGATATAATATTAAACAACTTAATTAACACATCAACACACTCCTCAATACTAAAAAATCTCATCAATCTACATCTACTTCTATTTTTTCTCTCTTTATTTTAATTTTAAATTACATAATTAAAAAAAATTAAATTATTATTTAAAATAGATATTATAAATTTAATATTTAATTTTTAATTTTTAATATTACATAATATTTTCAGGCGCGCATAAGGTGACCGCTAATTAGTCTATACCAAGTTTGGGGTGGTCATGGTGGACCAGGGCCAATTTTTTTGGAAAGTAAAGTAACATTGAAGAAGTGGGGCCTGTGGTTGGGTAAAACCCCAAGTCATTCAAGCAATGACAGGTCCTTGTAGGCAATGATGGTTATTTTAACCCAATCTATTAAAATGATACGAATATAATTAATGTGATCGACTTCAAATAATCGGAATAAAAATTTTACTTACTTGAGTTAAGTATGTTGATAAGAATTCGAGTATTCGTGAAATCAAACGTGAATACGATCTCTATTCTTGATTTAGTTTTATGTCAATTATTGCAAAATAAGACGATTTTTTATTTAATTTTAATAGGATATACATGTGTGCATTTTTAATTTTTTATGGACTACTAGTTTATGGGTTTGATTTAGAAAGATGGGGGGGCGGGGTTTGTGGGTATCAATTTCATGAATTATGTTTGTTGAATCGAATATAATGTAATTAATCTAAGACGATTAATTAATATTTAGACTAACAAATTTATTAATGACACAACACGGTACAAACTGAACCTTTACTTCTAAGTTGTAACCCATGGTCCGTCAGTTAGGCTACCGGCGAGGTTTAGTGTTTGAGAAGATAGGGCAACCTGTTTGGTCATGGTGGTTGCCCCGATATCCCAAGTCCAACCAGGATTCAATTCTCACCGCTGCCTGTCCTTGCCCCTTTCTTAGCTCTGGAAAGAGAGAGGTAAGTTTGTGTGCGTTGTGTACGTTTGACCAGAGATTCAGTCAGTGCATAAAAGGAGAAACGGAAAATCCCACTTTACCCTGCAAACACAAAAATTCTCAATTTGTCCCTCTCGAATGATTAATTTTTTTTACATTGTTTCCTCAAAAAAATAAAAATGTTACAATATAGTCTAAAAACTTTGTAATCTGTTTCCAAAACGTTGCAATAAAAACGTTTTTAGACCACATTATAATATTTTTTATTTGTTTGAAGGGGTATGTGGAAAAATTAATCATTTGGAGGGTAAACTAAATTTTTTTGTATCTTTCAGGGAATAAAATAAAATTTTCTCAAGGAGAAAATTGAAAAATGCTTAACCCGAACAATTTAAGTTAAAATTGTCCATAATCCATTTCGGTGATTTTTATTTTGTGGATAGTCCAAGGAATTTTTTTTTAAGTTATTAAATTCAGCTCAAACTATTTTATTTTTTTATGATCCTTCACTTTTTTTTTTTTTTGGTACATCGGAAAAGAATCCTTTACTTGTTTATTATACAACGTTCACCTATTATTTTATTATGTTTTATTTTTTATGATAATAATTTTATTGAAAGTTTTTTTTTTATATTAATTACTTTTTACCGTGGATCCTTTATGAGAATGAGAAATTTAATTAGTTAATATTTTTATATTTAAATGAGAACAAAATTGAGTTTGAAAAAAATAGAAAATGTGTTTGGTTTATTTTTATTTGTGGAAGAGAGATATTTATTGTACTTTTTTATCAAAGTATTAATCATTTTTTGTCTTTTAATAAATATGTATTTGTCGGTGCCGGCCCATGCACTAGGCCATTAAGGCCATTGCCTAGGCCCCCAAATGGGACAAAAATTTTGGGGCCCCAAATTAAATTTTTGTACAATTTTAAAAGACTTAATTTTTGGGTTTAATTTGAGAATTAAATGCATTTTGACCATTAAATTAGTAAGAAAAACTACTATTGAATAAGTTTACTAAAAATCAAATAACCATAATTTACTAAGTGTCAAAATTAGGTCCCTAGATTAAATATAAGTAATAGTATTGTAAAATTTTTAGAATTTCTTACAAAAATATTTAGGGTCCTAAAGTTTGAGCTGATGTGTTATCATCTAATAAAATATTTTTCTATCTTATTATCAAAAAAAAAAAAATTGTGTAATTCATTGTCTGTCAACTAATAGTTAAAAATTTTAACTTTATATTTTTTTAGATTAAATTTTGAGGTTACTTAAAATTTAGGATATATTTTTACTTAATTATTTTTTTAAAGCGTATAAAATAGAGTGAGTAAAAGTATCTCACTATCTGAAACTAAGTATAACCATAATTGTCTTGTTAAAATTTCTCAATTAAAACATTTATTTGGTTCTCTGCAATATTAAAACATGTTTCACATATTCCAATACCATTGCACTCACACAAAATTTTAACTTTTACATTTGTTCTGAAAAAAATTATTTTGTTAGTTAGTTTAAATTTTCATCTCTTTCTCATTATCTTCAATAAAAAATTAACTTAATTATATTTGGTTGAGGATTCGACTTTTGTTACATGAATTTTAATGTATAAAACTTGAATTTAAAAATTCAATTAATATTTTTGAATCTCAAAAAAGAAAAACAAACAAAATTAAATAATTTAATTGTTGACAATTATTTATATTATTATAAAATATATTAATAGGGCCTAATTTAAAATTTTTGCCTACGGCCCCAAATATGTTGGGCCGCCCATGGTATTTGTGGGGTCCGACTACAGTACCGAAATCTACTTTTCGGTATGGTACAGAAAAAAAAAATGAACGGTTCACAACTCACGAAGAACTTCCACCGTTGATCAATCCTATAACTTTTTACCGGCTTCACTGAGCTTTACAAATTAAAAAAAAAAAAAAAACAGGGCAATCGATCAAGTTTACAAACGAATCTCATCCCTGAAAAATCTTGATCGCTCAAACCAGCGATCAAGATTTTAGCTTTTCCAATAAAATTCACTTATACCTCTAAATTATCACATTTTTTCAATTTTTCCCTCATATTTTTCTCATTACACCCTCAACTATGTAATTAGTTTCATATTACCCCAAATTCTTTTACCTATTTTAATTTAACACCTACCTAACTTTGTTATAATTTATTTAGCGTGAAAAACAAATGTAATAATTTTAACTTAACCCAAAATATAACCCTGACAATTTTACCAAAAAAATTGTGGTAACAGTAATAGCCAAAAAAAATTGTGCTAAACTTTAGTTGTAATTTAGCTTGAACTTAATAACCTAATCTTGACCTCTAATATTTTTAACTTAATCGTAAATTTAATGTCACTTACCCTAAATATTGTAAAATTTACCTTATATTTTTATTTCAAGTTGAAATATGATAAATAATTATAATTTTTTAAAACTAATTTTAATTTCTATTATCACTTAAAATAGTGGTGAACTTAAATATTGTAAATTATTTATTATATTTTTATTTAGGTTTAAATAATATAAATAATCATCACTTATTAAAACTAAGATAGAGTGGTAGTCTTTTCATAAAAAAAAAACTCAGACAAGGAAGATGAATGAGAAAGATGGAGTTGCAGAATTATTTTTATCCCTAAGAGATTATAAAATCATCATCATCATTTATTAAAACTAAAATTGAGATTATAGTAAATTCATAAAAAAAAACTCACACGACAAAGAAGAAGGATAAAGAAGAAGATGGAGTTGCAAAATTATTTTTATCCTATGAACCCTTCATGAGATTTTAAATCATCATCATTTATTAAAATGTTGAGATTATAGTAAATTTATATTTACAAAACATAAATACACTTTTTTGGTTAACATTACCATTTTTTTTGTTAAGAGTACCACTTTATTGGTTAACATTGCCACTTTTTTGGTTAAGAGTAACACTTTTTTAGTTAACATTACCACTTTTTTGGTTAAGAGTCCCACTTTTTTGGTTAAGATTACAACTTTTTTGGTTAAGGGTACCACTTTTTTTGGTTAAAATTACCACTGTTTCGATTAAGATTATAAAAAAATATTACAACTTTTTTGGTAAAGGGTACAACTTTTTTTGTTAAGATTACAACTTTTTTGGTTAAGGGTACCACTTTTTTGGTTAAAATTACCACTGTTTCGATTAAGAGTACCACTTTTTTGGTTAATATTACCACTTTTTTGGTGAAGAGTATAATTGTTTCGTTAAGATTACCACTTTTTTGGTTAAGATTACAACTTTTTTTGTTAAGATTACAACTTTTTTGGTTAAGATTACAACTTTTTTAGTTAAGAGTACCACTTTTTTTGTTAAGATTACAACTTTTTTGGTTAACGATACCACTTTTTTGGTTAAAATTACAACTGTTTCGATTAAGAGCACCACTTTTCTGGTTAACATTATCACTGTTCTGGTTATGAGCACCATTTTTTTGGTTAACATTACCATTGTTTTAGTTAAGAGTACCATTTTTTTGGTTAACATTACCACTTTTTTGGTTAAGATTACCACTGTTTTTGTTAAGATTACCACTCTTTTGATTAATATTACCACTATTTTGGTTAAGAGTACCACTTTTTTGGTTCAGAGTACCATTGTTTTGGTTAAGAGTATCATTTTTTTGGTTAACATTACCACTGGTTTGGTTAACATTACCACTGTTCTGATTAAGAGTACCATTTTTTTTGTTAACATTACCACTGTTTTAGTTAAGAGTACCACTTTTTTGGTTAAGATTACCACTGTTTTGGTTAAGATTACCACTCTTTTGATTAATATTACCACTATTTTGGTTAAGAGTACCACTTTTTTGGTTCAGAATACCATTGTTTTGGTTAAGAGTATCACTTTTTTTGTTAACATTACCACTGGTTTGGTTAACATTACCACTGTTCTGATTAAGAGTACCACTTTTTTTGTTAACATTACAACTATTTTAGTTAAGACTACCACTGTTTTGGTTAACATTACCACTGTTTTGGTTAAGATTACCACTCTTTTGATTAATATTACCACTATTTTGGTTAAGAGTACCACTTTTTTGGTTCAGAGTACCATTGTTTTGGTTAAGAGTATCACTTTTTTGGTTAATATTACCACTGGTTTGGTTAACATTACCACTGTTTTGGTTAAGAGTACTACTATTTTGGATAACATTACCACTGTTCTTGTTAAGATTACCACTCTTTTGATTAACTTTACCACTAGTTTAGTTAAGAGTACCACTTTTTTGGTTAAGATTATCATTTTTTTGGTTAAAATTACCACTATTTTGCTTAAAAGTACCACTGTTTTGGTTAAGAGTTCCACTCTTTTGGTTAACATTACCACTGTTTTGGTTAAGAGTAATACTGTTTTAGTTAAAATTACCACTGTTTTGGTTTAGATTACCATTTTTTTTGGTTAAGATTATCACTGTTTTTGTTAAGATTACTACTCTTTTAGTTAATATTATCACTATTTTGGTTAAGAGTACCACTATTTTGGTTAAGAGTACCATTGTTTTGGTTAATAACACCACTTTTTTGGTTAAGATTATTACTTTTTTGGTTATGATTACCACTGTTTTGGTTAAGATTACCACTCTCCTTAATATTACCATTATTTTGGTTAAGAGTAGGACTGTTTTGGTTAACATTACCACTTTTTTGCTTAAGATTACCACTCTTTTAGTTAATATTACCACTTTTTGGTAGGGATCAAGATTGGGCTCAAGTAGCGATCAGGGACCAAGTAGCGATCAAGATTGCGATCAAGAGTTTCAGACCGTAGCGATCAAGAGTGAAGTTTGCAATCAAGATTGCGATCAAAAGCTTCAGCCCGTAGCGATCAAGAGTGAAGTTTGCAATCAAGATTGAGAGTTACGATCAAAAGCTTCACTGTAGCGATCGAGAGTGAAGTTTGCAATCAAGATTGGGATCAAGCGATCGCAACAACAATCAAAATTAATATATTTAATTAATATAACAAATTAATATTACATTAAAACATTCAATTCATCAAATTAATATTAAAATTCAACTTAATTAATATTAAATTCATCCAATTTATATCCATAATCATTCAATTAACATTTAATTCATTCGATTAACATCCAATAAAAATTCACTTTGTAAACTAACATTCAATTTCATGAATTTATATTTAATTTATCAAATTAACTTCCATTTACCATTCAACTCATCAAATTACATTAACATTCGTATCAATTCAATTAACACTTAATTCAATAAATTAACATCTTAAATAATCGTCAATTAATCAAATTCGTCCAATTAACCATCAATTAATCAAATTAACATCTAAATCTATTTAATTTGATGGCTATCGGGTTATGTAGGGATCGGAATCAAACTTGAATCTCTTGTTTTTAATTTAAAGCAAAAAATAACTTTGTTCTAATTTATTTAGTGGTGAACTTAATTTCTATTATTTTTATACTTATACAGAAAATTTAATTTCACCCCAACTATTTTAATTTTTTGTTATATTTTAATTTCATGTTTAAATATAATAAATAATTATCATTTTAATTTCTATTATCACTTATCACTTAATTTTAAGGTAGATCAAGTGGGATTAAAGTAGTAGGATCAAGTGTTTGCAATCAGTCATCAAGAGCTTCACACAGTAGCGATCAAGAGGGTTTCCAGCAATCAAGTTGCTTTTGTTAACATTAAATTACACTTATAACCCTAAATTATCACTCTTTTTCAAATTTTCCCTCATATTTTTTATATTACACCCTCAACTATGTAATTAGTTTCATATTATCCCAAACTTTTTTACCTATTTTAATTTAACGCAAAAAGTATACCCAAATATGATAACTTTGTTCTAATTTATTTAGTGGTCAATTTAATTTCTATTATTTTTAACTTAATCTATATTGTTAATTTAATTTCACTCAATAACCCCAACTATTTTAATTTTTTGTTATGTTTTTATTTCATGTTTAAATATAATAAATAATTATCATTTTAATTTTTATTATCATTTAATTTTAAAGTGTATAGGGGTTCATGTTTTAATTCTTTAAAGTGTATAGGGGTTCATGTTCATTCAATAACTTGTAAATTTTTGTTTATATTTTTATTTCATGAAGTATATATCGAAACCGGTGAAACCGGTTATAAGTTTTTATGAGTTTTGGTGTGGACAAGTGGCGAGCGGTCAGTTATTTTCATTTTTCGGTATCGTACCGATTTTTGCCTTTTCGGTACCGAAGCCAACTCCGTATTTGTGAGGTGGATTGTAATTTTGAACTTAAATTTTTAAATTTTTTTTATTAACTTAAGTTTTTAGGAGTTAATTTAACTAAATTAAATTATAAGGGTATACCTCGTCATTGAACTCTAAAATTTGGGTTGGGCCTAAAGCCCATGTTTTTTTACTCTATTGTTGAGCCGGCCATGATGTGTACAGTTCTTATATATATTCAAATTCAACATGTATGTCTTTCATCTTCTTTTGAATTTTTCGCTCTCGTCACCTCCTCGATGCCCCCGATCTCTATCTCTGGACTCCTCCTCGATACCCCCCCCTCCCCCTCTTTCTCTCTCTCCTCCTACTCTGCTACCTTTAGTTCGACCGAGAAGAGTCGCTGCATTGAGGTCGACTGTGATCTCTCTGTCTCTCTGGAAGCTTGGGCTCTTCAAGTTTAGCTTCACTCAGAATCTTTAATTTTCTTGGAGAGAAGTTTTAAAATATTCGAAGTATTCTATTCATATGTCCTGTATAAAAATATACACATAAATTGTGAAAAGGAAATTTGTCGAAGATCTCGATCGATGTAGGTTTTCTTTGAAGTGATGCGATGAATTCTTTACCGTCTCACACTATGGATTCTGTGAATCGAGCAATTAAATGGAATTTTGTAAAGATCTTGTTTGATTGGTTGAATTTTGTTGATTATGGTGGTGAAGTTTGAATTGGGGTTTGTAATTTGGAGATCTTTCTTGCACGGGCAGTGCAAATCTATTGGGATTGGTATGATTTCAGTTTGATGCTGATGATATCATTCTCATATATGCGGTTTAATTCAGAAATTTAAAGTTTTGCGTATTTTTGGTTACTCAAGATAATGATATCATTCTCAAGATAAAAGTTGTTTAAAAACAGATGTAAGTGTGTTTTTTCATTATTCATGATTAATTCGATTGTGTTGTGCTTGTCTTTCTACATAGAATCATTCTGCAATATAATACGTAGTGATGTTTTGAAAAATTGCATTAATCTTGTCACTTTAAAAAGGAGAACTGAATGCTACTTCTAAAAAGCACTTGGAGACATATGGAGGCTTGGACAAGTGCATTAATAGTGCAGGCATTGGAAATCCAGTGCCATTCCATAAATATCAAACTGATGGTTCTGGTTCATGGAGACACACCATAAATGTGAACCTTAATGCAGTGATAGACTGCAAGTGCCTTGCGGTAACTTTATTTTGATCACTAGCTGTCAATTTGCTGTCATCACACTTGTGTGTATCCTGTTTACTGGAAGTTCTTGTAATTTGATAGATGAATGTTTCTGATATATATATATATTTTTTTTGCATAGAAGTCATTATCTCCTGAAATAATATTTGCTTGGCAGTTGGCGGTAGTAGTATGGTATTAGGGAGGGCGGACAATTTTGTAATAGACTCATTTCTTGTTTGCAACAGATCACACATTTCTGTTGATTTTCAGTCATGTCCTTTTTTTGAAATTGAAGGCAGCACAAATGGATTCGGGAAAAAATAGTTCTGGTGACTGCTGCTGCAGGAGGGACTGGACTGTTTGCAGTCCAGGTAAATATTTTAATATGAAAAAATATATGTCATGCAGTATATGGCCAACAACATCCTACACAAAGGACAATAATTTAGTGGATGCCTATTTATTTCACTTGTTCAAAAAACCATATCAGATCCTTTTGGTCTTCTAATTCAGTCTTTCTTGTTTCTCCCCCTTGCTTCTTCTTGTGTTTTGTGTAATTTCTTAATCATAATCGTTATCATTTCTTCTTCTTTCCACTTAGCTTATGTTTTTCCAATATAGCTCTTGTACTTTCTATGTACCCCTTGTAAATTTCCCCTACAGACATATTAAGTTCCATAAAAATTGCGAATGAAGACAAATTGGACAGTCTATATGCCAGAGTTTTCGAAGTGCTGGGGCTCTAGTTAAGATGAATGTCCGCTGTAAGTGAAAGTAAAGGGATGTATAAGTAGGACTACTTGACTAGATGGGGAGTTTTTATGATCTTCTGAAAACAGATTAGTTCATCTTGGAGGTAAACGCTTTTTCCTCTTCAAAAGAGGCAATTCCACTTAAAAGAAGAATACTATGTCGGTCATATGAGGAGAAATTTAAGCACGGTTTGTACTCTTATTTTTTCTCCTTTAATTTTCTGTAGACGGTCTGTTGATGTGCTATGCCTCACTGTATCATATTTTATTGGATTACAAAATAATGTTCCTTCCTTTTACCCTAATTACAATGACAAGTTAGCTAATACTGGGCTGTGGTAATTGCAGCTTGCAAAATTAGCTGGAAATACAGTGGTTGCAACTTGTGGAGGTAAAGACAAGGCTTTGCTTTTGAGCGATTTGGGTGTTGATCGAGTCATAGACTACAAAGTGGAAGATACCAAAACTGTAAGTGGCTCAGATTTATGTAATGTATTCTATGTTTCGTACTCCTTTTTCTTTTGGGGTCTTCAGTGGTTCATTATTTGATGGTAATACATTGGCCAACTAATTCACCTCAGTTGGCTCATTGAGATGCATTCTTTTCGAAAGAAAGCTAGCTATGAAGGGGGATAAAAAACTTGTCCCATTCTCTCGAGCCAGGGTTATAAGGATACACAAGCTCAAGTAGAAAATTGATTCATGATACCATCATCTGAATGTTACCTTTTTTTTGGGTACAATCTTCTTGTTAGATCATTTTCTCGCAATTTAATGATTTCCAACAATGAATATCCCAGATCCTATCTGCTCCTCCTCTTTAAACGTGTAGAAGTTATTGATAAACTTGTCGACTTGCTAGAATTTGATCACAAATCTGCTCGTCCTCATATCCATTTCTTTGGTCAATATATTCCCGCAAATGGATATAGTTTTATGTGATAAATATGCAACTATAAGGATATTGCTTTGCATTGTATGTTTCTTTTCATGCTACATGTTTTCACAGTGGTGGATCATTGTTCCTGTGACGAAGAATGAATTATTTGGAATTGCAGTATGGTTCTGTCTGCATGCTGAGTTTTTGTTGGTCACATTTCCTTTGTATGGGGTCAACCTACCTTATCGTGCAAAGAGAACAACTAATCCAGTGTGGACCTAGTTTGTTGGTCAACCCAAACTTGGCTTTTTTTTTTTTGCTAGAACCCAAATCTGGCATTGATACTAAAGGTGACGACTATATGTTTGGAACTTATGACCTAAAATCTGTGTTCTAGCGACCTTACCTTATGACTTGGATAGTATATCTTTAACTGCATTTGCTTAGAATTATGCTAATTGTTTTTGTTGGAGAATGCATGTGAAGTTGTGGGCTAGTTATTTTCCAGTCTGTATGTTGAGACATGTCATTACATTCCCCCGAGTTCAGAAGTTCACCGAGATTCCCCAAGATACCATGATATTACAGAGTATGTTCTAAAAAATGCAGCATGATGTCTTTCACAATGACTATGTTGCTCCTGTTACTTTATCTGGTTACTCATTTTCCTATTCAATTATATGACTCTTGATCCGACATGAGTTCTCTAGTGATTAGAGTAGCCGATAAGTCGATGACCCAATGCAGTTACAGGCCTACTTTTACCTTCAACCTTCTTCTAAACAATGGGTGCATCATTGTCGGATTACATTTACTGTTTGTCCTCATTTTCATGTCAGTGAAGTTTTAACTTCAACTTTTCCAGGTTCTAAAAAAGGAGTTCCCAAAAGGTGTTGACATCATCTATGAGTCTGTTGGTGGTGCAATGTTTGATCTATGCTTGAAAGCACTAGCGACCTATGGACGACTAGTTGTGATTGGGATAATTTCTCAGGTAACCTATCAAAAGAAAAAAATAATAGATTCCTCAGGTTGATGTGGTAGTCACATCAAATATTTCAATATTATTCCTGTTACAGAGTGTCAGTCCTTCCTGCTGCATGATTGTCATATTCAGGAGGGTCAATTCTTTTCATTTACGTAATTCTGTTAACCTTTTAATAAGAAATGTGTAAGACACTTCCAAAATTTCTGGAGTTCTGCGTCATGTGACATTCTTATTGATGCTGAACATAAAAAGTTTTAAGATCATTGTTGCATAGATCTCATATGAACCGAGTGTTAATGATCATAGTCTGAATTCTAAATTTGTTACATCAGTTTATTACACGACAACATTGATTGGTAATTCATGATTACGGCTTTCTATTGGTGAACTAATAAGTTGTGGTTTCAGTATCAAGGAGAACATGGATGGAAGCCATTAAATTATATTGGACTATGTGAGAAGATTCCCGCGAAAAGCCAAACTGTGGTATGTACGGTATCTGGTTACTAATTTGATGCGCTAGTGGGCTGTACATAACTGATGTTCTTTGTTTCATGATGTTTCTTTACATTCTCATGATGGTCAATGATCAAGATATTAACTTTAGTTGATAGAAGAACTATAACCTCCAATAGATGTTACTGCAATCAACTTTCATAGGCTTGAGGACAAGCATTGTTAAGATATTATAATCATTTTTGTTACATATCATTTGTGATTATCTTTGTTATGGTGATGACGATGTGCATGTGGTGTTGTTTTGGTGCTTGTGTTTGCATTGCTGTTCTGATATTTAATAATATGTGTGTGCATATATAACCAAATTCTTTTTAGCTCACTCCCTAATGCAAACTAGTTCAATGTCTTTGCTTGGCAAGTAGACATGAAAGAATATTGGAAGTGAGAATATTTGAAGCTTATAATGTCATTGTTGGAGTCTCATATGCAGGCTGTCTAGTGTCTAATGGTTATATCTCCTCTATAATGCAGAGGGACAAATCTATCTAGTTAAAGGATGCTTGTAGCAAAATTATGTAGTTAAGCTTATCTTACTAAGATGTGCCACCACATGATATTGTCAGTAGCAAACTTATTTCTGGTTATGTGGTGTAAGCCACTGAATGATATGGACAATGGGGTCTAGTTCCATCTGTATCAGTCTCCAAATTTGAGTTGTGCATTGTGTGAGGAATTTGTTCCGAGTCTCTAAAAAGGTCTGGAAATTGCATGTCTAAATAAATAAAAAATATCGATTCGAAAGGTTTTCTTGATTATTACTGTCATTTATTTTTATCTGCCTTAAATAAGGTTTGAAATTTGGTATTCATTTCAATGATCTCCTTTAAGCGATTAGAAATTTAAAACACAATATATTCTGTTTTTTTTTTGTGCTCTTGTTATGAAGATTCCAACATTTTAAGGCTGGCTTTTTCGCGGTACCAAGATAGTCACCTATGGCAACAGCATCTGGACAGGCTGGTTCATTTTTTCTCCTTGGGAAAGCTTAAGGTGATATATACGCCCAACACTTCCTTGTTATATTTGTGTTGTGTCCACTCCTAAGGTTCCATCATGCAATCTCTGTTCAATCATGCATCTTATTTCTGGCACAACCCAAAAGTCATGCTTATATTGAATATAAATTTGAATCATTGCTTAGATAATATCTACTATTATGCAGAATGGACTCTCACTGATTACTGGTGACTTACTTTAACCCTTGCCTTTTCAAAATTTTATTAAATATGGGTTACCTGCTTCTACATGTGATGGAGTGTATGTCTTTTTGTGAATTAATGTGTGTGTATGTGTTTTGGTGTATTAATGTATTTATCTTTTGGTGTATCAGTGTCTATTAACAGAGTTTGTGGGAGGGTGTATTAGTATGTGTTGTGTCTGTGTAATAGTGTGTTGGTGTCTATTTTTTTTTATGTATCGTGTGTTTTTTGGTGTATTAGTGTTTGTTAACACGGTGTGTGAGTATATATTTTTTCATGTATTAGCTTGTGTGTTAACAGTGTATTTATGTGAGTGTGTTTCAGTGATGGTGTGTGCATGTGTGCGTGTGTTTGTGTAATAATTTATTTTTGCATGTGCATGTTTTTAGTGTGTTAGTGTGCGAGTTAACACAATGTGTGTTTAGGGGCATTTATTTGTGTTTTGGTGTATTAATTTGCGTGTTTTTACGTGTACTAGTATATGTGTATTTGTATAATACCGTTGTATATATGTGTTTTTGTGTATTAGTAGTTGTAATAGAAAAGACTAACCTACTACAACTACTCTGCTGCCATACTTACTGTATTTTATTTCTTAAATTTTTGTGTTATGACTCGATGTGTAATATTGCCTATTGAGTGTTGTAGTACCTTAAAACGACGGAGGAAAGACCAACTTATTGAAATTTGGGAGGCTCGGTTGTAGATTTTTGCTTGAATATTATATGTTATTTCTATGACTCAATGTGTGCTATTGCTTATTGAGTGTAGTATCTTGAGATGGTGGATGGAAGACAAATCTATTGAAATTTGGTAAGCTCGTAAAGCAACAATCCAAGCTGTTGCAGATTTACCTTCACGCGAGCTTGTGACGGGTGTAGATTTTTCTTTGAGTGTTGTATGGTATTGATATTGTGGTATAATTCTGTTAGCGTTTTCTTTTCTTCTCTTTCTTGTAAAATTCTTAATTATTGTTTCCGATCTCAATCTTTTGTTTTAAGATTTCTTGTAGTTATCGAACTATGAAGACACTAATGTTGAAGCTTGAAGATCTTACACCATGAAGCAATCTAAGCAGATTTACCATTAAGTGTGCTTGTAAAGGTCGCAGATTTTTACTTTAGTTTTGTATGGTATTGCTATTGCTATGACTCAATATGTGCTATTGCCTATTGAGTGCGATACTTTAAGATGGTGAAGGGCTCGTAAAACAACAATTCAAGTGGTTGCAGATTAACCTTAAGGCGAGCTTGTGACAGGTGTAGTTTTTTTTGATTATTGATTTTGTGGTATGATTCTATTAGCATTTTCTTTTCTTCACTTCATGTAAAATTCTTCATTATTATCTTCGATCTCAATTTTTTGCTTAAAATTTCTTGTAGTTAGCGAACTATAAAGACACCATGTTGCTCTCGATATGAATGATCAATGAAGATTTTTGCCAATGATAATTCAGGTTCAAGTGATACAACTCTACACCTACTTTTGAAGAGCATACATGTTGGTTTCTTGCATGTCTACATGACTATTCATTTTGAATATCTTTGAGTAGATGTTCTAACTTTCATTCTTAAGTTTTAATAATTGTGGTTGTGTTTCAAAGTTTTCACTCCTAGTAAAAAAATTTAATTTAGTTGTTATACTCTAGACGGACCTTTAAATTTACAAGTTATGAAAAAAGGACACACACACACTAATGCACGAACACGAACACGCACTAATACACCACAACAAAAAAAAAACTAATACACCGAAATACACACACACTAAGACACTAAACCGTGCATGCAATGCTTTCACACATTGTTAATACACACACTAATACATAAAAAAATGCACATGCTAATACACAAAAACACATCTAATGTTCATACACACTCAACAAAGCGTAAATGCTCCGCGCATCTCTGACACGTCCCAACAAACCTATATGTGTAATATGTGAGTGTTAATTTGATTAATTATCCATCCGTAAAATTTGATAAACTCTTAATTTTGAACAATGATTAGTTTGTGTGTATTTTGTGTATTACTGTGTCTGTATTTCTTTGGTGTATTAGTGTATGAGTGTTTTTTGTGATATTAGTGTCTGTGTATGGGTATATTTTGTCGTATTAGTGTGTGTGTGAATAGAGCGTTTAGCTTTTGCTTTGGAGTGTGTTTTCTTTTGGTGTATGTGTTAGTTTGTGTTTCTATAATAGTGAGTTTTTATTGGGTTTATTTGTTTGTTATATTAGTGTGTGTGTGTGTTTGCAGTATATTTATGTGTATGTGTTTGCGGTTTATTTTTATGTTTTAACACGGTGCGTGTGTATGTATGTGTGTGCATGTATATGCTGATTAGTGTGCGTGTATGTATTTTAGTGTGTTAATGCGTGTACGTTTTGTTGTGTGAGTGTGTGCATTTTTGTTTGTATAATAGTGTGCATTTTGGTTAATTAGTGCGTGCATTTTTTGTGGATTAGTGTTTGCATTTTGGTGGATTAGCCTGTGTTAACACCACATGCAATGGAGTGTATGTATTTTGGTGAATTAATGTGTATGTGTTTTAGGCGTATTCATGTGTTTATTTTGTGGTGTATTAGTGTGTGTTAATAGTGTATGGGATGGTATATTAGTGTGTGTTAATAGTGTATGGGATGGTATATTAGTGTGTGTGTGGGTGCGTGTGTTGTGTTTGTATAATAGCTCCTATTGAGTGTTGTTGTCCTTAAAACAATGGAGGAAAAACCAGCCTATTGAAATGTGGGAGGCTCATAAAACAGCAATCCAAGCAGTTACATATTTACCATTAGGTGAGCTTGTAACAGTTGTAGATTTTTGCTTGAATATTATATGTTTTTTCTATGACTCAATGTGTGCTATTGCTTATTGAGTGTAGTACCTTGAGACGGTGGATGGAAGACCAATCCATTGAAATTTGATAGGATCGTAAAGCAACAATTCAAGCTGTTGCAGATTTTAAATACCTTCAGGCGAGATTGTGACGGGTGTAGATTTTTGTTTGAGTATTGTGTGGTATTGATATTGTGGTATGATTTTGGTAGCGTTTTTCTTTTCTTCTCTTTCTTGTAAAATTCTTAATTATTGTCTCCTATCTTCATCTTTTGCTTAAGATTTCTTGTAATTATCGAACTATGAAGATACTAATGTTGAAGCTTGAAGATCCTACACCATGAACCAATTCAAGCAGATTTACCGTTAGGTGAGCTTGTAACGGTTGGAGATTTTTACTTGAGTTTGTATGCTATTGCTATGACTCAATGTGTGTTTTTGTTTATTGAGTGCAGTACCTTAAGAAGGTGGAGGGCTCATAAAGCAATAATTCAAGCGGTTGCAGCTTTACCTTAAGGCGGGCTTATGACAGGTGTAGATTTTTCTGAGTATTGATTTTGTGGTATGATTCTGTTAGCATTTTTTTCCCTCTTCATGTAAAATTCTTAATTATTGTCTTCGATCTCAATCTTTTGCTTAAGATTTCTTGCAGTTATCGAATTACAAAGACACCATGTTGCTTTCAATATGAATGAACAATGACGATTTTTGTCAATGGTAATCCAGATTCAAGTGACACAACTCTACACCTACTTTTGAAGAGCATACAAGTTGATTTCTTGCATGTCTGCATGACTATTCTTTTTGGATATCTTTGAGTAGATGTTCTAGCTTTTATTTTTAAGTTTTAATGATTGTGGTGGTGTTTGAAAGTTTTCATTCCTAGTAAAAGACTTTATTTAGTAGTTGTATTCTAGACGAATCTTTAAATTTACAAGTTATGAAAAAAAGACACTAATACACGCACACGTACACGCAATAATACATCACAAACACAAATATACTAATACACCAAAATATACACACACACTAAGACACTAAACCGTGCATGCAATGCTTCCACACATTGTTAACACACACTAATCTATACTACTAATAAAAGTACCTTAACATAAAAAAATTTTGATTCACTATTTTGCCCTTATTAAAAACTATAAAGGCTAACATGTCCTTTTGTAGTTAAATATATAAATTACCATTATATCTCTATATATTTAAATAACAAACTAATCTCTAGTATATTATGCAAATTTCTCTATCTTTGCAAAACTTTTGAATGGTCTTGTTATGCTTAACATGATATATAAAATTAATATTATTCTTTTTTCCCAAAACCCCAATATTAATACATGTTGATAATTTCATTGATACAATTTATTTTTTAATGCCTAAAATGGATATATTCATCTTATTTCTTCATTTACAATCAAAATAATTTGGTAAAAAATTACTGATGCACAAAGTAAAAATAAGAAAGACAAAAAAAAAAAAATTTGGGGAAAGAAAAATCTATAACCCTTACTACTTGGTAGCTCGAATGAAAGAATTACAAAAAATGAGTTCATTGGATGTTTATAGTTATGAAGAGAATACAAATAATTTAAGGATGCTAAATATGAGATAATATCTAATTTAGCTACATAATTATATTTTTTTTATGTATTTTATCAAATGTTTCAACAAAAATTTTCATGGGCAACACACGTCGTGCATTGCTAGTATATAAAAAAAATGCAAATGCTAATATACAAAACCACAACCAATGTTAATACACACTCAACACAGCGTAAGTGCTCTGTGCATCTCTGACACTTCCCAACGAACCTAAATGTGCAATATGTGAATGTTACTTTGATTAATTATTCATCCCGTAAAATTTGATAAACTCTTTTAATTTTGAACAATAATTAGTTTGTGTATATTTTGTGCATTAGTGTGTCTGTGTTTCTTTGATGTATCAATGTATGTGTGTGTTTTTTATGGTATTAATGTCAGTGTATGGGTGTGTTTTTTGTGGTATTAGTATGTGTGTGAATGGAGCGTTTGCTTTGGGGTGTGTTTTCTTTGGTGTATGTGTTGGTTTGTGTATCTATAATAGTGTGTTTTTATTGTGTTTATTTGTTTGTTTTATTAGAGTGTGTGTGCTTGTGGTATATTTCTGTGTTTAACACGGTGTGTGTGTATGTGTGTGCATGCATATGTTGATTTTTGTGTGTGCGCGTTTTAGTGTGTTAATGTGTTTCCGATTTTCTTTGTGAGTGTGTGCATTTTTATTTGTATAATAGTGTGTATTTTAGTTAATTAGTGCGTGCATTTTTTGTGGATTAGTGTGTGCATTTTGGTTGATTAGCTTGTGTTAACACCACATGCGATGGAGTGTATGTATTTTGGTGAATTAATGTGTATGTATTTTAGGCGTATTAATGTGTTTATTTTTTAGTGTATTAATGTGATAATAGTGTATAAGATGGTGTATTAGTGTGTGTGGGTGTGTGGGTTGCGTTTGTGTAATAGTGTTTTTTTTTGTCAGTGTAATAGTGTGTTTTGGTGTCTATTTTTTTTGATGTATTATATTTTTTTTTAGTGTGTTAGTATTTGTTAACACAGTTTATGGGTATGTATTTTGATATATAAGTGTTTGTGGTATATGTATGTTTATGTGACTTTCAACGAAATTGTGTGGATGTTTTTGGTGTGTGGGTGTACGTGTTAATACAATGTATGTTTCAGTGTTTAATTTGTGTGTTTGTATGTGTACTAGTACATGTGTATTTGAGTAATACCGTTACGTATATGTGTTTTTGTGTAGTAGTAGTTGTAATAGAAAAGACTAACCTACTACAACTGCTATGCTGCCTTACTTATTTAGTGTATTTTATTTCTTAAATTTTAATGCTGTGACTCGATGTGTAATATTGCCTATTGAGTGTTGTAGTACCTTAAAACGATGGAGGAAAGACCAACTTTTTGAAATTTGGGAGGCTCATAAAACAGCAATCCAAGTAGTTACAAATTTACCATTAGGTGAGCTGTAACGGTTGTAGATTTTTGCTTGAATGTTATATGCTATTTCTATGACTCAATGTGTGCTATTGCTTATTGAGTGTAGTATCTTGAGATATGGATGAAAGACAAATATATTGAAATTTGGTAAGCTCGTAAAACAACAATCCAAGTTGTTGTAGATTTACCTTCACGCGAGCTTGTAACGGGTGTAGATTTTTCTTTGAGTATTGTATGGTATTGATATTGTGGTATGATTCTGTTAGCGTTTTTTTTTCTTTCTTGTAAAATTCTTAATTATTGTCTCCGATCTCAATCTTTTGCTTAAGATTTCTTGTAGTTATTGAATTACGAAGACACTAATGTTGAAGCTTGAAGATCTTACACCATGAAGCAGTCCAAGCAGATTTACCATTAGGTGTGCTTGTAAAGGTTGCAGATTTTTACTTTAGTATTGTATGCTATTGCTATGACTCAATGTGTGTTATTGCTTATTGAGTGCAGTACCTTAAGATGGTGGAGGGCTCGTAAAACAACAATTCAAGCAGTTGCAGATTAACCTTAAGGCGAGCTTGTGACAGGTGTAGTTTTTTTCGAGTATTGATTTTGTGGTATGATTTTATTAGTATTTTCTTTTCTTATCTTCATGTAAAATTCCTAATTATTGTTTTTAATCTCAATCTTTTGGTTAAGATTTCTTGCAGTTATCGAACTATATAAAGACACCATATTTCTTTCGATACGAATGAACAATGACGATTTTTGTCTATGGTAATTCAGGTTCAAGTGACAAAACTCTACACTTATTGAAGAGCATACATGTTGGTTTCTTGCATGTCTACATGAATATTCTTTTTTGATATCTTTGAGTAGATGTTCTCGCTTTCATTTTTACGTTTGAATGATTGTGGTGGTGTTTGAAAATTTTCACTCCCAGTAAAAAACTTGATTTAGTTGTTGTATTCTAGACGAATATTTAAAATTACAAGTAATAAAAAAAAGACACATATTAATACACAAAAATACACATGCACGCTAAGACACTAAACCGCGCATGCGATGCTTCCACACATTGTTAACAAACACACTAATACATCAAAAAATGCACATGTTAATACACAAAAATGTATCTAATGTTAATACACACTCAACAAAGCGTAAGTACTCTGTGCATCTCTGACACGTTCCAATGAACCTAAATGTGCAATATGTGAGTGTTACTCTGAGTAGTTATCCATCCCGTAAAATTTGATAAACTCTTTTAATTTTGAACAGTAATTAGGTTGTGTATTTTGTGCATTAGTGTGTTTGTGTTTCTTTGGTATATCAGTGTATAGGTGTATTTTTAATGGTATTAGTGTCGTTGTATGGGTGTGTTTTTGTGATATTAGAGTGTGTAAGAGTAGAACGTTTGTTGTGGAGTGTGTTTTCTTTGGTGTATGTTAGTTTTTGTTTCTATAATAGTGTGTTTTTATTGTGTTTATTTGTTTGTTGTATTAGTGTGTGTGTGTTTGTCGTATATTTCTGTGTATGTGTTTGCGGTATATTTCTGTGTGTTAACACGGGGTGTGTGTGTGTGTGTGTGCATGTATATGCTGATTAGTGTGTGTATTTTATTGTGTTAATGTGTGTTCGTTTTGTTCTATGAGTGTGTGCATTTTTGTTTGTATAATAGTGTGTATTTTGGTTAATTAGTGTGTGCATTTTGGTGGATTAGCGTGTGTGTTAACACCACTTGTGATGGAGTGTATGTATTTTGGTGAATTATTGTGTATATGTTTTAGGAGTATTAATGTATTTATTTTTGTGGTGTATTAGTGTGTATTAATAGTGAATGGGATGGTGTATTAGTGTGGGTGCCTGTGTTGTGTCTATGTAATAGTATATTTTGGTGTCTATTTTTTTTGATGTATTATGTGTATTTTTTAGTGTATTAGTGTTTGTAAACACAATTTGTGGGTATGTATTTTGATATATAAGTATTTGTGGTGTGTGTATTTTTGTGTCTTTCAGGGAATGTGTGCGTGTTAATGGAATGTGTGTTTTATTGTGTGTTTTTACGTGTATTATTATGTGTGTTTGTGTAATACCATTGTATATATGTGTTTTTGTGTATTAGTAGTTGTAATAGAAAAGACTAACCAACTACAACTACTATGTTGCCATACTTATTTAGTGTATTTTATTTCTTAAATTTTTGTGCTATGACTCGATGTATAATATTGCCTATTGAGTGTTATAGTGCCTTAAAACGATGGAGGAAAAATCAACTTATTGAAATTTGGAAGGCTCAAAGAACAACAACCCAAGCAGTTACAGATTTACCATTAGGTGAGTTTGTAACGGTTTTAAATTTTTGTTTGAAGAATATTGTATTTTTATGACTCAATATGTGCTATTGTTTATTGAGTGTAGTACCTTGAGATGGTGGATGGAAGACCAATCCGTTGAAATTTAGTAGGCTCGGAAAGCAACAATCTAAGCTGTTATAGATTTACCTTCCGGCGAGTTTGTGACAGGTGTAGATTTTTGTTTGAGTATTGTATGATATTGATATTGTGGTATCATTCTGTTAGCGTTTTCTTTTCTTCTCTTTCTTGTAAAATTTTTAATTATTTTCTCCGATCTCAATCTTTTGCTCAAGGTTTCTTGTAGTTATCGAACTATGAAGTCACTAATATTGAAGCTATCTACAGGCAAATTTGGAAGGAGAGGTGTAGGAGAAGAGCTGGAGAGGGTAATTTGAATTCCTATTCTGTTTTTCTTAAAATCTGCAGTACGCTGAGATTTCAGGTGAGAAATGTTAGAGCTAAAGTGCAGGATAATGATGAAGGCAGGGCTTTGCTGCAGAGGTTGAGTATTGTGGTGCCTTATGATGTGGTTACTAGAGCTGTTTGGGTTTGTTGGCAGTTTCCTAATGAAGGTATTTTAAAGCTCAATGTAGATGGGGCAGCCAAAGGGAATCCTGGAGTGGCAAGGGGTGGTGCGATTCTGAGGAATGAATGGGGAAGGATGGTGCTGGCTGCATCCTTTTCCTATGGAGTTTGTTCAAATGTAGAGGCTGAATTTAGAGCGCTTTTTTGGATGGATTGAATTTGGTGGACAGATATGGCCTTTTTGTTTACAATATTGATATTGAATCAGATTCTTTAATTCTAGTCAATACTGTAAAAGGTCTTATGGAATGTTCATGGCCTTTGATTGGGGTTCTTGCTCAAAAGAAGTGTTTGAGTAGAGTAAAATTTAAGATGAGGCATGTATATAGGAGGGCAAATTCTGTAGCTGATGGGCTTGCAAATAAGGCAGTGCAGGATGGTTTCTCTTCCAATTTTTCTGAGTCACATTTGCTGCCTGCGATTGTTCAGCTGAGGATGGTTCAAGATCAGAGGAGGTTGCCTGTTCTGCGAACCAAAAAGGTGATAGTTTTTGATGATTTTGGTTATATCCTAGCAGCTGGATGTCTAGGAGGGTGAAGGACTTGCCTGTGCCTATTTTTTGTTGCAGATTGCAGATCGTAGATGCTGATTTGGAAATTTGAAGGATCCCTGTTTGTAATTTTCTTTGTAAATGGGTGTTTTGAAGGGTTAAAGCCATTGGGGTGATGTGAATAGGGATTTTCCCTTTTGATTCATTCAATAAAATTCTTCCTTTTAAAAAAAAAAAAATGTGATTGAAGCATGGGCTTCTACAAAGCTTGGGAAATTAGGACCTAAACCTGATTCAACTTCCTCTGCTATCTTCATCTGAGGCGTATATTCGATTCAACAAATCCCTCCATTTATAGCGACAAAATAATCTCAGAAATGCATAAAGTGAATTTACAAAGGTGAAATTCGAGATGTACCAACCTCCTCGGCCTCCCCCAAAGGAGCAATAAGCTAGTGATGGTTGACTATTACTTAAAAAAAATAAATAAAGATTTTGACCATTAGTTCAATTATTAGATAGAATTTTACATTCAGAAGTTCATGCTTCAGGCATTGATTATAGTTTTTGATCCTATATAACACGATGATGCTTAGTATTTGTCACCTCTTTCAAGTTGAGATATTAGTTTAACTAAACAAAATTTTTCAATTTTAACTTCGTACTCAAATATTGCATTTGTATTAGTGATATATGCTTTTCATGCATAATTTCATGTTTCATGCATTGATTATGGTGTTTCATTCTCCACAATATGATCAGGGCCGATCATACCACAAGGTCAACAAAGTCTAGGCTTTATGCCCCATATTCCAATAAGGCCCCAAATTTTTTAGGCACATATTTAGTCTAAATCAAATTTTTTGAATCCATAAGATTTTAGGCCTTGAAAAAAATTCTATGAAAATTTAAACTCAATTAAAAATAAATTTGAGTAGTTTGGGTTCATGAAGCCAAACCATAATATTAAACATATATTAAAATAAATTTTTTAGAAAAAAAAAAGAAAAAACTTAGGGTTAAAAAAATAATTTTAACTAGTCAACTAAAAACACTATTCATTTGTAACTATTCTCTCGTAAACTAAGGTCCTCTCTCTCACTCACTCTCTAGTAAATATAAATTCTCTTTTTTTTTTGTGTTACAATTTTTTTTTTATTTCTATTCTAAAAAATAAGTCAAAATATTTTTTTATTAAAATATAAAAATTAAAATCAGTAGATTATGATTGTTTAAAATTAAAATTGATAAAATTTTCCCTAAGATTAGAAGGGGAATCTATCAAAGTTTTTGGCTCGCAATAAAGCTACAACAAAGATTAGACTACTTTTAATCTAAAAAAATAATTTTTAAATAAAAAATTATTAATATTAAAAATAAAAAGCCTCATGTATACTAGTCGCTTTAGATCTCAAATAGTCTTAAACCACCACCCCAGAATACGACAATCCTTAGCATTTATCATATTTTTCTGGTTTCGGCCAAGAATATTGCTTCTTTACTTTGACCTACCTCAACTTTGAAATGGGATGTTGCATTCCCATGCGTGATATATTATATACACAAGTTTAATTAATTTATTCTCTAGTCTAAACGAACTGAACAAATCACAAAGATAAATTAAGTTCAAGTTCGATTCTTTTTGTAAGTGAATACCATAAACAATCTTCAGTCCGAGTTGATTCCAAGTTGGTTCATTTGCACCATAATAAGGGAAGCCTACCTTTAGTGCGATAAACTGTTAATAATATTATCCTAATATTAATCCTATGTTTACTGAATATTTATGTATGACACACTAAGTTGAGAAAGACGAAAACATCCTTGCATCCATTCAACTCCAATACTAAAGTTAAGGATCCTCAGGTCATTTTTTAATCCTTATACCGATCATGATTGATTTCATACCACCTATCACTGGGATTGCTTTGTACCATTTAGACAATATATTTTGAGTAATGTTATATAGATTTAAATTGCTTACTTGATTAATCACTGTCGTTAATTTAATTGTGGGTCTCAATATTTATTGGGACCCACTATATATTCAATGATTGTGATTAATCAAACTAACGAATCAACTCAATATTTTAAATTAAAGTAGCATTTTCCGTATATTTAACATCATAATATTGAGCTGGGTATTTACTCTTGTTTGACTACTAAATGTGAATTCTATACCTTGGGCCTAAACAAATACTTATCATCTCTTTCAGGTCGGATACGAGTTTAACTAAATTAAACTTTCTAACAAATTTGATTAATCAAATAGAAAAAGGTCACTCTTAACACAAGGTCAATCCATCTTTGCCTCAGGAATCTTTTGGGAGCTGATTCTTCAAGGTTCAATCACGAGCAATTAGACAAGGTTTTGCATCAGCTGTCCATGGATTCAAAAAATAATAAAATAGCATATGACTAGGTGTCACGGGGTAAGTACTCATTTTTCGCTTTTGAGGCTAATCATGAAAGCGTTGCTACTGTAACCAGCCACACAAACTCACACAAAGGTAGCACACGAATTTATTAAGAAAACACTCTCAAACTTTATATTGAAACTCTCTACAATTATAAGGAAACTCAGTTTTTAAGCAAGAACACTCTCTTTGCCTCTAAAGAATGCCCAAACACCCCTATTTATACAAGAGCATGACAGATGACACCCCCATCTGCCAAAGGGCTGTTACAACAATCTGTCTATTCTCTAGCAGACTTGATCAGCAAGGTTGTGCGGCACCTAGCGGGCAGTTCCACCCTTTCAGCACTTGATGTGGAACTGCCTTTATCTGTATGCATCTAGATCAAAATGTGGCTAAAAACGCCCATAACTGTCTCCCTCAGACTAGGCCATGTTTAACAACTACTTTGACTGAGTCATGCACCAACAATTACCCACATCCTTCAGGTCACATGCATTGAGCAGTCATGTGCCCACAATTCAGCACCCAACCTTGCCCACGAGCCAATGTGCATGCTGAGTCAAGCCCATACCATGAAATTCGAAGTCATGCACCAATATTGCCTCAATTAAGCCCACCGCGTGCTACCATATTCAGCCATGTGGTCTCATGTTGTTACGGTCCGCACCCATCTATTGAACACTTAGCCGCATCACCTTAATTCCATCTCATGGCATGCCTTGGTGCAATGTGCCACCAAGACCCGCCATTGTGCACCTAAGTTAATTAGGGTGTGACACTAAGACAGAATAACACCAATATATGAAACAGAAAGAGTAGTCATGAGAGTCTGAAGGGTTGTGCAACCACTCTTCTAAAACAGTTGAGCCTCCATAAATGTGAGGATATTTATGGACATTAGCGACTCTAATGTTTAACTCAAACACTAGTAGTATCACCTCTTCAATAGTCATGTTCATTGGAATGGAGTGGTGAACCTGATTCGAATCAAGTTGTTCAAAATCAAAAGAACAAAGTAGATGTGTCGGCATATATACTTATGCAGGTGTAATTAAGAAACAATAACTGTGGGAGAATATGTAGCTTTAAAAACTAAGTTGGAAAAAGAGGGCGATTATAATGTCTCTGTAAAACCAAAACAATAAGAATAAAAATAAAAAGTTCGATTTTAATGGTATAGATATAATCACACAGCAGAAAGAAAAAAAAATACATACACATCTGCATAAATCGATAAGCTTTGTTAACCTCTGGCTCCCCCCTTTCTCTCCCTCACACACACACAGATTTTTGCACCCGTGCAACTCAGGACGAGAAAATTGAGTCATTGTTCTTGAATGTTCATTTTCGAGCGAAGTGATTTAGGCACTCCTCATCTACATTCTCCAATCAGCCACTGTATGCTTATGCTAAAGTTCATGTCAAAGCATAATGCTATTAAAAAGTAGGTGCAAGGGACTCAAAGCCAAAAGTGGAGAAGATCTAACTTCCCATTAGCTGTTTCATGCTAAAGAACAATGTAAATACCAGTGGATAAATCAAGTCAACAGTGCCCATCACACTGTTTAAGACCAAATTTAGTGGTCTAAATCCATTCATTTGTCTCCCCAAGTATTTTGATTTCCAAGACCATTCATTTTCATATACAAAACACAATCAAATTACAGAGAAATTACATGCTACGCATTCCCGGCCTAAATTTTTAATTAACAATTTTTAAGATTATTAACTTAAAAAAATTATAATAAAATTTCATTACGTTATTCACATAATCACTCCTCTTAACTTCCCTTATCTTAGTTGGACGCAGAGGGGAAATTCCTAACTGGAACCTCTGGAGCAATTAGGGGAAGATTCCCTTTGGTGGTAAAAGCCTGGGCAGTTAGATGAGGATGCAAGGATGGCCATAGATGAAGGTTATCAAGCAACAATTGTCGAATCAGATTCAAAAATTCTCACTGACTCTTTGAGGAAGGGACCTACAGCCACACCGAGGGAGATTGAAAGTATACAGAAAAATATAAGGGCATATGTCACGAGTAATAATTTATAACAATAACTATGTAGGGGATGTGTATGCTTAGATTGTGACTACTTAATATACAAGGACAAAGACAAACATGGGCTCAACTTTCATAGAACTAATCAGAAAGCATGAATAACAACCACCCAAAAAAAAAGTGGTAGGAACAGTTACAATGAAGGTGTCACACTCAATCATTGCAAAAATTTCTTGCTTTTCCTCCATCATCCTTTTGATATGGAATCATCCTTTAGGATATGCCATGCCATTTTAGTTTGTTTATTGTTGCTCATCATGTAGCTGTTACATTCAAAAGAAGACAAGGAAAACAAAATCATCAAAACAAAAACCCACCACCCATCACCTTGTGGGGCCTATTCATTGGGCCTAAATGAACTCCATCAAACATTACCATCTGAAAAAGCACCTTTGTGGAAACCAAAGGAAATTTTCCACCCTAATCGCCTGTATAAATTTGATCAAGTTACAACTCAAATAGGTTAAATTACGTTTGAATGAAGTTATAATTAGACTTTAAGATCGATGCAAAAAAGTTGGGATAGATTCAACTTAACTCTATTGAATTGTAATTTGATCTTATTGGACCATCAAATTTTTTTTTTTTTTTAACAAAGAAAATGTGGAGAGGCGACTAGTAGGTAGAAACCTCCTGAGCGTGACCATGAGGGTCCTCTTAATATAGAATGTCCAGTTTGAACCATATATACTAATTCGGAAGGGCAACCCATCACCACAGTATCATCAAAGTCAAGCAGCAAATCACGTTGTTCCTGCGAATCGAACAATGCTTGATAACCACATGAGAGTTAAGCGACCCTAAATGGGTACGATTTACCACTAGACAACTAACTCGGATAATTATTCGACCATCATTCAATCCTAAAGTTTTTTTTTACTATGGCACCATAATTTACCTACCAAAATAACCATGATCATCAATATGGGATAAAAATCAATGTTTTATGGCTCTTATTATGCCAATAAAATGGGTATTTTGGTTTGGTTAGCTGATTGACGTATCATATTTATTAATCATGGGTTAGGTGTTCTCACAAACATCATATAAACTTCATCGGCTAGCGCTGACTAAGACTCAAATTTGACACCTTGACCGTAGTAGTACGAGGAGTGTTACGATATCTAAATGAATTTTTTGATACCGTACTTCTATTTTTAGACCAAGAAAAATGTGTCACGTCTATACTTCTTTTGTCTTATGATTATTTTTTTCATTTTATCAATTATCAATTATAAATTATTCAAATAAAAAATAATGGTCTAAATTATTTTTTAGAATAGTACGATACATTTAATTGCCAATCAGCCAGACTTCTCTCCAATTTATTGTTTTGTCAATTAAAGTTGCAAGAGTTAGGTGTAGGGAGATATGTTGTGATTATGTTGCAACCTAATCATTTTGTGAGCCCATTCACTGTCATTATGTGCACATAGTGACAGTTGCATCTAATTGTGGTCTACTCCTCTATTTCTTGATAATTATACCTAATGGCAATTAAACCAAGAAATAATTTCTTTCCTTTTTTTTGTTACAGGGTATTCAGGTTTGTATCGACAATTCTCTCAAGCTCAGAGATTGACCACAGTAACCACAAACGATAGAAAAGTTGGCCAAAAGACTACATTAAAAATTGAACATTCAGAGTTCGAATCTTTTTTTATGACCACTTAAAAACTTTATCTTGATATTTTTGTCGGTGGATGTTCAATGCTATCATCATATGTTTGTCACTCAATTTAATTACATGTTTTTTTTCATTTTCTAGACTATATAAGAAAATCTTATTAACTAGCACGTGCGACTTCTATGTACTACTAAGAATTTATCGTACTTAATAACAACAATGGATTAGATCTACGAAATCAAATTAAATAGATTATAACTTGCGAAATTTTCAAACAATCATAGGCTTATATATCTTTGAGCAACATATTAAAGACTAAAATTAGCTATTGTTAAACCTTTTACGTGTATTTAAAATTACTATATTTTTTAATATGCATTGTAGATTATGTTCCCATAATAATTTAAGTGAGATTCATTATATTTAAGCAAGTTCACATCAATTCATAGTTCATGATGTAAAGTTAAGTAAAATTGAAAAAATATATGTTGAAGAAAATCTAAATCATGCATTGCATAAATTCTTATTTTAGTTCATTTAAGAAAAAGGGAAATCTCAACACCAATTTATTTTGAATGAAAAAAAATTAGGGTTTGATTAAAAAATAAAATCATACCACTTATCATTTTTTTGGATGGAGTTTATTGATTTTTAGGGTGCATTCACCTACAATTTGTCGAGTTCAATACCTTTTTTGGGTAGAATTTATTATTTTTAAGATCAAATTTACTATTTTTTTTATCTTTCAATATGATACCAAAAAAAAACCGATGTTTTCGAAAAATTGTAGTAAAACTTCCTTTGTAGTGAACTACAAAACTCATCAAAAAAAAGGAATTCGTTAAGAATGGTTCAATGTTCAAGTCTGACCTTTTTGTAAGTAAGAAATCTCAAGTTGCCCTTCTTATATTTCCAAAGGGTGTTAGTTGTGGCAGAGCCATGTTATGGCCCCCTCAATTTTTTAAAATTGTGCACTACACCCCTAAAATTATGTTTTTATCACATTTTATATATCACTTAAATTTTTAAAATTATAATTTACACATTAAATTGTAATTTTTATTTTTATTTTATCCTCTTAACTATTGATAGAGCTTTTAGCTATTAAAAATGTGACAATTTGCATAAATCAGTAAATTTTGATATTATTTGTAAATTTTAGACTATTCTGAATTATTAATGATGCAATTGATTTGACTTTTATATCCAATATTTTAACTAATTCTGATTAACTTTATTCATTTTACTTAAAATAATAATTATACTATATCGTGTGAGGTTAATTCTTATATATTTTATGTATGTAAATATCATAACATTAACGATCTAAATAACTGATCCACGTTGAATAAAAATATCTTATTATACCACTATTAGTCCCCTTAAGAAAATTCTAACTCAGCCCCTGTGCGTCAACATAGTGGTTTAGACTAGCTTGAACCTTTGAGATTAGATCCGAATTCAAAAGGATAGTCGGCTGAAACCAGAGTATTTACCGACTCGAATCCGGTCTGTGTTCGAAAGAATATTCGGTCCAAGTCTAAATAGCTGGCACAAAAAAAGTGGTGGCAGTAGCATCTCAGAAAAAAAAAAAAAGGTGTTGGTTGTTTAACCCACTCTGCTAGAGGAGCGTGAAGATAAAGGAACCGAATCACACAGATGCGTCCTTTGGTCCATATTGGCGACGAACGTAGAGAAGTAACTCCACGATTTCCGCCAACCCCTCGTGTGTGCGCGTGTTATTCACTCGACAATCAGATCACGCAATACCTAACCCCTCGGGATTCGGTACAATCAAAGATAAGAAAAAGACCTCTCTCTCATCCCCCCCCCCACCATACACGTGTGCTACGTCTGAGATGTGTCGGTGTAATCCGCCAGAGTTTCCACCAATCACATCTCAGCTTAGTCAGCATTTTCAAATCAAGGGAATCAGATAACGTTTCGTAATCTTGATGGTCGTTGTTAGCCTCATTTCTCCAAACTACCCCTGGAATTTTTTTAAAAGCCCTCCAACTCTCTTCTAGTTTTCTTTTTTTTTTATTTACATAAACATACACAATTTTTATTTTTATTTTTTGCTGAGAAAGGTTGAGATACAAACACACAACAAGATAGACACAGACATTAATAAATCTATAGTCTACAATCCACTTTAAAAAGGTCTAGTTTTTTAGGGATAGAAGCAAGTTTATAAAGTTTAAAGACATAAGTTATATAATCGATGCAAAATACATGAGTGATTTAATTTTTTGAAAACAAATACTCACTAACCCAACTAATCACAAGTATTATAAATTCATAGTCCACGATCCACTCCAAAAGGGCCTGACTTTTGAAGGGATTTATAATAATTATTTTAAAGTATTAATTATTTATTTTTTCATCCAATGCTAACAAATAGATTTTAGTTATAATTTTTTTATCTATGTGAAGTCTACATTGAAAATTTAAAATTGTGGTATAAGTTTATCTAGTCTTGTCAATCGTGTTGGGTGAGACGTGTTTGTGTTAAAAAATTCTCTAGTCATACTTGATTTGCTTATTAATTCGTGTCATATCGGATTCGTCCATGCGACCTTCATCAATTTGAGATAGAACAGAACGTTCTTCGCCCACCTTTTGAAGAACTGTCCACTGAATCGAAACGGTTTGTTAAGATCGTTTGATCCAGCAGAAACAGTAGAAGTGGCTATCGCAGAATTCTCCATCGGGATTGAATCGTCTTAAATTGTTGGAAAAAGTGGATCCAAATAAAGTGAACGGCAGGGTGAGGCGCGGACTAGGTCGCTCTCTTAAGACGATTCGCGCCCCTTTATGAAAGAATCACAGCACAGAAGGTATAGACGCGTCGTCCCCAGGATACAACAGCCCAGCCTATTGACTGTTGCTTCACTCAAATCTGCACAATCGACTGTGCGCTAGTCCCCCCCCTGCGCACGTGAGAGTCCCAAGACCTCTCTTTGATTCAAAGGCTAGATAACACTAGTCTATATATATACTCAAGTATCTTTGGTCTTTTAGTCGATGTGGGATTGAGTTCCCACACAAGACAAAACACTCTTTTAGTTAAAATATTCTAACATATATGAATCGATATATACACGAGTTGTGTCGTGTATTTCTTTAAATTGACTTTATACATACCTGATTTGTTTATTAATCATGTCGTGTCGAGTACACTCATTTATAAATGGGTGGCTTAAAGAAAACCTAAAATCCTATATTTTTGTATCGTGTTAACGGATTGTATCATATTTTCACACCCCTAAAGTAAACGTATAGGAGTAAAATATATTCATAAATAACAACATTTTTTTATTTTTATTAATAAATGTATTTTTATTTTTGAAGTTAAAAAGATATAACATGTTAAGGTTATAGATGATTAAAAGATACGAATTTTAGTCATAATAAACTTTTCATTTTTTTTGTGTAAATAAGTTATGTTTTATATTTCAAATGTACAAAGGATAAATTACCTGAAAAATATAGATGATCAAAAGGTATGAGTTTACTTTTTAACGAATTTGAATTGTAATTGAATGTTCTTGTTAATCACTGTTTACTAAATGAGTCGTGCATGAAATAAATCAATTTCATATGACATAATTTATATTATTTAGACATATCATGATTGATATGAGTAAATATTAAATGTAACAGTTATAACATATTATTATCGTTACGTGGTGTAATTGAATAATAATAAACAAATAAATAGAATAAGTAAATGTAAACCCCACTAATCCTATATGATAATTTTAATATGAAAGTTATTAATAATTATATAATTTGATGAAATCCACTAATTATACATAACACACACACACACACACACACACACACACACATATATATATATATATATATATATATATATATATTTTTTTTTTTTTTTAATTTTATATAAAACAATCAAATTAGGTGGGAGGTGGCTTAAGAAGTCTTCCCTCCCACTTTACTTTTTTCTTATAATTTAGAATTTTTTTAATTCAAAACATAAAGCTCCCTCCAATCAGACGCTGATATTTGTCATTGATAAATATTGACCAACTCTTCAATAACTAAGTATTATTTTTTAAAAAATCACTTTTTATCACCCAAAAACTTAAACTTCTCAAATAATAAAATATTTGAAAAATATGAATTATAATCCCATACATCTTATGGGGCCGACAACTAGTATATATATATATATATATATGGGGTAATGTATTTAGGACAATGCTATATAATCCAAATCTGTAACCTAAATTTACATCCCAAATGAAAGGGAACCATTAAATTAGTGGATCCCATTTAAAAAAATTGATAGGACCCACTAATCTAATAGTCCCCCTTCATTTAAAATGTAAATTTGAAATGCTGATTTGAGTTACATAATATTTCTCATCTATTTTATCACCATAAACCCGTCATTGTGATCCCTAAAATCGAGGGACTAGTTAAAATATCTAAAGAAGTGGCAAACATGTCTTTTCACTTCATAAGGGCCGGTAATAAAAGTAACAATTTCCGCCATAATTTTTCTTCATCGTAAATAATAAACATTAATTTTTAACATTAAAAAATAACTTGTTCTCTTCTTCTTCCCCAATCCATCATTTATTCACAGACCATTTCCTCTCTCTCTCGCTCTGTGATCAAGTATCATCTTCTTCATCCCCATTCTCTCTCTGACTGCACCGTTCGGTCTTCATCTTCTGTCTAATATATTTAGAAAATATATCTCCAAAGCCTTTGTGTTTTGATCTGAATTCAACATTGATAGGGTTTATTCCAACTCTTCAGATTTCCGAATTCTTCGTCAAAGAATTGGCTAATTTGATCTCGTATTCTTCTCCAGCAATCCTTGGCCAAATCGTTTCATTTTCAAAATCAGTCCGTTTTACTTTAATTTTCGTAAAACATTCGACACATTTCGAAATCATATTGTTTTTAATTTTTTTTTCTAAATATAGACACATATAAGGCTGTATAGGGTTTACAGGATCAATAAATTAGGGTTTTTGTGAGGTCTGTTGAGATGTTGGGCGCTGGATTGCAGTTTGGGCGGAGTCGTAACGGAGAAGATCGATTTTACAGTGTGGCGAAGGCTCGGCGAAATCAGGAAAATATTCGGAGAGCTCAGAGTGATGTTACTGCGAGTAAATCGTCGTCTTTAAAGGAAAAACCTTTGGTTCCATCGCCAAAGAGTCGGAATGAGTCGGAAGAGCCTCAGAAAAAGCCGGTCGCGTTGCCGGTACCGGACCCTGTGACGTCGTCGCCGTTGTGTAATCTGGAACACTTTCTCGAATCAATTATGCCCTCTGTTCCTGCTCAGTATTTATCAAAGGTTGATAAAATTTAGTTAAAACTCAGTTTAGATTTTTTCTTTTTCTTTTGCTAGATATGAATCCTGATTCAGTGGTCTTCTTATTTAATTGATAATTACAGACGACTATGAGGGGATGGAGGACGTGCGATGTGGAATTTCAATCATATTTTGTGCTGGGTGATTTATGGGAGTCATTCAAGGAGTGGAGTGCATATGGTGCTGGAGTGCCTTTGATATTGAATGACAGTGATTCTGTTGTTCAGTATTATGTGCCCTATTTGTCAGGCATTCAATTATATGGCAACTCTTCGAAATCTTTGGTGAAATCAAGGTATATAAAATTGTGGTATTGATTGCTATCCGAGTGTATTTGTCATTACGAATAATATAGCATTCAGTCAATTGATGTATGTTGGGATTGATCTTTCGTATTCATTATGATTTCCTTAATTGAAATAGGAGTGTCCGGTTGGTTGTCCTACTTTGCTGTTTAGTAGTTGGTAATTTTTGCTTGCAGTACAGAAGTGGCCTATTTTTAGTTATGCGCCATCTAGAGATATTTGTAGCTAAGTGTTATCCATGTAACATTTAGTATTCCTAAGGCATCCAAGTTGTAGTTTGTATGCAATGTTTTGCTTGTTTGAAAGGTGCGTTTTCTGTTGCATGCTGTTTTCCCTCTTCTAAAGTTTGTGAGATATGATCGGTATGTAGTGGAAGTCTATGGACAGTTCCAGTTGGGACGCTAGGCAGTAACAAAGTATACAAGTAGCTCTAAATGCATTTTCTAGTTACTTCAGATTATGTCTATACTGGAAACTTAACTAGCATTTGGTAGGTAACATGATAAAATATTAATTACTTGAGCTGCGAAGAGACCGGACTAAGGAATGATTGAGCCATGCTTTTTATACACTATACAGAGCGACCCTAGGAGATCAAGCATGATTCACTAAATGTACAAGATGATTTTTTTTTTTTTTAAATCTGTTTGTTTGCTGACAAAGTCTAAGATCACAACTACAACTACTTGACTTTGATACCTGATCGTTGCTCACATTGGAAACATATAGGTTTCCTTTTTCTAATTAAACCATATAGCACAGTGGGAGGGGCTGCCCGTCGAAAAAGTCATTTTATTCAACATTGGATGGGCCAAAATTTTCTACCATTTATTGCAAGACCTTTCTTACCTTAATTAAAAAACCAAATCTCCCTGGCGGAAAAATATATACGCCTTCTGCCTCCTATTTTTCTTTGTAGTCTCTTAATCAAATTCCATCCCTTAGTCAGCTAGTAACCATGTCTGCCGTGGACATAGGGGCAATATCTGCTTCTGGTGTTGCCAGATGAATTCCGAGTCATTCTAGTTGAGGTATCCTATTGGTTCTCTTACATTCACCCTCCTAAAGCTGCATACTGTTATCAGGCAGCATTCTGGTGCGCACTCTGAAGTATTATTGTCAACCTTCCTTGAATTTTGAGGTTCACTAGGCCTATACAAATGGAAAATAATTTAGTTAAGTTTAATTGTTGGGTTCAGTAGGATATTCATTCGTGATCAAGGTTTTGACTTAATATCAACAGCATTTCTTGATATAAATGGTGGTGAAAAGTGAATCTTCGCCTTGGCCCCACTACAATGTAACGTACATTTTATATATTAACTTTTGTTAGTGCAGCTCATGTTCCTTGTTTGGACATCTCTCTCTCTCTCTCTCATGTGATTCTAACTTATAATTCGGAAGTACCTTACATTTTAATTGGCAGATGTGGAGTTAATTTGTAGCTTAAAGTTCTAACAAGTACACTACCGAATTTCCCTATTTGAAGTCGATTGGTGTACATTTTATGCTCAAAGCATCTTTTATTGACCATGGAAGTTTTTAATTTCTCTTTTTACAATCATTTTTTCCCTGTTGCTATTGTGCATTCTAACCTTTTAATTTTCTTTTCTTCTCCATTCTTGGATTACGTCCCTTCTTAACCCTCTGAAAGTTTTATGATCTTAATAGACAGTATAAAACTTTGTGGTATTAGTGAAGCAAGCCTCACTAACACATACAATGCACACACAGTTGCATTCTCCCTCTCTGCTCTTGTGCCGTTGGGTCAAAGTGGAAGTTAGGGGACCACACCCAACTGAAGCTACTGTTGAACCCTAGCAAATTGGTTGGGGGAAGAGAAAGAAGAAAAGCGGGGGGGGGGGGGGGGTTGGAACCACCATTTTTCTCACTTAAAGCACCACTATTTGTTTAACCCTTGATATGATCATGCTTGAATTGATTGTGAAATATTCATGTCTATGTATGTGCATCACAAGGACTTTTTCAGGCAAAATGTGCTGCCAAGTGTTTGGTAGCTGTGTATTGCAGTATATAGTGACTAGAGACACACATCAAGGTTAATTGCAGCATGAACATTATAAGTTAGCTGTTAGATGTATTAACTTGCTTGAGGGATAGTTTGCCTTTTAAATTAATGGTAGGAAGTGGTTGCCTCTTGTTATCTTGATATTATTTGAAGCAAAATTTTTGCCAAGTCAATTTTTGTGTAGATCTTATTCTATACTCAACTTAATTTGAAATGGACTATGTCTATATTTTTGTTGTTCAGGAAGTTTTATGCATGCTTTACCTATTCGCTATTCCTTTTCAGCAACCAAGCTCGGCAGAATCTTATATTTCTAATGTATGCTTTCATTTCTTATTGGACATGTCATTAACATTTTTTTTCCTTGTGTGACAGACAACCAGGCGAGGACAGCGATGGTGACTATTTCAGGGACTCAAGTAGCGATGGAAGCAGTGATTGTGAACATGAAAGAGGTTGCTCAGGTTATTTGAGGGAGCAAAAGAGTTATCATCATCGAACAAGTGAGATTCCTCTTAGAATTGATAGGTTGTCTTTGAGAGACCAGAATATTGCCTTTCAAGAGGGCTTTTCTAGTGACGAGGGTGAAACTGGGAACTCTCAAGGTTTCCTGTTGTTCGAGTATCTTGAGCGGGACCAACCTCATAGCCGGGAACCTTTAGCTGACAAGGTTAGTTTCCCTTACCTTCGGTTAATACCCAAAACAATTTTTGATCTTTTTTAAGTAAAAAGAACAAATTTTTTTTTTTCGGAAAGTTAAAAAAAAAAAAAAAAGATTCACTTTTTCTGAACTGCTTCATTTTTCCATTGTCACAGATATCAGATCTTTCCCACCGCTTTCCCGAACTAAAAACACTAAGAAGTTGTGATCTACTGCCTTCCAGCTGGATTTCTGTAGCCTGGTAATGATTATTGTATTCATGCACCTGTTCTTAGCACATAGATATGCAGATACCTCTGTATGGGACTTACTGGCTTTGATGTGACTTCTATAGGTATCCGATATACAGGATCCCAACAGGACCAACATTAAAGGATCTGGATGCTTGCTTTCTAACCTACCATTCTCTTCATACACCCATGACAGGTAACCGGAAACTTTCTGTTGTCACTCAGTTGTACATATGTTGCATTCCTGCTTCTTAGTGTTGTATTTGTGCATACGATATATCACCTGGGCACCTGGTCTTCCTCCTGTTTTTACGTATATGTTGTAAATGTATGATATGTTTCGAGTATATGGTGTTTTTATTGAATGCATTTCCACTTTTGCAGTGTTACATTGGGAAGACTTCTTTGACCTTATAAAGTTCTGTCTGATAGTGCCTCATACACTGTTCTATTTCTACGATATAGCCCTTTTCCACCTCTTCTGTGCTCTTTACTTTTTTTTTTTCTTTTCAATTTCCAACTAGCATGAGAATCCTTCAAATTGTTGTCACTCCTCCTCCAATCCCCCACCTCCCTAGAAGAAAAAACCTTAGAAGACATTATTTTGCCTACAATAGTTTTGCTTGTAATTTATATTTCTGATAGAATGCTGTCTTCACTTATATTGAGCACTTTGTCCTTGCAGGCACTCAAGTTGCACATGCTCCAATTGTCACATATCCCACTGAGATTGACGGTGTTCCCAAGATTAGATTGCCAGTTTTTGGCCTTGCTTCATACAAGTTTAAAGCATCCTTGTGGACCCCTGATGGGAGATGTGAGCGCCAATTGGTGAACTCCTTATTGCAGGCTGCTGATAATTGGATTAGAATACTTCATGTCAATCATCCGGACTTCCTTTTCTTCTGCCGTAGGTGATATTAAGAGGACTTCTCTTTTGTTATAAGCCCTTCCATCTAGTGAGAAGCCCAACGTCTCTTGGTAGTTGCATGGATTGCGTTTACTAAGACTTGGTGGGGATAATTTGAGTATCAGGGTTTCTCTGACTGTTTTCCTATTATTGATAGGTGTTAGCAATAAAAAAGGAACCCAAAAAAAAAAAAAAAATTAGAAAAATACAACAAAAATGCTGTGGAATGGATGGAGGGCAACTATTATTGGGTGAAAGAGAAATGATTAGAGAAAATATGAAGTTACAAAAGGTGCAAGAGGGGCTGGATTAAACCAAGTTAAGCAGCGGTTTGGCTTGTTATAAAAAAATGTGAGTCTTGCTCGAATTTTCCTATATTTATTGTACAAGGTATGAGTAAACAGGCTCTTTTTTCTATCCTGATGATTAGTTTGCAGGTTGTAACGTTTTGTTTTACCATTTGAAGGGGATTTTGATAGAGAAGTATAAGAGGGTCAAGTTTAGCTCCCCTCCTTTGTACACTGTCTTCTTGTTAGACTTGAATCGTGCTTAAAATAGTAACATTAATGAAGTGATGGTTAGGTATATGGCTGTTTCAGAATTTCACACTTTGCTGGATGAATTTTGTTGCCCTTCTTGACTACCGTGTGAGGATGTGTTTCATTTATGTTCTGAAAATGCATAATGTTTCTGCGGCTTGCCTGTCGTGTACAACTCGACTGCATAGCTGTTTTTGGTTCCAGGTTTTGTGATTTTGCTTACTATGCTAAATGAGTTAAGTCTTGATGTCTATTTTTTTTTTCCTGATATACATTCTAGATTTGTTTTTTGATGATGCATTTTGGCTTTGCATAAAACTATGGTGTATTGTTTACAGCTTTTATCTGTCTGATTGAATTGAGAATGTGTTTAGATTAGGGATTTGTCTCTCAACATGTGACAGGCTTCGTACCCGACAATTGTGTGAGGCTTGGTTTGACAACTCTGTAGGTTTCGTTTGTCTGTGGACAATCTAGTCTGTGATTGTTGCGAGTAAATTGGTGATACCACGTGATCATGACAATTAAATAACGACGCACCATATCTGTAGGGTATCTTTTAGATGCATGTCAAACATCTAGTCCTTCATCGGTGCGAGTTAGTATTCAGTAAAATGGTGTATGTGTTTGAGAGAGAGAGAGAGAGAGAGCAGTTTAGAGGGTCAATGGAGCAGTGGATGATTTTCTTAATTTTTATTTGAACGGTGCAGAAGTGGAGGATGAATAGCAGCGTTAGAGTCTCACAGGGAAAAGAGAGAGCAGAGAGAGGGGTTCTGATTTTTGAGTAAATATTGGTGTAAGAGTGAAATTATGTCATCATTGTTATGTGGTGTCACTATTCAATAACAAACCTACAACTAAATAAAGTAAATTTCACTTTTTAACACATGATGACTATCTTTTTATATGGACATGGTAGTAATTAAATTAAATGAAGTCTACATACTTGCATGTTAGTTTATTATTGATCGGTAATGACATGTGACAATGATGACGTGATGTCACTCTTATACCCAATATTTACCTACCCATCCCTTGATACCCTCTCAACGTCGGCAACCTTCCCCTAGCATCTCTCCCCTCGACGCCTTTCATTTCAAGAATTCCAGCCCCAAAACATCAAGAGAAAATATAGTGTAACAGTGACAATACGTCACTATTATTACTTAATGTAACCTACGACTAATTAACCAACATGTAAGCAAATAGACATCATTTAATTTAGTAAATGCTTTGTTCATGTAGGAAAATAAGTAACGTGTAAAAAAGTAAACTTTACTTTATCCACTTGTAAGTTTGTTATTAGATAGTAAAACAACGTGATAATAATGACGTTACACCCAATATTTAAGGGTGTAAGTTAGGCGGGTTAAATGGTCAACACAGGCCCAACCCAAAGTACAAAAATTTCAACCCTAACCCAACTTGAGCAACTCAACTCGAAGTATTGCTCAAGTTAATTTCTTAAAACTCGGGGTGAATTTGGACTGATTTTAGGCTTCAGAATTCGGGTTGAATTTAGGCTCATATCAATACTTAGGCAGATTCTTCATTCGTCTCCCCTTATTGTTTTTACCTGAAAGTTAGGAATGAGCAAACCAAAAGCAAATATGGAGAGATTAGAGAAGCGGAGAGTAGAAATAGAGAGGGAGAGCGATCAGAAAGACGAAGAGCAGAGATGGAGAGATTACAAATATGAAATAAATCACTGTCGATACATTTTAATATTAATAATATATAATTTATTGTACTAATGTGGATTTATTCATCTATATGGATACATTATATTTATGGATCTATTGATACATATATAATACTTGCTTCTATGCATTAATCATATTTATGAGATGAATGTATAATGCATATATATGAACATAAATTTATTTGGTTACATGTATGACAATATACATGAATCATCTTTTACCACGTACATGTATAATTAGATACATATACATGCACACTATTTTATGTATGACTTATGTGCATGAATTGATTTTATTATATGCATGTATAGTTTCATACATGTACTTTGTGTATACATGTATGACTTGAATACATGAATTTTAAAAAGTTCTAAGAGCCAATAAATAGGACTTCGAGCATCTCCAAGAACACTCTTCAAAATAGTTATTCAAAATATATTAAAATATTACATTCTTTATTTTAAAGAGCAATTTTTACAAAGTTATTCCAACTACGCTCTCTAATTTAACTAACTACTATTAATATTTTAAGTCAAAATATTGCATAGCTTGACACGTCATCAAAATGTAAAATAGATAACTCCAAGGGACTATGTAAACCCACCCCTTTAACTATTTTAGATAACCTCTTCCCAAAATATTGCTCCAACGGACTAGCTATTGGGCTATCTAAAATAGATAAGCCCATTTTCACTCGGTAGATGTAGCTAGCGCTTCTCCCTCGCTGCCCTCTCTCTCTCTCTCTCTCTCTCTCACACTGATCGACAAGCTTCATCACAACCTTCATAGAGACGTAGCTTCATCGCAGATCGACACAGGTTCCACCGATATTCAGCACACAGGCTCCACCGATATTTAGCACAGCTCCACCGAGTCCACTGACTTCAAGGTATGGTTTCATACATACATTCAGATCTCCAAAAAATCTCCGGGTATTTGTTTGATGGGTATTGATGCTCCAACGGACATACATTGATGGGTATTTGTTTGATGCTTTGCCTGATTGGGTATTTGTTTGATGGGTTTACCTAATTTGTGATTTTTGTATTGTTGATCATTTGTTTGTATCGGTTTACTTGATTTGTTTGTAATTTTCAAGGGAGTTTAGTTTTCTATGTTTTGATTTTATTGGGCAATGCTGGTCAGATTTTGTTTTCTATGGTTTACCTCATTGTTGTTCATTGTTCAATGGGTGCATGAACCCATAATCCTCCGGATTTGAGCTTGATGACTGTCATTCGAATGTTTGTGGAGACACTGCTAAAACCCAATGCTTGTTCTTGTTCAAACAACCATATGCAGTCTTTCACAGCCTGATATTAGGTGTTAAAGAAAAATTTAAATATGTTGTCATCGATATGGTGATGACATGGTATACTACATAATATTTTATATTTTAATAATTAAGAGTTAGTTGAAGTGGTTAGCTAAAATAGATAGCGTTGTTGGAGTGAGTTTGAAAAAGTGGGTAGCTAAAGTAGATAATAGAATAAAAAAATATATTTTGACTAGCTAGTTTACATAGCCTCCTTGGAGTTGCTCTTAGAGTGCAAAAATAGTTATTTGACTCTCCAAATATAAAATAACTAGCCCAGGAGACTAATCAAATGTAGAGAGTCATTTAACCCAAATGTAAAATAGCTAGCCAAATAGCTAGTCCCTTGGAGTACAATTTTGTGGTTTCGCTATTTATTTTAGCTAACAAATGCCAAATAGCTAGTCCCTTGGAGATACTCTAAGTTGGGCATTTGAAGATCTTTAGAACATCATCCAACACATTGCAATACTGCATAATATACTACATACACTTGAGAGTACAAGCCAAAGAAAAGTGTTTCTATGGTAGAGGTTTGGATTTAACTATTTGTGCAGAGTTGGTTAGTGTCATATGACAAAATTGTTAAGTTGTTGTATCTTGAAAGCGACAAATCAAATGAGAAGGTCTGCTATATCGAATTTGAGCCTTGTCATCCGTAGATGGCTTGAATCCACTTAAAGAGAGTGAGACACCCACACCTCAATATGAGTTGTTTCGTATCAAATTTTTATTATTTTATATTTTGTTTCTTAATTTATACAATTATACCAACAATCACTATAATTCGGCACACAAATAAATCGCAAACGAAACAATTTGAAAATTAAAAACAAAAGAACTATAGACTACCATAGAGAGGATGGTTCTGGCTAAACAATAAAGCACTAACTCGCAGCTAGAACCCTACGGTGCTCGCACAAGCGACTTCAAGTGGCACAAACATGGAAAGCAGCAGATACGAGATTTAGACGAGATCTAGGAAAGGTTTTCTCACATACGAGCAGTGGAGGTTTTCTCAAAGAGTAGCAGTCGATGTCTTCTCCAAATCGAGTAGTCTCAGTTTTCTACAGGTCCACCAAATGGAGGGAGGAGAAAAGCAGATGGAGAGAGGTGGAAAGTAGTGCCATGCGGGTAGGAAATATGATTTTTTGTCTTCCTATCCGATATTTTGCGGAATAATTTTTTTTAACCTATTCTACCCAATCAAGTGTGATATTCCTACCCGACTTCCGACCAAATTAATTGGGTAGGATATCAGGTGAACACTTTCGTAGTTATTAATTTTTGGATCATTTTAACAATTCAATTAAATAACATGCACCAATTTAACAACACACTAAACCAATAATACTAAAACCTAAAACAATTACAATAAAATACAAGAAAGTATAAACATCAATCCATCATAATTATTGCACAAATACAATAACAATTATTTTAAGTTTAAACCATATGGATAGGGAATTAGGGTTTTTAGTTTATATATATATATATATATATATATATAAATATAAATTAATGCGAGTAGCGTAGGGTAGGAATACATAAATTAATGGCTATTCCGCATTCGTACCCGATTTAATCGGAAGACTAAAAACTCTTTCGTATTCTTACCCAATTTTTTCGACTATTCGTTCAATAGGGTCGGGTCGGGTAAGAAATTACGGCTAATAAAAAATTTGAACCCTAATAGAAAGTAGATAGAATTTGAGAGAGAGATAGTGGCAGAGAACAGAGGAGAGAGGCGGAGAGGAGATGGAATATATATATATATATATATATATATATTTTTTAAAAATTGTCGGGTTGAGCCCGATTTCATTATTTCGTGCCGTCTAGGGATTTTTTTTGTCTTTTTTATTTGTATTTTGTGTTTTGAAAGAAAAAATGATAAAAATACTCTTCAATATCTTCATCAAGAGCAAATATTCAATATAACGGTTTCACAAAATCAACAGTATTATTTGGCGTCATCGTCTAATAGAAAATTTAAAAAAAAAAGAATAAAGTAAATTTCATTTTTTTTCGGAAAGTATAATGTCAATCTCATTTTTTTACATTAGATATTTATTTTATTATATGGATGAGTGATTACTGAATTTGGTGAGATTTACTTATTTATTATTAAATAGTTACATAATTTTTTAAGATTAAAATGCCACTACTAGCGACTAAACTCTAGGATCACTCAAATATTTATCTTTTTTTTGATCAGACACTTACATATTTATCTTTAAAAATATGATTTCATTCAGCAATTAAAATTTGAATAACCCAACGTATAAGTTTTAGAAAATTAGGATTTGTGGGTAATTTAATTTAATTTTATTTTCTCAAAAGAAAAAGAAAAAAGAAAAAGAAAAAAGGGCACTGGAGACCCGCAAAAGCCGGTGAAAAGAAACCTGTAAACCGGCACCCCGACACTCCATTCCAACCAAACTCCACCTACCACAAAGTTGTCTTTTTTTTTTTCTCTTTTGAGCTGAGCTACCACTCACGAAGTTGTTGTTGTAGTAAATATTAGGTGTAATACAGTATGCTGCTAGTATTATCAATTATAAAATTGACTTGGTGTAACCCTAACTATTATATTTGCTCACACTTAGACAGTCGATCAACAATCTAAGTCAAACAGTTACTGAAAATGGACCCCACCACCTACTACTTCACTCCTCTATCATTGTTCCTCCTCTCCATTTTCTCCACTATGCAAATCAAAAGATTCAAAACCATCCGAAAGCAATTAACAGCAATAATAAAGTTCTCTCTCTCTCTCTCTCTCTCTCCGAAACCCACAAAAAAGATTCAAAATTTGGAGCTTCACCAAAAAGCCAGAAAACCCGTTTAAGCATATCAAAAGCAGCGTAAGAAAAAAGAAAACCAGAGAGAGAGAGAGAGAGAGAACAGGGAGCCAGTAATGGCAGTCTCTATCTCCATTCTAGCCGTCATCACATCTCTTCACCTAATAGCCTTCGTCCTCGCCATCGGTGCTGAACGACGTCGCAGCACGGTATTTCTACATATTACACATATATGCAAGTGTTTTTGGTGTTTTTTTTTTTGTGAAATTGACTATGTGGGTATGTGTGTATTTAGGCCAAAGTGTTTCCGGACGAGTACGATGAGCGCAGCTACTGCGTATACGGTTCCGACGCGTCGACGGCGTATGGGCTGGCGGCGTTTGGGTTGTTGCTGATAAGCCAGACGGTGGTCAACGGTGTTACCAAGTGTCTCTGTTTTGGTAAAGGGCTTATAGGTGGGAGGTCTAGCACTTGGGCTGTCTTCTTCTTCATCTTCTCATGGTAAAGTTACTTAATTCTCCCTCCCAATTGGTTTAATTACCATGTTCTACCACTGTTAACATCATCATGGTAAAGGTGTTATGTGGGTCCCCATTTGATTGTTTTTTCAAAACCGATATGAGAAATAATGTGACCTTTTGAGGTGTTCACATGTTTATATTGGCTGTAAATGTAGTTGAGTATATTTCTTGGGTAATTGTATTATATTGAGTGATGGATCAATGGTAAGTGAAGAGATTTTGGTTGTGTTTGGAGTAACTTCTTAAAGTAAATCAGACTTTATAATAAATATGATGATTGTCATGTAACTCTCCCAAGTCATTCACAAGTAAGAGTCGTGTGCAATGGATATGAACCATTCCATATTGGATTCTGTGAATTGGTATCTCATAGGTCTCTAGTGGGTTACCAACGTTCTTTGGTGGGTACTTATATATGATAATGTAAACATGGATGCAAGTAAGCACAATTATAGCTTGGATAGTATTTTGGTTAAAAAAAATTTGTTAGCTAAGTACTGTTGGCAATGTTATCTTGTCTCATTCATGGCCTTCTAGAGCATTTGAGTAGATAATGTCATTTGAATTTATTGAGAGTAGTATAAGATATTTTCGTGCTTAGGCAAATTTTGTGTGTGCTTTTTTTCCTCGATGGCCAAATGATAGATGATGGGATTCGAATCGTGGCGTCTATTAACCTTAATTTTAACAAGATAATCCTTGTATTAAGGTATGATTACAAAGAAATAGACTCCAGATTTCGGATCTCATTGTCTATTGTTTGGGAATGTATAGGGAGAAAAGACAGAGTTAATGAGTTGTGCAACTCTTTTGTTAGTGGTGCAAGGCTTGGAACTTGAGTTGGGGGTGTAGAATTTTAGGTGTTAAGGCTCCTTGGAAGTTTTATGGTAGCTGGACCCAATTAATATAGCCTTGTCATTGCATGTTAAAGGTCAGAAAATTGCACTTATTTTGGGCCTTTGGCGCAATGAAAGGGTTTAATTGACTGGCCACCTCTAGTAGAAATTTTGTAATCCACCAGAATTTTAGGCATGTATCTAGTGTAAGGGTAATTTGTTGTGCACGTGACCTTTTATGCTGGTATTCACATATGGCTCAGTAGTGTTCTTATTTTTTCCTCTCTTTTCTCTCAGCCTTCTCTAGCATTTATTTTCTTGTGGATCCCACATTCAAAGTGTCACTTAAAGGCAATGATATTCTGTTACATTTCCTTCTCAAATTAAATTTTTAGTTTTTATAGAAAACAACATGACGCTATCCATTGCATCGCTGGCTGAAGATATTTGTAGCATTTGGGAAAAAATGGCTACAAGAAGGATAAAATCTTGTATGAAAGAATTATGCCATGTGCTTGGTAAGCTCATACAATAGAATGCGATTGTCTTTGCTTCTCCAAACATAGAAACAATATAAAACTCAATCACAAAAATTGTAGAATGGGTTGGACATTCACATGAAATAACTTCTTGTGTGATTATGTTATTACGTTTGTAAACATGATTTCACCATTAATGCTACCATTGTTGCGCATGGGTCTAGCCATATATGAATTAGCACTTAACGTATTAATTCATTTGATAGATTAGTGGATGAAGAAAAAAGAAAGTGTATGATGTTCCTTTCTATTGATAAACCTAGAAACACTCTTGGATCACACTAAAAGAATTCTTCCTCCTAAGGTGGGTTTTGACACAATCAAACAAAATATTGTTTGGGAGATAGATTTTTTCTTTGATTAAGGAAATAACGAGATAAAGGGAAATCAAGCATATGTGGAGAAGAGGGAAAGTGGGTCTCAAGAGCAGAACCCACAATTCCATACCATCCTGGCAATTTTGACTGAAGGAGCACCTGTGGAACCTTATTAGCCAAACGGGCTTTTTCCTACATGGCTATGTGAGAGAGGGAGGCACGGTTAATAAAGTTCAGTCAACAATTACCTTGATGGTATGGATTTGTGGGTGCCAAAATTGAAAGAGACGGGAAAGATAAGATTGAAAGAGACATGAAAGATAGAATAGAGATATGAGACGGGAAATATAAGGAACGTTTTGGAACTACCCACAGATCTGATGCAGATCTATCTTCATATAATTCCTTGGTTTTCCGCTGTATTTAAAGAATAACAATTTGATTCCATAAAAAACTATTAGCTTAGACATCAATATTGGTTCATGTCTGGCTTGGGCAGCATGCCATTCAGCTTTCTAGTTCAGCATCCTACCACTCCTTATCACAAAATTGGCATCGCGATGAGGAGTCGTTGGGCTTTGATATATATAAATCAGAAGGTGATACAATGCCTAAGGATCTATGGAGCTCAGGAACGATAATCATTCAACTACTTAATAGTTTTGCAATCTTTTCATAGTGCTCGCTACTGAAGCTATGATATTCTCTACAGTTTGTTTCAAACTGACAAACTGTAGAGAAACAAACTTGCAATATATTGAACTGCTGTAACGTAGATTCTTGAATTATATTTGTGCATGAGTGACTTGTTTCAGCTTAGTTCTTGCATGTTTGGCAATGTGTTTTCATGAGCTAGAGCTTGTTAAGAAAGGCTAGCTTGGTATCATCGATTCTTGAATTATATTTGTGCATGAGTGACTTGTTTCAGCTTAGTTCTTGCATGTTTGGCAATGTGTTTTCATGAGCTAGAGCTTGTTAAGAAAGGCTAGCTTGGTATCATCTATGTATGAAAAAGTAATACATTGAGGAAAAGTAGTGGTCAACGTTTACAGCATAATACATGACCATCATTTACCATCGACAGCTGGAGTCCTTTACTTGGACGTGAGCATTGGAGTTTTATGCTGCTACAATTGCAGAATATGTGCTTGCAACTTTTCATCTGCCCTTTTGAAGCAAAATTGACCTAATGTTTTAATATGTATAACCTAGAACTTTGGCCCTGATATCTATTCCTCCCTTTCACCATTTTCCTTTCAAGACTACCACTTGTAGTGAGCTGTTGGTTCGCATTTAATGAACACAAGGGTGATACAATTTGTAGTTTCAGACAATTTAGGCATTCTCTAACTAATGTTGATAATGGTAGAAGCCAATGCCTTTTAGTGGCTCTTGGATAAACAGATAATGCAGTTTATCCTATCTTTATTTTTTTTTCCATTTTGCTTGTAGTAACATTTGCACAAACAAACAGGGTTAGCTTTTTGGGGGCAGAGGCGTGCTTATTGGCAGGGTCTGCAAGGAATGCTTACCACACTAAATACCGAGGAGTCTTTGGTGGAAATGACTTGTCATGTGCCACTCTCCGCAAGGGTGTGTTTGCCGCAGGGGCTGCCCTGTCATTGTTATCAATGGTGGGCTCAATTGTTTATTATTGGACCCATTCCAAGGCTGATACAGGTGGTTGGGAAAAGCACCACAATGAAGGACTTGGTATGGCCACTTCTAATTTTACTGAGAATCAGGAGCAACAAAGAGCTAGTGAGTTTGAAAAGGTATAACTGTGGTTTGATCGGACTACTAGACAGTTTGGGGGTCCTAAGTCGAGGTAAAGATGGACAGATATGGAAGAGTCCTTGTTGAAATATATCTATAAACATAATTTTGGAGAAGAAAATATAGAATTATGCTTGTTTACAGTCATTCCCGTCCCCTGACATTTTGTCTTTTCCGTACCTTGTTTTATAGTGGTTACCTCTTAATTTACTGTTTGTGCTATTAATTTGTCAACTTTCTGGCTTTTGATATTGTGATTCACTTTTGATGTGCTGCTGCTATTTTGCTTAATATTGGTCTCATCCTGTGCGGATGTCACTCTTCGATGTAAATTTTGTTACCCTACCTTGGCTTGATTCTTAAAGTGAACGCCCTTTGTAGGTGATTGGAGCATAAGATCTCTTCTTTCTTTAATATAATGGATGAATGTTCTTGATCATATGAAATTCATCGACATACTTTACATCCATGTGTGTGCAACCGAAGTTAAATGGCTTGAGTTTGTGCTTGGAAAAAAGATATACCTTGATGGTAGAATTCTTGTATCCCTCAGTAACTGTTTCAGGTGGTGAGATGAAACAAAATTGTGCCCTAAACGTATCGAGTTAGAGGAGAGCTGTATTGCATTTACAAGAATGCTTACTATTACTAGCCCCGAGTCTTTCAGGTGCAGGACTTGATTGCTTTTAGTTCAGTTTGTGCCTGTCAGATTTTGCAAGGCGGCTAACTGGACTAGAAAATAGGCACACATGCCTACGCATACAGACACAGACGTACTCAGACACATGCATAGGCGCGCAGAGGATGAAGAGCAGCTTGCATGAAGTGCACGCACACAAGTACATAGTTATGTTTGTTTGTGGGTAAATTGGTGCTAGGGAGGTGGTTTTTTCTTGTCCGATCTCTTTTGCTTACTCCGTTACTGCTTGTTAGTCTGGGACGATAATAGAATATCTGAGAATTTTTTTGCACATCTTACAAAACTGGTGGCTGAAGAATGAATGCTACTCCAACCACCCAGAAAATCACTGGCTTCGTTTGGTTAGGGTCAAAAAAGGGAAAAGTGCAGGAAAATAAAATAAAAAAAATTAACTTTTCCTTTGTTTGATTAGCTAGAAAGTACAATTTCTCGAGAATTTTTTTTTATCTCAAGTGTTAAATTTTGGGGAATTTAGAAGCCGGTACAATTTTTTAGACTTATTTAAGTAAAAGTACAAAACAAAAACTTATTTAGGTAGAAGTGCATTTTTTTTAAAAATACCGATATTGCCATTGGTAAATAGTAAAAATATGGTAACCGATTGAATTCCTTCTGTTTTTTTTTAGCAAAAATCGTGTAATGGGAGGGAAAAGAGGGGATTTAATTATCTTCTTCCATCTTCTTCGACAGAGAGTTTGTATGTCTATTGGAATGCCAGACCTGCCATACCTGTGAGTGTTCTTCATCTCTGTAAAAAATGGTTTCAATTTAGTGTTCATCGTCCAACAAGAGGAATACTACATACTGTTTATGGTCTTTAAACAAGAGCATTGCGAGGTTTCTGAATCGTCTCCTCAAATTTCTGAATCGTCGCAAACGGATAATCAACTACAAATCGTCTCCGACAAATTCTTCTTCGGAAATTGCAGGTGATATTACTGTTTGAGTTTTTTTTTCCCGTTCATTAATTTTCTAGATTCCACAATCTGTGTTGTTTGATTTTGGGGAAAAAACCCTATTTTGGTGAATTGATAGTAACAAATTGCAGGTTTATAATTTACAATTAAGTAACCTAATTTGTTCAAAAATTGTGTAACTGTTTTAAGTAACTATTTAGAATGACAAATAACAAACTGTTAATATTCAAAAATTAATGGTTGATATTGTTTTGATCTTACAATGCAGTTCCAAATTTTATTCCTGCTTACAGATACTTCAAATGTTTTTAAGTATCTTATTTGTGATTACAAATTACAAACAATTAATATACAAAAGATGAATGATTATAACTGTATTGAGTAACTATCTTCTGTATGAAATCATTCAACCCTGATATATATTATTGGTAACTGTATATACTATATGTATATTAGTTGCGTTAAGTATATGTTACTAAATGGTTTAATGTTCAAAAAATGTATGATTGTAACTGTATTGAGAAACTAATCTGTGTATTAAGTATTACATTCTTATATATGCTATTGGTAACTGTACTTAGCATCTGTACTTGAGATACTATGTGCAATTGAGTAATGATGCTTTTACAAAATTAGGTGAATTTCATTCTAACGAATTAAACAGTTACCAATTTATGGAATAATGGTTAGTGTAAATATAGATATACCATATATACCTGTATGAAACCATAACGCTGTTGATTCATTAAACAGGTCATGGCGAACAAAAAAGCTTCAAAACACAGACCTGTAGTAAGGGGCAGCAAAAAAATTCCACAGAAAGAGTCACAAGCAACAAATACAAAGGTCACTAGTGCAAAATACAACCCTCAATACAGATCAAATATGCTTGCCATCATCAGGGCAATTGAAGAGCTTCATTTAAATGATTATCACAAGACATTGTTGCAAAAGACCCCCTTCTGGCTGCTTTTTGAATGTATAATTGACCAAACATTGGACAAAACATGGTGCCGTAAAAGTGACAGCTGCATTCTTGAAATTCTATTATGTTTCAATTCAGATACTTCAAGATTCAATATCGGGAGCAAAAAATTGAGACTGCGACCTAATGATGTCACCCTAATATTTGGGATACAAGATGGGTGTGAAAAGATTGATTGGACGATACATGGAAAATCAGTTACACCCTTTACAGAACGATGGTTCAAGAAGGATCGGAGGTTAACAGCTACGTTGATAAGAAGCAAGCTGAAACATGCCTCCGAATTGGACAGTGAGAATGGGTATGATGACTTGGCTAGATTATTATGTTTGTATCTGTTGGCAACACTTTTTTTCCCAGTAACGGAAAACACAATGAGTTGGGGGTTGGTACCATATATTGAAAAGTTGGATGCATGTAGAAAATACAATTGGTCCGAAGCTATAACTGATACTCTAATTTCATCATTGAAGAAGAAGAAGAAGGAAACGCCATGGGCTATAAATGGATGCGTCCTCCTAATACCAGTAAGTGTCTTAATATAAGTAATATATAAATTTGAGTATTTAAATTACTTTGATAGCACCAAATATGATATAATAATCATAATGTTGTATGTTGCAGTTTTGGCTGTATGAACACACCTCCATGTTAACTCCCAGCACTGAGAGGTCATTTCCTCGGTTCCTCAAATGGAACTTACCAAATCTGAATAGAGCAATCAACCAAAATTGTTTGTCAAACATTATGGCAAGTGAGGTAAGTCTCAGTTCATTAATTATAATCCCTATAACTTGTAACTGTTTTGAAAATGCAACTATGTTAATGTTTGTTAATTAAATTTATTTTTATCCTCAGATCATGAAACAGAGACTGAAGAGAACTAAGGAAGAGAAAATGTTTATATCATCGAAAAAGAAGGCAGTAAAAGAATTGAAAAAACCAATGGAGCACGAGTTAGACGACAATGACAAACTTGACACAGAAGAAAATGGTGTTGGAAAGACATCAATTGGTGATGATGAATGTTCAAATGAAATGGGACAATTGGTTGACTTAGTTGAAGTTAATGTTACCCAACCAACAGAAATACAGTCAAGAGAACAAGAGGTTTGGATTGACAGTGAAAAGGACAACATTATGAGAGAGAGAGATGAATTTCAAAAGATTGTTGCTGAGTTGATGGTGAAGGACAAATTAAACCAAGAAAAGATTGTCGTGTTGGCCAATGAGAATGAAGCGTTGAAAAGACACATGCAAGACAGTGTTGACATGGGGCATCACAAGATATATTTAAATTAACTGTTATAATGTATATGGGAATCTGTTGCATAGTTTTGTGAGCCATTTTCTGTGTGTATCCATAGTATACCTGAATGGTGTAACTGTTTCAGTATAGTTAGTTACAAGTTCAGCCCTGTGTGGTATAACTGTATTTGGATTAACATGTTAACTGTTTCAGCCCTGTGTTGTATAACTGTATTTGGATTAACATGTTACATGTTACTAATTTATGAGGAAATATATTTAACAATATGGTGCAATCATTTTTGAACATATTTGAGTAACTGTTTTGAATTCTTAACGGTTTGTCTTGGTGTAACTATTGTACTATCTAATACAGTGTAACTTTATGGTGTAACTGATTTGTCCAGATGCATTAGATAACAAAGTTGATTCAAAACAGTTACACCATATATGAATCTCCATATTTGAGCTGCAGTTGGATGTTTTGGGAATGAATAGACAATTGGTTGACTTAGTTGAAGTTAATGTCTGGATCTATACTATACCTGAATGGTGTAACTGTGTCTGTATACTTTGTTACATGTTAAAGTGCATCTATTTGGTTCTCATGTTTGAGTGACTGTTTCAGCCATGTGTAACTTATATGTTGTAACTGTTTTTTGTGCTTATTATGTAACTGTTTTTGTTAATTGTGTAATGAATTGGTTAACTATTATTTTCATAATGAGTTCATGCAGCAAGCTGAAGTGCAAGGGGACATTCCATCCGATGATAATGTTCAATCATCACAGATTACAATTTCAATGTTGCAAATAGTTGATAGAGACACAAACATCGTCCAACTTGAGACATTGGTTCATACGATGCATAATGAAAAAGACGCAATTGAGGCCGAAAATGTGACATTAAAAGAGAATGTCATAGTATTGAAAGCTGAAAATGCAGAATTAATAGATCAAATAAATGAGTTGACAGTGCACAGCATCACTTAGAATCTGAATACCATCAATCCTAATGACAGTGCAAAAATTGGTCAAACTTCAATGGTCCGAAAGCTGAAGACCAAAGATAGAAAGAGAAAAATACTTGAGGATTACGAGTATAGCAAAAAGAAAAAGGGCAAGGGACACATTGAGGGGTCACAGTCAATTATCACCCTCGATGATGAAGCAGACAAGATCAGTGCAGCGAAAGAACAAGCGAAAATCGATAAGGAAATTGCAAGGTTGTGGAAAATTTGTCAGAAAACGAATCGGCCTATCTATGATCAATTACAACAAATCAATGATACAGAAGGACCAACGTAAGTATATTATATATTCTAACATTTATGTATTATGCTACTGGTTTTTCATTGAAATACATGAATTTACTCACTATACTTTTATTCAAAAATATGAACTTACCTTATATGACTGTGCTCTGACCATATAGGACACCCATTTGGTCCGGTGTTTCAATTGGAAACTACATAAATGTTGTAGACGCATTGAAACTGGTTGGAGGATGTGAACTGTACAACAGTGTACGTATTAAACTTAAATCTTTTTTTGTCCACATCACAAAATTGTCAACTTAAAATGTTTTCATGTAATCTATTTGCATGCACCAAGTACTGTTTTGAACGTTCTTTTATACATTGTAACAAATTATAGATTACTGGGGAGATATGCTGCTTGAACTTGATGCTTACAACGAGCAGTTAACGTATAAAAAACGTTGCTTCTTCTTCAACAGTCTATGTTGGGTACATTAAAATTTATTGACATTTTTTTTAATTTCAGTATTGTTATATTTCAATTTAATTGTCCATAAATTGGGTTATTTGTAGACATTCGTTACAAAAAACATGAATCTATGCAAATACCAAATTGACAAAAACCTCATTTTGGGAAGAGATCGTCGATTCCTTGTATTTCCCATGAATTCCAATGGTCAAAACAACCTTGTGGAACCTTGGCATTGGACATTGTTAGTGTTGGATACTGACGCTGGATCTTGGACACACTACAATTCTAAGAAACCACGAACAGTGAGGAGGGACGTGTGGCTGGATGATGCAAGAGTATTGGTAAAAAACAACTGAATCCCATTGTATTTGTTTGAGTTTTGCAGTATCATAGCCAACACTAATATATGTCATTGAATAACATGCAGAAAGATTATGTTGAAAAGAAAATTAGTGAAATGCAGGCAGCCGATGGAATTGACATTGACCCCTCAGACAATGTTCTTCCACTGACAGCGTATGAGAAAATGCCACAACAAATGGCAGATTCGTACGTATTATTTTTTAATGTTAATTCATTCAAAATCAATGAAATGTTAGTAACAAAACCTATAATGCAGGGTCGATTGTGGACTGTTCGTTTGCTACATAATGAGACAGCTTGCAAAGGACGAAGACATACCAGAAAAGTTGACAGTTGCACAAGTGAAAAAATTCCGGACGGAAATGATGGAAATGTTCTTAAACCATTCCAATTCTTGGACACTAAATGATTTCCATGAAATGATGAAATTGAAGGAAATATATGAATAGTCCTATTTGAGATGTAATTGGATGTTTTGAGAATGAAATGAGACTATTGGATGACTTAGTTGAAGTTAATGTGTGTGTCTATAATAAACCTGGATGGAGTAACTGTTTAAGTATACTTCTTTACATGTTAAAGTGCAGCTATTTGGTGCACAGGCTTTGAGTAACTGTTTCAACTATGTGTACCATTTGTGTTGTAACTGTTTTGTCCACCTGCAGTATATAACAAAGGTACTTACAAAACAACTACACCATATATCAATAGTCCTATTTGAGATGTAATTGGATGTTTTAGGAATGAAATGAGACTATTAGTTGACTTAGTTGAAGTTTATGTGTGTGTATATACTATAACTGCATGGTGTAACTGTTTCAGTATACTTCTTTACATGTTAAAGTGCAGCTATTTGGTGTAGCTGCTTTGAGTAACTGTTTCAGCTCTGTGTACCATATATGGTGTAACTGTTTTGTCCAACTGCAGTATATAACAAAGTTACCTACAAAACAACTACACCATATATCCATAGTCCTATTTGAGATGTAGTTGGATGTGTTGTGATTGAAATGAGACAATTGGTTGACTTAGTTGTATTTAATGTGTGTATCTATAATATACCTGGATGGAGTAACTGTTTCAGTATACTTCTTTTACATGTTAAAGTGCATCTATTTGGTGCACAGGCTTTGAGTAACTGTTTCAGCTCTGTGTACCATTTATGGTGTACTGTTTTGTCCACCTGCAGTATATAACAAAGTTACCTACAAAATAGCTACACCATATATCCATAGTCCTATTTGAGATGTAGTTGGATGTGTTGGGATTGAAATGAGACAATTGGTTGACTTAGTTGTATTTAATGTGTGTATCTATAATATACCTTGATGGAGTAACTGTTTCAGTATACGTCTTTTACATGTTAAAGTGCATCTATTTGGTGCACAGGCTTTGAGTAACTGTTTCAGCTCTGTGTACCATGTATAGTGTAACTGTTGTGTCCACCTGCAATATATAACAAAGTTACCTACAAAACAACTACACCATATATCAATACTTTAGATGCACTGTGTTGAATAAATGTAACAATGACCACATCCCATACTTTAGATGCAATGTGTTAAATACTTTAGATGCACGTGAACAGTGACCACATCCCATAATTCCTACAGGTATCCCTGATATACACATTGATTTTCCAGTTTTGATTTTCCATTTATCCCCCACAAATTTACTCAACATACAAAAATTTGCACCCATACAATAACATCCATATTATCATATCCATAAAAGAACTATTACTAAAATAAAACAGCAACTGAAAAAATAAATATTCAAATAAAAAAATTATTAGTTTAAAATAGTAATGCTAATCACAAAGGTTCTTTACAAGATTTCTTGTTGTGACTACCTAACCGTCCACACCGACCACATCGAATTTGTCTAATAAGTTCCCCCCTTGACCTAATTCTACATTTTTTGGGTCAGCCCGGCTGCTTCTTAGTTGATGGTGGCAAAATATCAGCTTCGTCAACATTGAATTCCGAACGACCAAGAGTAGGGATTGGGAGTATAGGTTGAGTGTATGATTTCTTGTATGTACTAACATGATAATAATAATCAACAAACTCATTCATATTTCTCTCACTTTTACGTATTGCCGCTACTGCATGAGAACAAGGAAACCCATTAATCTGCCATTGAAAGCATGAACACGTGTCATTCTGAATGTCGATTGAAACAGAAGGATTTGAATTAACTTCATACATATCATGGTTCGAAACACTAACAGCCCAAGACCTGCTTTTGGCAAATGCAACCTGTAATCTTGAATCCATCTCAGGACATAAATTTTCATTCCATGTACATGCAGTGATCATCCTAGCACCAATTTGATTCATAATTTGACACCGAATAGTGTCAACCATGCTCGTAATGGGTAAATGTCGTGCTTTCATAATCCACGAATTGAACGACTCCACTGCATTAGAGTTCATCTCGCCATAACGTCTACCTTTAAAGTATGCATTTGCCCAATGCTCGTATGGAAGATTATCCAAAAAACGTTTGACAATGTAACCACCCTCACTGCGAAAAGCTTCAATTTTTTGGGTAAACAGTGAAATGGTGGGGGCATAAGCACACTCACACAGCAGCACCACCATATGCTCCCTAAATCCATTTGAATAACGACTACCACTGAACTTGTCCCGCAAGTTCGCCTTCAAGTGCTGCAAACAGAAAGCGTGGTGACACCTTGGAAAAATCTTTGGCATTGCTTCCAACAAACCAACATTACGATCAGAGACAAATGTAATGTCCCTATTCGGATCCAAATCTCTGACAGTTGTTGTAAGAACCATAACCAATTTGCCTCATTTTCCGAGTCAACAATCGCAAACGCTAGTGGGTATAATCCTGACATACAAAGGTAAATGTATATAGTTAACTGAAATATTAAAACGATTGCCTACGGATTCACATCAGTGCAAAAAAAATACACCAACCTGTTATATTAAAATAGTTACAATAAACACATACAGTTATACTATTTAAGTACCGCAAAAATATATACATAATACAGTTACATATATAGTTACAAACAAAATATTCATACACACCATTTTATAATGGGTTTGTAAGGTGTGGGTACAATTTTATAGACTTATTTAGACAAAAGTGTACCGCAAACCACATCATAGAGTACCTATGACAAACCACACACTTAGAAAAAAAAAACAAAACAAATACAACAAAGAAAATACAAAAGCAACATTTAAATAAAAAAAGGTTAAAAGAATTATACCCTGATTACCATCCTTCCCAATTGCCGAAAGAATGCATCATTTGTACTTTCCTTTAATGAATGTCCCATCAATGAATAAAATTAGACGACAATAATTGAAACCATCAATACAAGCCTTGAAGGACACAAACAATCTATGGAAACGGTTAGACTCATTATCACAATGCAAAACTATATGGCTCCCAGGGTTTGTATTACTCGCAGCATCCACATACCAACGTAACTGTTTGTACGACAACGTATGATCCCCAAAAAGCATACCCTTTGCTTTTTCCACCCCCATCCAAGCTTGGTGATAAGATATGTCAAGACCATAAGATGTAAGGAAATCACTAACCACGTCAACTGGACGAGTGGACGTCTGATCACGGACATTATCAATAATCAAATCTCCAATCAAATTACAAGATAATCTCTTGTTCTTTGTGGTACGCAACGCTACTCCACATGTGTATTCATTATTCATTTTCCGTATGTAAAAGAAACCATTAAGTTTTTGAATCGTAGCATTTACATGCCATCCACACCCTTTATCATACTTCGAAGTGCACTCAGCAATACCCCTATCCCTACAATTCCTCACATAATTAAACTTGAACCCAATCTCTATTAAGTATTTGCACAGAGCTTTCCTGAAATGTGTGACACCACCTCCAAACCTTTGGCCTACACGGCTTATTTCATTTGACCACCCAACTGTTAACAATACTTTTTCCGTATGTGAGCAAAAGCTAGGGAGCAAATCATCATCACACTCAACCTCATTGCCGCAAATATGAACATCTTCAAGCAAATTATCATCAACCACCATACGTGACTCTTTATCTTGCCTAGTTACCATGACCTCAGCATGATTAACATTTATCATGCGCATTATATCAAACATATTACGTAAGTCCTCATCATTTTGCAAACAACATTTTGGGTGCCCTGGAATAGAATATGACATGACAATAGACAAATTACCCAATTCCTCCCATTTTTCGCAAAGCCTACCATAAATGAAATCAAATGTTGCACGAGCAGAACATCTGATAATAAATGTGTCAACATCATATTTGCATACAAGCAGCACTATTACCTCCATTTCCTGATTACGACAGGGAAAAAATGAATGACAATGTATCAATACAAAAAAAAAAAAACGAAAACAGTCATACAAAACAGTTACATTAAAAAAAAAATACAAATGCCTGAATTAATTAGTGTCATACTGGAAGAAAAACATAAAACAAAAAATAATTACAATATACAGGCTCTACCAAAATTGATATCGGCTGAAACATTGCATAAAGGGGAATGACAATGTATCAATACAAAAAAAAAACGAAAACAGTCATACAAAACAGTTACGTACATTAAAAAAAAATACAAATGCCTGAATTAATTAGTGCCATACTGGAAGAAAAACATAAAACAAAAAATAGTTACAATATACATGCTCTACCAAAATTGATATTGGCTTAAACATTGCATAAAAGATCATTTACAGTTAAACATAACTCTGATAAAAAAACAGTTACACCCATTAACACAAAAATAATTTTTTGTTTCCTTCATTCCAACAACAACAAAAAAAAACAAATCGAAACAGTTACACTACTTATAATCAAGGCAGAACTTTCCTCCAATTCAATTCATCAGGGAACATACATAAAACAAGATCAAACATAGGAATTCCCCAACAAAAAAGACCGAATAAAAGAATACATAAAATTATTAAAAACTAACCTTCAAGACGATGAACATAGGAATTTCCAAAAAAAAAAACGAGTAAAATCAGAAATATAATTATTATGTGTATATGAAAAAATAGATACACCCATTAACAACAGTTACACCCATTAGAATCAAAGTAGTTTTTTTTCCCAATCATTTCATCATCGAAGAAAAAAAAAATAGTGGACGTCTAATAAAAAAAAATCGAATTTTTTCAATTGTTTAAACGAACAAACTTTCAAACGATACCGATGATTGCAATTGTTTTTACGAACAAATCCACCATCGGAGAAGTTTTTCAATTCTGCTGTTGAATACACTCTTACAGCCGTATATTGCCCAACCGTTTATTCCATAAAAAACTGCTCATTCAAAATTTGAAAAATAAAGATAACAATTATGGAATCTTTAGATATTTGTTTCCTCAAATAACTGTCAAATATTGCTGCATAAATTAAGGAATGGTGTTTAGGTAAAAAAGATTTTAATTCATTTGAATTTTGTACCTAAACCAAATTTTTTTTATAAAAATTGTACTTAAATGAATAAACAACTTATTCATACACTTTTGCCTAAATAAGTCTAAAAAATTATACCCACATTTAAAAAACCCTTAAATTTTCTCTGAAGTGTCAAAATTTTCATTTCTTGCTAACCAAATGCATGAAATTTAAAAAAAAAAATTATTTCTTGCATTTTTCTATAATTATCCTGCTAAACAATTGGACCCTTGGTTCCCCAACAATTGTGCACCCGTGAAAGTTGTCTTATTTTTTATGTTTTGTCTATTTACCTTTTTTCCCTAGATTGATATGATAAGGATATTTTAGTTATTGCACTAATTTTTTTTATATTTTTTTAGTAAACTTTTTATTCTAATCAAACGCATATAAGAAAATAAAATTTCTTTTCTTTCACTTTACTTTCTATTCTTTTCATTTTTCATCATCAATTTCTTTCTAATCAAACGGAGCTTTAAATCCCTTTTTGCCACTTGAAAGATACAAATTTTTTTAGTTTGCCTCACAAATGATTAATTTTCCTCATTGCCCCCTAAAAAAATAAAAACGTTGCAATATAGTCCATCGTCTTATTTTCGTTTGGTCATCCGTCTATTTTGTGTCAAATCAACCAATCAGGAATCACAAAACAGACAGACGACCAAATAGAAATAAGACGATGTACCACATTACAATGTTTTTATTTTTTTGAGGGAACAATGTGAAAAAATTAATCATTCAGAAAGCAAACTGAGAATTTTTGTATTTTTCAAGGGCAAAATGGGATTTTTTTTCCTAAATTTTATTATTTTTGGTTATATGGTAGTTGTTAAATTGCTATTTCACAGTCAAAATAATTAAATACAATGATCATTTTGCGTTAATTACACCAATCGTGAATTTTTTTTGAAGATATAATCTGTTTCAGGTAAATAATTTGTGAAAGCTACAACTGGGTAAAGGTGCCCCAGGACTTCATTAGTGTGATATTTACCATTGTTATTGTTGCTCTCTACAACGGGTAAAGATACTCTCGACGGATTGTTCTAAAATCACGAGATTTGAATTCGGGTCGAATAATTGGTGATACGTAAAATCATACATCCCGAGTTCATGTCTTTCTAGGTTGTATATAATCCGGGTGATCAATGTCCGAGATTTGTGGATGATTGTGTGCATTCGAGATTTGTTTCAAGTCACGAGTTCAAATACAATCCATTTTACATGATCTTCATAATCAAAAGAAGAGTCTTGACACGCCCTTCACTTGAACTAAGTTCAAATTACTCTTATCACACAATTTATAAGGAAAAACAGATTAATTTGAGCATTTTCATTATCAGCAAACGGAGCTTACAAGCACAACATAATACATACTAGGAAAAACCCATTACCACACACTGATTCCAATACTATAGTCTAGCATAAGATGAAGTTACTATATATATTCCAATACTATCCCACACTTTGATATGAGAGAGAGAGAGAGAGAGAGACAGAGGACTGTAGATTCATATAACAAAATGTCTAGCAACTAGGGAATGGAGTGCCACAAGTGGTAGCCACCTTCCTGGCATTTGGGGAGTTGATAAATTTTTGAAGTCTTGGGTCCTTCAAGTACTTGCAAAGACAAGGCTTCTGTTCCTTTAGCTTACTGCAACATGTGGGTGTGGGTGTGGTGGAGGATGTGATTGCACTTGCACATGGGCTCAGCTGAATTGGGTTGCAAGTGACTGCAGCCATGGACACCTGAGCTCCCCCAAGGAACAAAACAAGCACAACACACAATGCTGCACAGGCCATTCTCATCTTCATGACCATTAATGTGTGTGTGTGGGTGAGAGAGAGAGAGAGAGGTCAAGTTGGATATAGGCATCTTTCCTACTCTTAATTTATAGTGGGAGTTGAAGAAAGAAAGGAGCCAATGGGTACTGTACCGAAATTGATCATAGTCTTAGATTTTAATTAGATGATTTTTTAACAATCAATTCAAAAATTCATAAAATAATAATAAAAAATATCCATAACTCGTCTTTATTGAATAAAAAATAAAAATACGACAATAAAAAATAATATTTCGATACCTTAATCCGACTAAAAAAATAAATTCAACATAAGATTTGTACTCTTTTCCTACAAAGAACTTTAATGGCACCAAAGCTAATGTCTCTATCTGAAATTTGCTGTTCATTGTGGGCTCAGTGTACATCACGCCACAATGATTGTTCTTTAAAATCCCTTTGGTTTTGTGCCTAATGATGATGATCATTTCAAAAAAATAATAATAATAATAATTCCAATGATTGTCCAAAGTTTTATACTTAGAAGATGTTCGCCTTTCTCTCTACTCGTAAACAATTAAGTGTAAGATTTCGGTATCAAAAGAGATAGAGTACTAAAATTTATTAGTTTTTAGATCAAGTTATAAACAAACATTTTAATAACGATCCTCTCGTTTTAGTCTGCTCTAATCAGATTGAGTTGATATATCAACCATTGCTTTATAATAATTTTAGTATAGTACCGAAAAATCCGAAATCTAACTCATACTTGTTGTCTTCTTAAATTATTTGATTTTCAGTCTTCTTTCTTCTACTTTTTTCTTTCAATAGAATCTTTGCATGTTGCTTATAAAACATTGGGCCATCATAGATGCTCTTTATATATCTTGTTCCTGTATTGAGAATCTGATAAGATTGTGTACATTTTCACTGTTTGAAGTGCTCTTAAAAAGAGAAAAAGGAAATTGTTATAACTCTGCTTTGTAATCTTAATCTTTTTTTGATAGGTAAATAAAAAAAAAATTTAATTTTTTTTAAAAATATTACAATAAAGCTTAAAACGCGTCCCAAAGAGTTTTCAGAGCATATCTCATAAGAAAAGAGCTCTTCACAACCTAACTAACAAAATAAAAGACTGAAAGTAAATCTCTCACTGTCCAAGATCTTAGATGCACAAAAAATTAAGAAAGATCTCTAAATTAGGTGCCACAAGGAAATCATAGTAGACACCTTATGACCCGTTCTAATTCAATAATCAAACTCATGGGACGCTTGAATAACATCAACAAAGATTCATTTGAATATAATTATTCCCGTTTCAATATTAATAGGGATTCACTTGAATACAATTAATCTTATTTAAATTCGTGTTTTGTAGCCTAATATTGAAAAATTGAGAAAATCTAATTTAGGAGTGGATCTTAATATGGATTAAAAGAGGTTTTTTTTTACCCATTTTGGAACTTAAATTCACTAGACCAACTAATTTGGTTTGGTCCACTTTATACTGTGGTTCTTCACACTCGAAATAATCAAATCAGATGTGGTGATGTGCATTATGACTTATTCCATCACAATGAAGAAGAATTCTCCTTAGTCCAAGCAATCATTAAATTTGAATTTTGCCAACCAAAAAAAGGCAAATTATATAAATTTGCATGCTTAAACTAAAGCTCTAATCTCATGATGTTAACCTTCTACTATTTAGTTTCTCAAATTATTCCCTTAACTAACTTTATAATAGCTCAAAATCAAATGGCATTTATGTTTTCGAAGAAAATAGATCCACGTGCGGTTAGATTTTAGAGCAAATTTAACCTCAATCTTATAGTTAGAAAGATAAATTGATGGAACTTTCGATCAAAATTTTAATGGGTACCTGCAATTGGAATGTTAGGGGTGCAATATGAGAAATTTGACAATTAAGAGAATAATGTGAGACTAAAACATAGTTAACAAGGTCGAAATATATGTTTTCTTTCCAAAAAAAAAAAACTAAATTTGCATGATTCTATTAGTTTATAATAGAAAATAGTGTCAAGTGACAATGATGAAAGAAGGAAAAGATTTGTATACTATTTTTTTTTTTTAAAAATATTTAACATCTCAAATGCCAAGGAGTTTGATCGACAACAATTAACATTGATTAAGAATTGAGTTATTTAGGTATAATGGGTTTGAGATATAAAACTATGTACATCTGATTCTTCCTAAATTTTATAATGGTAGAAAAATCATACACTACGTTATACTTTTTATGCACATATAAGAACTTGATTACTCCTTGTTATTAAGGAGAAAATTTTGTGGCTACAAGAATATTTATATAGAATTACAATAGATATTCGTATTTGAAAATAATTTGTTTTGCATGTAGGATTGAGACTACTTATATCTAACTCTCTAATTACTTATTTCAACTTTTCTCTTCTACCAACAACAAAGTCAAACCCTTATCTCCATACTTTGCTTTATAGATAATGTAAAACTTACAATCAACACCGCTCAATCTTTAAAGAGAAAAATGGATATAAAGATTTGACAATGTGGGAGATCATAATCATTATGAGAAAATAGTAAGAATTTATAAGTTGAATTACAGCAGGCATAAACATTCTTTTTGCATGAAGAGATGTTTAACTCTCTTCAAATCCTGCAATAACCAGAGTTTTGTACACTGACCCAATCAATTACTAATCTCAAATTTTCTCTCCTACCACCAACAAAGTTAAACCCTTATCTCCATGCTTATCTTTATAGATAATGTAAAACTTACAATCAACGCCTCTCAATCTTTAAAGAGAAAAATGGATATAAAGATTTGACAATGGGGGAGATCATAATCATTATGAGAAAATATATTATGTTTTGACTAATGGAGGCCATAATACTCCCAACCCAACTCCATTTGCTATAAAACTTTGCATGCTTTTCGGTGATGTGATAGCCATGCATTTGCATGCTTATTTTTCACTTTGAATCTTTTGTTTGTTCGAAAATGACTCCACCACTGCTGGGGACCCAGCCGGACCTTTCCACAAATGTCCTCGGGCTAACGGGTTGACTCGTTAACCCGACAAGCCATCAAAAAATGAGTCAATTCAGCCCGTCACGTGATGACCCTTAAACCCGAAAGGATATGATCACGAGTCATGATTTTTGGCATACTTGTTCTGACAGGCCTGCCCGATCAAGACCCTTGAAGGGCATTTGCTGTGTAGAGTCTGTAGACTCATGACCCGATCCATTGGCTTGAAAATTTAAAAAAAAAAAAAATTTACTTCGTTTACAAGGCTCTCGTAATTACGAAGTCTGAAAAAATGTTAAATATATATAATCTTATCCAACATGCGAAGAAATTATTTCTATGTGTCGGACGTTATAAAGTGAAAGTGATCTGTAACCGATCGGAAATTAAGATCGCTTCTTTCTTGATATATATAGTAATGGACAGATATTCTTGGGCATATGAAACTTTTTTACTTACTTTACAACTACATGTATGTGCAACCGAAATTTTATGGCTTGAGTTTTTTTGTTTTCTTTTTTGAGAGTTGAGTGCTTCCATCTCTTTAATGTTGATCTTAAGTTGGAAAAAAAAAATTTAAAAGTAAGAGATTTAAGTGGCCCTTATTTTGATTATTTGTATCATTCATTAAAAATAATATTTTGTTTGGTAATTCAATAGAGACAGAGGCGAGTTGTAAATTCAGATGTTTGAATTCAAAACTTGACAACTTCGTTATAAGTAGGCCATGAGAAATTTATATCTCTCATGGTAATTTCCAACTGAATAGCTTGTTTTTTATTGAATCGGGAGAGAGAATTATATTAGTCAATATGCACGTAAGCCGATTCAAAAACCTTTGATTACAATACAAAAAAAAAAAAGTATTTTAGTACATATTAAGTTTTTTTTTTTTATTAAAATTGAAATACATCAAAATAAACATCTATCATTTTTATTTAATATCATTACGTCCATTAACATTAATATTCCATAAGTTACATAACAAAAAGTACAGAAACAAAATAAAGTAGTCCTACACCCCTTTTATAATAGTTAGAAGTAGTGAGATTAAGAAAAAATTCTGCCGTATTTTATCTGTGTTCGACTGAATTTATTATTCAAGATATTTCTAATCGTGTTGGACCGTGCTACGGCACCCCTCGGACGGATAAGGACAAGTATCCGTGCTTCTTAACCACTAAAAATATGGACGATGATTAAAGTACTAATGTGTTCTACTTCATTCCCCTATGTTCTTGACATGGAAAGTTGAACTCAAAACTGTTTCTGCAGACAGAGAAATAGGAATATATCTACAGGTGGGAGAGATTTTCTAAAAGACAAAAACACTTCATGAGCTAAAGGTGTTCTTATTCAAGAACAAAGCAACTGATATTGCTATACAAATAAATCTCTGTACCACTCCAGATGTTGAGGAACACGATCATGTCTTCACAAAGTAACAAACTTTGAGAGATAATGACAACTACCAATAAATCATTGGTGTTGCGAGTCTCGATCGGGAGCCTCAGCCACCGCTCGCGTAGCCGGTCGAGGAAGAAGGCCATGTTGTCGGACTAGCTTGCACATTCAAAATTGATCCGCTTGGGGTAGATCTCTGGAAATTTTCAGGCAATAGCACATAATCATTGCATGAACAAACAATCTGATTAATTCACTCAACATATGTATCAATTTCGAAGTCTGTGTGTGTCGTCTGGTGGTAAAAAAATACAATTTTAGCAAGGGAAAATTGTAACTTGGATAATAAATACCAGGAAAAAGTGTTTTTTTTTTGTTAAGTTCGTAAAACTCACACACCCCCCGCTTCCCCCCCCCCCTTTCTCCCCGCCCTCTATGTTATCGACTAGTTCAAAGCATAACAAACCAGCTAGTCCCCTCGATTTTATATTTGGTACATATGTTTGATAAGAGCTACATTATTAAGTTATGCCAATTTTTTCGTATGCATACACACTCAGAAACACATACTCGCGGACTGCACCTTGTTTGCAGAAAATAAAGAATGCAATAGAAGAACATTAGGAAAGATGTAATTTCAACTTTAAAATAAATAAGTTCAATTGAGAAAAGAATGAACCTGTCTCGGCATATGGTGGATATCATCAGCAATTCTTGTCACTGGTGGTTGAGAGCTAGATTCCCCTTGGGTTGAACATCTTGCAACATAAATTGATGGCGCTACGCTTATTGAACATACCGCAGTCATTAATTGGGAAGAATTGTACTGAAGTTGCTGCAACAGAGGGACTGGACGAAGTCCTGATCCATACAATGGACGCAAACCCGTGACTGCTGACATTGGTGGATACATGCTATACAGTCCCATTCCAAATCCAATGTCCATCCCCATACTCGGCCTCATGACCATATGAGGAGAAAAAAGGGGTACTAGCATGCCTTGGTACCCGATTGGTGGCATGTACAGAGCTCGGTATGGAGCACCTCCCCCCATTGTCATCGTCTGATTCATTTAAAACGATCAAAACTCATAACAATCACAACGTATGCAAAAGCCATTTTGGGGTTGCTTTGATGTGTGCAAACCGTTTTAGGCCCTTAACCTTTTCTTTAGTATCGTATGTTCGTAATATTTTGAACAAAAAATATCGAGAGAGTTCATACCTGAACTTGTTGCTGTAGGGTTTTTATGTATTCAATCGCGTCATCAAGCACCGAGGCCAGTGGTGGATCCAACAACTTTAGAGTTGAGGGACCAAATAAAAAAAACAATAATAAAATTATCAAAAATGTAAGGGGGCAAAAGAAAAATTACTTAAATCGAAATTCAGTAGCCTTCAAAAGCCATAATCTACTTTCTTCCTTGACTGAACCTTCGCCCTACTGTCAACAAAGTCACATTCAATAGAAAGAACAAGAAGGGTACAACATAGAATGATATCCCAATGAATTTCAATATGGTAAATGGAATGAAGCAGACTGTAGCCTACCGAACCAGCTATAAGTAGACCATCTACTTAGACAAGAAAAGAGTGTGTTGGAGCCTTGAAGGGCTTCAAGATATAATTCACTCTGCGAAAATCGAAGGACATAATAATGGATCATAATCAAATATAAATATGGTCATTTTTGTTATTGTACATGTTAGGTGACATTTTGCATTTCTGAGCATGCCACACACACAAACTATATTAAGAAACCCTACTTTGTGAATGAAAGATGATTAAGCATTAATGAAGGACCTTACGGCAGTTGGGTATCAGTTCCCGCAAAGTTTTGATCTTCTCCTTAACACGGTCCCTGCGTCTCTATTCCAAAAAAAAAAATGCAAAATTAGAAGAGATATTATCAGGTAAATTTCTGAAAAAATATTGTGATGATAAAAAATGGGTGGCAAAACAAGACAGAAATTTGCTAGTTATCATTAAAAGAGAATCAACTGTTCAGCATATAAAAAAAGTCTAAAGAAAAGGGTCGACCGACAAACTTTTTTTTTTTTTACAAAAATTGATCTATTTGAATCTAAAGTATCTATTCCAACAAACACATATTGGAGCATGTATACATTGTATATATAAGTACACACGTGTTCTGAAAGGTGACTTCATATTTCAGAGGTGTCTAAATTTCTCGAATTTTGAATCAAAATTAAAGCATACAAGTGGAAGTGGTATAAAAGTATTGATCCATTTGAAAAAATAGACAATAGCATAAATTTTGGATAATTTATATCCTTTTGTGCCTCCATATTTTCTCTCTAACCTTAAGCTTATGCATCTGTTCCTCCTCCAATATCCAATAGGCCTTTAACCCTAGCTTCATGTACAGCTCTTCCTCCAATAGTGTCATTTCTTTCAACCATTTGCATATGATCTATGGTTTTCTAATATTAGTATCTCTTGTTCCTATCTCTATTGCTATGTCTTAACCAAATATTTACCACAATTTCTTTATTTTCGCATGATTATTGCTTTTCGCACGGGTTCCAATCCCAAGGGCAAGATCATAAGGCGTCGAGTCACACTTATCATTTAACTGTTGGATTGACAAAATGAAAATGCACCAAAAGGGCTAGTAATTAATGAGTCTGATACGTTGTTCAAGCGTCGTGTGTGTTTTTGCATGGGTTCAACCTGTAGTAAAATATGTCCGTATGAACACAATAATAAATTACAGAATATAAAAGTCAGAATACTTAATTGACTAATCACACATAGGGTTACATATCATCCGACCATGTGTGTTATATATGCGCATCTCGACTAATCATCTATTCGGTTTAGTTAAAACAAATAATCCATGTCGGGATTAAGATATTTAGAAAAGATCGCCTAGTCCAAGGAGTTAAAAAAAATTATATAATTAATTACAAATAGTTAGAATAAAAGTTGGGTTGAGTTGAGTGGTCTCACTTTCTCAGACATTTTATTTGTTTCGGCATAACGTGTCCTCCTCCTAGGCGCCAAATCATCTGCATTTCTCTTTGCTTCTGTTTCCCTTTTTTCCCCATCATTTCTCTGAAATTAAACCAAAATGAGAGAGAGAGAGAGAAACTCAAACGAATGAATGTACACAGTACATAAACCTAAACCTAAACCAAAACCAAAGTTTTCTCTTTCATAATATAAAAACACTGACTTCAGTTTGAGTCAATGGAAGTTGTTCAATTTCCAATTCATTGGACTTCCTCTTCGTCCCACTGGATTCTCCCTTCACCATCTCATGATGTGATTGCGTAAAATGAAGTTCAACTTCTGATAGATGATTGAAAATGTCCGAATAATAATCATTAGCTTCTTCTGTTGCATGGAACGTCGGAAGCCACGAATGAGGCTCAGGGAGTACAGATATATCTATGGGATGTGGTTGCTCATGAACATTTTCTTCTACCGTAGAACTCAAGTCCCAGTTTGGCACTTGCTCACTCATGTTAAGCGAGAAAATGATAAGACAGAGGAACCTAGAGAAAGTTATAGCTAGTATATCTATATGTATGTGTGTATATATATACTTGTACTCAAACACACCCAAAGCTTGAAGACGAGGAGGTGGTGGTGTGGCTCAGTGCGTAGTTGGCACTTGTGGCAAAACAGGTGTTTGGCACATGGCAAAACAGGTGTTTGGCACTTGGTATGGTTCGAGTTTTAGTCTACAGACTACAATTCTTAATTCTGATTGATTCCTCTTTTGTTTGTGAGTTTAACCTTAACCCATAGTCAATGTTTGGGTTTTATTCCACCAGAGCCGGCCCAACAGTACGAAAAAAAAGTATGGATTTTAATTTCTAAATTTTTTAGAATGCCCCATAATTTTAGGTATATCACTAGCCCACAAAAAAAATTAAATTCATTAAATTTTAAGTCTTACAAAAAAACTTCAAAAAATTAAATTCAATTAAAATTTTTATTGCAATAATTTGAGCTTATAATCCAATCCATAACATTAAAAACTTAGAAATTAAAAAAATAAAAAAAATACTCAAAAATCAACTTATATTTACTTCCACTCTCTCTCTCTCTCTCTCTCCTGTAAAAAAAATAAAAAAAAATTAAAGTTAAAATTAAACACTCTCTCTCCCTCTCTGTGGTAAAAAAACAAAAATAAAAGTTGAAAATCTCTTCTTCGACAACTTTAACACTTTTTTCTCTTGTCTCCATCTCACATAGAAAATTAAAAATAAATCAATTTTTTTTAAAAAATAATACTAAAAATAAAAAGACCTTCATTTAATATTTCCGTTTTAGGCCTTAAATTGGCTTGAGCCACCCCTGTATTCCACGAATCCCTTGGTGGATAAGTTCGACGACTTAGCAATAGTGCGGAATTTAGTTTTTCGTCTGGTGGATCTGATCTATAGTTAGCGGGCAATACATAACAAATGGTTCAAATAAGGAACGCGCATAAGAATATATAACCAACCCACCCTTCTGTATAACCTATTCATATTAGTGAAGCAGTTGGATGCATAAAGAAAGTGCACGTTTGTGAGACCTTAGTCGGGATGCATAGGGGAGTCAACCTCGGAAGAGCGTGGTACTGCTACCCCTCTCTAAGTAAAGGTCAAATTATTAGCTTTGTTGATAACTCCATCTAAAATAAAGAAAATAAGGACAACTGTTTCTGACTACTCGTTTCGAAAACGTAGGAATTTGGCATAGTTATTCTCGATCACCAAATCAAATTCCCCCTTGACATCAGTCATTGGAAATTATTTGAGCATACATTAGTTTGATTCCATTTAATTTTCTTATTTCGCATGACTTCTTTTTTTTTTTTCCACACGTATCGAAGCGACAAAAAACTAAATTTCAATAAATCGCAAGACCACTATGCATTCATGTCTATTTTTTTACAATGCTAGTATGAAAGATTTCTCTGCCTGAAAATATTACTGGCCTCGTACGAGGGGTAACAGACATTGACGTGATCATCCAGCATGCGAAGGAAATCGAGGCATGAAGAAATTGTACAAGAAAATTGATTCCAAATTCGTTCACAAGATCCCAAGAGGACCGGTGAGAGAAAAGAAATGATTGTATCTGATATTCAATTACTGATTGGATTCCAATTTCTTGGTGATGATATATCCATTAGATGAAGTACATTAAAAAAAAAGAGAGAAAAATTCATAACATCAATCCATTAATTTGGGCAGTGATCAAATGATAGTATGTTGTTGTTCACCTCTGCCTCCTAGAGAAGGAAGGTCTAATGCAAAAGAGTTACTACAGTAGGAGAAAATCTAATAAGGATGACTGACATGTCCTAAAAGAGGGAAGAGCTAAAGGAGCATACATTCCCTACATTTATATCCAAGAACAGGTAACACATATAATGAAGTATGAATGTATGCAACACTCAAAGAGGTTGAGAAACAAGGTCTTTCCTTCTTTGAATTTTCATCTTGTCTCCTGAAATCATCAAACCACTCCCAAAATTGTGAAATTTCACCAATGATCAATAATATGAAGTCTCTAATTTGTCAATTGACTCGATTATCTATCGGCTTTCAATTTCTAACTTGCATATGAGAAGTCTCTAATTCCTCAATTGACCCGATTATCTATCAACTTTTAATTCGTTTTTAACTTGCATATGAGAGAGGTAAATGAGGGTGAACTTAGGAGGCCCAGTAAACAATTTACCCTATAATGTACAGAGTCACAAGGTCACACGATAATTTAACAATCAATCGCAGAATCAAAATAAAATCAATATTTAACACAAATCCCTTCATAAAATCATACAAAACCCCACGATTCAATTCAATTCACTCATGGCTTCATACTTGATTCGTCTTAGCTTCATACTAGGCGTCACTCGTGAACCCTATTATGTAGCCCACACCTTATTTGAAGAACTAAAAAAATGAAACGGAAGAATGTCAGAACACACAAATTTCGACTTCAAAATGAAAAAGATCAACTAAGAAAAGAATGAACCTGACTCGGCATATGGTGGTTTTCATCAGCGATTCTTGGCATGGTTCGAGAGCTAGACTCTCTTTGGGTTGTACATCTCGTAACATAAATTGATGGTGCTTTACTAGTCGAACTTTGAGCAGGAAATAAATGAGAAGAATTGAGGTGAAGCTGTTGCACCTGAGGAATTGGAAGAGCTCCTGATCCATATAGTCCAGGTAAATCTGCGACTGTTGACATTGATGGATTCAGAATCGGGGAAGAAGGAACACGAATACTGCAGGGAAGAACACTGGAACAAGGCATTCTATACATTTCCAATCCAAATCCAATGTCGATCCCCATCCTTGGCCTCATGGATACATAGGGTGAAAAATGGGGTAGTTGCAGTCCTTGGTACCCCGTTGTTGGCATGTAGAGAGCTTGGTATGGAGCACCTCCTCCCATGGTGATTGTCTGATGTAATTGTTATGCATGAGACACAAACAATCAACATATACAAAATACAAAAACACAAGACATACATATTTTGCATGGTTCGGCTAGAAAGAACACGTCCACAGGCAGAGCATAGCGACAAAAGTTCACTATCAAAGATACATATCACAAGAGAACAAATGAATTCAAAATTTATATAATGGTGCCCCATTACCCTTGTTTCATAATATAGTTCGAAAGCCGACGTCCATAGCAGAGCATAGCAACAAAAGTTCACTATCAAAGATACATATGACGAGAACAAATGAATTCAAAATTTGTATAATGGTGCCCCAATACCCTTGTTTCATAATAGAGTAGGCTTTCCAAATCTTGTAGAGGACAAGTTGTCAAGGTACTATCAATTCGCTATGGGCTCAGCCCTCCCCTCAATGGACTAAGGCTTGAAAAACTTCTCAATTAGAATCTTATAGGTTATATGTTGGAGCCGATATGAATCGAAATGGAAAACAAACAACATTTGATCATGTGCCCAAGAACCCACATACACAAGTCTTTAGTTTTGCAGAGCAAATAATAAATATTGATATCTTAAGTTGGGAGATAGGAATTCAAGATAGAAAAAACAATAAAAAAACACGATACAAAGATACAACATGGTTCGATACAGCATATCTACATTGGTACACTGTACTAACATCTACGGACCAAAAAACTACATCATGTATTATTCATTGGAAAATTGACCATCTCCTAACTGATTACATAATACTTAACTCTATTTATACAAATAAAATACTGTAACCGAATAAAAGTTGGATACTGCTAAATGCTAAATCTTTATATTTCCTAGGGTACGATGTATATCCTCTATGGAACAAAAACCTAAATCATGTATTATTCACTGAAAAACTGGTCATTTGATAACTGATTACATAATATTCAACCCGGAATAAAATATTGTAATCCAACAATTTGGATACTACTAAATCTCTATATTTCTTATCAAGTCACTAATAAACCTAATCATGTTTTATGAGGAATCGTCCAATACGCTTCATATTCCATTCACAATTTTCACGTTGAGTATCTAACAAACTCTCTTTCAGGACAATTAGAAAGTTCAGTCAAATTCCAAAATTCCAACAAATTGTATACACATATATAATATTTGGGGAAAAAACAACATAGAGAGAGAGAGAGAGAGTGAGAGAGAGACCTGAACTTGTCGTTGAAGGACTTTAATATATTCAATGGCCTCATCTAGCACTGAAGCTCTGCCTGACTGTCAACAGGTCACAGTTAATAGAAGCAACAATAAGGTTAGAAGTCAGAACATAGAATGGGGTCCCAAGCAATTTCAATGAAATGCCTTGCAACTTCCTAACTTGTGGATTTGACAACCAGCATGAAGTATGGTAAAATGAAATGAAACAGACTAGCTAGCCTATCGAACCATGCATCAAACTGACATCTTGTTAACTGTGTACTTAGAATTAAGGAGTGTAGAAGGAGGCCATGGCTTCAGGATATGATCACTAGCTACGCCAAATGTTTGCATATGAATCACATCAACAAAACAATACTTTGTGAACAAAGTTGATAGAAAGCATTCATCAATGACCTTACGACAATTGGGTATCAGTTCCTGGAGAGCTCGAATCTTCCCGTTAATCCTATCCCTGCGTCTCTGTTCAGAAAACATGCATAATTAATAGTGAAATTAAAAGTAGATATTGGCATTATTTATGCACAATATATACACATGCTTTCATTTCAACCTCACTGTTTGGGGTTGAAAAAAGAAAAGGGAAATGTTTTTTGTATCTAATCAATGGTTGACATTTCCATATCAGCTCAGCGTTCCAACTTCCAACCAGGGGTTGGGCTGTTCCGACAGGAATTGTTGGTACTATTATACAGAAAATGTACGGAATTTAACACAACCTGACCAAATTATCTTCATTGGCTCATACCCTCTCGGAAATATTACGTTTTGCGGCTGAACGTGTCTTTTTAGGCGGCAAATCATCTCTATTCCTCTTCTTTCTTGCTTCCCCATCATTACCCTGAAACCCAAAAAACAAAAAAACAAAAAAAAAAAAATTTAAAACAAGATTAAAGCACTCACAAGTCACATGAATGTACACAAACCAAATCTCTCTCTCTCTCTCTCTCTCTCTCTCTCTCTCTCTCTTTGTCTCTAAAAAGTTGAAAACACACTCACTTTACTTTGAGTACTCTGTGGAAGTTCCATTTCATTGCACTTCCTTTTTGCCCCGCTTGATTCACCCCTCCTACATGTTTGATGAGTAGATGTGGTGCTATTTGTCTCTGCAGGCTCTGATTGTGTATGAGAATGAAGCTGAACGTTTGATAAGTGCTTGAAAATATCTGAATAATCTTCAGCTTCTGTTGCATGTAAGAGGGTTGAACAGGTTTTGGTCTGAGGCCACAATTTGGGTTGAGGAAGTGGAGAATTTTCTATGGGAGATGGTTGTTGATAAACATAATCATCTTCTGCGGTGGAAACGAAGTCCCAGTTTGGGTCTTGGTTGTTCATGTTAATGAGAGGAAAAAGATAAAAGACAGAGGGATCTAGAGAATGTGGAATCTATATTCTATACTGATATAGAGATCTTGAGGAAGAGGAAATGGCCGGTGATTTAGATCAGTACGTTGTTGGCACTTGGCATTGGAGGTGTTGGTGGTGTTGGCACTTGGCACTAGGCACTTGGCACTCTTTTACTACAAGAGTAATACATGTAGCATTGCTCCATATATAAACACAAACGACTCTCAGATATTCATTTAGAGGGGACGAGTATGGTATTCTATTAAAAGTTATAACAGGTAAAATTAGAATTTAAAATTTAAAATATCTTAAAAGTTCAAGTTTAATTATAATATTTTATGATCGATTATGAATTAATTTAATTTATTATAATTTTTTTATAAAGTGTAGTTTAATCTTTAATTATAATAAATTTCTATACAATACTAAAAATAAAATAGAAAAAACAGTACAATAACCTTATCGTATTAACTGAGTAATCAAAATATAATCAATAAGCATATAGTTCAATCAAAAAATTACCTTATCACTAACTAATCATACAAGTACATATGATTGATATGGCATCATAGTATTAACTTGTATGATTGAACTATGCTTATTGATGCTTGTGTCACTTTATTTGGTTTTATTACATGTAGATGAAATACATTTTCAATTACATGGATCTACATGTAATAGTTTAAAGGAAATTAGCGGCATCTCATGTGATGCACGGTATTTTCAATCTCTCTCATTATAATTTTATTATCACACCACCACCACGCTCACCTTCGCCCCCCATTGCCACCCTTTATCCCAACTCCGGCCCTAGTATTTTTAGAATATTATTTTTTATTGTGTTAAATTAAGAAGGATGAAATAGAGTAGTTTTGTAGAAGTAGTTATATAAGTCATATGAAATAATTTAATTTAATGAGATCAATGCATTAATTTAAAATAATTTTAACATTAAAAAATTGAGTACTTGATGAGGGAAAGTTTCACAAGCATTGAAAATTTGAGTAATTATTTGAATCTGCTTTGAGTAAAAATTGAGTCTCTCTTCATTTGGTATAAGTTTGAGTTAAATGGTGTGTTTGTTAACCCAAATTCAGCATTTAAAATGAATGTATTCAGCATTTATTAATTAAGCCCGTTTGATAACCAAAATTTAAACTATCTTAATATGTTAAGTGTTCTTTAAAAATAGACTACAATATTAAGTAGGAGATCTCTTACTTAATTCTGAAAGTTGAAAGCGCTCAACAAAACTATCTTTAATAATATTTATAATATGACAATTATACCCTAAAATATTTTACAATCATATTAAAACTCTAATTAGTCTTCTCTCCAAAACCCCTAACCTATCTATTCTCCTTGTCGATCTCTTCTTCTTTTTTCTTTCTCTTGTCTTCTGCAACAAAAATGTACACACATAATTATAATTACACACACACAACTACACACACAAATGCATGCACTGCACACATTGCACAGACACAGTTACACACAGACATATGCACTGCACACACACACACACATACCTTCACGGCGCACACACATATTGTTAATGAAATTTAATTTATTGTATTTTTGCAATATCATTTGATTATTTATTAGTTATTGTTCTTTTTTTTATCAGATGTTATTGTTCTCTTATTGTGTTATTCAATTTGTTATTGTACACTATTATGTTATTTAATTTGTTATTGTTCACTTATTGTGTTATTCAGGTGTTATTTATTTATTTATTTATTTTGATCAAATATTTGTTAAATATAGACTACAATATAATAATAGTGATTATGATTTATGTTATGATATATTTTATAAATATTTTCAAATTAAAGAGTGGAAGAGTAAAACTGAAAATTAATTTATTTTCAGACGCCAGCTCTGTGTAGTTATCAAACAGTTTAATTCAATTCAGTATTTAAATTTTAGTGGATACCAAACAGTCCACAAATTCAGCATTCTGCTTTTAACTTTCAGACTTCAGTTTTCAACTTTCAGACTTCAGCTTTCAGTTTTATCAAACACCACCAAAGACTGGAGCTTGTTTTTAGTCTGTTTTTACTTAAATTTAAATTTGTGTAAGAGTTTGAGTAAAGAGTAAGGAGTGGAGATGGCTTAAATCAAACGAGACTCAAATTTTACTCAAATTAAGAGAGATTCAAATTTTTATTCAAATCACTAATGGTCAGATTTTATTATTCGTAAAAAATCCAATAGTTATATTTTAATGTCTTTTAAATTTGAGTTTATTATCCTTTAAATTTAAACTTGTACATTAGAATCTTTTGTATCAAGAGCAATGTTACTTAGACATAAAATATTGACTTAATCAATCACTTTCATTGGTTTAACTGTGAGTCCCAGTATTTATTAAGACTCACTATTTATTTAATTGTTATGATTGATCAAATTAACAAATGAAGTCAACATTTAAGTCAAAGTAGCACTTTTCTTGTATCAAATCAAATTATTTATTCAAATGTTGACTTGAATTTAAGTCAATGTTGGAGATGTACCTGCCTCACTTTTCTTCAAGAAAAATCCGAGACATAACTCAATGTATTCGAGTTTTTAACGTGAAAGCTATGTGGGTCACTTTTAATTTGTGATTTTTTTTATAAATTTTAGGATTTTTTGCACTTTGTACTCTAAAATATTTCGAATTTTTCACTTTATACCCTCAAAAATTAAAATTTTCACATTACATCCTCAATTTATTAAAAATATTGTAATGTGACATTCTGTAAGTTTCGTTTTTTTTTTTTTCATCAAAAGTCAACGCATTGACACGAATGGGAAAACTAATAGAAAACTACAAAAAAGTCATATTGCAACACTTTTGATACATTAAATGTAAAAATGTGAAAAATTTAATCTTTGATAGTACAAAATAAAATACTTAAAATCTTTGAAAATACAAAGTGCAATTCACCCTAAATTTTAAAGTTGGGTGTTCTTATTTTGATAGTTTTAGAGGTTTTTTTTTTTTGTTGTTGATAAATTTGTGTATTTAACACATATTACCATCTTTATGGTAGCTACAATTCAAATCAATTCCATTGAATCTTCCATGATCATCTACGTAAAGTCGGTTCTATAAATCTTGTTTTATTTACTTTCTAAAAAATCATCGAACAAAACTTTTTATATTCTGCAAGTTTAATTTCGTTGATAATTTTTTTCTAAAGAAGGAAATTTGGATCAATTCAAAGGGACTAGAGAACTTCATATGCATGTATAGAAGAAGCAATCTTCAGGAAAACGAATATTCATTACAACGGTAATACTATTTCATCGAAAACATATAGTATCATTAATTAATAATAATACACTATGTAGGATAAGTGAACCTCATTATTCTAAGGTGTTAGTTAATCAGCATGGTAGTCATTATAAATTATTAAAATAATGGGATTCACTTATCTCATACAAGTGACGACTCGCGTGCGATGCACAGAAGTTTCACACATCTCCTTTCCTCCCCGCATCATACTGTTTGAAAAGTTAGATAACAAATTCGAGTGGTAATATAATTATAAGAAGTTAGGGTAGTAAAATAATTTTTTTTTTTTAAAATTCAGATTAGTGACTCATTTTTAAAAAAAAAAAAAACTTTAAATGAATGGTAATTAAGTAGTGAGGGTAGAGAGGTAATTATATGAGACGTGTGTTAGAATATAATTGATTAAAATCACTTATGACAATTAAATAGTTGAAAATTAAAAAAAAAAATGAAAGTGAGAGAAAAGACTTTTCAAGTTACCTCTTACCTAATTTAATTATTATATATATAATATTAATTAATAATATTAGGTGTCACTTATTACGTAATATGACTGATATAATGAATATTTTCTGATAGGAAAGTGTTATACTTATTAAATTTTTTTATTAAATTTTCCATCCCAAATGATGTTAAACGATCTCCGTCATTGAATATTAATAGAACTCACTTATCTTATGGTAAAAATCTGTATTATATTGATTAAAATAAAAATTTAATAAAGATAACATTACTCTTTTTGGTAAGGCAGTGGATTGGAAAGGATAAGATTAGCCACAAAAAGACAGTGGAACTGTGGAAGTCCCGTGATTTGCCTTGTGGATTTGTGAAGCACAACGTGTCTTTGCACATTAATGCCAAATGTGAGCAATTAATACATAGCATTGATTAAATGAAACAAAAAATAATTGGGAATCAATAACACTTTTTTTTCTTTTTTGATTAATAATTTTGAAAGAAATATTGGTGCTCGTTGGATGAGCCTATTTAAGACTGTCGGATGAACTTATTAAAGATTTTCCTATTTTATATTATAAATCTTGAAAAAATCTATAATTTCAGATGAGTTTAATCATATCAAAACTCGAATAAGTGTTGGCTAGCCCCACAAATATCGACCTGAGTGAGGGGGTTTTTTTTTTTCTTTAATCATCTTCTAGAATATAATCATCTAATTTAAAGGCACCTTGGAGTGTGTCTCTTGTATAGATTTGTCTAGTTTGAGTTTAATTTTCAACCATCAAAAGAAAAATGAAAGACAGAGAAGCCGTTGAACTCTTAAAAAAAGTTGGAGTGGTTAAAACATAAGTGAAGGTTTAAAATGTTTATAACGGTTAAAATATAATTTGTTAATTAAAATATTTAATATGTTTGAAAGATTAAACGTAAATAGAAAGAATTAATGTAATTAAAAAGTTAAAATATAAATAATAATACAAGTCGTTAGATCTAAACAGTCTAGGTCATTGTTGTTCTTTTCTAAGTCGGTAGGTTAAGGACCTTAAACAGAATACTATGTTTTATTATTATAGATTATATTTGGAAGGGAACACATGTGAATTAATCAATTGATAATTTTCAAATTGTCCCAATTCGAACCCAATTGTTCCATAGCCAAAACTCTAAGGTATAGCTCAAGTAATAACAGTAACGATTGGTAAATTTAAATGTCTTGAGTTTGAATCTTGACAACTCTTTATGATTAAACCTTACGAGATTTATCCCTCATGAATACCCTAATCCCGATATAAATTAGGGTATTAGTCGTGTGTAAGTTGACTGAAGACCATTAACCATTGAACTAAAAAAAATACATGGCCCCGAACTTGACGTGAGATCGAGTCACACGTAAATATTGTATGCCCTTTCCTTTTTATTATAATCTTGTAACACACTGAAAAATATTCAAATCGATCATAATAGCCGAAAGCAAAAATCAGGATAAGTGCATTGAAATCCATCACAAAGTTCATACAGAAAATCTGGATAAATGTAGACAAAGCTTTTTTGGGGAAGGATCTTGGACTTTCCGTACCATTGGATGGAGTAAATATTGGAGATAAGGCTAATATTACATTATTATTGATACTTGATATCATCATTCAATAATAAATTTATAAATGAACAAGTTAAACCCCACTTGAAATGACATGGCAAAACGGTTACTAAAATATGTGTGATCTACCTGCTTATTTGTTCTGTTTTTATTGAATTATGACACCACATAACAATGATGATGTCACATGGTATTTCCGTTATACTCAATATTGCGGTGCAATTCTATGTGCGGGTATAATAATCACATCAAAAATTAATTTTATAAATTGAAAATTAATTTTTTAATATCGTATTTTTACTGTTTATTTAATGAAAACATATTGCGTGTAATTTTTTTATTACTTAATTATATTTTCCATCAATTGTTATAAGTCTTTGAAATTAAAATCAACGACTCCGAATTATTTTTGACATGGTGTGTATGCAAATTATGGTAGGGAGAATTACACCCAGATCTTCTGAGGTTTGTCACTTAATCATTCAAACCCCTTAACATTTGAAATATTATACACAGACCCCCTAAAGTTTATACGCACGTAATACTTAGACCATTGTCATTAGTATATCCATTAGTAAATTACACCCAGACCCCTTGAAGTTTGTAGGTGTGTAACACTTACACTCCTCAAGTTTAAAATGTTATACTTAGAAAAAAAAATACTTCAATCAAAAATAGAATATTAAATATTTTAAATTTTACAACCAAAATTTATGTTTTATTATGACATTTATTGAAATAAAATAAAAAATAAAAATCTAATTTTTAAAAAAAAATTATAAGTAATATACAATGATATTATCTATTGGAATCTAATTTGGTCGTTTAAACGACCAAATTAAACTACCAAATTACCCCAATTTAAGTTAAAAGATATTGTGTCAATTACAATTTGATCTCTTATTTAATATTTTTTTTTAATTTTATTCCAATAGATAGTATAATTATATACCAATTATGATTTTTTAAGAAAACATTAAATTTTTAATTTTAATTTTATTTCAATAAATGACATAATAAAACATGAATTTTGGTTGTAAAATTCATGTTTTATTATGAATGATTTAGACTCTTTGTTTGATTTTTTTAGTTTTATTTCAATGGATAATATAATTGTATACTAATTACATTTTTTAAGAAAAAATAGATTTTTATTTTTTATTTTATTTCAATAAATAATACAATTGAACATGAATTTTAGTTATAAAATTTAAAATATTTAATATTCTATCTTTGATTTGATTATTTTTAGTTGAAGTATAACATTTTAAACTTGATGGATCTAAGTATTATACATCTACAAACTTTAGGGGGTCTGGATGTAATTTATTACAGAGGTCTAAGTGTTACGTGAGTACAAACTTTAGGGGGTCTGTGTATAATATTATAAATATCAAGGGATCTGAGTGATTAAGTGACAAATCTCTAGAGTCTTGGTGTAATTCTCCCAATTATAGTGTCAAAATATGACACAACCGTTAATACAATACAAAATTAGTGGATTTGAATCTTCATTAAGTCATCCATTTTGTAAATGAATATATCAAACACGACACGATTAATAAATAAATTGGGTATAAATGAAATTAATAAAAAAAATACATGACACGATTCGTTTACATATTAATTATACATGATTAATCTATAATACAAACTCAATTTAACATAATTCATTAAATATGAATTAATAAATAAATTAAATATAATTAAAATATTTTTTAATATAAACTCATTAAAATTTAGTACGAATTCACTTCATCTGACACACGTTAAATATAGCTAATTCGAGCGGCGGTCATATGTGGAAGCCTTGTGGATACCATGTGATGAGCCCGAAATTAACTGGGCCAAGTCCAACGAATCAAGAGAAGCCCACGCCATCTCGGAGCCCAAGTCAACAAGTTGAGGAGAAGTCTAAGGGAAAGTCAAGGAGGAGTCCAAGGGGACACCCTCAAAAAGGGCCACCCCAAGGGGCACCGCCCAAAGGAGGCCACCCTAAGGGGACCCCTCATCTCTTTTGTTTCATGCTCCATCTCCTTCACTTTGTCACTCCTACTCAAGTCCAAATTACGGAGGGCATAAATGAAAATTGGAAATACGGCCGTAAATCAATACGAGGTACAAAGGAACTCAAGCCCAAGCCGATAGGGACCAAGGGGGCGCCGCCCATGGGAGGTCACCCAGCTTGGGCGCCGCCCATGGCCTGGCCCTCCTGATCCTCTCCTCCTTTGTCCCCTTGACTCCAATGAAGGTCCAAGCCAAGTCCAGTTCAAGATCCTCCTCCGACGGAATAGGGACACGAGGGAGAAAATATCGGGATACGGAGATCGAATCCTACCATGAGTATACTTGCCAAAGTGGGGAAGTCCTACCTAAATTGTACTTACTAAATTGTAGTGACCGCCTCACCGCCTCATTACACCTATATAATGTAAGCCATCTCCACATAGAGGGCATCACCTTTTTGAGAGCTTGAGACCTTGAGACCTTTACAAGTTGTAATCCCTACACACACTACACCTTCCTACACACATTATCTCTCTCTCTTGAAGCACTGTAATACTCCCGGAGTTACTCTCCCGGTTGCCTTGTTCATCAATAAAGATCTCCGGTCACCGGCGCCGTTCCCGAGAGTGGAGTAGGTCACCCGGACCGAACCACTATAAATCTCAGTGTTGTTTTATTACTTATCGTTTTAATTCCTTGATTGTCATTGATTGCTCATTAATTACACCCGTATATATTTTTGACTGTTGATCTTGCACGAAGACAATTTTGTGCATCATCAGTTTGGCGCCGTCTGTGGGAACGACTAAGTTTCTACTACTTTCATACTCTTTTAATCCATGGCAATCACTACTAGATCAAGGTCTCAACATCCCGGAGACAACAACCCGGCCCCCCGGGAGGAGGTACCACCTCCCCTCTCACCGTTGGAGTCGTCTGCTACGGTGACCCCCGTTGTCGAACAACAACTTGTCACGCCCCATCCCGGTCTCCCAAGGATGAGATGCGACTAGGTTTTAGATACACCTGTTTACGTATATATAATCTGGATTACTAAAATATTAAATAATCCCACAGGTGCAACAACACCACCCATCGCCCTAGTTATCAAGCATGGTGATAAAACCTGTTTCATAACCTGTACTATATATATATAACACCTGTACTAATGGTTTATTTCCCAGGTTATAGATATATACAGAAATCCCACACCCACATAGCATACATCACCAAGTATGCTTGTTGAGTCTATATAAAAATACATACCATTAACTTACCATAATAATCTCACATAAATAAACTAGACAACTCAGCAAAATAAATACACAATAACCTGAGTAGAATCACACGAACTTCGTTAAACCACTAGACACAATTCAACCGACTGGACAGTGGACTGATCTGAAATTTTCCTCTACAATACCTGAAAAAGAGAAACTATAGGGGTGTGAGCTAAACCACGCGCTCAGTGAGTATACATGCTGCATATGAAATGGCAATGATAGTAATACACAGAAGTAGGTAGATACTACGTAGATACACGTATCAAACAACAGCATCACTCCAATTCCAAAGAATTCACAAATCACATCACAGCCATACTACCCCTCATCGGGTAATCGATCCCACATGGATCCGTGTCTCCCGAACCTCCCGGGAACACCACAGTGCTAGCACATCACTGCACGCCCAGTGATCAGGCATCGACGCCCCTGTCTCAAACAGTGCGCCACATTCCACAATACACAATACACAATACAAAACATCAATCAATCACATAAGCACATAGCACATAATCCTGGAGAATTATTATTCTATCATTTCCTATTATCTTATAATAGCATTTCCAAAACATATAAAGATATACACCCACCTCAAAGATTCAGATCTACGACCCTTCGGTCCTATCGGTAGATCCTTTCGGTGTTACCGTATTTGTTCCAATACCGACAGTCTCACCTGCTCCACCTAACACATTTATAATTACAATATCAATATGTTTATCACACATAATAATTAATTATGCACTAATACATGCAAAGTGATGCACCCCAAAATGCCCCAGTAACTCCAGTTACCGCACTATCCACTCACACCTCGCACTTTTATTCTAGGGATCACATTTTCTCCCCAAATTTCCAAAATCAATCACATTAATCATAATTAGGATTAAGTAGGTCAAACACATTGACCGAGGGTCCATTTTCACGTATTTCGACACCGAATCCTAAAAACTGCACTTTTGGCATTCCATATATTTCGCACCGGATATTAAACTCGTTTGCATTCAAAAGTCGCATTATCATGTCAAGCATCATTTAAAAATGTAGCCTACAAAATTCCAGGTTGTTCGGATTAAAATGTACACATGTGATAATACATTTAGAAATTAGGGTTTCGGCGTTACCGGCACCCATTTCCAACTTCTATCGTACATTTCTTTTAAAAAATTATATTTAAACTCACATACCCACTAAATTATTTAAGTCAGCCCCCTAATTGCACTTTTTAAATCACCAATTTCACTCCTATAGTTCCGGTTCCAACCTAGCCCAAAAACATACCGAATATCTCAAATAGCCATTTTTCACATTTTCCTCACATTTAGTTTAATACCCATTTGGAACCCATTTTTAACAGGCCATTAATTATGCTAAATATATTTAATTATACTCATACAAAATCTGTTTCGACATTACTCGAAATCAGCCCATGAAATTAAATTATAAACAGCTCAATAAAACAGCTCATATACTTAAATTAAAATAGCCTACTAATTAAAACATGTCAAGACAGCTCACTAAATTAAATTAAAATAGCCACTAATTTAAAATAAAATAGGCCACATATTTACGTACATAAGAAAATTAATCATCAATCATGCTTAAAATTAATTCTACATACCTTTCTAGCTCACGGTTCAATTAGACCCACGCACGTATATTTCTTTTCTTCTTCTTTTCTCTCTTCCTCACTCTCGGTTTCTCTTCTTCTTCTTTTTTTTCTTCTCTCTTGCTCTCAGTCACTCTCGGCTTCAGAACACCACCAGACACACACACACACTTTGTTTATATATTAAACACACACACACACACCCTTACACTTTATACACACACACACATGGCTTGCATGCACACACACACGGCATACCAAGCTTTTCTCATGCCAACACCTGTAAAGGTGTTGGCTTAACTACACTTACTTCCCCTCAAGTTCCTAAATGATTTCGAAATTTACCCACTAGTATTTTCACTTAATTATAATTTAGCCCACATAATTTTGTTATTATGCATGCAATGCATGATTGGGTCTCACACAACTCCTCAAAACCGTGCAACTGTTGGTGAACCAAAACCAGCAGATTATAGAGTTGATGCTCGCCCAAGGGGGTGTCGCCCCTCACCCCGTGGGAGGAGTCCCACCCCCTCCAACAGGAGAGCCACTGCCTATTCACTCAGGGCGCCAAGCAGCACCCCGCCATGGGGTCCCTCGCCAGAGCGCCCCAGGACCACGCCCGGGTGCCCCTCGCCCAGCAGTCCCTCCTCATGTACCTACACAGGAGGATGAGGGCGAGAACCAGTATGGCGATCATGGAAGCCAGTACCACCACCCGACGGAGGATGTCCCCAACCAGTGGGACGAAAAGATCAGAGAGGTACAGAACCAACTCGGCGACGCCCTCAACGCCATGAAGGCACAGGCGCCCGAGACAATGGACTACCTGGTAAGACGTACCGACACACCTGTTGTTGCTGATATAGTTAACTATCCCCTACCCTCGAAGTTCAAGATGCCTACCATCGAGATCTTCGACGGTACCAAAGACCCCCTCGACCACCTTGACACATACAAGTCCCTCATGCAACTCCACAACGTGTCTGAGGAGATTATGTGTAGAGCTTTCCCTACCACCCTGAAAGGGTCCGCACGTCAATGGTTTGCAAAAATCAAGCCTTCTTCAATTCACTCCTTCGCGGAGTTGAGTAGATCATTCGTCTCCCACTTCATTAGGGGACGCCGACATCAGAAACCTGTGACCCACCTGCTCACCATCAAGCAGGACAGGGATGAAAGCCTCAGAGACTATCTCGCCCGCTTCAACAAGGAAGCTCTCCAGATTGAGGAGCCAGATGACAAGGTAGCATTGGCCGCCTTTATCGCCGGTCTACGCACCTCCAGTTTCATGTTCTCTGTCATCAAGAAGCCGCCCTCCAGCATGCCCGAGCTGCTGTCAAGGGCACAGAAGTATATGAATGCCGAGGACGTTACCAAGGCCCGTCGAGGTGAGTCCTCCCGAGGAGGGGAGAAAAGAAAGGACACCCGCGAAGATAGGTGGGAGGTAGAGAACAAAAGAAATAGAACGGAGGGAATCTCTGTCAAGGACTGTCTTGGTCCCCCACCTCTGAGAGAGCGACAACCATTCACGCGCACTCAACGCCTCGGTGGAGCACATCCTATTTCAGATACAGGATGACCCAACGCTCCGCTGGCCCGAAAAGATGAAGACCGCCCCGAACCGGAGGAGTCCGAACAAGTACTGTCGCTTCCATCGCGACCACGGCCATGACACTGACGACTGTTTTGATCTTAAAAGGCAGATCGAGGAGCTTATACAACGTGGCCACTTGAGGCAGTACGTTGCTGGCAGAGGACAAGCCACCCCACTTGGTTGGGACCAGGATGACAAAGAACGCCAACAACCCCTCGGAGAAATCCAGATGATCGCCTAAAGGCTAGGAGGAGGTGACTCCAACTCCACCAGGAAAATCTCGGCCCACCTATGGGATACCGAGCACCTGAAGATTTTATCTATCCTTTATTAGTTGATTTATTTTGTTATTTGTAATTTTATGAAATAACTTTCTGCGAAGATTATTGTGTCTAGAATTGTTGTGTTTTCCTAAAATTTACAGACAGCTTACAAAAGTCTGAACATGATCTAACAACAAGATAGACAAAAGGCGACCATCGCTAGACGCCCAGCAGCAGGCGCCCTCAGCAGTAGATGCTGACGAGGGGTCTCGCCCTCTCGACCTTGGGCGCCCACCATAATGCCAACGAGGGGTCTCAGAAGCGCCCCCATGATGCCAACAAGGGGTCTCACCCTATCCACCTTGGGTGCCCCCATGATGCCGACGAGGGGGTTCGCCCTCTCCACCTTGGGCACCTCCTGATGCCAACGAGGGGTCTCACCCCCTCTCACTAGGCACTCAGCACCAGGCGCCCAATCTCAGGCGTCCAGCAGCAGGCACCCTGCCTCAGGTGCCCAATCTCAAGCGCCCAGTAGCAGGGCCCCACACCAGGCACCCAGCAGCAGGTGCCCAGCACCAGGCGCCCAATCTCAGGCGTCCAACAGCAGGCGCCCCACACCAGGCACCCAACAGCAGCAGAGGCCCACCAGGCGCCCAGCTCCTCAGCATCATCTCTCATCTCCTCCATCTCTATGGAGTGAGCCTCTGGCCTAGTAGCTCTCTCAAGTGCTACTCGAAGGTCAGTCTCAAGTTGAGCAGCCCTTTCATGCGCTAGCCTCAACTTCTCAGCGGCATCCTCTCGTGCCTGCCGTGCAAGCTATGCGGCATCCTCTCGTGCCTGTCGCTCAAACCTTAACTGCTCTTCAACAGCATCATGTGCCCGCCTCTCCGCTGCATGGACATCGATCGCCTCCTTGATCTTCAACGTATTTGTAAACAAGCAGGGCAAAACAGCAGCCACCTATAGGCATTCAAAGCCAAAAGTATAAAGAAAGAAAGCCAAGTACAAAGTCAAAGAGGAGTGCGAGACACACTTAGTAAACCTCTGCTACGGCAGCCATCTCCCGAGACTATACGTAGCTCGGTCTATGACTCTGCTCTCGCGCAAGTAGTCACATTTGCTACGGGGGCCATCTCCCGAGACTATACGTAGCTCAGCCTATGACTCTGCTCTCGCGCAAGTAGTCACCTAGTAAGCCTCTGCTACGACAACCATCTCCCGAGACTATACGTAGCTCGGCCTATGACTCTGTTCTCCCGCAAGTCACCTAATAAGCCTCTGCTACGGCAGCCATCTCCCGAGACTATACGTAGCTCGGCCTCAGCTCAGGCGGCCCTCTCATGGGACGTCTACAACTCTGACTTTGTTCTCATGCAAACAATCTGCCTCTCTCTTCAGGTAATCATGTTAGATATTTTAATGTTGAAATAACATTATTTTTGTCAGGCACACTTTTCAAACTCAGGTCGTCCGCATTGGAGTCTCAACTCCTACAGCAGTACAACAACTAACTCTTATACACACATGAGTCACAATCTGGGAAAGAGTGGGGGCACCACCGGGTCCCATCTCTTGGGAAGCAACCCAGCAATCGGACACTAACCGAGAAGCACTGGGGGCATAAAACCTCGGTCTCTTGAGAAGAGGGAAAAACTCTACTCTAAAAAGCAAAGAGAGCTTCCACTGCTGCCCATTCAGTGCCCAATCTCTTCCTGGCGCCACCCAGTTCTCCCTCTCGCCCAAAGGAGGCGCCCAAAATCCCTTGCAATGCTCTTTTCTCGCCTGTCAAGCTGGCGCCGCCCACCAAGCCTCCCTTTACATTTGATGCCATACTGGGGTCCGCAGTAAAGAAGGCGCTGACGTCGCCCATGGGGATGGGTCCTCCCATCTCGCCCAGTCTCTCGGCTCACATTTACAACTGCCTAGTGCAAGACTCAAGCCGCCAGCACGTGACAGGGCGTCGCCCACACTGCCCATGGACTCCTCGCCAAAGCCCCTCCTCACTTTGCATCAAGAAAGCAAAAAAAAAAAGAAGAGGAAGAGGAGGAGGCAGCGCCCAGGAAGGTGGCGCCAAGAAAAAAAAAAAAAGAGAGGAGGAGGCGGCGCCCAAGAGGAAAAGAAAAAAAAAAAAAAAAAACCAACGCCCAGGGAAGCGACGCCCAAGAGTAGAAAAAAAAAAAAAAAGAGGAAGAGGAGGAGGCAGCGCCCAGGAAGGTGGCGCCAAGAAAAAAAAAAAAAAGAAGAGAGGAGGAGGCAGCGCCCAGGAAGGCGGCGCCCAAGAGGAAAAGAAAAAAAAAAAAGGAGAAAGGAGGAGGCGGCGCCCAAGAGAAGAAGAAAAAAAAAAGGAGAAAGGAGGAGGCGGCGCCCAGCCCAAGTGAAAAAAAAAAAAGGAATAGAGGAGGCGGCGCCCAGCCCACCAAAGCCAAAAAATTAAGAAGAAAAAAAAAAAAAAAAGAGAAAAGGACAAAGCAGCCAACGCCCAGCCCAAAAGCAAGGGAAAGAAAAAAAAAAAGAGAAAAAAGGCCCAAGGGAGGCCAACGTCCAGAAAAAAAAAAAAAAAAAAAAAAGTGTCTAAAATTGATAAATTCATCAGAGTTCCAAAGATGAAAAAGTACCATGGGAAGCAAGAAAAATCACCCAGATGAAGACGAAACACATGCCCGCAACCCCCTTCCTCTCGCAAAAAAGTCAGAGGCTTGGAGCATGGGGGGCAAATGATGAGCCCGAAATTAACTGGGCCAAGTCCAACGAATCAAGAAAGGCCCACGCCATCTCGGAGCCCAAGTCAACAAGTTGAGGAGAAGCATAAGGGAAAGTCAAGGAGGAGTCCAAGGGGACACCCTCAAAAGGGGCCACCCAAGGGGGCGTCGCCCAAAGGAGGCCACCCCAAGGGGACCCCTCATCTCTTTTGTTTCATGCTCCATCTCCTTCACTTTGTCACTCCTACTCAAGTCCAAATTACGGAGGGCATAAATGAAAATTGGAAATACGGCCGTAAATCAATACGAGGTCCAAAGGAACTCAAGCCCAAGCCGACAGGGACCAAGGGGGCGCCGCCCATGGCCTGGCCCTCCTGATCCTCTCCTCATTTGTCCCCTTGACTCCAATGAAGGTCCAAGCAAAGTCAAGTCCAGTTCAAGTTTCTCCTCCGACGGAATAGGGACACGAGGGAGAAAATATCGGGATACGGAGATCGAATCCTACCATGAGTATACTTGCCAAAGTGGAGGAGTCCTACCTAAATTGTACTTACTAAATTGTAGTGACCGCCTCACCGCCTCATTACACCTATATAATGTAAGCTCTCTCCACATAGAGGGCATCACCTTTTTGAGAGCTTGAGACCTTGAGACATTTACAAGTTGTAATCCCTACACACACTACACCTTCCTACACACATTGCCTATCTCTCTTGAAGCATTGTAATACTCCCGGAGTTACTCTCCCGGTTGCCTTGTTCATCAATAAAGATCTTCGGTCACCGTCGTCGTTCCCGAGAGTGGAGTAGGTCACTCGGACCGAACCACTATAAATCCCTGTGTTGATTTATTGCTTATCGTTTTAATTCCTTGATTGTCATTGATTACTCATTAATTACACCCGTATATATTCTTGACTGTTGATCTTGCACGAAGACAATTTTGTGCATCATGACCATGTTTAGAACTTTTCAACCGATGTTGATAAGCACTAGTAGATAAAAAGGACAAACATTATTGATAAAGTGGATTGCTTTTCCTGACCAATTATCACGGTTCACATAGCATTTTTGTCTAATCATCTTTTTAAGGGCATCATTCAAATCGTGTCTCTTCTACCGTATTATATTTGTATTATTTTAATTTTAATATTTAATATATGCTCCTAAAAATTATAAATACAGAACACGTTCCTCGCTTATCATTTTTTTTTTTTTGGGTATCATTGAACTCGTGTCTCTTCTATTCATATCAGATCATAATCATATCATTCTAACTTATTAATTATACTATGTTTAATTTAATATGCTCCTGAAAATTATAAATACGATACACAAGTAATTATATCATTTTAATTTATTAATTATATTATATTTAATTAAATATGCCCCTGAAAATCATGAATATGATATGCATTTTGTGTTCCTCCCTCATCATCTTTTTGAGGGCATCGTTCAACTCGTGTCTCTTCTATTCATATCATTCTAACTTATTATTTATATTATATTCTAGTAAATCATAAATAAGAAATTAATATGATCTATATTCTTTTTCCTCTTTATTAAATCTATAACACACAGGTCTATGGTAAATCAAGCTATGGATTATTCAGATTCATATAAACGTTAGAAATAGTTGCTCCAAAATACCAAATGCAATAACAATCTAATTTGGAGATAATTCGTATAATATTAGATCAATAGATTGAAAAAAAAACTTACATTTCTCTTATAAAATTGGTAAAATGGGTATGATACTAACCCAATATTCTTTTGTAATTGGTGTTAATTAATTGTGTTATTTTCGGGTTTGAAGTATAAAATTGACAACCTCTATATATTCTTTTAAGTAAGCTACACATATAGTCCTTAAGCTATGACTTTTGTGTTAATTAAGTTACTAAACTTTTTTTTTGTTTCAATTGAGCTCATGAACTCTCTAATTGTGTCAATTGAGCCATTCTACCTGCCTCTGTTAGATTTTTTTAATGGAAGTGGCGAAGTGTGACACTTGCCTGACACAAATGAGTTAGAGTGAACTATACATATAGTCCTCAAACTATGACATTTATATCAATTAAATTCATAAATTTTTTTCATGTCAATTATGACTATACATATGCCTTTAAACTTTCTAGTTGTGTCATTTGAGTTCTTTTGTCTTTTTGTGTCATATTGTCACGTGAGTGGCACATTCTAATAGAGGAGAAATAATTGGGTGTAATGGTGACACCACGTTATTATTGACACGCGGTGCCACCATCTAATAATAAATTTACAAATGGGTAAGGTAAACCGCACTTAAATAGTTATTAATTGACATGACAAGATAGTTAATAGAATATGTAGCATCCACCAACTTACATGTTATCTTATCACTGAATGGTTATACCATGTTAGCATGATGACGTTATGTTACCGTTACACCCAATATTTTTTCCTAATGAAGACAGATAGAAGGGTTCAATTGACACAATTAAAGAGTTCAAGGGTTCAATTGACCAAAAAAAAATTTATGGGTTTAATTGACACGAGGGTTGCACTTTAAAGGTCATATATGTAATTTATTCTAATTCTTTTCTACTTTTTTTCATAAACTACCTTTTCAATGGAAAGATATTTGTTGTATTTATTGCCAGCCAGTGTCGAGAGAGAGAGGCTTCCCTCATTGTAGTCAACTGGAGAAAGGATAAGAACTCTGTGGGCCTTCTGTTCATTCCAAGCACTCGCATTCACACAGAGAGAGAGAGAGAGAGAGAGAGAGTAAATGGTTAGGCAATGGAAAGAAATGGGAAGCTGGGAAGGAGGAGGTGTTGAAGGTTCAGGCACTGCAGTTCTAGTGTTGTGGTTGGTTTTATTCAGCCTCTCCCTCATCTCAGCTATTATCTTCTCCTGTGCAGATGGTGCATCCAAAGAGAAAGCCTCAGCCACCCATACCGACACTTACGGCACCGCTTGTGCCGCCGGGTGTGGCGGAGACTGTGGTGGTTGAATTGAAGCCCATCTTGGTATCCATCAGAAACATTTGTAGTCTCATGAACCATATTGAAATCTGCAGAATCAAATAACATTGCAGTTTTCTAGTACTTTTGCTTAATCTTCCACGGTTTCAGTGTATATGTCAGAGGTAGTTGGGGGCACAATTTCATATTCTTGTAAGATCTGTATGTAATTCTATGCTTCTTCTTCAATATATAAGCTCGTATCAGCCCATTAGTATGCAAATTGTTGTGTATTACTCAAAAAGTTACTACCAAAACTACAAGGTGAAACTCGAGCAGATTCGACTGGTTGAGAAGTCTACCTAATTGATATAATTAATTTATGAAATCTATAAACCGAGTTCAACAGTGTCAATATGTACCTGCAACTTGAATACTACCCAAATTAAAATGGGATAAGTTTATTTAGAATCTCTACTTTCGGAGTATTGGGCACTTTCAACTTGATCTGCTTGAATTCCAGCCTCTACCTACAAGGTCAACATATCTTCTATTTTCTTCTTTGGTTTCCCACCATGGATGATTCATATGCTTGAATCAGTCAACAGAAAATATTCAGCAGAATCAAGGGGAGCCTCCATCTTCAAAGCAAATTGGATAGAGATGTTCAGATAGACCATGAAGGAAGAGTTGGTGTTAAACAACTATCTAATCCAAAAATTTAAGTTGTTAGAGATATAGGAATAGGATGCAACTTTAGTAATTATATTTCAACACGTTCTCCCTCACGTGCAGGCTAGATTTTGAACCTAACACGTGAAAATCTTTTAATAATTAAGGTGACAGTGAGATTCGAATATATGACCCATACTCTTAATACCCATACTCTAAATTTCTCATGCTATATTAAAATTATAAATTATAGATAGAACAAAATTCCGTACATCAAACGAACCATAGATTTATAAGTTTCAAACCTTCATAGTTCATAGATGGATATGATCACAAGTGTGATTCACTTGCTATTTTATCGCTGGTTGGTGGCATCACGTGTTATTGATGATATGGTGTCACTGTTACATTTAATATTTTCTTGTATTTTGTATTTTGCATTAACAAGTCTATGACTTCTATTAGAAAATGACTTTGATCAGTTTCGATTTCTTAACTACTCTTTAAAAAATCCTAAATTTTATTGAAATCAACCTTAATTGATGATGAATTACTCATATTTACTTAAAAGTTTTAATTTTGAAGTTGTTAATTCACACCTACATCTCCCTCTTCTCTCTCCGCTCTCATCTTATTTTTTTGTGTGTATTTTAATTTTACATTACATAAAAAAAAAAAAATAATAAAGAAAATAAAAACATTATTTATTACAATATAAATGTTGCACCTGCTCCATGTACCATGTTTGGTATTTGATTGGGCATGGGTGAACCTCAGTCGCACCCAGCGGTGCACCTGTGCTAACAGCTCACCACCATCACCGTCCCTTGAACGGTCAACAACCTGGCAAGATCGTTCGGTTTCTTTCTCCTTCTCTCTCTCTCTCTCTCTCCTAGAAAAACTTTCAAGCTCCATAGTTTGGTGCATAATACCTGTCACAGTAATCACTCGGACCACACCACACTTCCTTCATCCACAATCCAAACCACCCCATCCACCCACCTTAATCCCAACCCTTCAACAACCCAGTAACCACAAACCCTAATTTCCTCAATTCCCAATTCAGATGTTGATTTTTAACTGATCGAAAACCAACAAAATTTGGAATTGGAAATGTTTGGGGCCGTCCAAATGGGATTATTGGCGGCCTGCATCGTACTCTTCGTGCCGATGGGAATGGCCGGTTGGCATTTGAGCCGTAACAAGGTTCTCTTCTTCAGCGGCGCTCTGTTCATCACTCTCGCCGTAGGTGTACATCTCACACCCTATTTTCCCACAATTTCCAGTTTCATGTCATCCATTTCATCGTCCGTTGTTGTGATAGAAAATCGTGGTTCTTGCATTTCTTTACTCCAACAAGTTGAATACGATGTGAAATTGAATAATAATGATGTGTACTGGGGTTGGGAAAAATCGAGACCTGTGGAGGAATGTGAGTTTCAGAAATTGGCTAAATCCGATGCTTCCGATTTGCTCAATGGTTCTTGGGTGGTACTAGCTGGGGACTCGCAAGCGAGGTTAGTTATGGTTTCATTGTTGAATTTGGTTTTGGGTTCTAAGGAAATGGAAAAAATTCGGGGTGATTTGTTTAAGAGGCACAGTGATTATAAGATTGTGGTGGATGAAATTGGAGCCAAATTGGAATTTATTTGGGCGCCTTATATCAGCAATCTGACAGATTTGCTGGTGGAATATAGGAAAAATAAGAATTACCCAGATGTTTTGGTTATGGGTGCAGGGTTGTGGCATATGTTACATGTGACGAATTCATCGGATTTTGGTGTGAATTTACGGTTATTGAGGGATTCGGTGGTGTCTTTGCTTCCCATTTTGCCAGCTGAATTTGGTACTAATGGGCCAGTAGCAGGGTCTGTTTCCATTCGGTCAACTCATATGTTTTGGCTTGGCATGCCTATGTTGGTAAACTCAATTTTGAATACACAGGAGAAGAGGGAAAAGATGTCTGAGACAATGCTAAATGCTTATGATGAAGAGCTTTACAGAAGTAAGCTCTTGCGCCAATCTGGTGGTCCTCTTCTGTTGCTGGATATTGAAAAATTGAGTAAAAAATGCGGGGTCTGGTGTTCATTGGATGGGATTCATTATGATGGAGCCGTTTATGAAGCTTCTGTTCATATCATGCTCAATGCATTGCTCATTGAATCACATCAGAAGTTATCATAGAATAAGTTTGAATACCTTTTCGACTCACGAGGCACCAACCGGCTTGAAGAACATGAAAGTGTTCCCAACAAATCGAATGATAAATGCTCTTGCATAGGTGATTTTTTTCCCACTTTCTTCCTTTGATGACACAGTAACTTGGTAGTGAAAATTTTGTGATTGTAGTTCCATATTGAGTTTCATTTTTCCCCTTCTTTCAACATGTATGAATAGGGAATACTTACACGACTTGTTTTCCATACTGATTGAAACTGCTCATGTACCACCAATTTTGATGTGAGGAGTATAAAATTCTGTTTGAATGTGAACCGGTGCTTTGCAGTTCTATAAAAGCCATTGAGACCGTGTTAGTAACTTCTTTTTTGTTTTTTATCACAGTGTTGCTTTTAGATTTGGATTTTGAGATTTAAGTGCACAGTATGAAATCAATGTTGTGAAGAAATGGACAATACAACAAATACTACTTTTATATGTTTTAAATTTATTTGTCTCTCTTTTGGTATGTCCTTAAGAAAATTAGTATTGTGCTGGGACAGAAAACAAAGAAAATAGTCTCTTCCAATGTATACACTTGGTCTCCAAAGGAATTAAGTCCTAAAAGCCATCTTTTGTTTTCTTCCTTGTGTGGATTAGTGGATACAAAGCATGGTTTTAGCAGATAACAATTTGCATGTTCTTGCATCCAAACCTAGCTACTGCATGCTTGTAATTGAGTTGAAAAACCTCGAAAAGACAAAAAAAAATAAAAATGGTTGGCACCTCAGATGAAACAAGATATTTTTCTTAAAGCAGCATCCTTTTCATCACTGTTACAGTAGGATCCATCCTCCTTTTTTTGTAACATTCCCCTTCTAAATTTGATCTAGAATCCCTGACTTTTTTGATAGTTTTAAAACCCCTTTTTCTCTTTAATGTTCATGGTTGTGTTTTCATAGAATGAATATTCCTATTTGTTGGGCCTTGACATTTTCCTGATTGAATAAGATTTAGATGTATTGGCTTTTAAAACAGCAACGTTCAAAGTTTTATTGCTAGGGTGGCGGTTTGGGGCAAAGATGTTTGAAATTAAAAATATTGACTTTGTGGTGGTGGTAAACGGAAATATTAGAGGGGGTTGAGATTGCTTTGTATGCGGATGGAGAAAAAATAAATGCTTATGCATTTTGTGCACTTCTATGCGTTTTAATTTATCATCGCCTTTATTCTATTGGGATTTTGCTCAATATGAGCTTGCCTAAATTAAGTTGAGTGTAAAGTGGAAGTGAATATGCCTTTAACTAATGTCTTAGTTTTTGTGGGGGCTATGATTTTTTTGTTTGCAAAGGTTTTCATGTTTGCTAATTTTTGTGGGTTTGGCTTGTTTATTTCGGCAAAAATTTTTTATGAAGATTGAAAGCAAAATAGTTGATGTAACTGTTGGTATATATGTTTGTGCCTTCAGACAAAAATGTAGAAAAAAATTTGGGCTTTTGGGTGTGATTGGCTGGTCTTTAATTTGTGCACAAGTCATTTTAGGTAACTTTTGATTTTTCTATGGAATTTGTTACTGGCAGTTGTTGGTTTATTGAGTATACATTCTCTGTCAATGTCTCAAATGACTGGTTTTGAAGATAAAAAAGAGTAAAATGAGTGGTTTTGAAAAGCTAATGAACATTGGTTACCTATGTTCAAAATATGTTGTTTGCTTCTCCAGCTTATTTTTAGCTGAAAATGATGAGATCAGGCCTGGTATACAAAATTAGGGTGTTTTGGATGGTGATCTTGAGTTCTGGTGTTTGGTTGTTTTGGTATAACAAAAGTTATGTGGTTTTAACTTTATATTAGCTTAAGTTCTATATTCTATTGCGTGTTACTTATGTGTAATGTGTAAATTTTTAATTTGATGCAGTGTTGGTATCTCTTTATGAATGTTCTAACGTTACATATGGGGATTAAAAAGGTGGTGTAGATGGAATCTGATGTATTTTTTTGTCGAAAGATATGTATGATATAATATTTGTAACGCCCAAAATCTATGTTCTATTGATTTCAGGAAACTCTTAATGCTGGTTTTTACAAAGTTTGATGTAGTTGAGGTGGGTACAGTGTCGAAGAACATTTTCATTGATTTTGGGTATCATGTAATTGGTTGAGTTTCCCTGCCTAAATTTGTACTATATAAAATGTCTCTTTCAAATTTGGATTGAGATGCAATCAACTCCTTCTGATTTTTTTTTTTTTTTGATATTTGACTCCTTCTGATTTAAATGTCAACGAATTGTTCCCTCAAAGTTTGTATAATTTTCAATTAACTTAAATTGTTAGTTTAGACAATAAAAAATAATAAAAATTAAATAACATGATCTCAGATTTATTGAAAATAAAAAATTATCCTAAATTCGAAATTTTTTTCTAACATAAAAAAATTTCTTATTCTTGTTCTCAATACAAAATGATGTGAAGGTTAATCTTGTCTCTTTGTAAAATTTGAGACTGTGTAATTTATAAATGAACTAGTTATTGCCTGTGCCTGAAGGCACAGAATAATAAAAAATGATAAACAATAAACATATTTGTATTCATATCCAGAATTAAATCACAAACATAAAAGAGAGATAAATGAATTTAAGTATCGATTATAGTGGAGTGAGAGGTGGTGGTGGTAGGAGACGGTGATAGTTGTGGTGGGTGGCAATGACCGTGATGGCGGTGATGGCGGCGAGGGCGACGGCGGCGGTGGTGGTGATGGCGGCGGCGGTGGTGGTGGGCGCGGCGATGGTGGTGGTGGTGGTAGAGGTAATGGTGAGACGGTTTCAAACACTATTATTTTTTTTAAAATACTTATGATAAATAATTTCTAAAAGTAATTTTAAAAAATCACTCCAAACACACCCTTAAGGCCTATTTTTCCTATTAAATTTAGGGTGTTAATATTAGCCGTTAGATTTACTTTAAAGTAAAATTTAAAGCGATCTTAACCGCGAATAGCAAAAGTCATTTTGTTTATCTTTTGAGATTTGAATTGTAAGCTACTTTATTATATAGATGTTTTATATTATTTTTTATTGTCAAAATTAATGTCTTGACTTAATTTATAAATATTCAAACTTTAAAAGAGTTAATTGTTAAATTTAAAATCAGAGAAAATTGATTGAATGTGACCTACATTTAAAGAAGACATCATATAATTATAACTAACCATATAAAATGACACAATTTAAAAATAAAAATATAAATATAAAGATGAGACAACACGAATTGACACTTCAGCACACATGACTTAATAGTCCCATCAAAATTAAGGACGGTGCAGTTATATGGGTCCATCGAAGCAAGACAACAGTCGAGGTATTATAAATGACTTAAATATTATATTATATTACTAGTCATTACCCGTGCCTGAAGGCACTATATAACAAACAAAAAATTCTTACACAATTGTCCAAATTCAAAAAGAATGGGCCAAAAATATTCATACCAATTCTTCTTTTAAAATGACTCGAAATATATCGCCGATCATATCCTCCATATTAATAGAACTGTCGTAAAAATATATACAACTCTTCAAAACAATACCATATATACAAATACCTCCGAAAAAAAAACAAATATTAACATAATCCATTGAAATTTACAATTTTTAAGTAATAAATAAAGTTTTTCTCATTTATAAGACTCAAGAATTTATCACATTTACCACCACTCAATCCAATAATAGAATATAATTATAAACTTAATCACCATATTTTCAATCCACCCTATCTCCATGTAATTTATATCTCAAGCCAAACAAAAAAAAAATTACTAACATAACACAATTAAATTCACAATCGTTAAGCGATAAATAAAATCAACTAAATCTTACTCATTTATAAAACTCATGAATTTATCACCACTATCACCATTCAACCCCAAATGGCACAACAAAATTATAAATTTAATTACCAAATTTTCAATCCTTCACATATAAATATACACAGAAACATACTCTCACACATTTTTTTTTGGCTACCAACAAACCTTTCTAATTAATAACTGCTTTTATTAAAAATATAATAATTCAAGTTTTTATGATAAAATAATAATAAATTAATATCTAATTAAAAAATAGGGAAAAAATACTGATTTCCCCTGAGTTTTGACAATATTATGAAGACACCCCCTGATATTTTATAAATAACACGAAAATCCCCAAAATTTAAAATTTATTACACAAAGACCCCTTTGTCTCCCTTCCTTCAATATTGCTAACGTAAAGTGATGATTTTATCCCAAAAAAATTATTATTTTTATAATTGTCTTTCTCCAACTTGAGTACCCAAAAAAATTAAAAATTTAATAAAATAAAATAAGATTTGATTTAGTACCCAAAAAATTGATATAATTTAGTACCCCCAAAAAATTGATTGAATGAATTTTAATATCAATTTGATAACAATAAAAATTAATTTGACAAAGTTGAATATAAATTGGACAAAATTAAATGTCAATTTCTGATAAAAATATATATTAATTTACAATTTAAGGTTCATTTCGTGTTTAATATTATTTGTTGTTGATTAAACCAACATGAAATTGACCTTAAACACTAAATTTTTTTGTTGTATATAAACTTAAAAATTTGTATTTTAACCCACATAATTTAAATACAGATTTTTTCATAGCATAGCGTATTCTCACTTACTATATAATTTAATTATTCTTTATTATTTTTATAATCAATTTCAATTTTGACTTCAACTTTGAATATTCGTAAAATTCAAGCAAAGTTAAGTTTAAACAAAAATATATACTTTATATTTGACAATCAAATTCAGCTAAATTCGAATTCTAATCATAATCACGTCAAACCGATAATTGAGTAAACCGGTAAAAATTTTTAACACGAACACGAACCATTTAATAAACAGGTAACACGACACAACTCGTTTAACCCATTTACAAAAAAATAAAAAATAAATATTATTTTAATAAATTTTTACACTCCATTTATTTGCTTCCAACTGTACTTTCCTCAATTGAAGGAATTCCAGCCAACAGCTCACGTGAAAATCACACCACAAAGGTTGGTTAAAATGAGAAGTTCACTACCCTTTTTATAGGCAACTGAAGTCTCCCCTCTCCACTCCTTGTCGATGTGGGATTCAAAGAAAAGGGTCAAAAGGCAATTCAATGTCTCAAGGCTCAAAACTTCACTTTCCTACTATTGATATGCTTATTTTTTTTTTTTTTTGAAGTGTTTTCTTTATTTTTTTTCTTTACTCATTCATTATTTTATATATATATAATTTATTATTATATTAAATTTATTTAAACGGGTTGACAGGTCTCACCCGAATATGACCCGTTTATTAAACATATGTTAATAAACATATATACTTTGTTAGCGATAATCCTTGTTATTGTACTATTATTTTGTTAATTTTAAATTACGTGTTTGAACTGTTTATTATATAAATTGAATTATATATATAGATATAGATATCAATATAAATATATAAATATGACGGCATATGTTAATGAACTTATATTTTTTTTAGAGATAATCCTTATTATTAGAGTTTTAATAGATTTTAGATATATTTTATTTTTATTATATATAGATATATATGTGTGTGTGTGTGTGTGTGTGTGTGTATATATAACCGTCCAAGTCAATCTCTCCCATGGTTTGAATGGAAATGAGGAGAGATAAAAAAGAATGTAGTAAAGTCCTGTAAGGATGTAGATATCTCTCCAATGGTTTGAATGGGGATGAGGAGAGATAAAATGAATGTAGTAGAGTCATGTAGTAATGTAGATTAATTAGAATCGTTGGATCAAAAACTTAAAAATGATCTGAGCCGCAAAAAGCTAAAGACAAATAAATCTAGCTACTTTATTATATAGACTAGTCATTACCCGTGCCTGAAGGCACTATATAACAAACAAAAAATTCTTACACAATTGTCCAAATTCAAAAAGAATTGGCCAAAAATATTCATACTAATTCTTCTTTTAAAATGACTCGAAATATATCGCCGATCATATCCTCCATATTAATAGAACTGTCGTAAAAATATATAAAACTCTTCAAAACAACACCATATATACAAATGCCTCAGAAAAAAAAAACAAATATAACATAATTCATTGAAATTTACAATCTTTAAGTAATAAATAAAATTTTTCTCATTTATAAGACTCAAGAATTTATCACATTTACCACCATTCAATCCAATAATAGAATATAATAATAAACTTAATCACCATATTTTCAATCCACTCTATCTCCATGTAATATATATCTCAAGCCAAACAAAAAAAAAAATTACTAACATAACACAATTAAATTCACAATCGTTAAGCGATAAATAAAATCAATCAAATCTTACTCATTTATAAAACTCATGAATTTATCACCACTATCACCATTCAACCCCAAATGGCACAACAAAATTATAAATTTAATTACCAAATTTTCAATCCTTCACATATAAATATACACAGAAACGTACTCTCACACATTTTTTTTTGGCTACCAACAAACCTTCCCAATTAATAACTGCTTTTATTAGAAATATAATAATTCAAGTTTTTATGATAAAATAATAATAAATTAATATCTAATTAAAAAATAGGGAAAAAAATACGGACTTCCCCTGAGTTTTGACAATATTATGAAGACACCCTCTGATATTTTATAAATAACACGGAAATCCCCAAAATTTAAAATTTATTACACAGAGACCCCTTTGTCTCCCTTCCTTCAATATTGCTAACGTAAAGTGATGATTTTATCCCAAAAAAATTATTATTTTTATAATTGCCTTTCTCCAACTTGAGTACCCAAAAAAATTAAAAATTTAATAAAATAAAATAAGATTTGATTTAGTACCCAAAAAATTGATATAATTTAGTACCCCCAAAAAAATGATTAAATGAATTTTAATATTAATTTGATAACAATAAAAATTAATTTGATATTAATTTGACAAAGTTGAATATAAATTGGACAAAATTAAATGTCAAATTATGATAAAAATATATATTAATTTACAATTTAAGGTTCATTTCGTGTTTAATATTATTTGTTGTTGATTAAACCAACATGAAATTGACCTTAAATTCTAAATTTTTTTGTTGTATATAAACTTAAAAATTTGTATTTTAACCCATATAATTTAAATACAGATTTTTTCATAGCATAGCGTATTCTCACTTATTATATAATTTAATTATTCTTTATTATTTTTACAATCAATTTCAATTTTGACTTCAACTTTGAATATTCGTAAAATTCAAGCAAAGTTAAGTTTAAACAAAAATATATATTTTATACTTGACAATCAAATTCAGCTAAATTCGAATTCTAATCATAATCACTTCAAACCGATAATCAAGTAAACTGGTAAAAATTTTTAAAAAATTTTAACACGAACACGAACCATTTAATAAACAGGTAACACGACATGACTCATTTAACCCATTTACAAAAAAATAAAAAAAAATATTATTTTAATAAATTTTTACACTCCATTTTTTTGCTTCCAACTGTACTTTCCTCAATTGAAGGAATTCCAGCCAACAACTTATGTGAAAATCACACCACAAAGGTTAGTTAAAATGAGAAGTTCATTACCCTTTTTATAGGCAACTGAAGTCTCCCCTCTCCACTCCTTGTCGATGTGGGATTCAAAGAAAAGGGTCAAAAGGCAATTCAATGCCTCAATGCTCAAAACTTCACTTTCCTACTATTGATATGCTTATTTTTTTTTTTTTGAAATGTTTTTTTTATTTTTTTTTTCTTTACTCATTCATTATTTTTTATATATATATAATTTATTATTATATTAAATTTATTTAAACGGGTTGACAGGTCTCACCCGAATATGACCCGTTTATTAAACATATGTTAATAAACCTATATTTTGTTAGCGATAATCCTTGTTATTGTACTATTATTTTGTTAATTTTAAATTACGCGTTTGAACTGTTTATTATATAAATTGAATTATATATATAGATATAGATATCAATATAAATATATAAATATGACGGCATATGTTAATGAACTTATATTTTTTTTAGAGATAATCCTTATTATTAGAGTTTTAATAGATTTTAGATATATTTTATTTTTATTATATATATATATATACATGTGTGTGTGTGTGTATGTATATAACCGTCCAAGTCAATTTCTCCCATGGTTTGAATGGAAATGAGGAGAGATAAAAAAGAATGTAGTAGAGTCCTGTAAGGATGTAGATATCTCTCCAATGGTTTGAATGAGGATGAGGAGAGATAAAATGAATGTAGTAGAGTCCTGTAGGAATGTAGATTAATTAGAATCGTTGGATCAAAAACTTAAAAATGATCTGAGCCGCGAAAAGCTAAAGACAAAGAAATCTAGCTACTTTATTATATAGATATACATGTGTGTGTGTGTGTATGTATATAACCGTCCAAGTCAATTTCTCCCATGGTTTGAATGGAAATGAGGAGAGATAAAAAAGAATGTAGTAGAGTCCTGTAAGGATGTAGATATCTCTCCAATGGTTTGAATGAGGATGAGGAGAGATAAAATGAATGTAGTAGAGTCCTGTAGGAATGTAGATTAATTAGAATCGTTGGATCAAAAACTTAAAAATGATCTGAGCCGCGAAAAGCTAAAGACAAAGAAATCTAGCTACTTTATTATATAGATTATTTATTTAATTAGGTTTAATACTTTATTTGATAGATTAATTTAATTTTATATTAATTAAATATTTATCATATATTTTTAGTATTATAAACTTGTATTATAAAGATATTTTAATATTATCAGGAGAGGTAATATTATAATTCAACTCAAATATATTATTTTACACATTTACTATTTAAAGTTGTGGTCAAATTATACCTTTTAATGGTAAAATGACAATTGATCAAGTAGTATTCATGATCGATCACGAAATTATCTTAAACAATTATAACTTTACTTTTAAAAAGTATAATTTGACTTAAAAAATAATAATTTTTGATAATGTACTATTTTTTTTGGGCACTATCAAATGGAAAAAGTTACGGTATCGTTGAGGGTACCCTATTGAAAATTATAATTTTTTAAGATTAAGTTATAATTTTTTTAAGATATAAACTTTAATTTTTAAAGGGTATGATTGATCATAAAAAATTGTGATCGATATCGAAGTTGTAACTTTCAAATGTTAAATTACAACTTTTAAAAGTCAACTTATAATTCATGGTCTTCTTTTGTGCAGTTATAATTTTCTTTTTAAATATATAATTTTATTATAAAAAATTATAACCGACAATATGATAATGAATTTTTTTTTTGGGTATTGTTAAACTTCACCTGTAAAATTACCCCATGTGTAGAGAACTTTTCAATGGATGTTGATAAGCACTAGTAATAAAAGGACAATCAATCAATAATCATTGATAAAGGAGAGTGCTTTGCCGACGAATTATCACGATTAACATTATTGTTTGTTCCTGCCTTATCATCTTTTTCAGGTCGTATCATAATATCATGCCATATTCATCTTTTTATTCATATTAAATGTTTATAAATAAGAAATAGAATGATTTGCAGTTCAAATTTACTAGGCATAGGTCTCAGATAAATGAATAATATTTCAAATTTGATAAATGTGAAAAATAGTTTATCCAAAAAAAACCAAAATCAAAACTATCTAAATCTGAAATAATTTATACCATACTTAAATTTATCTTACATTTTGCTTATATCCTTATAATTTTTCCGTAATTTTATGATTCAAACCCGAAAATAACACCACTAATTAACACGGGTTACAAATGGTATAAATTAGTCGTAGACACAAATAGCCCATAAACTATCACCTTTTTTTTTATTTTATGCTTTCAATTATTAGATTTCTCACATTGCATCTTAAAGTAACATTTTTGTTTCACATTGTCTTAATCACAAACGTCTGTTATTTTTTTGATGAAAATTTCTGACATGTTGGGGTAAAATAAAAAAATTACTTAGTTGGAGGGGCAAAATGAAATAACTTTACGTAATAAAAGTTAATAATTAAGGCAATGTGAAACTAATCACATAGTTGAAGGTGTAATGTAAAAAGACGATAGTTGAGGAGGCAAAGTGAAAAAAATGTCATAGTTGAGGTGTCAAATTATAATTTACTAACATAATTTACTACAATCGTTGGATTAACAGCAAAATAATGATATATGGACCTAATCTGAGAACCTAATGATATGGTCTCAATGCAACCATTGAATTTATTGTGAGTTCCAATGTTAGATGGAGCCCACTACCCATCCAATAGTTGTATTGAATTAATTCCCCAGATTAAGTCCAAATAATGTTTTCCTTAGCACCAAATCTTAATATTAATTGGAGTCTACTGTCAATTCAACAGTGATATTAAATTAGGTCAATAAATTTGAATAGCATTATTGAAATTTTTTTTTTTTTTAGAAGAATTGAAAATTGAATATCTCCATTCTCTTATACTTTGTTTTTAACCACCCTTTCGGATTAGGTTCGTATAGCATTGCTCTTATTTAGAGAGAACTACACTGAGATTCCCTAAAGTTTATCACTTAATTATTTAGACCCATGATATTTAAAATGTTACACACAAACCCCTAAAGTTTGAACGCACATAACACTTAGACCCCTATCGTCAATGTCCGATAATATATCTGTTAGTAAATTACATTCAGACCCGCTGAAATTTGTAGGTGTGTAATACTTAAACCCCTCAAATTTAAATTATTATACTTAGACCAAAAATACTCCAATCAAAGATAGAATATCAAATATTTTAAATTTTACAATAAAAATTTATGTTCTATTATGTCATTTATTAAAATAAAATAAAAAATAAAAATCTAATTTTTATTAAAAATCATAATTAGTATGCAATTATACTATCTATTAAAATAAAACTAAAAAATCAAATAATGGATGAAACTGTAATAGATACAATATATTATAGCTTTAATTGGGGTAATTTGATAGTTTAATTTGATTTTATTTCAATAGATAGTATAATTGTATATTAATTATAATTTTTTAAGAAAAAATTAAATTTTTATTTTCGATTTTATTTCAATAAATGACATAATAAAACATGAATTTTGGTTTGTTCTATTATGAATGACTTAGACACCTTGTTTGATTTTTTAGTTTTATTCTAATAAATAATATAATTGTATACTAACGATTTTTTTTTTAAAAAATTGAATTTTTATTTTTCATTTTATTTCAATACATGATACAATAAAATATGAATTTTAGTTGTAAAATTTAAAATATTTAATATTTTATCTTTGATTAGAGTAATTTTTGTCTAAAGTATAACATTTTAAACTTGAGGGGTCTAAATATTACGCATCTGCAAACTTCAGGAGGTCTAGGTGTAATTTATTAATAGACATTGCCGGTAGGGATTTAAGTGTTACGCGCGTACAAATTTTAAGGGATTTCTATGTAATATTTTGAATGTCATGAGATTTGAGTGAGTAAGTGACAAACCTCAGGAGGTTTAGGTATAATTCTCCCTAATATTTATTGCCTGCTGGTTTAGAGAGAGGCTTTCCCTCATCGTATTCAACCAGAGAAAGGATAAGAACTCTGTGGTCCTGCTATTCACACACACACACACAGATAAATATATATATATAGAGAGAGAGAGAGGGAGAGGGAGAGGGAGAGAGAGTGAGCAAAATGGTTAGGCAATGGAAAGAAATGGGAAGCTGGGAAGGAGGGGGTGGTGGAGGTTCAGACACTGCAGTTCTAGTATTGTGGTTGGCTTTATTTAGCCTCTCTCTCATCTCAGCTATTATCTTCTCCTGTGCAGATGGTGCAACAGAAGACAAAGCCTCAGCCACCGCTTGTACCGCCGGGTGCGGCGGAGCCTGTGGTGGTTGAATTGAAGCTCATCTTTGTATCCATCAGTAACATTTCTACTACAGGCTCATGAACCATGTTGAACTATGCATAATCAACATTGCAGTTTTTGTAGTTTTGCTTCTTCCATGGTTTCAGTGTTTACCAGGAAAAGATTTGAATTTACATAGCACATAGAACGTAGCAAGAACTAAGAAGTCATATGGTTGAGAGGTAGATGTGGGCACAATTTCATATTCTTGTAAGATCTTTTATGTAGTATTTTAATTCTATGGTTCTTCTTCAATATATATAAGCTTATATCAGCCCATTACTATGATATTGTTGTGTATTACCGACCAAGTTACTATCAAAAGTACAAGTAAAGGGTGAAACTTGGGCGGATTCGATGGGGTTGAGAGTTCAACTTAGTTGATCTAAGATATAAAATATTTAATCCAAGTTCATCCTAACCTGAATGTCAACCAATACCCTTCAATTCGAGTATCATCCAAATTTAACATTTTAACGTGGATAGGGATATTTAGATAGACCATGAACTAAGATTTGGTTCATAACCCATGAAATATATGCGGTAACCTTCCCGAGTTAAAAGTTATACAATTGAGGTGTGTTTGGTTTAGCATTAAGAAAGATCGGATTGGACCAATCGCATTTCATATCTATCTATCAGGTCCTTAGACTAATTATAGTGATAATGCTTCATCATCTCATGTTTGGTTCAAGTATTAAGAAGTAGTAAACCCACATTTATCCCATCTAATATTTTGTTTGAATGGAGTATTGAATTATGGTATAAACAATTAATGTTCTTTATATCCTAAATGATATAAAGAACACTAAATAATCATGATAAAGAGTGATATTTATATTCTAGAGATTCTTAAGGATAAAAATATTTTTTGCCTAAATACATCCTAACCAGATTATTTTTATTATTATTATTTTGATTAGACCTAACCAGATTATTTAAACCCACAAAAAAGAGGATTTATTTAAGAAGCTGTAGATGGTATTAAATACACTATTCATCCAAACCGGTATATTTCTAGGTGATAATAACGGGCCCAAAATATATATTCAAACATGGATATAAGAGAAATAAGGTGGGCCTAATATTATTTTTTTCAATTTCTCCTTCCTAATATCTAAAGTAAACACATCTTTTTAGTTTTAGGTATATTGAGGATAGTATTGTTAATCGAGTCGAACTTTGTGAACTCGTTTAAACAATTATTCAAGTTCGGCTAGTTTGAAAAATGAGTCGAACCCAAAATGAGTCTAGCCCAAGTAGCTCGATTATTTTACACATAATTATCAGAACTAGACCGGACATCAAACCGACAGAGGGACCGGATCAATGGTTTACTGGTTCAACTGTTAGGTCAACTGGTTGGACCAGTCGTATAATAAAAAAATAAAAAAATTATAAAACATAATAATTTAGCTAAAAAAATAATATGTTCATAAAATCCAAAGAACAAAGAACATAAACAAAAAGATTACTATTATCACAGTACAAATCAATTCATAACTAGACATTTCACAAATAAAGTAAAGCAACGAACAAAAAGAAAAATATGAAAATAATGAAAGAAGAAATATCTTTGGACTCAATTAAAAATAAGAGTGTGTGTGTGTGAGAGAGAAAGAGAGAGTACTAAAGGACAATCAATGACAGCTAGTGGGATAGAAAGCAGAGAGCTTTCCTTTGAAGAGTGTGAAAGGACCATTTGTCTTACTCACATTTCATGATTAACAGTCACATCGCAGACGAGTGCATCAGAGAGAGAGAGAGAGAGGACTTCACAAAGAGAGATGGAAGATGTCGTGTCTGGAGAAGGAAGGAACTCGTTACAAGATTTCTGATGTCGCCTCGCCTGGATCTCGTCGGCGTTGGAAGGCTTGAACTGCTGTCTGTTCGTCGCCTGAGAAAAAAGGCTTGAACTTTGAAGGCTGAAGTAGAGAGTCAAGAGAGTGAGACCAAATCGTCCGGCTTTAGAACCTGTCTGGTTCACCGATTTTCATAAAAAATCGGTCGGTTTAACAGTTGAAAACAGTTCCCATGCCTATGCGGTTCAACTCAAGAATTGGACCGGTCTAGGCCCCGGTTCACAATTCAACCGGCCGGTCCTATTCTGAACTTTAAGAGTTCGAACCAAGTATTTTATATTCATTTTTCTAAACGAGTTTAAAAAATTGTTCACTGACTCATTTATAACCCGAGTCGAGCTCGAGTCAAGTCTTATATGAGTTGAATCCGAATCGAGCCCGAATAACTCAACTCGTTTAAGAAATGAGTCGAGCCTAAAATGAACCAAACATGAGCCTAATCCGAATAGCTCGATTATTTTACATATAAACGAATTGAACGAACCAAACTTTTTATGTTCATTTTTCTAAACGAGCTTAAAAAATTACGAGTCGAGTCTTATACGAGTCGAATCCGAATCGAGTCCTATATGAGTTGAATGCGAGCCGAGCCCAAAAAGCTCGCCTAAGAGCATTTTCAACCATGACTCAAATTTGAGTAAAAAATTTGATTTGATAAACATGACCCTAATGAACAAACTCAAATTTAAAGAAAAAAAATTTCAAATTTAAATGAGAACAAACTCAAATTTAAAAGAGAACTATTGGATCTTTAAAAGAATGTGAAATCTCATCATTAAAGATTTAGGTAAAGATTTGAATCTCCTTTGATTTGAGTAAAAAAAAACGAGTTTTCCTTGATTTGATATAAGTTTGAGTCAAAGGTTAGAGCAATTTTTTAAGCTTTTTACTAAAATTTAAATTTGAGTCTAAATTTAAATCAGGGTTAGAGATACTCTAATTGAGGATATCAAAATCACAAAAAAGTAATGTTGGAATAATTCGAATTCCTCGAAAGAGTGTCTCAAATTTTGTGCAGTATATACATAGAATATTGGCAGTAATACATTTCTTCGTATTTTTTTCTGGGTTTTATATTTCAAAATCTGTAAATACATGATAACTATGGATCATCGTGTTTTTATGATGTTGTAAACTATGTTAAGTTTTACAAACCTCGACTTTTCCGAATTTCAGTTGATGATATATCCATGCGGAACTTCTCTGCTGGTATTGAGACAAACATGTCTTTCAGCTCCTCTGGAATGTCAAAGTCTTCAAGAACCTATGGTAGAATCATATAATCACATTGCTGAATTTCTGCAAAGATTGACGATGAACGAGAAAACGAATTTCTGAAGAAAAAAAATACTTTAGTATGTGGCCAAACCTTGAAAACCCCATCGATACTTCGCCCGGCCACAAGGAAAATGGACCCTGTTCTTTTGCATCCGGTAAGTATCTCCAACATCTTGCCATGATCCCCATCATAGTATTTTGGCTGGAAAGCAAAAAACTTGTTATAATATCAACAAAATAATATGGAAGGTTTCTATTTAGAGCTTAAGTCTATTCCATTATGCTATCAAAGTAATGTTGGTCTACTATCTGCACTATGACTGAAGTGTCGGGGAAAGGAAAGCGGTTTGGCTTGCGTAAGCAAAGGAAATAAGCCAATAAACGAAATTATCCAAAAGCATTCGTTCAACAGTGATAGTCCAACACAAACATAAGAAAGATGCTCAAAACATTGCGAATCTGGCAAAGAAAACCATCTTAAATCATCCCACACATTAACACACGTACACGTGCACATGCCCACAGACAAACCTCACCTTTGTATATGCACCAATAACGCTGGCAATTGCAATGACAGAGTGCAAGCTTCGAGAATATATATATATATATATATATATATATATATATATTGCAAACGAAACTCTAGAAAAGTTCAAGCAAATCTTTTGGAGAAATTAGATATTACTTACATTCACAAGCCTCACTGCTGTATCTACACCAATAACAAAAGCACTTCCAGGAAAAAGCTCTGATTTCTTATAGAAGTAAGGCTGATTGGATATAATTATTGTCTTTCCTGCATTTCAAATTGAAGTCATTAAAAGCTAAGTTTATTTAGAATCATAAAATGACCTTGGAGCAGTTCAATATACAGAGTTTTACCTACAAAATAATATAAGCAAATCTACAACCACGACATGAAAAGAAAACTAAAAACTAGCAGGAACTTTTCAAAAATTGACTTTCTGGAACTAAAAATAAGGGAATAATGAGCACCACATCTACATAATCGACTTTGAGATACTAGCAAGGAATTCCCATAAATTGAAGCTGAAGCTCTCAGGCCATTGTGCATCAGTTGAAGCCTCTAACCAGTGAATAGTGATCTCCATTCCCACATCACCATCATATTTTTGAAATGAGAATAATTGCCGGAAGTCTATTCCTCTAGGTTATATATGCGTATGAATCAACCAAGACGAGATAGATATTCTGCAATTCTCTGTACAGAGAAATTCACTTGACTCCAACCTATAAAGCCAACTCCCCAGCCTAATCTCATCATTTAAATTGCATAGCCCCTCCACCTTTATGCAGTAATATGAAAACTTATATGATACCAAATGGTTAAAAAATGTTGAAGACATCACAAGGACACATAAATAAATTCGGAAGTCTGAAAAGAAAACAGATGATTAAGGCTCACCAACGTTTTCAAATTGCTTAACACGGTCTTTGATTTGATCTACTGTCAATGGTGGTTTGTCTGCATTTACAGCTGATAACTCAAAGCATGGATACCCATCACCACAGAAGCTGCACAAAAATTAAAAAAAAAATCAACAAGAAGAATATATGCATTCTCAGTGGCAAAGGTAACATGAACACCCTGAAATATAGAATCTCGACACCCATCTTTCATCTCATAAACCATAGCTTCAGCAATTTCTGCAGGGGTCAATTTGTTAATGCATGTTGTTTCCTTCTTTTCGTTATTCCTCATACCTTAGACCGTGAAGTACTAATGAAATCTTCCCCTGTACCCTTGCCAATTTCTCATGAGTTTGCATAAATGTCTCAACCCCTACTGATGCCTCCTGTGCCTAGGCCCTTGCAAATATAATGAAGAGGCCCAGAGTGAATAGTGGTCGGACTGCTAAGGTACCTCATCCACTGTCTTTGTCATGTGAGAATCCAATCTCATCATTTAGTGTTCCTTCTGAGGATCTTCCTATTGACTTTGGAAAGGTTCCCTGTTTCTCAATTTCTATTCATTGTGCATGTCAGGCTTGTCATGCTCTTATCAGAAAAAATGTTTTGAATGAGAAAACATTAGGTTCAGATGAAATCACAATTACGCTCTCACATTTTTACCTTCAGGTAAACAATTATAGGGTGCAGACAGATCTGTGGTGTGGAGCATCTTCCTAACTGGTTTATTGAAGGGTTAAAAGACCAACTAGTTCCGGAAAGGATATGCTCTTAACTTTTAAAATAGATTGTTCTGAAACATTCTCTACCATGGCCAGTATTATTTTTCTCCAATTGTGTTATCTATTGTTCTTACAAAAGTCACCTTTTTTCCAGCTTGACACAAAAATGCATTCCATCATGTTGATCTTCAGAAAGAGGTTATATATAGTAACCTCTTGGGTCTGTTGCTCCAGGGAAGTACATTACACACCTTTTTGAAAGTGAAAAAGGCACATGTTAACCAAACCTCTTGATACTCCAACAGATCCCACCGTGGAGTTTGACGATGACGCATGTCAGTTGCTTACTCATCTCCAAGTTAGAGAAGATTTGGAAATGTATTTTCATAACTCCAACACATGATATTACATTTGCTATTGGTTTTAGCTAATGAAAGGTCCATGGCTGCATGGCAACACATCGGGTGGTTGAGTTACTATCTGAGGTATCTAACAAGAGCTCCTAGCAAAGATCCAGTGCTTAGACCTGTCGAGTGATATGGGGATTCCGACTAATAAGCTGATGACAATGTTTCTAACAGCTGAGCTGTTGCATACAGTGCAATGAATCCTCTCTTTTGTAAGGACAAAGGGCGGCGCAGTGCTCCCGCCACTGCAGGCTTTGGGGAGGGTCACATGTATGCACTCCATATGTCAAGTGACATGATGAAAATCAATTAGATGATGCTTTTCTAAGGCTTTGAGCACAGCCCAAATCATTGGCAATTTAACAAGCTTGTTTTGATAGATATCTATGCTCAAGCTTGTGAATATTTGTATTTTCTAGGGATAGTTTGTTCAGTTCTCTCACATATCTGTGTTCTTCCAATATTTCTTTCCTAATTTACCGAAAAAAATTATTTCTTTCCTAAAATGAACTCCATAACCCTTCTCATACTCTACATCTCAAAGGTGGTTATGTATCTTTAGTTTCGATCTGCCACAATATAGTCATCTACAGATATAGGACCTGCAGAATTCTTAACCTAGAAACTTCTAGACAATTTTTTCCACGAGTAATGCTACACAACCCAAATAGAACCCAAAAAGTTGAAACTGAAATGCATATCATTCCTAAGATGAGTGGGTCCCATCAACTTTTTCAGTGGAACTCACTCATTCAAGGGATGATATGCATTTGGGTTACAATTTTTAGGTTTCATTTGGGTTGTATACCATTTTCCTTTTTCCCCTTCACTAAATTGAAACTTCTTTTCTCAAATTCATGAAATATATTCTTCGAACTTTAGGATATATTTTAAATCATAACAGTTCCCTTTTCGGCCTAAAAATTTCTTCTAATGGTTGAGAAACAACGCTTCCTAAGGTCAGTTGAGGTGCTAGAAAGGAAAATCGTCTGGACAAATGAGGCCAAAACAACTCACACTTCGATTCCAGCATCACACCATATTATGCATGATTCAAAAAGAAAATAGCAAAAAGCTACAATAATCTTGCAAGAGAGGCTACAAACCTAATATCCCCATAGCAAGATCACAAATGGAAGTTATCAGATTACTCGAGCAAAAGTCAAATTTCACAATCATCAGTGTTATCAACAATAGATTTATTTACCTAGTGGCTACTTCCAAGAGCTTTAGGTGACCATCGTGTAAGGGATTAAAAGAACCGGATAATATTATCTTCCTTTTCATATTTGACATATGTGTCCCTGCAAAACAATCCCTTCCCATTGAAGAATGAAAAAAATGAAAGCATGTGTCATCACACCCAGAGTAATGCCATACCGCTTGAGAATGGATAGAACTTAAAGCATATTTGCCCACTTATCAGTTGTTCTAGTTCTTGATTTTCATCAAATTGCTTTTCTTGTTCTTCAGGAACTTCAGATTCAGTCAACTCTGAATCAAATGTTGAAGGGACCTTGCAAGCATTTACCATTGCCTGCAACCAAATCATCATTGTCAATAAAAAGGTGTCAGTGCAAAGGAAACATAAAAGAGACTTTATAAGAAATCATAAAACCTGAAGGACTTAAACCATAGCATAGTGAACACGTTATACTTCAGGTTACAGCCATCAAAAACACCCCCACCCCCACCCCCACCCCCAAAAAAAACTTAGATTTTAGCCCAATGCATATTTGTGACACACCTGAAAGGGAGATCACCTTTACAGATTTAAGTTTCACAGAAAACAAAGTATCTTCCCCCCCCCACCGGGTGCAACCCCTATTTTCTCTCTGACCAAGGTACGTACAGGTTTGCAAATATATAAAAATTGTCAAAGTTTTCAAGCTCTTGAGACTTGAGAGTATCTACAATATTGGTCTAAAGGTTTCAATTCAGCACCACAGATGTTAATAGTCATTAACTTCCATGCTTGGGTTGTGAACTATTCTGCTATGGCCTATGTGTCTGGCAGAAGTGACGCCAATCATCAATGCCCTCGCAATTGCAAGGTGGGTGGCTATCGTTGACTGTAATATTAACTAACTGTCAATTACCAGTGGTGGCTAGAAATTTATGGTTTATCTCAATATAATCAGCAACAGAGCATTCACCTAATTGCACTGAAATGCCAATTCCTTGCAGGTCTCAATCATTTTCGTAATTATCACTCATCATGGGTTAAACAGGTAACTCCGGAATTGTACCATAATTTAGTCACCTAATTGTCCAGCTTAGAAGAAACACACAGCAGCATAAACAATATCAAAGCACATCTGCCAGAAATCACATTAAGCAAATAAATGATATATAGAAAGGAATGGCCTTTCTTGAATCAAATTCTTAGAAAACTCATCATACACTTTCAATCCCAAAATCTTATTATTCCTCCCAAGGAATGAATCACGGATAACTGCAACTCATAATGCATGAAATGCTTAATATAATCACAAGATAAAACAAATTTCACAGCAAACATCGATTCATACAGTACAAATTAGCCACATAGTCTTCTTCCTCGACAACAATGACCTAAGGCTCAGAAGTGGAGAAAGGAGATAAATTCTCAAAAGTATGCCTTTTCAAGTGTCCTACCCCTTTGAAAAATCATTTGGTAGTAGATAAATACAACATCAAGATGTACTCATTTTTTGCCTTTACTACATGCAGATACCACGAAGAGTGTCTTGGACTACTAACTGGAAGTCACAATCTTGAAAGCCTTTCTCCGTGTAGCACACAAAGTGAAACCTATATTTCAAAAATTCTTAATTCTTATTTCTGTGAATCTCCTAGCAGCATACATACCTCAAATCCGTAAAGTTATTGATATAACGCCTGAAGTACATCTACGTCTTCTTGTACACTCTAAGCTATTCTACACGGCTTATGTAGCATGCTCGAGATTTGGTATAACCCTTATTTTGAAAATGTACTGCACTATATAAACAGCTAAGGGCACTTCAAGTGAACCTGATATATTTCCTGTCACATCTTAGATTGGTAAACCACACTTAATGAAGAGTCCATGTATTATAGCTCATAATGGTATAATGGCAAAGATCTTAATCCAGTACCCTACCTCAATTGTACAAAGTCGGTCCCGCATACAGTAAACTTTCCCTTCAGATTAAGGAACATTTTACAAAAAAATTGAAGGCATAATCTTTTAACATTTTGGAAAATCTGTCTTTTCACTAACTCACAAAAAAGGGAAACCTTCCGACCGTTATAGCTATATTTTTATGTTCCACGAGCTTTTAAGATGTAAAGACAAGTATTGCTATGAAGCACTGGAAAGAATGAAATCAATGGTCCCGTCACTGTAAAATAAGATTGGTTTCAACAAACCTTGAGTAATAGCTGGCTTGCAACCTTATCTTCTTGCTCTCGAGTTCGTAATCCCTAAGTCGTCCACAAAGAACATATTTGAGTACATCAATATTTCAGGTCCAAAGCTAAATTCTAAAGCACAAGTACATGTATGTATATAATGACAAAAAGGGAAAATCAATTAATACCTTTGACAAAGTAACTGTAGATGTCCAAATCCTGTCAGATGTTCTTGTTGACAAGTGAAACCTATTCATGAAGAGGTGACTTTAATCACACAAAATAGCCAATATTTTGACCGAAGGGCTGCAAGGTGGGATGGCGGGAGGCAGAAGGGCAAGAGGATTTAAACTTAAGACTTGAAAATGAAATTCATGAACCATAGAACTACTATCTATCAATCAAACCATAACGTGATCTAAGTGCCTCAATCCGCCAACATATGATGGCAGATGCACTCTCATCTCACAGAATGGCGAGTTGAGGGAAAGATTTGGTCAAGCTCACGCTCATTTGGCCAAATCGCAAATTGACAAAGAACTTTCATTTCAGCAAGTGGCAAAATGCCACATGGGCCATCACTTATCAACTGAGACTCAATGGATCTTATTTTGGCGGAGCCAACATATTCATACAATTAAAAACCTTGAGAATAAGGCAGCAAGGATCGAACACACTTCCCAATACAGAAAATAATGCCCCACTACCACTGATCCATATTACTATGTTTGTTCTTTCTGCAAGTAATTTCATTTAAACAAAAACGCCAAATTTAAATGATATCCTAATTCCTAAAGAAGGAAAAACTATTTGCGTACACATTTAAAATTTATTTACTTATAGAGATTATAAAAATTCATATAATTATGGATTCATTGAGAGGGACTCTCTGGAAGCAATTCCAATCACTAGAATTTCAAAATCAATGCTCTGACACTGCAGATTAAGCACTTGCAGCATGTCATGAATTCCAGCATCATATCCTTGCAAGTACCGAACACTAGCATCCAACTTGGAATAAGGAAAAACACAAAATGAAAAATGTATCCATACTCAATTGAGTAAAGTAAACACTCTGTTCCCTTCTATTAAGGCCCAAAATCTTGTTTTGTCGTTTTCTCGTGATTAAATAAGGGGGTCAAACAAACAATTTGATTGCACAACAAGGAACTCCAAAGAAAGGCATAACAATCATGATCGATCCGAATAAAAATCAATAAGAAAGTGAAATATTGTGATTTGGATTCCTCTCTTATTGATAGATCATGGTGAAAAAGAAAGAAGTCAATTATGTACAGTGGCAGGCAAGGCACCAAACATCAAAGACAAACAAACAAAGTCAGAGGACCTTGTTCACTATACAATAACAGCCTCATAACCTTAAACCAAGAAAGGTAGATATGAAACCCCCAAAAATGACAAATTCATTCAACCATAAGGATGCATTTATCACCACATGTAGACAATACTAGGTATATATTAACTGTATCTTTCTCATCTCTTGGCAATAGGTTTCCAGATGCTGCCCATCTGAACACTTAACCTCATAAATGATCAAGTCAATGGCACACCTACCACGTTAGTAGGAGAATGCATCTTGCTCTTTCTCCGATAGGCGAATATTTCTTTCTTCAAATCTAAACAAGCTTACATGTAACCCTATTTTGTTTTCCCCTTTTCATCTAAGGGTGTTCAAATTTCCGATTACCCGCAAATTCCAACTTTACCCCACCCTACCCAACTCTATTGATTAGCTACCCGAAAGAATCAGGTAGGCCAACTGAAGATCTTTTGGTGTTCCACAAAAAATCGGGTAGGAATGCGGAATACCTACAAAATTTCCGTATTCTTACCCTACCCTACCAGCATAAATGTGTGTGTGTGTGTGTGTGTGTGTGTGTGTGTATATATATATATATATATATATATATTGATGTTTATGGCCAAAATCTAGAAACCCTAATATTTTATTGATGTTTATGGCTTTCTTGTTGTGTTTTATTGTAATTGTTTATGTATTATTGAATTTATTGCGTTTTCTTTAGTGTTATTGGTTTATTATGTTAGTTAATTGGTGCAGGTTACTTAATTAAATTGTTAACATGATCCAAAAATTAATAACTAAAAAATATGTGTTCACCCGACTTCCAACCCCGATTGTTTTGAACGGAATTTGAGTAGAAATAGTACACTTGATTGAGTAGGGTAAGGTAAGGAAAAATTCTTCCACAAAATATCGGGTAGGAAGATAAAATATCATAATTCCTACCCGTAAGGTAGGGTGAACACCTCTAATCAAAATAATGAATCACCATTGATATCGACATATCGGAGATCGCCAAATGTTAGAGAGTTCCTCTATTCAGTCCTTGTCATTCTTCTTGTTGCTGGATATCTCATTGATGCTGTCATGTAATGGGCTGTGACCATGTTCCAGGTGTCCAAATGCAAACTTTAGCCTTCTACCTAAAGACAGTTGCCAGTTTAACAAGAATTTGGCATAGGAACCTTCTAAGCAAAGAGAAGAAAGACTCCAAAGTGCCACCAAATCCATGACAATTCTATTTCCACTCAAGCAGTCATTTTACTATATGTTTTTTATTGATTGCACGCTAACCAGAGCAATTATGACCAGGCAAATCCTCCATAGAACATGTTTAACCACAATTGGAGGTTAGTGGCCCAACGAGTTCCCCGACACTGGATACAATAAAGACGACAGGAATATATCAAACAAAAAAATGACATCCAAATGTTGAATGTTATATGACTGTAACAAACTAGGTAATTTACTTACTCTGACTGATCTTAGCGAAGAACAATGATATATTTAAAATGAAGAGGAAACGATGAGTCTATGCAAGAAAGGATGAGGATTCCTCTAGACAAATTAGAAAGAGCAAGGAAAGAATGACATTAGAAGTTCTTATCACTAAAAGCCCTTAGCAAGATATAGAATTTCCTTCCTTCCATTTCCAATGGTGCACCTAACCAAAGCATATACCCAGGCAAGATCTAATACACCTCTTATGTAATTCCAATAATACCAAGAACCATGTTAAGCTTAAAGAGCTAACAACTATTGGTGGAGGAGTTCTCTTCAATAAGGATATCAGCATATTGCTAGAAGCTAGGGCAAGTGTCACTAAAATACCCCAAAATAAGTGTGTTAATTTCAGCTATAACGGAAGAACCTCAGTGTAGAAATAGGTTTGTCATCGTGTTTAAAAGAGTCACTAATGCTAATAGAGCCTGCATTTACTAAGCTAGGATCCAGTAGGACTGAACTAACTTTACCAAGTCACAGGCAATGGAACTCCAATGTAACGCCCAAAGGCAGAGAGGATAAGGACGCTTTCAAAGTGGGTGCTACCAAAGGCAATTATGTTTGGTAAGCCCCAATGTTCACTTGTGACAACACTTAAGTATATTAAACAAAACAAAGCATATATAACTGAGATATATTGCAACAAATCGGTTGAAAGTTTTCTGAAATCATAACAATATTTTTAGCTATTATACAATCTATCTCTTGCAAGGCGAAACTAAACAACATTTATCAGTTGAGATTAGTTCATTCAAACTGCACAGGACTCAAAAAAAAATCCTCATCAAAGCCCAAGTCATTTAGCCACTTTTGTCCACTTCGTGAATCCTTTTTTGACATTCATACCCAACTGGTCTATCTCCCTTGCCCTTTCTCTCAAAGTCAGCCCATGATCTTTTCAAGTCTGCTGAATGTATGACTCCATTTAACAGATAATGAATGTCCATAAAATGGATGTTATACTATGTTTGAGTTTGAAGGACGCGAAAATGATCCAACAGCTAAAACTCATATATGGTAAAAGGCTACTCACTAATGTTAAAGGAAACCTCAAATTCTTATGACAAAAGAAAAGAATTATACCTATAAAGAGAAATTCATTTTAGATTCTGTGGCAGCGTTTAAATGACTTAATGGCTTAGAAGAGAAGCATGATAAAAGTACCTGTGGTCCCCAAGTTTTGGGTTTGTGCTAGCCAAAGAACCAGTAAAACCAACACCTAGAACTGGGGCACCTATCAGAATGAGGAATAGAAGAAATATCAATAAATAAAGGAAGTAGTCACATTTCCATGTTATATAAATACCTAGTAACTTTGTTTTCAGTTAGAGTATCTCATGGTAGGATCCCATTACAGCTAGTGACTCCAAGATGCATCGCCATTCAAGAAAGAAATGGATTACTAACCACTAAAACACTAGCGGGTCAAGTACATAAATCAAAAAACATACAGAATCTTTATAACACTATATACACATATAAGAAAGAGATTGTGTGCGAGTGTATAGACATTCTTAAAGTTGCATTCCAAAATAAAAGTGAAATGGCACATTCAAGTGATGATTCCATTGGGAAAACCTGGGCTTGAGAGCTTGAGAGCGCGATTGTAAGCCAACAACGCCAAATCCTCGGCAGTTTGCCGACTAGCGAATTGTGTAGGAACCTGTTAAGAAAATCAAGCGTACACCTCCAAGCATCCATAAATTTCACAAAGAACAGAATCATCTAAAACATATACTTCGGAAGAATTTTACATTTTTAAATACAAATTTGACGTTATAGATTGTAGTGAAAATAAAATTTAAAAAAGGGAAAAAAATTGATGAAGAAGTGGACCTTGCCGAACACTTGGATCATGGACATTCTAGAATAGGGAACCACAACTTCGAGGACTGTGTTTGAAGCTCCTGGTACTGACATCAACCACCCTAACGCCTGGTTCATGTGATTTGATCATTAAGCATGCAAACCCATGTGCTTGTAATTATGCATGTATGCAGAGAGAGAGAGAAACCTGAGAGGCACCGCCGGCGAGAAACAGGACAGCCTGAGTAGGGCTAGAGTGGATGGCTTCCACAACAGGTCGGATACGACCGTCCGTCATCGCCTACTTCGCGTATAAGATCACAGATTCGTCGTCGTCGCTCTCTCTCTCTCTCTCTCTCACGCGTACACACACTCTTGCTCTCACTAACTCTCGGTAATTTATCAAACGACGACGTTGCATTCGGCCTTTATTTTTTTTTTTTGGGTATATTAAAGAGGAATCTCTTTTTGGTAGGTCCGTCAACGGATCGAGTTTATATTGAATTTTGACTAATTTAAATCCAAATCCAACTTTAAAAATCTAATTTGAATTCAATCCAATAATTTGAAGATTTTATTTTCTTAGTCTATATCTAAATATGTTAACAATTTGATCCGAATAACTTAAGTTAATTAAATTTTAACAAATTATATCTAAATTTTAACAATTTTTTTTTAAAATAATCACTTAATTTTTTTAATATTCATAAAAAATATATATATATTTTTCGAATCGGATCATAATTGGATCAAATATAAGTATATCCAAATTCATATCCGTTAATTATAAGATATCGAATTCAAATAATCCGTAAAAAATATCAATCCATATGCAGTTAACCGAAATTCGGTTTCGAATCAAAATTTGATCCATTAAAAAAATATCAATTCATATCCAGTTAACCGAAATTCGGTTTCGAATCAAAATTCGATCCATTGATACGCCTATTCCCAACATAAACCATGTTAAATTTACCATTATGAAATAAATTTTACATATATATGGATTAAACTTGAGATACATCAACAAAGTTAAACAATATTTTTTTAGTTACTTCTTTTGTGGACTTTACAATTTTAATTTTTTTTCTATTTCGATATAAAATTCTCACACATAAAACTCAAGATTATGCAATTAAATAGTTGGCACTGGTATAGATACTCTTACGGTGGGCTGATCATCATATAGATTGGCTAAGTTGCAGAGTCCAATGGACAGTCCATTATAGTTGCCCATTGAGAATAGGACCAAGATTTCATTTGCCTTGCAAAATGCTTAGGTTTACACATGAATGTTAAAATGTGGCACGATATGATTAACGGATACAAATCGATACGGAGTTAGATGGTTTAGGTAAGGTTTTAATGGATGCGCGTGGTAAATGGGTAGACTCGTTAAACTCATTTAATAAAACGGGTTGTTTTAGGATTAAAAATGTCAACTCGTTTATCATGCATATACCCAAATTAATGTCATAATAAATTAATAATTATTCAACTTTTTTTTAGTTAGAATAATATATTCAGTTTAATTAATAAATTAATTTTAAAAGTTTAATAATTATTTTTTATTATAATAACAATAAATTATTAAACGGGTTAACCAAGTCGTATCTGATAACCCATTTAATAAAATAGTCGTGTTTAGTTTGTAGATTTTCACCCATTTAATTAAATGAATCGTGTACGGGTTGAATGATTTTTTAAACGAACCCGCTTAACCCGACATGATTGACAGACCCAACATATACCCAATGTATCTTTACTATGATACCAGTTTGACAATCTCATATCCAATTAGGCCTGACTCAGTTCACGAGTTGGACTTAAATCATCAAAAGACAGGTCAAACTTAACTTATGATTTGCAGTTCAGCTCAAAGCTCAAGAGTTCAGGGAAAGTCAGCGCATGTGAGAGAGCAATCATCGCGATAGTTATTACTCCAAGATAGTGTCTATCTCCAATTATAGTTATCATCCCCTATAAATTAGTAGATTGACCTTAACGTCACCGCCTCAGTTAGGACTCTATGCATATACATTGTAAACTCCTTACACAACGGGCTGACACACCTTGAGCGTACTCTTCTTCTTTCTCTCTCGATCTCTTGTTACAAGAGTTCAGGGAAAGTCAGCGCATGTGGGAGAGTAATCATTGCGATAGCCATTACTCCAAAATAGTGTCTATCCCCAATTGTAACTATCATCCCCAATAAATTAGTCGATTGACCTTCACATCACCACCTCAGTTAGGGTTCTATGCTTACAAATTGTGAACTCCTTGTACAGCGAGCAGACACACCTTGAGCGTACTCTTGCTCTTTCTCTTTCTCTTTCTCTTTCTCTTGTTACCTTGTACTCTCTTATTAATAGAATTTTTTGGCCACCGTTGTTGTCTTTAGTGGTTAAGTCACTCAGACTCAACCACCAAATCTTTGACTATTATTATTAATTATCTCATTAATTATTTTATACCACACACACAATTAATTTAATTATACATAATTGATTTTGTGCATCATCACAATTGATAGTGCAAAATATAAGATGGACCTTGAACACCGATATTAGCTTAAAGGCAATTGAATAGGTCTTATGCACTCAAATGCTCCACGTGACTTTTATCTTTTCTTTTCTTTGTTTTTTAATTTTTTGGGGGCCGGGGGATAAGTAGTGGGGTGCAATTTCGAGGTCTCATTAGGTTGACGATGACACAAGTGCTGGCCCTACCCTTAGGCAAGTGAGGTAGTCGCGTAGGACACCCATTTCTTTAGGGTTGTGTTCACGTATATTTCAAAAAATTATACTAATAATTTTTAATAAAATAAAAAAATAAGATGTTTTGTAAAATGGTCAAAAGATTTTTAAAATATTTATCTTTAAATTATAAATATATATCCATTCCAAAAAAAAAAAAAAAAGAAGAAAGATCACATCATATTATTGTATAAAAATTTCAAGACTTTATGCTCTTATTTTATATAAATTTATAATAACTATGATCTATTTATTCAGTTTTATTTTTTTAAACTATAATTTTTGAGTTAAGTTGATTTTAATATAATTAGTTACATAACATGTTTGTTTGCAAATTGTTTTTCACTTTAAATATATATATAATAAAGTACAATACAATTCAAATTTCAAAAGATAAACAAAATAATTTTTATTATTCGCGATTGAAATCTCTTTCAATTTTATTTTAAAGTTAATTCAACTACTAATATTAACACTTCAAATTTAATAGGGAAAATAGGTCTCTAAGAGTGTGTTTGATGTGATTTTTTAAAAGTGCTTTTAATATTTATAATTTTTCATAAATACTTAAAAAAAAAAGTAGTGTTTGGAATCACCTCACCACCATCACTACTACCATCACCACTATCATCACCATCACCACCTCCACCACCATTACCATTACCACCACCACTGCCACCCCACCCCACCATCATCACCACTACCACTATCACCTCCACCGTCGTCACCCCACCACCACTACCCCACCCACCTCACCACCACCATCACCACCCCGCCTTTTACCACCACCATCGTTGTCGTCACTATATCATTCCCCATCATCACCATTGTTGCCACCTCACCACCACCACCGTCACCTCCACCCCACCACCACCCTACCATCACTGCCACTTTCCTACCACCGTCGTCTCCATTCCACCACCACCTCTGCCACAATAATCACCACTGCCCTTTACTATCACCACTGTCGTCATTACTATTGTCGTCACCCCACCACCCCTAGTGCCCGACCACCACCATCCCCACTACCACCACCACTACCATCACCACCACCACTATCACATCCACCCCACAACCACCGTCACTGTCCAACCATCACCCCTACCACCACTACCATTATCACCTCACCATCAACCCTAACGACCATCACCACTGCCACCACCACCGCCATCGTCATCGTCGCCACCGTCACTACTATCGCTCACTCCCACTATAACTTGTGTTTAAACTCATTTCTCTCTCATCTATATTTGTGATTTGATTTTAAATGTGAATACAAATATATTTATTGTTGACCATTTTTTATTATTATTTTGTACCTTCAGGCACAGACAATAACTAGTATATATATATACCTACTAAAAGATATAAATTTAAAATTTATATCTTTTTTAAAAATAAAAATAAATAAATATTCATCTAAAAATAATTTTAGACCCATCTAAAAAATTTGCCTAGGGCCTCAAGTATTCTTGGGCCAATCTGGCACTAGATCTTAGTCCTTAAATTCTCAACAGTAATCTAAACTTCACACTCCAAATAAAGTTTCTTCCACTTTGAAAAACTTTGATTAGATAAACTTAGTTACAAGAAGCATCATGAATCCCATGGTATCAAAGTTGGCTTATATTCTTAGATAAACTTAGTTACATTGCTATGTTGACTAAGTTTTCTTCTTACGTGATGTGATACATTTTTTATCATCAAATAAGTGAGTCTTATTAATATTTAATGATGGAGATTGTGTCATATCACTTGGGATGAAAAATTTGATAAAAAACTTAGTAAGTATAACATTACTAATTTTAAAATTACCTTGAAGTCATCCACGAGAATTAACCCCACACCTCTAAATGAAACTGAGAAATAGTCATGAGCATAATCACGATTTATGTACAGTAGGGGCAAACTATGACTAGTTATTATATTAAATTACTAGTCATTGCCCATACCTGCAGGTACTAAATAACACACAAAAAAATTGCAAGTAATTGTCCAGCTTGAAAAAGAAAATGGCTCAAAAACATTCATATCAATTCTTTTAAAATGACCTTAAATATGCTGTCGATCATATTCTCCATATTAATAGAACTATCACAAAAATGTATAAAAAAACTCCCCAAAATAACATCACATATACAAATACTTTGAAAAAAAAACAAATACTAACAGAACTTAATAAAATTTACAACTTTTGAACAATAAATAAAATCTTACTCATTTATAAGACATAAATTTATCATCATTCAACCTAATAACACAACATAATTATAAACTTAATCACTTGTTATTTTTTTTATTGTTGATTAGCTTGGCTTTAAATTTTTTTATTTTTTTGGTGTAATTGGTATCACTTGTTATTTTTTTATTGGTGATTAGCTTGACTTTGCATTTTTTTGTTTTTTGGTGCAATTGGTTTCACTTGTTTTTTTTTTTTGGTGATTACTTGGCTTTGAATTTTTTTTTGTTTTTTTGGTGCAATTGGTTTCACTTGTTTTTTTATTGGTGATTAGCTTAACTTTGAATGTCCACAATCTGAATTTTTTTTTTAGCATTCAAATATTTTCTCATTCTATAAAATTACTCAAATATTTGGCTATGTTATTATTTTTTTTTATTGGTAATTAGCTTGAGTTTGAATGTCTACAACTTGAGAAAAAAATTTTATAGTTGGTTTTGAATATTTTTTGGATTTTTTTGTTTTTTTGGTGCAATTAGTTTCACTTGTTTTTTTTATTGGTGATTAGCTTGGCTTTGAATGTCTACAATCTGGAAAAAAAATTTAGCATTCAAATATTTTCTCATTCTATAAAATTACTCAAATATTTGGCTATGTTATTATTTTTTTTATTGGTAATTAGCTTGAGTTTGAATGTCTACAACTTGAGAAAAAAAATTTATAGTTGGTTGTGAATATTTTTTGGTGCAATTAGTTTCACTTATTTTTTTTATTAGTCGTTGTTATTTTTTTATTTAAAAGAGATATAAAATAGAGAGAGAGCTGCGTATATGAGATGGAGATGGAGAGAGGGAGTTATATGAAAGATGAGAGTGTTAGAGTTTTAAAAGGATGGAAGTCCAATTAGAATCGTCGGATCAATATTTCTCAAACGATCTGAGCCGCGAAAAGCTCAAGACAAACAATCTAGCTACTTTATTATATAGATAATATTAAAATTATTTAATTTATCACAAATATACTGATTTGTTAATATTAAAAAATTAATAAATTGAAATATGTTATTTCAAATATAATTTATAACACAACTAAATTTTAAATATGCTCAATGAATTATAAAGGAAATATTTAGTTAGCACGATGTGAAATAAAATTTAATCCATCACAAAACACATAAACTTGAATTTCAAAAAGTCAATCAAAAATAATTTAATTCATTGCTCTTAATTTTAAAATTTAAATATAGAAATGCAGTTTCATATGAAATTCATGACAAACACAGCAAATTGAGAAAATTTATGTTTTCCGCACCGTGCGTTCATATATTCTCTCAGCCTCTGAATTTCTAATTTGTTGATCAAATTCTAATTAGTAATCACATTTAGTGACATAATGGTGTGACAGATAAAAGGGTCCAATATTACTATTCTAAGGGTAAGTCTACGACATCAAAGGAGATACAATAACAAAATATGCAACAATATATATATGGATAAGTTATAACTTTTTAGAATCAAATTATAATTCAAATTTTATGATCGATTACGAAAAATATATTTCAAAAGTAAAGTTTTTTAAAATGTATTTTGTGATCGATCAATTTTGTGATCGATCATAACATCTTATATCCTTCACAATATTTATAATCGATCACGAACAACTCAAAAGAGTTACACTTTATTTATTAAGAGTTGTAACTTGATCTTTAAAGTTTCAAAACAGTACCAAAAAAAATTATTTTTGGTACCCTAGACTAATCGTTATTCTAATTATATTTATTTGGTATAGTAGACATACCGTTATTCTAATTATATTTATTTGGTATAGTAGACATACCGTTATTCTAATTACAACTATTGGACTTCTTCGTTAGAACTACATCATTTAATATATTTTGAAGTCAATTTTTTTAGTTCTCAAAAGTATTGTTCAAATATAAAGGCACTCACAAATCTGTACAAATATTTTAATGGGGGCAAATTTTAAAAAATCTTAAAAATTTTAAAATATTGAATATATCCAAAAAAATTCAGGATTGCATTGGGGGCAACTACCCCCAGCACAAATCCGGCCACTGGATATAGTATATGTTGATTTAGGTATCGCTTGTGAATTAAAAGTAAAACTAAAAACAAAAACTTATGTTCTTATTATAGAATTAAGGCCACATTAATTAAGTTTTGTGAAAATTGGAAGTGAGTCCTCCTAGATGTACTTGTTTGGAGATAAGTCCTACAAGGAAACTTATAAGGGGCTAAGTCCATGTTTAAAATTATATGTAATGACTTAAGTCCACTTTTTTTTTTATCTCAAAAATACCCTTCCTTGAAAGGAAGTTAAATTAATTTCCTATTTTGGAAATTGTTATCCCTTAATTCAAAGTCAATTAAAATATATTAATAAAATCTTCATCATAAATTTAAAATTCAAATTCAAAACTCTCTCTCTCTCTCTCTCTCTCTCTATATATATATATATATATATATATTCAAATTCATGTTACTATTTTTTTTATTATGTTACTGCTTTTGTTGAGTATGTTACTGTTCATGTTACTATTATTTTGAGCATGTTACTACTATTATTTTACTAAATATTAATATTCAATATTACTATTTATTTTGTTTTTGAATATTACTATTTTTTGTGTTTGAATGGTACTTTTTTTTGCCTTTGAATTTGAGAGAAAATTATTGTTAAGTATGTTACAGTTTTTATTAAGCATGTTACTATTTTTGTTGAACATGTTGTTATTTTTAAAAAATATTAATATTGAATGTTTCAATTTTTTTTATGTTTAAATGTTACTATTTTTTTGTGTTTAAATGTATTATTTTTTGTGTCCAAATGATAACTTTTTTTTGTATTTGAATGTTACTATTTTTTATTTTTAATGTTACTATATATATATATATACACACACACACCTAACCTATATATGGATATAGATAGATAAGAGAGAGGAAAAATTTTAATGTTAGTCAAATTCTTAACCTATATATGAATACTAGTCATTACCCGTGCCTGAAGGCACTATATAACAAACAAAAAAGTCTTACACAATTGTCCAAATTCAAAAAAAATGGGCCAAATATTCATACAAATTCTTCTTTTAAAATGACTCGAAATATATCGCCGATCATATCCTCCATATTAATAGAGCTGTCGTAAAAATATATACAACTCTGCAAAACAACACCATATATACAAATGCCTCCGAAAAAAAAACAAATATTAACATAATCCATTGAAATTTACAATCTTTAAGTAATAAATAAAAATTTTCTCATTTATAAGACTCAAGAATTTATCACATTTACCACCACTCAATCCAATAATAGAATATAATTATAAACTTAATCACCATATTTTCAATCCACCCTATCTCCATGTAATATATATCTCAAGCAAAAAAAAAAAAAAATTACTAACATAACACAATTAAATTCACAATCGTTAAGCGATAAATAAAATCAACCAAATCTTACTCATTTATAAAACTCATGAATTTATCACCACTATCACCATTCAACCCCAAATGGCACAACAAAATTATAAATTTAATTACCAAATTTTCAATCCTTCACATATAAATATACACAGAAACATACTCTCACACATTTTGTTTTTGGCTACCAACAAACCTTTCTAATTAATAACTGCTTTTATTAAAAATATAATAATTCAAGTTTTTATGATAAAATAATAATAAATTAATATCTAATTAAAAAATAGGAAAAAAAATACCGACTTCCCCTGAGTTTTGACAATATTATGAAGACACCCCCCTGATATTTTATAAATAACACGGAAATCCCCAAAATTTAAAATTTATTACACAGAGACCCATTTGTCTCCCTTCCTTCAATATTGCTAACGTAAAGTGATGATTTTATCCCAAAAAAATTATTATTTTTATAATTGCCTTTCTCCAACTTGAGTACCCAAAAAAATTAAAAATTTAATAAAATAAAATAAGATTTGATTTAGTACCCAAAAAATTGATATAATTTAGTACCCCCAAAAAATTGATTGAATGAATTTTAATATTAATTTGATAACAATAAAAATTAATTTGATATTAATTTGACAAAGTTGAATATAAATTGAACAAAATTAAATGTCAATTTCTGACAAAAATATATATTAATTTACAATTTAAGGTTCATTTCGTGTTTAATATTATTTGTTGTTGATTAAACCAACATGAAATTGACCTTAAATTCTAAATTTTTTTGTTGTATATAAACTTAAAAATTTGTATTTTAACCCATATAATTTAAATACAGATTTTTTCATAGCATAGCGTATTCTCACTTACTATATAATTTAATTATTCTTTATTATTTTTACAATCAATTTCAATTTTGACTTCAACTTTGAATATTCGTAAAATTCAAGCAAAGTTTAGTTTAAACAAAAATATATACTTTATACTTGATAATCAAATTCAGCTAAATTCGAATTCTAATCATAATCACGTCAAACTGATAATTGAGTAAACCGGTAAAAAATTTTAAAAAATTTTAACACGAACACGAACCATTTAATAAACAGGTAACACGGCACGATTCGTTTAACCCATTTAAAAAAAATTAAAAAAAAAATTATTTTAATAAATTTTTACACTCCATTTATTTGCTTCCAACTGTACTTTCCTCAATTGAAGGAATTCCAGCCAACAGCTCACGTGAAAATCACACCACAAATGTTGGTTAAAATGAGAAGTTCACTACCCTTTTTATAGGCAACTGAAGTCTCCCCTCTCCACTCCTTGTCGATGTGGGATTCAAAGAAAAGGGGCAAAAGGCAATTCAATGCCTCAAGGCTCAAAACTTCACTTTCCTACTATTGATATGCTTTTTTTTTTTTGAAATGTTTTCTTTATTTTTTTTTTTCTTTACTCATTCATTATTTTATATATATATAATTTATTATTATATTAAATTTATTTAAACGGGTTGATAGGTCTCACCCGAATATGACCCGTTTATTAAACATATGTTAATAAACCTATACTTTGTTAGCGATAATCCTTGTTATTGTACTATTATTTTGTTAATTTTAAATTATGCGTTTGAACTGTTTATTATATAAATTGAATTATATATATAGATATAAATATCAATATAGATATATAAATATGACGGCATATGTTAATGAACTTATATTTTTTTTAGAGATAATCCTTATTATTAGAGTTTTAATAGATTTTAGATATATTTTATTTTTATTATATATATATATATATGTGTGTGTGTGTGTATAACCGTCCAAGTCAATCTCTCCCATGGTTTGAATGGAAATGAGGAGAGATAAAAAAGAATGTAGTAGAGTCTTGTAAGGATGTATATATCTCTCCAATGGTTTGAATGGGGATGAGGAAAGATAAAAGGAATGTAGTAGAGTCCTATAGGAATGTAGATTAATTAGAATCGTTGGATCAAAAACTTAAAAATGATCTGAGCCGCGAAAAGCTAAAGACAAAGAAATCTAGCTACTTTATTATATAGATAGATAGATATGAGAGAGAAAATATTTTAATGTTAGTCAAACTCCTAAGATTTAAGAGTTTTTAATTTTTAGTTTTATTTCACTTCTAAGGGAATGGATAGTATGGTAAAATTGACAAAAAACGGACTTCATAACAAATAAATTTCCTTGACGGACTTAAGTCCAGACAAGTCCATATAGGGGGACCGGCCTCCAAATTTCCCTTAAGTTTTCATTCAATTCCATATTAAAGATTCAAATTTCATACTTCCAAACATAATGAGGAGTTTTTAACTATAATCTATTAAAAGAAAAAAAGATTTTTTGGGAGAAAACTATTGCATTTTTACTTACGGGGGTGGGGCCCCGGGGGGGGGGGGGGGGGGTGATTATTGTATTTTGCAAAATTTATTCTCCTATACTTTCATGGGCCGGTGCACATTGATTACCCTTCTCAAAGGGAATGTTGTATTCCACCTTTGCAACCCCTCTCATAGAAATTTCTATCCAATTGATTTCTTTTAACATACTTTTTTTATTATAAATATCATGAATTCAAATAAGACTCATTGGAAATAAGTGGGGCTCCATCAACCCGCGGTAAATGATTTGTCACTCAAAAGATTGTTGAACTTTGCTGTTATTTTTCATTATAAAAAAAATTTAGAGAAATTATATTGAAAGAAATTTGGATTCAATTTTTTATATGTGTTGTATAATAATTGTAAGGTTGAACTTGAACATTGTGAGAATGAAGTTATGCAAAATTTTCCCACTACCAAAAAGAAATGAGAGAGTCTACGATATTTGCCGTCGGTATTGTACCAAAAATTATAATTCTTTAAATTATAATTGTTTAAGGTGCAACTTACCCTAAAAAAAAACTTTTTGAGGTGCAAGTTGTAACTTGTAAATGGCATGATCGATCATAAAAATTACAACTTTTAAAGGCTAATTTATAATTTTTAAAGATCAAGTTAAAACTCGTAAAAAAAAATTACAACTACTCAAGAATCCCATTGACTTCCCTCAACCCAATTGTAACTTCTATTTTCAAAAATATAACTTCAACATTAAAATTAGTAACTTTTTTTTTTTTTGTTCCATGGTCATGGGTGTCCGGGCCGGTGCACCTCGATTAACCTATTTCTCGGTCCGGTCAAAGGTAGACCATCTACGCCGAGACTAGGATATTCATAATAGATAAATCTCTAATAACATTGTCCCAAATTAGTAACTTTCAATACAATACTAAACTTCTGTTTTTTTTTTTCAGCAGCCTAGACTTTCCCAAATTCAATATTCAAGACTTTCCTGCCCAAGACCCAAAATTGTAATTCTAGATTTCCTTGTCCCTTATCCTTAATAAGCTGTTTCGAATGAGTCAAATGCATGTGTCTCCACCGCAATGCACGGAGGTTTGGTCCAAGTGAGGAATTTGGGAATGTCTGTGTAGACTCTCTAATCTCTACTAGCTGAGACCCGCCATTGTTGTCCTCCCGCAGAGACTACCGCCTCTAATCACGCTGAAACTCTTGAAATACAAGAACCCTAATGGGGTAGAAGACTAGAATTCCATGCATGTGTATTTGTTGCGAAATACTCCAGCACCGAAATTTTATTTTTTGGTACGTTACCGAAAAATTAAAAAAAAAAATCCTAAAAACATAATAACTTCTACCTCAAAAGTAATAAAAGTACACCACAAAAGTTAGTAAGTTTCACCAAAAAATATGGTGTAAATAATCAAAAAAAGTGATAAGCAAGACCATACCAAAATTTCGTTATCGTATTTAAACTCATATCTGTTATATGTTGCTTGTTAGTTTGAAAGTTTATACGGGTTTGTTCTGGATTTGAGATTGAGATATTCTCCATTATCACTATACTTTGACTTTATTTTACGCAATGATTATCACCTAAAATATATGGGTGAGACCCATTTATTAACAATGGCTCCATGCCTAAATTTATGGTAGTTGTAATCTATGATGTAGTGAAATTGAGTGAACATGTAATAGAGATGATCTAGATCTCTCCATTTACATTCCCAAATACATTTTCTCTCCAATTAATATAAGTGAAACATTGTATAGAAATGGGTCTCCGACATTTGGTGGGTGATCAAATCATTAAGAGAAATCAAGAAAAATTTCAGAAGAATTTGCATCATTCTATTATTTTTAAGTAGGTCTTTCAAAAATGTACGATGAATGATCTACTATCGAGATAAATTCAATGAAAATGTCCTAAGAAAATCTTATATCCTTTCCTCAAAAGAGAAATAGTTCAATTGATATTCTACCATGAAATCTCATTTTTACATGAATAAAATTTGAATTAATCCAAAAAAAAAAGAAAATAATTTGTCACCATATGCTGTTAATTAGCATTTTAAAGTAATAAAAAGGGTAAAAACAAGGTTAAGGTAATCTTTGCTTTACTGTTTTAATGAGAAAATTGGGAAGGAGTATATATATCTACCTACATAAGCAGCAAACAAGACATATGAAGAAAAAATTTTGGTGACACATTGAACTCTTCATGGTTTTTTCTTTCAAAAAAAGTAAAGTGCACTGTTTTTACCATTATGAAAGTGTGGATTTATTTATTTATTTATTTCTCTGCTTTTCAAAAGGTAAAAGTCAAAAACAAAGATAGCCCTATTCAAAGAATTAAAAAGAATTTTGCATTATAATGGCAGCCATGTAGAATGATGGATCTAAGAGAGCGGAAAGAGGCGTCGCAATCATCACCCTAAGGATAAGAAAAATCAACAAAGAGTTCATTTCTGTAACTTGTAGACTTTATGTTACGCTCTCAATCCTCCCTACAAACTTGTTAATTTACTCATGTAATTTTTTATCTCGCTCTTAGTCATATCTTTTTTTTGGTTTAATAGTTAAGGATATTGGAGTCAACTTATCCGTACCTCGACTAATCTTCTTTCTGAACCTGTCCAAAACAGGTCATCCACCCTGAAACTAAGGTATTCATGAGAGATATATCCCTCATGACTTCACCCCAAAGATGTTGTCAAGATTCGAATTCAAGAAAGACGTTTGGGTTACAGTTCATCCCTATTACCACTTGAGCTACCATCTTATTTATATCCTAACGTGAACAAATGCATGGAAAAATTGGAAAACTAATAGTGTTCAAAAAAAAAAAAAAGAAGAAGAATATGATGTGGAATATATGTAATTTTTTTGCTATTGGGGTCTGCAGTTTTTTTTTTTGGGGGGGTTGGGGGTGGAGGGGGAGAAAAAGCAAAATATATCGAATGTTTTTTAGAAGGAAGATCATACGTGCATGTGTCAACACACATTGTTATGGGACTAATACAGATGAATGTGGATGGATTAAAGTTGCTTTACTAAAAGGAGTATTAAGCTGTAAAGCATAGAGATGTCTTTACTATGGAGAAAGAAACATGTGTGGACCTGGATAGTCCAAAAAAAACAAAGATGAACAGTAAATTCAGCCTTCTAACTTCAAAATATGACAATTCATTTGGGGCCAGTCATGAATTTTATAATTTTAGGGTTAATTGCACTAAAGGTCCCTAAAGTATGAGGTTTGTCTCATTTTGGTCCCCAATGTTTTAATTGCATCATTTTGGTCCCTGAAGTATTGAATATGTTTCTATATGGTCTTTTAAGCAAACAACGTCCAAATTGCTAATGATTTTTTATTATAAACTTGTCACGTAATAGCTAAATATGGATAAAAAATAATTTTGATAGCTCTTAAACAAAATTTGGGTAGCTCTTAACAAAAAAATGTGTAATATGAGTAGCTTTTGACCAAAATTTGGATAGCTCGTGATCAAAACTGTGTAATTTAGGTAGATATTTAACCAAAATTTGAGTAGAAATTTGATCAAGAGTTATCTAAATTATTTTTTTATCCATATTTAAGTATCATGTGACAACTTTATGATAAAAAATATTAGCAATTTAGACACTGTCTGCATGAGAGATCATATAGAAACAAATTCAATACTTCAGGGACCAAAATGATGCAATTGAAACATTAGGGACCAAAATGAGACAAATTTTATACTTTAGAGACTTTTAGTGCAATTAACCCATAATTTTAATATAAATAATTTATTATTGACCGAACTGACAAAAAAATATAGTTAAAAGGTGCGTAAACTTACACGTACACCTGTGACTGCATTACCAAATAAAAATAGTGTGTGTGGGCTCCTTGTAATGAAACTGTCATGCTCTTTATAGACCCTGGCCACAAAACGACACGCGTGGATGAGGAAAAATAAAAGAGTAATGCTGGCAACTCTTCAATTTTTAAATAAGTGGGATTTAATTTAGAATCTAAATAATATTTATAGTGGATATTCCGTATTAAATATGATCTATTACCAATCTAAAATGATAGTATGTTAATCTCAAATTAGTATATCACTTATTAATCATAAGGAATAGTTTAAATAATAACAAGGACGAGTTGTAAATTCAGACGTCTTGAGTTCGAATCTTGACAACCCCTTTCGAGCCAAGGGATAAGAGATTTATCCTTAATAAATTCCTTAGTTTCGGAGTGAATGGTTTGTTTTTGACCGACCGAGGTGGGTATTAATCGAAATGCGCATAAGCTGGTTCAGACACTCCTAACTATTAAACTAAAAAATGAAACATATCACTTTTATATGGACATATTTTATCATGCGGGGATGGAGTCAAAATTTTATTGTGAGGGTGATCAATCAATGATATAGTCAGACATTTTATTTAATAATATCGAACAATAAATTACCATTAATATCAAATTTTTGGCTATATTTCAAAGTAAACTTTCATACGATATGTTGCATTATGATTAATTGTCAATAAATTGAGAAAATTAATGTAAAAAAATATAATTAAATCAATTCATCACACATTAATTTTATTACACACCTACTCGTGTACAACTAATTTTTCAACAAATGTACCAAAAAAAACCTAATTTTCAAATATACACATGGTTTTGGAAAACATTGGACCCTACTCGACAAATTATATTTTGTCCACTTAAATTATAACCCTTAACTTAATTTGACCTCTTAATTATTGATTTAAATATATTATACTTTTAAATATTTAAATTCGTGGTACTCTCTTTGCACAAATAATTTATTTTTGAACCTAAAATAACCCACATTTTTATTTAGAAAAGCGTGCGTAGAGTCTCTTTGTGTGTAGAATTTAAACATTTTGTGTTAAAATGTCAAATACAAATAATAATGGATGTAATATTGCTTAAATTCAGGGTCGATAACCTAAAATCATAACTATAATTCAAAGAGATAAAATGTAATTGACCCAAAAGATAGAAACATGGATGAGCGGTGAACTCAAATATTTGAAATTCAAAATTTGGTAATTCTATTGAAGTTAAGTCATGAGGAATTTATCTCTCATGAATACTTTAATTCCGTCGTGAATAGTCTTTTCGTTTTGGGTTTTTTTTTGGAAGGGGGGGGGGGGGGTGTTTGGTTTGGAGAGAGAGTTGACAATGTCAATGTTGGGTGGCCTCCAAGAGTGATGACCACATAGAATTGGGGGTCGTTTCTGTAAATAAATAAAAAACTTTTTTCCTACCCTACAACTACTTGGATTTTTTCTATTCAAGACCTCGGAAAAAGAATCCATTTTCTTTTTTACACTCCACGCTAAGTTAGAGCTTAAAGTAGTATAGTGGGGTTCTCTCTCTCTGACAAAACGGCTACTTTAGTAGTTCCACATGTCAATTTATCTCCATTTTCCATTTTATCACGATATTTTCAGTCCCCAAAAGTCACACAGGTCCCAGCTGCTGTCACACGTGGTATACACTCGATAATTGTCTTCTTTGGGGGCCCATTGTAGACACCGACAGATCAGAACCGTTCATCTTCTACAATATGTTTTTTTTTCTATTTTTTTAATAACTTACATATCATCAATTCGAGTACAATTTGCTATATAAATATACAGACTAGCAATAAATTCATGTTTAAAGACACTCTACAATATTAAAAATTAAATATTAATTATATAATATTTTTATTATTTTAAATAAATATTTTAATTTTAATTTTTTAGTTACATAATTTAAAATTAAAATAAATAGAAAAAAGAAAGAGAGAAGAGCGAGGTATATATAGATAAATGAGATTGTTTGACACCGAGGAATGTGTTAAAAAATAATAATTTATTTTTTATTTTAAATTTTAGTTACACAATTTAAAATTAAAATAAATAGAAAAAAAAAAAGAGAGAGAAGAACGAGGTAAGTGTAGATAAATAGGGTTGGTTGGCATTAAAGAATGCGTTGATTGAGTTGTTTGAAAATACTTCTGAGCGGACAAAAAAATTTGAGATAATTTTTGCATCGTTGAATCAAAAGTAGAAAAAAATTTGACCAATTTTACTAATTATTGTGTTTTTATAAGTTAAGAATTTAACTTCCTATCTATCGTATTAGATACATATGATAAGTCTCTCACTAATATATAGTATTTTTTTTGTTACAAAAAAAAAAGTATTGAAGGAAAGTTTATTCCTAGCCTTAGGCTATGAATATTGAATCTAATCTAATTTTTGGAATTATATCAAAAAATAATTCATAATTATCCTTTATCTTGAAAATTATGAAATAAAATAAATAATATAATAGTAGAACTTAAAAGGTGTCACCTTGTGATTGGCCAAAATAAAAGAATATGATTATAAAAAATTGCATAATCTAACTTGTTAGTTTATTATAATCTCATATTTTTAGTTCACTTTTGCATCTTGGAATGATCATTAGAAGTTAAGCCTCCATTAATTGATATTTTGAGTAGTCAATATAAATTATAATCAAATTATAAAGTTTTTAATGTAGTTTAACTCGAGAATTATCCATATGCTTAAATATTTAAAGTTTGGTTAAACTTGAATTACATATATTAGATTAGAAATTAGATTAGAACCGAGTTTAATTCGGATTCAAACAATTATATAGTTCAAATAAAAATTTGAATTTAAATCTATTGAATCCCAATTCACTAATTCATGTTGAATTCTAAAAACTGGAAATTCAAACCCGAATATTGTCGAAGTTAAAATATTTTTCACAAATTCATTCTAAATATTTTAAATTTTCTTAATTCGGGTTGAGTTATAATAATCGAGCCACCAGTCCACCTTAGCTCCCAAACGTATACTTTCTCCACAACATAATATCGCGATAAATTGCCAGGATTTTTTTTTGGGGGGGGGGGGGGGGGGGGGGGGTGGGTATTTCACTGGTATGACTGTGGATTCTTTTTTTTTTTTTTCTCTAAATAATCTATTTTCCCAAGGCCTTGCAAGCTACTACCAACTTTACCTTTCTCCAACACTTTCCTCCCCTCCATAGTCCACTCTGTAAAAGCTCTCTCTCTCTCTCTCTCTCCACCCACGCCATTGTTGCCCACAGCTTTCTCAGCAAACATCACTTGGTTTGGCATGGTTTTCTGGTGAAAAGGTAAGGTCTCAGAAACCTAGCTTTCTATCTCCAACGGTCACTTGAGTCTCTTCTTTGGTCTTTTGTTTCCTAGGAGATGTTAGCTCTGGTTTTGATCATTCTTGTTGTAAGCAATTTTCATGCTCTAGTAGTTTCTTTGAATGACGAAGGCAATGCCCTTCTGTCATTTAAACAGTCAATTATAGAAGACCCAGAAGGGTCACTGAATAACTGGAACTATTCAGATCAAAACCCTTGTTCATGGAATGGTGTTACATGCAAAGAACAGAAAGTTGTTTCTGTTAGCATTCCAAAGAAGAAACTCTATGGAGTTGTTTCTTCTTCTCTTGGATCTCTCTCTGAGCTTAGGCATGTTAACTTGAGAAACAATAAGTTCTTTGGAAGCTTACCTGCTGAGCTCTTTGGAGCTCAGGGGCTACAAAGTTTGGTTCTTTATGGAAATTCCTTCTCTGGGTCTATACCTTCTGAGATTGGGAAGCTCAAATACCTTCAAACCCTTGATTTGTCTCAAAATTTCTTTAATGGGTCTCTGCCCACATCATTAATTCAGTGCAAGAGATTAAGAACCCTTGATCTCAATCAAAATAATTTTACTGGTTCACTGCCCGAAAAGTTTGGGACTAATTTGGTTTCTCTTGAAAAACTAGATCTTTCGTCCAATAAATTCAGTGGTTTGATTCCTAATGACTTGGGAAATTTGTCTAATTTACAAGGGACTGTTGATTTGTCTCACAACTTGTTTAGTGGTTCAATCCCAGCTAGTCTCGGTGACCTTCCTGAGAAGGTTTATATTGATCTAACTTTTAACAATCTTAGTGGGCCAATTCCACAAAATGGTGCTCTAATGAACAGAGGACCAACGGCTTTTCTTGGAAATACTGGGCTTTGTGGTCCTCCATTGAAAAATCCGTGTTCTTCAGGTACTGGGGGTGCAAGTTCACCCGCTTCGTATCCTTACTTGCCAAGTAACTACCCGCCACAGAATACTGGTGACAATGCTGGTAAGGGTAGGAATGCAAAAGGGTTAAGTAAAGCTGCTGTAATTGCCATTGTTGTGGGGGATGTGGTTGGAATTTGCGCCATTGGTTTGTTGTTCTCGTATTGTTATTCAAGGGTTTGTGCTTGTGGTAAGAGGAAGAATGAAAATGGTTATGGTTTCGAAAAGGGGGGAAAGGGAAGGAAGGAGTGTTTGTGCTTCAGGAAGGATGAATCTGAGACTTTATCAGAACATGTTGAGCAGTATGATCTCGTTCCATTGGATACACAGGTGGCATTTGATCTAGACGAGCTTCTGAAGGCATCAGCTTTTGTACTAGGGAAGAGTGGGATTGGGATCGTCTACAAAGTTGTGCTTGAAGATGGGCATACCTTAGCTGTGAGAAGATTGGGTGAAGGGGGGTCACAAAGATTTAAGGAATTCCAAACAGAAGTAGAAGCAATTGGAAAGCTAAGACATCCCAATATCGTAACTCTGAGAGCCTATTATTGGTCGGTGGATGAGAAGCTGCTCATATATGACTTCATGCCAAATGGGAACCTTGCCTCTGCAATTCATGGTAAGTTTTGCTGGACCTTTTTTCTAAACTATGCTTTATATTGTTTAGATATCAATTGGATTTCTTGATGAGGATTTTGCTATGCATTTGGTAAATTTGTTAACTTGATTGTTTTGGCCTCTTAATGTCCTTAGGGAAGCCGGGAATGGTGTCCTTTACACCTCTTTCGTGGTCAGTTAGGTTGAAAATAATGAAAGGCGTTGCGAAAGGCTTGGTTTATCTGCATGAGTATAGCCCGAAAAAATATGTTCATGGAGACCTGAAGCCTTCAAATATATTACTTGGACACAATATGGAACCCTGCATCTCTGATTTTGGACTTGGACGCCTTGCTAATATAGCTGGAGGATCCCCAACCCTGCAATCCAGTCGAATGGCCTCTGAGAAACCCCAACAAAGGCAGCAGGGCGGTACGCCATCAGAGGTTGTCACAGTAAATACGACTCCAAATTTGGGTTATTATCAAGCTCCTGAGTCACTGAAAGTGGTGAAGCCTTCTCAAAAATGGGATGTTTACTCATATGGTGTGATCTTACTAGAAATGATTACTGGAAGATCACCAGTAGTTCAAGTCGGTACCACAGAAATGGATCTTGTGAATTGGATTCAGCTATGCATTGAAGAGAAGAAGCCACTTTCAGATGTGTTAGACCCATATTTAGCTGAAGACGCGGATAAAGAAGAGGAGATGATTGCTGTTCTAAAAATCGCGATGGCTTGTATCCAGAGCAGCCCTGAGAGGAGACCCACAATGAGGCATGTTTCTGATGTTCTAGAGAGAGTGCCCGTGTCATCCGACTGAGATTTAGCACCAAGCCATTGAATCCTGGTTATTGATTAAGCTTGAAGATGTATTGGAACTGCTCAGAGGTCTCAACAAGATGGGCCATTGTAGGAGCAATTTGAAGGGATGATCCATTTTTTTTTTTCAATGAAGGGTGTTCATAACTTCATTCCCTCTAGGTTCTTGTAATTTTTCATTGTAGAAAGGGCTAGTTGAAGTAGGTTTTGCTGTAAGATAATGCTATGAGAGGTGGTGATTGTTATTTGTTCTGTTGGGTTTTACTGTATACTTGAAAGATTGTTGTCTTCTTGCTTTTATTGTAGATCTTTTGTCTGTTTGTTGATTCTCTCTGTCTCTTGAAATTATTGCTTTGTTTGTTGTTTTCTTTACCTATGTTTTCCCTCATAACTACATAAACTAATGGACATTTGAGGAATCCTAGATGTATTACTCAACCTTGAGCATTGCAGTAAAAACAAAAAAACTCAAAGAAAACCTATGTCTTGTACTAGTCATCTCCTTTCACTTTTGGTAGGAGCCATACCATTGGGTTAGATTTTGGTACCGAATACCAAATTTTTTTGGTACCGTATCTCTTTTTTTTATTAAACCAAAAGATGAAACATTTGAAGTTTCTATTACTTTGTGTATTTTATTTTATTATTTTAATAGCTAATAGTATAAATAACTCAAATCAAGATCAAACAAAATGCTATTTTCTGCAATGGTATCCAAAAAAAATTTCGGCACCATAGTGTCATTCCATACAATTTTAATTCTTCCATTATCATGCATGCTCTACATAGGGCGGATAATCAAACCAAACTACTCAAGTTCGGCTTGTTTTGGATTCGTTTAGGCTCTACTCTTTTTTTAAACAAATCGAACTTGAACAATTTTTTAAACTCGTTTAGAAAATGAACTCGACAGATTTGACTTATTTATGTGTAAATATTCGAGCCCGGCTTGAATTCGGCTATTTTAGGTTCGTTCATGCTCAACAATTATTTAGACTCGTTTAAAAAAACGAGTTCGACAAGCTCGACTTGAGCTTTATCAGACTCATGTTCGATTATCGGTCCTTGCTTTGGAGGATGCAATGCTCTTTTGGGGTGCTAATCTTTGAAACCTCATATTTGTGTGATATTCATTCAATATAAGTCTCCAAAAGAGTAAAAAGTCTAGTATAGTTCGTACACATATACACTCATTCACTTTGAGAGCGTGGTTTAAAAATATACATAATCGAATGACAAGCGTAACGGTGCGTTTTGGTCTATAAACTACATGAATGTTATGCGATTATTTCTAAAACGTCAAGGGGTGATATGCACAAGGGGATAAGGAGCAAACCATAACGGGGTAAACTGAATTACCAGCAAATATTGCCATAGAAAGGAAATGCTAAAACTCCATATATAAGATATAACCAAGTACTTAGTATAAGGTCATATACAAAATGATTTCCTTTTCTGTTGAATGCTAGAGCCTAGAGCCATGATTCATGTACGGAATGAAGTGGGGCCATGTAGAAATTGGACCTCAATTTAATGGGTCCCATGTGTGAGAAAAATCTAAGTTGCTCTTGGTCTTGATTGGCAATCACTTTGTCTGTTTACTTGACTTTTTGATAGACTGTCTTGTTCGGACATAGTTTGTCAATTCAGGACTTAGACTATGCTATTGAAATTTTTTGGTACTGTATCAATAAATTTTATTACTTTAATGGAGATTTTTATTATTTTTGTTATCATTTTATAATAAAAAAAATTATCATTTTCGTGAATAATTTATCAATTTTATGGGTATTTTTATAACTGTTATGATATCTGTTTTTATCACTTTTGCAGTAGTTGCAATCGATCCTAAAATTATACCCACAAAAATGGCAAAAATACTTATAAAAATAATAAATATTAATACGATACCAAAATTCGTAGACAAATCCGTCAATTCAATGTAGGAGTGTGAATTTATGTTTCTAGAAAAGTCATAATGGACCGCCATTCATGCTTAATTGAAATTTGCAGAACTACTCTATCTACAGACCATGCCTGAAAGGGGTCGAGTCAAATTACAAATGATCCATAATTTCTATTCTTTTTTTTTTTTTAACATGTCTTTTAAACTAGTGACTACGTGAGAAAGACGGATGCCAAAAAAAAAAAAACTGCCTTGATTCATTTCGTTAAATATAGCACTTGAAATCCTCATGGCCACAATACAAAATTAGAAAGAGAGAATCGATCAACTCGGCTAAGCCCATTTTACTAAAGAACTAAAAGGAGAACTAAGCAAACGTTGACGAAGAGGGAATTACAACTTCATTCTTTCGCACAATCCTTAGCCGCTTCACACAATCTACAAACTCCCTGTTCAAAAACATAAAATCAACTATTCACTTCTTGGATATTAGTTTGAAAGTGTCGAAAACTTATAGATAAGTTTGAAAGTACCGTAAACTGGTAATATTGTTTTATAAGTGCGGTATTGTGGTAACTAATTTTAACTTACGGTAAAAAAAAAAAAAAAAAAAAATAGCTATTGCTCCATCAAGGAATATACAATGGCATAAAAAGGGTGAATATCATTTATAACCTCAACCTGCATAAAAAGTTCTCTTAGATTAAATTGTTTCTATTAAGTCCTTAAACTATGTAATTCATAGTGGTCTACCTCTTTGGCGCAATATTCTAGTGAAAAAAATCCCATGAGACTTGTTTTAAATGTAGAATTGAACATAATGCATAGTTTACGACTAAATTGATACAATTTGAAGTTGAAGAGACGAGTTAAAACTCGTGTTAGAATTCTAATGTCACCTATGACACTTACAACTAAAAAACAAAAAAAGATTTAAAGGAACTTACTTCCATGGGACATCACCTACTGTCCTCCATTGCTCATCTTTGTCCTTATAGATCAGGGAGAATTCAGACCCAGCTTTGAATAGTTGTAAACCAGATATGAATTGTCTGCCTGAACAACAATTAGTCACAACAATCCCATCATTTATTTTTTACCCTAAAATAAGACTTGGATTCCTTCTAACACACTTCTTCTCAACCTTCCTTGGGGACCCATTTATATATAGTGGGTCCTATTTGACTTGGTAAGTGATTTATGATTCAAAAATCAAGAAAAAATGTATTGAAACATATCTAAATTCTGTAAACTGCTCGAGTTTACGATTTTTAAGTACCTACCAAACATGTCTTCTAGTTGAAGTGCAAGGCTTGTGTAATCCATATGATCAAAGATGCAAATTTTCCTGCCAATGATAACCCCATCCATGTTAACCTTCACATAAGCCCACCTCTCTTTGCTCTGGACTCCCTCTGTTTCATCATCACAGTTCTCTGCCATATTTAGGGGATATTCTATCTTTGAACAATTCAGCTGTTGTGGGTGCAATTGGTTCCAGTCTATCAAGTTCCCATAATCATCTGTGCTTGCATTGATCCAAATATGAAACTTATTAGCCACCAATTGCAACAACTATTACCAAACAAAATGCAATACAAAATTGATTAGTTCTCGATACGAATTTAGAATCGACACAACCCACTAACCCAAACAAAAAATGGATTTTTCGTCTTTAAAATTGGGTTGTTCTTGTTTATCTCATATGTATGAAAAAATATCTAATTTCTCTCGATTGCTGGTTTATGGGTCACGTGTATCAACCCGAACACAACATGATCGCAATCCTCCCTCAGAATTTTAACAAAGCAAAATTACTCTTCAAGATTTTTTTGTTTCATTTTCCCTCTCTAAGTTCAGCTAAAGTCTTCCTTCTTACTATTTTACCCGGGCATTTACCGTACGTTTTTTGTATAAGATTGCGTACATCCGACCCTCTCTGCAATAACTTATTATGAACAAAGATAAATTCATAATCAACCATATGCAGCACTTCGAACCATGATCGTATAAATTCTGCTTAGTGCACATAAGAACATAGAACTAAGAGGAAGAGACATACCATGTCCTGATGGATGATAAGCTTCTGGCTGCAAAGCTCTTAGACTAAGACCCAGATCGATAATATTGCCATCTTCTCTGCCTTGATAGTAAACTGATGGAATAGTTGCATGGTTGAGAAGGTAGCCTGATGCCCTTGAATCCATGGAATATTTGCAGAAACAGTGTTATAAGCAGTGTTGGTTGCTGAAGACCTGAGGCACCTCAACTTGCACTAACTAGATGCCTTTATATAGGAAACTGTTAAACGATCTGAGCACCTCGAACTTGGCTCGGTTTTAACAAGTTTAGATTGCAAAATGAAGCAAACTGATCAAATTTCTAAGCTTACTTTATAAACGAGTCAAATCGAAACAGCGTGTGACTTGACTTCATTAGGCTTAGTTTGACCCAAATAAGTTCCTAGCTGTAAATAATTTTTAATTTTTTGCCAACCAACCTATTTCCAAATAAAGAACTTCAAATAGCTGCAAATCATATACACTTCTATCTCATTCTTTAATTGATGTATGGAGAATTTGAACTTGTTTGATTTTATGGTTAATATACAAATTTTGGAATTTTTTATTGAGAAATTCATTATTTTAGAATCTAAAAGCTTTTACAAAGCCAAGCTTAATAAGAATCTAAGCTCAACAGTCAAGTTCGGCTCAAACTTGAGTTTAATTAGTTACAACCAAATTAAACTTGAGACTCAAACTCGGCTCGATTAACACTTGATATCAATGCAAATATCATTTTCTGTGCAAGGAGAACTAAACCTGCGATCAGAGATGCACATAACTAAAAGTGGACATGGAAGACAGAAACCCTTTACCCCATCATCAATCATTGATGGGCAGTTATTGTATTCTGCCATTGTTAACATGCAAGAACACAAGGAAGTAGCAAAAAACCAGAAGAACAAAGGATGGGCCAAAGTGATCCGAAACAGAAGTGTTTTTTGGATTTTGCAACCCGACATAGCTACACAGATCCTTCTGTTCAGGTACAAATCTGACAGTAACCAGATGCAAACCAGCAAGCCAGTATGATGAGGGTTGAACTGCTTTGCATAAAGTATGTACAGTGCTTTGTATTATTATCACTGAAAGATGAGCAAATTTTATGGTCATGGCACTCTCTTTTAGGCCATGGTTTAAGCTCATAGTATTAGCCATCAACTCAAAAGACACTAAGACACGTCGGATATGACGAGAGATTCAAGTCATATTATCAGCCGATTCGAACAACTCGGAATTAATTCGAAAATATCTTGAACGACTCGACCGAGTAATGTGAGACTATAGTTTACACGGAACATGGAGAATGACATCGGATCGAAAGATGTTGAATCATATGTAACTTCATCGAATCATATAATATTGACCGATACTTTGAACCATAATTTTTTAGATAATCAAGTCTTCCTCCTCTTGATTGGTAATGATGATAATTGAATCCCTAACCCCTACCCATATGCTTAGTGTCCATTTCTTTAGCAGCCCCATCTTTATCATTAGGTCAGGTTTAAGCAAAAATTGTTTTTCAGCTGTTGCAATAAATTCAACGACATTTACCAGCAAAGTTGGAACAATTTAGATGAAGTGATGATAGCAGAGCCACAGCTTATGTTTGAACAGAGACTAAATGGGTGTGGTCGAGGGCCTCATGATTCTACCAATGACGACCTATCGATGTGGTCTCTGAACGCTCTCCTTTGCCCCCACTCCCTTTTTTTACCAGCAAAAAAAAAAAAAAAAAACCTACTGAAAAGAGACCTAATGAACATGTCACATCCTTGATCAAAAAAAAAAAAAACATGTCACATGACATAAGTTCTACATTTTCTTTCTCGATTAAATTATGCATCACCAACCTGTACATGCCGAATTTAAGTCTACTTGACCATTTGGATTTAGCCGTTGTACATGGTTTACAAGTAATTGCATACATACAATCTTTCAATTACAGCATTGAGTTTAAATAAGGTCAGGACAATTGTCCGTTAAAAAAAGAAAAAACTATGCATCTCTCACCCCATTTTAACCCCCTAGATCAAGTTTGAACTCAAAAGGTAAATGAACGATCACTTTGAATTCTACAAATATAAACCTACGAGATTCGAATTCACAATCTTAGGGCCCGTTTGGTAACACTGTGTTTGTGTTTTTTTCTGTTTTTGTTTTCATTTTTTGCTAAAATAAAAAACAAAAACGCGTTTGGAGTGTGTTTTTATTTTTTTTTTGGTTGGTCAGTTTTGTAAACAACCCCAAATTTTAAAAACATCAAAAGAGGTGCTTTTGAAAACACGGCAAAACGGAAACACGCGCGCCCCTTTAAACCATTTAATGAGGTCTAGCCATTGAACTCCATTAGCAGCAAAAAAAGGATTTTTTTTCATTCCCACTATAAAAGCATTTTTTTTACCCCTTTTTGCTCCTGTCGTTCATCTCTCTCACTCTCACACTCTCTCGTTCATCTCTCTCACTAGGCAGCGACAAAAGCACACACACTCTCTCTCTCTCTCTCTCTCTCTCTCTCTCTCTCTCTCTCTCTCTCTCGCCCTTCGGTGGGTTTCAGTGGTGGCGGGGGTAGATTGGGGGTGGGCTTCGGTGGGTTTCAGTGGTGGAGGTGGGGGTAGGGGTGGGGGTGGGGGTGGGGTTTCGGTGGTGGTGGGGCTGGATTGGGGGGTGGGTTTCGGTGGTTGTGGCAGTGGATTGGGGGTGGGTTTTCGGTGGGTTTCAGTGGTGGATGTGGGGGTAGGGGTGGGGGTGGGGTTTCGGTGGTGGTGGGGCTGGATTGGGGGGTGGGTTTCGGTGGTTGTGGCAGTGGATTGGGGGTGGGTTTTCAGTGGGTTTTAGTGGTGGAGGTGGGGGTAGGGGTGGGGGTGGGGATGGATTGGGGGGTGGGTTTCGGTGGTTGTGGCAGTGGATTGGGGGTGGGTTTTCGGTTGGTTTCAGTGGTGGAGGTGGGGATAGGGGTGGGGGTGGTGTTTCGGTGGTGGTGGGGCTGGATTGGGGGTGGGTTTCAGTGATAGGGTGTAGTGGGGTTGGGTGGTGGGTTTCCATAGTGGTGGTGGCAGCGTGGTCAGTGGTGTTGATTGGTAGGTTTGGGTGGTGAATTTTTGGTATAATACCAAACAAGTTTTTTATTTTTGATTTCACAATTTTTAAAATATAAATGACTACCAAATATGTTTTATATTTTTAATTTTTATCACACAAAAAACAAAATTTTGTTCTGTTTTTTTAAAGAAAAAAAACATAAAAACAAAAACGTTACCAAACGCACCCTTAATGTTTAAGAACGGGACAATAACCATTAAACCAACCGTTAACTTCTAAAATGTTGAATTCTACAAATAAACAACTAGAACTTTATGCAACTCCAGGCCCCACAAGTGGTCTAAAGATATTGGACAAACCTTGACATGCCTTCATGGGCAAAGTGATTTTACCCCCCAAGAATGATCCTTTACGGGTTCTATCAGTGCATGTTATTGTTCCGGGGCTCCATGTAAAACCACCACTCCATATGAATTGTCTAAAGTTTAGACTGAGAATTTTGTCCAAAATACATAATCGTATGAAGGGAATCGTGAGACCCATAATAGGGTCCTGGCACTCTGCCAGTTGTGACCAACGGGCGCCACCTTTTGCTGGAATAATTATTTGTGGGGTCATATATTCATTAGAACAGAGGATATGTGTGGTTGTGGGTCGACCCGATTTTATCTCTCCCATAGAGCACCTAGTGAGAGACGTTGGGCCCTGGAGCAGAATTTCACATTCTGATATTTTGGGCTACAGTTAGGTTCAGGACTAGGCCTTGAGTCGGGCCTAATTTATAGTGCAACTCAACTCTACACTGGCCTCACGGGCCACACTTGGAGCATTTTTGGGACAGGATCTTGAAGAGAGTGAATTCATACTTTTCGGGATATGTTTTATATGTAGGTTTGGATGGGATTTAAGAGGTGGGTTTTGTGAAAATAGTCCAATACACTTTCTAAATTCGTGTCTGATTCAAGATTTGAGGTTCTGCATTCGTAGGATAAATGAATCCAAGCCCACTTCTTGCCCGTAGTGAATAGTTGATTAAAACTCACAAATGAGAGTTTGATAAAGTTCGGGAGGTTTCAAAAGTAGAAGATTGGATTTGAAGACACAAATATAATTTTATCCAAAAATTCATTATTCTATTCACCTAATAATGGATATTTTAATAAATTAAGTAATATGATTTGACAAAAATCTATGGACCTAACATATATTTATATTATCTACCAAGCATGGGATTAGATAGAGTTTTTTTTTTTTAATCCAATATACAAATCCATGGGGTTGGGTTTAAGTTTGGAAAAGTTTCATAAATCTAATCCTAGCCCCCCAATAAATAAACATCCAAACATGCCTCAGTGCTTTGGGTTTGATCCAATTGAGCTTCCCTCATTTACCTCAAAGTCCACTTTCAAATAACAATGTACAATGACCCTTTAATCGACTAAACACTACATCCCACTCACACTTGTACTCACCCTTTGCAATTTTTTTTAGTCGGACATTATTATAGTGAAAGAGAACGACGAGATTTGAGTCTGCAATTTCAATGTTTAACAGTGAAACAATAACAGTTAAGTCAACCATTAATCTCACACTTTGCAAAATTCACCGCATGAATTTTGACCAAAACTCATTACATCAACGTTGACGTTACAACGATTAATCGCTTTGTCCACATACATGAATTCAGAGGACTCAATAAGAAGGCAACTGAAGTGAGCGACACGACCTAAGTGCACGATTCTCACAGTGCAGGTCATGTGTCTAAGTTAAATCTCGTAGTGAGTCTTCACACTCGGGATAATGTTGCTTCAACATGACTTAAGTGTTAAAGGTTCGATCGCAAAAATAACATTTTGGCATGTGGGTACAAGATTGTATATATTTGACATTTCACAAATTTCACATTGACTGAATGTCTGAATCTTGTTCTAATGTTGGGGTGTGTGTGTGTATATTAGTGTCAACCAACTCTTCCCTTTTAAGGGGTTGAGTTGGTTTGACTGTTAGGTTTTACCGTTTCTGTCTAAAAAAAGAATCTTGTTCTAATGTTTTTTGGACAAAGGTCAAGAAAAAAAGAAGGAGCTGGCTTGGGTTGGTGTTCATATTGGGCTTATGGATATCTGTACCCCACTGTCATCAACCCTCTTTATAGTGGGCTGTGGGCCGACCCATTCACCACAGGCTTTCCCTAACCTTCTTCCCCGTCGACTTCAACTATCAAAAGAGTTCTAACATTAACAGTTCACCGCGCCGTTTCAGACTCTCTCTCTCTCTCTCTCTCTCATATTTATATACTACTCTCTCTCTTCATATATATTCACATATACATACAGTAATTGTGAGGGAGGTAGCCATGCGTTCTGATAGTGGAGGGGTGAAAGTTGAAGTGGAGAGAGTGTTCATAGGAGCAGGGTGCAACAGAATAGTGAACAACGTCTCATGGGGCGCCTGTGATTTGGTCTCTTTTGGTGCCCAAAACGCCGTCGCTATTTTCTGCCCCAAGGTGCTTCCTCTTTCTGCCGTCTAATTGCACTTTTTTCTACTCCATACTGAGCTCTCTCTCTCTCTCTCTCAACCCTGTTTGGTTTTTGGCAGACTGCACAGATATTGACCACACTTCCAGGTCACAAGGCTTCTGTGAATTGCACCCACTGGCTTCCCAACAACAAATTTGCATTTAAAGGTACAATCTTGTGTAATTTAAGCTTCAAGCCCTTGATATTTTGGCATTAGCATTTAGCACCCGGAATAATGGTGGCTCAACTAGCAAATATCAGGAATTTGTGAACTTCTATGATATTTTGGCTTGGATGCTTTCACTTCTAATTCTCGGTTTGATTCATGGAATTAGAGGTACACGGAAAATAAAATGTAAAGAATATCAATTTTTGTGTGGCTGCCATAGAAAATAAGGCGGAGAAAGATAACATGGGGAAAGTGATATAAGAGTTCTTGATCAAACGTGTTATTTCCCACTGTCTTTCTCATGATTCATAATCAAATTTGAGAAATATTTAATTTCTAGAATACAATTGAATATGACTCGTTTCTTAAAGTTTTTTTTCTTCATTTTCTTTCCTTCATTAATCCACAAGCCAGTCGGAGCGGAGATATGCTTGTCATCAACCGCTAGTAATTGTAGTTATGAGCAGTGAATATTGTTTTGTGTTCATAGCTAAACAGTTGGAACGGCATTATCTATTGTCTGGAGATGCTGATGGTGCAATTATTTTGTGGGAGTTCTCTCTAGCAGACAGCAAGGTAAGTGCTTAAAATTTCTTTATTTTTCTTACTTGCTGATGTTTCAAATGTAATTTTTAGATGACCTTTCTCACTGTATAATATATTATTGCATGATTAGCGTTTAGTTATGCTTTAATATGCTCTAAAATGGACTAAAAAAATGCACTTTATTGCACAACATGGTTGATCTTAAAGATCGTTAATCTTAGACATGGACCTATCCCAACCTGGACTTGAACCCTGTGTTTCTCTTTGAGGAGGTGCAGGAGATACCACTCAAGCTAAGAACTGCTTGTGGATGATCATATTTTAATATAAGATGAATATAACTCTTAGCTTAATGGATATGGGATGTGATTTATAATCATGGTTTAATATTAAGATGATTAAATCTTCTTTTTGAAGTTTGTTGCAAGAGTGATTTGTTTTTCATGATATCAAGCCTTTCAAATAGTTTGAAATTTTTTTAATGATGCTAAATGACTTGTAACACAATATGCTTATGGAAGTGAGTATTTGTTCAATATCAAGTACTTTTTAACTGATTGTGTTGTAATATTGACTAAAGTTTACAGATAAAGTTAAAGGGTTTTACAACCCTAACATTTAGGCGATGGAGATTTATTGGATAAACTTCAGGGAAAAGAACAGGGAAAAACCTAGAAAATAGGTTGGTCATACTTGATGGAATCATGGGAATTCATAATCAAGAGGCAACACTAAGGTACTAGAAGAAGCATTTGGTGAAGCTTGAAATGATCAGAACCAAAAACTTGAAAAATTATATTCAGATGCAACAATTCACCTTGTTCAGGTCAATTACATAAGTGCATTAGGAGATGGAGAGGAGGAATAGTTGATCAAGAAAGTTTTCCGAGTATTAGAAGGTGGAATGTGGAAGAAGAAGAAGAACAATTATTGTCTTCTTTTGGTTCAGTGATGTGGTTCTATTCTATCTGCCAAAATCTTAAAGGGTATCTGTCGCAGTTTAGTTAAATGATATCAAAAGCAGACTATAATTGTGGTTAGTAACTTAGTATATAATGATAGGGGGAAAGATGAACACAAAATATTCATTGGAATCAATAAAATGCTTCTATGAATTTCCTATCACTAAATAGTTTCTCTAGCATCTAGGTGATTCTGTACTACCTTTTCTATACATGGAATAGCATGGTGACTTAAATTTGTAGTTCTTTGATTGATTAGCATTTTGACTGTTGGATGATTGTGTAGTCTGTTTTTGATAAAATGATGGAATTAAAACTAGGTTTCTTCTTTTAATTGCCTTCTTCATTCTAAAAAGATCATAGTTTTTGAGACGCCTGACTGTTATGCATCGCCATGAGAAAGTAAAGATAGGGGTGATAAAAAAATCTCAAATCAAGCTGCATGGCTTTGCGTAGAGTTGATGGAGTCTCTAGTGGAAGTGTTGTATGCCCTGTAAGTATGCGGCGTGTTGGAGGATGAAGTTAGATGGACGACATCAAGGAAATTCTCACTAAAATTATTCTACTTTCAGATCTGTGGCATGGAATATCCTTTATTTCCATAAAATCTATTTCATGCATAATTGGTACACGGAGGTGTCCTTTCTTTGCCTGGATTGTGGCTTGGTGTGCAATTCTGATAAGCTAATGCAGAAGGATGTGTCAGATTCTCAACAATTGCTGCTTTATATGAAAAGAAATGGGGACAAATTAAGTCTCTTATTGTAGCAGCTCTCAGTAGAGAGAGGTCTGGAACCGCATTGTGTGTCTGTATAGAGTTGCATGTATCATACCAAAGTTGGTCTATATTGTCTCAGGGAGTTGGAGGGTAGCTGGTCAAGGGAAGGTTGTGGAAAGCTTGGAAGCAAAGCTGATGTAGATCGTAATAGCTTGTAATAAAGGAAAAATTAGGGATGAGAAGGGAAGAAGAAGGAGATGAGAAAAGAAGAAGAAGGGGATGCGAATAGAGAGAAAATTTGAGGAAGAAGGATTCAATATCAATAATCAATAATAATCAAAAGTCTCCTACAACAAATATGTATCCCCTATATATATAGGAGTTCACAAATCCTATATATATAAGGAGATCACAAATCCTAAAATAAATAAATAATCAAAATGACAACTAAACCCTTAAAAGGTAAAAGAAATTACTTAAAAGATAAATACTAAAAGTATCTAAATAACTATCATAATTAATCTATAATATCTATTCAATTCTTACACGATTCCCATTATTCTCCTCCGGTTGAAAAAAACTCTCATCCGGAGAGTCTTCAAAGCAGAAGTACCCTAAGAAAGCAGCATGAAGATGATAGAACGCCTCATCTAGAATGAAAGAACCATCAACATTTTTTCATCGACCAGAATAAATGCAAGAATCTCCATCTGTAGCAATGTAAATCTGGTCCCGTAATACATCATCTATTTGGCCCGAAATATGCGATGGAAGTGGAAAGATAAGAACTGGAGCTTGTGCTGAAGAAGAAACAATTCCACTTGTAGAAACACTAGATAACAAAATAGGAGGTTCTGGAGTACCTTGATTAAGTAGCATGTCCTCCAAATAAAAATCTAGACTAACACATTCAATGGAAAATTAAGTAAATAAGCATTAGATCCAAACTCAAGAATAACAAAATAATTCTCATTAGATTTGAACAAAAGGCATTCAGTGGGACAAGACATCAATGACAAATGAGTAACTATAACACCCTGGTGCTGAAAATAAGAAAGTACATACTCAATTGAACACTTGACAGTAGGCAAAGAAACAAAGTTTACACTCTCAAGTGGGGCAGAATCCAGAATAATATCAACAATCTCAGGTGGAGAAGAATCCGAAACAAAATCAACAATCTCATATGAAGAAGAATGCACAACAATGCCATCATGATTCGGAATAGTAGACACAGAATAATCGTCAACAAATTCTAAAATAGATAGGTCAATATGTTCAACATCTTGCATAGGAACCAACTGAATGGATATTTCCTCAAGTTCAGTGATTAGTGATATGATTCAACTTTTGGCTCTGATGAGGTAGGAAACATGATAGGATCAAAAATAATCTCATCACTAGTATTAATGTTCAAACGATTGAAAGTATGTTTTGAAGAATGGAAAGCATGAGGGTCCAACGGAACATAAATATGACCATAGTTATCAAATCGTGTATCGGAAGGCGTATCGTTTTTTAAAAATAGTGTATCGTATCGTGTATCGTAAGATATGGTGTAATTTTAAATAAATAGTAATAAAATATATATACCTTTGAAAAAAAAAGATTACACTTATAAAAACATAGAATTTCATTAATACTCCACCAACTATTCAAGTCATCAACATAGTTCACTTATATTATAATGCAAAGTTCACAACCATAGCTTTGTAAATAAATTAGGGACCAAATAAATTATCAAATAAATAGCTTTGTAAATAAATTAGGGACCAAAAAGGCAGCTGCAGCTTTGTAATAATTCACAAAAAAAAAATTATTTGGCTTTGTAAATAAATTAGGCATCAAACATCGTAGAGGAGAGGAAAAGAGGGATTTTATTTATTTTTTTTAAACCCTAGCCGCTAAACGACGTCGTTTCAGTGGCAGGGATAAAAAAAATCAGCCTATTATTAATACAAAACGACGTCGTTCCAGAAAAAAAAAAAAAAGCTTTTGCACGTATCGTTCATATCGTACCGATATGTATCGTATCGTAAAAGCGTATCGTGTATCGGACGATACGACGCAAAAACGATACAGACCTACGATCCGTATCGTTTTGGCTCCGTATCGGAACGTATCGTACGATACGTATCGCGTATCGTACGATACTAACAACTATGAATATGACTATCAGTATGCGGGTGTTCGGCATTAGGTAAAACTGGAGACTTGTCCTTATTTTCTTCCATTTGTTGACTTGCAAGAATTTTTGTCAAGTGGGAAAGTTGACTTGTTAATTCAAATAATTGATTTTTCATCCCTCTACATTCTTCACGTAATTGGCCGAGTGAATGTTTAGTATTGGCAACTCCAATTTCAAATATCTTAACCTTTTTTTCTAGGGCAGTTTGGGCTTTTGAATGGTGATTAATGACATTGAAGATTGATCCAGATTGACCCTGATGATGACTTTGGGAAGCATGACGTTGGTAACTGTTATGTGACCTAAGTGTCCCAGAGTAGTATTCTAGATAATCTTCATAATAAAACTCAGACTTACTATGGACTTTATGACGACTTCGAGAAACTCTAGGAGTGGAATAGGTATAGTGATGACGTTGTGGAGAACTGTGAACTTGAGACATTCTTGATGTTGGATAAGTATATGAATAGACATCATAATGATCATATGAATTCATGATTGACTTTGAAAAATGAGAATAACATAAGAATGAGTTCAAGAATGCAATTGATAATTACAAAAAGTGAGAAAACTTAAATAGAAGAAAATATGTTTTGGACCCTTGCAAATTCTCTAATTTTTCAATGAATAAAAATATTAGTCTCAAAATCTATGGGAATATGCATACCATAATAAAGAGGAAATTCTGAAACTTGTTGTGGATGATTCTGCAATTTTTGAAACCTTTGGGGGAGGACTCTGTAACTTCTGAAACTTCTTGGGCAGTTCTGGAATTTCTGCAGACCTCTTGGGATGTGTCTGCAGTTTTTTTGGAATTTCTGGGTGATGTTTCTGTAATTTTTTGAAATTTCTGGGGGTAATTCTATAATTTTTTAGACCTTCTGGGGATGTTTCTGTAATTTTGAAACTTTCTGGGGTGTTTTTTTTTAACTGGACAGCGCGATGAACAGTGCCGATGAACAGTACCCCCCGGTGAACAGTGTTAATGTATATATATATATTTTTTGTACGAATCGAAGTTGGGCTCTGATACCAAATTGATGTAGATCGTAATAGCTCTGATACCAAATTGATGTAGATCGTAATAAAGGAAGAATTAGGAATGAGAAGGGAAAAAGGAGATGAAAAAAGAAGAAGAAGGGGATGAAAACGGAGAGAAAATTTGAGGAAGAAGGATTCAATATCTATGTTACTCGGACTCGCCTCTTTTGTGGGAGTACCCGTGTCGACACGATCCGACACGGGTGCGGGTGCGGGATTTGTGTCCGGTACAGTAACTTTATTCCGGACACGGCTGGTACACAGGTCCAGATCTTCCAAGCAAAAAAAAAAAAAACAGAGAGAAGATTGAGAGAAAGGCACACCCAGACGAAATCAAAGAGAGAGAGAAAGCCACAGATACAGACTATACAACAGAAATTGAAGGAGAAGAGTACAGTAGCTTATCTCTTTGAGTCCAGATTTGAGTAGGTCTAGCCTCCATCCACGCAGATCGAGGGTTTGAGACTTAGGTCTTCATCGCTACGATCTGCGACCCACGAGCTGCCAGGTATCTTCTTCTTCTTTTCTCTTTCTCTCTCTCCGGCATCGGCATCGCCTTGCCCCCACCCATCGCCATCGCCTCTCTTCTCTCTGTCTTTGTTTCTGTTTGTGTTCGTGGGTGACTGAGGGAGCCGATTGCTTTGGCTTTTGTATTTTTTTTTTTGTCGTAACTATGAAAAATTACATTTAATACCCCACTTCTTTATAACTTGTAATTTTTAAGCATATATAAGTACCATTAATTTCATTTAATACCCTTCATTATTTTTTTTCTTTTTATAATTATTCTTTTATGTTATTATTATTTGTTAATTGGTATTAAATAACTGCAAATCATTTTATTAATTTTACCTTATTTGTTAAATATTTAGAATTAAATATTTATGTGCGTATAAATTGTGTATACAATAATTTTAATATTAATAAAATTAGACCGTATCCCCGTACCCGTATCCAAATCTGGATCCATACCCTCGTATCCACTATTTTTTAACTTGAGATGTCAAACACCTAAATTCACACCCGCACCCAATACCCGCACCCGCATCCGAGTAACATAGTTCAATATCAATAATCAATAATAATCAAAAGTCTTCTACAACAAATATGTATCCCCTATATATATAGGAGTTCACAAATCCTATAATATATAAGGAGATCACAAATCCTAAAATAAATAAATAATCAAAATGACAACTAAACCCTTAAAAGGTAAAAGATAAATACTAAAAGTATCTAAATAACTATCATAATTAATCTATAATATCTATCCAATTCCTACACGATTCCCATAAAAAACGCTCTCGGGAAGTTGGGGAAGGGTGTGGAAAGCTTTGGAGACTCCAACATTTTGGTCGATGTGGTGTATCTAGGGCTGTCAAAATCCGACACGACACGATTAACCGACACGAATCGACACGAATTAAACGGGTTTGGGTGAGACCTTAACGGGTTTGGGTGATAAACGGGTTTACACGCCAAACACGTTTAATAAACGGGCCGTGTTCGGGTGAGACCTGTCAAATCGTTTATCACACATTTACCCGTTTAAATAAAATTAATATAATAACAAATTAATAATTATTTTAAAAAAATTAGCAAGAAAAAAGAAGTAAAGAAATCAATACAAAAAAAAAAAAAGTAAAGTAGTAGTTCAATGACAAAAGAGGGGAGATGAAGAGCACTTCAAAGATAAAGGCAAACCAATGCCTTTAGTTTTTGTCCCACATTGGAAAATGAAAGAGGAGGGGGAGGGTTGAGTTGCTTATAAAAAGGCAATGACCTCTTGTCTTTTTTTTTTAAGCCTTCAAATCTGATTTTTTACGAGATTTGGCTAAAAATTCCTCTTTTTTGAGGTAAGTACAATTGGAAGTAAAAAAAAAAGTGGAGTATTAAAATTTATTGATATAATTATTTTGAAATTAAATGGGTTAAACGAGTCGTGTCGTGTTACCCGTTTATTAAACGGGTCGTGTTCGTGTTGGGATTTTTCATCCGTTTATTAAACGTGTCGTGTACGGGTTTATATATTTTTCACCCGTCACCCGTTTAACCCGACACGTAACCGTTTAACCCGACACGTTTGACACCCCTAGGTGTATCTAGAGGAAGAGGATTAAGAAGATTTTTGAGGGAGTGAAGCTCACAATTAATATTGTACAAAGTATTTTTGCCTTTTTGGGGCTTGCACTTTTTTATTTTTGTTGATTTTTTGGTTGATTTTGGAAGTTTCATTGGATTCAGGTAGATAATAAGATTTCTTTCTACATTTTGTGTGCGACCAAGGTTGGCTCCCATTCGTTTCACACCCGTAATCTTAGCAAAAAAACTCTAATATATCATTTTAAGTGTTATCAATATAGGCAATTTAGAAGATTTAAACCAAAGGGTCTTCTTTTTGAGAATTTAAACCAAAGGGTTCACTTCAAGAATTTCAGATGAATTCAGAGAGTGCCTTAAGGTGTGTGGTGACTTCGAAATGAGAGGTGTTAGCATATGCCTTCCACTTATCATGATTAAGGGCTTCAAACTGGTTGCTTGTTATGTACTGGGACTGGATTCATGGGACACTATGATAAGTTTTTTGTTAACAATATCTCCCTCTTATTGCTGAGCTTGTTAAATCTCAGTACTTATAAAGTTTTCTTACAGTTCACTGCAAGAATGAAATTGTCATATAAATTTTATATAAATGATCACGTAATTTGTGTTCTATCTCCAACATTTTCTCTTAGCTGCGCCTCTCTTCTTTTTGCAGTGGAGGTATGTGCTACAAATACCCCAACCGCACAAGAAAGGGGTTACATGCATTGCTGGAATTATGCTTTCTCAAACTGAAGCAATCTTTGCATCGACTTCTTCTGATGGTTCTGTAAATGTCTGGGAAATAGTCCTTCCATCAATTTCTGGCGGTGAGTGATTTGGATTTGGACTATTTCAAACCAATGCCTATCATAGTTTCATTTTTGAAAGTCAATTGCCAACTTTGCTGTTTCTTAACCTCTCTTATTGCTAGCTATATGGAAGATGGATTGCCATAACTTTGTTGTTGCTGCTCTATGTTGTCAATGGTCATAGCCTATTCCCCTTATACCATATTAGAGTTGTAAAGAGAGCTTGTCCCACATCGAATAATTAAGATCAATGAAAGTTGGTTTGAATTTATATGCTTAAGGGGCCCTCCACATTTTGGGTTGGATGCTCTAATAGGTATCAGAGTTGGGCATTGAATGATATGTGAGTTAAGTCTTTTACCATTTGAATTTCTGGGTATGCATATTTGTCTGTTTATTTGTTAGCCCCATGTGCATACCTGTGTCCCAAATGGGGGAGAGTGTAAGAGAGTTTGTATCCCACATCGTATTATTTGGATCACCCAAGGTTAGGTTATATGGTTAAGCCTCTCCACTCATAGCCAATAGGTTTTGGGTTGGATGCTCTAACAGGAGTGATTTAGTCTTCAGAGTATATGAGTTTCGTATTGCATATTTGGATATAATTCTTTGCATTCATGGGTTTGTGGAGGATGTTACAAGATTGGCTACATTTATACGTGATATGAATATTTTTCCAGTACATGGAAGTGCAAGTCATTTGGGTCATACGTCAAACGTTTTCATATGGGAAACCGAACATTTTCTTTTTAATTTGGCATTCAATTATTAGCTTTAGGGCCAATGGTGTTTCAGGATTTGCACTTATCCGGAAAAAACACCTTCCAGATTTGTCAGGCCAAAAGTGCCAGCTAATATTTCAAATCAACAGTATGATGCATATGCCATTACTTCAAATTTTAAGTTTATGGTTTAGTGATATGCTGATTTGGAATATGAGGTGGCTTGAGTCAGTGATATGTTGTTATTCTACTAATTCTTTTCGGTTATCAGCTATAGTTTTTACTTACACTGCGGGCTGAACTTTATCGTGTTCCTTTGTTTATTTAAGGTGTTGATTATTATAAACACCTTGTCACGTGGCTTATGTGAGTTGCACACATCCATATCAGTCGTAACATGCAAGTCACATGATATATAGAGTGATACGACACTAAATGTTATCCAAGGCAGAAGGGAAACCAATCGTTAGGATCTTATGGTTTCTTTGTCTACTGAGGTTTGCCTTTTGAGAGGAGTTTTTCCCTCCGGATTATGTACTTATGTGGCTATTGGTCAAAACACATCTTCCGGGGGAGGAAAAAAATTTACGGTGCCTGTTTCTAAAAATGATTTATTGCATGTTCCTGGGTCCATAGAATTTCAAACTGCTATTGACTTGAAAAAACTTGTGAAGCCAAATTGTTGTAGGATTAAAAGGTGTGATGAATATCAAACTGTAGAGAGGCAACTCAGAACAAGTTTCTGTAGTTCTAAAGAATTCGGTAAGAAAGAAAATTGAACAAAAAGTTATGCGAGATTGATAGGGATTCTGGCCTTTCAAACTGCAGTGCAGCTCCTTGGTCCTTCAGATTTTACTAACCTAATGGAATTTTATCAAACAACTGGCACAAAATATTGTCTTGTTAGAGAAGATTCCAGTGATTTTAGCTCCAGTCACTTGGTCAAAACTGTAAAATGATTTTTCTACCTTGGTCTTTGTTAGGATGCTGACAGCTGAATTAGAAATCTTTTTCTATTTTTGTTTTATTTTGGGCATTTGGTCTGTTAATAATTACATTACGTGTGGGAATCACACACTGCAAAATTTCCCAGTTTTTTCCTTCCCCATTATGATGGAGAATTAGAAGTTGTGGTGCAGAAAGAGTATGCCCATGCTTACCTTTTAGGTGGCAAAGGAGTTGAAGGTACTCCATTTTACTGGACCAGCAGGTGGGCAGTGGGCGATAGCTTTTGACTTTTGAGTACCGTTGATATATTATTATTTCTTGGTCTCATGTTTTCCGGCAGTATGTATCTTTGTACCATGCTTAACCTATGTCATTGTTTTTTCCTGAATTCATTCATATCTATCATCTAATCGAAGATGACAAAACGTGCTTCATGTTGTTGCTAAGTAACTGGTTGTTGTGGTTATTTAGGTGACTGTAAATTATCATGTTTGGATGCCCTTTTTGTTGGTTCAAAATCTATGGTTGCGCTCTCACTAGCTGAGTTACCTGGAAACACTGGGCACCTAGTCCTGGCAATGGGGGGATTGGATAATAAGATTCATCTCTATTGTGGTGGGAGGACAGGAAAAGTATGCAATTTCAAATGTAACTATCGTTTTTATGTATTTTTGATGTAATCTTTTCACCGAGTTAAACAATTTTTTGTTTGTGTTTCTTCAACGCAGTTTGCTCGTGCTTGTGAGTTAAAAGGGCACACTGATTGGATCCGAAGTCTTGATTTCTCGTTACCTATATGCCCAAATGGTGAAAAAGTTAGTCTTCTACTAGTAAGCTCATCTCAAGATAAAGGCATACGCATATGGAAGATTGCGTTACGTGATTCTCTGGGTAATTCTAATAATAGAAAAGAAGAAATGAACTTGGCTTTGTACATAAAGGGTCCTGTACTTGTAGCTGGCTTATCCTCTTATCAGATATCTTTGGAGTCTCTGCTCATTGGACATGAGGATTGGGTGTATTCAGTAGAGTGGCAACCCCCATTATGCTCATCCACTGAGGATATTGTATGTTATCAACCTCAGAGCCTTTTATCTGCTTCCATGGACAAGACAATGATGATCTGGCAACCCGAAAAAACTGCTGGTATCTGGATGAATGTAGTTACTGTTGGTGAGTTAAGTCATTGTGCTTTAGGGTTTTATGGAGGACATTGGAGCCCAAATGGAGATTCAATTTTAGCTCATGGATATGGTGGATCTTTCCATCTGTGGAAAAATGTTGGTACTGATTCTGAAAATTGGCAACCACAAAAAGTTCCCTCTGGGCACTTTGGAGCCGTGACAGATGTTACATGGGCCAGGTCTGGTGAATATATGCTGTCAGTCAGTCACGACCAGGTAATCTAAACCTAAGATTGCTATTACACTTGAAAATCCCCCCCCCCCCCCCCCGCGCGATTTACATTTTCTGTAATCTGTTAGTATGTAGACGCTGAAGACGGAAGGTTGGTAAATTAGGTAGTTAATAAAGCTCAATAAGCATTCAACCGACTAAACAGACTTTTCCTGAAATTATACTTACAAGTTACAAATTGTTTGCCGGCCTTTGCATATAAATGTTAAATTAAGAAATGCAAAAGTTTAATGTACCTTTGCATAGAAATGAAAAGTTAATTAATGCAAAAGTTCATTTACATTATTGGATTATAAGTTTTTATATCCCTACTTTCATTTTTTTTTTCAACTACAGTACTCTCGAAAGTAATTGTTTAATTCACTCCATGCGGAGTGATGTGGGATCTTAGTAGTGTCATTTAACTTTGAGTTATATCATCCACTTATGAAGCAATGATGCTTCTATTCTTGTGGGACAACGAGTCAGTACATGGTGCACCTATAGCTGTGCATAAGGTTTGTGATCTTTTCAACAACAGTACTACCGAAAGTAATTGTTCAATTCACTCGGTACGGAGTGATATGGGATCTTAGTAGTGTCATTTAACTTTTAGTTATATCATCCACTTATGAAGCAACGATTATTCTACAAGTGACAGTTATTCTACTAGTATGGTCGATGGAAAAGATGCTTAGAGACTTCTTTTTAAAGAGGTTGGAGTGTGCCAAACTCCTTCAGACATTAATTTACTGTTTAATGATTTGCCTACTCTCGCCATCTTTTTGCATACAAAGTCAAGTTGGACAGACTAAATTACTTACACAACTGATATGTTCCAATTCTCGTGGCAGAGTTAACAGTACATAGTATGCATAGGGTTTATTTTGATGTCTTCAGATTCTCAGTCTCACAACGTTTCAATATTTCGCAGACAACCAGAATATTTGCCCCATGGCTTAATGACCCTTGTTCAGGAAATGGGGACACTTGGCATGAAATTGCTCGCCCTCAAGTTCATGGTCATGATATCAATTGTGTGACAATCATCCAAGGAAAGGGGAATCACCGGTTTGTGAGTGGGGCTGAGGAGAAAGTCGCAAGAGTTTTTGAAGCTCCTTTGTCTTTTCTGAAGACATTGAATCACGTTATTTCACACAGATCTAGTTTCCCTGAGGACCTGCAAGCTGATGTGCAAATTTTGGGTGCAAATATGTCCGCTCTCGGGCTATCACAGAAGCCTATATACGTCCAGGGTGAGTTTGCTCTCATTTCTCTCAAAATTTATCCAATATTTTGTGACACTGATATGCTATACGGTTTTTTATACACCCAACTGCATCAGTCTTGTATTTTTGACCGGGCAAAGAAAAAATTTCAGTGCAACAATGCAAGGTATACTCCGGGGTTGAGAATAAGATCCTTACATTTTCACTATTTTGTAGAATTACGAGTATAATTTATTGGGGGAAAAGAGATTTAAATGAAGAATACAAAATTTCTGTAGAGAGCCAACAATAAAGAGAAAAGAAAGAGTGGTATACTATAGGCGCATAAGAATTTGTACAAGGTTTGAAGCTGCAGAAAATTCTGCAATTTCTAGCAGATAAATGACCAGAAGCAACCGTTTCCAGTAATGAGCAGCCAGAAATATATATTTCCAACAAAGGGACAGCTCACATAGCATGAGCATTGGGGCTCAAACCAAATCCCCAAAACACACCTTTGACACAGAGCACCAAAATGTGAATTTTATTTCATCAAATGCTTTATCAAAATCTTTATGGTAACAAAGTCACTCGAACTCCAACAGAACTGCAACTACTGATTAAGCACATCATTTCTGATCCTACTAAATCATTTACTTGACTAATCATTAGTATGTCTGATTGGATTCATAAATTCAAATCAATTTAGTGGCTATTTTTTTGTGCAGCTTCATATAAGACGCCAGACAGAAATGGTACTGAAGGTCTCGATACTCTCGAAACTATTCCTGATGCAGTTCCAGTAGAGTTGACTGAACCACCTATTGAAGAACAACTGGCGTGGCATACACTATGGCCTGAGTCACACAAACTGTATGGTCATGGGAATGAACTATATTCTTTATGTTGCAACCATGAGGGGAAACTTGTTGCTTCATCGTGTAAGGTATATGTTATCATTGTTAGTGCCCCTATAATACTTACATCTTAAAGATTGTGTTACCTTTATCCATATCGGTTAATCTAGCTTGATCTTCAAAGTGTTGCATTAAGCCTGCAAAGGTTGTTATACCAATGCAGTTCCTTATGACTTTTATAGTATCTTTTCTGTATTCTAAGTAGACTACAAGAAACTGATTATGTGACATTAGGTAGAGGGAGATAAAGGATTTTTTTATATGAAATTTTATAATCCCATATTTGAAAAGAATTTTAGAAAAAAAAAAGTTTGACATTCTAAATGCTAGATGAACTAGGGTCATCTTTTGCTTCCCATGTAAAACTTGATGGCTTGATTCAATATAGATGGGACTTTCAACTGACTGTAAAATGTATCAGGTGTGGGTAATCTTTGAACAGTTGTAAAGTTTGTTGAAAAATCATTAGCATTGGTCAGTCTTCATTGCACATTTACTGCCCTTGTACAATGGTAATGGAAGTGTGCTTTGAATTGTCAGTGATACAAGGGTAATCTTGGTACAATTTGTGACCTGTAGGATTATTTCTTATATAAATATGCTAAATCTCACAGGCCCAATCAGCATCAGTGGCGGAAATATGGATTTGGCAAGTAGGTTCTTGGAAGGCAGTTTGCCGCTTGCAGTCTCACAGCTTGACAGTGACGCAAATGGAATTCTCTCATGATGACAATTTTCTTTTGGCTGTCTCGAGGGATCGCCATTTCTCCATTTTCTCAATGAAACAAACAGGTATGAATAACTTCTGCCACTCTTCACCAATATTAGTTGTCACATGTAGAACTTCCCGGGATTTGCTTTTTCTTACTGATAAAGATGGTGTTAATTGCTTGCCTGTGGTGAAAAGGAAAAATAAAAATATTAATTTTTTACTTTCTTTTGGTTGGTTGACAAAGACATGAAAATTAGAGAGAATACTGTTTTTGCTAATTTTTTTGCAAAGGGATAGCATAACTGGCAAAAGTAGATCTAACCACTACCGAAGCTGCACCTCCTTTGCCTTAAAATGGCCACTGCAGAGTTCTTTCCCGTCATCTTTTCGTCTATTTCTTAGCAAGCTAATGGAGCCAAAAACATAATCAAGTAATGTTGTCAGACTATGTTCATGTGTGTCCCTATTGGTCAACCAACATGGACGAAGGTGGCATGTATCTTATCAAAATTGATTCAGTTCTGTGGACTTACACCATGTCTTTGATATTATTTAGGCACGGATGAAGTCAATTGCCAGCTTCTCACAAGGCAGGAGGCACACAAAAGAATAATATGGGCATGTTCTTGGAATCCATTTGGTCATGAGTTTGCTACAGGGTCAAGGGACAAGACCGTGAAGATATGGGCCATAGAGAATGGATCTTCAGTTAAGCAGCTTATGACTCTGCCTCAGTTCAACAGTAGCGTCACTGGGCTCTCTTGGGTTGGCCTTCATCGTCAGACCAACGATGGGTTCCTTGCAGTTGGAATGGAAGATGGTCTCATTGAATTGTGGAGTCTTTCTATCAGGAGAACGGAAGATGGTTCCTTAGCCATGCCCAGTGTAACTGCTGCTCTTGTCATTCGGTTGGATCCATTCATGTGCCATATCTCAGCAGTGCACCGTTTGGCATGGAGAAACCCTGAGAAGAGTGAAGAGTCTAGGAGCATGCAGCTCGCTTCTTGTGGTGCTGATCACTGTGTGAGAATGTTTGACGTAAAAATAATTTAAGCTGTAACTAACTATATGTTTGTTGTACATCTAGTGATTTATAGACAAGTAAATTTATTGATCAATTTCATTTTTGTAACCCACATTAGTTCCCTGGACTGTCCATTTGACAGAAGTTCTCAGTATAGGAGTTGGGTTTGCTGTAGGAATTGCTCTTCTTTTCTACACTAGGTGCTCTTTATCTCAAGTAAAAGATAATTGGCTTGTAGTCTAAGCAGAGTTAACAGACCATATTGTATTTGATTCTATTTTATGCACTGCAGTAGCAAGCTGGGGGATTGGTGCATCAGGAAATGGAAATCCATTGTTGTAATGTATGCAGAAAAGCTCATTTGTAATGTTATTCAAATAAGTTCATTATTCACTAGCAAGAAAATAAAAAAAAAGCTCATTATTATTAGTCACTTTCTACCTGGTTGTATAAAGTTTGACTTGGGCTTTCCATCTATTCATGAACTGATAAATTTCCAGTGGTCCCCTTAAGTTTTGAAGTAGCTTAGTGCTTTACCTGTGGCTGCTGTTGCTGCTTCCATGACAGTAACAGGGAAGCTTTTTTGGAGACTCCTACTGGGGAAGGCAGCTCTTTGCTGATAGAGACAAGGTAGGAAGGGTATGAGTATGAATGGAAGCTGATTTGTATAAACTAATCAATTTGAAATGAGGAATTTTCTCATTAGAATATCACATGAGAATATGAGTTTGTATGTAGCATTGCATTGGCCTTCTCATGCAGGTTTGGGACATGCTCTAGAAGGGGGTCAAAATATGACCCAGTCAGGTTTGAATAACATTTGAATGCCCTTTCTTTTTTGGCTTTTTAATTTTTATTTCTGTCTTCCTTTACTGCTGTATTGAACATTGAATGTTGAAGCCACTGAATTCTCAATTTCTATCCCTATTAAGAAAATAATTGACCCCTCTTTTGTCTAAAAGTTCTACTCATATGTTCAAACAAGGTTTGCCCAGTATGATCAACTAACAACCAGAACTCCATTACATCATGTTGAATGTCTCTTGCCCATGTTCATTTTAACATCTTTTTTTTGGAGGGGACCAAATATATAGGGAGGTTAATTGAGGTTGTCGAGTTTGAATAGGCTCGAACTTGAGTCTAGTTTGAATAAGCTCAAGCTTGAGTCGAGCTTAGATTTTTTTTAGAACTATGTTCGATTGAAGTTTGCGAGCATTTGAGCTCAATTTTTCAGCAAAAAGTTTATAAAATTAAACCCTAACTTAATAATCAATCCTAATATAATCAAATTTTCAACTAAATCTTTATGAAAAAAAAAATCATAAAATCAAACTCTAGATCTTATATTTCTTAAAAATCTATTAGAAAAGAGAGGTATTTTGAGATAAAATTTGAGGTTTAATTTATATTTCAGGTAAGGTTTTGATTGGGAATAAAATTAGATAATTCATAAACATGACTTTATTTTAGCAAAATTGATTCCACACAAACTGAATCACTTGCTATTAGCAAAATGAGTTTACAAATTTGTAGCAATCGGGTCAGGATTTGCACCCGAAAAATAGTACTAAACATAAATTATAAAACAAACAACGTATAAGTGGATTCCATATACTAATTTACTCTATCCCACCTCCTAATACTTCAATTATTCAACACCCAAACACACCCAAATAGCATTCTATCCCCAAGGAAAGTGGAAAGGGGGTTACTATGTGGCAGTGACATCCGATCCCACCACGTAGGACTAGCCCACAGAGTCGGTTGAACATTCATTAAAGTGTTTGTTGAAGACTTCCAAGTTCCAACTTATGATCATTAATGGCCTGTACAAATCAAGACTAATGTGGGCCCTGAAAATGAAGAAGATTAAACAGCAGCCACCCATAACTTTCATGTTTTTCTTTCAATCCTACACAACACGGCTCATGAAAAGCAATTTTTAAGTGCAACTTAGGTTTTGCACTGAACAGGGGCACTCCTTGAAGTGGTATTCTTTTTTATCTTTTCCTTTCCTTTTGTTGTTCTTGTAGTTTACCAACTCAACAACCCTCATTGATCAACAATGTTGTTGGATTGAATACATTATCCTTGGTTTGCTCTTTTTTTTTCTCTTTTCTCTCTCCTTTCTTTTTTAATTTCACATGCATATAAGACTCGTTTAGTAGATGTATAATAAGTGGATTAAATATTATATTTGTACTATTATTTATTTAATCGTGTCTAATACTTTGTTTGATAGATAAATTTAATTCCATATTAATTTCAATAATATATACTAATCGTATATTTATCGTATATTTTTAGTACCATAAACCTATATTATAGAGGTATTTTAATACTACTATGAGAGGTGGTATTATAATCCAACTTAAATGTATTATTGTGTATATTTACTATTATAACCCCACAACTGATAAAACCAAACTATTATCAACATAACAAACACTTTGACGCACGGATTACGAGTATTTTTGTTAATTTAACAAACAACCGATTAAATAAAATAACAACTATCCAAATCTTATGTTGTGTATTACTAAACATTAGATAAAATTACGTATTATAATACCCTATTTAATCTTGTCTTTTGTCCATCTGTATTATATATTAGACTGGATTATTTTATTCAATCCACCCATAACTTTCATGCACTTAGAGAGGCTGATTCAGCGACTCGAATCTTTGACCTCTAGGTCACCGTGAAACAACCTTATCATTGTGAAACTAAGTGCATTCTCTAATCATTATAAATTGTAAATTACCCTATATTTATTAATTGAAACATATATTTCCCTTTCTTGACCCTTGTTCATACATTATGCATTCTAATGCACATTGAGATTTAATTAACAAGTGGTGTCCCAATTTACTGAATATGGCCTTAACAAGTGGTATCCTCATTTAGTATAGATGACCCCTGAGGAATCACAAAGGGCAAAAGTGGCCCATAGGACCAAAAAGAAGGCAGTTTGAAGAAAAGTTTGAAATATCAAACATTTTACTAGAAATTCTCCAACAGGGCTTAAATCCTTGACTCCATGCACAGTCACAAGGCACTTTAACAGTAAAATTCAGGGGTTAATTATAGTATAAAGGTCATCAATGCAAGTGGTCCATGGTTAATGACTTAATGTCCCATTTTAAGAAGGTGAAAAATCATCTCTGGATTATAGTATAGAAGTCATCGCTGTAAGTTGTCAATGGTTAATGGACCGAAAAATAATAAGATGGAATAAAACTCTACCTTGATCTTTTGAATTGACTGTCGGATCTCTTAACTAGGGTTTTTCTGTTAGGGTGTGGATTTGCGGTGTCATCAATCCCGTTACCTTTTTTACTTGCCAAAAAATACTAAATATTGCTAAAAAAGTTGTTTAAAACAAAATTTGTTGGGAGGGAATTCCATGTAAAGCACATAATTTTCTTGTGAATCAAACAAAGGGGATATATACACTTAGAAGCAACTAGTTGTTCTTAGAGGCCAAGACAAAGGAAGCTGTGTTGGCGGTGGCGTGGTATTGAGTCAGCAGTAAGTACTTTCTCAAACTTAGAGGCAACAATGGTGGCTTAAACCCATGGGTAGCCTCTTTTTTTTTTTTTTTTTTTTATCTTTTTTTAATTGAACCCCAAGGGTAAACTATCAAAGACAGGAACAAACTATAAATTCAGTTCAAAATTTAATAATTTTTTTAGGGTCAGACTATGAAAGATTTATCTTTTATAATTTTTAATGACCAACTTTTGATCAGATCAGAGAAAAAATTATTCAAAGTGCACATAAACTGACCGGAATACTTTGAATCATAGTACAAACAAAATAAACAATGGTGGCTTGGAGGGAAGGTGGCAGCTTTTCCACCAGTGAACATGTTTTATCGGTTAGTAATCAGTATCTGAGATTTAAACTTAGCCACATTAATCACTCCCATCTGAGCATTACTTAAACCTCGTACGTTTTTTAGTTTTATGCTTTGTTTAATCACTTGTTCCTGGGTACTTATGCAATTGAATACATAATTAAAAGTACTGTGTGTCACTGCAAAGTCACATGAGAATCAGAGATCAAATCTATAATGGGCATCTAGAGCTGGGTTCCTGGTATTTCAGGGGTTAGGTATATGTCAAAGTTTTGATGGTATGTGACTTATTCGAGGTGGAATATTGTCTGTAATAATATTCACACCATGGTCTCTAACTAGAAAAGTAAATGCTTGAGCTTGTGAAAACTTCTAGTCTAGTGGCCGTTAACTGTATTCGGTATATTAAATTGGCATTTGATCTAAAAGTTTTAAGTTTTTAGAGTATATGATAGTTTAACACAAAGGCTGAGAGGAAAGAAAGACGCTACCTGATCTAAAAGACTGACTGGCAACCAAACTGTGTATTAAAAACCTTAGTGAAGTGATTATAAGGCACCCTGATTTTAGTTTACTATGGAAAGGGCTAGTGATGAACCACAAAAAGCCTATATAGGAATGCTATGAAAATTGGTGGACTGCATGACACCATGGTGTGTATGCTAGTTTAGGGTATGCATTATGTTTCAAGATTGATTCTTGAAATTTCTCACAGAGGCAGTTCATACAGCAAAGCTTACCTTTAGTTTTCAATCAAATCCTACGTCGGTAACCGCAAAACAATGGCTAGGAAATAAAAGGATCTGTAGGAAGTTAAAGACCAAATCATCACCTATAAAGCACAGGATGAAAGAATGTCTAGAAAGCAACAAGAATGAGGGGATGATCAAATATGTATGCCATGGCTTTTTCTAGCTTAAGTTCTTGATATAATCCAAAAAACCAGACGTTATGTTGGTTCGAGCTGATAAGAATGGTCAGAATAAGGCTTTGCTCAGTTGGTTCGAACTGATAACAGTTTGTATTCCATCAAGAAGATTAGCTCTAGCCACCCATCGGACTAACACAGACTATATATTTAATCCCTTCACTACCACAGACATGTAATTAGAGCTCTTGATACATGATATTGCATTTATTCAATAATATATAGACTGAACATGTAATATCTGAGTTTGAGCTTTTACAGTATGACCTCAGACCAATATCATTTTCACTGACTATAACAACATAACATACAGAATAAAGAAGAAGAAAAAAGACCCAAGTTCCTTATTACCTATCACAAATACATCACACAACCCAATAACAATAACAAGACAGACTAAATAGCAAATTTAAAGATAAACCAAACCCACAGCTGCAAAATTGTTTCTTCTTGCCCAACACACCTCTTATGGCTGTGTAGTTCTGATTTGTTGCTTGACATTCTCCATGCCAAGCTGACCAGCAGCTTCAGGTAACGCCATTGCAGTGGCAGATGTCATGGTTTGGTATTGAGCAGCCAGTTGAGGTGCCATAGGCTGATTGTAGTATAATTGAGCATGGGTAGGATCAGCAAATTCATAAGCATAATTAGCGGAAGTTGGGGCAATTGACTGAGATGGATGATGAATCTGAGAATAGCCAACATATTGTGGCTGATGCTGAATAAATGATGGAGCTGCTGCATTAGTGGTTCTATATGCACCTGCTGCCATTTCAGCTTTAGAAGCTGGAACATTTCTTGCAGTATTGAACGATGCAGGAGTAGGGACCATGCCACCGGGAGGAGACGTTTGAGAATGCCCAGAAGGGGCTGCAGTGGAAGCTTCACCATAGGTTGGTTGCTGCACAGGCAAGTTATAAGCTTGAGCCTGTCTAGCAGGCACATAGAACATAGGGTATTGCTGATCAAGGTGCTGCTGCTGGGAAGGATATATCTGATAGTAAGATGTCATTGGCACTGCTCCAGTAGGTTGATGGTGCATATACTGTGCACCAGCATGGACGAATTGTTGCTGGTGCTGGACCTGTGGATGTTGTTGATCAAATTGGGCTTGCAAAACATATCCAGAATCCTGTACTTGTTGGAACTGAACCCTTGTGTTCGAATCAACAGGGTTAGCAGAAACCCTAGTGTTTCCAGATGGAATTTGGCCAATTGGATCTTGATAAATCATGGGTTTTTGGCGAGACAATGGGTTTGTTACACTACCATCACTGTATCAATCAAACCACAAACAACCTAATTCAGAACAATTTCAACACAGACACATATGCATATAACACCATACCAACAGTGTAAAAGTTAAACAATAAGAACCCAATTTTGGGCAGTTTCAATGCAAGAACATAATTATAGAAATGGAGAGCGAGAATTGAAAGAAGTAAAAGATTGAGAATCTGGGTACCTTGAAACTGAATCTGGGGAAGGCAAATCAAGACCACCACCAACTGGTTTCTGCTGAAATTGTGTAGGAACCATTTGAGGCTGTTGCTGAGGCTGAATCTGATACTGTGCCTGTGCCTGTGCCTGAGCCTGCGCCTGTGCCTGTGCCTGTGCTTGGGCCTGTGCCTGCGCCTGTGCCTGTGCCTGTGCCTGTGCCTGTGCATGTGCATGTGCATGTGCCTGTGTTTGTGCTTGTGCTTGTGCTTGTATTTGTGCCTGTGCTTGTGTTTGTGCATGTGCTTGTGTTTGTGCCTGTGCTTGTGTTTGTGTTTGTGCCTGTGCTTGTGTTTGCAATGGCTTCCGATACGCAATCGGCACTCCATGCTCTGATCTCTCATCATCGGAGATAACCCGATTCGGGTACTCCCCAATCGCCACCCCAGACCCCACTGGCACACCGGAAACAGCCATCACCGGCGGAGCAGCACCAGTCAAAACAGTGGACGGCGAAGCCAGAACCATAAAACCTCCATCATCTGGCTTCGGCTGAACACTAATCTGCGAAAACTGTTCCTCAATTCCCACCTTCTGATCCTCCACGTGAACCCTTATCGGCGGCAAATTCGCAAGCGACGGCGACGATGATGTAGAACCGAAAGACGACGTCGTTTCCAACATCGGCGAATCGGGCACCGAATGAACATCCTGAACACCATTCTTACCACTTCCACCACTCGCCCCCTTTTCGTGGCCAAAATTTTCCGCATGTAAATCCACATCTTTCTGCGATAAATCGCCACTATTTCTAGCCACAATATCGTCATCCAGACCCAGCAAACAATTCACCGACGACGATTCTGAAAACCCTCTTGTATTCCCATTGAGAGCATTCAAAAACCAGTCCTCGGACTTGGTAGAATTTTCAAGAAGAGACCCAATTGAAGACGCCGAATCGGGTTTAATTGGAAAGAGAAAAAGGCGAAGACGAGAGGATTTCCGGGAATTGGTGGTGGTGTTGAGGCGGTCATATTCATCGATCATGTTCTCGAGGTCTTCGTCGGAGGTGATGGAGATAAGAGAGTCGAGGTCTTCGTTGGGGAGCTGATATTTCAGGGTAAAAGATCCGCCGCTGAGTAGGGTCTTGGACAGGCGATTGCTGAGGTCGGAAAGAGAGGTGTGGCGGTCCACGACGATGATTCTGGTGTCGCCGCCGACGTAGCAAAGAGACTTATCATGTGGGCGTGGCACTATGTGACCACCATAGCTGCACATGAGGCGGAGCTTAAAAGAGGGAGGACCACCAGCTAATCCACCGCCGGTCGAATAGGGCGGTTCATCCCATGAATCGGTGTTTCGAGACCGTGGAGACGAGTCTACTGAGTCTGGGTAGGCGATGTTTGCTGGTGGTGGTGCCACTCCCACCACCGTGGCAGCGGCGGTAGCGGAGAGTGGTGGTGGAGCAGGTGGGGGTGGCTCCATGTGAAAGGGGAAGGTGGAATGAAGAAAGTTGGGGAGAGAGAAAAAGGGGGGTGGCCGTAGTGGAGGATTGATGCTCTTATAGTTCGTCCAGCTGTATATGTTTATTTCAGAGTATTTTATTCAAATATTTATTTAATTCTTAAATTTTATTTTATTTTTCCTCATAGAGAAAAGATGAAGAGTAAAGATTTAAAATAGAGATTAACGTGGGCCTAATAACTATCTTTCCTACTATTAGACATTACGATTGAACTAAGATTATATCTATTATTTTTTCATATAATTTTATTTAATAATAAATTATCCATCATATATTTACGTGGGACCTATTATTTTTACGGTGAATGATCTACTATTAAATAAAATTATATAAAAAATAATAGAAAATATCTAGATCTTTTAAGATCTCAAGTCTGAATCTAATCGTCTGCTCCCTATAATAATGCTTGACCAAAAAGAAAATAAGATTGAAAATAAGTGTGATGTTATATTCGTGTTATTTTAAGTATTTTTGGATCATATTAAATTTATCTCTAACATATTAAGTTCGAAATGCCATGACTATAAGCCATGTAACCTATCTAGCAAACTAAATAAAGAATCATGGGCAAATTATATATTATTTTCTCATAGTTTGACCTCGTAATACATTGTCCCTTTATAATTTTTAAAATATTTTCAAAAGATTTTAAAGATTCAAACATAGCCCATATTATTTTAGACAACATTATAATTATCTAAAATTTCGTTAAGTTTAATCGTCAAATAATATTGGGTGTAATCGTTACACAATATTATCATATTGACATGGTGTAACCGTCAAATGATAAAAAATCATGTGGGCAGGTGGTTGAAATAAATTCTTCGATAGTTGTAGCCACTGCCATGTATTCAACTTCAATTTTAAATGGTTCTACTAAGGATAGTTTTTCTCTCTAAAATAAATTATTTTTCTTTCTCTGCATTACATAGATTTTTCAATATCTAACATTTTGTAGAAGTAAAAAATGAAATATATAATTATTTTTCATAACAATTTGTCAAATTTTGTTAGTTCTTGCACTTTAGTCCCAATTCAAATTAGATTATGTGCAAGTTTTCAATGAATTGAGGCAAAATGGTTATTGACCCAAATGAGAATTGGGTAATCTATAATTTTTTCAAGTTTATGTAAATTCTAAGATAATTTAGATAGTAGTATCAAGAATGGTTACAAATAAAATTAAATAAAAAGTATTTTTTTTTTCAAGTTATTCATTATAACATGAACTATCTATTTATGGAATCATGATATTTTTGTATTTTGATTGTGTGTACTAGATTCGAATCAAGTTGAAAGTTACTTCCATTGGAGGAGGAGGGGGAAGTGGGACCAATAGACTGTAGGGGATCATTTTGTTTTTGTAGAAAAGGATTGAAGCCAAGTTGGATCCAAATTGGCTAGCTAAAATCGGACAATTCATAATTTGATGGAGATTGGGAAAAATTGAAATTTTTTGATATTTTAAGTCTAAAATTTAAAAAAATTTCTCTTATAAATTTTTTAATCTCGACATAACTGTTTTATTTTGAATAAATTAAAAAAAATTAATCGAGATACACGCGAATAAACAAAAATACAAGAGTGTAAAAGAAAAAAGAAATAGGCGTTTGAAACTGTATAGGGCTATCAGGGTGGGATATGTGATTTGACAGCTAGTTTGCTGATTGTGTCCAGTGGGGGAGGAGTCAGGAGTGTGTGCGTGCGAGCTGATGAGGTGGAGAAAATTGTCGGACAGAAGTTAGAATTCCGCTAACGAAATAAGTTATAAATTCAAATGTTTTAATATATATATTTTTTAATTTTTTTTGACAAAATTTGTATTAATAATGGATACCCTTATAAATAAAATAATGAATTTTATTTTTAGTTAAAAATACAAAAAAAAAAATGTATTCGAATGGATCTAACTCCCCGGGCCGGTTCAACAGTATTAAAAAAAAAAGCACGAACTTTAAGTCCCAAATTTTTAGAAAGTCCTAATTTTTTAGGTACATTATTAACCCATAAAAAAAATAATGAATTTTATTTTTAGTTAAAAATACAAAAAAAAAAATGTATTCGAATGGATCTAACTCCCAGGGCCGGTTCAACAGTATTAAAAAAAAAGCACGGACTTTAAGTCCCAAATTTTTAGAAAGTCCTAATTTTTTAGGTACATTATTAATCCATAAAAAAAATTAAATCCTTTAAATTTTAAACCTTAAAAAAAAGGTCCCAAAATATTAAGTACAATTAATATTTTTATTATAATTATTTGGGTCCATGATTCAATTCATAAAATTAGAAATCTAAAAATCATAAGTTGAAAAAATAAAAAATACTCAAAAGTAAACTTATATTTACCCATTCTCTCTCTCTCTATGTAAAAATTAGTAAAAAACATTAAAAAAAAAGTTAATGATAAAAAATAAAAATAAAAGTTAAAATATTTTTTTCAATAACACTAGCACGTCCTTCTTTGGTCTTTCTCTCATATAATAAATTGAAAATAAATTAATTTTTTTTAAAAAATTAATATTAAAAATAAAAAAAAGACCTTATTTAATATTTTCGTTTTAGGCCTCCAATTGCCTTGAGCTACCTGCTAACTCTTAACATTTGATTACACATCTGTCTATTGGACCAACATCATGGTAATTCAATAATTTTTATTCCCTCAATGCATGTGAAATCATCATACTTTCTGCATAGGTTTGGACCCAAGACAAAATCGAAATAATGGAGAAATTAATCTAGTGACCCTCTAGCTAGTAAGATTTTGAAGGAATGGCCTAAGATCAATTGGTTCATCCTTTGAGGTTTTATTATTGTAGCTTTTACTTTTACTCAATTGGATTTTTTTTTCAATATATATAATACATAAATTACATATAAAATTATTGGGTTATTTATCTTAGTTTTCGTAACTCGAGTTGTCGAAATTTAAATCACATTCGAATTTTTCTCTTAAATACATCTAGGTACTAAATTGTTTTGCCCAAATTCTAAGTATGTTAAATTAAATTTAAATTAATTTGTCCAAAATTATCTTCTGTCTAATATTACAGATAAGAAGTTGATTTCTCAACTTATAAAAACAAAATAGAAGTTAAGATCGATATAATGATATAAAATTCATTTCAATTTTTTTTCTACTAAAAATATCATATTTTTTATACAACTTTCAATGTTAAACAACTTAATAAATAAATTTTTCAATATCAAACAATCTTATTAATCAGAAGACGGGTGATATTTTGGTCCTCGGCTAATACTTGTGGATTCAGGGGTACAAAAAGAGAGACATTGTTTGCTATTCAAACTGCAGTAGGAAATGCTATTCATGCAGTAATGAATCAAGTTATACAAAGTGCGAAATCCATAATAAAAGGTCTTGGTATCGGAAAAGATGCAGCAACATGAATAATTTCAACGAAATCTTTTAATTTTTTATTTTATTATATTCAACTCTATGTATTTCTCTATCCATAGATCACACGAGTTATTGTTAGTACACTTACATTTGAAGAGTTTGGCGAACGAAAAGAGGAATAATCCAACCCTTAATATTAATTTTTAGAGGGAATAAAAATAAAAATGCTAAATTTGTGTCCTTTGTTGGAAATTCAGGGCCTGTTTGGTTTGCGTTTCAAAAACAGGTATCCGAAAACAGTTTTTGAGAAGAGTTTTAAGAAAATGGTTTTGATATTTTTGGAGATTAAAAACTTGTTTGGTTAGATGATTTCAAAAACAATTTTACAGAACAGAAAATAGTAAAACCTGTTTGGACAGCCTAAATATATGTTTGAACATTAATTCAAACATTAATAAAAAAATATAAGAAAGTTATTTTTAGATTGATAATTTCATAAAAAAAAATTCAATAAACCAAACTTTAAAATATAATATATATTATAATATAATATAATATATTATATTATATATTATATAATAGTTATATATTATAATATTCTATTATATTATAGTTATATATATGTATATTATATAATAGTTATATATATATATATATATATATATATATATATAAAATTTGTAGATATATATATACATATAAATTCTTATATATAAATTCGTAGATATATATATACATATATATACCAATTTATATATATATATATATATATATATATATATATATATATATATATATATATATATATATATATATACACGTATATATATAATATACATATAAATTCTTATATATAAATTCGTAGATAATATATATATACATATATATACCAATTTATATATATATATATATATATATTTATATACGAATTTTAATAATATTATATAATATAATATTTATATATTATATTATAACATTATATAATATAATATATAATAGAATAGAATATTATATAATATATTATATTATAATATCTATTATATATATATATTATATATTATGAGAGAGAGGAAGAAGTAAAAAAAAAAAAAGAATGAAGAAATTTGCTCCTAAGGAGACTCGAAGGGCAGACCTCATTAAAGTCCAAAATTGTTCTCCTTGTTTTCAAAATTTTCAAAGAAAACTCCGAAAACAAGCTAGACTTGTTTTCTGTTTCTTTGACTCAATTTTCAAAATTTTCTAAAATTTGGAGAACAAAAAAGCTAAACAAACAGGTTTTGGGTGTTTTTGAAATTTTGAGAACAAAAAACAATTTTCGAAACACAAACCAAACACGCCCTCAATTGTTTACCTTAGTAATTATTTTCAAAGGTTAATAAAAAAATATAGCAAGGACATATATTAGTCACATCATGGTTTATAGTGCTGTTCCTGTTTTTGGTCATCATTTTCAGTCACCTAGTTGCATGGAATATGTAGATGACAAGCTTTCCAATCTAATGGTGTGACAAGCATTGGACACCAAAATGTTTTGTCCTACAAGTTGTGATTTCCACTCAACAAATGTCAATGATATTGGGCATCATGGCCCCACAAAAAAGAAAAAAGGGTCCCACTAGCTAATGGAAACCTCGTTTTATGACATACACAATGACGTTTGACATACCAAAGCCATGTTGGGTGTAGATTCTAAAGAGGAGTTATAGAAAAGAAACAATATTTATCTCAAAGGAAATTTTTTATTTGATCGAATTTTTGATTGATTTGAATTTAAATTTGAATTCGAATTCGATTTTAAAAATCAGATCCGATTATCCAATAAATTTTGTTTTTATAATTCATATCCGAATTCGTTAATAATTCGATCTAAAAATCTTATCCGAATAACTAAGTTTAACTATAATTTGTTACATCTAAATTTTAATAATTTTTTTTAAATAATCACTTAACTTCTTTAATATTTATATAGGAATCTATACATATTTTGAATCAGATCATAATCGAATCTCATATTCAGATTTGAGTTTGAATTATCGATATAAATATCAATTCATATTCTACTAATAAAATCCGAAAATTGTAACAAACATAATAATTTGCACTTAAATATGGTTTCGAAAATCTTTTTGGTTATTATATCTCTAAAATTTACTATATTAATAAGTGTTTTTATAATTTTTATTGGTCATTTTACAACCAAAAAAACGTTTATAATTTTTGTGAGTGATTTATCATTTTTGTGATACTTACAAGGATCACAAAAGTGGTCAAAACAGTTGTCACAAAAGTGATAAAAATAATAAAAAAAATACTTACAAAAATGATAAATAACGATATAATAGTGAATTTTTTTTTTTTTTTCGATATCGTAAACCTGTCCTAATAATTTTATCATCTGGGCAACTTTATATCGCACATTCACGTCGTCCTTTCAGCGTGCCAATGCACTTGCTTATTAAAGTTTGTCGCACATTGGTATAATAATATTTTGTGAGCCTCTCCAATGATCCCTAATTGGTCTTGAGGTTGATATTTAAACATAGTATTTGAGTTCCTCATTTGTTCATGACTCAAGGTAGTGCACATTGGTATGCTTTGATTGTTATCTAATATATAATTAGAATTTAGATAATACTAATTATTGTAATAAATTTGAATTATTATGTATATTGTTATATGTAAACTATTATATAAAACAGAATGTATAAACAAAACAGAAATGATGAACTTACTTGATTGCAAAACAACAATAAGAAAATAATAGAATAAGATAATAATCCGAGCACTGTGACATCACAGTTTTCTTAAAACAGATTGTTTCGTCTTGGTACTTAAAGTTGATAAACAACTGTCTCCCAATATAAAACAAATTTCGTTTTTCAATAAGTAGTACTTCAATCTCTAAAACTCTAATGAATACAATTTTATGCTTTATTTTTGAACCAAACAGATATGTAATGCAGATAGAGAGAGAATAGATGCAGCAGTATGAAAAATTTACTGTCTATTTTTTGTATGTGAAAATGGCTTCAATACAGTCCTTTAATAGATAATATTGTGTTTATTCGGATTGCTTGAAGAGGCACGAGATATCACCGTTTGTGACACCTTTGGAGTGTGAACATACACATAAGAATAAGATTTTATTGACCCAAGGCCCATGTTTGTGATAACCAAGGTTGTGTAGGTGTTCACTCCACTCACAAAGGTGTGATGATACCCTTTGGGACTCAATTCATGAATTCAAGTAGGAGTATATTAACTCACCAAGTTTTTTGTTTCCTTCCAATGTGGGAAAAACCTTATTACACCACATCATATTATTCTTAGTTTCTTTCATCCATTTAAGTGGGTCACTTTGAGACATAATTTCTCGTTTAATACTTAATGATTTTGAAAAAATAAATATACCACGTTAATTTCATCGCGGAGAAAAACACATTTAAACATGATTTTACCAATTTAGAAATGTGGGTCCCACTTTTATTTAAGCTTAAAATTACTCCAAATAATTTTATCAAAACCATTTTTTTCCAACAATTTAGTGTACTGGTTCTTCCATCGACCACTCAAAGTGAAGTAGAGGCTACACGTGCAGAAGAATATCCGAGCATATCCTACATCTATATTATAACACCTCCCTAGTGCATTTTTCAAGATATTTGTAATTGAATTTGATTTGAATGATTTAACACTATTGTTTGTATATATATAAACACATTCTCATGTTGATAATTATTCTCATTTGATTGGTAAATTAGAATCTAATGGAAGTAATAGAAGACTAAAACACCATACTTAATTCCAACTAATTGGAAGCATCCATTATTCTCTATCCCTTCTCACCAACTGAACTATAGCTTCCTAAGCCATAATGGATATACTGTGGCATTGTGCTTGATACATGATGATGCACATATTCTTTGTGACCACTACGAGAGAAATTTGTGGATTTGGAATCACTTGAGCCACTATGGATGACTTGCCACTATGGCTCACTTATGTGAAGCCTCACCGACTACATTATAACAAATATATTGCTGACGGATTCATTTGATGCACGAGATTTTCAATCTCACTCAATTATAACACTCTTAATCGTCTCGCTTCCCAATCCATTTGGCTTGCTTAATAGCATTAGAGAGAGAAAAGAAGATGGAGATGAGAGAGAGAGGGATAAAGAGAAGTTCACAATGAGTGGAAAATTGAAAAGGTGACGAGGAAAGGCTTCTTAATTCATCTCTACTACAATTTGATTATTCTGTATGTATGAACAAATATCATAGATTTGGTGGGGAACGAAAGCTGTGATGTTCCAAAAGAACAGCAAGCTGTGCTGTTCCAAAAGACAGCAACGTTTTGTGAGTTGTGACACTAACAATTGTAATTTTGCCCACCGATCAAAACTGAAAGTTTTTCAAGTAAAAACTTTGCATTGGAAAAACATATGGTTAAAGTTTATATCTAATTATGGTATCAAAAATTTATTTTTTGGAATTAATTATAATATAAAAAAAATTATTTTTTACTACAATATTTTAACTTTTCTAATGAAAAAAATGTGAAGCATTCAAAATTTTTATATTTTATAACAAAATGCAGAACTATGACAAAATATAGTGCCATAATTTAAATTTTCATCCAATAAAAATGTGGGACATGTAAATTAGATCTAATCCGAATAATTTCTCCAGATGAAAAGTGAAGACATTATATTTCAAACTCAATTTCGAACATTAATCTATTATATTATATTTTATGATTTTGGATATTCAATATATCTAATTTTTATTAGGATTGTTATCCGACCTGAATTATACGTATGCACATACAATCATATGATGAAATAAATTGATTATTTGATGAGATTGAGTCAAAATTACGATGTAATTTTCTAAAACTTGATTTCAAAGTTATTCGGATCATATTGAATTTTTTTATTTTAACAAGTTCAAATATGTATTGTGAAAATAAAATATAAAAATTTTACACGTATCACATTTTTATGTGATGAAAAGTTTATGTATGGTATCATATTTTGTCATAGTTCTACGTTTTATGATAAAATATGAAAATTTTGAATGCTTTACATTTTTTTCATTAGAAAAGCTAAAATATTGCACTGAAAAAAATTTGTTGGTACTATAATTAATTCTAAAAATAAATTTTTGATACCATAATTGAATATAATCTTTAACCATATGTTTTTCCAAATCAAAGTTTTTACTTGAAAAACCTCCAGTTTTGAACGGTGGGTAAAGGGATTAAAATTGCTGGTGCCACAGCTCACAAAACATTGTCCTCTTGTGGAACAGCACACTGTGCCGTTCTTTTGGAACAACAGAGGATCCTCTCCTGGATTTGGTGTTTCCATATTATACCTCCTTATTATCTCTCTTTTTTCCCGATTAGTTATTATCTTGTTATTATCATTGGGCAAATGCTCATTTCATCCTAAGTTATTTCTTAAAAAAAAATATCATGATAGAAAATCATTTCAACTACACGTCTTTTAGACTCATGATAACAATAAAAAGTATAAATGCTCATAATCACATACAAACCATGGGCATTATTTACGAGACTCAAACTTGAGATGTTACGTCAGATAACTTTACTTATTTGTACCTTGTTCTTATTAGTACCTTATAGCTTCATTTCCTATTTAATTAAGAGGATCATTAGGATAGGGTTAGAGGGATCAAACACAGAACTAATTCATGTAATTATCAATGTCATATCCCTAGCTAACTGAACTGACACTGATCATGACCTTTTGTGGTTGGTAAATTCCATCAATCAAGCTATGCCAAATACTCTCTCTATATTTGAGATATTAGCACACTGATGTGGATTGGGTATTTAATCAATTTAAGTCAATCTAAATCAAATGATTATATATATATATATATATATATATATAGGTTAATCGAGTTAATTTTGATCTCTGAAAGATGTCATGGCATGCATGATAATTTAAAACAATAGCATGACATCCTTAGAGGGTAAGGTGGCAGCTTAAACTGGTTCTGATTCTTCTTCAATGATAATCTACAATAATGAATTATTAATGAGGATTCAATGGTGGCCTAACGGCAAATCACCCCGCCGTTGGACTTAAGAGTCGCGGGTTTGAATCTCATCTATCTCTTCCCCATGTAAATGCTGTTTAAAAAAAAAAAAAAATTAACGAGACAATGTTATTAAGTTGTAGACTCAAAAATAAATAAATTATATAGGTGTTTCTTCTTTTTTTTTTTTCGGTGTTTCCACCCCTAATCCTCAAAACTTCCTCCTGCCTTCAAAGGTTTATAACCCCAAAATTTCTTCATGGATAAGCATTGGAGGGCTAGATGATATAACTAGTCTGACTAGCAACACACCTTTAATTAAGAGGATGAACATGACAACCAAAAAGGATATATAATTGGATGATTTGGGACTTGTTGATCTCAAAATCTGGTCAAGGATTACGGATGAGAGAAGATGGCTCATTGGAGACTTGTAAGGGTAGAATAAGAGAAACAAGAAGAGGGGTTCCCGCCTCTATACCGTGAAAGAGAAACTTTCGATGCTTAAATCAGAAATGATTTCATGAATAAAACTGAAAGAACGAGAATTCATTTAAGCTTGAGAAAGCTTTTCTTAGAGATGGGTGAGACCTATTTTTAAAAAGGATGAATTTGCATGATTGACCTAGGTGGATCTTTAGGAGGGATAAAAGTAACAGTTATTGCTTTCTTTATCTGTTGAAACACATGCTAATAGTTACACTTGAAATGGGCCCTTTTTAGTGAGCTTGAGCATAATATATGAACTAGGGGGTTGTACATACAAGGCATCCGTATACATAGAGAAAAAATGAAAAAGAGTGGAAAGAGATGAGAATGAATATATCTAGATGCTTTTGAGATAGAGTGATTAATTACAGTTAACCATGTTATGGATAGTTAAGTGTAGTTGGTAGTACAATCAAGTGCAAAGTGAAAAAAAAAAAAGTATTATGGATATTTTATGCATGGACACCAAATTACACTTCTCTCCTGATTCATAGCACACAATATGACTATCTACCCTGTAAAAAATTTATTTGCAAAAAACTTTTACCATATTTTGAGAAATGTTATTTGGACTTAAAATGTTGACATGATTTTCTATAAAGAGTGACATCCCAAAATTTTAAGTAGTGACATCCAAGCGGCGAGCAGACCTGTCGAATTTTCAAATTCTCCTTCTTTGCAAACTCCAGAGTCGGATATCCAAGATTTGGCTTATTGATATCTTCATTCCTAACAAAGCGACCCTCTCTTGGTTACTCCTAATTAGACCTCTCATTTCCTAGAATGAACGAGATTATCGCCTAGGAGAGTGTCTGGATTTTCCTCGGGTTTTGTCTTTGTTTCTATATGATTAACTTGATCAATCACAACCATTGAATATGTAATAAGTCCTAATAAATGGTGGGATCCATAATTAAATCAATGAAGTAATTGATTAATTCAGCAAATCAGATCATCATTAAAAAATATTAAAATGGGCATGCATAAAATGGTGGGGCCTTGTACCATCTAACCATAGTTATGTAATTTTTCCTTTTTAATGTTTTTTCTTATAGGATAAGATACATATATTTTTTTAATTTTGGTTATGAAATAGGATAAGATAGATTAATAATTTATCTCTTGATCCAAATGTCATATCATATGAGATGAAAACATTCGTCCGCTTGCTCTTTTTTTTGAAAAGATAATGAACACGCATGATTATATAATTACAAATCCCACCACAAAATTTAATTTTTTTGCACCTAACCCCTAATCGGTCGATTAATAATAGACTTTATGGAGGAGGATGTGATGGCGAGAATGGGAAGCATGTGATACTTAGCCTGTAAAGCATGGTGTGCCTATTGACAATTAGGTAAGTGAATGGATCGAATTTTGATCCGAACTCGATCCGATTAGCTGGATATAAATTGATTTTTTTATCAATAATTTGAACTCGAATTCAAATATGTTATATTTTATTTAACAGATTTGGATTCAGGTATACATTTATCCGATTTGATCTGATCCGAAATATTTATATATTTCTATATAAATTTGAATAAATTTAGTTGAAATTTAGATGTAATTTATTAAAATTTAATTAAATTAAGTTATTCAAATCAAATCAAATTTTCGGATCGGACTTGGGATTTTTATTGTTCAGGTATGAATTATGAAAATACAATTTATCGGGTAATCGGATCATATTCGGATCAAACTTTTAAAATCGAGTTTGAATTAGTTAAAATTCAATCCAAACCAAATCTATTGATCCGAAAATTGACAATCGGTTATCTTTTGATCACTTTTAATTTTAGTTCAATTATTGTAAATTTGATGTAGTATAAATTTTTTTTTTTTTTTTTTTATCGCTTGTAAATTTGATGATCACTTACTAAATAGATTGATATTTCTAGAGTACAAGGATTGTTTGGGACGGCTTAAATTAAAGTGTTTTTAGAACTATTGACTTATCATAACTCTTTTTTTTTTTTTTTTTAAATATTTGGAATAACTTCTTAAAAATACTTTTGAATAGGTAAAAATAATTCTTATACTTAAATAAATTAATAAATAGAAGTTAAAATCAATAACTTATCCTTTTAACAAAACACTTTTTAAAAAATCACTCCTAATTTTCACCCCCGCTCCCCCGATGTAGCTATCCACTAACGACCACAAATGACGATCAGATATCACGTCGCCTTCATTCACCTCATCGACTATCGATGACGGCGGAGAGTTAGGTTAACTACGACGACCATTGCAGGTACAAACGTGGAGCTAGAGGAGGTGGAAGATAAATGTAAATCCAATTGCTGTTGAAGAGGAAATTGATTTATCGGATACAAATCAATATATATTGGAAGAGGGAACATATTGCTGTAGAAATTTTGAGAGACAGTCAAACATAAATATTTAATTATATTTTTTTTAGCATTATGTATTTTAAGACATTGGTATATGCTTAATATTGTGTGGATGATTTAACTCTGTAGTACTTGTATGACACATTTATTAATATCATAATAAGTTATATTATCATTATCAAAAAAAAAAAGAAGAAGTTATTGTATCTTTTTTTTTTAAAGTAGGTCATTCGAAGTATAATCATTTTTTATATTATTTTTCTTTTGTGTTGAGACTATTTCATCCCCTTTTTGATATATATATTTTTTAATAATGAATATGTAATAAATGATAGTACAAGTTTAATATATATTGACATGCGAGAGTAGGGTTGTCAATTTTCGACACGACACGTTAATACGACATGAACCGAACACGAAATTAATGGGTCGAATACGAAATTAAACGAGTTAATAGGTTAAAACGGGTCAACACGCTTAAACACGAAAAAAAAAATCGTGTCGGATTCATGTAAAAATAAGATCAACCTGATTTCGACATGATTAACCCATATATTTTAAACGGGTTGACATGATTCGGACACGAACCCGACCTAACCTATTGTAAACTTGTTTTACCCATTTATGACAGTATAGTTTGTCTATTATATATGACTGATGTGATTTTAACATTATTACTTATTAATTCTTACTTCTATTATGATAATTGACAGTATAGTTTTTAACATTATTATGACAGTATACGAGTATAGTTCTTGCATTAATTTTTAGGTTGAAACTTGAATGCATTTTAATTAATTTCATTAATAAGATGTGATATGTTATTTGTAAAAAAAATTATTTTAAATTTTGGATGAATGATTAAATGATGTATTTAATGGTAATGAACTGGTGTTGAAATAGATTATGTGTGTTAAACAAGTCTGTATTATGTGTGCTAAACAAGTTAAACAGATCATGTTATGTGTGTTAACCTTAAAATAACCTATTTATTAAACGTGTCAAATAGGTCGGGTTCGGATAGTCCGTTTAATGACCAGGTCAGGTTAGTGTTTACACATCTCGACACGATTATTAAACATGTCAGATTTGGGTTTTGAGATTTTTGACACCAATTCAAAATCAACCCGACACGAAATGACCCAACCCAACACGTTTGACACCCATATGTGAGAGTATTTTTGTATTAACCAAACCATCCAAACACACTTTATATAAAATAATTTATATTAAGTTTTTTTTATTAAACATCAAAACAATGCTTAATTAAGGTAGATTTTTTTCTATAAAATATTTTTCATAAAATAATTATATAAAAACATTTTTAAAATTTGATAAGTTATCCCAAACGCCACCTAATTCTAGCTCGCTGTCAAGCTGAGCGAGCACAAACCACGGCAGAAGACCTACTCTTCAAGTTGCTACGGTTTCCAAGGACAGGCCCATTAAATGGTGATAGCCACATGGCCGGCCAACCCGACTCATGGGTCAAAAGCTTTTTGTTGGGGCCTATTCAACATGCTCATTTTACTGATCAAAAAAAAAAAACATGCTCATTTCATTTTAGATTTTGATGTACATTCGACTATATATTCCTGACACTTGATAATATTCCTCATTAATAATTTTAAAAATAAAACTTCAAATGAAATGAGTAACACTATTTAAACCTAAAAATAAGCGGGACCATACATTGATAAACCTACATTGTTCAAAAGAAAATTTTTTTGACTAGCAATCTAACCGTGGGTCACAAATCATAATTGCCCAAAATCCAAAGAATGCGGACCATAGGCTCAACTAGGTTTGTCAATGGTTCGGGTTTTAATTTGAATCTGAATTTGATTAGTTGGATATGAATTGATATTTTTTTATTGTTAATTCGAATTTGATATCTTATATTTAACGGATTTAGATTTAGATATAACTATATCCGATCCGAAATATTTATATATTTATATATAAATATTAAAGAAATTTAGGTATAATATTTTAAAATTTAATTAATTAAGATGATTGAATTCCAAATTATTAATAGATTTAGATATATACCACAAAAATAAAATACGTTAAATTATTAAATTAAATTCGAATCAAACTTTTAAAATCGAATTTAAATTCAAATTAATTAAAATTTGATAAAATTCAATCAGTTGACTTAGACCCATCACAAGTGATTGGTGCAAAACGAGAGAGAGAGCCCCGGGAGGGGGGAGGTTGAGCCCACACTGAATGCATTTTAAGAAACAGCTAATAGGCATTCTGGGAGACTGGAGTTGCCACCTGAAGAACAGCTAATCAACCTCAAGAATGGTGCCCATGGAGGCATTCTTTCTGCACCCGAAGGTCATGGTGTCGTCAAAATTCTGTAAAGAGGACCTCGATTTTCACCCCGCATGTGTTCGACAAAATGCCCCCAAAAAATAGAAGTGTACCACCGATGCCAGATCTGTTTTGCCGACCCTCCCAACCGTCCACCAAGCTTGCACCGTCGGCCCAAGGGCTTAGAAAACAAACTAGAGTAGAGATGATTGGATATGTGTATCTTTTTCAAAATTTATTTGGTTTTAAGTATCATTTCTAAACTTATCTTTCTTTCAGTCATTTTTTTTATCAAATAGTTGTCAATAAGTACATATTTTTAAATATTTTTAAATTCTTTTTAAAATATATTCTATAATTATCCCTACCATAAATAGTGTATATCTAATTGACAGTTTTTATATTTCTAATATCTAAATATTAGAATGTGAGACTTTCAAGATTCTTTTTGATATTTGTGTATATATATATATATAGTAATATCAAACAGTAACACGCTCAACAAAAAAATAGTAACATCAAAATTCAAATGATATATAGTAACATCAAACAGTAACACGCTCAACAAAAAAATAGTAATATCAAAATTCAAATGATATATATATATATATATATATATCAAACAGTAACACGCTCAACAAAAAAATAGTAACATCAAAATTCAAATGATATATAGTAACATCAAACAGTAACACGCTCAACAAAAAAATAGTAATATCAAAATTCAAATGATATATATATATATATATTTCAAAATTCAAATGATACACAAATATAAAAAAAAATTTGAAAGTCTCACATTATAATATTTAGATATTGGAAATATAAAAGTTGTCAATTAAGTATGCACTATTTATGGTATGAGTAAAAAGATTTTTATGACTTTTTTCTAGCAGATATACTTCTATCCTAATTATTTTTAAAAGTGTGTTTTTATCCTATTAAGTTCTTAGAGAGGTACCGGCCTCCCTAAGTCCCAACAAACTATAACTTATGGTGTGTTTGTTAATCCAAATTCAACACTTAAAATGAATGTATTCAGCACTTATTAATTAAGCCCGTTTGATAACCAAAATTTAAACTCTCTTAATACGTTAAGTACTACTTAAAAATAGACTATAATATTAAATAGGAGATCCCTTACTTAATTATGAAAGCTGAAAGCGTTCAACAAAACCATATTTAATAATATTTACAATATGACAATTATACCCCTGAAATATTTTACAATCATATTAAAACTCTAATTAGTCTTCTCTTCAAAACTCATAACCTATATATTCTCCTTGTCGATCTTTTTTTTTTTTTCTTTTCATTGTCTTCTGTAACAAAAATATACATACATAATTATAATTACACACACAAACGCACACACTGCACACACACACACACACACATAGTTACACACATGGACTGTACACACACACACACATATTGTTAATGAAATTTAATTTTTTGTATTTTTTTAATATTATTTGATTATTTATTAATTATTGTTCTTTTTTTTATCAGATGTTATTGTTCAGTTATTATATTATTCAATTTGTTATTGTTCACTTATTGTGTTATTCAGATGTTATTTATTTATTTATTTTGATTAAATATTTGTTAAATGTAGACTACAATATAATAATAGTGATTATAATTTATGTTATGACATATTTTATAAATATTTTCAAATTAAATAATGGAAGGATAAAACTGAAAAATTAATTTATTTTCAGACGTTAGTTCTGTGTAGTTATCAAACAGTTCACAAATTCAGCATTCAGCTTTCAGACTTCAGCTTTTAGCTTTCAGACTTCAGCTTTCAGTTTTATCAAACACCACCTTACTTCAGCTCTACTCGTGATTGAGTTCGATGGATTGGGTTGGTATTAAATTTTAATTGATGTAGATTTTGATTAATTTTATAATATGAATTCGATTATTTGACGAATTTTTATTTTCTTAATTTGTATTCGAATTCTTTAAAATTTGAAATTAAATTTAAAAATTTGATCCAATCCAAATAATTTAATTTAACTAAATTTTAACAACTTATACCTAAATTTTAACTAAATTTCTTCAAATAGTCATTTAATTTTTTCAATGTCTATAGAAATATTTAAATATTTCGTATTGAAGAAATATTGGATCATATGTAAGTACTAGTCATAATCCGTGTCTTCAGGCACGATGGAACATCAAATTCGAGCGCCTAAAAAATCAATCTCACTATGTTTAATAATAATTTTTTTTCCTTCATTTATTTGATTACATTATTTAAAATTTATTTTTACCCATTATTTTCTTAAAAATATCGACAAAATTTTCTAAAAATACGTAATCCGACAAAAATGTTCTCAATACGTGTGTACTATTGTATATGGATAATGTCTTAAATAAAAATTATGTATAAATTTATCAAATATTAAATAATTAAATATGTGATAAAAATGGGCGATGTGATGTTTTTAGGATGAAAAATATGTAGAAGATAAAAATTCAAGTTGTTAGGTGTTTTATTATATAGATATTTAAATTCGAATCCGTGAAATATAATACAAAAGGTTTAGATTATTGAAAAAAAATATCAATCGAACTCCGATCCATTGACATACCTACTTGTGATTCACTCAATAAATCATTAAATATTTTATTTTATATGAACAAATTTAAATTATTTAAATAATTGGGTCCAACTATTTTAGTCACTTCTAATTCTTTTATGACTATAGCAATTAAGAGGTAAGGATTAGTCTTTACCAAATGGAAAGATTAATTTCTCATGTCCTCCTTTTAAGTTTCATGTTGTGTCCTCTTTGAAGTTTATGTTTGTCCTTTTATTATTACTTTATTTATTGTAATAGTGGTCCATTGTTGTTTATCAAAATAAATTCAATTTTCTAGGCATGATTATTGATTGGACAATATCTACATCTAAAATAATCAAGTTGCATTTTCTTCCATTTAATGGAACAAGAGATACTAAATCGAGCTTAATTAATCCACAAACTCAATTTCATTTAACGCATCTCTAACTCTTACTTAAATCTTTGTAAAATTAAATTTGAGTAAAAACAAGTTTCAATTTTAACTTAGCTTTAACTCTTACTTAAATTTTGGAAATTTTAAATTTAAATAAAAACAAGCTTCAATTTTTTACTAAAGTTCATATCAAATAAAGGGTATTCGAATTTTTATTGAAATTAAAAAAAAAAATAAGAGAGTCTCAAATTCTTAATCAAATCTCTCTTTCTCTCTCTCTCCTTGTTTTTTTTCAATTTCTATTAAACTTATTCATAGGTTTTAAAAACATGACTTTCCCAAAACTCAGATCATTCATTACTAATATTATATTGCCAAGGTAGATTGGATTTTTTTTTTTTTTAATCTTAGCAATAAGGGTTATGTATTTTTCAAGCTTGGGATAAAAAATATAAGAAATAACAAAACAAAAAAAATGATCTGAGCTTAATTAAGGGATATTAGCTGGACTTTAATTTGGGAAGAGTTAAAATTGGATGAAAATTAGGGGGGGGGGGGGGGGGGGGGTCAGGTATCCATTGCAAAATTGAGGGTCTTCAAAATTGCCAAATTGGGTGAAATTCGATTTTTTAGTTTGATTCTTTTATTCGTCTTTATTTTTATTTTATAAGGATTTTATTGTAATTTATACTGACTAGTTGAAACACACGTGTTTTGCACGTGTATCATTTTCAATTGTAATTATAGGAGGCATCAACACAACATTAGTTTTGGCATTAGACCAAGTTTTTAAATCATGTCAAATGTGAAAGAAAGCTTTGTTTGATTAGAATACCAACCAATAATACCTATTGAATAGCTTGGTGTCATTCAATCTTTTTTACTGTGTTGGCAATGCTCATGGAGGCAGTCAATTGCATGATTTAGGAAAACTACAAGACTACAAATCCGTACCAACAGTCACCAACATCACTCACACACTACACTTGCACTTACCAAAATCACTTACACTCTAAACTTCACTCTTTGCTTGCCATAAACTAATGGTTGCCATTTTCATTATTTTAAAAGGTTGTCTGTTAACTCATTTGCGATGTTTAGACCAGAAAAATTAATTGCTCTACCTTTCCCCTTATTGTCTTTAAGGTCCAAACCACTGGTCATCTATTAGGACTAACAAAAAGAGAATAAAAAAAAATCAGAGACACTTAGTGACGACCCCGTATGCTGTTTACCTTAAGGCAGTCGTGAGACATTCCTGAAGAGTAAATCCAAGTGCCACAACCACTGAGTAGGGTGGTCTAGTGGTGGTACTGTGGTACCGGCCTTACTCCTCACCCAGAGGTTGGGAGTTCGAGTTCTGGAGTTCCCATTAGGGCTCGGTGGTTGGCCGCTATGCTAGCCTAGCTAGGTCTGGTCCCGATAGGTGTTCCAGGCGCAGTCAGGAGCCTTATGATCCCACCAATGAAGACCTAACGGGGTGGTCGCTGGGCGCTCTTCATTGCCCCCACTCATTTTTTGTTCAACAAAAAAAATTATAAAAAAAAAAAAAATCCAAGTGCTACCAAAAGCAATGTTAGGACTGTAGAATTAGGTCGCAGAGGGAAAACAAATCCAAAAAAGACAAGAAAGTGTGAATAACCAGAATTCAATTATAAGAAGCTCTTTTTGAAGCAGATAAAATTTGATGATGCCTAGAAAATCTCAAGGCTAAGCTCGGTTATTCAGGTTAGGTCAGGAGCTCAGTAACATAAAAACCTCAAGGTTTCTTAATCCGCACCTCAGAGGAAGCGAAGTGGAAGACAGCTGGCAACCACCAAGCTTCTCCTCAATGGAAACAGGCACCAGTCCAGGCACCATGTTTGCAAATCCCCCATCACTTCGCATAACCACTGCACAAATTAAGTAAAATGTTATGTAAGGGAGGCGAAGATCACGCCTCAGATTCAGCTTAGCTCAAAATTTGCTATAAATACCGTACAAAGCCCCCTCTAGGGGGCAAGCAATGAGAACTTATCGAATTATGGTGTAACTTCCCTTCTTATCAATATATTCTACAGGCGAAAGAGACTCTATTGAAGAGTGGATTAGTCGTGCTCCCGAACTGGTGAACCACTATAATTCTTCTGTATAATTGACCTCATTCCCCTAAATTCTTGCTCTCAAGAGCCTTGAAGCTCAGATTGAATCCTCCGGTGCACCTTACTTTCTCTATTCTGCTCAATTGCGTTATACACATCATCAAAACTAAATACACTATACATAAAATATGAACAAATCTCAATGGAAGAAGTATGCTACTTCAATATATCAATTATATTACTAAACGGTCATTATAAGTCTAACAATTACAGAAAGAATATGAAACAACCAGGTTTGTAACATGTGGAAAGTTACAAATTTCAGTTTCCGACTCTGATTATTTTTTTCCTTCTGAAGACGATCCACCTTCTTAAAACTTTGAGCTTAAAAAGGCTAAAACTTCTCTGCAATGGTATGTTGAATTGGCTGTTTGAGACTTCTTGTCGACGGATTGCTTGTTTTGGGAGGGATCGAAGTCTTGTGTTGGAGATGTATGTTGTTCAAATTCTTAAGACTCTAGATTATCTTTCTTCTTCACAATCCACATTCTTTTTCTCCTTCATATCTAGTTGAGGGAGTTGTCATCTCAGAGAGAGGGAGAAGGTAAAGCTAAAAAGGGTGCAAAGGTTTGTCCTCACTGCTCACTCTCTAAGGAGGACACATAGTTTTATAGCCCTAATAGAGGAAATTGAAGAATTGTGAATGGAAACTTTTATGGGACTTTAGTGCTAGTAAGATCAAAAGTTAAATAATTTTTGATAAGAATCTTGGAGTGACACCATGACGGTCTAATATTCCAGTAGTGGGTTTTTTATGCACTACTTTCTTAACTGTTGGATTGATATATTTACAAGTGGAGATCGTAGAAATTCAACTCCTGTGCCTTTTGATTATTTTTTTTCATGTAGATTATATTTTTATTTAGATAATAAATATATTAAAGATATCAAAGGACACTATTGTGGTTATATATTTTGTTATGGGCAATATAGTCATTCAAAAGTTTTGTATAGTTGTTGAGTAAATACATAGATATACATTCATAGATTCTGGATTTATAAATAACGAGAAAGATTTCTTCCGGTTGCATGAATTTAATACTCAATTTAGGATTTAGGTGACTTTATATATTGAGGGCATTTACGGTAAACAAAAGTTTTTTAGTTTAGTAGTCTTTTGACATTAAATATGGAGGACAAGCATGACACATTTATAGTATTGGAGGGTAAAAGTGAGAAAAAAATATTTTTCATGTATTCTGATATTTTAAAGTAGTATAAATATAGATATAGATTCGTTTGTCTTTCATTGTAAAACTCATAGGTTAATTCCATTAATGTACACCGATTTTTTTAAACTTCTTCGAAACAAATATGTATTATACTTGTAAGAGTGATCTATAGTTGTATATCAAAAAAAAAAAAAAAAAACAAATAATTATGCATTGAACTTGAAAATAAAATACTTATACAAAGTTTTTGCTTAGCTTGTATACCCTACAAAAACTAGGTGAACCTTCCAACCAAAAACTTTAATTAATTAATTTATTTTTTTGTTACAATAGTTGAATGTGTAAATTTGGGGTCCACATATACATACATGCAACGACTTTCAAGCTTGACCTAACCAAAGTAGCCTCACTTATTTATTTTTTTATTCAACGGTCAATAGTGTTCGGATTAGTTTACGCGTACTTTGACTAATCTTTTTCTCAGTTTGATCAAAGACAGACCATCCATACCTCGATTATGATATTCATGAGAGATAAATCTCTCAAAATCTAATCTCAAATATATATATATATATATATTCTCATCTTATCCCTCTCAAAGTTTGATATTATCAGTTCTCTATTCTGTGATAATTTATCAAAAATTAGTCATTGTCTAAGGGTGTCAAAGATACCCCAGTCAGTAAAGAGCTTGATTAGATGCAATTAATTAGACAGATAAAACAGAATTCAACAAAAAGCAATTGTGATTTCAGTCAAATCATTACTTGTTGATGATGGAGAAATTGACACAACGTGAAAATATCATTTAGTTCAAGTCCAACTCAACTTGCCAGAAGTTCTAATTTGAATAGGACTTTACCTATTATAGACGGTGAGTCGGTGATTATGGTTAAGGTGAGCGAGATATTGGTAGAGGACCTCAAGAGGACTAAGCTCGACCTCGCCTGGACTCTAGCTCCTAGCTCACTAACTTGCCAACCCGCGGCTCGATAGAGTCCTACCTCCTCTTGATTTGATTAATTCAAACTCACTTGAGGCTCCTTCTACGGATGGAGAGACCTCACCCACTATGGCACTGGTATTGCCCATATTCAAATTGTGGATACAAATCCTCCAACTGCATAATCTATTGGTCTATAAAAGAGAAGATAGAAGATAATTTGGGTAAAACAATTAAACTCCTAATTTCATATTCTTCCTCTTGAATATCCTTTCTGACTTAAACATCAAAGAGTCGATTCTCCCATCCGATTTCTGACCTTTTTTTTAAGTGATCAAAGTGGAACAAGCTGATGTAGAGGTCACGCCAAATTTTGGCATAATCACTTCTCATAAAAAAGAAAATGAAAAATCAGGGATGTTTTGTAAGTTATATCGATTTAAATAGGATTTTGAGGTAAACTAATTTGAATTCATTCGATTTTGGGGATAAACTTGAATAAAAATACAATTTATCTTTGTTTTTATTTTATATTTAAGAATAATTTGATATAAAAGAAGGGTAAATAATATAGTTTCAGACTTGGGGAGATAACATTAAAATCATATGCCATCTTCACTAGTAAAGTCCTTGCTTAATACTTACAAGGATGGACCATCGAAAAAGGGTCACACGTAGGCGAAAGTATTAAATAAATACTTATATTATATCTCTCCGCCAACATAACTCTATAAAATAATTGGTGATTAACACTGCTAGCACTCAATGGTGACATAGACTAAAGATAAGTTATTCCTCTGGATGACAAAAGAATTATTCCTAGGATACTTTACTTTTTATTATAAGTTTCTTTGAGTAATGATAATGAATCATCAATTTATGAATGATAATGTGATAAGAGGCTTTTGATTCTTGTATAGCTGCTTTATGACTAGGTTCATTGAAAGGGAAATGTAGGGGTTAGTTTCCCTTTTATAGTGTAGGCTATCTCTCGAGCATAGGTTTAGATTTGGTTTCAATGATAAAAGCAAATGAAACACTTAATAACGCATCTTCATAGATCAAGAATTACAAGATCATCCCTTTTATTCTGGGGTGACAGAAGAATCGTACCAAATCATTAGAATTGTGCGTATGGTTTAAGACTTTTTGTTGGATGAGATTGTCCACCCACACCCCCCCCCCCCCCTCCCACACAGAGAGGGAGGGAGAGAGAGAGAGAGAGAGGGTTTTCTTTTAGCTTTAAGACATTCACATGTCCAAACACAAAATAGAAAAAGTTACTTCCATGAAAATTCAATAAATTGTAATCTGGTTTCCCCTCAAGTTTGTGATAGTAGTAGGGTTGTTAACAAAATTGAGTTGCTCGTGTTCGATTTATTTTAGTTCACGCGTATTTAATAATGAACCAATGTTATCAAGATTTTAATCTTGTTTAACATTCAAGCTAAGCCCGATCAATGTGTTGCACGACTAGGTAGGCTTAAGCTCGATTGTTTCGGTAATACACATATTTTGTACGATAAAAAAATAATAAAGTAACATCTTTAATTTAATGGACAAACATCTGACTTTAACCATGATATTGTGGGCTCGAGTTTCATAAAACGTGTGTTTCTTGCCTTCTTATGATTTACTCAAGTCTAAGCCTAAATTTGAATTCTCAATATTGAAAAACAAGAAGAGCCTGATCTAAGCATATTCTAGAAATCAAGTTGACTTTTATTGAGATGTTAAACTCGAGCTGAGCTTGAACTTACCTACGCTATGATAAGTAACTCGAATGTAACCTAAACATATGAAAAAAGTCAAAAGACCCAACCCGATTTTGATATTGTCCTTGAGCTGAGGGTCAAGCAAGAGTGAGCTGAGGGTCAAGCAAGAGTGACGATTGTATCCAGGATATCAATGGAGCGGACAGACTTATATTAATCCAACCCACATGAAAAGGTAGACAAGTTCTGGGCTATTTTCCATGACTGCGACCAATCCAATTGACGGTCCATTAATGAACTACGATCCTAAGGGGCTTAATCCCCAAGGTTCTGGGCCCATAACACCAGTCCCTAATCCATCAAATCACTGAAGTTCTGTTCTAATCTTGATGCAATGTTAGGGACGCTAATAAAGCTGATAATCGAGTTAAGTTTTGTGAGGTTGAGTCGAGTTTGTCGAGCTCATTTTTTTAAATGAGTCTAAAAAGTTGTTCAAGCTCATCTCGGTTAGAAAATAAGCCGAGCCCAAAATAAGTTGAAGTCGAATCGAGTCCGAGTAGCTAGACTATTTTATATATAAACGAACCGAGTTTTGCGAGTTCGAGCTGACTCTTTTTAGGCTCATTTTCTAAACAAGTCTAAAAATTTGTTTAAGCTCGGCGAGCCGAACCCGAGTTGAGTCCTATCCGAACCGAGTTTGAATAGTTCAGCTCAATTATCAATTCTACACGTTAGCCCCAACTAGGGTCTAAAGTCTTTCCAAATTAAGGTGTCAATTTCGCAATCTTCAAAGTTCTATCCCCTCCAATATGTGTTTTTTCCATTTTTCTTCTCGATAAATTATTCATTATTAATGAGGAACCCATTTATATATTATGAATCACTCTTAAATTCATGATAAATGATCCATAAAAAAATATATCGGAAGAAATCCCGCCTCGTTTGAACAATTGCTCAACATTACATAATCCCCTAACTAGAAGATGCAGAAATTCAAGGTTGGCACCACATTGTAAGTCCCATCAAGCTGTTTGAGTTTTTAAGACTATAATGATAAAGTAAACATTAAGATTTAAGGAATTATTTAAGCCCGAATCAACGTTATCATGATGATATAATGAATCTAAACATAAGAATGAGAATGCGAAAGACAAATTACGATATGTTGGTGCCAAAAATCAAGAAGCCTGGGTGAGTGACATGGATGAACTCTTGGTATGGATGTCAAATGTGTGAGGTGAAATGAGTTAGGAATACACAAAAGAATAAGTGGCTGGCCAAGTGAAAAGTTGGGTTAATCCACCGTAATAGAGATTCTTATTATTTGGAGTATATTACTTGAAGAAGAAGAAGATTACGATAACTACTATTTTTCTCTCTTGGGTTAGGCAGCATAAGACTTGCCTTTTTATATACAATAATGGTGTAATCCTAACGGATTGTCAGAGAATAATTAGGAGAATATTTAGCCATTATAGACTCTTTTCTCAAGGTGTGACGTAACCTTTAAGAAGTGATGATGTGGTCTTTGAAAAATAGTGATTTGTTGTCCAAGGAAAGATTTTATTGTGAAAGTCCTTTTTTTTCCTTCCTAATGGCTTCCTATTTGTCAAGCGCATTCTTTTTGGGCATCCAAGGCTGATATGGTTCATGTCAAGTCAGGTCGAATTGAAGCGATTAGAATGACTGACCTAAGTTGAAATGATCCAATTATACATTTTTTTTCTGGTATCATCAAAGACAAATCTCAATTATAACGCGATTAGTGATGATTACATATTACCAAATATTCAAATTTGTGATGATTATAACATGACTTTTAGACACAAGAACCTCTTCTTAATTTTTCTTGAATCTTAAGAAACAAAGACAATCATGAATACTAATTATGGGAGGAGGAAGACTACGTTACCGAAGTAGAAAATAAAGTTTTAAGGTTAAATTACAATCTTTTGAAAATGTAATTTACAATTTTAAAGGGTATAAAAGTTATAATTTTTAAAAGTTAAGTTATAACTAATTAATAAAAAGTTATAACTAATTAAAGTAATTTATGATCGATCACACCATTTAGTGATTGATCATAAATTGCATCAAGATTTCACTTTTAAAATATGTAACTTAACCTTTAAAAATAGTAATTTTATACCAATTTTTTTTTTTTGAATAAACTATACAAATGACCCTTAAAGTATGTCATCTATGTCAATTAAGCCCCTAAACTAATTTGTGGGTTAATTTAGTCCCTCAACTATGTAATATGACTCAATGTTGTCGTTTCATCCAAATTTCCTGTTAATTTTAACAAAAAGTCTCACGTGCACATTATGTGTATGATCTTAAATACTCTAATCCGTGACTCACGTGTTATACACGTAAAATTTTACGTTAAAGTTAACTACGAATTCGGATGAAAATACCATGTTGAGTCAGATTGTATAGTTGAGTAACTAAATTGACACACTTATTAGTTCAAGAACTTAATTGACACGGATGACATAGTTTAAGAGTTATTTGTATAATTGACATTTTTTTTTTTTGAAGTACCGGAGTGCTCTCTCTCTTTCTCTCTCTCTCCACTATGATCCAACTGTTTTTTGATCTCGCACATGTTAACTTGACTCCTACCATTAGTCTCACGTGCACATTAGTATCAAAAAGAATCATTAGTGGCATGGGAATCTAGTAAAAAGGTAGAACCATGGGTATATTCGAGTGGGTTAGATGTGTTCAATAAAAACATATCATGCTAACTTCTTTTTTTTTGTAATTTTTTCTGTCTCTATTGTTATGTTAATCATTGATTATAAATAAATCAAATCAAGATGAACGCCATAAATTATTTTTCTATTTAAGACTAAAAATATTCTCCTACCATGAATTTATTCGGGTTAGAGACTCTCCCCACCCAAATGTTATGTCTAATTTAAATAGTAGTAATGGATAGAAAAAAAAATCACAAAACAAACTCTGAGATACGAGATATATTTATGGTACCAAACAAGAAGAGGACCAATTAGTTGAGAGTTTTGTCTAAAAAACCTCTAAAAATTTGATTTTGATACCATATTAAACCATCAAACTCGTAATTAACTAGTAGTGGGTGAATAGACCGACAAGATCCATAAGCTAATCTTGTATGGATGTGAATTAAATCATCAACTATCAAGCAATGAAAAGGGTTAGGGGATAGGATCAATGCTAGTAAAGCATGGCCCATCAACTACTTCCATTATGAGTTTATGAATGTCGTAGGACCACTCTACCAGCTGGGACTCTTCTCTAACAACCAATAACTTCAGGATAATGTTAGATTAATCAAAAAACAAAATAAAAAATAATTATCTAGTGACGTGAGTTTTTAAGTAAATAAAAATATAACCAAAAGCACTACCATACCAACGCCACATAATTTGGTCTTTATGTTTAGTCTTATTTTGTTGTCGATCTAACATTTTTCCATCTTTTTTATCTCCGCAACTCTAATTAGTTTCACCACTAGTCAACATAGTCAAATTTTCAATTAAACCTACAAAACTAAGGAATGAAGCGATAACTTTTTTTTGAATATTCTGCGTTAGTGCAAATATTTAGGATCCTCAAATCTCTAAAGTGTTCGAGTCTTCCTAGAGTCAAAACTACTATGACATAACCAAAACATTGTCCGCACAAGAATTAAGACACCAATTTAATCCTTTTGAGATCGACTCATATTCCTTTTCGTAGTAAGGTTCTCTTTCTTTCTTTCCTCTCTCTTTCTTATTTTTTGAGTGAAATGATCTCATGAATGAGTTCATTAGAAATCACATTGTACTTAAGCAATGGAAGGAAGAAAAAAAAATAATGAAAGGAAACGTGTACATACCAACATCCCTTATATAAGAAATCCCCTCATTTACCTACTATAGTTAGGTTGGCAAGGTTCAACCTTTAAAAAATATCCATTGGGATTACCAATTCAATTTTCATTTTTTTTTCTAGGAGATTAAACCAATACAATATTTCATGTCAATATGCGGGTTCGAAATCTAGAAAAAACTTCAGACCAGGGACGGAGCCAAAATTATGATGATTCTTTTAAATAAATTTGTAAAATAGTTTCTTATAAACAAATTTATAAATGTGCTCAGTTTTCAAATCAATATTTTTTTCAATTTTAAAGGCAAAACTAACAAAGTCATTCAATCTAGACAATTATCGAGGAAAGGAATGCCTATGAAGTCTTACAAACAACATTCCGTCTTATTCAATGCGAAGGAACAAATGCCATAGAGAATCTAACGGAATTTATTACTATGAGAAGAGGATGGATGAATAGGTCTTACAATTGTCGTGTTGAGGAAGACATCATTCTCTCTCGGGATGAGAGCTCTCTCCCTAGCTTAGGGTTTCTCTGAGATTTATTCTCATCTGTACCTTCTCATCTTTCTTTACTCATCCCCAAACCCTTGAGTTTCCCAAAGCAAGGTAAACCATTAGAGATACCAAGGAAGATCGGATCGCCTTCTACCTACCCCCACACTCCTCATTGAACTAGTTCTCTACGGCAAACATCCCCCCTGTCCCTGAACTTCTTACAGCCCCAATACAGGCTAACCCATCGGAAATCCAGAAGGATGACATTCCAGATGACGTTTCAGTACCCTACCCCACCCCCCTAATCTCACTCACTCACCCCCTCACATCCCCATTCTGTATTGTGTTTCTCTACACCTCTCTTTCTCTCTTCCACCTCTCCTCTGTTTTTCTTTTACCCCATATCCCTTCACCCAGTTTCTTCCTTTGGTCTGGTTTTCGAGTGAAGCTGAGTTTTGTTCTCTATGTCCCAGTGACTCTCTAGAAGAACATCTACAGTCGATTTTACCCTGTTTCGCCTCCCAATAACTAAACGCCTAAACAAGCCCCTCACTATATCCATTTCTCCATTGTCCTTTGTTTAAACCACCCATCTCTTATATACCTTTTTCATACCATTGCTAACATCTTCTCCCCCATGGACAAAAACTCGGAAGCTGAATCTCACGCCATACACCACTCACGTATTTCTCTCTACACAAACCCTTCTACCTCTAAGACTATTGAGAAGTTCTGCCTTGTGGGCTGCTTCTTCACTGAGACAACCCTTAATAAACAGGGGGTTTGTAATGTGCTGCAGAGCTCATGGAAGACTTTCAAAGGTTTTTCAATCACCCATTGGGAAAGAAACACTTATATGTTTATGTCCAAAGAAGAGGAGGATAGAGATAAGATTTTAAACGAAGGCCCATGGTCGGTTTCTGGGGCTCTCCTGGTGTTAAAAGTGCATCAACTGCAGTGCATTATAGGTGATTTCGATTTCCAGCAGGCTGAGTTCTGGGTGCAAGTCTAGGGACTACCCCTTGACATGATGACCAAGAACAACTCATGGCGAGTAGGTATGGTCATAGGTGAGCCAACCCAATTAGAGGATTTTGATGGAGAGGTCCAAATCCAACGAAGCTTTTTAAGGGTGAAGTGCAAGATTAATCTGAATGAACCCTTGAAAAAGGGTTTCTTCTTGACTCGCGAAAACCAAGATGACATATGGATCAGATTGAAGTATGAGAAACTATCTGATTTCTGCTACCAATGTGGTCGGATTGGACACTCTCAAAACCAATGCAGAGAGAAGAGGGCGACTGGAGCCAATGCCCACTATGGACCAGAGCTGCGAGCGCAGAGCAGTCAACCTTCGGGTTTCTTTAGGGAAACTTGGTCACTGAAAGCACGTGAGGAGATGAAAAGAAAGGAAAAACTCAAAGGAAAGGCACAGACAACCGGAGTAGACATAGAGCCGGAGATACATAGGGGAGCAGTAGAAAGTAAAATTTCAGATGAAGAATCTTCTGACATTCCTAACGACCAGAGGGGAGACGTGGCGAAGCCACAGGCTGCGAACGAGGTACGTATCATGGCTGAACAACAAAGTGGATCTCAGAATCACGCACCACCACTTTCTCTGGTACCTTATTCCAGTGGGGACTATGATTGGGACCATGACCTTTCCCTATCCTTGTCTAACTCCCAAGAAGACCCACATACGTTAGTTGCAGTCAAGAAATGGTTCTACTATGTCTATGAGCCTACAGAAATTATGGAAGTCCAAGAGGCAAGTCAGAAGGAGGTCCATATAATCTCTGATAGTGAAGATGAGGAGAGGAGTGTTGATATGGAGGCCTACTTTCAGAATATGTCGTTGAAAAGGAAAGCCCATATGGATTGTGATGTCATGGAGGCCCAACCAGTGCCATGGAAAAGGTGCAAAGCTTTTACAGATAGCGGCCCAGATATTTCTCATTTCTCTTTACCGTATTCTGGCCTACCATTGGCCATTGATATGTCCCTTGTGAGCTTTGGGAGGAAACACGCACTGAGAAAACGAGCTAGGAGGAGCAAACCTATCAAGAAAGTGAGGGATGGCGATATAGCACATGTTGAACTGTGTCTAGCCTATACCGGAAATGCAAAAGAACAGACTCAGTAGGATCGTGAGTAGGAGAACAATAACCACACAGAAGGAAAAGGAGAGAACAACCTCAATCGCTGTATGTCTCAGTGGTTCGCTTAGTCTTCCAGAGATGTGCATGACAAGGAAGATGCAACGAGTCAATCTGATAAGGTGGTGGTGGCTGACCTCAAACAGCCACACAAGCCATGTTAATTCTTTCATGGAACTGTCAGGGAGTGGGACGACCCCGGACAGTCCGTAATCTTCAAGGACTTATTGATACCCATCGTCCCTCAATCGTCTTCCTTATGGAGACGAAAAACAAGGCCTATAAGTTAGAACGATTGAGAAGATCGCTAAACTTTCCTTCCTATAAGTATGTGGAACCAGAGAGACTCTCTGGTGGACTTGCTTTGTGGTGGTGTGATGGCATAAACCTGCAAGTGACTGAGTCTAACAAGAATTTGATCAATGCTAGAATGTTTTCCCAACAAGCCCCGTATGAATGACAATGCACTTTTATCTATGCTGATATAATTCTGGAGAAGAGAATGAGAACTTGGGAAACTCTGATAAGCTTGACTAGAAATTTGGAGACCCCTTGGCTTGTTGCTGGGGACTTCAATGTAATTGGAGGCATGGGTGAAAAAGAAAGGGGTTTAGAGAGCAATTCAATGAGAGTTGAGGAATTGCAGCAGCTTATCTCTGATTGATGCCTGATGGAGTTGGATTTCAGTGGACCCAAGTACACTTGGTCGAATAATAGACCAGGTCTTGCTAATGTTCAAGAGCGTTTAAACAGAGTTTTGGTTTACCCTGAATGGAATGTTTCCTTCCCATCTACACAAGTGACTCATGAAGCTAGAATGGGGTCGGACCACTGCCCATTGGTGATTGATCTTGGCCTAAGAAGAAAGAAAGTTCCCTATTCTTTCAGGTTTGAATCTATGTAGTTGGAGGATGCTGAATGTGAAGAGGTGGTTAAATCCAGTTGGAACAAAACTAACCCTGACCCTGTTATTCAGAAAGCCCTTTCTAACCTAAATCTTTGTAAAATCAGTCTGCATGAGTGGAGCAAATGCAAGTTCGGTAATAATAGAAGGATGATTCAGGATCTGGGGAAGGACCTGGTATATGTACAGATGCTGGAGCCCTCAGAGGAAAATCTAATTTTGGAGGCGGAATTGTGTTCCCAGATTGACACCCTCAGGAATAGAGAAGAGAAGTACTGGCTGCAGCAATCTAGGATCAATTGGCTGAAAGAGGGGGATCAGAATACAAGATTATTCCATTTGACTACCATCCAAAGACGAAACTGAAATCAGATCTGGAAACTAAAGAATGATGAGGCTGAGTGGATTGAAGGGGAGGAGGAGATTAACTCCCATATTCTCGAGTATTTCCAGAATCTGTTCAAAACTGTTGGGGAAAGAGACTGGCAGGAAGCCTTGAGTGTGGTGCAGAAAAGGGTTACTGATGAAATGAATTGTGATTTACTAAAACCCATTACGGAGATTGAGGTGCAAAGTGCGGTGCAAGACTTGGGAGCACTCAAGGCACCAGGTCTTGATGGTTTCCCAGGGATCTTCTTTCATAAATTCTGGCATATTATGGGACCTGATGTCTTTCAGCTGGTCAAGAGTTTTTTCGAGGAGGGTCAGATGAGCAGGGAACTCAATTTTATTGATATTGTTCTCATCCCTAAAGAAGTTGTTCCTGAATCCATCACACAGTTCAGACCCATTGCCTTGTGCAACTTTTTATATAAGATCATCTCAAAGGTCATGGTCAATCGAATAAAGGGGATGATTGGATCCATAGTCTCCCCAAATCAGGCTGCTTTCGTTCCAAACCGACAGATCCAAGATTGCATTGCCATCGCTAATGAAGTCTTCCACCACCTTAAGGGAAAGAAGAGAGGCAAAGTCCCTGAAATGGCAATTAAAATGGATATCAGTAAAGCCTACGACAGAGTTGAGTGAGACTTCCTTGAAGCAACGTTAGCCAAATTGGGGTTCAACAGCCACTGGGTTCATCTTATCATGCAGTGCGTAAGCACTGTTTTATTCAAGTTCGTCTTAAATGGGGAGAGAATTGGGGAGGTAAAGCCACAGAGAGGAATCAGACAAGGAGACCCACTGTCCCCCTATCTTTTCATCATGATCGCAGATGTGCTCTCGGCTATGATACATAAGGGAATTGAAGAGAGGAGATTGTTGGGAGTTAAAATTAAGAGGAGGAGCCCTGCCATTTCCCATCTATTCTTTGCGGATGACTCCCTGTTTTTTATCAAAGCAAAGGAGGATGGTGTTGTGGAGCTGTTAAGGATTCTTCATTGCTATTGCGAGGCTTCTGGGCAATGTGCAAATCATCAAAAATCTGGTATTGTCTTCTCTAGTAACACTTCTGAGGAACAAAAATCTAGCTACTGTCAACAATTGGGAATGCAGGCTCTCCCTCACTGTGCGAAATATCTCGGAATCCCTACTGCTTGGGGGAGATCTAAGAAGGAAGTCTTTGGCTATCTTCTTGAAAGAGTTGCAAAGAAACTCCAAGGTTGGAAAGGTTGCTGCCTCTCACAGGCAGGCAAGGAGGTTTTAATCAAGGCTGTGATCCAAGCTATTCCAAATTACGCCATGTCGGTTGTGGAATTCCCAAAAAATTTATGTGACAAGCTAAATAGCTATGTAAGGAACTTTTGGTGGAAAGGGAGTGAGGATAGAAGGGGAATCTGTTGGAGAAGATGGGAAAAAATGGTGGAAGCTAAAAACACTAGAGGAATGGGTTTTAAGGACTTCAAATTACTTAATCAAGCTCTACTTGCAAAGCAATGTTGGAGGTTGATCCACCAACCCGACTCCTTCTGGGCCAAGTTCATGAAAGCAATTTACTACCCTAATGAAGACTTTATGAAGGCAAAACGAGGAACCAGACCATCTTGGGTCTGGAGCAGCCTACTTCATGGCAGGGAGTTGCTGGAGAAAGGTCTAATGTGGCATGTTAGCGATGGCAGTGATATAAACTTTTGGGAAGATAAATGGGTTCCTTCTCTCCCCAGTCTGATGATCAATTCTCCCAAACCACAGGACTATCAGTTCACTAAGGTTGCAGACTTCGTCATAGAAAACCCGAAAGGATGGAACTCCCCCACTCTGCATAGTATGATCTCAAGGGCAGAGGTGACTGCTATTCAAACCATTCCTCTTGCATCCAGGGGAGGGAGAGACAAGAGGGTTTGGTGGCCTAACAGTAAAGGAATTTACACAGTTAAGTCTGGGTATAGATTGGGAAACAGTTTGGCTCTGCAACAAATCCAAGACAGCTCCTCCTTTTTTCCTCATCCAAAATTGTGGCAGTCTATTTGGAGTATGAGAGTGATTCCAAAAATCAAACATTTATGGTGGAAAACATGCCTCAATATTCTGGCCTCAAGGGAAAACCTCTTTAGAAGGAAGTGTGCCCCTTCTCCTCTCTATCAAATTTGTTTGTTGGCTCCGGAATAAATTGAACACACTTTGTTTGAGTGCGAATGGACAAAAAGAGTCTGGTTTGGCATGGACCTTAATCTCCAAGGGGAACAAACTTCCTTTATGTCGGTGGTTCAAAGATCCTCAAGGCTTATTCAGATGGTGAATGTGGTGCAGGACATAATTGTTTTGCTGGGGAAAATGGCCTCTGTGGCGTGGGTAATATGGAAAGCTAGAAATCAGTTTGTTTTCAACAAGGAAGATGTTAATGCCTTCGCCACAGTCATTCGTGCACAAGCTCTATGGAAGGACCAGATTGGTGTTGATTTTGCTGCTGCACCGAAGGAACAGAATGACTCCCCAATGACGAGCTTTGAGAACCAGCCAGCTCCTACTTCTGATTTTCGCATCTTCTGTGATGGGGCCTTCAGGTCTACTTCTGTTAAGGGTGCTTGCGGAGTGGTGGTCTGCAGGGAGGATGGTGCCCTTGAGCTGGGCTGTGCTAAGACGTTCCCAGCTAGATCCAGCCTTTGCTCTGAAGCAGAGGCGGTGAGGCAAGCCTGCCTTCTTGCTGAAGCCCATTTGATCACAAATGCTTCTATCATAAGTGACTGCCTCAACATAATCAAGCTCAGCTCCAATGAAGACGTTCCCCCATGGGAAATTAGTGTCATTGTTGAAGACATTAGACTTTATGCTAGATTATATAATCTTAGTTTTCTATACAAGCCTAGAGCCTATACAAAGGCTGCTCATTGGGTTGCAGCCTATTTTCTAAGTAATTCGCTCCCCCCGAATTGGTTAGGCTCTCCCCCCCCCCCCCCCCCCCCCCCCCGAGCTTAAGGTTTTTACTTTTGTCTGATTGTAATCTCAATTTTTCTACTTAATGAAATGCTCCTTTGTGTGGTTTTGATCCAAAAAAAAGAGGAAGACATGTTGACTTTAAAATGCTCTCCTTCTAGATCAATGAGAAATATCCATGTATTATTGACAAAATGACATAATTTGACACGACTAGGTGTTAATATAAATTTGTGCCACATTAGACTAATGTGACATAATTTAATATATGACATAGACTAGGTCCCCCATTGGAATCGTCTCACACATTATTCAAAGGGTCTCCCAAGAAAATAAATATGCTAATTAAAAAATTTAAATTCCATGCAAGGATCAAAATATCGTTTCGGTGCATCGTTTCGGACACCTAAAAAACGAAAACGTTTCGACGTGTTTCAGAAACGTTTCGACCCGTTTCGGAAATATAATGAAAAAAATAAAAAATTTAAGAATTATTTTTCTAAAACATTGATGAAAATATATCAAAGTATCTTGAAATACCTTAAAACATTCTAAAACAATTGTGCAAATGCATTGAAATATTATAATACATTTAACAACATTATGGAATACCTCGAAATATCAAAATTTCAATTTCATCGCTGTTTCGTTTCGGTCTCCTTAGAAACGGAAACGTTTCGAACGTTTCGACCGTTTCGAAACGATATTTTGATCATTGATTCCATGTCCACCACTAAATTAGACTTTCCAAGAAAGCCCCATTTAGCTTTAAAAAATTCCAAGATCCACCTCGAAAAAATTGTTGTTTAAGAGAAATACCCATTTTAATAAGGTAAATATTACAATTAGTCCTTAAATTTTGCCTCCTGGTTTAAATAGTTTATGAACTTTCATTTATCTTAACTTAGTCTCTCAAGTTATTTCGTCTTTTTTTACTTATTAAAACAAACGGAGACACATGACGTAGAATAGATGATCATATGATAAATAGATGGACTTACCTTCATTTGTTATAACGAGTGAAATGAACAGATAGACTTTATTAACACGAAATTGATAGTTTGAGTGATTAAATTGAGACAATAAGAAATTTTAGTACCATTTTAAAATAAGTGATAAAATTTAAGAATTAATTCTCATATTTACCCCCATTTGAATATGTTCTCCTTCTTTAGGCTGTCCCACACAGTTTTGATGTACAAATAGAATCGATAATCGAGTCGAGTTATTTGGACTCGACTCATTTTAGATTTGGTTAAACTCATTTAACAAAACGAGTACCATAGGCTTTACTCGAACTCACAAGAGGCTCGGCTGGATTATCAATGTATGTATAAACTGCCAAAAAAAAAAAAACCTTAGTCGTAGGAACATGGAGAAAGTCAATACATCGGACTGCCAATATCACTTTTTAATTCAAAATAATAGCATACTCGGTGTCTCGTTCATCTAGTCCGGTGACCAACCAACCTTCACAGTTCACACAGTACGTTGTTAATAAAAGTCTTAACCGTCCAGCGCTATTTCATTTGATTTCAAATCTCTCTCGCTCTCTCGGTAAAACCTAAATCACCATCCTCAGTTCCCCACCACAGCCTCGAAAGATTGCCATTATTGCAGCGACGAAAACTGTGTCAAGTCAATTTGGGTTCCATTTCAACAGTATTGTGGGTCAATTTTCTCGGGAAAGTATCTCGCAGGTATATGAATGAGTTGGCTTTGCATCATTTTCACTTCTTTCTCTCTCATTGCCCCATAGCCACTGATTTGTCTTGACTATTTGGGATAAGATTCTGTTTTCTTGTCTTTCACTCATAAGCTTTACTTATTTACTACTCTGTGTTAAATCTGTTCTATGTATTACCCTTTTCTGGGTGTGTTTGTTCTTAGAATCCGGCAATCGATAGATAATTCGTTCGTTGTTCGAGAAATATAAATATGGGTTGGAGGGATATGTTGTCTTTTTCTCCCTTACCGAATTTCCGGAGGATCTTTCAGGTTGGTTCACTTTTTTTTTTTTTTTTTCTGGATCTTTTGTATCTTCTTTTTTGTTTTTACTTCTCGTGACTTGTGATAATTTTATATGATACATACTTTTTGTTAATCCTGGTTGAAGAAATTTTTTACCTTTTTAAGTATTATTCCGGTACAAGAAAGCAACAAACTTGGTCTGATTAGGTATCTTTTGGAAAGTGGGTCTGGCTATTTTTGGTCTAATAAGATTTTATAGTGTATTTGATGAATTCTGAATTACATAAATACTTCTTTTAACAGTATGCAGTACTAATTTGAACGATGTATCGAAATCTTGGATTCTTGATCATATATGGGAAGTAGAAGATCTGATGGTTTATGGAAGTTGGTTCTATCTCTGCTGATTTTCATTTCCAGAATAGTGACCACTGGATTTCAAAAGGGCTGATTAATGGCACTAATTTGATAAGGAGTGAATGCCGTTTTCTTCTTATTTTTTTGGGGTCCTACAAGACCGTTTGAATTACACTAGGAATAGGGATTTTTAGATTTCTGAAGAATCATTTCTTTTTCAGTGTTTCTTATGGTTGTTTGTGTATATGTTCATCCATACAATTCTAGCTACTTTAAGACTATCTAATCTAGACAAAAATGAATTGAAAACGCTTCCATAACCTTAAATAGATGCACAACTTTACAGAGTAATAATATATGTTCCTCTTTGTTCATTCAAATTGTGAATAAAGAGCTTTTCTCATTTCTAGCTAGGTGACTACTTGAAACATGAGAAATAGACTTGTGATTTCAAACAAGAAGACATATCGTATTAGAACCGCTTCTATTCATGCCGGGGTAGTGATAAAACTCTGCTACCTATTCTACTTGTAATAACTTTGTTCATGAGGCAATAGTGGATGGACTTTTCTATCAAACACCAAATTTTTTAAGTTTTTAACCAGAATCAATGGTTTACCATGGGTAACCATCTAAAAGCCCATGTCATTGAAGCAATTTCTCAGGATAAAAAATAGATATCTGATTATTTGGGCTGGCAATGCTTTGTCATTTGCAATTACTAGTGGGTTCTAGTGAATATACCTTTTGATTGACTACTCCATTATCCAATTTGGCTCTTGTTAATATTTTCTGTTCTATTAGCAGGGCAGAGAAAGGGAGGAGGTTGTGCTTTGTGCACATACTATTAAGTCTCATGGATCCAATGTTGCAAGGAGTCATATCCATGATTGGCTTATATTGCTGCTCCTTGTCGTCATAGAGGTCATTTTAAACATCATACACCCCTTTTATCGCTTTGTTGGCGTGGATATGATGGCAGATCTCAAATATCCCATGAAGGCCAATACAGTGCCTATCTGGTCTGTTCCAGTGAGTTTTTCTTAACCTTTCATTATCAAGTCTAACTGAGGTATGAAGGGTGCACATGAAATTGGCAGTCAATTTATCTGAATTTGCACAGAATTGGGAAGAAGTCTGTTCTGTTTGATAGAGATCAAGTGTTTTTATATTACTTACTAAGATCTTATGGAATTAAAAAAAAATTGGCTTTTTCAACAGCAGTATATATCCTTTCAGGTTGTACTTTTTTTTCACTATAGTGGATATTATTATCTTTTTTTTGTGTGTGTGTGTGTGGGGGGGGGGGGGGGGGGGGTATGAATCTATTCAAAGAGAGCTAATTTAAGATATAACATGACATTGGATATTGAATAAAAGTAGGAAACCATATTATTTCTGTGGTCTTACCATAGCTTATTAGTCATGTTAATAAGCTGATTTTTCCTGAAGAAAGTAGAACTAAAAAATTCTGTGGGTGATGATCAGATTTATGCAGTTTTGTTGCCAGTTGCCGTTTTTATTCTCTTCTATCTTCGAAGGAGGGATGTCTATGATCTGCATCATAGCATACTAGGTAATATTGTTTTGATGCTCTTCTAATGTCCAGCAGGAAATATCTTTTTATGTGTTCTAATCTTGCTTTGCTCTCATTCTTCATTCATTTTGTTCTTCTAATTCATATGTAGAAGGGAATCCCCTTTTGTTGCTAGCAAATGAATTAGCTTGTTTAACTAGCGACTTACATATTATTATTTATACAGGCCTTTTATTTGCTGTGCTGATAACTGGGGTCCTTACTGATGCGATAAAAGATGCAGTTGGTCGGCCTCGACCTGACTTCTTTTGGCGTTGCTTTCCAGATGGAGTGGCTGTATGTCACTCAGTACCTAGAAGATTTGTTTACTTAGTTACTGTTATAGTTTGTTTATTCTCCTCTTAAGATCTTTAACACTATATATACTAGATTTTTTCGAAATTGATTCAAGGGCCCAAGTTCTTTGTGATTCTGCATTACAAGAGCAGTTAACTTCCTTGTTTACAGCTCTTCAAGTTTTATCTGCTAAAGTTTGTGAATGTTGCAAAAAGGCTCTGGATCACAGCAAATAAACTTGTACAGATAAATTAAAGTTCTTATTCCCCTCTTACATAATTATTGAACTCCTGCAAACGCAGTTTACATCTTGTTTTTGTTGGCGGACACCACATCTTTATCCATGTATAACCACATGTATATATTTTTAATGGTACTTGGAATAAGTCACTATTTTTTTACTGTTAAATTTTACACGCTTGATCACTGATTTATATATTCTCTGTTCCTTCAGATATATGATCATTGGGGTAACGTGGTATGCCATGGTAAACACAGTGATATAAGGGAAGGACATAAGAGTTTCCCAAGTGGTCATACTTCATGTAAGCAATATTTCTTGCCATGTGCTTCACATGTTATCTCCACCTGAATGTGAAACATCTTAATGGGAACCATGATAAATTTGTGTAAAACTGACTGATTCTGAATATTGTGTTTTTTTTTTCCTAGCATTTTCCTAGTACTCATTTCTTGGATATCAGAAAATTGGAATTCCCATTCATAAAATAAGTGCTTATGTGTTTCATAGAACCTTGTTGAAACATCGAGTTGGAGTTTGATTTATGTCACAACAGAGAGTGTTTTATCTTCTTGATTCACAAACCAGCAGTCCATGAACCTATTTGTCTGATAAGCTTTTGGATTTCTTTGCAGGGTCCTTTGCCGGTCTAGGTTTCCTGTCATTGTACTTATCTGGCAAAATCAAAGCCTTTGATCGTAGGGGGCATGTTGCGAAACTATGCATTGTTTTTCTTCCTCTCCTCGCTGCATCTCTTGTTGGTGTTTCTCGGGTTGATGACTATTGGCACCATTGGCAAGATGTATTTGCCGGAGGCCTTCTAGGTTTGTCATTCCACAGCTTGCCACTTACTACAGTAGAAATTTGAATCAAACTTGCATTTCATTGATCTGATTTTGCGCCTTTTTTTCAGGCCTCGTTGTGGCAACATTTTGCTATTTGCAGTTTTTCGCACCTCCATATCACGCTGAAGGTAAGTTTCCATTATTTTGTTTTGTTGGTACTTTCAATAAAGTTTTGGAACTTATATGATCATTGCTTTACCTTTTGTGGGCTAGAGATTCACTAAAGTGGGAGACATTTTTTTTTGCCCTATGAAATAGGAAATAGATTATTGTTATAACATAGCATTTGAGCACATTAGTTGAATTTGAAATGTGACAATACACTCACCAATAAGACATACGAGGTTGTTCAATGCTTGAAATTTTATGATTTTACCTATCTCCCACTTATAAAGCATCGGTGTTTAGAGCTTCTGCTGGGCTGTCTTTTGAATTCAGGATGGGGGCCTTATGAATATTTCCGAGCATTGGAGGAGTCACGCAGCAATTCACAACTTGGCCATCCTGAGAATGGACGCAATGCGCAGACCATGGAGGTTCAAGTTGTGACTCAACAATTGGGGCAAAACAGAAATCCATTTTTGGCTGTAGGAGAAGACCACAGCTCGCCTTGGGGTGATATGGAATCTGGAAAAATGTAAACTTGTGAAACATGTTAGTTTTGTTTGTCTATGTTGGTTTCAGCTAGGTTTGGCTCTTGTGAATATGTATTTGGTGATTTAGTGTGGTAGCTGCACTCTATAGTAGCACTACATAAAGCATGTTATTGCATGTATCCGGAGTTTACATAGCCACAAATCTAAAGAGAACCTAGTTGAAACGGTTCTCGATGATAAAGAAAAATGCATGGACTTGGAAAAACACTTCCATATCCTCTTGGGTGGACTAAAGAATTCAGAAATTGTGCTTATAACTATTGGAATAGACAAACACTGCCATATTTGGGATGGAGGTTTTTTTCTCTTAAAATATCATTACATTTTGATAATGCACAAAAATATATTTATGCACCACTTATCGAGTAATTAATATAGGTAATAAATGCAGTAAATATAAGGTGAAATTAAAATAGTCAACACACAGATATATAGTGGTTCAGTCAGGATGATCTACTCCACTTTGAAGACCTACTCCACTTTGAAGAAGTAGTAGGTGAGACAGAGCAAGTGTATGATCTTGGTAGCTACGAGAGAGATAGTTGTGTAAGGTGTGTAGAGAGATGTCCCTCTAATGTGGAGAGGGCTTACAATTTATAGGCACAGAGTCTTAGTTGAGGCGGTGGTGTGAAATGATAAGTGACTAGTTTTTCGGGAGGATAGCTACAACTAAAATAAGTACAATTAAAGACAATGTTGATCTCTGAGTAGTTGTTATTCCGGTAATTACTCCCCACGTGCGCTGATCCTCTTGGATCTCTTAGACTTCTGGACTAAGCCGAATTCCATGAGCTGGGCTTGACATTCTTTTTAGCTGATTTGGGTATATCTCATTAATTATGTAGAAAAATACTAAAAATTTAAAGAAAAAAAATACTAATTTAGTAGTAGTGTGTTGATACTAGATTATTAACTCCGTTGGTTGTTACACTTTTCCCCAAAAGCACATAGAGTTATGCAAAGATTTTTAAATCATACAAAGGTGTAAATGGAATAAAATATAATTCGTCTTTTAATTTTGCTACATTCTAACGCTTCCATTGTTTTCATTCTTGTAAAGGCATATGCCATTTTGAGGTTGGATGAAAAGTTTTCATTCTGCGAATTTAAGTTCGAGAATCATATTTTTCAACCGGTTAATCCTCTCAAACCCTAAAAATGGAAAGTTCATGGATTGAATGCAATCTTTTTTGAAGATACACCATTGTATAACTATTTCAAGCAAACTGTCTATTGACAATTTTAAATTTAAGGCGAAAAGAAACTTGATTTATTAATTAATATTTTATTTGGGGTCAAATGGAGAAAAGGTTGTAAGATGAAACTTCCCCAGAAAAGCTAATGTTGTAGAATATTTATATGGACACAGCACATTGATTAAATTATGCCACAGCTATTTGCAGAGTAATATAGAACACTCTATTCCAGGTATTTATTGCCTCTGTTTGGATTTGTTCAAGTGAGCTTTTATTATAATGTGACTGATTTAATGAGCCGTTGGGGAATAAATGATTATTATTCTCGAGGAATGTTTTGTTGATCAAATTATTTATTAAATTTTGTATCTCAAATTAATGTGGGTGGTTAGATCCGTGGGGTCCATTAACTCCACTAAATATTTAATACATAAAATTTTGACACATTATTTGGGATACAAGATTTGATAAACAAATTTGGACAGCACAACTTTATCCATAATGAATTGATTTGTCAATTGCCTCAAACAACCTAGGTTTGTGATTATGTTTGTCAATCGTGTTGAGCGAATCGGGTTTGTATCAGATTTTAGTGGGTTCGTGTCAAAAAATATTTCACACATACCCGATTCATTTATTAATTCATGTCTAACAAGTCGTGTTATATCAAATTCATGTCATATATAATTGGTATATAAACAAATCGCGTCATGTATTTCTTTTGATTGACTTCACTCGTATCCAATTCGTTTATTAATTATGTCGTGTCTGGTCTACTCGTTTACAAAATAAGTGACATAAGGAAGACACAAACCCTTTAATTATATATAGTGTTCGTGTCGTATTAACGAATCGTGCCATATTTTGACACCCATATTTGTGATATTTGTAAATGTAAACTCTCTAAATATTTTATCCCTTGAGTGTGTTGAAGCCAAAGTTAATTTTTAAATTTTTTTTTTTTTGGAGGGGTGTGTTGGGGCCCCCGGTTTGATAATCAGCAATGGTTTGAGAATGAAACTTGAAGGAAAGAAGTTTTAGACTTTTTAAGAGTATACCTTTGTAGAGTGATAATTAATTGTATACCCCCAGAAGGAAGTTTATTATTTATCTACCCCAGAAAGTTTTGTCCCCCTACCACTTTATCTTAAAGGGATTACCGCGTTGTGGCAAAGAACAAAAGATACCACGTCTATAACAAGCAAAGAATATGAAGGAAAAAAAAAAGTTGATGGTTGATATTACTCAAATTAGCCATCTTGCCCTTGGAGATAGATTATTTCGTGAGATGCAATTTAGGTTGCTCTCTTAAAACGATTTGTGTCATTTTACAGAAGAAACTTGTATCTCCTCTGCCGATCCCAACCCTGCTCACGTGAAAATCTCAAGATGTCACTTAATCCAATGACTAGTTATCACTAACATAGTATATAAACTCAAATGCTTTTGAAAATTTAGTTGATGTGAAATTGAATTTCCCACATAAAAGTCCTAGTTGTTATTAAAATACTCTAATAGAAAGTCATAAAAAACTATCTTTTGTAACTCGTGGTTTTGAGCAATAGAAAATCGTATGAAACCCACGTTCTTTTATATCACAAATAAAAGACAAATTGTAGGTACAATGAGACACAAATAACATACAACTGTTCAACGAGAGCTTTTTTTACGAGAGGGGGTCTGGGTGTAATTCTCCACACACACGTATATACATATATGTATATATAAACATAGAGGGCAATGGACTACAAAAATGTTGCATGCATCAAATTCCTTGCACCAAATGATATGACACCGCTATAAACATTAGATTTTTAGTATAAGTCAATGGGTCCTACTAATTTTATTGTATGCGTTTTAATATGGTTCAAGAAATTCGATACGAAATTCGAGAAGTGTAATATTACTATGTGACATTATCAGGGTCACTTGTGAAAGCTAATCCAATATATAATGTGAGAGATATCAGTGAGCAAAAAAGAATTCTCTTCTTTTATTTTTATTTTTATTATTTCGGTGTGAGGGCAACAAAGAATTCAAGCATGGAAAGAAAGATCCATTTGAAAATGACATTTATTTGGGAAATTCCCTTCTCATCCTTCACTTTCACCACACAAGTTCTTTTTCCAAAACTACGCAACGTAAGTTCTTTTTTCAAACTTACGCAAATTCCAAGAGTAATTCAGTGGAGATAAAGATGAGTCGTAAATTCAAATATTTTAAATTTGAAATTTAATAACTCTGTTAGTCAAGACTATGAGAGATTTATCTCTTATAAATTTTTAGTCCGGGGTGGATCGAATGACCTGTTTTTTACTAAAACGGAGAGGAAACTAGTTGAAATGTACGTAAGTTGATCAAAACATTCCTGACTATTACACAAATTCCTTAGGACTTGCCCAATTTGTCTCGACAATTGGCATAAATTCCTTGCCTTGAAATACACAAAATAAAGCATTGATCTCAGCATAAGAACTTTAGACATTTTATTTAGCAAAAGTTTATAATAATATTTGGGTAAATCCCAGAAAGATACAAAAAATCTCAGCTTGCCCCCCAATGATTAATTTTTTGACATTTTTTCCTTCAAAAAATAAAAATATTACAATGTGGTCCACCATCTTATTTTCATTTAGTCTTTCGTCTATTTTGTGATTTCTAATTGGTTGATTTGACACAAAACAGAGAGATAACCAAACAAAAATAAGACAGTGGACCACATTACAACATTTTTATTTCATTGAGGGACAATATGAAAAAATTAATCATTCGGATGGCAAGTAAAATGAGATTTTCTCATAATATTTCTGCCATTGAAAGCAAAAATTCCCTCGTTGCTTGCTGCATATTTCATGGACGTACTCTTCCATGGCCGCTATTTTATCAGCGTAAAAGCCACTTAATATCGACTGATACGGTAAACGAGCAAAATTAATTACATTTTTTAATTTTTTTATCATAATTATATTTTTTAATTAGCTCGTCAATTTTATAAGTCTAACTTGCCATCGAGTTGAACTTAGCTTTAGCGGTGTCAAAATATGATACAACTTGTTAACAAAACACGAAATTAGAGAGCTTGAATTTTCTTTAAGCCACCCGTTTTATAAATGAGTGGACCCGACATAACACGATTAATAAACTATTCAAGTGTGAGTGAAGTCAATTAAAAAAAATATACGACATGATTTGTTTATATACCGATTATACACAATACAAACATGATATGACACTATTCGTTAAACATGAATTAATAAGCGAATCGATTATGAGTGAAATATTTTTTGACATGAACTCGTTAAGACACGACACGATTGACTGACATACTTAGCTTTATAAGCTTATTAGTATCTAAAGACTAATGTAACGTTTCGTAAGTTTTTCACTTACATCCTCAAAAATTAAATTTTTTTATATTACATCTTTAATATATCAAAAATCTTGTAATGTGACATTTTTGTTAACTTCTGTTATTTTTTTTGTCAAAAATTAATCCATTAACAATGACAAAAAAAACTAACGGAAAGCTAACGGAAGGGTTACATTCTAATATTTTTGATATGTTGAGGGTACAATATGATAAATTTAATTTCTGAAAAAAAAAAAAAAAAAAATTTCAGGGTGCAAAATACAATTCACTCAAATTTCATACTAAACTTGGTTGATCTTGTCCACACGTCCACTCAACTTTTTTACACTGTTCACGAGAATGTGAAAATTGGATGCTAGGAAACTTCTTTGTAAGGCCCTTTTTGTTTTTTTGCACTTCTTTGCAAGTCCCCTTGAATAGCCACATTTATAGAAGCAAGGATTATATTACATATTTATTTTATAAATAGTTAAATTTAATTTCTTTAATAACATATTCCTTTACATTGGGAATTTTATTTTATTTTTTGGAAACTTCTATAAACCTAAAACCAGACTATATTAAGAATCTTCATCACAAATGTATTTCAATTTGCAGCCGACATATCTTTAATTTTTGGGTTTTTTCATATTACATCCTAAAATATTAATTTTATTTCATATCACTTCAATAGATAATGACAAACTTAAAAAATCTGTAAAAAAGAGGAAAAAAAATCCCAAAGAGTTTCACGTCAAGTGCCACTTTATTTTATCTCTTTTGCAACCAAATAGTTGTTATGAAGAAAAAAAAAGGTCAGACAGAGGAAGAAATTTTGGAGTTTAAGAAGAGCAAAGTCATGTATGAGTATTTTTTTAAAAATTTTTGACTTGCATATGTGCAGTAGATAATTGTTTATTAGTAGTACAGACCATTCACATACGCATTTATCTTTAAAAAATTGATAGCCGTTATTTATTGGAGTGATATGATACAAAATTTTGAGAAATTTTATAGTTAAGAGTGTAAAGTGAAATAAAGGTAATAGTTCAAGGGAATAAAGTGTAATTTACCCATATTTAAATTAAATTTATTTTTAGGCTTTACCTTTTGGTCTCATTCTTTGTCTTTACCGTGACTGATATTTTGAAAGCCCCTCCTCTTCCCGAGAGTGTGACGCGATGGGTCCAGCAATGAGGTTGGGTGAAATGAAACCTCCCCACTCGTCGCTCTCTTTTTCGTCTTTACGCGCTTAAACAATCTCTCTCTCTCTCTCTCTCACACACACACACACACACACACACACACAGTGTAACAGAAGGAAACTCTGAAACTCTTTCACATTCTCCGATTAGTTTTTCAGGTACGTTCACATTCTCATCCAGGTTTTTCACCTCTCAAATTCATAGTTTTCATTTGTAATAGCAATTTTACCTAAATTTCTCTCATACTCGGAAGGTTTTATTTTCTTGTTTAACTTACAGTTCTTTCAGTCACGCATTCAACTGCTTCGATCTTCAAAATTTTCATATATGCGTGTTTTACTTTTTTTTTTTTAACGTCCTGTTTGGTTGCTGAGATAGTGGAGCATTGGTTTTCTTTCCTAGTACCGGGAAATGCAAGTAATATTTTAAATGTCATGAGAACTAGCTAGTAATCTCTCTCCGATTCTGTCAAAAAGGAAAAAAAAAAGAAAGAAGAAATCACTGGTTCTTTTATTTTAAGACCTGATATTGTTTTGAGTCAGAATCTATGTATTTTAAAGACTTACACATAATGTCGTGTGTTTTTGGACTGAAGTTCAGTAGTTATTAAGTTTTTACTTCCATAAAATTGTATGCAAATGGGAAAACTTACATAATTCTTGCAAATGGAAGAAAAAGAAAGAGGGTGGTTGATTTATTTTAGGGAGAGTAGAATAAAATAAATGACATCTATAAGGTATAAAAGTCATTTTGGTATGCTACTTAATTGAAAATGTTAAGTTTTGAGCTTTGACCATTAGTTTTAATTGAATTGCTAATAGTTTTAGTTTAGTCCAAAACCGCTTATGTGTGGGTTTTTGAATTGTAAGAAGGTAATGTCTATTTGGTCAAACCACAACTAGGTAATCTGTAATTTTCTGTTAATTATATTGCAAAGTTATTTCTGTTGGAAGAAAATATTGAATTTAGCTTTAAAAGAAGAGAAGTTTTCAGTGTTGAGCGCGGACTAGGTTGTAGCTTTGTTTCAGATGGTTTGCACCCATACGGGTGCGGTCACCTGTGGAGTAGATCACAATGCAATGCTTCCATGATACAACAGCCTGGCCATTTGCCTCCACATTTGCACTAACTTCCGAAACAGAAACTTCACACACCCTATTTACTTTGCCCAAAAAAATTATACAAGGACAATATACAAAAAACAAAGAACAATCAATAGAAAATCAGAATAGCACTCGAGTAGAAGATAATTGCTTTGCAAGGAGATGGTCAACAATGGTAGGCAAGGTCTATATTTATAGGTGAACCAATTTTGGGGATTATATGTAAAATTGAATTTCAAGATTTATTTGTATATTTGTTACGGGAATGTTTGTCCAAGTTCAAAATATTCATATGAAACTGATAATTGATTCTTTGAAATGAATGAAAATAATGTCAGATTTTAGAAAAAAAAAGGATTACAGAATGTCCTATTTATTTGTAATCGATGCCTTATATCATCGACCTAGTAGAAGTTGATACTGTAAAAAGAAGAGCTAAGATTGAGTCACTTAAAAGTTAAAAGCATGAAAGAAGAAGTTGAGAATAAGGCTAAAGTTGTTGTGGCCCTTGAAGAATGCACAATGGAATATGATTAACATAGTGTATACCTGAGGAAGTCAAATAAAAAGATGATAATATGGCCGAATTTAAATCTGTTATCTATCCCTACCATTAGTTTCGTAGCTGATACATGGGGTGACATTACAAGTGAACTTGTGTCTCATAGTATTATAGAGACATGCCAAGTCAATTTTGGAATGTCAATCCTTGCAGAAGGCAATATCAAATCTCACTATGTCATACTTCACCACTTTAAACCTCAAGGTTGGGTCTTTTCAAATGCTGCAAAAACATAATAAAGAAAGAAACGAGAGGGAAATGCAAGTAATTTCTGTATTACTTCAATTTTGATACCTAATCCTCTTGAACATAATCACATGGATGTAGTGGAAGAAGTTGATGCTGTAAAAACAAGAGCTGAGATTCTTAAGACAATTAAAAGCATGAAAGAAGAAGCTGAGAATAAGACTGAAGTTGTGGTGGGCCTTGAAGAAAACACAATGGAATATGATTAACTTAGTGTATACCTGAGGAAGTCAAAGCAAAGGATGATTATATGGCCGAAATAAAATCTGCTATTAAGTAATATGAAGATGTCTATGATGTAAAAACTATCCCGACCATTGGTTTTCTAGCCGATACATGGGGTGAGATACAAATGAAATTCTGTTTCATAGTACTCTTATTGCTTCTAAGAGACACATGCCAAATCAGTTTTGGAATGTCAAAGTCTTGCAGAAGGCAATATCAAATCACTCTATGTCATACTTCATCACTTCCAACCTCAAGGTTGAGTCTTTTTAAATGCTGCGAAAGCATAATAAAGAAAGAGACAAAAGGGAAATGGAAATGCTGTATGGAGCTCGCTACAGCCAAGTTTAACATGGCAACAGGAAGGATCCAAGAAAACCACGTTACTGTTCACAGTTCCCAAATAGTCCCAGAGCAGCTTCCATTCTTGCCTTATAGCAGGCCCATAATCTTTACTAAGTATTACACCTTCTTAAACCTTTTTATTCCAACCCTTTTTATCCTCAAAAGTTGTGCTTTGCCCCTATTTTGCTACCCAAATTTTCTTCGATATTGTCTCTTAGTAGAAGAGTGTTTCCCGCACTTGTCCTGCAGAACATGTTGTCATGTTTTGATAATGTCTCATATCATGTTCTCCCCGAGTAACTTGTTAATATATATTCATGGCTTGCTCTCCATGAAGTTGTGAACTGGTATATGAATTCAGCGTTACTAAAGTTAGCATCAATTTGCTATGTTCTATAAATCTCTGGCCTAAGTGAATAAGGACGCCTTGTATATATTAGTTGTGTTTTGGTCGACTGTTTTTCACTTTATCTGCAGAGGAGAGGACCTGTCTGTAGAACTCTGTGGAAGTCAGAAGACGACTCGTCCTTGCCTTTTTAAGTCTCATCCTTTGGATTGTTTAGAAACTGGGATGAACAATTTTTGGAGGATTATTCGCACTTGTCAATAATGAGGAGAAGAAATAACAAATGGTCATTGCCCCAATATGGTGGTCTTGTGACAAATTTTTTCTGTTATGTTCAACCAGATGGATTGCTCAGCCATAGTAAGAGAGGTGAACTGCTTTTTTTTTTTCCTGCTCAAGACTGAAGAATTCTTGATAGTCAATCACGACTGTTCTCAGAAAGTTGCCTGTTACACTGTTACAATGATTATTCTTGTTTTGTTTGTTGTTTTGATCTAGTTTATGCTGATAAAAAAAAAATCTAGTTTATGATTTTGAATTATGCTTGATATCCCCCTTTATGTGATGTTTTACATCATTTTTTGATGGGTGTGCCATATTTTGTTTTTCTGTGTATTTACTTTGATCTTTAAATTTGTCATAGTAGGTGAAAATGCCAGAGATTCAATTGGGTTCCCACAACATAAGATCCCATGGAGCTAAAGTTGCAAGATTACACATGCATGATTGGCTTATTTTTTTGCTTCTTGTGGTGACAGAAGTCATTCTGAATGTAATAGAACCATTTCACCGTTTTGTTGGAGAAGATATGATGACAGACCTAAAGTACCCATTGCAAAACAATACTATTCCCTTTTGGGCTGTTCCGGTATGCTTTGTCTTGAAGGAACATTAAGAACACTTGATAACTCTGGATGATTTATACCTCCTTTAAAGTCTTTCAATTGCAAACATAAGATAACATGTTTGCTTACTTCCTTCCCTTCTTTTAACAGATTATTGCAGTATTATTGCCTCTTGCTGTCATTGTCATCTACTACTTCATCAGAAGGGATGTTTATGATTTGCATCAAGCCCTATTGGGTATGATTATTCCCTATAAAAGGAGTTATTTTCTTAATGCTGGTGTGACCTATTATCCCACTATTAAATGAGTGGTGTTAATTAGTTCTATATGCATGTTCAGGCCTTTTATTTTCTGTGGTTGTAACTGGAGTCCTAACCGATGCAATCAAAGATGCTGTTGGTAGACCTCGTCCAGACTTCTTTTGGCGTTGCTTCCCTGATGGCAAAGGCGTGAGTTATCTTCTATTGCCTTTAAGTTTACTTATAATGTTCTGTTATATTGATTGTTACATGATTGAGGTCTTGCATTTTTCATTCAAATTACTGGTGCATGGCGTATTAATTTAGGTGTTCGATACTGTCACAAAGAATGTAATGTGCACTGGATTGAAGAGTGTCATTAAAGAGGGACACAAAAGTTTTCCAAGCGGGCATACTTCTTGTAAGTAGGATGATTATTTTACAGGGTTGTTGGTGTACGAATGTACTCTACTATGTTCTGTTATCAACCTATTTGTTGGCGCAAATCTTCTTCTTTCTAATTGGGATGCTTATTTACATATCGGTAAACTCTGTACCTAAGATAATATGTTCTTACCATATAAGTTATAGACTGTTTTCGAGAAGTTTCATCTGTATGTTTTTTATCTGGAGTCCCCTTAATTTTAATCTAATACAGGAAATCTTTTGTATTCTGGTAGCTTCCGAGGACATCACTTCATTATCAATTCCCTTACCACAATTGGTGCGTTGGATGCATCATGTTCAGTGAACCAGTCAATACTACATGGAATTTGGAAATATTCCATTCTGGTTGTGTAGTATTTAAATGTCATGGATTTTTTGAGACGTTGAGAATTTTATAAAGTCCCCAATTTCTATATTTTGTTTTACAGTTGCACCACTGCGTAAGAATACCAATATTATGTATTCGCATGCTAATTAAACAGGAGTAACTGATAGGAATCCTATAGGATTTGGAATCATTTTGTTTGGACGACTAGGCTGGAAGATTGTCTTCATATACATATATATGCAGTATGTTGTCATAAGGCGAATACTTATTGTTTACAATAGATTTTCTCATATTATGAATCTTGCCGAGCGATGTATTTTTTGTTTAGAGAAAAGTTTTATTTTCTTAGTACATAAGACACAAGCTTATTGGAATTGGGATGTCAAATTGTAGGGTCCTTTGCAGGTCTTGGGTTTCTTGCATGGTACTTGGCAGGGAAAATTGGGGCATTTGACCATAAGGGCCATGTTGCAAAGCTCTGTATTGTTTTCCTGCCCTTACTTGTTGCATCTTTAGTTGGAGTTTCACGAGTTGATGACTACTGGCATCATTGGCAAGATGTGTTTGCTGGAGGTCTTCTAGGTCTGTGCTTTTCTGATAAAATCTGTCCTTACAAACTTAAAACTCTGTTTGCATTGGCTGTTTATCAATTTGATTTTTAACTTGTAGGGCTGACAGTTGCTTCATTTTGTTACTTGCAATTCTTTCCACCACCATATGACATTGATGGTATGTTGTTACTGTTACATTAATTAGTAGTCACTTGCAATAATGTGATCTTTTTTCCACTATGGGTTTCCAATGTGATTGTTTGGAAACTGAAATCCCAATATATAGAAATTCAGTTCATTTAATATTTTCAAAACTGACAAAACACAAGACAGACCAATTAGCAAGCATAAGAAAGAAAAAAATAGGAAAGAAGGAAAGCTGTAAATTCTCTGAACTCTAAGTGTGCTTTTTTTTGCGTTCCTATAGTTAGAAACTTCTGCAATATTTGAACTATGATTGGCTTAGAAACTATCATATATCTATTTATTATTAGACTCTGTCTATACTAAATTCACTTCCTTAGGCTGTTACTCCTGAAAAATGCAATTGCGATTCCTCCCTAGAACACTGGTCCCTTTGATTTGACACCTTTATTTTTAATTGCGACATTTGCACCCTTTCCCCACCCCTCCCCTTCTCGTTGAGCAAAAATTGACCCCTTTCCTTAGTATACAATGCAAAAAGGATGAAAGCAGTCATGCGACTGTCACATGGCTTTTTAATTCGGCAAATTGGTTTCTATCTTCTCTCTCTTCAGTCCTCTCTTCCTCTGAATCCTTTGCAACCGGTACTGGCACTGACATTGTCACCATCACAGTACCATCGACGTCATTTTGCCATTAGCACTATTTTCAACCGCCTGATCCATGACCACCAGAGCCCAATTACTATTGTAAGTCCACGATTATAATTTTCGCACTACTGCCACAACCTTACTTCATACAAAGCCTCTACTACCACCTTACACCGAGTGGAGCAATTCATCCATCTCACCACTGAACTCTACCATGCCAGAAAACACCTCTTCTCCCCTCCATTTTCTTTTTGTAATTGGTTTTAATCCTTTTGCATCAACTTTGACAGCAATTTTCATCCGCATATACACACCAACACTCAGAAGAAAAACAAGGATTGCTTTACTGGAGGTGATGTTGAGTTGGGATGTCAAAGATGTTGATGTTGTTGAGTATTGAATGGCATGGTCAGTGGTAATGGTTGGCGATGCTGGTTTCAGGGTTTTAATTTTTGACTGGCAATGATGGGGTAATGGTTGGGATGTGACTGGTGGATGTGTTGGTGGTGGACCCATAGTGTTCAGGGGGAGCTTGGGCTCTGATGATTGGCGACTGCTGAAGGTCATCATTATTTAAGTAGTGGATGTATTCGATTTTTTTTTTTCCTGCAGGGGGAGGTGGTGGGGTAGGGGGTTGGAGCTGTGACTCTGGTCTTGAGATCCAGTCGTGCTGGTTGTTAACAACTAGTGGAGCGAGAAATTGATAAGTAATCAATAGGGTGCAACAAGTCATTAGGTAGACCAAAGGAAAGGACTAGAAATATAGTCTCTCTCTATTTTGCATATGCTAAATAGATCCTTGTGAAAGATTGATGGGGTATAAGAGTTGCAACTGAAACCATCCATAAGTATATCATTCATTGAGCTTTGGGGATAACCATTAACATTGAGGTCAATCACCACACCACCTCTATTATACGTACGTCATTACATGATGTGAGAGTGCATGGTCAACACACACCTAAAGCGCCTATGTTTCGCTTGCATCCAATACAACCACATCCTAAATTGCACAAGATCCAACAACCGTTATCTAATGGTAGTCCCGAGGGGATGATATTCTCCTATAATAGTTAGCATATTGAACAAGCGAGTCATCACTTCGAGGAAAGAGAAGTACTGCCTTTGAAAAAAAAATCAGGAACTCTCTTAACTCGCTAAGCCATTAGAACAAAGGTGATTTTGTTCATGCTTCAGACGATTTGGTCGATTCTATAAACTTCTATCTAATTATAACTTTTCTATTAAGTTTGTCCATGAATGTTATTGGTAACCTCTCTGGCTTCTGTTTGCAAGTGCATTATCAATTGAAGGGTAGGCCTTGGTGTCGTGGGAAGGTTACTTCATTATGACGTGTGAGTCAAGGGCTTGAGTGGCAGAGATAGCCTATTCGCATGCGTGGGCAGATTGTATACATCTGACCTTCCCCAGACCCTGCAGTTTCATGCACTAGACTGCCTATTTTTTAATATTTCTAATAGATAACAACAGCACAAATTGTGTATATATACACAACTTAGAAAGATTATAAAATTTACTGCAGTTTATAGGTTCTTTGCATCCCCAAAGTTCTTCCCTTGTTGATAGCCAGTGGCAAGGTTACTACTCCTGGTTGGGGATGGTAAAAGGGTTGGGGTAGTGGAGAAACATATTAAATTCCAATACCTCCTATAGTATGTCTTGTATTCGATGTTATGGGTGAGACAGCAGATAACCAGGAGAAAATCAAAGTTAATCAGGGTCATATGATATGTAATCAGATGCAAACTACTAATATACAGATCCCATGGTTCCCTTGTTTAGAACATCCCACAGTGACGTGAGTTTTGATCATTTGTTGCCATGGTCATGTACTTATTGTAGTCTTTTATTTCCTTTCCTTCTCTCGCATTAGTATATCAGTTGTCGAGTACGCTGACTGTTGTATTAATCCTCATCACGAAATTCCATAATTATGTTTGGTTTGTAGGTTGGGGACCTCATGCGTATTTCCAGATGTTGGCAGAATCCCGAAATGGCACTCAGTCCTCATCCAACAATTGTCTCACTGTGCGGGCATCAGACGTTGAGAATGTATATGTGCAATCTCACCATGGCTTGGTGACATCAGAATTCAACACCCGGGACACGAGCCCTATCTTGGATGGCATGGAAAGTGGGAGAAGACATTGATTTTAGGTTCTGATTGTATGGAGGAAGTAGAAGTTAGCATAGATTTTCACTCTGCAAGACCAGTAGGAAGTGTGTTGCTTTTTTATTTTTGCTGACGTTGAGCATTTTGTGTGCATCACATTTGGAACTACTCCTACAGTTCATGTACATGTTACATATGTCTGGGTGAATTTGCATGTGCATAGTTGAAGACTAAATATTTCTACGTCATATGTACCTTTTTGTTTCAAGTTGGATTTGCAATAGATCTTTTAATATTGGGATCGTCGGGTTCAAGTCATGTCTGAGTTGTATGGTGTCAAAATTTATTTCGTTCACACTCTACTTATGTAGGGTCGGGTCGTGTTAGGTTTCTTCAAATTCACCCTTACTGACTAGTATTCACTTTACTTTATTTTGCTTCATTTGTTTTTGTAATAGTTATTGAGAGAGAGAGAGAGAAGCTATGACCATGAGGGTTTTTTGTTCTTGCTAGGTGTTTTTTTGTTGCTAGAGTGTCTAATTTTGTGTCAATTACTTTATCGAATTCGAATACGGGTCATTGTAGTCTGAGCCGATTTAGAATATATCCCCTTAGAAGCAAGGGTGATTTACTTTTAGAGGTATGAATAGTGTTGAGCTTGAGACTTTTAAATTACTAGAAACTAAATTCAGCCACTGAATCGACATTATTTGATCTCTATTTTTAATCCGATTTTTTTGTCAATCTAACATTATTGTAACCTGCCTGTGTCTTGGTCAGTTGTTTTAAAAGCCCCACAAGCTAGTGGTGAGGCCATGTAGACCTGTCTATGGGATGGGCTAGCCCGTGGCAACCCGATTCCCGTCCTAGAAAATCTATTTCTCAATCCTATTTGGCCCAAAAACAGTCACCTGGTCCAATCCAAGTCCGGAGTAATCACGACACAGGTCACGTCGCTCCCCCCAGCTTGCGGTTGGCTACAAGCCCGGCCCGACTATCCACCCCATCTTCAACTAAAGTCTGTCAATCGGGTTACATGGGTTTGTGTCAGATTTTAACAAGTTTGTATCCAAAAATACTTCACCTTTACTCGATTTGTATATTATCTAACGAACCGTGTTATATCGAGTTCGTATCGTGTATGAATCGTGTATATAAACTAATTGTGTCTTATATTTCTTTTGATTGACTTCATCATATCCGATTTATTTATTAGTCGGGTTGAATCTACTTATTTATGAAACAGGTGACCTAAAAAGTATCTAATTTCATATTGTGTTAATGAATCTATCTAACTTTGTGTTGTGTTAGCTGGTTGCGTCATATTTTGACACATTTAATTCAACTTGTAATTATACTTGTAAGATTTAATTTATAAGTTACATAAGTAATGAGTTATATTTTTTAGAGTAAACTACACAAATAGTCCTTAAACTATGACTCTTGTGTCAATTAATTGTGGTTATCTATCGAGCAATGCTATGAAAACCTAATTTGACGAGAGAGAAAAAACAAATGTTACACAACTTAAATGTAACTCAAAAAGTTACAACTCAAATATATATCGTATCTTGGATGAGTATGTCCCATCAACTTTCAAATGATGATATGTATTTGGATTGTAATTTTTTGGATTTCATTTGGGTTGTGTAGCATTACTTGAGAAAAAGATGAAGAAAATGTTTATTAAAATGGATTTCACTCCATTGAATACTAAACTTGTCAAAAACTTCAAAGCCCATGGGTTGACCTAAAAACCGGATTCCTCATCTCATGGAGGCCCATTGGTTTGCCCCGATCCAGCCCATGAAGACAACCGGGTATACTAGTGTCTCAATCCTCCCCATTAATCTAGAAATTAAAAATTAAAAATTTATGAAAAAAAATTCTCCCTCTTAATCTTCATTCTCTCTGCCCCGTGTCTAAACAAGCACCCCAGCCCAAACCAACTGCCACAGTTAAAACCCGCAATGCTAACCCACCACCCCCACCATTTGAAACCATCACCAACACCCAAACCCGACGCATCTCACCACTACCACGATCATCACCACCACCAAAAAAAAAAAACCAAAAATTAATAAATGTCAAAAAACCCAAAGGAAATGGTGATAAGGTAAATATTATTGTTCAATACTTTCATAGACGGTTTTTGAAAATTTTGAAATCCTAGGGCACAAAGTATATTTTCACTAAACAAGCAGCAACAGCTACAGCTAACCAATTCTTTATGACAGCCCGATCAAGATCCTCATAAATACTTTTCTCATTGATGAATCACTCAGAATGCGTTAGCGAATAATTTATTTATATATGATGAGTCCCACTTGAATTCACAATAGATAATCTTGTGCTCTATACTACCAGTTGATCCACTGAAGATCATGATGTTTCTTTTTGAAACACCCACTCAGAGAAATTTAACTAGTTCATTTAGACTACTCTGTATGATATCTCAAATAGGTTTCCAGTAAATTTCTTAGTATTTATATGAAAATGCTAAGGTTCACATTTCAGGATTTTTTATGTGCATGTATTCTTAGATTCTATAACCATCAAGTGGGATGGTCCAATGAGGTATCGGTCGAATTTCTCACCCTGAGTTTAAAAGTTCAAGTCTTGAAGTCTACATTCGGACTTAGTGGTTGACTGCTATACTAGTTTAGATAGATTCGTTTTTTAGAGGAGTAACGGACGCAGTCATGGACTTTATGATCCCACTAATAAAGACCTATCGGGATAATCTCTGAATGCTCTCCTTTGCTCTCACCCCTTTTTTAAACATATATATATATATATATATATATATATATATATATATATCTTAAGAGTCTTTGTGATAAAGATCAATTTGGAGGTGCCCAATAATGTAATGTACCTCTTATTTTTCCATTAATCAAAGTATGACACGTGTAAACTTTTCTAAATTAGATTTATTTTTGGATACCCACATTTTGTTGTCGGCACTGTAAACTTTATCCAATTTTGGAATACTGTTGATAGCGATAACTGAAAAGGTGCCTGCATAAATGGCCACTGCTCACCAATAAATTCTCTGGGGATGGCTACAAACCATATCAATATTCCTTGCAATGATACTATTGATAATTAATTTGTTAACATAATTTATTAATCTAATTAATCACGATTAGAATTATTAATCGAGTCGAATTATTCGAGCTTAACTCGAGCTTGACTCATATTTTAAACAAATCGAGATTGATTAATTTTTTAGACTCGTTTTCTTAAATGCTCAACTCATTTTCTAAGGAAGTCGAGTTTGAACAATTTTTTAAGCCCGTTCAAAAAAACGAGCTTGACAGGCTCAGGCTCAGGCTCAGGCTCGGGCTCAAGTTCAACTCGATTAACAGTCCTAATCACGACTATTGAATTGATAATGAGTCATAATTCCTAAGGGATAGCGAGACCCACTATCAATCCAATGATTATGAAAAATTAAATCAAAAAATTAGATTTAAATAGCATTGTTGCCTTTCCTTTTCATCCATTTATTGTGGTCAATTATTTACACTATTTAAGTATGCAACTTTAGTGAACTTCATTGTTCATGAATAAATCATTTTCAATCCAAATTCCTTGTTAATTTAATAGTTCTGACTTTTTCAAACTGGCAATATTGACCCATATTGAACACGACTCTCATGTAGATATTATAGTACTCTATGTTGATTCAGTTCACACACACATATTGACATATATATGTCAATACAAAGTTTGGTTCTATTAATAATATCTGGGGTGAATGATCTGTCTTTGATTGAACGGTGAAAAGACTAATCGAGATGCGCGCAAATTGATTCGGACATCCTTGACCGTTAAACAAAAAAAAAAAATCCCCTCAACTTGATTGTCACAATTATAGCAGAAAATAATCAAGAATATTCAGAACCTACCCCTAATATTTTTCATCATCATCCTCTATATAAAGGGTGCAGCATATCTTCTCACAACACCTCTCCCTCTCCCTCTCTCCCTCTCTCACACACACACACAGATGGACATTCTTCCCATTACATCCTTTCAAACCATTAAGAGGTACTGGAGGAGGAGAAGATACAAAAGGCTCGACGATGCCACAACCAACAAAAAGAAGCTGAAATCCACGAGACTTGGCGATAAAAAACATCGTGTTTGGAAGATCAAAATAGCTCCCAAGTTGCAGTTCATCAAGATTGTTTCACCCATCAAGCTTCTGGCAAAGCTCCTTACGATGATTCGCTTGGCGGGCAACAACAATTTGGGAATATTTGGAGGAAAAAAAGTTCCAAAAAATCGACCAGTCCCAATGGTCTCTAGCACTAATAATGAAGTTTTTGATAGCAGGATGGTTATGGAGATTTATCAGCGATTGGTGTCTTCTCGTGAACTAAATGCTTTATTAGTGTGATGGTTAACTTCACCGCAAGGAGGGGATGCCAAAGGTAGGATTAGTAATGGGAGTGAAGTTGTAATAAGGTAGTTGTACTGAAAGGTGTGGCTTGATCACTTCCATCCTAGCCAGAGCTAATGCTTGTTTGTTGGGTATTAATGGTGATAAAGTTTTCTGATTTTATTCTTTGAATTTGATTTTTATGTGGTTCTCTGTTGATCAATTGTAGGGTCGTTCACCGAACCGATGGGTTGGAATTTTTGGATTCCATGTTTCGCGTCGATGAGTTGTGCAAAGACTATTTCTTTGGCCGACCCTACCCGATTGAGGATAATGTTCTAAGTCAAATTTTGTCCAAAAAATCGGCTCAAAAGGTCGGGTAAAAATGTGAAATACTTCACAAATTTTCAAATTTTAAGTTATTAATTTTTGGGTCATTTTAACAACTCAATTACTAAATTTTTGCGCTATTTTTACAATTAAACGGTTAAAATATAATATAAAAATATGTAAACTAATATAATAAACTAATAAAACTAAAAAAAAAACACAACAAACTAATTCTATGTTGATCATTGTAAGTTGTGGAAGTTTTCAACTTTTCTTTTGATTATTTTCAAATTTTTTTTTCCGAAAGTGGTGAAGAAGTCCACTGTTGGGTTGGGTCAAGGGCAACCCAACTCATGATTTACAGGTCTATAGTTATGACTGATAATCAAACTGAGCTATTTGAGTTTGGCTTGAGTTCGGCTCGGGTTTGGCTCGTTCAGGCTCGATTCGTTTTCTAAACGAGTCCGAACTTGAACAAGTTTTTAGGCTCGTTTAGAAAACAAGCCATACAAGATCGGCTCAAACTCGACAGACTCGGCTCGTTTTCGGGCTCGACTTGTTTTTAGCTCATTCAGGCTCGGCTTGTTTCCTAAACGAGCCAAACTTGAACAATTTTTTAAGCTCGATTAAGAAACAAGTTTTTCAAGCTTGACTCGAACTCATTCGACTAACAGCCCTATCTATAGTCTATTAATTTATTTAATAACTGTTATTATCCGTGCCTGAAAGTGCGAAAAAATAAAAAAAAATTATCAATCATAAACATATTTGTATTCACACCCAAAATTAAATTACAAACATAGAGGAGAGAAAAAAGAATTTAAGCACCAGTTGTAGTGGGGGTGAGCGTTGGTATTGGTGGTGGGCGACAGTGGTGGTGGTGAGAGACGGTGATGGTTGTGGTGGGCGGCAAAAACCGTCGTGATGGTGGCAACGGTGATGGTGGTGATCGATTTTGGTGACGATGGTGGTAGTGGCAGTCATGAGTGACGGCGGTGGTGGTCGGCCACAGTGATTGTAGGGCAGCGACAGTGGTAGGTTGTGGTGTTGAGTGGAGGGGGGCAACAGGTGGTGGTTGGTTGTGGTAGTTGGTGGTGGCAGTGGATGATGGTGGTGGTGGTGGTAGTTATGACAGAGGTGGTGGTGGGGTGACAGTGATGGTGATGAGTGGTGTGGGTGGGAGTGATGGTGACGACGACGACAGTGGTGGTGGTAGTTGTGGGAGATGTGGTTGTGGGCTGGCAGTAGTGGTGATGGTGGTAGGGGTTGGACAGAGACAGTGGTGGTAGGGTAGCAACAACGGTGGTTGTGGCAGAAGTGGTGGTGGGGCAACGGTGGTGATGGTTATGGGTTGACGGTGGCGATGGTGGGGTGGTGGGGAATGCCAAAGAGATGATTAGTAATTGGAGTGAAGTCGTAATAAGATAGTTGTACTGAAAGGTGTGGCTTGATCACTTTCATTGTAGTGAGAGCTCATGCTTGTTGGGTATTAGTGGTATTAAAGTTTTTTGACTTTATTCTTCGAATTTCATTTTTATGTGGTTCTTTGTTGATCAATTGTAGGGATGTTCATCCTAATCAACGGGTTGAAATTTTTGGATTCTACATTTCGAGTTGATGAATTGTAGAAGACTATTTCTTTAGTCGACCCTACCTGATTGAGGGTAATGTTTTAAATCGAATTTTGTTTAAAAAATAGCCTCGGAAGGTCGGGTAGAAATGCGGAATACCTCACAAATTTTTAAATTTTAAGTTATTAATTTTTGAATCATTTTAACAACTCAATTACTAAATTTTTGGACTACTTTTACAACTAGACGATTAAAATATAATATAAATAAATGTAAACTAACATAATCTATCTATAATATAAAATACGATATGTTTCAATAACTTCATTCGACGGTCTCAAATAGACTCATTCAATAGCCACCAACATCCCTCTCAAAATCATTCACATTGTAACGTGTTTTCATACACGAGTTACCCATAGTAAACTAATAAAACCAAAGAAAACACAATAAACTAATTCTATGTTGATCATTGTAAGTTGTGGAAGTTTTCAACTTTTCTTTTGATTATTTTCAATTTTTTTTTTCCGAAAGTGGTGAAGAAGTCCACTGTTGCGTTGGGTCGAGGGCAACCCAACTCATGATTTATGGGTGGTCTATAGTCCATTAGTTTATTTAATAATATTTCTTGGTAGTTAAGCAAAAGAAGAAAAATAAGAGGTGTTTTGTAGAATAAAGCGGTCAACATTTGACCACATGAACCAAATTCTATTGAGTAATTCTATTTAGGTTTTGCTGGTTGCAAAACTTGGCAGATGTGAGGCGGCGCAAAATGAGGGCTGCTGCACAAACCGAGAGGAGAAGATAAAGAGTTCTTCGCATGGTGGCTCTTCGAGTGAAAATTCAGACAGGCAGCCAATCCTTGATTTTGATGAAATTTTAATATGTTGGTCGCAACCACGAAGATTATATAGTGATTAATTTATTTTATCGAAGATTTTCTCGGATTTTATATTTTGCAAGACTTATAGGGTGAGAGCTATTTTCGTTAATTTTGTTCATACTCATTTTTGGGTGATGAAGTATTGATATTTTGATAACTTCTAAGAATTATTTTGAAGAGAATTATTATAAACTCATTAGATTATAGTGAAAGACTGAGATTGGCAGTCGTGGATGTATCCCGAGTTTGGGAGAATCACGTAAATTTTGTGTCTTACTTGTAGTTTGTTTTTATTATCTGTTTGGTACATCGCCTATTTAATTAGCATAAAGAGGGGTAGAAAAATTAATTTCACTAATTTTTTGTGAGTTCACTCTAGAGCCAGAAATTTTGTTTTGAGTGGGCACCATAACTAAAATTTAATTTTTTCTCTGCAATGAATAAAAATAAATCAACATATTTAAATTTATTATATTATATTTAATATTTGAATGTTCCTTAAATTTTTTTTTTTTGAGCTAAGAATGTTCCTTAAATAGAAAGGGGTCAAATGTTGATGTACATAACATATAAAATAATAATAATAATAATTAGAACACTTGATTTGAGAGAAAGAAGTACTAATGCTTGAACCCTCAATCTTACAGTCAATCCATTTAGGACTAACCACTAAGGTACTCAAAGCTTGATAAAACCCTTAATTACAGTCAGTCCATATACAAAACAAAAAAAAAAAAAAAAATTTAATTAGAACCCTTGATTTGAGAGAAAGAAATACCAATACTTGAACCCTCAATCTTACAGTCAGTCCATTTGGGACTAACCATTAAGGTACTCAAAGCTTGGTTGAACCCTTAATAAAAAAATATGAGATTAATTGTATACAATTAACTTGATAATTTTATTATCAATACCATTAAAAAAATTTCTATATATACAATCAAGCTATAAGTGATTCATTACTGATCACTTATTTAGGGAGATTTGGCGAGAGGTACAAAGTTATTCACTTTTAAGGTGAGAGGTCCATTCTAAACACTTTTAAGGTGAAATGTCCATAAAATAAGCATTTGACAAAAATACCATTTGAATGAGTTTATTTAAAAACTTCCGCCACCACTCCCTGGTAGTGAACTCTACGACAGTGAACTACACGACAATAAACTAAAAAACTTAATGTATTTTGTTATATATTGTGCATGGAAGTCGAGTTGGATTTTTTAGGTCATTGTTATTGAGCTCACTGTCGGTGGGGGGTGTTGGGTGGTGGTGGATTTCTATGGAAGAAGAGCTGGATTTACCCAGGAGAAAGACAACGACTCTTGGTTGGGCAAAGTGCAAGACACAATGGATAATATTGTCCTTTAAAAAAAAGGAGAAAAATTAGTTGGAGCTCACCAATTAGTTAATTATAGACACATTTTAGTTATGGTCGTATAGTAGATATACCAAATTATCGCTGCAAACCCCGAGATATTATTACAATGAGGGATGAATAGAAATCCATAGCTATGTTTCAAAATTCTCTCGATTCACCCCCCTCATGAGGAATTGCCATATATTTGACTCTTCACCCATTTTGATATAAATGATTAGTCAATCAAATAATATATAGTAAATGAGTTGGTTTGAAAATAAATGAATTGTTAGTCGTAGAATATTATTCGCATCTGACTTAAACTTAACGAAAATAACAAAGATTAGAACAATTTTTCTCTTTTTGGCGACGTAAGCTAGTTTGGACCTCTCGCCTTAAAAGTTTAGCTGAACTGAACTTCACCCCTTTAAAAGTACATGATTGGACTTATTAACAAATTAGGTACAGTAATTTTCAACGATTCTAAAAATAAATAAATAATCAAAACAGAGTAATTCACTATCCAAATTATAACAAATAGACAGTGAAATATTTATTTTTCTGTCCAACTTTAAATAGTAATCTAACCACATATCATCAAACCTAAAAAACTTCTTACTTAAAAAAAAAAAATCATCAAGAAATAGAGAATTTTCAAACAAATTACAAGTTGGAGAAAATGGCAAGTACTAACTCCAAAGTCCCATTGGACATGAACCAGTACGTAATCTAGCAACCGATGATTTGAAAACTCGCAAAACTAATGTTCTCAATTTTTAAAAAGATAAAAAATTACAAATCCACGAAATTTCGATGAGGACGAGAAACAAATTTGTATAATTTTTTTTTAAAAAAGGATAGGAGTAAAGGAGATTGCCCAGATCAATTCAAAACCCTAAATTCCTCTTTTCCAACCTCTAGAAACCCTAAAAAGTCTACATTTCCAACGGTCAATCCAAAGCTTATTATCAACGAAGGAACCAAAAAGTTGTATATAGAGACAAAATCATGTGAAGAGTTTTGGTTGAATGTCTGAGAAGGTTTGTTACGATTTCAGTGATACGACTATTGATTCATTTTTGCGCTTTTCATACTTTGAATCCCGAAAAATTTTAAGTTTTTCACTTTATATCTTTAAAATTTAAATTTCTCACTTACCCTTATAATGTATCAAAAGTGTTACAATGTAACTCTTTTGTTAGCTTCTGTTATTTTTTCTGTTAAAAATTAAACCATTGCCACTGACAAAAAATTTAACGAAAAACTAACAGAAGGGTCACATTATAATACTTTTGATATATTGAAGGTGCAATGTAAAAAGCAAAATACAATTCACCCAATACTCTTATTTTTTGAGAAATTGAGAGAGAGAGAGAGAGACGTGATTGGTGCGTTGCACCGGACATTCTTTTAATAAATAAAAAATAATATAATTAATTTGGATTAGAGGGCAAAAAAATAAGCGGAGTTGGATTTAATGACTTAAAAAAAGTCATTGCTTGGACTAATTGACAAAATATATATCACCAAGATGGACTTGTGGACAATTTTCACTAAATATATTGATGTGATACTCATATTAAGGTCAAAGGGGAAAAAAGCCTCAACGAAAGAAGAGTTCATAAAAAGGGGAGGAACACAACCAGCAAACTGAAGTAAACAAAACAAACTGCAAAAGCGAAAAAAATTGAAAGAAAGAAAACAATCAGCAAACTAAAAATAGAAGAAAAAGAGTGGTTCTCATAGAATAAACAAGCAGGCAGCAACTGCTACAGCTAACCAATCCACTACCACAGCCCATTCAAGATCCTCTTAATACCTTTTTTTTTTTTTTTTTTCATTTTTCTCCTTGGTGAATCACCCGGAATGTATTGGTGAAGAACCCAATCGTATATGATGAGTCTCACTTGAATTCATGATTAATGATGTACCAAAAAAGAAAATAAATATATTATAGAAGATCTCACTAATTATACTATTCTCTATATTATTTACATTATTGATTGATTTATATATTATCCGTCTCCGACAATAATCAAGTTTAGCTTTATCTCTTTGTGCTTATGTTTTTGCTGATCTAATGATATGATAGTAATGTAACCCACTAGTATTGTTGTGACCGTAACTCTTAAACTTCTTTATTAATACTTCATCATTTGACACATTATTATGTTAGTAAATTAGTTTATTCAAACTTTGTAGTCCTAATAGCAGTATATGATTCTCAAGTAGGGATAAAATTGGCTCTTACGCCTAGAACAACATAGAAGAGACAAGACAATAAGTAGTAGTTTAGGGTTATTTTTCATATTTACCTTTATTATTATTATTTTGAGTTTCTTCCCCCTTTATTATATAGACATTTAGTTTTATTATATGAATACCCCCTCACATTTTAAAAATGACACAAAACTCCCTTGACATTTAAAACTTGGAATAGTCATACTCCCTCCAACTAACAGACGTTAGAATTGTTAACCGTCTAAGCTAATGTCACTAATAATAATTCTTAGAATACCAAAAATACCGCCCAAAATTAAGTTTTAGACTTCAAATATATATTTTTCTTATCCTACAAATTTACCCAACTTCTCATTTTTTTTTAATTTATATATTTCATATATATATTAAAATTTAACACTTAAATGTTTAATTTCCTAATCTATCACATTAATAAGTTAAATATTTTTTTTTATTAAAGAAGGTTTCAGTGATATTTTTAAAATATAAGAGGATGTCCGTGTAATAAAACTAAATGTCAAGGAGTGTGAGTTACCCTATTATATAAGTTGAAGGAATCTGAACCTCAAGATTAAAATTATATAAACAGTAGAATTGCACATGCGCATGGCCAATATGCTGCTTTTCTCGTAAACACCCCCCTCTCTTCTTCTTCTTCTCCTCCAGCCTCTGACCTCTTCTGGTTGGTAGACTTTTTGACTCTTAGGTACGAGCAGTGCATTATATTTGCACGCATTGTGATATTGGAAATCAGTCAATAAGTTTCGAATTGGAGAAAAATGGGAGACCCAATTAGGGTTAATGAAGAAGAATCATCTGGTCCTTACCATCCTCTTGGCGATACAATTAATGGCGTCGATGTCGATGATTCGCGCTTGAATCAGCTTGGTTACAAGCAAGAACTCAGTCGAAGCCTCTCGTACGTATAATTTCTCTAAAACTTTCTTCAATCTTATTGACTTTGTCTGTATATGCATTTCAGTTCATTGCGATCAAAGTTCAATGTTGAGATTCATGCTAGAATAGAATTCTCTATAGCTCATATGCTCTGACAACTAATTTTATATTTGTGGCATTTTGGCTTTTCTTTTTTTTTTTTTTCTTCAATGTTTAGGCTTCTGTTGAATTTAAAGTGCATTTTTAGTGTTAATCAAATTAAGCACAATATGTTTGGTTAATGAGAATGAAAGTCACCAACGATTTGTGTGCGACAGAAGAAAGAGGAAGAGGGGACAGATTCTTCACGGGCCCACTAAGCTGATGTGTCAATACTTAATTGGATATCCGTAAACACATGGGTTTACCGCAGATCCGGAAAGAATTTGACTGATAAGAATTAAGACAGTAAATTACGTTGAAATAGTATTATTAATTAATTAATAGAAGTCAAAGGGTTTGGGAATGGAGGTTTCTGGGTGGGTGTCACTTGAGATTGTGCAAGGTTTGAATGTGTGGGTGTGTGAAGATAGAGAGAGAGAGATGTCCAAGGTTTGAATGTGTGTGTAGAGAGAGAGATGTGCAAAGTTTGAATATGTGAATGATATTCTTATAATTTTTGGGATTTTTTGCACTTTCTACTTTAAAAAATTTCAAGTTTATTATTTTGTACTTTCAAAAATTAAATTTTTTATATTACACATTCAATGTATCAAAAGTGTTGTAATGTGATCCTTTTGTTAGCTTATGTTATTTTTTCCGTCAATAGCCAATCCATTCACACTGACGAAAAAATTAATAAAAAGTTAACAGAAGAGTCACATTGCTACACTTTTGATACATTGAGGGCTCGTTTGGTAGACGTATTATTGAGGGGATTAAATATTGGATTGTACTATTTTTTATTTAATCGGGTCCAATATTTTGTTTGGTAAACAAATTTGATACCGTATTAATTTAAAAAACGTATACTAATCGTATATTTTTTATACGTTAGACCTGTATTATTGAGGTATTTTAATATCACCAAAATATGTGGTATTATAATCCAACTCAAACGTATTATTTTACACATTTACCATTATAACCCTCTAACTGATAAAATTAAATTGTCATTAATATAACAAATACTGATTGAGGGTATTTTTGTTAATTCAACATTAATACGATAAAATAATTCTTTAACCAAATAACCGATTGGATTAAATAATTACTATCCAACTATTTCTAATACGGCAATCAAACGATACTTAAAAGTAAATTATTCGTACTACTTTTTTTTTCACTTTGCTTTAGTGATAAATTGCCGATTATAAATTTAAATCGGACCCATTATACAAAAGTGAATCTTTCATTAATACACTATAAGTGATTTACATTGAAAAAATTAAGAAAAAATGCATCAAAAGATTTGAATTTCTTATGCAATATCTATTAAATTTGTGTTTTTTTCGAAAAAACTATATAGCTCAAAACAACCATTGTTTTGACAATTGTAGGGCCATTGCAAACTTCTCGGTGACTTTCTCAATCATATCAGTACTCACCGGTATAACTACACTTTTTGGTACTGGGCTCACCTATGGTGGGCCTGCAACTATGGTCTACGGATGGCCCATAGCAGGTCTGTTTTCCATGATAGTGGGCCTGTCAATGGCTGAGATCTGCTCCGCCTACCCAACCTCTGGTGGACTATACTTCTGGAGCGCCAGGCTTTGTGGTAATGAATGGGGCCCATTTGCCTCTTGGCTCACTGGCTGGTATGTTCCTCCATTCTTCTCCTTCATAATCTTTTTTTTTTGCATAATATTATCCTAGTTTTAAACGCATATATTGGTACAAGTTTTAGGGTTTTTATGTTCTCCTCGATAATTTTCGATAGGATGATCTCAACCGCATTAACTGTCATAAGGAGTAGGTATGTCAATGTCTTTGAGTTCGATCCGAATCCGCTCCAAATATTTATCTCATTAGTTTGAGATGATTGGTAACGCTGATATTAATCCATTTATTAGCTCATCGATTTGGATATACTAAACAAGGGAAACCTTAAGCAAGAACTTCAAAGATCGGAAATCGAACTCGAACCAAACTCAAAAAACTAATAGTAAATTCGAACCAAATTCAAACAAGCTAAAAATAAAAAGGGCTTGATTCAATTAACTCTCCTTGCCAACCCTAACCCATGCCCATGCCTATGCCTTTTTAGACCGGTGAGTGCAACTTGCAAATGTCCAGCTCAATTAGGTTTGTTGTACGCCCATCTTCAATCAACATCATATCCTTTAGGTGTTGGGTAAGTCTACCGTATCCTTGGTAAATCAACATCATGTCAGATCTTTAAAAACTATAATTTTTATATTTTATAATTAATCATATTCTTTGTAAGTTGTAATTTTGAGGTAAATTACCATAGTCTATTTTTATGGACAGTCCATAACCAATCAATAAAAATCCCATAATTTCCGCCAAGGTGTTTTAGTCATGAACATAATTGTGGTGTGAAACCTCGTCTTATCATTATTTTCAATGTCATCTCCGGAAATTTCAAAAAAGTTATCTCTAGACTTTGTGGCAAAAACCCCTTGTCAAAGTGTGTGCTTTTCTTTGACTTTTCTTTTTTTACATGATTGATATAAAAATAAGTCGCAATAGTCTCTCTGACGTAGACATGAGATTAGACCAAATAAGTGCACGTGGAACAGCTGGTCCAAATATCTTTCTCTATTGGACAGATTGGTGAGCTGTTAGATTTCTGCCCATGCCAATCCAACTCATTCATTATTTTCAATGCATCCCCTCCCTCCAACCGCCCCCCCCCCCCCCCCCCCCCCAATGTACTGCCGACATATATGTTGTGTCCTGCCCTATACATAGGGCTGTTAATCGAGCTGAATTCGAGCCTTTGTCAAGTCTAATTTACACATAAACGAGTTGGCTCGTTTAACAATTAACACATAAACGAGCCTTAAATAATGTTCAAGCTTGATTTGATTAACAGCCCTACCTATACACTTCCCTATTAATAAAACTCAGCCATATTTGTAATTTATCTTTTGTATCCTTATGTTAGGTCTTTTCATACAAGGTCCATATCATACTCATCAATTTTTTTTTTAATGTGCATTATTTAAATTTTCTTATAAAAAATATAAATTATATGAGTAATGTTGAATAATTAAATGTCAAATAATGCCCCGAATATCCCTGATTATTAAACAAAAAGAAAAAGGTGATAACGCAACCTGAAATAAAAAATTCATTAAATTGAGTATTTCTGCCCGAGTTGTTAATGCCCACGTATGTAGTGTCAAATATTCAGTCTCTAGTCTGTAAATCACACACCATTTTAAGTAGGAGTTGCATTTTTATTACAAGTTTTAAGGTTTAAGCAACTTACTTGAGATCCACAAATTGAGGACGCTCTTTCTAGGGTGGTTAATAAAACGTATCATGTTGAGTGTCTAAGTAGTATAGTGTTAAAAGGTCAAACCCATTTTACGATCTATTTATTTAGCAAATCTATCAATCTAATTACAACTCGAATATGTTAATACTAACAATAATTTTGTGTCGATTTCACATCTAGTAAATAGATTGTGTCAAGAGTTTGCGTCTAATTCAAGTGAGTCGTGTGTTGTCAAAATTGGTTCACACATTACTCATTTCTACAAGGCAATAGGAGTATGAGTCGCATATACTAAGATTAGACGTGTAGTTCATTTGGATCTTCTCTAAGTAGTTGTAATTTACAAATTAAGGGCACTTTTTTAGGGTTGTTAATCAAATGTGTTATTTTTGCTGTTTAAGTCGTGTAATGTCAAAATTGATCAGTTTCATTTATAATTTATAATTTATTTATTTAGTGGAATCTAATGGAGTTAATTCGATTGTCACTCGAATATGTTATCACTAACAATAACTCTGTTGATTTGATGTTTGGTAATACGAATTGGCAGCATTACATCATTACATTTTTTTGCCCTTTTTGCACTAATAAATCTTTATGAAGTAATGTGAAAGTCTTGCTTTGGTTTACATTAGTGAATGCTTTCACACTTCCCTATCGACAACATCATTCCTTGAGTCACAATCATGACTTACTACACAATTTTTTGTTATTTTCTTCAGAAATTATATGGAAACCTTTATACTAAAATAAACTTGCTTACAACTCTTTGCTAAAATGATGTATATATGGAATGACATAGACATATATTTAAAAAAAATATATATATATATATATATATATATATATATATATTTTGGCAGACTATTATTTTAACCATTGAAATTTCTATTTTCTTTTTTCAATGAGTTAGAACTTGATAGAATCATTACATGGGGGTGTGACGTGGATGGTCAATTCCAACACATTCGATTCCGTACTATTCAATACTAGCAGTGATCTCGTACAATGCACGAGATTTAAATCTCACTGTAATTAAACAATTGATGGACTTAAGGGCAAATTATAAGGAATACATGATAGATTTTGATTGGAAGATTTGTTTCATTTTTTTAATAAATCAAAGGGTTCATGTTGAAGTCTTATAATCTAAATTGATTGTCTTGATCTCTTAATCCAATCCATCCAACCTATCCGAGTTGCATTTTCTAACTTGAACTTAGACTCCAAGCTTAAAAACCTTTAATCTTTATATGATTCAGTTTTTCTCTTGATGGGGATATGGTACTTTTCTTCCTTCCCATTTTCTGGTCTAGCAGACAATTTACTGTTTAGTTGGTATGTCAACGAACTTTAACATACTATTTAGCAAATTGCATGTGAACATTAATTGTCGGGTTAATTAGTCCAACCGCAACATATTTTATTGATTTAATCTATTATAATTATTAAATTAAATTAGTAATGTGTCTCCATAAATATTGTACGATCAATATAATGGTTATGAGTGATTAAATTAATAAATTAGGTCAAAACAGCATTGTTCATATAATTTTCATAATGGGTTTGTTTGAAGTTAGTTTAAATATGTAACTTTTAAGGGATTTGAAGTAAAATAAGTTAAGTTCGTTTGTACCTTGACTTTTTTACCAGCTTATGCAGCAATTTTTTGGACCTAAAAGAACTTAATTATGTAGATTTTTTTTGATCAAATTTAAGTTGATTTCATTAGTTTTTTTTTTAGTTTTTTGAAGTTTTGTGGCTGGTTCTACATATTTTTTTAGTTTATTATATTTATAAAATATTATTAGTGACGTAAAAAATTTTAAAATTTATATTTTGGAAGCTATTATACATAATCTATATATTCATGTAGTTATTTTTTTTTTATTTTGACACAAAAAAGGCTAAAAAGTCACTTCAAATAGACTTTTTCAGTTTTTCAAAGAATATCTCAAATAGTTTTAGGAGACTTTTTTAACTCTAATTTTTTTGCCAAACTTTTTAAATCGTAATTTTTCACCTAAAAATATCAGCTTCAAATAGACCTAATATGTGATCCAACAAGAAAAAAATAAAAATAAAAATATATTTGAGAAAACTCCCTACAAAAAAATAAAAATAAAAATTGGATCTTCTTTAATATATTTTTTCAATTGCTTTCAATGACAGATCATTTATAATGATTTTAAATAAGAAGAATTATCAATAAGTGAGGAAATACGTATTTAATGGGACAAGAAAAGAAGGGGACAATGAAATACCTTTTTTTTGTTTTTTTTATTTTGGTATATTTATGACCAATCAAACCGTTAGGTAGAAAATTTAAAATTTGACCAATCAAACCGTTAGGTAGAAAATTTAAAATTTTGCCACAAAAAGACAAGAAACGAAACACTATAAAATTATTAAATTGGTCAAGCGGAAAGGCCAAACACGTCGTTATCAGCTCATTTCTCGCGCTTCTAAGCTGATTGGTTTGACCAAACAATTGCTTAGTCCAATGAATCAGATGCAGAGACGATGAGATGAGATGGGATGAGATTCCATTCACAAGCCAATCAAAGTCACTGCAACTCTCCGACACACGGATTTAATAAATATTTTGGAATCTGTCCTAACTCCTAAGGAAAGAAATCTCACAGATTACATAACAGTATTTTGAAATCTGTTCAAGAGAGAGAAACCTCCAACGAGGAGGGAAGAGAGAGAAAGGAAGGGTCAAGGGTGCGAGTTCATTCCTTGAAAGAACACCCACAAACTCATCTCTCTCTCTCTCTCTCTCTCTCTCTCTCTTCCTTATCATCCAATTCATTGAGTTATATGGTCTGGGGTAAAGGTGTATAAAATGGTGGTACCAACCCAGGTTCAAAACGGCGACGGTTCACTTGATTCAGGCCATACCCGTCTACATGAGCTCGGCTACAAACAAGAACTCAAGCGTGATCTCTCGTATATATCCTACAAACCCACAACTTTTCTTGGTCGATTCTTGGTTTCTTGGAAAACCCAATTCATTGTTGGGTTTGAGTTTGCTTGAAAATGGGTTTTCATGGTTTTTGGTTTTTTGTGTCTTGTTTGGAATTGCAGGGTCTTATCAAATTTTGCTTTTTCGTTTTCAATTATATCAGTGCTTACTGGTATAACCACACTGTACAATACTGGGCTGAGCTTTGGTGGACCTGTTGTTTTAGTTTATGGATGGCTTATTTGTGGTTGTTTCACCATGTTTGTTGGCTTGTCTATGGCTGAGATATGTTCTTCTTACCCAACTTCTGGTGGACTCTATTATTGGAGTGCCAAGCTTGCTGGCCCAAACTGGGCACCTTTTGCCTCATGGATCACTGGCTGGTAACCATTCTCTCAATTTATCAATGATTGGATTTTCTATATAAAACCAGAGGTTTTCAGGCTTTATGTCTCAACACAGCAAGAGCTGTCATCATAATTTGACTTCATCTTAACATTTTTGGGGGTTTGAAAGAGTTGCAATTTGATGATTTAATTGCTTGATAGGAGATTTATTATATAAAATTGATCATTGCAATATTTGAGGAATAGGGAGAGCAATTATCTGATATTCCACAATGGGTTCATATTATTCTTTCATGAATTTTGGAAGTTTTCTTTGTTAAGGTTACGTCAATTGGCAGTTTAGGACACCTGCCGTAGATGTTCTTTGCCTCATTGAGCAGGGCTTTGAGTTGCTCAAGCTTGGGTTCTTTTGTAATCAAGCTTGAAATTTAAGCTTATGCTCTGCTTCCTTGATGGGTTCATTAGACTGAGTGAGCTTTGCACACATCCAGTAAAGTGTGTACTAGTAGGCTTGTTAGTATCCTCTACTTAACTTTCTTGAAGTGAATTACCATGTACTCTGACTGTGTGTGATGGTCACATGCTGGTGACAGTAAACATTGCATATGACATTCGAGAATATTTAGCAATTTAGAATCTTTCTGTGTTTCCTCTTTGCTATTCCTTGTTTCCTCTTTGTTTACGGCTCTAGAGGGAATGGAGTCGTGCAGATAAAAAAAAAAAGCAGGTTAGAAAGAAAGAGAAAACATAATGTCTTTCTATAATTTTAACACTACTTTGCTTCTAAGCCACAAAGTAACCTGGTAATGATAATCTGTAATTACATGTCAAGCTAATTTTTCCGCAATTATAATATGTTTCTAATCCTTCATCAAATTGTGAGATTTAATTGATAGAAAATGCCTGTGCAGAATATTAGCTGTTGTTATCAGTTTAATGTTTTCTACTTAACTTCACATACAATAATTTTTACTCGCAGAGGAGGAATATGTTGTAGCCAGTGTAGTAATGTAAATCATGGCCTATGTGGTCTCTTGACAATTGCATGGTCTGATGCTTGCTTTTTTTTTTTTTTCTCCCTTGCAGGTTCAACATTGTTGGTCAGGTACTTCTGAGAATTCTTATCCTTTGCAGTTCAATTTTACTTCGGGCAAGCCTTTTCTTTTTGCAGTATCACATATTATGAGCTCTGATCACTAAAGGGATTTTCATCTGCAGTGGGCTGTAACTACGAGTATAGATTATTCACTTGCACAGCTGATTCAAGTGATTATTCTCCTCAGCACGGGTGGAAAGAATGGAGGTGGATATGAAGCCTCTAAATATGTCGTTATTGGTTTCCATGGTGGAATTCTTCTGTTACATGCTATTATAAACAGTCTTCCTATCACATTGGTATCCTTCTTTGGACAGCTTGCGGCGGCATGGAATCTTGTAGGTAAGAAAGCCTCTAATTTTTTTTCTTCTTGATTCCATTTCTCAAAATATTTCTTGGACCTATAATTGGTGTGGGAAATTTTAGGTGTATTTGTTCTTATGGTTCTCATTCCAATGGTTGCAACGGAGAAGGCTAGTGCCAAGTTTGTTTTCACTCATTTCAACACTGATAATGGGGAAGGGATCAACAGTAAAGCCTATATATTTGCTTTAGGACTCCTTATGAGCCAGTATACAATAAGTGGGTATGATGCATCTGCCCATATGGTGAGTTCCATTTTCTTTGATTCTTGCTGCTTTTGATGACTGTTGTCTCTCAAATCTCAAATCTCAAAATGCATTTTATGTATTAGTTTGAAACTTATTATAGTAATTTCTGTCTGGTGAAATTTGAGATCCTTTTAGAGTACAAATCCATGAGCAAGTCGGAAAATTGCATGAATATATGAATACTCGGCTTGATGTAGTTATTCCTTCCTGGACCTAAAACTTTTCTAAGCTTCTATGCAGTCAGCAAGACTTCAGCTCAGCTCTAGTCTACTTTTACTTCAAATTACTTGGTTCCTCTTTTTTACCTATAATGGAAAATAACTAAACCACTCCCTTGGTTGGGTGCAGCGCCGCCCCTATCCTTTAAATTGATGGATTCCCAGGTCTTTTTGACTCTTCTCACTGTTGGAAGATTATTGAAGACGACCTGTCCTGGTCTGGGCAGTTCACAATTTCTTTGTTGAAGGCGCTGTTAAGCCCTCAAATTCAAATTGAATTGCCCTTATTCCGAATTCCAAAATAAGTCGTTCACATTTTCACCAATTCCGACCTAACTTTTTTTATTGTTGGGATATTTGAAGGAGAGCTTTGTCACTTTTTCTTCAAAAATCTCGTCATTTAATTTTTCATTTTGTGTTGTTTTTCACTTTCCTTTTCTGCTTTTTACCTCATGACTAATCAGACAACTAAAACAAAATCATCCTGTTTCCCTAAATTTCTTTCCAGTCAGAAGAAACCAAGAGTGCGGATATAAATGGACCAAAAGGAATAATCAGTTCCATTGGCATATCTATAATTGTTGGATGGGGTTACCTACTTGGTATAACCTTTGCAGTTACCAACATTCCATATCTTCTGAGTGAGAACAATGATGCTGGTGGTTATGCCATTGCTGAAGTATTTTACCAAGTATTCAAAAATAGATATGGCAATGGTGTTGGCGGAATTATTTGCCTGGGCGTTGTTGCTGTTGCCATATTTTTCTGTGGTATGAGTTCAATTACTAGCAATTCTAGGTAAGGATGCGTGTTCACTATTTTCTTGTCATATAACATGCATTTCACTGGAAATCCCATTAACATAAATCTATTGTCAGGATGGCTTATGCATTTTCAAGAGATGGAGCCATGCCATTGTCATCATTTTGGCACAAAGTAAACAAGCAGGAGGTCCCCGTCAATGCAGTTTGGCTCTCTTCTTTTATAGCTTTTTGCATGGCCCTGACGGTATGGACATTTCAAATGTTTATTAATTCTTCTTTGCCATTGCAATCTGCCGTAGAACATTTTGCCTTGCAACCTTTTAGTCATGCTTTGTGTGTTTTGGTCATATCATCAGCAAAATTCTCTGTTTTGGCAGCAAGCAATGAGTTAACACACAAATTGGTAAAAGTATCATTTCAATAGTAGGATTCATTTTGTTCACTAGGCACAAAGTCGCAGTGACAACACTCCTTTGAGCTAGAAAATATTTTATTTTTCTGGTAATGACTAGATGTTTTCTTTTTGGCGGTGGCTCCCATTTCTCTTCCCAACTCCCTCTATCTCTACAGTATTCTTCACGTTGCCTTTCTAGATAGATAAAATTTAGCTTGTCATGTATATGGCATGAAAATGTACTGAAAATATATATGTATATAGATATGCACACAAAAACATATGCATGGTTCATCTCTGCAATTTAATTTGACTCAATTATTATGTTGAATCCTTTAATCCATTTTGCAATCAAATGTATCTTTCTTTTTATCTGGCAGCTGCTAAATACAAGTATTTTCTTTCTATGAGAATTTGCAGTCCCTTGGGAGCATTGTGGCATTTGAAGCAATGGTATCAATAGCAACTATTGGACTCTACATTGCTTATGCCCTACCCATCTTCTTTAGGGTGACTTTGGCTCGAAAATCTTTCATTCCAGGTCCTTTCAACTTGGGGCGGTATGGGTTCGTTGTTGGTTGGGTTGCAGTCCTTTGGGTGGTTACCATATCAGTGCTCTTCTCTTTGCCTGTGGCCTACCCGATTACAGCGAAGTCCCTCAACTATACTCCAGTTGCAGTTGGCGGTCTACTCATTCTCACTGTTTTGTCTTGGATCTTGAGTGCTAGGCACTGGTTTAGGGGTCCCATAACCAACATAGATAGCTGAAATGGTGTATGCATACGAAAATTCTTGTAATCGAAACACCAATAATGTATGATAGTTCTTTTTTGTTGCCTTTTGTAATCTTGATGTTCAATTGTGAATGTTTGATCTCGATATCTTCTTCCAATGTTCTTGGTTGACTGCAAGTACTAAGTTCACGACGACTATCATTCCCTGCCCAAACCACGAGACAAAACAGCACATCATTGAGTCATCTTCTCAAAGTCTCTGAACTACTATATTGTGTCTGAACTATATTCCCCTAAGAAACAGGCATTAAGTATTCAAACATATTATATTGGGATCTCACTATATAGGCAAAGCTAAATCTGAGCAAATAACCATGGAAACAATTGAACAAGAACACAGATGTCTTTTTTGAGAGCAATAGAGCCTATGGCAGTTACCTACTCACACACCATTTTCATTATAATTCTTGTTTTGAGAACTTGAGAACTCATTGCATGTTCTGATTGGCCTCCAGTGCTGTACTGATGCAACTATGATTGAATATACTTGACACTGAAAGGCTTATAACTCAAATAATGAAATTTTCGTATTAAATTATCTCGTTCCAGTCATACTAAGCATAAGAAATTTCTGAGATTACTAAGTAAGGAGATTCAAAAAAATGTTTGTGTTATTGTGGAAGCTTGGAGCCAACTCACTCGATGTACCACTATGAATGTCCACAGCTACTCCATCTGGTGGCAACAAAGACCAAAAAAACATATAGCTGCAGATTCTTGTTCAAATAGCTACTGATGAGAACTGTTTTGAGAATTGAACTCATCCAACTGTTCTTGATTTAAGAAGTTTCCACCTGAAGGCGATCCTTGCCATTCAAAGTATCCATCGATATCACTTCCACCTAACAGAATACTGAAATCGTCAAGCTCTTCCCCTCCTTCACGCACTTTCATCTGATCAGAACCTTCTGGTTGGGGTCGGTTCTGATGTAAACAGAATGACAGAGGGGCCAATCCTGGTGCTGAATCCAGATGCTGGATCACATTCGTGCAGTCTATGGGAAATCTCTTTGGATTTGATGAATCACTAGCAGGAACATTACACGGCACAGAATCTATTTCTTGGCTCAATCCAGCAATCATTGCAGATAAGTAGTTCGGATTTTTTGTGGCATGAGGATCATCCAATTCTGGAGTGAAGACTAGATGTTGATTCCCAGCAGGAAGTATGCCTGAGGAATGGTACATAGGAGATGAATTGAAGGGACAAAATAGCTGTGGGCTCTCAGAATTTCCCTTTCCAGATTGCCTTATCGTGGTCCATTCACGTGGCTTACCATTATTCGTAGCATGCACTCGATCATAGTCATTAGAACTATACAGATAAGGCTCTTCATTTCTTGCCATATGAACTCCATCAAAGCGTTTGGTATGATTTGAATGTGAGTTCTCAGCGAAACTGCTTGATAAGTATTTATATTCTAGCTGTTTATGTGTCTCAAATTCGTCAACTAAGCTCACAATGTTTACTGCATCAGCTCGAATGTCAGAGTTCAGAATCTCAGGACCCCGTGGGAACTCCAGTGAATGGTTTCGCTCCAACGGTGACAGAGAGGAATTTCCACCAGTGAAATCAGATGTTGATCTATTCATTTTGGATTGAACCAGAGGTGGGTAAGTTTCACTAGCATCATCAATACGTCGTACTTGAACTCTAAATTTCTGATGGTGAAAATGTTGAAAACACATTAGTAATAATTCAACAGAAAACAACTTATAGAGAAAGTCTACAAAGTAAATTTGAGACCTGCATATGGCTGGCAACTTGGCGTTTTGTCAAATTAGGCACATTCATCGTCTCCAGTACATGTTTGGGACGGACTTCTGCATCCAGAGAGCAAACAAGTTTCAACAACAGAAAGGTGAGAAATGGTAATGAAGTCTTGAGAAGTTCCAATTCTAAATCACAGACTGATACTACCTCTTTCACCCGATCCTCTGATTGATTCCGTAAACTTGACATGAAGATCAGGAGTCCAACTCATTCGCGACCTTTTCTCTGATGTTCCACAGTCTCTATCTTTCCTTTCTCTTCCATCTCGCACAATAGGTTTTAGATCTGAGGAATTATTTTGTATAGAAGTTCTCTCATTTCGTCTGCCAATATTATCATCATATGTTCTTTTCCTCTTTGATCCTCCATGTTGATCATTTTTTACTGTAATCAATTGCTGAGTACAACTCTTTTGTGATTCTCCTACACATTCTTCAACTGGACTCACTTGATCTGTCTCATTTTGCTTATTCTTCTCTCTCATATCACTTGGTACATGTTCATTGCTATTGTCATGCAAGTTATTTCCACCAGCAATGTTAGACAGACAGTCCCCTTCTTCAATCCTCCCACCTCGCGAATCTACTTCAGCATTGGCAATATTTCCATTATCGGGTTTTTCAGCGTTGATCTTCTGGCCCCTTCTCTTTCGATAAACGTGTTGCCATACATTTTTCAGTTGCTCCTTAGAAATGGGTTTCTCAAGAAAGAAGCATGCACCTTCTGTCCTGGCTTCCCCCACCATTTCCCTCTTCACTTTTGAAGAAATCACTGAGTACAGATCAGATTAGAAAGAAACCAAGACAAAAGCTTAATAAGTAACATGTTAAGTAAAAAATAAATTCAGGCTTACAAATGATAGGCAGGTCCTTAATAAGGTGTATGCACTTGATGAACTTGAAGATGTCCATTTCTGGCATTTGAACATCAGCCATTACTAGCTCAAATTGATCGGTGCGTTCACGAAGCATCAACAGTGCAACTGTTGCTAGTTCTGTGGTTGTAACTGGAGGAAGAACAAGTTAAACAGTCAGAGACTAATTGATTCATGGTGAAAAATACCCAGAAGAAAAAGTTTCTTGGGAGGTATCTGTAAGGTGAAACTGGTATGCCACATGGTTCAGGCTCAACATTTGATCCTTGGGCCTTAGCCTATGGTAAAAACCAATGGCCCACTAGCTGAAATTCCAGCATATAGGGCCATGGGCCTCTTTTTTTTATCGAGGTTTAAGCCCACCCCGAAAATTGTAAAATCAAAATATATTTCGAATTTTCAAAAGTCAAAAAAGTTGAAAGAGTAAGACCATTAGGATCGGCCCAATGGATAAACCGGGCTTTCTGATTTTTTTTAGGGAAATTTGGAGGCCGGTCCCCCTATATGGACTTGTTTGGACTTAAGTCCGTCAAGAAAACTTATTTGTTATGAAGTCCGTTTTTTGTCAATTTTACCATATTATCCCTTCCATTTAGAAGTGAAATAAAACTAAAAATTAAAAACTCCTAAATCTTAGGAGTTTGACTAACATTAAAATATTTTCTCTCTCATATCTATCTATATCCATATATAGGTTAAGAGTTTGACTAATATTAAAATTTTTCCTCCCTCTTATCTATCTATATCCATATATAGGTTAGGTATATATATATATATATAGTAACATTAAAAATAAAAAATAGTAACATTCAAATACAAAAAAAAGTTATCATTTGGACACAAAAAATAATACATTTAAACACAAAAAAATAGTAACATTTAAAGATAAAAAAAATTGAAACATTCAATATTAATATTTAAAAAAAAAAAAACAACAGTAACATGTTCAACAAAAATAGTAACATGTTTAACAAAAACTATAACATACTTAACAATAATTATTTCTCTCAAATTCAAACGCAAAAAATAATAATATTCAAAAAAAAAAAAATTGTAACATTGAATATTAATATTTAGTAAAATAATAGTAGTAACATACTCAACATAATAGTAACATGAACAGTAACATACTCAACAAAAGCAGTAACATGAACAATAACATAATAAAAAAAAATAGTAACATGAATTTGAATATATATATATATATAATAACCCAACGTACATATATATATATATAAAGAGAGAGAGAGAGTTTTGAATTTGAATTTTAAATTTATGATAGAGATTATATATATATATAGAGAGAGAGAGAGAGCGCTTTGAATTTGATATATATATATATATATATATATATATAGAGAGAGAGAGAGAGAGAGAGAAAGAGAGAGCTTTGAATTTAAATTTTAAATTTATGATGGAGATTTTATTGACATATTTTAATTGACCTTGAATTAAGGGATAACAATTTCTAAAATAAGAAATTAATTTAACTTCCTTTCAAGGAAGGGTATTTTTGAGATAAAAAAAAAAAGTGGACTTAAGTCATTACATATAATTTCAAATATGGACTTAGTCCCTTATAAGTTTCCTTGCAGGACTTATCTCCAAACAAGTACATCTAGGAGGACTCACTTCCAATTTTCACTTTTTTTTATGGGCTGGCGTGGTGCTACCCATCGACAGCCCATGCCTTATGGATTGTCCCAATGGTGGGCATGAGGGGCAATCAGGTAGGGCTGGCCTGGCCCGCCTAATACGAACCCTATTATATTTATTCTATAGACTAACCAAAAAATGGGACCAAAAACAAGGATACATGGCATTGACATAGTGGGGCTAAGGCAAAAAAACATTTATTAAACAGTAGTATACTCCTCGATATTTTCTGTAATGGGAAATAAATCTAGTTTATCTTACTGATATTGTTATTGACGAGCCCAAAATCAACTGGGTCAAGCCCAAGAAATCAATTAAGTCCAAGTCAGCTAAAAGGCAGCCCAAGCCCATTTTATCGATCTGACCCAATCCAGGATCCAAGGAGCCCGGAAAAATAAAAGCACGTGAGAGAGAGAATATCGGATATGCACTCATGGAGATCAAATCCTACCTTAATTGTACTTACCAAAGAAGTGGCCCTCTCCCTCATGTCACCGCCTCACCAAACCTATATATTGTAAGCTCTCTCCACATGGAGAGGGAGATCTCTACATCTCTACATCTTGAGATCTCACAACATCTCTCCCAACACACTACACCTTGAGCTTTATCTTTTTACACCTCCCTACACACAAAGTTTCTCTCTTTTAACCATTGTAATTCTCCCGGAGTATACTCTTCCAGTTATTTTATTCATCAATAAAGATCTCCGGCCATCGCTGCCGTTTCCGAGAGTAGAGTAGATCACCCTGACCGAACTACTATATATCTTTGTGTTGACTCATTATTTACTGTTTCGCCATTGATTGTTTTATTTATTGTTCATTAATTACACTTCTTCACATACTCGACTATTGATCTTGCACGAGACCAATTTGTGCATCATCAGTTATCATTTTCAAAAAAAAATTATTAAAAGGACTTAGTTTTTATGAAAATTTCTTCGACAATAGCATCAGAGTCTTATTATTTAAAAAACAATGAATGTAATATCAACTCCAAATGTACACAAGATAAAGTCGAATCGAGTGTAAAGCTTGTGCCTATAACAGGATCTAAGAGAGTTTCATGCTATATAGTGTTATTAATGTCTAGATCCCCAAACTACTTTCTTATGATATTAGAAATTGAAAATAGTGTGGAAAAGTTATTCCCATCAGAAGTGACCCCCCCCCCCCCCCCCCCCCACAAAACAAACACACATCAGACACCACAAAAATGAATAAAAGTTCAAGGTAGCAAGTGATTTTACCTTTATAGGATTGTTCCTCAAGCATTGATGCTATGTGTAACAAGGAATCTGTGTCATGATCAACCACTAGGATTCGCAGTCCACGAAAAAGTGCAGGGACGACAGTAGGTTTTTCATACGTTAACCATGCAGAATCCATTTTGAGACAACCACTACAACAATTTGATGATGGTGAAGCAGCACCAGGTAGCTTGCCACAATACCCACAAAGAGAGAGAGAGAGAGAGAGAGAGAGAGAGAGAGAGAGAGAGAGCATTTTGAAGGGGAAGTGTGGTCTTTATGAGTGTCATTTATCACAAACCACCTAGGCCTTGGATTGAGATTTTTTTAGTATACTTTTTCTCAATTTCTTTTAAGGAAAAATATTGTTTGATGAATTCAAATGACACTCACAAGATACAAGTGGGTCTTTCAATCCATGAAATTTGTCCCACGAACAATCTCTCTAAATGTAGAGTAAAGCTATGTACATTTGATTTTTCTTAGACTTTTATAAGAATCTCGTATACTGAATTATCATTTTAATCTTATATAATATTTGTCACTATTTTTTACCATTTGTAAACTCGTTCCGAAAATTGCACCTAAATTTTCATGGAACAAATTAAAAATATGTGAATAAATTTGAATGATTTAAAAAGTTTTAACCTTATTTTTTCCGAGCTTTTTTTTCATTCTTTTCCTGAAAAGTGTTGAAAGTTTTTCTAATTCTGCATATTCACGGATTTATTTGGTATACAATATGCCTTCATTGCCTTGAACTGCAATTTAATAGGGTATATGACCGTTAGAATAGTAGAATGATGAAAGAGTTTTGCTATCTTTTACTCAATCCGCCTAAGTAGATTTGTAATAAATTGGTATAAGTCTACCAAGATTTTACATATCTAAGATGATTTGGTTGTATTAAATGGTCAATTTGTGCAGGTGGATAACAATAAAAAAAAATGTTCTTTGGACCAAATTTCGAGATCTAATCAATCATTTACAACTGTTTGATTGAGATTGTGTTCTATGTAATATTAAAATTCACTAATGATGCATATATGGGACTCTCTTTTTGGGTGATAAGGCTATCAAATTCAAGTCCTATAAAAGAGGGGCAACAATGTCGCTTTGCTTGTTTAAGACCAAAATAGGATGACAAATTTTAATACAATTTATCAACTCGACACAAAATTGATATAAAGTTACTTAGTATGGCTAAAGTGTTTAGGTCAAAACTCGATCGATTGATCGATCATACTTAAATATAAAAGGGTAGATATGAGTATGATTACATACGACACGAACCGAATTATATGTGACCTACACACCACACAAATTGACTATACAACCATAAATGAGAGAGGTATAGTAGATTATAAAATTTAATATAATGCAACATTGGTACGACACGAATCTGACATGATTTGATTCATTGATATTGTTGAGGTGTCGAATGAGTCCCGTTGGTGATGAGAGGATTATCGGCCATATAAATGAGTTGGTCACTCCACCTATTAGGTGCGCCTTTTGGGTTGGAAACTCATGGCCAACAAGTGGTATCAGATCCATGGCCCAAGCCTCCGTGTGGACTCTAAGTTTCACATCGGTTGGCGATGAAGAGTCCTGGGCCATATAAGTGAACGGATCACTCCACCTACTAGGTGCACTTTTGGGTTGTGATGATACCTAAAGTAAACCCCAGATCTGAGCTCAGGAAAAGAGCTCAGTTCGGGAGTTTATGGAGAACTAAGCTGAGCTCATCCAGCAAGGTCTGAGCTCGCCCAATCGGAACTTATATTCCCAACTAAAGACATGAGCTAAGAAACAATGAGAGGGCAGTAAAAAGGCAGTAGATACCCGAACAGGGGGAGTTAAGTCAATCCAAGGCAAGAAATCCGCTACCAGCCAGGATCCTATCCTAAAACCAAGGAGAGAATCCCCTAACACAAGGCAGAGAACTCGCCATCCGCGGTCAGCCATAAGGGGTTTAGGAAAGCCCGAGATTATAGAAGAAGATAGGGACGATCCCTACAATAAAGGAAGTAACCCCGAATTAGAGGTAAGCATGAGGCTATAAAGAGGAGGGGCAGCTTCCATTGAGAAAAAAAAAAAAACTTGAAACCCTAATACCTTGAGAATTCTGTTGTAACTTATTGAATTAGATCAATAAAGAGACAGGAGCAAGAGCCTCCATTAGAGAGTGGACTAGCCGAGCTCATCAGCCGGTGAACCACTATATTTCTATTGTATTTCACACATTACACACGACTAATTAGAGCTTTCATTCCCCACTTCACGAGCCTTGTAGCTCAGATGCCATATTAGTCCCCATGCAAACTGCTCACGCCAATTAATTTGGTCCTATAGCTCGTATCCGAAGGTTTACGCCATCAGTTTGGCGCCGTCTGTGGGAACGACTGTTCCTGTTACAAGTAAGCTGATTCCTCAGTGACTGATGGTAATAACTCGAAATATGAGCAGAAGCCAAACAAACCTACCTCGAATGCAAGATCAGCCGGAAGCTGCCCACGGCAGGCAACCCGGGAACATCCAGGAGGCGAATTCCCTCATTAATAACGAGTTGGAGGCCCTGCGTCTCGTCAACCAACGTTTGCTAAAGGAGAATGAAGAGCTGTCAAAGCTCGTACAACGCCCACAAGAGGCACCACCGGCCCATGAAGGCCAGAATAACCCCCCTCATAGGGAACCTCGATACTGGGACCCCCATAGAGAGGTCAGCGAGGGGGGGGAAGGCAGCCAGGCCAGGGGATATGTCCCCTACGTACCCCCTGATAATGGCCCTAACGACGAAGTGCAAAGTCGGAACGACAGGGGTGAGAGAGGTGATTTCTTCCCTTATCCGCAAGACAGGAGAGAGCAGCACTGGGAGCAACGCTTCAAAGATTTCCAGCAAGAGCTCAGCCATATGAAGGAGGCCGTAAAAAGTAAGGCCCCGGTTACAATGGATGTTTTGGTCCAGCAAACCGAATCCCCATTCACCACGGGGGTGCTACACTTCCCTCTCCCACCAAAATTCAGGATGCCTCAAATGGAGGTCTTTGACGGATCGAAAGATCCCGTGGATCATCTCAACACTTACAAGAACCAGATGGAGCTACATGGGTACCAGGATCCTGTACGATGCAGAGCTTTTGCTATCACGCTGAAAGGCTCCGCCTTAAACTGGTTTCATAGGCTCCCGCCAGCCTCGATCTCATCCTTTAAAGAACTCTCCATTGCTTTTGTCTCTCATTTCATAGGAGCCCGGATACACAGAAAGCCGAGCTACCACCTGCTGAATGTGAAGCAGGGTCCCCAGGAAAACCTGAGGACTTATGTCCAAAGATTTAACTCGGAGACATTGAAAGTAGACGTCCCGGATGAAAAATTCGCCATAACTGCTTTCATTGCAGGGTTGGGAGTGCAATCAAAGGATTTGATGTTCTCCATATCAAAAAACCCTCAGGCAAGTATGGCTGAGGTGTTAGCCAAGGCAGAGAAATATATAAATGGTGAAGAGGCACTCCTTTCTAAGGTGGTCGGTACGTCTTCACGAAAGGAAAAGGAAAAAGAAGAAAAGAGAAGGGACAGAAGCCCTAGGAAGGAAAAAGGACGAGAGAGGTCCCCAAGGAGGGACAGAGACCGCTCGCCAAAGAGGAGAGGAAATGTCAGAGATCGGCTGGGTCCCATGCAACCTGAACTACAACCCAGGTATGGGCCTCAGCGGTTTACCCCACTCACCGCTGCTGTGTCACAAGTACTGTATGAGGTCCAGAACGAGAAGTTTTTAAAATGGCCACCTAGGATGAAGGCAGACCCGGCAAAGAGGGACCCCACGAAGTACTGTGATTATCATCGAGATCATGGACACCACACTGATGACTGTATTCAATTGAAGAAGGAAATCGAGTTCTTGATCCAGCGAGGTCAGCTGCGTCGTTTTATAGCCAATGATAACCTGAACCGAGCTCTTCCGCCTCCGCCACCCCGACAGCAGGCACCTGCACCACACCAGCAGCCTCTAGGAGAAATCAGAGTGATATCTGGAGGTTTCGCAGGAGGTGGAGAGTCAAGCTCAGCTAGGAAGGCGCACCTCCGGCGGATCAGAGCCGAAGAAGCTCTCGAAGTGCACGCTGTATCCAAGGCTCCACGCTTGGATACAGCTATCACTTTTTCAGATGCTGATTTAGAAGGGTGCCAATACCCCCATGATGATCCACTGGTGGTACGAGCTGTGGTGGCAAATAGAACAGTTCATCGGGTTCTAATTGATAACGGGAGCTCGGCAGATATTATTTTCGCACCTGCGTTTGACAGGATGGACATAGGAAGACAAAAACTTGAGCCAGTAAGCACTCACTTGCTGGGATTCTCCGGGGAAAGGGTGCTCCCCCTGGGTTCAATCCAGCTCGTGCTCACCCTGGGGGATCCACCTTGCCAAGCCACTACCACTGTCAAATTCCTAGTAGTCGATGCACCATCGGCGTACAACATCTTGCTTGGAAGGCCATCCCTAAATTCTATAAAGGCAATCCCATCTGCCTATCATTTAGTCGTGAAGTTCCCTACAGAAAATGGAATCGGAGTGGTCCGAGGAGACCAGCGCGTAGCACGGGAGTGCTACTTGGCTTCTGTCAAAAGGAAGGAGGTCGAGAACATCCAACTGGATGAGCTCGACATGAGAGATGAAATGGAGACAAGACCAATGCCATCGGAAGAGCTGGAACCAGTTCAGCTTGATGAGAAATCAGAACACCTTGTTTATGTGGGTTCCAAACTAAACGCTGAGCTCAAAAGACTCCTCATCCAGTTCCTAAAAGAGAATATAGGAGTGTTCGCTTGGAAGCAAGAAGACATGGAAGGAATTGATCCCTCGGTTATTACCCACAAGTTATGCGTAAACCCAACTTGCAAACCCATCAAACAGAAGAGGAGGAGCTTTGCTTATGAAAGGCAAAAAACAATCAATGAGGAGGTCAGCAAACTCCTCCATGCCAAGGCTATCAGGGAGGTTCATTACCCCACTTGGTTAGCAAATGTAGTTCTCGTAAAGAAAACCAATGGGAAGTGGCGATTGTGCATCGACTTCACTGATCTCAACCGAGCATGCCCCAAAGACAGTTTTCCCTTACCTCGGATTGACCTAATAGTGGACGCCACTGCAGGGCACGAGCTCCTCAGTTTCATGGACGCTTTTTCAGGCTACAACCAGATCGGGATGGATCCCAGCGATCAGGAGAAGACCTCCTTTGTGACTGAACAGGGAACATATTGTTATCAGGTCATGCCCTTCGGATTGAAGAACGCCGGAGCCACTTACCAGCGGTTAGTAAATAAAATGTTCCAGAGGCAAATAGGAGCATCCATGGAGGTTTACATTGATGATATGCTAGTGAAGTCGCTGAAAGCAGAGCTCCACATCGAGCACTTAGCTGAGTCATTCCGAATTCTACAGGAGTACAAAATGAAGCTAAACCCTGCGAAGTGCGCATTCGGGGTCTCGGCTGGAAAATTTCTGGGCTTTATAGTCAGCAGCAGAGGGATTGAGGCCAATCCAGAAAAGGTTAAAGCAATGGTGGAAATGAAGTCACCATCCAACACAAAAGAGGTGCAACGTTTGACAGGCAGGATAGCTGCACTTAGCCGTTTTGTGTCTAGGTCTAGCGATAAATGCCAGCCATTTTTTCAAATCTTGAAGAAGGCATTCCACTGGGATTCCAAGTGTGAAGAAGCATTCGAAGACCTAAAGAGATATATGAGCTCTCCCCCTGTTCTGGTGAGCCCTCTAGAAGGGGAAATCCTCACCCTCTACCTAGCAGTTTCAGATTTTTCAACAAGTGCAGCGCTAGTTAGGGAGCGAGACAGAGCTCAGCAACCAGTCTACTACTGTAGCAGAGCTCTGAGGGGGGCAGAGGAGAGATATCCAAGGATGGAAAAACTCGTTCTAGCTCTGGTTACAACAGCTAGGAGACTTAGACCTTATTTCCAGGCTCATACTGTTGAGGTTCCAACAGATCAGCCAATGAAGCAAGTACTACACAAGCCGGAGTCCTCAGGGAGGTTGGTTAAATGGGCCGTAGAGCTCAGCGAGTTTGATATCAGGTACAAGCCAAGAACTGCCATCAAAGGGCAAATTTTGGCAGATTTTATTGCAGAATTCACAGCAGCAGCGCCTATGGAAACCACGGATTTAGTACCGGACCTTCCCATATGGAAGCTTTCAGTGGATGGAGCCGCCAATGCTCAGGGAAGCGGTGCAGGAATGATCCTGACCTCCCCAGAAGGAATAGACGTCGAATATGCCCTCAGATTTGGGTTCAAAGCTTCAAATAATGAGGCAGAATATGAAGCCGTCATCGCTGGGCTTAATCTTGCCTATTCTATGGAAGCAGAGCAACTGGAGATCTGCAGTGATTCTCAACTGGTGGTGAAGCAGATAGAAGAGTGTTACGAGGCAAGAGGCGAGAAGATGGTCATGTACCTCAAAAAGGTACGAGAACTAATGAAACAGTTTGTGCAGGTTAAGGTCAGACACGTGCCTAGAGTGGAGAACTCACGAGCAGATGCTCTGGCAAGGTTAGCAACTGCCTCACAAGAGGATTTGGATAGGCTAATTCCAGTAGAGCACCTTCCAAAGCCCTCGGTAAGCATTGAAGAAGAGGAAATTCTGTCAATTGAAGCTCAGCCGAGCTGGATGGACCCCATCGTAGAGTACCTTCAGAATGGAACTTTGCCAAATAGTGCCAAGGAGGCATCCAAGCTAAGGGCCAGGTCAGCCAGATTTTCCCTGATGCAAGGGAAACTGTACAAGCATGGATTTTCAATGCCTCTCCTTAAGTGCGTAGGAGACGAAGATGCTAACTACATACTCAGAGAAGTACATGAGGGGATATGTGGCAACCACATAGGAGCTCGGGCCTTGGCAGGAAAAGTACTGAGGCAAGGATATTATTGGCCCACCATGTTCAAAAGTGCCACCGACTTAGTAAGAAAATGCAAAACTTGCCAAGAGCATGCTAATATGTCCCACTGTCCTCCCGAGTTCCTAACCTCGGTGGTAAGCCCATGGCCTTTTCAGCAGTGGGGGCTAGACATTCTGGGACCCCTACCCACCGGTGTGGGGCAGTGCAAGTTTGCCGTCGTAGGAGTGGATTACTTTACTAAATGGGCAGAGGTCGAACCTTTGGCAACGATCACAGAGCAAAAAGTTCAAAACTTCGTTTGGAAGTCGATAGTTTGCAGGTTTGGAGTTCCCAGAGCGTTCGTATCTGACAATGGAAAGCAGTTTGATAATTCAAAGTTCAAAAGTTTTTGTGCCGAGCTCGGAATCAAGAACTATTTCTCAGCTCCTGCCCATCCCCAGTCTAATGGGCAGGCGGAGGTCACAATAAGAACCATAAAGTCAGCTTTGAAGACCAAGCTAGAAAACCTGAAAGGCAAATGGGTGGAGTACATTCCGGAGGTATTGTGGGCCTACAGGACCACCGCCAGATCTGCGACTCAGGAAACCCCCTTTGCTTTGGCCTTTGGGACCGAGGCAGTGGCCCCAGTGGAGATAGGGCTCCAATCACCAAGGGTGGAGTTTGCAGATCCCGAGCACAATGATGAGTCTCTCTTGCTAAACCTCGATCTCTTGGATGAAAAGAGGGACAGAGCTCTGCACCGTGTCCGTACTTACCAAAGGAAAACGGCAAGGTACTATGACAGGAGGGTAAGACACAGAAGTTTCAAGGTTGGAGATTTGGTACTTAGGAGGCTTCTGCTTGCGAGAAAGGATCCCACGCATGGGAAATTGGGACCCAATTGGGAAGGGCCCTATATCGTGTCAAAGATAATCAGACCAGGGAATTACGAGTTGCAAACAGAGGAAGGAAAGGTTCTACCTCACTCGTGGAATGCCGAGCACCTTAAGAAGTTTTTTCAGTAAGTGTTACTTGTAATAGAACTACTTTTAAATAAGAAAGAGCAAGCCTTTTATTCACCCTCCAATGGTCTCCAAAGAAGCAAGATGAGCTCTTCAGCTCATAAACAAACGATAAGCTTCAAAGCTTATAAATGCAAGATGAGCTCTTCAGCTCATAAACAAACGATAAGCTTCAAAGCTTATAAATGCAGGATGAGCTCTTCAGCTCATAAACAAACGATAAGCTTCAAAGCTTATAAATGCAAGATGAGCTCTTCAGCTCATAAACAAACGATAAGCTTCAAAGCTTATAAATGCAAGATGAGCTCTTCAGCTCATAAACAAACGATAAGCTTCAAAGCTTATAAAAGCAAGATGAGCTCTTCAGCTCATAAACAAACGATAAGCTTCAAAGCTTATAAATGCAAGATGAGCTCTTCAGCTCATAAACAAACGATAAGCTTCAAAGCTTATAAATGCAGGATGAGCTCTTCAGCTCATAAACAAACGATAAGCTTCAAAGCTTATAAATGCAAGATGAGCTCTTCAGCTCATAAACAAACGATAAGCTTCAAAGCTTATAAATGCAAGATGAGCTCTTCAGCTCATAAACAAACGATAAGCTTCAAAGCTTATAAATGCAAGATGAGCTCTTCAGCTCATAAACAAACGATAAGCTTCAAAGCTTATAAATGCAAGATGAGCTCTTCAGCTCATAAACAAAAGATAAGCTTCAAAGCTTATAAATGCAAGATGAGCTCTTCAGCTCATAAACAAAAGATAAGCTTCAAAGCTTATAAATGCAAGATGAGCTCTTCAGCTCATAAACAAAAGATAAGCTTCAAAGCTCATAAAAACCCGATGAGCTCTTCAGCCCATAACAAAAAGAATGGGCTCTTCAGCTCATAACTACAGGATAAGCCTCAAAGGCTTATAAACAAAAGACGAGCTCTTCAGCTCGTACAAAGTTCAAGGCTGAACGCTTCTTGGAGACACCAATGGTCCTCCCCCCAGGACCAGATACCCTTGTGCACTGCCTACACACCCAAAGACCTCGAAAGGTCCAGAACAACAGAGAACACCTATGAGGTCAGATGAGAAGTAAGGTCAGAGCAGACATGATCTTCTGTTTTCCATCTACGTTCGTGTTTCGAACGAGAAGAGTAAGCTGAAATAACCTAACAGAATTCGAGATGAATGAAAAGTCTGGCATTCGAAATATCCGACAGTACAAATATTCAGACAAATACAAAAAGAGTCATAGTCTGATATCGCTTAAGAAAAGAAAGAACGATACAAGGAAACAAAGATCCTAGTCTTTCTTAAGTTCAGTTTTCAGCTCAGCAATCTCTCCCTTCAGGCTAGCATTCTCTTTCTTCAGCTCATCCCTTTCCTGCTCAGCCTTTTGAAGCGAGTTAAGGAGCTTCTGACCAATAGAGGTAAGGAAGATGGTGGACAGAGAGTCAGGAGAAGGGGAATCGTCCCTTTTACGCTTCCTCGAACTCGTGACGGTGTTTCCATCCTTGTCAGAATCCCCATCCTCATCAGAATCAGAGAAAGAGGTCCAGGAAGAGTAAGGAATAGTGGAAAACTCAAACTCAGTAGCCTCAGCCCCAAGCAAATAGAGGTTTGCGCTCGTCATCAGCTCGGAATAAGTCTTAGACTCCACAAGCAACAACTCGTTGATATTCACCATCCCTGGTAAATCCAGGTCAGGTGGATCTACACAGCAAGGGCATAATCAGAGCATATTTTTAAAAGGAAAGTACTCAAAAGAGCCATGATCGAGCTTACCAATACGAGAGAAGCTCTTCCAGGACCGAGGAATCCTGGCTTTACGACAGCGATCCTCAGGAGACCTCCAAGCCTCTCCAGAAGCGAAGAAGAAACGCTCAGACCACCCTTCAGGGTTGGAGGGAAGATCTAGAACCAGAGGGCGTAAATTGAAATCCCTCCAACGGAAGAAACTGAAGCAGGGGGCATCATCTTCCTCAATCTCAAAGAAATACAGGAACTCAGAGACAAAGGGGAACCTGCCAAGAGCATGCAAGCGGCAGAACAAGAAAAAACTTATCATAGCAGCCCATCCTCGTGGAGAGAGGCGAGAAGGGCACAGGCCATAATAGGCAAGAACTCGCCCAATGGCCGGATGAATGGGAAGGCGAAGTCCCATGCCCATAGCACCTTCGAAGAAACAGACCTCCCCTCGGGGGAGGTAATTGCAAGGCTCGTCGGAGGAAGAGACTCGCAAAGGCAAATCAAGATCAGGAAAAAAACGTTTCTTGATGTCCACTAAATCAGAAGATTCAAGTATTGAGGGGGACAAATAGCGACGATGCCACTTCCATTTGATTCCAGAGGAGGATCGTTCATGGAACAGAGAAGAAGCAGAGGCAGCCATCGAAAGCGCTGGTAAGGAAAAAGACGCAAGAAATCAAGAAGAAAGTCAAGAATATGTCACACACTTGGGTGCTTTTCAGGAAACAAAGAGCCAAAAAATAGGGAATCAGGTCGCCTGTTTGGTTTCCTAATCAATGAAGGTAGGGACGGTTGTGGAAAGTAGTAGCGGTTATGGAAAGGGGCTACGGTTATGGAAAGTGGTTGCGGTTATGGAAAGGGGAAAGACGTGACGGTTATAGGAAGATGTTGAGAGAAAAACGCGGGAAAAGAAATCAGATACTACCCCCCCTCCTTATATTGCATTCAAAACAACGAGGAAACATTCTGACCCCGTCAAGCCACATATCCTCCGTATTTGAGCCTAGCCCTGTCGAAAAAGCACTCCTTAAAGCAAGGCAGGGGAAAAGAAATATGAAGAGTAGAAGAAAGTATTCTCTTCTCAGAAAATAAGAGCAATGAAATTTGTTATCCTTCTCAAAAAAAAAAAAAAAAAAAAAAAAAAAAAAAAAAAACCTTTGAGTTCAGACAGCAGAGCCAAAAAGCTCAGTAAGAGCTTTTATGGTTCATAGGAAGAATTGTACAGCTCGGGAAGAACTCACAGCCTAACATACTCGAGCTATATAGCTCAGGAGGAGCACGCCAGTTCAGAATACCAAGTCAAACAGCTCAGAACAAAGAAGAAGAGGGAAGGGATCCCCAAGATACTCTTTACCGAACTCAAAAACACAGGAAAATCAGTTGAGCATAACACCAAGTCTCCCTTACTATTCAATCTAGTATTTTTGCTTCAAGAAGTGCACGGCCCCACTCAAAGCAAAAGGGGGCAGGGGAATATATACTGAGCAAATAAAGCAAAGCAGGTAAGTGAGCAGTTGAAGTCCAAATTAAAAATCAGAGATATGTATACGCATATGGATGCTAAACCAACAAAAGAAAAGAAAGATAAGGTTCACAAAGTAACACGAGGACCAAGCCCAAATTAGGGGTACATCTCAAAAATCCTTTACAAAGAAATTACAATTAAAAAGATCTAAGTTCCTGAAGGAGGAGTAATTGGGGAATCTCGCAGCTCAGCAGAAGGGCCTTCAGCAATAGGAGCTAGGGGAGAGCTTCCAGGAATGTCTTGGGACCCCGCTTCCGTTGATTCAGGATTTTGGGCAAGGGTTTCAGACACCAAGTTTGCAGAAATTGGTGCAACAGCAGGATCTACACCAATGAGCTCAGGGATCGCTGTTGAAGGCTCAGGAAGCACGACAAGAGCTCTAGAGGTCCCAGGGGCAGGTATGTCCTGACTCGAAGCAGCAGCGGGGGAAACTGAGGCATCCTCCTCGTTATCAGAGCTAGACTCCTCCAATTCTTCTGTGGTAGGGGTAGAAAAATTGAAGTTAAGGTCTGGAAAAGTTTTGATAGCCTTGCGCCTGAAAGCAAGCCATCCGGTAGCCCACAGGGTGGTGGCCTCGTCTCTCAGCTCGGCGATCTCTTTGTCCTTCTGTTGGACCAAACTTTTCTGCTCCTCGAGCTCCTCACAGAGTTTGCCGTTAGCCTCGCTGAGGGTAAGATAGTCTTGATTGGCCTGGATGAGCTCTTTCTTGGCATCGAAGGCCTCCTGGTTAGCCTTGGACCACGCCTCGACCTTAACCTGCAGGTCTTCCTTAACCAACTTCAGCTCATCCCGAGCCTTCTTCTCCCCCTCCTCAGCTCTGACCTTGACTGTCAACGTATGCTTGAGATCAGAAGCTTGCTTCATCGTCTGCTCGTTGAGGCCCTCCATTTGTACTTTGAGGCTCTCCACCCGAGCCCTGAGGTCTTCATTCTCGAGAGACAGTTCAGAAACCTTGGTCTTAAACTTCTTCAAGACCTGAAAAGAGCTCTCTTGGGACCTAACCCGATGCAGCAGACCTTTTACATGGAGGGCAGCCTAAGAGAATAAGGAAAGCTCAGCAGGTTGCAACAGACCATGAAACTAGAATGGACAAACAAAGAAGGGAATTAGCACTTACAGCGGCTGCTCCTTGAAGAGCTGAGTCGATGGACTCCTCCAGTGGCATGGAAGCGGCCTTCAAGACATCAGCCTCAGAAAATATAGAAGACAGAGCTCCCGCAGCAAGATCCATGTTGTCGAAAAAGGAGTCCTCATCTTCCTCCGCAGATTTTCTCTCTTTCTCAATCACCTTCCCAGAAGCGCTGTATTTGAAACTCTCGGGCTGAAGGTCGGGAACCAATTTCAAAGCCTCCTCGACCTCAGAAGAAGAAGGGGAAGCTTGACCCCCCTCTTGAGCAGACGTCAACCTAGAAGGGGCCACTGGAGGAGAAAAGGCGGTTGCAGTTTGTGGAGTCCCAGAGGAGGAGAGTGGAGCCTTACTTGGAACCTGTCCCTCCGCTGCAGAGGGGGAGGAAGATACCTCCAATCTGGGGATTTTGGCCCGGGTACCTGGACCACTCCCAGTACTAGCCCGGGCCTTGCGCTTGCCAGATCTACCACCTCTCATTAGCTCATCCACCTTGGCCTGGATCTCTTCTGGGGTAGATTTCATGGTAGAAGGACCCGGAAGATCTGGAAGAAATAGGATAAGGTAAAGGAAAAGAGAAGAGAAGGGAAAATGATGAAGAAAGGAAAAGTTGAAATTACCTTCGTCAGCCCCTAAAACAGATAATGGGATCGCTAAAGTCGCCACAGGAAGACTCAGACCTAGCTGTACTAGGTTCCTTGACTCAATCAAGTCGGCGTACTTCTCTGGCTTGATCTTTTCTAACTTGGCTAGCACCTTTTTGTCCTCAGGACTGAGCTCGTAGCGTTCACCTGAGAGAAAGAAAGTAGGCAAGTGAGAAAAAGGTAAGGGGCCGGCGAATGTCAGATCAGAGCTCGGACTTAAGTAAGGACTCACGTAAATTATCTGGTTCAGCCCAGGCCGTAGGAATACCGAGTGTGTCTGTTTTATCAGCAGGGTTGTACTCCCAATTGGCGCCCCCGACAAAGAAGAAATGTTCCTTCCAGTGTTTATGGGAGGTCGGAATATCAGAGATGAGCTGCCTAATGCTGGCACGCTTGGAGGCGTACAAGAAGCCTCCGGAGGTCGGTTTAACATTGAAGAGCTCTAAGAACAAAGGAATGCTAGGAATCCCAAGTTTATGCTTCTTAAATATGACTAACAGACCAACCATGACGCCATAGAAGTTGGGGGAAATCTGGGAAGGGCACACATGAAAATGCTGCAGAACGGCCTTGATGAAGGGGTGCACAGGAAAGCGAAGGCCGTTGTCAAAAGCGGCAAGGAAAAAGCAGACCCTATTGTGCACCTTTTCTACATAGTAGACGGATTGGTCTGGACACCAGGGTTCGACCCCAGGAGGAAAACCATACCGAACCTTATAGGTTTTCATTAGCCCAGGGGCCTCTTTACTGTACCCCACCGATTCAGCATGCTTAAAAGCAAGCCCCAAGTACGAGGTTTTTTCCTCAACCCCGACTCCGCTAACCTTGCCCTTGCCTTTGTTGGGCTTGGAGGACACAGGAGAAGGCTGGGAAGGAGGTCCCTCAGTACCGACCTCGGTTTCTACAACATCCACCCCAGGGAAATTATCTATCTCCTCACCTACCTCCCCTAATTCAGTATCTTCCTCGGCTGACCTAGACCCTAAAAGTGAAACAGAGGAACGCGTGGCTCCAGAAGAGGCAGACATGGTCGGGCAGGAAAAAGGAAGGATAAAAGAGCGATAGAGAGGGGGAACACTGATCAAACTCTCCCTAATAACCCTAGGGTCAGCACAGTAACTCCCGACGGCAAGGATGTGGATTATAGAGCTCCAATCGACGAAATGAGGAAGGGGAGCTAAGCAATGGTCGCGATTCCAAAAGTAAAAGAATCGAAAAGCCCAAAAATGCAGTAACCACCTCGAATTCGAGGGATCCAGAGCAAAAGGAAGAGGAAAAGGGGGGCAAAGGACGTACCTAACTCAGAAATGGCAGCGAACGGAAACCTGGGGCACTATCGGAGGAAGGAGGCGATGCGAGTCTTCTAAACAAGGGCTGGAAATGCGATTTCAAGCAAGAAAACAGAAGGGTACCACGGTCCGAAGTTGCAGAGAAAATAGGGAGAGCAGTAAAGAAGATGAATAGTGCGAAGAAGCGGTTTAGATAGCCGTTTTGAGCATTTAAAGCTGGGGAGACGTGGGCTGAGACATGCGCGGGAATCGAGGAAAGTCATGATGACTACAAACCGTCAGAAATCCTCCAGTCACGTGTTAGCCACGTGCATGTGTAACTCGTCTTGTGCAGGTCATCCCCTGCCTGAGCTAACTCAAGGCAAGGGCTGGGGGGCAACTGATGATACCTAAAGTAAACCCCAGATCTGAGCTCAGGAAAAGAGCTCAGTTCGGGAGTTTATGGAGAACTAAGCTGAGCTCATCCAGCAAGGTCTGAGCTCGCCCAATCGGAACTTATATTCCCAACTAAAGACATGAGCTAAGAAACAATGAGAGGGCAGTAAAAAGGCAGTAGATACCCGAACAGGGGGAGTTAAGTCAATCCAAGGCAAGAAATCCGCTACCAGCCAGGATCCTATCCTAAAACCAAGGAGAGAATCCCCTAACACAAGGCAGAGAACTCGCCATCCGCGGTCAGCCATAAGGGGTTTAGGAAAGCCCGAGATTATAGAAGAAGATAGGGACGATCCCTACAATAAAGGAAGTAACCCCGAATTAGAGGTAAGCATGAGGCTATAAAGAGGAGGGGCAGCTTCCATTGAGAAAAAAAAAAAAACTTGAAACCCTAATACCTTGAGAATTCTGTTGTAACTTATTGAATTAGATCAATAAAGAGACAGGAGCAAGAGCCTCCATTAGAGAGTGGACTAGCCGAGCTCATCAGCCGGTGAACCACTATATTTCTATTGTATTTCACACATTACACACGACTAATTAGAGCTTTCATTCCCCACTTCACGAGCCTTGTAGCTCAGATGCCATATTAGTCCCCATGCAAACTGCTCACGCCAATTAATTTGGTCCTATAGCTCGTATCCGAAGGTTTACGCCATCAGGTTGAAAAACCATGCCCAACGGATAGCTCTACCAAAAGTGAATACATATCATAGTCCATGGAGTTAATTTATATAGGAAGGTGATATTAATTGGGTGGTATCATATGCAGTGCAGGTATATTATTATTATTATTTTTTTTTTAGCCATAAAAAGGTCTTAACACAAGCCAAGCTTGCATTGAGGTCATTGAAGTGTACTTCAATTTGATAAATAACCTTTTATTATTGTTTGGAGTCATAATGTAATCTAGGAGTTTTTTTTCTCAATGGGATAGTTTGAAATCCACAAACTTGATTAACATTCTAACATGAGCTAGTAAATTATCAATGGTTCTATGCTTTATTGAGTAAAAAGAAACATAGATTTTGTTAAAGGAGCGACCTTGTGCGGAAATTGCTTCTCTGCATGTAGGATCATGCGTCTAATCCTTCCTAGACTCTGTAATGGTGAAAGTCCCGTGGCCGCTCTTTAGGGACCTTCTAGCATAAACCATTATCGAAATCAGGAGGGACGCCAAGCCATTCAGAAAATCTGTCAATGTTGCCTGTCACTTGGTGACCACCACTGAACTTTCCCAGCTCTTCATCTCCTTCAAGTAGCTTCATCAGATGAGCAAGATCTTCCAAAGGCTGGTCTTCAAGTAATGAACACAATGGAGTATAAGGTTCGATTACATCATTTAGCTCTCCATTAGTGCCATGGAAGTCTCTCAGAATGCTGTCCTGGACCTTCTGGTTTTCCACAATGCTGGAACATTTTTTCTCCCCACCCACCATGTCTGTTCCTCGCGTTTTTTCGTTTTTTAAACTGCAAGGAGCATCAAGAATATTCATCATAAGGCCCGGCTGCTGATGCACATTATTAGAAAGCATGCTAGCAGTATTGTCCATTGTACAAATCGAGCTCGAGCTCGAGCTCATGTGCCTAAGAGGCAATTTTTCCTCTCCAATCCCATTCTCACTGATCATACTTGCAGAAAAATTCCCCATTTTTTCGTTTAACTGGCTCACTGCACGAGGCTCCTCGTCATTCCCATTGATCGCAACCTGAACTCCATGGCTATTAGTGTTGTTTGCATTTTGTCTCTCAGTCATGTTTTTGGAGAGGTTTGAATATTGGAGTAGCTTTTTAAGTGTTTCAAGGTGATAATAAACTGAGCTCCCAACATTTAGCTGAGGACTAGCCCTATGCATTGGAGAAGTTAACTTTGTTGTATTGGATCCAATTTGAGAGGTATGGCTCTTGTATCCTTGTGGCCAATTCAATGAATTTTGTAACCCCATCGGTTGCAGAGATTTATATCCACCATAACAAGTGGATGTTGATTTAGTCGTCGGAGATTGAAGGAAAGGTGCATTAGTTGCAGAATTGTCACTAATTCGCTTGATACGATCTCTATATTTCTGAAGAAAAAAAATAGATGTTAGAGTAGACAAATCAATAAGTGGAAAGATTAAAGATAAGAATAGCAAGAAGCCACCACATGGATACAGATGAAATGAGAAAGAAATAGAAGTGGTGAAGAACAGTAAGAAGAAGTAGAAAAAAGTAACAAAGAAAATATGTCAAAGTTTCATGAACATACACCTCTGTAAGAAAAACATCCAATGACATGTAGAAGCATCCATACTTTGGAAGCAAACAATCATTATTGTCTTTGAGTCCAAATCAAGAAGAAAAAAAAAGGGGACTCAGAACCCATCAAGGTAGCTCGGATAACAAGACTTCAATGATTAATACCTTGACGTACAAAGTTTGAGTCTCGCAAAAGATATCAATATCAACCACGAGAACACCAACTAATGATGATGACTAGGATGATGCATAAACAGCTAAAGTAGGATATCTTAATAAATTAATTAGTTAAACAACTAACAAGCTACTAATATCAGTCTTTGGTGTAAATTAAATTGAAGAAATTAAGGAGACAATGTGTAAAGAAAATGTGTTTTGGGGTAAGCTTCTAACCTGCAAATGACTAGCAACATGGCGATGTGTCAAGTTGTGCACATTCATCAGCCTTAGCACTGCCTTTGGATGAGCCTCTGGATTCAGAAAGCCAAAAATAAACAATACCTCAACAGTTTTCTTAATGGAAAGCATAACTTAGAAGAAATCAAACATGTAAGCTATAGATTTCAAGTAAGCAAAGTGATATTACTTTCTTCTCCGAGTGAACTAACGGCTTCCATGAACTTGAGATGAAGCTCAGGAGTCCAAGTTATACGCGAGCGTTTCTCAACAATGTTTTCCCCCTTACCCTTTCTTTCCCTCCCTTCCTCAGCTGGCTTTGAACCTCTAGCTGGACTAATTCTATGAAATTCACTCCTCTCTTCCTTTCTTTTTCCACCATTATCATCATCCAATCTCTTCCTCTTGGATTCTCTTTGTTTACTGTTTTCTGCGTTCACCAATCTATCAGTACTAAAGATTTTCTGTGCTCTTGGAGAATTTTCCTCAAGCAGATCACATTGATCACCTTCAATTTGCATATTTCCCCCCCTTATATCAGTAGATACATGTCCAACTCCAACATCAAAGCCATGGAAGTCGTTGCAACCGATTCCCTGAGATTCATTTCCCTCCTCTCCTACCTTCCCACCATGGAAATCTTTTCCTGGAACAGCATTTTCCTCCAGCAGAACTTGATCACCTTCAATTTGCATATTCTTTCCTTTTCTATGAGTTGATAAATATCCAAAATCAATGCCATGGATGTTGTTGTTTCCATGACAATATTTTCCTGGAAAATCATTTTCCTCCTTATTTTCCTTTCTCTTTTCCATCCGTTGGCACCTTCTCTTCCTAAACACATGTTGCCATACATTTATGACATCCTGCCTGCGAACCGGCTTCTGGAAAAAGAAACATGCCCCTCCATTTAGGGCTTTCCTAGCCATCCCCATGTTTGAACCAGAAGACATTACTGCAAGAAGATCAATTATCGTATATTATAAGATTTTCATGTACTATACCCAAAATTTAAATTATATTCGAGTAGCTCTTGTAGCCGTGTTTGAGCTTCTTTGTAATATCAACATTTTATCCCGCGAAAAAAAAAAACCCCAAAAAAATTGTAGAAGTATTAGTAAAGGTGGGTTGAAGCTCACAAATGATAGGCATGTCGGTTATAGCAAGTACGAGGTTGAGGAATGTGAAACCATCCATTTCAGGCATGTTGAGTTCTGCCATTACAAGGTCATACTGGCCCTCTCGTTCCTTGATCATGGTCAGTGCAACAGATGGTAGCTCAGTGGTAGTAACTAAAAAAAAAATCATATCACATAAACATGAATTAGTTAGGTCAACATTAATTTAGGTCATCCTGTAAGCTAAAATCTGCAGGAAATATAAATAAATACTAAGAAAAATTAAAGAAAAAAAAAAGGGACGCACAAAAGTACATAATTTAAGTCGAAAGGGTGCATTCTGGTTTAATTCACACTCGATCCAACATAAAAAAAAAAACATTTGGATAATAATTGAAAATTTTCAAGTGTGTTTTACTCAAATGAGCAGAATATATTTTTCGGTAAGTAAACAAAAATTATTCCTCTTCTTTTATTTTTCCTTTTTCTCTATTTTATAAGTAAACGAAAGCCACAACCTTTAATTTCCATATATCTTAGCAATTTTTTGAGTCGAATTTTTCATAAATAAAAAACAAATAAATAACGACTTTCGTCTTTGCATTTCTCCGCACGCACGCACGCGCACACACACATATATGGCCTAGAAGTCAATGGAGATTGCTTGTGTAACATAGGAAACTTAATTAGCATATATTACTCACATCTGAGTAATTTTTCAATTATGCATTATGTAAATAATGGAAATTTCCAAAACAATAAAACAACTACATTGTCCATCTAAAAGTTTAAAAAAAAAAAAAATCAATAAATAGAGGCACAACCTTTCATGATCTACGAGCGATTTGGGTATAGTCACATTAATTGATTCCTCGACTATAATCCTTCAAAGATGCTCTAGCATAAAACCGCAAAACCATAAATCTAAATTTTTTAGATCAACTACAAAAAAAGGTTTGCGTGTTTATTTTTTTTAAATCTAGATCCAAAGACGCAAGAAATTTAAAGTTATTTTTAAAAATCACATCGCGACATCACCTTATCCCATGCATGAGAAAACTGATTTTTCACGAAGAATACGTTTTTTTTTCACAATTTAATTGATAGAAATAGAAAAACACACATGAAATCGAATTCCATCTGATATATAGAAATCATCAAAAACAGTAAAATCAAAGAATAAATAGTTGAAAACAAAATCACTTGTCACCTTTGTAGGATTGTTCCTCAAGCACTGATGCTATGTACATGAGAGAGATTGTATCATGATCAACCAACAAAACACGAAGGCCGCGAGCTGGGGTAGGAACAACAATCGTATCTGGACTGTGTATAGCCATTTTGAGAAAACCACAAAACCATGCAAAGAAGATGAAGATGGACCACCAACAGAATTCAGATGACCCTAGAGAGAGAATAGAGACTAGGAAGACGAAATCCTAATGAATGTGATGTGCCTCTCTCTCTCTCTCTCTCTCTCTCTCTCTCTCTGTATGTGTGTGTGGGTGATGGGGTCTTAATGACAGATATATATAGAGCAGGACTTGCACAACCTGGTTCACGAGTTTGAGTGTGTACTTGAATGTGGAATTTGTAGAACAGAACAAAAATGGAAAAGACAGTACTCTTGGGGATTAGTTTTGGTAGCCAATTGATTGAGATAAGACGTACCACGGCCCACAGCCAAGTTGACCAACATGAAGTGAAACAGTAAAGACAGGCAGAGTGTAAATAACAAACTGTCGGTGGAGAAATGCTATGTACACCAAAATTCATGCACGGAATATTGCGACACAATTATAAATATCGGATGTTTAGCGAGTGTCAATCGGATCCATTAATCTAACAATCGACATTAATTTTGTACGAGAGATTTGATAAAAAGTTTCCTAAGTGTAGTATTATTGATCCCGCCATGACTCAATCCTTCACGGGAATAAAGTCAAAATGGTTTTCCATGGGGGTGGACTTCTATCTATAGATCTCCATTTTTCATGTCAATTCATTCGATTGGGAGGTTTTAATAAATTTCGAAACTCTCTTGTTTTTATGAAATCTCTTCCTTCTTTTTCTTTCTACTTTCTTATGAGTTACAGTTTTTACGTGAAATGTTTCATTATTCCTATTTTACGTTTTGGGATGCAAATGTTTTGCTCGAGATTGATCAATTCCTGAGCCATTCGTTCTTCCCTCTGGGTAAGCTTTTACAAGCCACTAAGAGAACCTTTTTCCCATGGTTTGACCAAGATCAGAGTGGAAGTAGTAATCCACTATGTTTAATCCTTCATGTGAACAAAGTCAAACTGTTTTCCATGTGGTAGACTGTTGTAATCTCCATTTTCAAAAGCACACAGAGATTAAAATTAAATAGCTGGATTAACTAAAAAAATTTATTCTTAAGACTGCCTTAATTACACTTGTTTTTTTTCAATGGTGCAGACATGGTTGTTAGTGAGCTAAGTCTGGTTGTTACTTGTTTCTGTTACATGGCTATTTATTTCAAAAATTTGTATTCACATTGGGGGTGGGACCCACTTGACAGAATTGCACAGTGGGGTCAAACAAATCTGCAAGCGTAGGGGCTAAGGTATGTTATCTACAGCCTTTTTCTTTGTATCCATATCTCGATGCGTGGAAAGGCGAATTTCATACTCGAGGTAACTAAAAAAATAATATGAATGAGTTGTAAATTTTGAGAAAAAAAAAAAATGCATTTTGAAAATAAGTGTTAACTCTAGTGAAATGTTTGGTGCATCGACTGGGTGAGGTTATTTCCACCGGAGGACTGTCCAAGAGAGCAAATTTGACTCCCAAGGGTGTTTGCACTCTGTTCCCTTCTCCTAGAACATGTCTCAATGAACTATTCGTGGCTTGCCTTGCAGTTCTCAATTAATACTCGGGTGTGTTTGGTTTAAGTATTAAGAACGATCGGATTAGATAATGTCGTACATTCAGCCCTTGAACTAATTATAGTGATAATATTTTCTCATTCCATGTTTGGTTTAAGTATTAAGAAGTAATAGACTCCACATGTATTCTATATAATATTTTATTTGGATGGAATATTGAATGATGATATAAACATTAAATTACTAAAAAATTCTCAAGATAAAAAGTGATATTTATATTCTAGAGATACTTGAACGTAAAAATGTCTTTTGGCCAAATAAATCCCAATTGGACTATTTAAACCCACCAAAAGGTGGGTTTATTTAAGAGGTTGTATGTAATATTAAATATACTATTCATCCAGACCGGTATTATTTTTATGTGATAATACCGAGCCTAAAATGTGTATCTAAACATGAGTACAAGAGGGATAAGATGGGGCCGACATTATTTTTTTCAATCCCTTCTTTACTAATACATAAAGCAAACACATTCTAGAATGGTGGGTCTCCTCTTGTTGTTACTTCAAAAAAGTAGGGGTGTTAATCGTGTCATGTTATTTTCGTATCATGTCACTTTCTTTCGTGTCAGATTACTTTTAGTATGTGTCGGGTTCGTGTCAATATTCGTGTCAATAAAAAATTATTTAATTCTACAACAACTTATATAATACTATTTAAAAAATTAAAAAATTCTTATTTTATGTCAAAAATACTCGTTAAATCCTTATTTTCTATCAATAGCACTGGTTAATCGTGTTATTCGTGCTGAACTTTAATTTGATCCATTTATTACTCATGTTTAATCGTGTTATTTTCAAGTTCTGTATTGGATCGAATTCGTGTTAATGCATAAAATTGACACCCTTATTCAACAGTGAACAGGCTTCGTAAGAATCCTGATTCCACCACTTCATTCATCATGAAGAAGTAGCCAAAAAAAAATAACTTATAGGCCGCTCTCCTTTTTTTAGGTTCACTTATTATTTTTTCGGTTTATTTATCACTTTTTTGATTGAAATTTATCCCTTTTCAATATGGTACAAAAATAAAAATAAAAATAAAAAAATTGGTACCATAGTGTTAATTCTCTCACTTAAATTTATCGGAAATAATGTACTAAAAAATACATGTAGAGAAAATAGAATAATATAATTTAGACTTAATTTATTGACTTAATTCATTACAATCGTCAGATTTTCAATAAGTCTTAATTTTAAAGACGGTCAATTTCAATTAATCAATTATAATAAATTAGATCCGGCTAACATTAAAAATTAAAAATATATGAAATTAGAGCAAGACACTTCCCACCATGTGGTCCTCGTTACAGGCTATCCTCATTTCTAATCCTCCACCACCACGTGGCGAGTTTTCACTGGCTTCAGAAGCTGGAGTGTCTGTTTCGCCATGACGAACTTCACATGCACACGGATAACGCTGTCCGGCCCCACTTCTGGCCACGTTATTAACATCCACGTCGGAAAAAGCACACCCAAAAGTGGACACGTCACACCAAAAAGGTCATGAGGAAACAGAGAGATAGAGATAGGCGGAGAGAGAAAGAAGATAACAAAAAGGCAGCTGGAGAAGAAGTTCAACGCTACTGTTGATAACCATGAATGCACTCTGATCCCCCCTCTCTCTCTCTCTCTCTCTCTCTGCAGGGAAGACTGCTCAGACTGATCAGAAGGTACTTTTTTCTTAGGAAACAGTCATAAGTTGGTTCATTAGAACTTAACTAGTTGAGTTTGTATTGTTTTAATCAGTTTTTAGTTCACAGTTTTGTCATCTGATGTTCATTTGAGAGATTGTTTATGCATAAAATTAGCGCAACAGTAAGATTATTTTATTGTGACTTGGAGGTCATGGGATTACAGTACATCTAACCTTCCTTAAATCCGACAACTGCGAGATCCTCATGAAGTGGGTACGCTCGGGTTTCTCATATGTAGGGGGCATAGTCAAATTATTATGTGCTAATCTCTAAAAAAGCATTGTAGTAGATTATACCATGAAGTTTAATGATGATGAAAATGAATTCATATTTTTTTTTACTATAATTATGTGATATTGAGTTTTACTTTCTGTTAATTGAAACTCTCTGTGGTATACTAATCCTGCTTCTGAAGCTTATGGGTCATAAATATGTCTCATTACAATTTGGAAATGCTCATTTTTGACATGCTTTTCAACAAATTTTGGTGACAATTTTCTGATTGTGCATTAACAATGTGTTCGATTAGTCTTCAGTTAAGGTGAATTATGTATGACTCAAAGAAAATTCCCTTTAGGGCGCAAGCGCGAGCGAGCATTGACATTAGTTTCTTAGACTTATGGTGGGTATTGCTTGATTTTCTTTCTGTGGTCGATTTTAAAATTTCACTTGGGAAGATGTATAGTGGGTTTTGGGTAAAATAACCGTATTTCTAATTGTGAATTTTTGGCTTAAAATGGACTGATATTACAGTTGATGCACGAATTCTTGTCTCAGATTGTGAATGTTTTAAGAGAGAATCTGTCATTGATCTAGACCAGTGAACTGATTATAAATGCTGAGATTTTTTTTTCTTAATGTTACTGAAGTTGAAAGGTTGTGCTGATGAAACTTTGGGATTTCTATATGATCCAGAAACCAAGAGATGGACAAGATTTGTGCATTTTGTATGGCATTAAGGCCAGTTGTTTACTGTAAGGCAGATGCAGCATATCTTTGCCTGTCATGTGACGCGAAGGTTCATTCAGCTAATGCTCTTTCTGGCAGGCATCCTCGAACTGTTGTGTGTGAGTCATGCAGATACCGCCCAGCTTATGTTCGATGTGCTGATCATCAGATGCTCATGTGTCGTGGCTGTGACCATGATCAGCATGATATCTCTTCTGAACATCAGAAACGGGTCATCAGTAGTTACATGGGGTGCCCCTCTGCCAAGGATTTAGCGGCTATGTGGGGTTTTAACTTGAATAGAGTGGATGGCAACGCTGTTCAAGAAAATTTTGATTATATGTTGAGTGTCTCTGTAGATTTGGACATTCCAAAACAGTCTTGCACACAGATTAGCAGCTATTCATTACCATCTGATGTTAACTCTGTGTCTTCGATCTTTGGTGAAAAATCTGAAGTGGGATCAAGCAGTGGACATGCAATGGTAGGCAGCAAACACCAATCTGAGCTAAATAGTTGTTATACTAATTCGTGCTTTTACTTAAGGTTCATTTTAGCATTTTTCAGCTTGTTCATTCAATCGGATCGATTATAGTCCGTCAAATTCTTCGACTTTCAAGACAACTCTAATGTTAAAGGGCCACTGGCTTGGATACAACCGCCTAAGTACTTCCCCAGCTAAAAGATGGAACTGCATTACTAGCATAATCATACTGATTAACATTTGGACAATTAACTTGTCTTGCTATAATTACTTTCTTAGTACTATAGTGACCACCATTATATGGGTCCATTATTGCTTTGGTCCTTGGTTTTGTAGGCTTGTAACAAAGGTAAGCAACTGGAAAATGCTTGCTATATTCTACAACAGATTCTTGACTTGAAAAAGCTTCAGCTCACAGAGTGCAAAGACAATTTGTCTTTAACATATAGCCAAGAACAGAGTGATGTATGTCCGCTTAAAGATTATACGACGTGGAAGCTTGATAGAAATCTTGATCAGCATTTGCAGCATTCACTTGGTCTTGATTCTGATCTTCAGCATATGGGCAGTCCTTATCGAGAGCCCAATCTGGAGCCTTTTTCAATGCCATTTTCTCAATTGGACCACTTCACCTCTTCTTCAAGTGTTGGAAACCCTTTAAATGGAGATTCCTTTTGGCAAAGCAGAAATCCAGCTGAGACTGGCCAGGTTTGATCATTTGCATAGCTTGACTCTCTATTACATTTTCCCTGATGTGACAAAACATATAATTTTTCGGACATTGATCCGTCAGTGCTTCATAGTTTATATTGAGATTTTTAGTTATTTTCTTTTAATTAATACTTCTATCAATATGCACTATTCATAGCACAAATTAATTCTGATTGGATTCTGCAGCTATGGTCTCAAAATATGCAAGACCTTGGTGTTTGTGAAGAACTAGGGTTTTATGATTTAAACATACCTGATGTTGACTTGACTTTCCGAAACTTTGAGGAACTCTTTGGATGTGAGCAAGAGTTAACCACGGCACTGCTTGATGACAAAGATATGTCATGCTCTTCTGTGGAGCAGCATACATTCTTTGAGAGATCAGACGAGGACTATGCCAGAGCAATGGAGGTTTGAGGATTGCTTCTTTCTTACAGTGTTGTCTGGCTGATTTACACCATTGTTACGATCTTTGTTTTTTCGGCTTTACAATAATAGGAACATGGTAGCAGGTGAATACCACACCCAAAACATAACAGTTGTATTAAACTTGTTTAAGCAACTCAGGTGGCAAGGTCGTCGGGGATGGGGGGAAACTTTGGGAAGCAAACATGTGAAAATTATTGTTGAAATTAATGAATACAGTGTAATAAGTAGGCTTAGGATTCATAGGAAAAGAAATGAAAATCACACAATAGGGAAAACCATGTAACTTAAGAACTATAACTATTGATATTAAGTTTGTGCTGCAAATGATTGTGTGGAATCACAATTGATAAGAATATCAAAGCATACTTTCTGATGTCCAAAAATATTTCAGCACAGTATACGACAAGGTTTTAATACCATGCAGAATCTCTTGGTGTCTTAGAATGACCTTCTCTATCCTGAATCAATCAGTGAAATTGCTGTTGCTCTAGCAGAAACTGTAGTGAACTTGAAGATTATTGATATAAATCCATGTTGTCATTTAATGTAAACATTTATCGTGTGTATATTGTAATTTGTATCAGTGTTAATGTTAATTTATAGTATTTTATAATGGCACTCACTGTAATATCTTCATGTTCTTAATCTTTTAATATTGGATAACCATACTAGAATTGTGGAAATGTTTTTATTTCATAATCCTCACCTTAATTTAAGGATTGCATACATTCTGCAGCACTTTGATTATACACAACCCAGAGGTCCTAAATAAATACACAAAGGGAGTCGATCTTAAACTTGTTTTCTTCCATTTGCTACCATTTTTTGGATGCCAGTAAATAGATGGAAAATTTTACCATTAACAGCGATCCATATGTTTGCCTATTGCTCCTGTTATGGGCTTTGATATTTGGTTAGATAGGCATCTTTTTTCTGCTTTCTTCCCTTTTTTTGTGTGTGTTGTGTCTGTGTTGGTAAGAAGCATGTCATATTGTCATGAGTGAATATGTTGATTCACTTCAAGTCAGATCCCCTAGAATCATGCTTTCTGTTCTTTTGTATATATGGCAGTTTTGCCTTAGTGTTTTAGCCAACATTCCTGTGCTTCATTACTGCTTGGCATTAGTGTCTATAGTAGTTTGTTGTGTGATGAGGCATGGTGTCGAAATCTACTTCTCAAAGCTAGTTCTGAATCTTGCGTAATTTATCACCATTTGTTTTACATACTATCATGGCAAGATCATGGAGGATCATCAGATATTTGCACCTTAAAATCATTAATAATCAATCTACTACTGGGGATTCTATCCATAATGTGAGTATTTACTATTGCAACCACTACTGTGGAATGATGAATACCTAGGGATATGGTGTGGTCAGTTTCCAGGCTTTCCAAAGGGCTGCAAGAGGGAGCTTATCAGCTGAATGGGTTACAAGCTGTGCTTTCGTGCTGAGCACTAGCAAATTTTTACAACATAGACCTAAAGTGAAAATGCCAGAATCTGTGTATTCACATGCTTGAATCTGTGTTGATATAAAAAGCTTGCATTGAAGGGATAATTGTATGCCAGAAAATTCAATGATACAGGGATTGTGAATTACTTAAAAAACTCATTGATATGCAAAAAGTTTAGAAGAGTTTGGTTGCGACTCATTAATTGTGGGTAGCACGGTACACCTGTAAAATGGAATTTGTCAAGCGCCTTTTCTTGCCTTTGCAATCTTACAACTGTATTTAAAATGACGTTTTCAAATCTTCATCGTTGTAGCTTCATGACCTCTTATGTCCGGACTCTTGTGAGAATGAATCAGTCTTGCCAATGGACGATATCTCAGCACCTTTTTGGCACTCTTAACTCATTATATCTGTTTGTGCTTTACTTTTCCTTTCTTCTTTCAATTTCCTTTTGTATGACAGGATATGTCAGTGGCTTCCTCTGCTTGCAATACTCATTCACCTCATGTAAACAAAGATATTGGTACTTTTGATCAAACTCATTACTGTTCCACAAGCCAGGATCGTCCCTTTCCAATTCGACCATCTCACTCAACATTGTCATTCTCTCGTTCAAGGTTCAGTGCTGAAAGTTGTGGTACTGACTGCATGGATAGTGGACTTTCTCCCCTCGCTGTTAGGCAGGAACCTTCATGTAATTCATCTGATTTGGAGAGTACAAAATCGGAAGCCAATGAAAACGACATGACAAGATACAAAGAGAAGAAGAAGGTTAAGGTTCAAGGGTATGTCTCGACTCTCCTTTCTGATGTCTCCCAAATAATGGGTTGCTCAGAGTGCTGCATTATAAGCCCCTAGATTGACCATCATTTCACATTGTTTAACATTTTGCTGCTTAGAGTCCATACTCTTTATCTCAATTAATTAGCGTTCATATAAGCTTCAGGAATATAGTGAAAATCCCAAGCTTATAGCCAAATCGAGTCTTCTTTTATCATTGTGAAGCTACCTACTTCTGTTGTTGCTGGCGCTATCTCAGTTGTTTTGAACTGAGTTCTGTTTTTGTCTAAAACACGATTTGTTATAACTTGGAATATTGATTTCTTGCAAATATTATTGTTTTGTAAGAGAACTTCCTTTCTTTAGAGGTATTGAAAGGAATGTAATGCAGTTGGGAATCGTGGCTCCAATATCTATCAGGAAAATCTATAATGCAGTTGAAAGTTTAGGAATATGATACTGTAATGAATCATGGATCCAATATCTGTTGCAAGGCAATGGAATGAAAAGGGTTAGCTAAGTAGGACAGGGTACACTTAATCATAAATCTGTAAGCCTGAAGTTTCACTAAATGTTAGGTACTTTTCTTTTTCGGTTTTGGTTTGCAGAGTTCCATAATTTATCTTGCATAAGCAGTAAGTACCTATGCAAGCGTGTATATGGATAGAGTGATAGATCCGGGATCACTGTTTTTTTTTTTTTTTTTGTGATGAGGTGTTGCTCTACATTGTTATTTTTGGCTAGAAGGACCATTTTTCTGTAATGGGGGTAAAAGCAACTTTTTGGTATTGGGGGGATATCATGGCTGCTCGTGTTTGGTCTCTATCAGTATGTGGATAAATAGGTTACTATCAATTGGATATGATCTCATACCAGACATTCTACCTACTTTTTATTTTCAGATATGAGAAACGAATTCGGTATGCATCTCGGAAAGCTAAAGCTGATATACGGAAGCGGGCAAAAGGAAGATTTACAAAGGTAGAAGATTATGAATCTGATGCAGTTAATGTGACACGAAGCTATTGAAGCTACTGTCCTTTCTATCTTCTTGTTGTAAATTAGAAAGAAAAAAAAAAAAAAAACACGAGCACCCGAAGCATGTTTGTTGTTTTTCTCACTCATAGCTTCGTTTCCTTCAATTCTCTCAGTCCACTATATGTATAGCCTATGATTTTGTTCTAACAGAGCTTGAGCTAAAATATATATGACACTTTGTATGTAGAATTGTTATTACAGTTGTGTTTGTGGTATTTTTATTGGTAGCTATGAACTTGTATCTGCTTTCACCTTCGCACGCAGGATAAGACTATGTATGAGTAATACTTTACAGATCTCATAATGATGGGAATGATAGGAGACTTCTACATTGGATTGTCTTTTTAGTGATGATACGTATGGTCTTTGTCATTGGGATTCCAAGATGTTTAAGAGGAGCTGTTATTTCGTTTGGTTCATATATACCCAAACTGTAATGAAAAAGAACATAATACTATTAAATGAAGGTGAGTGAGAAGTAATATGTGGCTATACTACCAACCATGACATAACAGAAAAGTGTTCAAGTGTGGGATCATGGGGGGGTTATCCACCAAACACATGATAGTAGAATTGATGGGAGAGCTAGAGAAAGAGTTAGTTAGAGATTGTAATAAAGAAGCAAACTCCCATGAACATCATGGTTCTGTCTCTCAAATGCTACTCTTTTTTTTTTTTTTTGGAGCGTTTTGATTTGTGCCGATTACTCTCTTGAACTCAGCAGTTAGCTACTGTGACTTAAGCTGTGTTAGAGCATGTCCCTAAAGGAACAATGGTGATTAATTCTTAAAGGTGTGAGAATAGATTGAACTTAAAACCTCTAAATTATCAAAAATCAAATTCAACCACTGAACTATACGTAACCTCCCTTTCAAGGGTGCCAATTTTTTTTTAAATGACACTCTTAAACCACTTCATGATAAGCATATTGAACACCCAAAACCATTGAAGTTTCAATAAACTTCCAAACCACGCAATAATAGGTAATCAAATAGCCCTCCCTAACCACAAGCTGTGGTCCTGTGGGAACCACCTTAATTTTTCAACTCTAACTATAATGGTGTTGAAGGGTTGGGTAGAATTGTGAAAAACTTATTACTAGATCCATTCCCGAGTCGAGTTTATGTCATGTCAAATTCTTGCAATGTATAAATTGTATAAAGTCCGGTTTTTGTTGCACATAACCGAGTGCGTGTCAACTTTTTTATTACATACAACTTGTGGGTTAATCCGATTATGATCCAAACTCTTTAATACAAAACTCAAAATAGTATTTGAGGCTGATAATTAAGTTGAACTACTCAGGTTCGACTCGAATAAGATTCGATTCGAGCTCGACTTGTATTATAAATGAGCTAGCTTAAACAATTTTTTTGACTTATTTAAAAAACGAGTTTAAAAATTTTGGCCCAAGTTCACAAAACTTGACTCATTTATGTGTAAAATAATCGAGCTACTCGAGCTCGGCTTGGATTTGAATAGTTTTGAGTTCAGCTCAAGTTCAATTTATTTTCTAAACGAATTAAGCTTAAATAATTTTTTAAACTTATTTAACTCAATAAATTCGATTCAATTATCATCCTATTCACGTGACATGACAGTAAGGATGTAATCGTAGACAAGTTCTATAGTTAAGTGTTTTTTAGTCATTTCAGAACATCATCCAGTACATGCATGTGGCTGATCGTTTTCCCGCGGAAACCATTTTTTGATCTCGTCTCTCTCTCTCTCTCTCTCTCTCACACACACACACACAAATCACATTTTACCCTCCCTTCTCCTATCTCGCACACACAAACACGCACACACACGAGTTTCTTTCTTACCCTCTGATGAGAATCGAACGGCTAAAATCTTCGTTCTACGTCTAGGAAAACCAGAACTTCCATTGTCCACCTCACCAAACTTGCACTGGTCGTTACAACTCCGAAGAAAGTTGATATCCAGAATGACCAAATTACCCTTATGTCATTAACAAACAGCGCGTACAATAAAAGGGCATTTTGCGTAAACTTCACATCATCGTTCCCAAACTGTTACGCTCCAAGTAGGATTAACGGTTTCAGATTCGCTCCCCAAACTACCCCTCGTGTTTCCCTCTCTTTCTCTCACTATAAAAACCAGTCGTCTTCTCCATTCACCAAACTTCTCCTCTCTCTCTCTCTAAAGCCCTCTCTTTCCCTCTCTACAAAATCTCCAGAGATCGGTGCTGTTTCAGGTAATCAATCTTCTTTTAATCTCAATCACCTTCATTCATTAACACACACACACACACACACAGAGTAGTCATTTCATGACCAGAATTACAAGAAAATAACAGAATTGTTCATGTTTCTTGAATGTAATGGATGAACAGAGAAAATCTATATGCGTATGAAAATTATAGAGTTCTTGCAATGCAAGAATCAGAAGAAATAACTGGAATTATCTTGTCTCTGTGATGTATGCCCAGACGAGATCTATATATTCGTGTGTATATGATATGAACATATATCTAAACATTTGATCCATATTGTTTTTGTACTAAAGTCATAAGAAAATAACTGAAATTCTCTTGCTTCTGTGATGTATGCACAGAAAAAACCTGGTTATTTGAGATAAGAAGATGCAGAGAAATATCTCAACCAGTCATGGAGGTGGAGGTAACGAAATCAGTTCTCCATTTTTCAATCAAACAAACGACGTCGCGAATACCTCACTGTACGCGTCAATTTTCCCTCCAAATCCACCCCCACACCTCTCTCTTACCAATTCCGCTAATTCATCCACCAACATCAACAGCACTCATGCCCTTGACTTCACACCATACTCGCCTCATCAGTATCAAGATCTCATAGAACGCCATAACTTGCTGCTCTCTTACCTCCGCCAGATCGACAAGCAAGCCCAAGCTCTGCGCCAAGAGAACATCAATCTCCGAATCGCCAATATCAATTTGTCTAATCGTTTGGCTCTATTGCTTCAATCCAGTTCTCTTCAGAACAACTCTGTGTCGTCTTCTTCTGATTATGCGACGACATCTGGTGTATCGGGTTCAGTTGCTGATGGTTTTGGGAGGATGCGCATTAACGGAGACGAGAGGGGCGCGTGGGATTATGAGGTGTCGTCTGATGGGCATGAGAGTCCGACGAGTGTGATTGGTTCGGACCAGGTTGAGAATACGGGTTCGGAGCGGGTTTCTTTGCCGAAGAGTATTTCGATCCGGTCCAGTGGATATCTGAAGACTGTTCGTGCGCCGAACCGGATCAATACCGGCACCGAGAAGGTAAGATCAACGTCCTAGACTTTTCTTATTTACCGAATTGCCATGGTGGTTTTCTATGCTATTACGAGATAAAAAAACTGACGTAGACTTGATTTGTTATAATTGGTACACTTGATTGATAATAGTAGCCTGAAACGTGTACAGTAAGAAATGGATTTTTTTGGCTTCTTTTTTGTTGGGGTTTTTTTTTTCTCATAGTATATTGTTGGATTTCATCCATTCATTGTTTGGGATTTTTAGCCTCCATGTATAAGTAATGAATTACGCCATCACCCTGATTGACTTTCTAATTTCTTAAAGAAAATGTTATTTGGATCTAACTTGAAGATTTAATCTCGGAACTTAAATCAATGCAACTATTGAATTGATAGTGGACTTCATCTAACATTAGAATTCATAATTAATCCAACGATTATATTGAATTAAGTCTCTAAATTAGATCCCCAAATTATATCCAAATAGCATTATTCTTAAAACTACTTGTAATAATGGACCACTTCTAGTATGTGTGTGCGTGTGAATGTATGAAATCTATATGCTGCTTAGTACTAGCTAATAGGGTCTAGAAAAATCTATTATTTAGTTTGATTTTCGTTAATTGAGTGTGTTGGGAGGAATAGACTTATAAGATCTAATTTTTCCATGTTATTTGCACAAAATGGTAGGTCACAAAATTCTGGAGAACCCACCGCACCACACTTTATAAGAAATGATTGGCACATGGTATGGTTTTCATTGAGCATATCTTCTAGTTTGACATGCAAGAAACTAATGCATAACTTGGTGTCTAGTTAAGAAGACTTCAATTTTCTGTGGACAGTGTTTTCGAACAAGGCATTGCAGTTGGTGATTTTAGAGTCAATACTCTCCTGGTTTTGGCTGGCCTAGTTATTGATGATTTGCTAGATGAGTTCGTATGATTGCTATCTAGCTCTAAACTATTCAAGTGATTTATAGCTTCATAAGAGCAATCCGGAGAATTTTAATAAATACAAGAAATGCAATGACCCAAGAAAATATTTGAAATGCATGAACTTTTTAATGGTCTGCTGAGAGTCTAGATTAGCTTTTTGGTATGATAATCTTGTTTTGATGATGATGATCACGCAGCAAAGGGTGTATCTGGCTGGAGGGAAGAAAGAGGAGCAACCATTGGAACTGGATGTATACAATCAGGGCATGTTCAAGACCGAGCTGTGCAACAAATGGCAGGAAACTGGATCGTGCCCTTATGGAGATCAATGCCAGTTTGCTCACGGCATTGATGAGCTCCGCCCAGTCCTCCGACATCCACGCTACAAAACAGAGGTGTGCCGCATGGTGCTCAATGGCGATCCCTGCCCTTATGGCCACCGCTGCCACTTCCGCCACACTCTTACTGATGAGGAGAGGCTCATGGCCATGAGTTCAATCAATCCCAGGGCTCTTAAAGTTCTGAACCGGTAATTCATCTTCACTAGAAACCCACGGGAATGATAATTTGGTGAGTTTATTGTAATTCAACGAGTACATGTTTATAATCCTCAATGATTAAACCCACCCACTCACTGAATAATGGTAATTACAAGAATGAACATAAAAATAATTCTCTCCGAAGGTAGAGGGGAGCATATAATATGTGGGCGTATGGCCCAGGAAAATTGAGAGTTTAAGAGCAGAGTAGAGAGACTTTGTACTTTTATCATTTTTGCATTCTCTTTACGTTAAATATGATCTGAAGGGATGATTGTTTGGTGATCCAAAACAAAGTACCCAACTGGCCTCTTTGTAATGATTCTCTTGAGTACTGCCTAAGTAAGTAATTTTTGATTAGTGTAATCACTTGGCCTCTTTGTTTTGATAAATTTTCAAATTTTAAGGAAAAATGTTTGTTTGGTTGTTTGGTTGACAAAAACAGTGACACTGTGATAATAAAAGTTTTTGTTCAAGTTAATTTTGTTGGCAATCATTATCTGGATATGAATCCAGTAAATTGTGATGCATTTTTTGGTAGATGTGCAACATTAGTTCTTGTCTTGAAAAACAACCTACTGTTGACGGGATTCAGATCTTCTTTAATAGATTTTTCCTCAATTTTCGTTTACGATAAGTGATATAACGAATGTAAGAGGAAGTGTACTAGAATAAATTTTTATTCTAGTTGATTTAATAAATGAAATTTGCATATTTTTCCTTTTCATTCATCTCGACCCTTTTTAACAATTATGTGATCCTGCTAACCTGCCCTTATATTTTGAAGAATTTGATCTAGATAATTGTGGGTGAAATCTGTTTGTGACTGCCTCCATTGCAAGGCCTATAGCTAAATAATTGACTCTATTAACACAAGCATACAAACATGGCATAAACTTAACACAATACGAATCGTTGGTAATACAAGTAAATAATGAATATTTTTTTAATTGTTATCTAGTATTGTATAAAATGTTTCAAAATTAAATAATTTTTTTATTAACACTAAGAATATTACAAACACAACACGACATGAAGATTTTCAAGACATGACTCGACTAACTCTATAGATGATAGACTTTAACGTGAGTTCTTGTGCCTTAGACATTTCCATGCATGGACACGGTCCTTGTGCAGAGGTGGTTTCCAAATTCCACGGAACCAAACACACTTACAAAAGGGGAAATTCTTCTGAGTTGGCCATTCCTGCATGACCTGCTGCCAGGCTGCAATGGGCTTAAAAGCAAATTGGGTTCTGCTTGAAAATTGTATATTAATAATACCATTTAGATTTAATTTGTTGTTTTAATTTATTAACCTAATTCACCTCAACCTTTTGATTGATACCAGGTTCAACCCAATATTATTATGTCTTATTGTCAATAAATTAAATTAATAAATTATTTTAAATAATTTTATCTATATAATCAGAAACTTTCTCGATACTCAATAATATTATCTCTCCAAACCCTCACCTCCACCTCAACACATTTAAGCTAAGATAAGCTAAAAAAGAAAAAAAATTCTGGAGAGCAGTAGATTAGTTTGGATTAGCTTTCCAACAGCCTCAAGGTCCTTTTGTAGAGATTTGATTTGATTCTTTTTCTTTTTAATATCATTTATTCGATTTAATTCAGGAGCCACCATTGGACTGGACTTGGTCTGGTTCAGCCACCTCAAAAGTCCATAGCACCCTAACTTCAACAAACACACTAAGGCAAGCCCGCCAAAAAATACCCTAATTCCCTGAACAAAACATTACTTTGGTTGAGTCAGAATTTTAACCACATAATCCTTCCAAACTCTTAATAATCTCGTGCTTCGCGTTCTGTGAGCGAATTTTTCATAAATTCGCCCTCTTAATTTACAAAATTCAACTAATTCGCTCCGGTCCCCATTCTTGTTCTATGTGATTTAGGTCAAAATACTAATTTAATGTATTACAATTATTAAATTAATAATAAATTTTAATTAATAATAAAGTCTACGAATAATCTAATGATAAAGAATAATTAAGTTATTAGATGCAAAATAACATTATTCTATTTTTTTTCTTTATTTTTAAACGAAGAATTTCTCAAAAATATACATCTAGATATACGATTCGTTTAAATCCAAGTCGACATCTGTGGATTTTTTTGTTTTTTTTTATATTGAAAGATGGGGTGGGGGCAAGGTAGAGTGTCTAATGACCAACTCGATAGACCCTCATCGGTGGGATCATAAAATTCCTGACTGTGCCTGAAACACTTCTTGGAATCAAACTTAACTAGACTAGTATAGCGGCCAATTACCAAGTCCCAATAAAAACTCCAAAATTTGAACTCTCAACTTGAAAATGGGGAGTAAGACCGGTACCTTAATAGACCACCCTATTTGGTGGTGACAACTGTGAATTATTTGTACGATTCCTCCGATTTTAATTCAACGCGTTTTCTAAGTGCCCAACAACCGACGTTCAAAGACTGGTTTACACATCACCATCTCTACGCGGTTAAGCATTCTGATCTATATAAAACCCACTTACCTAAAGCCGCATATAGCTACCCACACCCACGTAGAGAGAGAGAGAGAGAGAGAGAGAGAGAAACCATGCGGAATTGGGATTTCCCTTCCTATTCTTCCAAGAAAACCCACCAGCGTTACCAATTTTCTGCGACCTTTTTCGATCAATTTCTCCTATAATGGAGAGAATGCTATGCATGTGGAGAATTAAAGAAGCAAGAGGGAAAGGGAGATAGATCTGCAGAAAATTGTTGGTATGGGCTTCTTGGGAAGGAGGGTTTTGGTGAAATGGTAAAGAAATCCTTCCCAAGTTCTCCCATACCGATGATTTCCTGCGGTTCCTCCCCTTCCCTACCTTGTCGTGTTGAGCCTTCATCTGATTTCGCCACACATATGGTAAAAATGTTTATAATATAATCTTAATTTGTTACTTCCGTTTATTTGCAAGTACAGTTGATTATGATTTATAAGTTATAACTATTGGTATGAGAAAGCATGTATGCTAGGGATTTAGTCTTGTTTTGTTTTATTGTTAGATGTCTTTGCTCTACTGTAAGTGAATACTATCGGCTAGTTGTTTTGGACAATGAATGGTGTGTAAGGAAAAAATGGACAACCAAAAAGGTTTATGTCATGTTGAAGATTTCATGATTTACGGGATGAATGATGTTAGTCATGACATAACTATGAATTCACATGTATTTCACCCTCCAAGTATGGGTGCTTTCTTCTATCAACACATTCAACAACAATGGAACTTAAGTATCAATGAGAGTGGAAGCTCTTATAGGCATTTTGTCCGTGTAAGGTAGTCCTTATAGGTCGAACCATGTAAATTTGTGTGCCCTTCTCCCGGTTCAAATTACGCTATCTTCTCATATGAAATTTATCACAATATCAGGGCAAGTGATCCTTGTTGAGTTTCGTTGGCTTTGTTGCTATTTCCAAGCTCATTGGTTTAGTCCATCGCCTTAAATCCATTGACTTCATGACTTACATCATGCATCTTGTATATTACGAGATTTTTAAATCTTCAACACGCTCCTCAGATATTTATTTGGCCATGAGCTACAAAATAGATAGAGGGGTTAGAGATCCCTCCGACATTAAGCTGGTGAAGGCCTTTTGATGTTTAAGTTCTCCCTCGTTAATTCTGCAATCTTAACCCTATTAATAGTAAAATTTAGCATAAGTTAAAGATGAAGTAAAGGTTGCATTCTCGTGAAAGATTGACATTTTTCTTTCATGCTTTATCTTCCTTTTGCAATGGAAGGTAAAATCATCAATTAATTGGTGTGTCATCATTGGTTAGTGTGCCAATAATCAGTATGGTGGGTCTTAACTACAAATATAGATTCTCTCATAATATTACTACAATCATAATTATGAATATTGTGATTAAAAAAATAAGTTAAGAGAGTAAATTATGATTAATAAATATCTGAGGGGGTGAAGGTGTAATTAGGTTAGGTAGAAACAGGTACAGAAGAAAACTTAGGGTATCAATGGAGTTTGGTATGAATGGATAAAGAAGAAAAAAATGACAAAAAAAGGAAAAAAAATAAATTAAAGGTGGTTTTGGTTGATGATTGTCGGCGGTATGAAGAAGTAAATCAGAGATGAATAAGAGAAAATCGAGAGAAAAGAAGAAAAAAAAAAAAGGGTGGGGAAGAAGTCATGGGCTTCAGGAGTGATCCAACAGTGAAAATGGTTCTAATTGTTATCAAAATTGAGTATGTTGTTCGTGGTATTGTGAATTTTGATGATTTAAATTCAAGAATAGGTATGTAGAGTAATTACTTGATTGTTTAATATGTCTATTATTCATTAGTCTCAATCTTCTAGTAAAATATCACAATAATGACCTAATATATGAGTTTACAAAGCTGGAAAAAAATTTTGTCCGTAGAACACTTTGATACATTGTACGAATTCGCTATATTTAGGGGTAAGGTCCCATTAACGGGGATGATGCACAAGTACCAACTCTCAATTGCTATTCATACCCTATTTATACATGCCAATTGCTTTTACTTTTGTGTTGTTACTGTGACTTGTTTGATTTGTTATATTCACAATTAAAAAGCATCTCTTCTTCACTTCTTCAAATTATTGAAAAATTAAGAGGAATGAACATTTCCAACTTAAATTCTCTCAATTTAGTAGGTGCATGATTATAAGAGGGTGTTGGGTTCGATAGGGTGCTTATTTTAAGAGAGATTTGTATTTCATACTTGCATCCTAGTTCACAGTGTTTTATCCTTCAAATTCAATAATTTTGTAGCTCGTGACCAATGTTACTTGGATTTTGGGTTGCTTTAGTATGTGGTACAAGTACGAGTATGTAGTTCGACACTTTCTTAGATACGTGGTACGATGGGAGACTCAATTGGTATAGTGTTTTGGGTCGCAATTTGTTTTGGAATTGTTATCTTGGCCGTTTTTATTACTATACAACATTACATATCAAAGAACATCCACAAGTATCAAGTCAGTTATCGTTTATCTGACATTTGTGTCCAATTATCTTATTATCTAAAATAATATATAATTATAAATCTATATACATGTAGTCATTAAATAGAGGTTAGTTTTCCATAAGTATCCTTTTTCATTACGATGAAATGAAGATGTTTATCTACTTAATTGTTTTTGTTTGTTGGTGGTATTCATGACTAACAAACTCATCACCTAAGATGGTGAAAATTGCTTTCAAGAAAAAGTAGTAGTTTTTATAAGCTGCATTTTGCAGTATGTGTAACGTTTTGAAGAGCATAATAATTTAGTGGATGTGGGATAACAAATGCTTTTTCTAAAATTGGAGATAGGCATTCTAAGGGAAAAAGTTTTTATGTGGAAGTGGGTTTGGTGATAATTTAAACAAGATATTATAGCTGGATTGAATTTTTGTCCATGTTGTAGCATCTTATTATTGCAAGTCATGTAAGAAAAAGTCATGTGAGCAGGCATGTGACCATTTAAATGATCATCTGCAAGCCATGTGACTTTTTCTCGTGTGGAGTGAAATGGTAAGGTCTTCACATTGCAAATGTGTGTCGCAATCTTCTTCCTTATCGAGGATCCAGTTAGACAGTTGATTTACTCTTGGCACCTTTTTTATATTTTTAATATCTCATCTGTTAAACACGAACAAAGGGCAAGGTTATTGTTACAATTGTTTGGTTGTTTCCATGGCAATTTCAAACAGTTTGTTAAGTGATAGCAATGTGAAAAGTCATGGAAGCAACAAAAATGGCATGAGCAATATGGTCGTCCTTAGGTTGATGCTTCTCTTTTCTTCACTTATTTTCCTTCCAAATTTTCATTGTTGAACACCTGAAAGTTGCAAATGATAGGTGTCAATAAATTTGCCTTTTTTTTTTCCTACCAGCACGTAGTTCCTAAATTTTCTTCCCTCGGAAAACATGATTTCCAAATCCAGGATTTTAAGGACTATGGTTTTTGTAATCACAATTCTTTATACAGATAGAATCACGTTTGACTTTATTGTAATTGTTGTAGTGATGGGTTTTCAAAACATGATTTTAATTATGACTTCAAAATGCGATCCTTTTAGTATAAAATTTTGGATTGGAAAAAGTACTGTTGTTGACTTTACCAAGTGTGGAGATATAATAATAACTTTGATCATAAAAAAGTTAAAGAAGGCATGGATTTGGATTGTATGTTCTGGCTCTTATTTGTAAAGGAATACTTCTCATCTGATAAGTGTGAATCAAGTCTTTAATTTGATTTTTTCAATATAATACGGAATTTGAGCTAATTTCTGGTATATGAGAAGGTAAAACTGCAGTAAATATGTCTTTCTTGGCACTCACTGTCCCAGTTTCATGATCACTATTATTGTTTCCAAAGTGCCCATAAAAAGTTGGCATTCTTAAACTGATTCAGGTTGTTTTTTTTAAGAAATGTGGTGATTTCCATGTAACAATGGCGCCATGGGAGCCATCTCAAAATGCTTCGAAATCATTAGTCTTACTGTCATATAATTGTTGTCGATTCTGTTTGCATATACGATTTGTGGATGGTCATAGGATTTGGTATTGAGTTGTGAAAAGGATTCTTAGCTTGTATATTCTATCAGACAGTACTTTCCTTCTTGTGGTTGGCGTTGGGTCCTTGGACTTTTGTTAGTTAGGCTGGTTGCAGGTGATATCCAATAAATACAGGGATGTAGGGGAATGGGAATCACAAAGCAGCTGATAAATTTGTTTATGTATGCATATCTTTGAGTTGAAGTTGCTACAAACTCTGACTTGCTGATGTCTTGAAGCTTTGCTTCATGAAGATCTTCAATTCTTGAAGTACCCCAGGAAGACTCATAGTGTGTCTTTGGCAACTATTTTGATCATATATCTTAAGTATGAAATCTGTTCATGCTGTTTAGTGTTTTGGGCAATTTGGGTGGGTAGGTTTCGAAATCTGGGTTTTGGGTACTGGAAATTAGCAACATTGATTATCCACCGAACCATAGTGGATTTATAGGTTAAGGCTGAAACTTCTGCTGTCCATGAGAAATGGATTGCCCATGATGATTGGATAAGAAACTTGCTGAATGTTTAACATGGAGCCACTGATTTGTGAATGGGATTTTGATTTTCAGGGAGCCAATATCTGCAGTGGATGAAGAAGGAAATGGTTGGGTTTCTAAATTGTAAGATTGTGGTTCTCCTCTATACATGTCTATCTCTTGTTTGTGGGCACACACACACACACACACACACACACACTACCAATTGGGTGGATTGGTAGTGTATAGATTTATTGATATTAAGGTGGGAATAGTAGTTATGATAGTAACTATTAAGGGCATGTTTGGTTAAGGTGTATAAGTGGGAAGAGAGGGTTGGCTTGATTGAAATTAGTTGGAAGACCCTGTAATCCTTATTTGGCCAGGCTTTTTGAGTCCTGTACAAGAGAGGGATTTATTGTTGGCCCGACATGAACAGGGGCTACAACCTCAGGGGCTTGTTTGTTTAATGGATTTGGGAGGATATATAAAAGTGGGTTTAAGTAAAATAGTTCAATGGACCACTTAATCTCATGTTTGATTAAAGCTTTTAAACTTGGGATTAAGATTCCGGCCTGTAATCGGCCCGGAAGGCTAAATCCATGAATATGGGTTTCAATAAACTCTTGTGGCATGTTCAGATGGTTTTTCAAGGGGGGATTGGATTGCTTTTTGTAAACCTTTCTCAAACTCGACCTCTTTTTTTGTACATGAGATTAGTAAACAAATTTTATTCATACCTTTGTAGCATAAAAATATATGGGATCCACATATTAATAATAATTATAACTAAAAATTATAATATAATTGATTAAATTGTCTATTGTTTAATCTAATTTATATCCATGTTTGTTTAAGTTCAAAGAGGGGAATGGTTGGGGTTTGGGGGAGTGTAATGATTTATTAGGGATATAATTGTCATTTTACCTATTTATCATGAGTAGACGTGAAACGCACTCCACCCATGGGTTCGGTGAACCCCATGTATGTGGGTGTTGCTGACATTATTTAAAACTGGCCAGGATTTGAATTTAGGTCTTAAATTTGTAAACAAATATAGGTATGACCGGTCCATTGAACCATTTTGGTTAAACTCTTTTTAACAAACCCCCAAACCCAATAAACAAATAGGCCCCGACGGTGGGTTTGAAAGAGATCTTTTATCCCTAATTTGCTCAATTAGAGAGGATTAGATATGGCAAAATTTAGTTAAATATATAACAAATGTTTGGTTATAATTATAATTAATTTGTAGATTCCACGTGTATTTATATTATTTACCAAACAAAGAATTTGATATGATTTACATATAAATTAGTTTACTTGAAAAGCAATCCGGTCCTAACATTTTAAAACCATCCAAACATGCACTCAAGTATATTGGATTTAACTAAACTCATAAAAATTTGATAAAACTGGAGAGAAAATGTCATCAATTATGTTCCAATAGTATTAATATTTTAAAAAAGTCGATGCACTTTTTTAAAACATTTTGTCTTGACCGTATAATCAAATTGGGTGGGTCCCATGTTTAAGCCGAATAAGGTTTTTTAATCATGGATTAAAAATCATTAGTCAATATCTTCATTCTCGACCCACTGCTTTAGATTGGATTGAGTAATTAAATTAAATCCAATTTTCACCTCAAAACTAATCCAAATTAATACAAGAACAATGACATTAATAGGGAAGAAAACATCTAACAATAGTATTAATTAAGGTGTAGATAGTGAATTAGGTTTTAATCTAAATAATGTGACACGCCATCATGGTTATTTCAAAAATCTCTTGACTATTAAATTTAATATAAAAAGTCGATGACAGAGTAGTGTAAGTTCCGATTATAGCCTTTATCTCTTAATTGACCTACTTGGTTGAAGGAGATAAGGATTCCACATCCCAACTACCAAGACCCAATAATAATGGTTTCACATGCCCTTCTCTGTACATATCTACTTATTTAATTCCCACCTACTCTTCCCTCAACTACCGCAATCTTATCGTTCAAAAAAAAAAAAAAAAAACTACCGCAATCTTGACCATTCACCTTGATCTTATCCTCAGAAGTCTTGGTTTCCCAGGGGGAGAGAGAGAGAGAGAGAGGGTTGGGGCAAAGGGATATGGAGCTGGGGGAAGCTAGAGGTGTGGGTGGTTTGGCAAGGAAAAGAAAATTTTTGATGATTTTGGTGTGTTTAATCTTTGCCAATTCCACCCATACCACTGGTTTCCCAAAGTTCATCCCTTTTCCTTCCCACCCTTCAAAGCAATCAAACCCATCATGAAAGAGAGAGTGTAGATATATGTGTTTGTCTATATATCTATATATATGTAGAGAGAGAGAGTTTAGAGAGAGAGAGAGAGAAGGGGAGAGAGGGAAAGGGTGACAGATCTACAGGAAGTTTTTGGGGTGGGGTGATTGGGGAGGAAACCCTTTGGGGGGACTGATGGAGAAATCCTTCCCTATTCCACCCATCCCGATGATTTCCTGCGGTTCCTCCCCTTCCCTTGCTCTCTCCTGCTTAGATCTGGAGTCTATGGTGCATCTGGAAGGTATGATAGTCTTCTTTCTATGCTTAACTGTAATTTATGGTTCCTTCTTGTTATATTATTGTTGAGGATTAAGCTACTCCAATGTTGTAAAAGGGAATTAAGAAAGACATTTTTTTTCTTTATCTTTACTAATACAGATGATTTTTCGGTTATCAATCTCCTCTTTTATTTGGTACGAGGTTGACTACAGGATTGAAATTTATTTTTAACCTAGTTTTACTCAAATTTAAATTTGAGTTGAGATTTGAGGATTTTAACAAGGGTTGGAGAAGGGGTTAGTTTGAGTTATTCGTAAATCTTGAATACATTCAAGTAGAGTGAACAACCTTGGTGCTTAAATGAATGAAAAGGAAGAATAGATAAATCCTGGGGGCTATATGAGAATACAGGTATTTGGTTGCTCTCTCTAAGAGCGATTCCAGGCTGTTCGGTATTAAGCCCTTTTAGCTATTTTGGCGAGCAAAATTATAAAATTGGTGCTCCAACGCACTAGTCAGTCTCCTCGCTGGAGGTCTTCATCTTAGTCAGATCTGGAGAGGTCAATTGTTCGGCAGTTGTTGCTTGGGTCTCTCTCCCTTCAGTCGCTTTGCCTGAAGTCTTCCTCCAATCTCTCCAGTTCTGCCCCATTTCTGCATTGTGAATCGGACTTCCTTCATCCTTCATGTGTGTCTTCTTTCCTCCGATATAAGTTTTCTTTTGCTTTCTGTGATTGCGAGCCACTGGTATCTTTCGTGGAAAAGAACTACGTATTGCAGAGCTCTTCTCAGTATTCTTCTCAGTATTGAATTTTTTCATTGCCATAGCAGCAATAGCTAACATCTCCAACTCATCATCAGAATCAGAATCATCAAGAATCATCATTAGACTATTACGAGCCATAGCAAAAAAATATGAATGTAATACCAGTAAAATAAATTTGAGATATATGAGAATGAGAAGGGGGAGGTCTTATTTATACATTTTCAAAAAATATGGCCGTTGAAAATATGACTGTTGTAAAATTTAAAATTTGATGATGTATCATGACATGTTATAATGCTCTGTTATCATTATGACGTTTATGTGTTACGTCACTTGGTATTTTTAAATTATATTATTGAAAGTTAATTAAAATTAGTTGAAATAATTAGTAGATAAAATAGAGAGCGTGGTTGGAGTGAATTTTAAAAAATAGTTAATTAAAATAGAGAATTTAATATTTAAATATATTTTGAGTAATTATTTTACTTAGTGTGGTCGGAGATGCTCTACCTCAATCAATATGAACCATCAATATGAACCACTAGCGTGGAATCCAATAGGATTCGTAGTAGGTGAACGGTCGCTGAAGCAACAAAAATAGCTTTGTTACTGTCTCACTTGGAATGAGTTTTTGTAATTGTTCAAAAATTTAAAATTGGCCCAAAAGTTGTCAAGAAGGTGAAGGATAACGTTGTTGGAAATTTAATTTGTGATAAATATAAACCATTATGAATTTTGACCGTTATTTGGCTTTTTAAAAAGTGAGCAGTAGCGATGCTCTTTCACGATATCCAACACCCGGAAAGGACATGGAACGCGGTTTTCCAGGCGCTAGTGGTGGTCCAAAGATACTATTCCCTGCTTCCCACTCATATTTAATAAAAGGGTTAATGCACCGGTAGTCTTTAAAATATGAAGCTTGTTGTATTTTAGTTTTTACTATTTTAATTATACTAGTTTGATTTTTAAAATATTAAATATGTTTTTATGTGGTCTCTAAAATAGATAATGTCTGAATTATTAACTGTTTTAAATTATAAAGGGTTAATTGCACCAGAGGTTCCTAAAGTATGAAATTTGTCTTATTTGTTGTCCATAATATTTCAATTGCATTATTTTAGTCCATGAAGTATTGAATATGTTTTTATATATGGTCTCTCAAGCAGGCAAAATTCAGATTGTTAATTATTTTTTATCATAAATTTATCACGTAATACTTAAATATAGATAAAAAAATAATTTAGATAACTATTAACCAAATTTTTATTCAAATTTTAGTTAAATAACTATTTAAAATACACAGTTTTAATTATAAGATGTCCAAATTTTAGTTAAAAATTATTCATATTACACATTTTTTTTTTAAGAGCTACCCAAATTTTGTTTAAAAGCTATCAAAATTATTTTTTGTCCATATTTAGATGTTACGTAACAAGTTTATAATAAAAAATCGTTACCAATATGGACATTGTCTGTTTAAAATATAATCTAGAAACATATTCAATATTTTAGGGACGAAAACGAGACAAATTTTATATTTTGGGGAACTTATAATGTAATTAACTCAATTATAAATTTGTCATATAATACTTAAATATAGGTAAAAGAATTATTTGGGTAGAAATTGACTAAAATTTAGATAGCTCTTGATAAAAAATTTGTAATTTGTGTAGCACTTAATTAAAATTTTGATAGTTCATGACAAAAAAATGTGTAATTTGGGTAGCTCTTTGACCAAAATTTAGATACAAAATTTGGTTAAGTGCTATTTAATTTTTTTTTACTTATATTTAACTATCACGCAATAAATTTATGATAAAAAATTGTTAATAATTTGGACGTTGTCTTTTTTAGGGACACCATAAAAATATATTCAATACTTAAGGGAGTAAAATGATGTAATTGAAATATTAGAGATCAAAATGACAAAATTTACATACTTTTAGTGCAATTAACCCTTAATAAAATAATAATATCATATCATTATCGTTATATAATATATTAAACTGTAATTTTTTTTACACATTCTTATTTTTTTATTATTTAATAATTAAATAATTGTTATTTATTAATTTCAAATTTCTTTTTGTTTTAAATTTAACTATATTTATAATAGCCTACAAATCTTTATAATAGAACATAAAATTTTTTAAGACATAAAGTATAACAACGGTCAGGATCGTTTAGAATTATGATTCAATGGTTAGTTTCATAATTTATATTTTAAACACATTAAATATTTTAATTATACATTTATATTTTAATTATAAGTAAAACTGTAACTAGAGTAAAATTAAAATTGCATTGTTTAATATACAATACTGTAATATAAACCAGTTACTATTATTTATTGAAGGGGAAATTGGAAGGGGGTACACCAAATTAGACTTAATTGTAAAAAAGTACACAGAAAAAAATGTTGGGTAATTAAGTCTTTAATTTTGATACTTATTTGTATCTAAGTACATTATTTGAATTTCATTGATTTTTTTGTGACATTTTTGTCTTCCATTGATCTATGTGTATTTTCTTTGAAAAAATGGTGCATTAAATTCGTGTATATACTTGTTTGAATATATATACAAATTCAAACAAGTATATATACACACACACACACACACATATATATATATACACACAATTTTATATATATATATATATATATAAATATGTATATATATATACACACATATATATATATATATATGTATATATATATGAGAACTTTAATATTCTATATTTGTATATCCTCCCTTGATTCATGAAAATTTTTTTTGGAAAGTGATTTTGTTTTCAAATTATATTTAATACACTTTTATTCATACGATTTTTTTTTTTGAAAAGTAATTTTATTTTCAAATTAATTTAATATCCGAAATAGTATAATAGTGTAAGAATAAAAGTGTTACACTATTACACTTTTATTGTTACACTTTGTGCATGTGGTAATAAATTCTAAACGGAGATGAACTGTTTTGAATGAAATTATGTGAAAATATATGTTTAACAAAATGTAATAGTACAATATTTTGTGTATATAGCTTGTTACACTGTTATACTTTTATTGTTACATTGTTATTGTTACACTATTACACTATTTCGGATATTAAATTAATTTGAAAATAAAACCACTTTCAAAAAAAAAAAAAAACGCATAAATCAAGGTGCATTAAATATAATTTTAAAACAAAATCACTTTCCAAAAAAAATTCGCATGAATCAAGGGAGGACATACAAATTTAGAATATTAAAGTTCCAAAAAAAATTCGCATGAATCAAGGGAGGATATACAAATAGAGAAATACTATGTATCCCAAATCTCTAACCCAAATCTTCATCCCAAATAAAGGGAGACCATTGGATGAGTGGATCCCATTAACTTTTTTAAATGGGACCCACTAATCCAATGGTTTCCCTTGATTTGGGATGAAAATTTGAGCTGAAGATTTGGGATACATAACATTGCTCATACAAATATAAAACATTAAAGTTCTCATATATATATATATATATACACGAATTTATATATATATAAATTCAAACAAGTATATATATATATACGAATTTATATACGTATATATACATATTTATATATATGTATATATACACATGAATCAAGGTGCATTAAATATAAGAGATTTTGAATTAAATGACCCTAAAGGGGGTATTTAGGCATTTGTATCCATGTAGTGTATTTTTTTCTAAGATATTTTTTAATGTGTACTTTTTGCCAAATAACTCTAATTAAGTATACCCACTTCCAAAAACCCTTTTATTGAATGTCAAATTGATACCGTGGGCTTGTAAAAACCCAGCCCGTGTCTTTGGTTCTTGGTACTTAATTACATCAAAACGCGTAAAGTGATGAGTGATGAAGCTTTTTGTAACTTTATATAATGGAAGGAGCCAGATGCAGGAGGAGAGAGAGAGAGAGAGAGACAGAGGGTAAGTGGGAAAGGGAGATAGAGCTTGGAGAAGCTAGAGGAAGTGGGTGTGTTGGCAAGAAAATATACTGTTGTTGAATGGTAGTTATGACATGGATTATTTGGTCCTCCTGCCTACTCCCCCCATTCCTGTGGTTTCTCAGGTTCCTCCTTTTCCCTTCCTCCTCGCCTGACCAATACCCATTTACATTTTCACAGTGATTGACACACACACACACACACACACACACACACACACATATATATAGAGAGAGAGAGAACAGAAAGGGGAAAGGGAGGTAAAACTACAGGAAGCCGTGGGAATGGGGTTCTTGGGAAGGAAAGATGGTTTGGAAGTGAGAGAGAGAGAAATCAAAATCCTTGCCAAGACCACCCATTCCTATGATTTCCTGTGGTTTCTCCCCTTCCCTGATATTTGGCTATGTGGATCTGCTGGGTTTATTATGCTGTATCCTATGGTAACATCTTCTATCTATTTCTCCTATTTCTAAAATTCTTCAGGCTTCTTATGATTTATATATCGTTGGTTATGATTTGCTTGCATGGTGGACAAATTTTGTCGTGAATGTTTTTGTTAGATCTGTATATGTTCTGGTTCATTGAAGTAGGATCACCTCCGCAGTAAGATCTTGAACCAACGGGTATTTGGTCTATGATTTTTTTTTTTTGTAAAAGCAATCTCGAAGATTTTGCTTTCTTGAGATTAAAGTGAAAATTAGAACAAGTACAATATGAAAAATCTATTTTGTTAATAGGTCCAGATGTGATCTTTATGGGTCATTAAGGAGTATTTTTTTTTCTTATCTTGATCTTCAATAGATCATGTATATGTTTTTAAGATTCTTTTCTTCTTTTAATTTCTCTCTCATTTCACTTCCGTACAACTATTTCTCTCCTCTACTTTCCATTATCTTCCATTCTATTATTTCTCTCTCCTCTCTTTCGTCCCACCTTTTCTCTCTTCTATCTATCCTTTTAATTTCTCTCTAACTCTAACATTCTTAATTTATTCCTCTCTCTCTCTCCTCCATCTTTTATAGAGTCTATTACCTATATACGGCAGATTTATAACATAATTATCAAAATACAGCGGTTTTGAATTTAATTATTAATCTACGACACTTTTTGAAAGCGGAATCAACAAATCCACTTTTAACAATAAAAATGGAATTTACAAATCCACTTTTAACAATAAAAACGGAATTAACAAATCCGCTTTTAGTAATAAAAACGGAATTAACAATTTCTCTTTTAATGATTAAAAAAAAAGAAAAAAAAAAAGAAAACGTAATCAAAGAGTACGCCTTCTCACAGTACACATGTCCGACATCATTTTCACTGTCAAAGGTGTCAAATGGGTCTTTTTTTATCATACATGCAGTGAGTGAATGATATCCTTTGTCATTTTATTTCATTACATCAATTATATTTTTGGTAAAACTATTAGCTAATAAAAACAAAAATTTTATAAATAATAAATATAATAAAATAATGACATGAAAATCACAAATAAAATAGTGCTTATACTAGTGGCGATGGAACTTGTAAAAAAAAGAGATCAGCATAAAAAATTAACTTAAAAATCTAACCCTGAACATTTAAAAAATTTTATTTTCATAATTAATATTTTAATTCATAAAAAATATTATCAAATGAACCAAAATTTATTTTGAATATGTTAGATGATATAATTATTTTTTTATTTGATCAAATTGAATTAAAACTCAATTGTACTTTTTTAAAATTTAATAATCAATTTATTTGGATTGTGAAAAATTTATAAACCATAAAATTAAATTCGTCTCAAAATTACGTTACTAAATTATGTCTTGATAAAATTACTGAATCAAGCTTGTTAATTGATTAATATTTAACGATCTCAAAATTATGTCCTAATAAAATAATTGAATCGAGTTTGTTAATTGATGAATATTTAATGAATTTAATTTTTATGTCCTAATACAATAATTGAATCCTAATTGTTTTACAAGGATAGTTTAAATGATCTTATGGAATGAAGTGATGCCAAAATGTGTGCAGTGTGATGCCACAGTGCATTGCTTGAGAGTTGAGACTCAGGAAGACATGTGCACTGTGTTGGTGTGAGAAGACGTACTCATTCATTACGTTTTTTGTTTTTATTTTTTATCATTAAATGCGGAATTGTTGATTCCGTTTTTATTGTTAAAAGCGGATTTGTTGATTCCACTTTTATTGTTAAAAGCGGATTTGTTGATTCCGTTTTCAAAAAGTGCCGTAGATTAGTAATTAAGTTCAAAACTGCTGTATTTTGGTAATTATGTTATAAATCTATCGTATATGAGTAATAGACTTATCTTTTGTTTCACTCTTTCTCTCTCATCTCTCTTCTCATATCTCTTCTCGTATCTCTCTCATACTTTATAGGGATGACAATATACTAGTAAAAACGAATATTCGTTTAAATCTGTCCTGTTTAGATTGGAGATGGATTATACGTGTTGGATGGTGGATATATACGGATATACCCGTATAAACTCATGTGGAGATAGAGGCATGGATGAAATGAAACTCATCTCTGTCTTGCCTCCTTCTTGTCCCTCCATAATCCGCTAAACCCGTGATAGATATAATTTCACAAATAAGTGGGTAGAATGGTGGGTAGAGTTTGTCTTTGTGATATTATATATATATTCAAAAATCCTTTCGAAATGGTATCAGAGTCATTTGATGGCCTGGATAGTTAACCATTGAATTATATTTATTTCATCTTACTTGTTGATGAATCTTTGATGCTTCAATTAGTAAATTTCTGATAAGTCTTATATTCTTTGCCACCTAAGCCTAGAGAGTCTAAGTTCCGGTGTAAGTTCTTGTGAAAGGCAAAATAGGGGATACATACAACAAATTTAGAGGGTATGAGCACAAGAGGAGTATGTGCAACGAAGTAAAAACTTACAAGTAATTTATAAAGTAGAAAAATTTTAGATTTAAAAATGAGTAGATTATTCAGACCTAATTCCATAGCTATTTCATCTAGATCTTCATTATCTCCTATACCATCAATGGTAAATGAAGAAGAACATGAGTACCAAGAGTCAAAAACAGACTGGACTGAATGGAACATTCCTAGAGTCCCAATAAAAGAAATTTATAAAAAAAGTTGAATCCCGACAGCTTTCAAGTTAGAATTACGAGTAAAAACAATTGAACAAGTTTATGCTCTTACAAAAGAATAAGAAACTTGCTAGTTACTAAGTAAAGAAGCTATTAAAAAATATAGATCAAAAGGATATAAAAACCTTGGTTTGATTCAAGTAGTAAAAAAGTCATTAGGACAAGAAGGAGTCAATTCATCAGTTCTATTATGCTTAAGAGATGTCAGGTTTAAAGAATATGGCACAAGTATCCTAGGTATAATGGAAGTTGGTCTTCATAACGGACCAATATACTTTAATTGTTTCCCAAATTTTAAATTAAGTCTAGGAGATCCCAATCTGTTAGCAGCTTTAACCTTAAGTATAAAAATTTTGGGTCAATTTGCTTAATATGACAGATGGTAGTCAATCAATAGTATTAATCAATAAGATTTATTACAAATGCATAACAACAAACCTGAATGTTCATACATTAAGAAAAGTCCTAAAGATAAAATTTTGTTAATTCAAGGTAGTACCAATGAAGCAAACATTCAAATACCTAAAAGAATTCACTGGAAAGATGTTGAGCTTCCAGAATGTTGGATGCTTGAAAATGAAAGTTATAATCAAGATAGCCAAAATACTTCAGTAAACTTAGAAGGTATCCAACAGTTTTTTGATGGATCAGTAAGAATCTCATTTGAAAGTACAAGATCTAACAGATCTAGTAAACCACTTCAAATTAATGAAGGAAAAAAATCTGAGTCATCACATTTTAGTTTAACTAGAAGAGATAAAGATTTAGCTAATGAATTAGAAAAAGATTTAAGTTAAAAAGAATTGATACTTTCTCTTCAGAAATTAGTAAACCATGTTACACTCTACAATCACGGTTTCAGGAAAAAGAAGATGATTTTACACAATCTCCTTCTGTTACTGACCTGGAGAGTAACCCCTCAGTAAACAAATAATTACTTACAATTAGTAAATCAAATGATTTGTTTATAATTGATATAGAAAGGTTATATGATGAATTCAAGTTTAAAGAAAATAAACCTAAAAGACGAGAATTTAATAGTAAATATAGCGATAGCAAACAACAAAGAATATTTGAAAAATGGACTAAGTTTATGAATGAAATAAGATATGAAATATATTTCTTTGATTACTTAGAAAACTATTACAAATCAGTCAAAATAGTAACAAAACACAAATGGAAAAATGAAGATGCTGCCACAGTGTCTTCGAGTCATCCTCCAATAGAAACCTTGTTAATCAGCCATAAGGATTCTGAAGTCAAAGCCTCACCATTCAAATTACTTTCAGGAACTGAACTTGAAAAAAAAATAATTGAGCAAAATAACTTTATTAATTAATGTCTAACAACAATTGGTAAACAGTTAGATAAAATTGAAACTAAGATTGATGAAATCAAACCATCAATAAGTAAAAAATTAGAAAAATATCTGATTCAACTACCAAAAGATAGAAGTAAACTTGGAATCTCAATAAAATATAGTAAAAGACTTCAAAAAATTGGAATCTCAATAAAAGATAGTACACCAGTCAAGCAGCCCTCAGAGTGGTCTTCCTCAGAAGTCCAGACATTACAGACAAAGAAAATCACATTCTCCTCTAAGGATTCCAGTAAAGCACAAAAGAAGAAGTCATCTGAACTAATTGAGTTAGCACAGAAATTACTCCAGCAAGCTGTCAACCAAAAAGGCGACCGCTCTTCTGTATTGTCATAAGCATCAGTCAGCCCGTTTTTGGATCCATTCCAAGATACCCAAGACCCCAATGATGTTTATGATCTATCAAGTCTATGATTATCATCACTATGTATAAAAGACTTCAATCACTACTTTCTTCACTTAAAGAAAGAAAAGCTGTCTTTTACACACTCCGATGGAATCATCCAGCAACAAGGCCACTTTTCACCAAAAAGCAGTCATCAGTCAATCAGTTAATTAACTTTTCCACTGAAAGCAGATTTTAGCCAACATTCGAAGCCTAAGAGTCACATGCTTCTGCATAAAATCAGCATTTACCAGGGTAAAAAAAATTCACTTCACCTTTTCCACCGAAAAGTGAAAGTGAAAAATGTCTTACCCAAGTAAAAAATAATTCACTCAAGTAAAAACAAGTTATTTGAATTAAAGCAACACCAAAAGTCAAAAGAGAAATCATTTCAGAGATTCTCTTTAGAAATTCTTACACCTATATAAGGATTTCAGTAATTCTTAGCAAGAGGAGACAACATTTGGCCAACACCAAACTACTCCAATATTCTCTCTTATCTCTTATTGTATCCAGTCTTCATACGATGCATAAGAAGATTTTCTTTCAGTAAACTATTTGTAAGTTAATTTTAGTTTTATATTCTTCAATCTTACATTTGATGTCTTCCACTTTCGAAATGGTATCAGAGCCATTTGACGGCCTGGATAGTTAACCATTGAGTTATATTTGTTTCATCTTACTTGTTGATGAATGTTTGATGCTTCAATTAGTAAATTCCTTATAACAATTTCGAAAACAGAAGACATCAAATGTAAGATTGCTTTGACTTCTGGTGCTGCTTTAACTCAGGTAACTTGTTTTTATTTGAGTGAATTGCTTTTTACTTGGGTAAGATGTTTTTCACTTTCACTTTTCGGTAGAAACGTGGAGCGAATTCCTTTTACTCTGGTAAATGCTGACTTTATGCATAAGCATGTGACTGCTGGGCTTCTGATGTTGGCTAGAATTTGTTTTCGGTGAAAAAGCTGATTAACTGATTGACTGATGACTGCTTTTTGGTGGAAAGTGGCCTTATTACTAGACGATTTTATTGGGGTGTGTAAAAGACAATTTTTCTTTCTTTAGGTGAAGAAAGTAGTGATTGAAGTCTTTCACACATAGTGATGAGAATCATGGATTGAATAGGTCATAAGCATCATTGGAGTCTTAGGCATCCTAGAATGGATCCAAAGACGGGCTGACTGATGTTTGTGACGATACAGAAGAGCTGTCATCTTTTTGGCTAGCTGCTTGCTGGAGTAGTTTTTGTGCTAACTCAATTAGCTCAGATGACTTCCTTTGTATTTTATTGGAACCCTTAGAAGAGGATTTGCTTTGATTTGCCTGTAATGCCTGGACTTCTAATGAAGACACTCCGAGGGCTGGCATAACCTACTTGACTGGTGTACTGGTGGTTGTTCCTGTGACCTTGATTAGAGTAGGAACTTTGACTGGGAACTCTGCTTTGACTTGGGCAATCATACGGTGGTGATCGAATCTTGGCCACCATTTGAAATAATATTGTCGAACAACTGTGTTTGCTATGATATTGTAGTGCCACTTACAGATCTAAGGAACTTTATATTTACTCATAAATAATAATAATATAGGAAACTGAGACTCATGTTGACTAACCTTAAAACAATAAGAGAAGTGACTTGATCATGAAGATCATCTGGAAGGATTTTAATTATGGGGTTGTGAACTTGCCACCACTACAAGAACTAGAAAGGAATTTGACTTTTGAAATCTTTGCTACATTGTATGAACTAGGAATGAGCGTAAGATTCATCCTGATAGAGTATCAGTTTAAAACATGACTCTTTGTAGTCATAATAGTTAAACTGCTTAATGTGACCTGGAAGATCTCTGAATGAAGAAGGGTGAGATCCCCACTCTTTAAATGAGATAAACTTTTGTATGTATAGAGAATGATATACTATTTTACTAGGATTATCCCTATTTGGGATAGGCTTGATAAATATTGACTGGGTATGAAATAAAATATCTTGGTAGAACTGCAAGGTCTTTTCATGGTCTAGTGGGACAAAAATTCATCCAAGTTCTAGATAAGCATTGACTAGGTCTATTGGGTTGCTTAGATGAGCCTGAGCTGGTTCAATAGTGAATATGTTTTGGACTGTTGGCTTTAATACATATTCGGTTCTTGGACCTTGGTATGTTGATTTGGATGGGTAAGGGTTGGTTAGTTGACTAGGCTTTACTGAGGATATAGGTTGGGCTTGGTATGGGCCAAACACAACTTGTTGTTGGGCTTGGTAAAGGCCTGTTATTGTGTTTGGGTTTACTAAGGAGGATTAGTAAGTTGGTCTGACTGAGCTACCAAGGATTTAGTAACGGTTTGCTATTTCTAGATGTGGTAAATGACTGGGCTTTGGATTTGGGCTAGGTAAGGTTAATTGTTATCCTTCTCGGGTTTTTTGGATGAAGTGGTAGGTTTATTAGCTTTTCTGTCCGCCATGAGGTTTCTGTAGAAATTCACGGGTTAGGAAATCAGGGATGCAATTATTACTGCCTTTAATATATTCGATATCAAAATCGAAAATAGTTAAAATAGATTGTCATCTAACAAAAATTTGCTTACTGGCAATGTTTTGTACATTTTTTTACAAAACATATTTTGTTGATTTATAATCAACTTTGACTAAAAATTTCTGATTTAATATAACATCTTGGAATTTTGAGATACACAGTACAATAGATAAGATTTCTTTTTTAATTGTGCTATAATTGCTTTGTACTTTGTTCCAGATTCCAGAGTGGAAATGAATAATTTGTTCTGGGAAGTATGGGCTGACTTTTTAAAGAAGGATACCATCGAAACCAATGTCGGAGTCATCAGTCTGAATGATTTTGAAAGAATTTACTGGGGAAATACCAACACAAGGCAAAGTCTTAATATATTTTTTAACTTGTTTAACTATGGATGTATGAACCGAAGACCAAAGAGGAGAATTTGTTTTGAGTCTGTCATACAGAGGTTTGATTGTTTTTCTGACATTCTGGTAGAAGTCTGAAACATAGTTTAAAAACCCTAAGAATCTCTGTAACTGAGTTTTGTTTGTAATCTCATCAGGGAACTTATCTGCAAATTGGATTGATCTGTTGATGAGAATGATGGTTGACTATTGGATATTATATCCAAGGAATTTGACGGAGGTTTGAAAGAACTTAATTTTACTGGATTCTGTCTAACTATCTCTGATAAGACATTAAGATGTTTTCAATGTTCTTCTATAGACTTGGAGAAGATGAGGATATCATCTATGTAGACTATAGAGATATGACTTATTGGGTTAAAGACTTTATTCATTATATTTTGAAATTCACTAGGCACATTTTTCAATCCAAAGGGCATTACATTCAATTCATAATGTCCAAAAGATGTGGTAAATGCAGTTTTATATCTGTCTTCTAAGGATATTTGGATCTATCAAGAGCCACTTTTTAAATCAAATTTTGAAAATATTACTGAATTGCTTAATTTTTTGATTAAATCCTGTTTATTTGGAATTGGGTACCTGATCCATTCCAACACAGAATTTAAAGGCTTATAATTGATGGCTAGCCTTGAGAATCTTCTTTCTAATTCTGCATTTTTTATTACATAAAAAGTTGGACATCACCATAATGTAAATAATATCACAAAGACACAAACCTCATCTATTCTCCCATCTACGTATTAGTAGATATATATAATATCACAAATTCCACCCACGTAAGCATATTTTTTTTGGCAAAGAATAATAACTGGGTGGGAGGGATGGAAGGTGGGGTTTGTGTCTTTGTGCCCACTTATTAATAAATATATATAATCTATACTACTTCTAAAAGCACCAAAAATTTTTGATTGACTAAACTAACTTTAATAAAATGAAAAATTTCACTTGAATCCCAAGTCCTAACCTCTCATATCCTGTTACATCTACGTTAGTTTTATTCAGAAAGCCAAAACGCTCCACTCTTCAATTCATGCATTAATTAGCACTAGCAACTGTCTCGCTCTTTCTTATTCACTCTGGCTCCCCCCATTGCTTACTGTCTTTGCTCACCCTCAAAATCCCAAAACTCTCCCCCCGATCAACAACGACGGCAACAAGCAAGGATAGTAAGACCAGCTGTGGTAGCAAAGGCGCCGTTCTCTCTCAGGTAACTCTATCTTTCTCTCCCTCTTTTGATTCTACAATATCTCGGCCACCCTTTCCCATCCAACCATCAACAAAGGCTATCACCACGACCCACCCCATGGTCGCTACCCTGTTTCTTTCAGCCGCCACCACAGCCCAAGCCCCACTCACTGGCCCACTGCCACCAACCATCGTCACACCAAAACCCTAGCCAATTAAACCCCAATCCAAAACCATTGTCGGACCATCACAACCCCAACCATCAACCAGGGCACACAAGGTGTTCGATAAAATGCTTTTAAGGTTTTGATGATAAAGCAAGCATTTCTATGGATTATTATTGGTAACCATTGCTCATTTTTGTGCAATAAAGGTAACGACTGAGAGTTTTAGCCATCCTAAGGATGAAGGATGAGGACGAACTGTTGAAGGTGCTCAGTGGTGCATCGAAAAAAGGGTGATGCCCATGACTGGAGAGAATTAGAAGGTAAGGACTTCATTGCACTTGATCTTCAATTCTAATTTGTTTAACTAAGCAAGACAGCTTTGCAATCGACTCTAGAGAGAGTTGGTCGTTGGTTTTAGCCATACACACACACACACACACAAAAAAAAAGCCCGCATATTTAGAGGTCTCTATCCTTTATCGACATCTACAATTTTCACTTCTCCTGTTTGAAAATTATCAAAAATAGAAGAGAAATGAAAAAATTGAATGTTTAGGGTTTTTATCGTACAAACCAATTGACCGTTTGCTTACTTCTATAAGTTTCATTTCCTCTCCCTTTACTTTTCTTCTAGACAACATATCATTTATATAAACAAATTTCATAGAGCCATGAGTGAAGAGAAGTGAAAATGGCAGTCAGGGAATTGAGGTAACATTAGCATCACATCATATTTGGATTGTTACTGCACTTTTGTCACCTCTCTCCAATAACTGACAGGTTATTACTTTGCTCACTGTCTATAGTCTCTTCAATATTATATTACTTCCCACTTGGTTAAGAGAAAACAAATAAAAACATAATTGAAATGAATGGTTCAATCGTGCCTAATAAAAATCCCATTGAAGAAAATGAAGTTCTACTAACTTTGCTCCTGTCATTAGTTATTAATTAAAAGAGCTCATTGCAATTTGTTTTTTTTTTTCCCATTAGTGTTTAATTAGTGATGATTTGCATGGAGGAGGAAAATTTTACTTCAATTCTTTGAAGCTCAGGACCAGCAAATCTATTACCAAAGCAGTTGCAGCTAAATGTCATAAATTGGAGAAGATATAACTAATGCAAAACCTACCATCAAATTCTTGGTTTGATAGTGCTAATGCATCAATTTGTGCTGGTGATCTGGCCACAAATTCTTGGACTAGGGTGCCATTAAAATGAAGATCAATTGCATGCGAATTTTTTTTGTGTTGGTGTTGAATTTGATGGCAGGTTCCACCGATCATCAGGGAGATTTTATATGGTGCATTCCTTTATTTCAATCATTCAATCTTTAATTCAGCATTCCATATATATACCCATCAAGGTGTACTGTATTCTAGAAATAGATTTTTTTGGATGTGTGTTTAGCTTAATTTTATTTATGTGAATTGTAGATTAAGATCTGTGTTCAGGTGAACTATTCGATCCTCTTCATCTCCTACATACATAAGACCAGCAAGGTCAGATGACATGAAAATCATAGGGTTTCGAATATTAATATTTACCCAACATCTAACACTGGTATTAATATATTCTTTTGCTTTTTATGCAACCGGCTACGTGGAAATTTCATTGTGCTTGATTTGTTTCAAGTTAATTCTATTCCTCCTGCAATTGGAGGCCAACAATCGAATACAAGTACTCCAAGAATTGGTCTATAAGCGGGTGACTCTTCTCGCGGCAGTGCTAACTTTTTGTGCTTGTGGATGCAAAACATCATAGTCACTATATGCATGACAAAGCAATCACACTTACTTTTGGTATGTTAATCTTGCACTGCCTAGACATGTTGGAAGCATTCTAGATATTGTGACTGTTTTATTTTGTAATCAAAGACCACTCACCCAACCCAATTAAGAAAAAAGAAAGCAAAAATAAAAAATCAAAATAAAATAGTTGCTTTAGAATCCACTAAACTTCATGACTATGATTTTAGATGACTATAAGAAATTCGACGACTTCTAATATAAGGAGATATATCTTATTTGTGAAATTTCCATTTGTTTGTGTGGATTGAAATTCGGAAGAATGTGATTAGTACCCTTATTATTACTGTATGCATGAATATTGAACTTCTGATTTAAAACATTTGCTCTTTCATTTTCCGTCTTACTTTGATGGTGTGGGAGCGGAATTGATATTAGATTGAGAGAGGGGTTTTTGTGTGAATCAAAGTGGAGATAGTAAATGAAATATATTCAAGTTTTTCTCTTATTTGATACATTGTCTAATCAAATGATTTTTGCTTGATAAAGAGATCGATGCTTCTGGTACTCCAAAGGGGGAGAGTTCTACGTGAAAAATGAATAAAGTGGTTTTAAACTATAGTGGTGGCATAGATACCTCAATTGTTGTATCTTGGCAAACTTCTTATTTTGCCCATTTAAAAAGGTGTATTATCCATTATATCCTTCTTTCTAAACTCAATTTAATTTTTACTTAATAATTATTGTAATTGATTTAATTTTTTGTATGATGGAATAAATGTTCAACGTACAAGTAATTCATCATCTACGAAAGGAACTTTAATATTTTATTTAAGTGCATAGAAGAAATAGGTTATGGCAATTGTTTGAATTCTACTGGTTATTCTTTCAGACTTTTTATTTTCTCGTATAGAACCATCATGAGACAGGTCAGAAAATAGTTTATTTCTGTGGATTTTTATCTTGACATGTGTTGCAACTTGCAACTTCACCTATGTTTTGTTTATGACGAAGGAATAGATATTGAAAGCTGAAAGTTTACATTTTAGTGTTGGTCTTCGTTCACTAATTCTTTATTTTCTAACTGGTGTTATTTTCTTGAATTTATATGTTATCAGGGAAATTTTGCAGATTGACTATCTGTTTAGACTACTGGGAATGATGAGAAGAAAGGGAAAGTACAATGGCCCATTTGGATTTGTTTCGAAAAATAATTTTCTTATTTTCAGATTATGTAGAACAATGACAATGTGTTTCAGAAAGTGTTTTGGTACTTAAATCTTGCAAAAAATTTCAATAGTGAGGCTCAAGAGAACATCTAAAAAGATCTCTTGTTCTGTTTTCTCGTCTACTTTCCATAATTTATAAAATATAAAAAAAAAAAGGACCAAAGCCACTTTATAGTTAGAAGTGGAATTTCAATAGATCTTGCCATACCCTTTCCATCAAACGTTCAAGATGGTTTCTCACTCCTCAGACAAGCACAAGGATGCCATAGTCGATAACGAGTGTTGTCCAGTAGCTTTCAATCTTGCATCGCGAGGATCAAACAGAGGAGAGGTAAGTAGACAATATATCTACAATTTTTATACATTTTTTATATGGGTTTATTCTCCTTTGGATTGTGATAGATATTTTGTACAGATCTGAGCACATTGTTTTTACCATGCTAAGATCAATCTTATTTTTTTTTCCCTTTTTGCTGGGTCACTTTTGGATTGTAATTTATGATATTTTTCTTCCATCACTATTGTAGAAATTTTTTATGGCAGCAAGAGTTGATCTCAGTTTGGGTGTCTTCCAAACTAAGATCCTTGTTTTTCTTCTTACAGTTATCCTTTGGTCGTCAATTATTGTATGGTCGACTTGTGCAATTTCTCAATTTCTGCCAAGGTATGTGGGAGTTCAATTTTATTTTGAAATTGTTGGAGTTCAATTCTCTTTCTAAATTTGATGTGTTATGGAATTCAGGTTTATCATTTTTTTGGTCTTAGTGACTTTAGCATGTTAATGTCATATTTAATTTGGCCTTAAGAATTGGAATTTCCAGTCTGATTTCCCAGGAAAAAATAAAATTCAATTTTTATTAAGCTTACTGAGTTGCATAGGTTGTTATAGGGATGGTTTGCAAATTTTGATGGTTAGCCCATATGTTCCACTTCAACTAGAATTTGAGACAGCTCCATTTTACTTTTTTTGGGCCATTTGGATGGAAGGAAATAGCAAAACCTCATTTGACTGGGTGGAAAACAAAGTGCTCAAGCTAAAGAACCTCATGATGAATCTTTATTCTTTTTCAGAGTCTACTCCTTGTGGTTAACAAAGTTGAATGGACTTCTGGAGGAGATATATTTGGTGTAGCTAGATAGTTGAGCTTTTGTTTACTTCGTGTGTTCTTGGGCAGCATCTCCATGTGTTCCGCCTATAGTGATTTTTTAAATTGTCAAAAGGAATGTTAATTTTGGCCTTTGGTTGCTACAATGACACTCTTAATCTAGTTCATGCCTCACATTTTAATCAATGCAATTGTAAATATCTTTAATTTGATTTTAGTTAACTGTCAATCTTACCGATGTGTTCATTATAATTCATACACTTTCTCGTCTTTACATAGCTTTACTTCATTTTACTATTGTACTGTTTCTTAATTTCCTTTATCCTAAACGATGTAATAAGAATATTAACTTTTCAACAAAATGCTAAGTTTCTACGTACATTCATAGTTTTTAACCATTTTTCTTATTTTCTTGGTCCGACAAGTGCAGCTGCTCATATAGTAAGAGGGCCTTATTCTTCAGAATGGGGTCAAAGTCCGATAGTGTGTGTTCATGTTGAATGTGATGGACAAATTGTTGAGATGTTGCTCCATTTTTTAAGAGCAATAAGTAATGAGCAAATATTTTGTGCTAGTTAATGCATTCTTTACCATTGCAACGTGGGAATGAGATCATTGTGTGCCATTCTAATGACTTTATTTCTTGATATATCTATTTTTTTTATTCTAACGTGAAATGAATCACGTGCAACGCACGTGTGCAACTACTAGTAGGGTAAAAAACAAACCCCTATGTAATAAGCTTTGATCTCACTTCACCCTGTCTATTTTTATGAGTTTCACTTAATCCCTTACAACTTGTGAACAAAATGTAAATCTAACAAAATCCGTTTATTACATCATCAATTGACATTTTTATCCTCAAATAAGTTTGTGTCAAAAAAATTGAAGAATTGTAGCCAAGCACCATAGAGAGTACCATTCTATTTCTTGAGAATGAAATAAACAGATATCTTTGTACTTGTCAGAAAAGGCTGGAGATGTAATTTCCTCAAAGAATTATACAAAAGAACTAGTAAAAATATATTGGGCGGTCTGGAAATAACAATGTGAATCTATTGAACACAGAAAATAGCTGGGAAATGACACAACAATGTACATACTGGGTTAACATCATATTGGTTTACGCCTAGATGATTAGATTATCCACAATTTGCAATTTTTTTGGTAAGTAGAGACAAGAATATGAAGGCACATATACTTTTGTGCTCCGTTGATGCCATTTATCATATTGGTATAGGTTTCTTTTTTTTTTTTGGCCGAATTGCACTTTAGACCCAGAAAGATTTAAAAATTCTCATTTTGTACTTTTAAAGATTAATTTGTTCACATTGTTCTGTTAGTTATTCCGCAAATGTCAATGATGTGGTTTTTGACGAATAAGTAATGAAAGTTAATGGAATGGTCAAATTGTAATATTTTTAATACATTGAAGGTGTAATGTAACAAAATTAATCTTTTATGCTCCGTTTGGTAGGAAGGATGAAAAGTAGAAGTGATAGAAAATAGGAGGGATACGCTTTCTATCATCCAATGAACGAAAGTATGAATGATACACTTTTCTTCTTTTGTGTTTGGTAGGATGGATTGAAAATAAAAATGATTAATTTATTATTATTTTTTTTGTGTTTGGTAAAATAAAAAATATATTTTTAATTTTTAAATTTTTTATTTTAATTTTAAAAAAAAAAGTATAAATACATATTTTATCATTGTATTTATATATGAAATTAATGTATACATAATATATGTATATATCAAAGGATATATCTATATAATAAAATAGCTTAAATTTAAATTTCAAAAGATAAATAAAATGACTTTTATTTTTCGCGATTCAGATCGATTTAAATTTTACTTTAAAGTTAATCTAACGGCTAATATTAACACCTTAAATTTAATAAGAAAAATATGCCCTTAAAAGTGTGTTTGCAGTGATTTTTTAAAAGTACTTTTAGAAATTATTTCTCGTAAGTACTTTAAAAAAAAAAAATAGTGTTTGAAACCGTCCCACCACTACCTCTACCACCACCACTACCTCTATCACCACCACCACCACCGCCATCACCACCACCGTGGCCGCCGCAGCCACCACCACCATCGTCGCCGCCACCATCACCATCGCCATCGCTACCACTACCGCCACCACCACCATCGCCGCCGCCACCATCACCATCGCCATCGCTACCACCACCGCCACCACCATCACCACCACCACCACCCCGCCGCCACCGCCACCACCACCGCTGTCGCCGCCGCCACCATCGCCGCCGTCGCCCCCGCCACCACCACCACCGCTGTCGCCCCCCCCCACCACCACCGTCGCCGCCACTTCCATAACCATCGCCGCCGCCACCACCACCACAACCGCCACCGCCACCGTCGCAGCAGTCGCCACCACAGTCGCCATAGCCATAACCATTGTCGTCGCCATCGCCGCCGCCACCACCATCACCATCGTCACCACCACCATCGCCACCACCGCCACCACCACCAACTTCGCCCCCACCGCCGCCGCCACCACCACCACTACCGCCACCATGGTTATTGCCACCCACCACAACCATCACCTTCTCCTACCACCATCACCTCTCACCACCACTACAACCAATACTTAAATTCATTTATTTCTCCTCTATATTTGTGGTTTGATTTTGGATATGAATACAAATATGTTTATTGTTTATCATTTTTTATTATTCTGTACCTTCAGGCACATGCAATAACTATAAATATATAAGATACATGTCAACACAAATAATTAACTTTCAATCTACGTTTCCTTCCAATTTTGGAGAGATTAATTTTGGTGAGTTTGAAGGAAAGTTCATTCATCCACTTTTTCATCATTTTTGTTTTCCTTATTTATCAAACATGATGTTTTCTTTATCCTTCCAACTTTCCATTTTTTTCAACTTTTCATCATTCGATTTTTCTATCGTATCAAACAGGGCATTAGGATATAAAATGAAAAATATTAAATATTTCATATTACAAAGTGAAATTCTCCCTTTTCTTTTTGGTGGAGTAATTTCCATGAAAAATGAGAGAGTACCCACTAGCACCTTACACTTGACTTTGGTATGTGAATTACTCTGTGTTCTTACATTTTCAGGTTAGGATTTCAATTCCCTCCAATAATTTTTTTTTTGGATATAGATCACCCATCATCAACTCAAGTGGGACACTTTAAGTAGCATTCACTAATATTGTGCTTAATGATGAAAACCCACATCAAACCTGTCTAGTTTATGCTGATTTTTGACAATAACAATACGTAACGCATGGCTCTATGGACTTATTCCGCGTTTTTCTGTTAATACTAAATTAATATTCATAGATTAGGTAAGAGTAAGCTAAATTCGCCCTCTGATGAGGGCGAAGAAAAAAACTTGTTTAACCCGAATTAATCATTAATTATGCTCCGGGGAGGGGATTAAGTTATGGACTTCTTCAACCTGTTGACTTTGTTTCTCTATATAAATTGTGTGGTAACTAGAGGGAGATAGTAATCCATTCTAACATATGGCTTCCTGTTTTTCGACACATTTTTCGATCCTTCGGGTGTTGATTGTTGCCATCTTCATCATGCAACTGGTGCTGTTGGGTAATGCATATGCAGGTCAGTTTCTGGTTACTTAGTTACAAGGGTGTGACTATATTTAACTGCTTAGATTTAGTCGAAAATATGACACAAATTTCACCTGTATGTATGAGAATTTTCCTGCTTTCCAAACACTCTCCAAGCATTCAATTAGTAGTAGAGATATTTAGATTGCTGCATCTTCAGATCTAGCTTTGATATTTTTGTCAATTACTTTTCAGTAAGCTGAATGAGTGAATTCTTCCTTCGAACATTGAATTTTAACTCGAAAAGGTAGGTCAAGTGGTAACAGAAACGAGCTGTAAATCCAGATGTTTTGAGTTCGAATCTTGACAACTCCTTGTGGCCATAACATGAGGGATTTATCCCTCATAAATACCCTAATCTCGGTGTGGATTGTTTGTCTTTGAACAAACCCGGAGTGAAGATTAGTCGAAGTGCGCGTAAGCTGGCCCGAACTCCCTTAACCGTTGACAAAAAAAAAACACTGAATTTTACTTTAAATCATTGTATAAGCTTCTCTGATCCTTAAGTAGTCGTTATTAAACATATACTCACTAAGGGATGCCACTAAGAGTTTTTTTTCTTTCTTTCTTTCTTTTGGCTAATTTATATTGGGTAAATATTATAATTAGTCCTTAAATTTTGCCTTCTATTTTAAAAGGGTTTATGAATTTTTAATTGTCTCAATTTAGTCGCTCAATCATCAATTTGGTGTCAATAAAGTTCTCACGTCCATTTCACCCGTCAGAAAAAATAGAGAAAAGTCACGTGTTTGTCATGTGCTCGCCCACATTTAACGGTTGAAATTGACAGGACTTACGTGACATGAAATAAATAGTGGATGAACTAAATTGAGATAAGTAAAAGTTTCGAGATAATTTTAAAATAAGAGGCAAAATTTAAAGATTACTTATGATATTTACCCATTTAGATTCCTTTTTTAAAAAAAAAAAGCTGTTATCTATGACTGCAGTTTCTTGAAATTCACATTTTGTTTGTTTTCACAAAAAAATAAAGTACTCGAACGTTTCAAAAAGAATTTGTATAGTGAATTTTGTAATGATTTTTTGATTATAAACAAACAACTTAATGACAAATTCGATTGAAAGTGATGTCAGATGCTCATCACAAAAATATAGCACGGGTTCAAGTCTAAAAATCAATCTCTCCAAATGAAAAGTAAGAATATCTATCATTTACATTTCCGAGACGCTGTCATAGGTAAAACCTTTGTACACTGGATACGATGCAAGCATTTTTAAGAGCAAAACTCTCCATCTTCGTAGTTGAAACTCAGTAGGATGACTCCAAGCATGGACTGAACTGAGGTTGAGGCCTAGGAATGCTGGAATGGTATTAAAGTTATATGTTTATTAGTGTTATTTTCTTTTCATTCCCTTTTTTGTTCTTTTCTATCAAATATAAGGAATCGAAAGTAGGGCTGATAATCGAGTCAAGTTATTTGAGTTCGGCTTGGATTCGACTCATATAAGACTCAACTCGAACTCACAAAGTTCGGCCCGCTTATATATAAAACAGTCGAGCTATTCGGGTTCGATTTATTTTCTAAACTAGCCAAGCTTGAACAATTGTTTAAGCTCGTTTAGAAAAATGAGCTCGGCAGGTTCAACTCGAATTCGCAAAGTTTCACTCGATTAACAGTCCTAATCGGGAGTCGTAAATTTATGTAATTTCTTGCATTTGCAGATCATAATAGTGGGAAGTTCTGGTGGAGAAGATCCGGCCCTGATCCTCCTCCTTCTCCAAACCCAGATCCGGTTCAGCACATGATTCCACCTGAAAATTTGACTTTGACCTCACCACCCCCTTCCTAGTTCAGATATGTGCTTGTTTGTGTTCAAAAGTCTGCTACCCCATGCATTGTCCATGGAACTCTCAAATTCACACACACACACATATATATGAGGGCAAGTTTGTATGTAATATGCATTTGAGAGATTTGTTCTCTCTTTTTCTATTGTCTTCGTACTTTGTAGAGGCATGTTCAATTTCTTTACGGATTGAATATATCAAAATTTGAGTCGAGTTATATGTACCAATAAATTAAAATATATGACAACTTTGAATGATGAGTTAATGAAATTGAGTTACTATTTGGAGCTAATTTAGAAAATTTAGCCATAGTTAAGTCAATCAAAACCAATCGGTTTTTAGATCGAATTTCAAACTTCTATCGGATTTGGAACTATTATATGTCCAAGGTTCAATATTGAAATAATTTTAGAGGTTTTCCCTGATTTTGTCCGTGTCAACAAACAATTTAAAATACCTTGATTTTTTTTAGAATAGGTCCGAGTCAAATAGCAATGATTCAAAACACTTTTTTTCGGAAACTCAAGGACTCAATCGTATGAATATGTAAAATATAGGATTTCTAATCCTAGCAAAAAAGGGATGGAAACGGATACTCAATTTAAAGTGAGTAAATAGAATTCAATTTCTTACTCGATCTCATATATACATATAGAATTCTGCGAAAAAACGTGTTCTATGAAAGTCGTATGTACGGCTTGGAGGGAGATCTTTCATATAACGGGAAGAGATTGTGCACAAAGAAGAAAAATGCTATTGATTCAAATGCTATCCATTGGATATGAAAGATATCCCAATGCATTCCGTACATAAACTTCTATCGGATTTGACTATTGGATCTGTTGAATATAAACTGGGATGTGTTTATGTGTTAGAGCAACTTCAAGGATGCTAGTTAAAATAGCTAGCCAAAATAAACTTTTTTATTACACTATCTATTTTAAAGAGTAACTCCTACTAGTTTACTTCAACAACTCTTTATTTTAACTAACTATTTCAACTAACTTTAACTAACTATTAATAATTGAAATCTAAAATATTACTTAGCATGCCACATCATCGCCATATTGATGACATGTTACGCCACATCATCAAAATTTGTGATTCCATAAGTAATGTCTATAATTCAACATAGCCACAATGCTAAAATTAACAAACTTTCTAGATTCGTGATGTCAAGATTCATTAACAAAAAATCCGTGATGCCTATAATTCAAAGAGGATATAAGAAACCACATATAGGATCAAATACCCAGAGATATGATGGAGCTTCCTATTTTCCTTACTAGCACCATTTAGGGGATGAACTTTTATTATAAATGTCATGGAACAAACATAAGAGTAAATGAAACATGACTGAATCGTAGAACACCCAATTAGAAAATTAGGCAGAACCTCAAAATCAATCAAAAAAAATCACAAAAATATCCCCATAATTACATGATTCTCATGTTTGTTTCATTCTATTGTTTAAACTTCAATACCTAAGAAAATCAAACAATCAAATAAAATATCATAAATAAACAAAAGAAAATATTACTGAAAAACACGTTGTATTAAAACATGAAAACCATTCCATCAAGAATCGGCCTCCAAGATTCAGGGACTACAGCATTAAAAACCAAGACACCAACCATTAAATGCTCTCAAGCAAAACTCTTAAACCCATGGAAAAAAAACAAAAAAATATATAGATTCAAGTAAATATACGAATTGGGTTTTCCAATATTCCTCTTACTAGTTAAACAACTGCTAGAAATGGCCATGAACATGTCCAACAAAACAATACAGCAAAACATGTTCAACAAAAGGGAAATTTCAAATCCCTAAATCAGAAATTTCAAATCCCAAATAAATCAATAATTTCAAATCTCTAATTCAGAAGTTTCAATAGGAACTGAGAGAGATAGGTTTTGATGGGTTTCGGTGGGGTTTTAGTGAGAACTGAGAGAGAGAGAGAGAGAGAGAGAGAGAGAGAGAGATGGGGTTTCAGTGGTATATATACAGAGAGAGAGAGAGAGAGAACTCCATACCTGGGTGATAAAGCCTTGGAAGAAGACGATGCAGCCACCACCAGCCTCTGTGAAGATAATGAAGCCTCTGTTGTGTGAAGACGTTGAGAGGAGCTGATGTCGCTGATAAAGAAAACGATGAAAGGGGGTGCAGTGGAGTGAGAAGAAAATTGCCGCAAAAACAAATAATTAGCTATTGTGGCTCGCCAGATCTAGTGAGTGAAAATGGGATTATGGAAAATAGCTAGTGGGATACATAGTCCTTTGGAGAGAAATTTTAGGGAGGGACTCTTCAAAATAGCTAGGATGGAGCTTTTAGAGAGTCCCTTGGAGTTGCTCTTAGATATTGGTCTCTCTCTCTCTCTCTTATGCCCAAGTCTCATCTTCTCTGCATATTTCTCTTCCTTCTCTCCTCCTATACACAAACAAGAACTTTAGCTGATACTAATGCTAAGAGCTTCTTTAAACTGAAGAATAATGGAATTCCACACCCCTTAGGGTGAGTGTATTATCGTATATATAAGAGGAGTACATGTGTTTATTGATACAACTAACCCTACTGAATAATACAAGTAAATAATGCTCTAATACGCCCCCACAAGCTAAGCAGCGGATGGAAGCACGTATAGATTGTATCTTAATTTCTGAAACTTGGAAGCAGGTAAGCTTTTGGTAAATATATCTGCCAACTGGTCATATGTAGACACATGTTGAACCTTTAGATGCCCCCAAGCAACACGTTCACGAACAAAATGAATATCAACCTCAATATGCTTTGTGCGAGCATGTTGAACCGGATTGATTGCCAAATAGGTGGCATTGATATTGTCACAATAAACCACAGTTGGTTGTTTGGGTGGTATATGCAAATCCCGGAGAAGAGATTATAACCAACAAGTATCAACAACGGTATATGCAACCAAACAATTCTTCGTTTCCGCACTGGAACAGGAAATAGTAGGCTATTTCTTTGCAGACCAAGAAACTAGATTGGATCCAAGAAATACACAGTAACCAGTGGTAGAGCGACGAGAATGAGGACAACCAGCCCAATCAGCGTCTGAATATGCAATTATTTGATCGCAATTGCTTTTATACAATTGGAGTCCAAAATGAATAGTCTCTTTGAGATAACGCAAGATGCGTTTGACAGCCAAAAAATGAGAATCTCTTGGATCATGCATGTGTTGGCAAACATGATGAACAACAAAGGCAATGTTCGGGCGGGTGAAAGTCAAGTACTACAATGCTCCAACCAAGCTACGATAATGAGAGGGATTTGAGTAAGCAAGGTCAGGGAAAGAACTAGGGGAAAGTTTGCTGACTAGGGGCGTGTTGACTGGTTTAGCATGAAGTAGGCCACTTTTGATTAAAAGGTCCTTGGTATACTTGGATTAAGACAGAAAAAATCCATCGGAATTAGAAGTAAGAGTAATACCAAGAAAATGATGATCAGGACCTAAATCAATCCTAAAAAATTCAGATTTTAGTGAAGCTGTGACATGAGTTAACAATGACTGAGAAGAAGTCGTATGAAGAATGTCATCAACATATAACAAGAGAATTACCATGTCGGTGGATGTTTGAAAAATGAACATAAAAGAGCCAGAATGACTACAGCGGAAGCCTTGTTTATATAAGAAACTAGTGAAATGTTGAAACCAGGCACGTTGTGCTTGTTTTAACCCATAGATGCCTTTATTCAACCGACATACATGATGTGGATAGTGCTGGTGAACAAAGCCCTTAGGTTGCTTCATGTAAATAGTTTCAATCAACGAACCATGCAAAAATGCATTCTTGACGTCGAGTTGATGAACTGGCCAATTTTGAGACAAGGCAAGTGAGAGAATCGTCCGAATGGTAGTGGGTTTGACCATCGGACTATAAGTTTCATCATAATCGATGCTTGGTTTTTGATGAAAGCCTTGAGCAACAAGATGGGCCTTGTAACGTTCCAAGGAACCATCAGACCGTTGTTTTACTTTGTAAACCCACTTTGAACTAATGACATTGGTATTGGGTGGCAAAGGAACCAAAGACCAAGTTTTATTTTTAAGCAAAGCAGTAAATTCGTCAAGCATGGCTTGACACCAATGAACATTGTGAAAGGCTTCAATGAATGTTTGAGGTTCAGATGGAATCGGTGAAGCTTCATGGGTATGAAACAGAGAGGGTAAAATACGGGGCCGACGGGTACCGTCTTGGGTTCGAGTGACCATGGGGTGAGTTGAAACATGTGGAAGACATAGAATTTGGTATACCCGGAGAAGAATCAAATAATTGGGATAAAGTACCAACATTGGAGTCTAAAGATGAATCAGAATAAAATTTTGAATTATCCGAAAATTCCGATAAAGCAGAGGAAGATTTCGAATTAGCCGAAGAAACCAAACGATCAGAGACTAATCTGGATGAAGCCGAAGATCGTGAATTAGGCGATAAAGGAGGAGAATATGTCGAACCAGCCACAAGAGGAGATAAGGGCTGAGAGGATTTCAAATGGGTGGGTAAAACCGAAGAAGATGGTGAGGAGTCTTGGGAAACCAATAAAGGAGGTCGGTTGGTGAGGATAACTGGATGAGGACTGATCTAGGAAGGAGGAGATAAGACAAAATCTGGAGATAAAGTAGACGAAGAAGGGCGGTTGGTGTGGACAGTTGGATGAGAACTGGTATGTGAAGTGGGAGATAAGACAAAATCTGAGTTGGGTAAATATGGAGTTTTGGGTGAAGGAGTCCAGGTGAAATGGGACTTTGTGGGAGAAACAAGTCTGTTGGGCAATGAAAAAGGATAGGGGAAGAATCCAACCGAGAAGAGGAAGGTTTGTGAAGATAAGGATAAAGAAAATAGTTCTCATAAAAAATAACATGACAAGAAACAATCACTCTATTCCGTTGGGGATCAAAACACTTATACCCTTTGTGTTCAGTAGAATATCCAAGAAATATGCAAAGAGTGGAACAAGGTGAGAGCTTATTGGGGGTAATGGATGTAATATTCGGATAACAAGCACATCCGAAAATCCTAATAGAAGTATAGACAGGTGAGTGACCAAAAAGAAGTTGGAAAGAAGAGAAATTATGTAGAGTGAATTTAGGGAGGATATTCAAAATATGAATAATCGTATGAAGAGCTTCCACCCAAAAATTTGGAGGGAGAGAGGCTTGGAACAATAAGGTGCGAACCATATTAATTATGGTACGATGCATTCGTTCAACGGCCCCATTTTGCTGATGAGTATGGGGGACAAGCCAACCGTAAACGTATGCCGCGTGAATGAAGAAAAGATTGGAAAGAACTATTAGCATATTCACGCCCATTATCACATTGAAAATTCTGAACGGAGATATTAAATTGCATGAAAATAAAGGCATGGAACAATTGAAACTTAGCAAGGGCTTCGGATTTCCTATGTAGTGGAAAGACCCAACAAAAACGAGAGAAATCATTCATGAATAATAAATAATAACGAAAGCCAGTAAAAGATGGAACCAGAGAGGTCCAAAGATCAGAATAAATTAAAGCAAAGGGATGAGTAGAACGAACATGACTTTCATTAAAAGGCAATCTTACATGTTTTCCCAATTGACAAGTCTGACATACAGTCGAATCAATGCAATTACAAGAAGAAGGTAATAATTTATTATTCAATAGAAAAGACAAAATCCTAGAGCTTAGATGACCTAAACGCCGATGCCATATTTGGGAAGAAATTCGAGCCGTCGCAAAAGCCGACACCCGGGAACCAACACGTACGGCAGAAGAATCAAGAGGGTAAAGCGGACCCGAATTATTGCACCTGAGAAGTTCCTTCTTCGTCCTGAGGTCCTTTATAGAAAAACCAAAGGGATCAAAATCAATACTGTAATTATTATTAGAAGTAAATTGCTTCACAAAAAGAAGATTTTTCTAAAGTTGGGGAACAACCAAAATATTGCGGAGAGCAAAGGAAGAATGTGGGGAATGAAGGGAAGAATTACCAGTATGAGTAATTGGTAAAAGATTACCATTACCAACTTGCACAGTGTCAAGTCCAGTGTAAGAAGTACCATTACTTGTGTGAGATGTCATATAGGAAGAAGCACTAGTATCAGGATACCAATTCGGATCAAAACTTTTAGGAATGGAGGGAAAGGGAAAACAGTAGTTCGAAGCGGTGTCAACAACATATGCTTTGGAATTTTGTGGACACTCATGGGCAGAGCGATAATACTCGAACCACAATTGACACTGAACATGTGAAGAAATTAGGGAATGAGATGGATGATAGGAAGGTGGTGGGTACGAGGGTCGAGAGCCCAAAATTGAAGAACCACGTCCATACAGAGGGTGACGAGGAGGGTAGAAAGGGGAATAAGAAGGGCATGTATCATGATAGTGATTATGGCGATGAGAACCATGTTTACCACGACTGCGGTTGGATAAATGATCAGAACGATGATCATGAAAAGAATTGTGTGTAAAACCCGGGAAATTTGAACTTTTTCCAAAAAGGGCAAAATAATAATTTGTCACTATAATGCGTGTTTAAAATACTCATGTTCTAGACCTTGGATGAGTAAACGGAGTTCGCCGTTGGATTCGTATCGCAAAAACGAGTCACCTTGTCAAATTTCGTCGAATTCCGAGATAGTCGGATTTTGCACGTCGTTCAAGGCGACTGCGTGGCGAATGACCTCACGAACGTCCCCATAAATAAATTTTATAAAATTTCCTTGAAATTAAGTTAAAGATCAAATAAAATTAATTTGAACTTAAACCGAGATCAAATAAATCGTTTCGGGACGAAATCGGATCCGATTAAACGAAGGACACGTGGTGCGACGTGGGCCAAGTATTTAAAACTATATAAAGGGGTAAATATCTTAGAAAATCAGATTTTTGCCACTTGTGTTCTTGTTTGGCCAGCCAAGAGAGAGAAAAGAGAGAAAAGAGAGAAAACTTTGATCTTCAAGCTTTCTCCGTCGATTCCCGGAGTTTCGTCGGTCGGATTCCGTCGAGCCAAGAGTTAAAGTCGATCCTCTCGACGAGGGCTATGTAACCACACCAAGAACGAGGGGTTTCACCGAGGATCCAAAGAAAGAGAATTGGGGGAAATCTAGTCTTGGGCTCGGGAAGACTTCTTGAAGCTTCTTTCGGGTGATTACGCTTCAAGAGGTGGGATTCTTCCTACCTTGGATTATTCTTGCCTTTAGGTGTTGATAGTTAAAGGTGTAATATGTTTATGCATATGATAGACCTTCATATATAGGTTTATGGTTATAGAAATGGAAAAGTGAGCATAGAAATGGTTTAATCTATTTTCTAGCTTGACTTTGGTGTATGAAGTTACATGTGATTTATTATGTAACTTAGTGAAATTTAAGGCATGCTATGTGATTTATAAATTGTGCCTAGAAGGTGTTTGATAAAATGTCTTGCTTAAATGGAAATTGTTGTTTTGAGTGAATTGAAATAACATGTTTAAGTTAACTTGTGGAATCATATGCCATTGATATGATTGAATGTGTTTGTTGATATATGCATGTGTTGATATATTAACATTGAGATGAATGTGGTATTTATATGCTTTGGATATAATTTACCATGGATGTGTTAAAAATGTTCATGTGTTGTTTTTGGCATATGAGCATTATGTTGCATGCAATGGAACATGGCATTGCATATGCACGGAAGCATCTCATTACATGGGTGTGTGTGCATGGTTAATGTCAACACCACACTTGGTGGTTGATGGTATGGGTTGGGAAAAGTTGGGTCGAAGACCTAGCTAAGCCGCGTGATTGCATGATAAATATGGGTCGGGATGAGCAAGAAGAGGCATGACGACCTCTCGGGTGCAAGACCCGGTGATTTGGGGGGTGCACTCCATTGGTATTAGAGTCCATAAAGTGTACGGGTGTGGAAGACCCTTGGTATGAGTCCATGAAATGTCCGATCCCAAGAGAGACCATAGTTTTGGAAAATATCATTTGATGTAAACATAAATGATGAAATGAAACACTTTGGCATTGCATCGTGTAGTAGGAGTCGGTGAGGACTCGTGTTGAATTGCATGAGTGAGTGTCATCTCATTTCATGGCATGGTAGTATTGCATTCCAACTTAGAATGCATATCCTTGTTAGAAATGATTGTTTGCAAATGAATGTTGTATGAGCATGAGCATCTAGGGGGGGAGTAGCCCTTGTAGGATTTACTCTACTGGGCGTTGGCTCACCCTATATGGGAAACATTTCAGGTGTGGGGTTTGCACCGACGGATGGCTCACTTGGAGAGCATCAAGCATGAAGGGGGCCGGCTTATGGCCTTAGTTTGAGTTTTTGTGAAACTTTTATCAAAATTCCATTTTGACGTGTAAATTATGGAATTAATTGTAATGGAACTTGTACAAGTTATGTATTATATGGAAAATCTCATTAAACATGTGTTGGATGAGTTTTGGGAGGTTTGGAATGGATTGAATGTAAAATCCGAAAAAAAAAATTAAATTAAATTAAATTAAAATTATTATTAAAATCATAATTAAAGGGGTAAAAGAATAATTAATTGTTAAAGTATGGGTCAAAAACGTAAATTTAAAAAAAAAAAAAATAGTTTGTATATATATATAAGTGGAAGACAAAGTCTTCCACTTTTTCTTCTTCAGGAGAGGCGACGAGAGTGAGACAGAAAAGAGAGAAAAAAAGAGAGAAAAAGAAAAGAAAAAAAAAAGAAAAGTTAGACCTCATTCCTTCTTCCTCAGATCTACGAAGATTTAACCGTCTAATCGCTTCGGGCCAAGAATTAAAGTTGCTCTACTCAGCGAGAGCTACGCAACGACACTAAAAATCGTATTTTTCTCCAAAAATATCAAGTACGAAAATTTAGACCTAAGGCTTGAGAAGCTGAATTTGGGCTTTCTTTGGAGTCTACTACGTGGGCTCACGCTACGAGAGGTAGGGTTTCCCCTATTTAGATGTAATTTCAACCTAAAATATGGCATATGAAATGGGCAGACTAAGGGTGTATATCACATGTTAGGTCTTGACTAGTGTAACTAGTGGGTCAAATATAGGATTTATAATTAATTTTTTAATTAGTAAAATCCTATTATGATTAACTTGGTGTAAGTTAATGTTAGTGGTTTAAAGCATGTTAATTGTACATTAGCATGACTTGATGTTTTAATGGCATATCAAGTTTAATACAATTATTAGCTTGTGATGCGATTGTGAAATAATATGTATGTTAAATGATTATTTAGCATATGATTATTGTGGAGAACTTGTACTTAGTTTACAAAATTAATAACACATGTTACCATGTTGAAAGTAATAAACATGCTATTTGTGAGAATTAATGTGCCTCTAGGTGTTTGTTTAAATGCCTAGGTGAATACAAGTATGTTAGTTGAATTGATTATCTTACATAACATGCTTGAGATTGTGTTGAAAATGTCATTATATTGCATTCATTATATAATTGACATTATAAGTGGTACCGAAGGCAATTGCGCATTGCATTGCATTATACATGAGTTGCACTACATTCATGGGCATTGACATGGGGTGGGAGTGTGTGCATGGTATGAAATCAATCACCACATAGGTGGTTTATCGTGGACTCGGGAAAGTCGTACCAAGGTCCGGCTGAGTCGCACGGGAAATTAAATGAATAAATGTGTCGGGGATAGCAAGAAGGGCTAGATTCTCCCTCGGGTGCAAGACCCGCTTACTTGGTTTATACACTTCCCGGCGGTGAAATTCCAGAAAAGTGTAACGGCGTAAACGGAGCCGCAGGTGGGATGTCCTGAAGATCCGTTGATGGTTGGTGTCCCATTGGTGTAATACCATAAATCATCTCCCCACAAAGACACAAGAAAATGAATTAATTAGTCATTGAGTGTACATAACACTAATGACAGGGGGGCTTGGAATGCCCGGATACATACGCATGGCATTGCATGTGTTGTGGGAGCTCGGGATGGGGCTCGGTGTTGGTATTGCTTGCATGAGTCTCATCTCATGGCATGACATGATTTATGACATTTGTTCATAATAGACATATTTGAATGAATGCTTGAAATGATTGTTGCATGTGACATTTCATATGCATTTAGGTTGAGATGAATTCTCTATAGGAGTTACCCTATTGAGCGTTGGCTCACCCTTTATGGGAACATTTTTCAGGTATCGGCCAGGCATCCACTGAAGGCGAGGCCATGGGCCCGCTTTGACGACAGAGCCGGTCTATGGCTCTTATTTTGACTTTGTAGTCCCTTGTATATGCTTACTTTTGGCCTTGCATAATTTTTGTAAACAAAAACTTTTTTATATTTAAAAGGCATGTATATGAGACTCTTTTGGGACATTTATTTTTTTGTGAATGAATGTACGTAGTGATGATGCTTATGTAGTATTTGATACTATGCAATTAAGTATGGATAAATGGACCCGGTGTGGTCAATGTTGTATATTGGACCTCGGATGGGTCATGTGATTGTATGATTACACAGGTTGTGTTTTGGGTAGAGTTCCCCGTACAAAAGAGACTCTGCCCGAATTTTGTTAAATTATGGATCCCGGTAAATGGGGCATAATGGCGTGATATTGAGTTACACGGGTATTCCGCGGGTTGATGTGTGATCAACGGGTAATTATGGACACCTGGATTTTGGGGCGTCACAGCTTGGTATCAGAGCTTAGGTATACGATTTACCTAGAGCTTGATGGGGGCATGGGTCTAGACCATTACATTCATTGTGCATTTCATGTTATGTGTTGTAAATGCTAAATATTATGTGCTATGTGTTATGAGATTATATTTATGATTAAATGTATATAGGAATGAGATACTACGGTTAGAAAACATAACCTTGGGGGTTGGAAAGAGAAGGAACGGGATAGTTCAGAATTTAGATGTCTACTAGTTGGTGGTACATGACAAGGGGGAAAATCTCAAATGTTCAACTTTGATCCCTACTTTGGGATACTAAGTTAGTGCTCTATTATTATTTGACTTGTGTGAGGGACTTAGGTTTAGAGGTCGAAACTCTGAAAGAGCCCATGTATGTGAGTTCACCCCTAGGAGACAGAGTTTGTATTGGCAAGATATGTCGGGGTTGTGAGTTGGAGATCGAAGGGACTCAGCTTACCGTTGACCTTAGGGTCATCAAGATGACGGAGTTCGATGTCATACTCGGGATGGATTGGTTGGCGGCACATAAGGTCGTCATTGATTGCGAACGCAAGAGGGTTACGACCTACACTTCAGACGGGGTTTGTTTCAAGTTTCAGGGGGAGAAACACAATGCTTTACCTCATGCCATATATGACTCAAGATGGCATGGACAGTTGATAGGTTGGCTTGCTAGCCTTACACTGGAGGATGAGGCGAGACACGAGTTGGGTTTGCCTCGAGTCGTGTGCGACTATGTAGATGTCTTTTCCAGATGAGTTACCGGGGTTGCCTCCGCATCGGGATGTAGACTTCACCATAAAGTTACAGCCCGGTGCATCCCCTATTTCTATGACACCGCATAGGATGGCACCAGCGGAGTTGCAGTAGCTTAAAATCCAGTTACAAGAGCTATTGGATAGAGGCTTTATCAGACCGAGTACTTCACCTTGGGGTGCTCCGGTGTTATTTGCCAAGAAGAAGGATAGGACGCTGAGGCTCTGCATTGACTACCGGCAGTTGAACAGGGTCACTATCAAGAATATGTACCATTTGCCGCGTATTGATGACTTGTTTGACCAGCTGAGAGTGGCACGGGTCTACTCCAAGATAGATCTGCGTACGGGGTACCATCAATTGAGGATTAGGGATGCCGACATTCCGAAGACGGCATTTCGAACACGTTATGGGCATTTTGAGTTTATTGTGATGCCATTCGGATTGACGAATGCCCCGGCGGCATTCATGGATCTCATGCATAGGGTGTTTCAACCCTGCCTAGATCAGTTCGTTGTGATCTTTGTTGATGACATACTGATCTACTCCAAGTCTGAGGAGGAGCACGAGGGTCACTTGAGGGTTGTTCTCCAGACCTTGAGGGACCATCAGTTATACGCCAAGTTCAGCAAGTGCGAATTCTGGCTGACGGAGGTGAAATTTCTGGGACACGTGGTGTCGGCTTCGGGTGTGTCAGTTGATCCGGAGAAGGTTGAGGCGGTTTTGAATTGGGAGAGGCCAAAGTCAGTCTTCGAGATACGTAGCTTCTTGGGATTGGCAGGGTATTATAGGAGGTTCATTGAGGACTTCTCCCGACTGGCTGCACCTATGACTAGATTAACCAGAAAGGAGGTCAAGTTTCAATGGGATGACTCGTGTGAGAGGGCATTCCAAGAGTTAAAGAAGAGGCTTACTTCAGCTCCGATTTTGATAGTTCCGGAGAGGGGACAGAGATACACAGTTTATTGTGATGCCTCCAAAGACGGACTTGGGTGTGTTTTGATGCAGTCCGGGAGGGTGGTAGCTTATGGTTCTCGACAGTTGAAGAGCTACGAGCAGAACTACCCCACGCATGACATGGAGTTGGCGGCTGTTGTCTTTGCCTTGAAGGCATGGCGCCACTATCTATATGGAGAGCAATTTGAGGTGTTTTCAGACCATAAAAGTCTGAAGTACATCTTCACGCAGCGGGACCTCAATATGAGGCAGCGCAGGTAGATGGAGTACCTAGAGGATTATGACTTCACTTTGCATTACCATCCCGGTAAGGCAAATGTGGTGGCTGATGCACTGAGTCGGAAGTCACGAGGAGTCTTGGCCAGTATAGCCTCACGGGAGTGGATGATGCTTGAGACTGTAGGACAGTTCGGGCTACACTACAGAGGTCAGACTCAGGGCACTTTGGGGAGTCTAGTGGCTACACCTTCCCTACTGAGCAGGATGATTGAGTCCCAGGGGCAGGATGCTGAGATTTTGTCCATTAGGGACCGGGTACAGTTGGGTACAGGTGACGAGGGCTGGGCCATTCATGCAGATGGTAGTCTTCGGTTCAAGGGAAGGGTTGTGGTTCCTCAGTCTGCAGATCTGATAAAAGAGATCCTTAGGGAGTTTCATTGCTCCCGTTTTGCTGTGCATCCAGGTGGCACGAAGATGTACCATGATCTTCGTTGCCAGTACTACTGGAGTGGGATGAAGAGGCACGTTGGAGATTTTGTTAGTCGATGTCTCACGTGTCAGCAGGTCAAGGCAGAACATCAGAGACCAGCAGGGTTGCTCCAACCTTTGGAGGTGGCTGAGTGGAAGTGGGAGCACGTCACGATGGATTTTGTGACCCACTTGCCACAGACATCGCGGGGGCATGACGCGGTGTGGGTGATAGTGGACAGACTTACGAAATCGGCACACTTTTTAGCAGTGCGGATGACCTTCACACTGGAGGAATTCTGTAGGCTGTACATACGGGAGATTGTCCGGTTACATGGGGTGCCCGTATCTATAGTATCGGATCGGGACCCTAGGTTCACGGCCCATTTTTGGGAGAGTTTCCAGCGGGCCCTGTGGACGCAGTTGATGATGAGCACCGCATTTCATCCCCAGACGGACGGTCAGTCGGAGAGGACTATCCAAACTTTAGAGGACATGCTACGGGCATGTGTCCTTGATCTCAAGGGTGGCTGGGAAGAGCATTTACCCTTAGTGGAGTTCGCCTACAACAACAGTTATCAGGCGAGTATACAGATGGCACCCTATGAGGCACTTTATGGGAGGCCGTGCCATTCTCCGATTTGTTGGACGGAGGTTGGAGAGAGACCCTCCACGGGTCCGGATTTGATTAGAGACATCTCGGAGAAGGTGGAATTGATACGGAAACGTCTTCTCACGGCTCAGAGTCGACAGAAGAGTTACGCCGACAGACGGCGACGACCTCTAGAGTTCGAGGTCGGAGACCATGTCTTCTTGAAGGTGATGCCTAAGAGGGGAGTGGTCAGGTTCGGGAAGAGGGGAAAGCTGTCGCCGAGATATATTGGGCCCTTCGAGGTACTCAAGAGGGTTGGTACAGTCGCTTATTGGTTGGCATTACCGCCAAATCTATCTGGTGTTCACGCGGTGTTCCATGTTTCCATGCTCCGAAAGTACACTCCAGATCCTACACACGTGGTGGATTGGGGCGAGCTGGTGGTTGATGCGGATGGGACCTTCGAGGAGGGACCAGTGCGTATCATGGACAGCCGAGAGCAGGTTTTGCGTGGCAAGACTGTGAGGCTGGTGAAGGTGTTGTGGCAGCACCGTGGGGTGGAGGAGGCGACATGGGAGCGTGAGGACACTATCCGAGCTACCTATCCGTTTCTGTTCGAGGATGGAGGTACATCTCTTATAGTTATAGAGTACTTAATGACTTTTTGCATGTGCATGTTATTATATGTGCATGTGGCTGTAATTTCGGGGACGAAATTCCCTTAAGGGAGGGAGAATGTAAAATCTGAAAAAAAAAATTAAATTAAATTAAATTAAAATTATTATTAAAATCATAATTAAAGGGGTAAAAGAATAATTAATTGTTAAAGTAAGGGTCAAAAACGTAAATTTAAAAAAAAAAAAAAATAGTTTGTATATATATTTGTCTTCCACTTTTTCTTCTTCAGGAGAGGCGGCGAGAGTGAGACAGAAAAGAGAGAAAAAAAGAGAGAAAAAAAAAAGAAAAGTTAGACCTCATTCCTTCTTCCTCAGATCTACGAAGATTTAACCGTCTAATCGCTTCGGGCCAAGAATTAAAGTTGCTCTACTCAGCGAGAGCTACGCAACGACACCAAAGATCGTATTTTTCTCCAAAAATATCAAGTACGAAAATTTAGACCTAAGACTTGAGAAGCTGAATTTGGGCTTTCTTTGGAGTCTACTACGTGGGCTCACGCTACGAGAGGTAGGGTTTCCCCTATTTAGATGTAATTTCAACCTAAAATATGGCATATGAAATGGGCAGACTAAGGGTGTATATCACATGTTAGGTCTTGACTAGTGTAACTAGTGGGTCAAATATAGGATTTATAATTAATTTTTTAATTAGTAAAATCCTATTATGATTAACTTGGTGTAAGTTAATGTTAGTGGTTTAAAGCATGTTAATTGTACATTAGCATGACTTGATGTTTTAATGGCATATCAAGTTTAATACAATTATTAGCTTGTGATGCGATTGTGAAATAATATGTATGTTAAATGATTATTTAGCATATGATTATTGTGGAGAACTTGTACTTAGTTTACAAAATTAATAACACATGTTGCCATGTTGAAAGTAATAAACATGCTATTTGTGAGAATTAATGTGCCTCTAGGTGTTTGTTTAAATGCCTAGGTGAATACAAGTATGTTAGTTGAATTGATTATCTTACATAACATGCTTGAGATTGTGTTGAAAATGTCATTATATTGCATTCATTATATAATTGACATTATAAGTGGTACCGAAGGCAATTGCGCATTGCATTGCATTATACATGAGTTGCACTACATTCATGGGCATTGACATGGGGTGGGAGTGTGTGCATGGTATGAAATCAATCACCACATAGGTGGTTTATCGTGGACTCGGGAAAGTCGTACCAAGGTCCGGCTGAGTCGCACGGGAAATTAAATGAATAAATGTGTCGGGGATAGCAAGAAGGGCTAGATTCTCCCTCGGGTGCAAGACCCGCTTACTTGGTTTATACACTTCCCGGCGGTGAAATTCCAGAAAAGTGTAACGGCGTAAACGGAGCCGCAGGTGGGATGTCCTGAAGATCCGTTGATGGTTGGTGTCCCATTGGTGTAATACCATAAATCATCTCCCCACAAAGACACAAGAAAATGAATTAATTAGTCATTGAGTGTACATAACACTAATGACAGGGGGGCTTGGAATGCCCGGATACATACGCATGGCATTGCATGTGTTGTGGGAGCTCGGGATGGGGCTCGGTGTTGGTATTGCTTGCATGAGTCTCATCTCATGGCATGACATGATTTATGGCATTTGTTCATAATAGACATATTTGAATGAATGCTTGAAATGATTGTTGCATGTGACATTTCATATGCATTTAGGTTGAGAGGAATTCTCTATAGGAGTTACCCTATTGAGCGTTGGCTCACCCTTTATGGGAACATTTTTCAGGTATCGGTCAGGCATCCACTGAAGGCGAGGCCATGGGCCCGCTTTGACGACAGAGCCGGTCTATGGCTCTTATTTTGACTTTGTAGTCCCTTGTATATGCTTACTTTTGGCCTTGCATAATTTTTGTAAACAAAAACTTCTTTATATTTAAAAGGCATGTATATGGGACTCTTTTGGGACATTTATTTTTTTGTGAATGAATGTACGTAGTGATGATGCTTATGTAATATTTGATACTATGCAATTAAGTATGGATAAATGGACCCGGTGTGGTCAATGTTGTATATTGGACCTCGGATGGGTCATGTGATTGTATGATTACACAGGTTGTGTTTTGGGTAGAGTTCCCCGTACAAAGGAGACTCTGCCCGAATTTTGTTAAATTATGGATCCCGGTAAATGGGGCATAATGGCGTGATATTGAGTTACACGGGTATTCCGCGGGTTGATGTGTGATCAACGGGTAATTATGGACACCTGGATTTTGGGGCGTCACATTGAAAACGAGAAATGGTTGAAAAAGGCAATACTGGGTAGGGGTGCAACTTGGGTTGGGCAACCCGATTTCAACCCGAGCCCAACCCGAAAAAATTAGGACTTGGGTTAGGGTTTTTAATACTTGGGTTGGGCTTGGGTCAAAAAATCTTAACCCGAATTCAATTTGGGCCGGGCTCGGGTTGAGGCATCGGCAACCCGATTTCAACCCGAACCCGACAAATTAAAAAATAATTATATATATATATATAAAACATTAACACTTTTTTTTCATTTTTACTTAATCGTTCTCTGTTTCTTGTTGCTTGCTACTCTGTTATGCGTTATGCGTGATTAGTGGTGATAGTGTGATATTTTAAGTTTAATATTTTTATGGGTCTAATTTCTATGTTTTCTGGGATTGTGCTTTGAGATCACTAGTTTTTTGGTGTGAAAGTAGATGATCAATAATCGTGCACTGTTATGAATGAAATATATTGATTGTTTTATGAATTTGTAATTATTCTCCCCTCTCTCTGTCTCTCTTGCAGTGAACCCGAATTCAACCCGAGCCCGCCCGAATTAAACTCGGGCTGGGCTTGGGTTGAATTCCTCAACCCGAGGTAGGGTTAGGGTTAGGGTTATGGTTGAAGATTATATACCTAGGGTTGGGCTAGTGTTGACTGTCTAACCCGCCCAACCCGCCCGAGTTGCACCCCTAATACTGGGCAGACTGTACCGGTACTGTGTACCGGTACGCCATTTCCAGTAGGTTAACTGTACCGGTATTATGTACCGGTACTCAGTACCGGTACAGTATGGTACCGGTACGCACTTTCCAGAGAGTTAACCGTACCGGTACGCAGTACCGGTACGATATGGTACCGGTACACTGTACCGGTACACTCTCAGAAATTTCAGATTTTTATACTGCTTTGCCCTATTTTCAATCTATGTTTTCTTTCCCTCCAATGATGTAAATGGACCATAATGGAGTATAAATCCTAATATATTGGTTCTGGGTTGAACCCAACGAATAATTAAATCTAGTTTATATTTGTGAGTTATGATCCCAGCTAAGGGATGCTATCGTCGTGGTGTTGGCTTGAGTGACATCCACGGGTATTTCCGCGGGTTGATGGATGATCAACGGACCCCCAGATTTTGGGGCGTCACAGTGTGAATGAGAGTGACCTCGACCCTTACCACCGTGAGAGCCCGAATTTGATGCACCATGGTTTGCAACAAAGGCAGTGGAGGAAGATGGTGAGTTAGTAGAAGTGACCATCTGTTGGAGTCGAATTTCATGAATGAAGAGTAATGAGCGAGCCTCAACAAAAGAAGGAAATGGGAGACGCGTGGAGATGGTTGTGACTGCACTTTCATAGTCGGAAGGAAGACCAGCAAAGGCTTGCATGACTATATCAGCATCAGAAATAGAATTCCCAACAAAGGTAAGGAAATTAATAATGGATTTAAGTTGTTGTAGATAAACAGCCATTGTGAGATCACCTTTAGGATGATGGTAGAACTGCATTTTTAGTTGTAGAACTCGTGAATAACTTGATCATGAAAAAGTCATTCAATATTGAGTCAAGCTTCTCGAGCAGAAGGAGTCGAATTGGGTTTAATAATAACATGGAGAATCTCAGAAGAAACAGTGGCTTGAATCCAAGAAATGACTAAATAATCAACCATCAACCAAGTATGGTGTTCCAGATTTGGAACTTTGGTGCCTGAATCGTCGATCAGAAATGATGGAGGGCTAGTAAGAGAGCCATCAACATGGCCATATACATCATGACTCTTGAGAACATGAAGAAAAAGTTCGCACCAAAGAAGGTAGTTGAAAAATCTAATGCAATAGAAATATAGTTCTTGATATTGGAGATAGAGTGTGCAGGATGAGGAGAAATTAAGGAAAGAGGGATGGTGTCAGTGGAATGAGAGGTGGTAGCAGTAGAGGAATGATCTGTTGTGGAAGACATGATGAAGTGCTAGAACTGTAAAATTTAGAAAGGCTCTGATACCATGAAGAATAATGGAATTCCACACCCCTTAGGGTGAATGTATTATCATATATATATAAGGAGTACATGTGTATATTGACACAACTAACCCTACTGAATAATACAAGCAAATAATACTCTAATACAAACAATGTCCACCAAAGAAATGTAGCGAAACAGGTCCTACAATAAGATTTTCCTTTAGGCTCAACACTGAACCACCCTCTTGTGGCCTTGAAGGATACGAACTCTCATGCTCCTCCGAAAACTATACCACCACCCTCATCAACCCCCCTTTCTCAGGAAACTACTCCGTCAAAGGAATTGATCATCTCCATGAGATTATTTTTCTCAAGGAAGTTCACGACACAAATTGCCTATTACAAAGCCTTCTGTCCTTCAATTACTCCAATTCGATCTTGGATTACTCAGAACCGGACTCAACTTACGATGTTTTGATCGTGAAGTGCGGTGAAATTGTTGAAGAAGATGGAGTTTTTGGACCAATTGATTGTGAAATCATAAACTATGCATTTTGTGTCGGTATGGTCCCAATTCTTTACTTGTGTCAATTTGATCCGTCAACTTCTTAATTCTTGTCATTTTGGTCTAATCAAAAATGGCATTTTGAACTAACTAACATAAATGTTCACATGACCACATTTGAGGGTCACTTTAATCTCTCAAATTTGTAACTTGTATCATTTTAGTCCTTCAAGTTTATAGTTTGTCACTTTAGTCTCTAAAGTTTCCAAATAATGCGCCTCAAGCATGATCACATGACATGCACGTGACGATCTCCGTTAGTAATTCTAATTGTCGTTTTTTATTGGACCAAAATGACACGAATTGAGAAGTTGAGGGGCCAAATTGACACAATTAAAAGATTGGGGACCATACTGACACAAAACGCATAGTTTGAGGACAAAAATATATTTTACCCTAAATTTTTATCAAGCTTGTATAGACTCTTAATTATATTCATACTTATTTTGCTTTCCAGGTACAAGTATTGGGGGCATCACTTTACTGGCACTAGTGATAGTTTTGATCTACAGACTCAGAAAACCTGACAATGAAAAATGGATGAAGATAGAGGAATTCCTAGAAGATAACAAGAACCTTACTTCAACTAGATACAATTTCTCTGAAATCAGAAAGATGACTCGCCGATTTGAACACAAACTAGGACAAGGTGGTTCTGGTAGTGTTTACTATGGTACACTTCCTAATGGAATGCCAGTTGCAGTTAAACTATAGGAGAATTCCACAGAAAATGGAGAAGAATTTATCAATGAAGTGACTACCATTAGTAGGTTACACCATTTCAACATCGTTCGTCTTGGGGTTTTGCCATGAAGGGATTCTGAGTGCTCTTGTCTATGAGTTCATGCCCAACAAATCACTCGAAAGGTTTGTCGTCTCTAAGGAAGCCAAATCAACTCATCTGCAATTGAGTTGGGAAAAGCTACAAAAAATTGGGATTGGCATTGCCCGTGGAATAGAGTATTTGCACCAAGGATGCGACCAAAGGATCCTTCATTTTGACATAAAGCCTCACAACATTTTACTTGACCATAATTTCCAGCCTAAGATTTCGGATTTTGGCATGGTCAAGCAATCCTCAAAGGATCAAAGTATTGTATCTATGATAACAACAAGAGGAACACCAGGCTACATCGCACCTGAGATCTTAATAAATAATTTTCGAGAGCTTTCTTATAAGTCGGATGTTTATAGTTTTGGAATGTTGCTACTAGACATTTGTGGGTGTAAGAAAAATATCGATGTTACATTTGAAAATCAAAGCGAGATTTATCTCCCTGAATGCATTTATGACAGAATTAGTGAAGGGAAAGATCTGGGATTGCAATTCGAGATGGATGGAGATGAAGAGAGCCAAGAAGCTCACAATTGTGGCATTTTGGTGCATCCAGTGGAGTCCAAAGGATAGGCCTTCTATGGCCATGGTGGTTCAGATGCTAGAAGGTAATTTGCAAAGTTTAAAAGCTCCTCCAAAGCCTTTTATTTCTTGAATGTGCTTACAAAAAATTTCTTTCCTTATTTTGTACTTTTGGCTGGCCAAGCCTATCTATTGTCGAGTTATTCTGGGTATTTTTAAGTCATATGAGGAATGGCATGAATTTGTTCCAGCTCTAATTTATTATGGTGAATTTCATTGAAGAAAGTTTTTCTTTTTTTTTTCTTTGTTCAACAGTCAGAGATGTCTGGGTTAGCTCATGCGCACCTCAACTAATCTCTTCCCTAGTCCGGTCAAAAGCAGATTATTCATGTTAGAACTATGGTATGCATGAGGGATAAATTTCGCCCCGGTTCAAACTCAGGACGTCTGATTTTCCAATTTGTCTCTATTAACACTTGAACTACTCTTTGAGTTACATTAATCAAATACTTCACACAATCCACCAGTTGATGTGGGATAGGTCTAGAACACGATATTACTACGAATCCAAACTAGGGTTTCTTGGAGCTATTCTTTGGTAAATAGGAAAAGAAATACACCCAATGATCAAGACAATGCACCCACTATTTGGTGGTCATTAGGAGCACAGTATCACCCATTTTTTGATCAGAACTGTATCACCCATTGAAAAGTACATGGAGAACAGCAAAAGTTCATGAGAATCTAATCACTGACTTTTGGGCTTCAGGCTTTACCTTTTCTTTTTTGCAAAGTGGGTGGAACACCCATTTTCTTTGTGTACCCACTATAGTTTCTTCTTCTTCGTCGTTTGTCAAACCTAAAAAGTGTGTTTCTATGTCTCAACACCCCTTATCCTAATGAAAATGACCAGACAATGAAGAGTGCAATTATTTCTTGAAATTCTAGGCAGTTTTTAAAGATAAACTCTAGATATCTACAATCACTCGTTAATAATATGTATCACTTAAACATCGAACCTGAAATGTCTGAGTTCAATGTTTGCTCCAAACTAATCTTACTCCATTGGGTTAATTATGTAGGTGTAGGTTTACGATAATCTTACTACATATTGCCAATATTATTAAGTCGGACTGAAATATTCAGATTAAGGTAGAGTTCAAATGGAACTCGATTGGAGTTGCAGATTCATTTCTAACCCAGCAGCCTGCTTTTCAATTCCTCCCAGACCATACAAAGGCAATGAGTTTTCCTACATTACACTTGTGCAGCACGCTCAATAAGCTACCCCCACATTACAACTTAACCCTATACACACAATAATAAGGCAATAAAACCTAAAAGTTGGTCATGCAAGACTTTTGTCTTGGGCTGTTGAACCACACCCAACAATACGCAAACAACAGCTAATAGCCACTTTCGACATGCACAGACAAACCCACCCCATCAAGTACCACTTTTCTTCTCGTCCATGGAAATAATATCAATTTTCCAAAAGCCTCGGAAGACGAGTTAGTGGACTTTGTTGCATTCCCCACAAAAATGCCCCTGACCCAATTTGAATAGAATATGTTTTAGGCTTTTAGCAATCGAAATCGTCTCAATCACCTATTATTTGAACTCTTATTTAGATCTATGTAAATACTTGAAATTACGTGCATTACTTGAATATTGATTTTATATGATTAATAGACTCGAACTCATGACATGCGAGTTTACTGACGGGTTTGGACCGATAATTTCAAACTCATGACTTGCATACATTTCACTCACGAGTCTCATAATCACTCAAAAGCTACAATATCGCCTATATATACTACCCATCATCTCTCATCCTCTCATGCCTACATTCACTTTCTTGCTAGCTTAGCAACCTTTTGCCTCATTACTTCATGTCACTTTGAGCTTTCAAAATTTCTCTCGCACGCTTCTAGCTTATACACTAATGGGTGGTTGCCGGTGGTGGTTCACGGAATCGGGTGGTGGCTACGTTGGAAGTGGGTGGTGGCGGATCCGGCGGAGGAGGAGGGCACTGTAATGAGTTGGGAAGCTGATGGACAAAGCAAGCTTTGCAATTTCTCTCTCCTGAGTTCTAGCTTTTCTCAAAGGGCAGAACTGGGAGAGCGACATTATTGCATTGAGGGGAATTGAGGGTAGCGGTCCGAATTTACCTTGATTTAGGTTTTTAGTTCCATCTTTAACCTTGGGTGTTTGTCTTTTATGTCTTTGCCTTTTGTTTTTTCTTTTCTTGTTATGTTATGAAACGAAACATGGGATGTAAGAGATGCATACGACTATACGAGGTAGATTGTTTGATCTTATGATGGGGTTTATTATGTTGGGTTTTTGTATTTTCAGATAATAAATTTTGTGGGTGTTTGGGTTTTTTTTTTGAAGGGGGGGGGGGGGGGGGGATATGGACTGTGGAGTTCCAAATGCTGCTGGGCATGCATCACTTACACCTATTATGTATTTGGTTTGTCATGAACAGATGAACTTAGAAATCTCTCATGTCCTTTGTTATCTCCCCTTATTCTTACCAACTCTCTCTCTCTCTCTCTCTCTCTCTCTCTCTCTCTCTCTCTCTCCTGAAGTTTGATTCCAGACTCCATAATGGCAAGAGTTTTGTACATTACACAGCCCTTAAGAATGAGAAAGTAATACTTGGGAATCAGCTGTTTGAAATGGGATAAGATTTTCTTAGTATTTATTTGGGTTAATAACATTTTTAGTCTTTAAAATATACATATTTTATCGGTAGTCCCTAAATTATCAATTTAGTCTTTAAAGTATTCAATTAGTGTTTAAATGGTCCCTACACAGACGAACCGTTAAATTTTTTACTGAATGTTCACGTGTTAGTCATGTGATACCGTCTGATAGTATGACACATGATCACTTCTGTCAAAAAACTTAACAAATTGTCTGATTAGGAACCAAAGTGACATGAATTGAAATTTTAAAGATCAAATTGATAAAATTAATACAATGAAGAACAAACGAACAAGACGGACATTCTTTAATGATAAAAAAAAGTGCTATTAACCATATTTATTTTCACAAGTCCTGTGATACTTAGTTCAATTGTTAGAGTCCATGTATATTTTTAGAATGGTAGGCTATCACCTAAGTCACACAGAGCGCAAGGGAGAGCACAAAAGCAAAAGATTTTAAAAAAATTCGGAGCGGGAGCGCTTTGAGAGCTCCGTATTATCTACCTATAGAATATATATATATAATATAAAGAGTAATGTTATTTGAACCTAAAAATCTGACATAATTTATTGACCTAATTTACTATAGTCTTTGGATTGATTATGAGCCCCATCAAACATTGGAACTTGGTGTTAATCTAATGGTTCCATTAAATCCAGATCATTATGTCCGCAAATTATGTTAAATTTTTATGTTCAAATAGCATTACTCTAATATAAAATATGACAGACTTTAATAAGTCTATCCGACAGTTTCAAATAGACTCATCTAACGGCCACCAACATCCCTCTCAAAATCATTCACATTACACCGTGTTTTCAGGTACAATTTACCCCTAGTATATGTATATAATTTGATGAAAATAGAATAAAAAAATAATCTAGAACATGAGAGATTTCTAGATTGCAAGAGTAATTGCATTTATTTTTTATTTTTTATTTTTTTTTGTTTGGGGGGGGGGGGGGGGGGGGGGTGTCTTGTCAATTGTCTTTTACTTTTTATGTTTCTTTGCTCTTTAAATTTAAACAAAGTTACCATAAAACTATTTGATTGCTTTAAAGACATCTCAAAGCATCTTGTTGAATGTTTTGCACATAAATTACTTGTAAAATCAGTATCATTAGCTTTCGCAACACCAATAGTCTTCAAACAAGTATTTTGTGAACTGTGCCCTAAACCTATATTTATGACTACTAAACCATATTATTATTCTGGATAAGTTATGGTATCGGGGAGATATGTTGCTAAAATTTATTCTAGAACGTTAAGTTTGATTTGAATGATTTGTGATACATGATTAAAAAATAAAATTAATATACTCAAAAGTGATATTTCCGTACCGAACCTTACTATTTTAGGCGACTGCAAGTCTCTTTGGATTTAGCAAATAAACACACACACACTAACACTTCCTCAGTTCTGTTGTAGTGTCACCAACCTCTCTGTGTCAAAACTCTTTTTCCTATTAGTGAGAACCTTTTCAAGACAGGCAATTTTGCAAGAGTAAACTCTGAATATTTGTAATCACCCGCAAACCACAGGTATTAGTTAAAGTTCCGGAGATACAAGCGATGATCGAACCTCTAACGTCTAGATATACGGTTTATCCAGGTATAACCTGACACTGCTGAACTATCCATGCTGATAACAGATGTTAAATTTTGATGTGATTGTAAGTGGTGAAGTGTTGTATTGGGGCTTTTCCTCTACCTGGTTATCCTACTCCCAAATTAGTCCCATACGAGTATAACCACTGCCAAAAATAAGTAAGTTCTATAACACCGTCACAAATTAATAATGGAAAAATTACAGCTGCAGAGCTTATAGATTGTCCTAAAAACAGGACAGCCCCTTTAGTTTTTTGAAGTACCATTGTCATTTCTTTTAGTTTATATATCCATTTTAGACGATACCTCGCCATCAGTGTGATTACCAATATGTTAGATTGGTGATAATGTCATGAAATAATACATCAGTTAATCCCATACTACTCTCTCGTAAACATTAGAGATGAAATGATATCTCTTCTTCTTCTCCTTTGCATTTCTGCAAGTATAAGATTGGCTCCTGTAATTAGAGGTGTTAAAATATGACACAACTCGTTAACACGACACGAATACGATACAAAATTGATTTTTTTTTAAGCCGCCCGTTTAGTAAACAAGTGGGCCCGACATAACACGATTAATAAACGAATTGGGTATGGGTGTAGTCAATCAGAAGAAATACACGACACGACTCGTTTTTATATCAGTTATACACAGTTCATACATGACATGAACCCGATATGACACGATTCCCTAGACACGAACTAATAAACAAATTGGGTATGGGTAGAGTGTTTTTTAACACGAACCCGCTAAGACTCGACACGAATTCGACTCAACCAACACAATGGGTTTTGTGCTTTTAAAAACTTTCTTCAGTGAAATTCACCATCTTACAAAGACAATGGATTGGAGCTGGAACAAATTTCATGTCATTTCTCATATGACCCAAAAAAGAACACCCAGAATTGTTTCACAATAGATTGGCTTAGCAAGCCAAAAGTACAAAATAAGGAAACAAACTTATTGAAAACATATTCAAGAGATAAAAGGCTTTGGAGGAAGTTTTAAACTTTGCAAATTACCTTCTAGCATCTGAACCACCATGGTCATAGAAGGCCTATCCTTCGGACTCCACTGGATGCACCAAAATGCCACAATTGTGAGCTTCTTGGCTATCTCTTCATCTCCATCCATCTCGAATGGCAATCCCAGATCTTTCCCTTCACTAATTCTGTCATAAATGCATTCAGGGAGATAAATCTCGCTTTGATTTTCAAATGTAACATCGATATTTTTGGTACACCCACAAATGTCTAGTAGCAACATTCCAAAACTATAAACATCCGACTTGTAAGAAACCTCTCCAAAATTCCTCATTAAGACCTCGGGTGCGATGTAGCCTGGTGTTCCTCTTGCTCCTGTCATTGATATAATGCTGTGATCCTTTGAAGATAGCTTGGCCAACCCAAAATCCGAGATCTTAGGCTGAAAATTATAGTTAAGTAAAATGTTGTGAGGTTTTATGTCAAAATGAAGGATCCTTCTGTTGCATCCTTGGTGCAAATACTCAATTCCGTGAGCAATGCCAGTTGCAATTTCTTGAAGCTTTTCCCAACTCAATTGCCGATGACTTGGTTTGGCTTCTTTAGAGACGAGGAACCTCTCGAGTTATCCGTTGGGCATGAACTCATAGACGAGAGCACTCTGAGTCCCTTCGTGGCAAAACCCCAAAAGACGAACAACATTGAAATGGTGTATCCTGCTTATGGTAGCCACTTCATTCATCAATTCTTCTCCATTTTCCGTGGAGTTCTCAAGCATTTTTACTGCAACTGGCATTCCATTGGGAAGTCTACCTTGGTAAACACTTCCATAACCTCCTTGGCCCAGTTTGTGTTCAAAACGGCGGGTTATCTTTTTTATTTCAGAGAAAGAGTATCTAGTTGAAGTAAGGGTCTTGTACTCTTCCAGGAATTTCTCTATCTTCAACCAATTATCTTTTTCATTGTCAAGTTTTCTGAGTCTGTAGATCAAAAATATCACCAGGGCAAGTAAAGTAGTGCCCCCAATACTAGTGCCTGAAGGGTACAGAAAGCAAATCAGTACGAATATAAAGACTCTACCCAATCAAAACAAAAAAAAATTTAATGGTAAGCTTACCTATAGCAATGGGTCCAAGAGAACCTGCAAAATGTCAACAAAAAGGATCAGCCCGAATTCTGATCTCAGACCAAATTATATAATCAACTCAATCCGTACCAAATTTTACTAAAATTAAACCAATAAAATATTTTAATAACTATACATTACAACTTTCTTGCATTTTCTCGTGTTTTTTGTAAGAAAAAAAAGTTGGTTAGTTGTGAAAAAATCATAGTATGAAAAAAAAATATTTTTTATATTATTTTCCATTTCATGCTAACCAAACACATGCAATAAATAAATATAAAAATTCTAACATTTTCTATTATTATCCCGCTAAACAAACTTCGAGTTTGACGCTTGCAGTATATATTCCAGAGTACCATAGCAAGAATGTATAAGGAACCAAGTATCTAAGGCAACATTGTTCTCTAAGTACTGACTTTCATAGATGATGAACAAACTACTTGTGAATAGGTCCTAAGTACAACTGTTTTCAAACAATTTTTAAGCAAGGTTTAATAGTCTGCCGACTACAAGGTTCACGGTCACGGTATAAGTCTTGGAGTTTGAAGGCACATAAATATATCGGTCGCCCTTACATAAAATGGTATTGGACGATACACACGTAATGTTAAATAGAGGAATAAGCTTTGATGTCGAGAACCGAGACATATTCTCAACATCAAATTGAGTCAAACGTGGATCAAACAAGACAACTGTAAGTAGGGGTGGCAATTTCTTACAAAACGCGAAAATACGATTCAAAATCGACACGAAATTAGAGGGTTAGAGTCGTTAGTCATTTCTCAACACGAACCCGTATATCACACAACTCGTTTACATGAATAATAAATGAATTGAGTTATTGTTAAACACGAATAACATGAAATTGACACGATTAACACGTTTAAATACTATTATAAGAATAAAATATCAATTTTTGTTCTATATTTTATCAAGTAGTGATTTAATTCTTATACAAAAATAGATATTTTTACTCATTTTTATTATTGATGATGTTATTTCACGTATATGAGTAACGAGATAGGATTCAATTGAATAGGATGGATCTGAGCTGCAAGGCTAGTGAATTAGTGGATGAATGCTCTGATTAACCGATGTGTAATGTGTGCAATATAGTAGAAATATAGTGGTTCACCGGCTGATGAGCTCGGCTAGTCCACTCTCTAATGGAGGTTCTTGCTCATTTCTCTTTATTGATGATTCCAGAATGCTTACAGAGAGTTTCTCAAGTAACTAAGGCTCTCCCTTTGGTTGGGGTAATGTACAGTACTTATAATGCTATTCATAACCCTCTAGGATCTCTACCGAGATCCTTGCCCTTTATTCATGGGATTCCCCTTAATTTAGGAAGGGGATCTTGGTCAATTAAGAGTTTTACGCCTGGAAGGTTGCTTGGCTTCTGTTTTAGAGGTATCAGATGTCATCTAGCCACCTCCCTTATTGATTCAGCTATTATTTTGGTTGGGAGAGCCAGAGCTCTGGTCTTCTGAGCTCTGGAGCTCCGAGCTGACCTCCCGATCTGACCTCATAGGCTGATCTCAGACTTAGAACTGATTTTGGGTACCATCAATTATTATATTTATTAAGTTAATTTTTAGTCTATAAAAAAATATGAGTGTTGGTACAAATTCTTGCACAACATCGTGATTCTGGCTGACCTCGCGCAGTAGCCTTTACCTCTCAGTACCCGGAGGAGTGCAACATGGGGGAACTCGTCCGTCCCACATCGACTGAGAGTCGTCCTCCCCACCCCCATTTAAGGCCTTGCCCTCAATGGAGGTGGTACCCCTCGGAACAAAATCCCAGTAACTGTACCATATTCACATGGTGAGTTCTACCTATTGTTGAGACTTCATTGATGAATTCATCTACACTGAACTTGGTGTTCTCAAGCATTTTAACAGCAATTAAGAACCCACCCGGGAGTTGCCCCTTGTATACTGACCCAAAGCCACCTTGCCCCAGTTTGTCCCTAAAGTGGCTTGTCATTGCAATTAGATCAGCATAAGAGCACCTTTTGGGCATTAAGGACTGATGATTGCGTAAAAACATCTCCACATTATCAACTGGCTTTCGTTCTTTTCGATATTTGAGGATTAGAAAGACAAGTATGATTATCAAAGGAGCAATAAACCTACCTAGGACTGCAATAATGAAATTGATCAGAACATTAAGCCAATTGAACTAAGAAATTACATGCCAGAACAGCAAATTTCAGCCAAGGAAAATTACCAATTAAAGCGATGCCAACACTCGAGAAGATAATAAGCCATCTGGGGATGCTCCTATCTACATGAAACATTAAGATTAACAAAAAACATTGTAGAAGCCGAAGAACAAATAGTTATGATAATCCAGGACAACTAACCAGGTTCATAGCAGTAAAATTCATAAGGGCGATCCAATCCACTAGAAAAACATGACGAATTGGACAACAGGCAGTTTCGGCACTCAACTGACCATTCCAAATCAAATCCTGACTCCAGCAAATTCAAAATAACTTCATAAGAAGGGTTGTCTGGCAAACTCGAATCATAATATATAGGAATCATTGACATAAAGTTGCAACCCAGAGGAAGATTTGAGACTCCTGTGCGATCATACAATACGTAAACACTTGATGTGTTTCCACTCAAACAGGGAAGTCTCTGATAAGCTGGATCACTGATAATCGTCGAACAGTTCATGAAGCTGGCAATCGTTAGATTATATCCTCTGTAACGAATATCACTTCGTAAACCATTAGCTGCCAGAGATTTGTATGGCAGATTGCAAGTTCCATTGGCAAAGTTGACGTCAACAATGCGAATTTCTCGCATTTCATACAAAATTCGCTTTACATAGTACTTGGCTGAGTTAAATTCCATGATTGTTCTGTTGTTCTCACAAGAAAGTTCATAATCTGAATCACCACACCCAGCTGGATCGCCCTTTAATCGAAAAGGGTAAGAGATGTTTCGAATAGCTCCACACGAAGACGAACAAATTTGCTGTAGTGATCTTGTCTCAATTTCACCGGTGAAGACAATGAACAACAGAGCAAAGAACGCAATCAAGTCAGTTGAGAGTTTTTCTTTTCCCATTGCTCCCATGAAGGAAACTAAACCCTAGAGGACATGATCAGTACTCATACTGGTGAAGGTAAAGAGTGTTCATAGACTTAATAGTTAGTTATATTGGTATTCGAAAATAGAATTCATTATATTTTTGGAAAAATTCCATTTACATCCTAGTAGATTGCTCTATATTCAAAGACACCCTTATTTTATCTAATATTTCACTAACACTCTTTAACACAATTTTGGGCTGTCAATTGGTCGGTCAATCTGTGGGTCGGGTTTATGTCGCGTTTAAGTCATGTCGTATCAAAAGTTGTCGTATCTGATGAGCCTAACAAGTTCATCCATTTATTATCCGAACCCGTTAAAATTCAACTCAAATCTACTAATTTCGAGTTGAGTTACTGTCAAATTCATAGGTCATGTCTAAAATTGATTGGCCAATTTCAATGTTCGTCTATTGTCTGGTGTAATGGAAAATGACTATTTTATTTTCCCCTGAAATATTTAAATACATATCAAATTAACCTCAAACAACAAAATATAAATACTGTGATATATGTATGATATTTTTTAATTTACTATTTCCCTTACATATAAGCATAAAGATAAGATTTCTTGTCTTCTTATTTTTAATTTATTCAGGTTTTCTTATAGTATTATACTAAATTAATATATGTGTAATGACATTATCATTTTAGCTGTTTTCATTAGCAATCTTTCATTGAAGGGGAGATATCTTAAACGATGTATTAAAAAAAAAAAAAACTTTCTTGCTAAAGAGAATAGTTAATAAAGGAGTGCTTACATTACAAAAGTTATTGCACGGATAAAAATTCATCAATCGTTGAAATGTATTAACGTATACCCTAATCTCCGATGAATTAATTGCAGCCACTTTTGTCAAATGGTGGAATCCATCACAAAATGTCCCGCCGTATCAATTCAATCCATACGATTCATTCATTAAGAAATTGACGGGTGTGAAGTTGTGACAAAAGTCTGTTATATTTTTTTATTTATCATTACCTATTGTGGAATTAATCATTTGGTGGTGGGGCTTGTTCAGACTGGAAAAATTAAACCCATCTCAGATTTGAATATTATTTTATGTCGACAATGGCATTGATTTTTCATAAGAAAAAGTTCTATTTTCAAATAACCAAGCAATTGGTGTCTACTCATGTTCATCAGTTTTTTATTTTATTTTTCGTATGTTTGCCCAAAAGCGTTAGACAAAGGTAGCGCACCTCGTGATTCTGGATCGAGATTTATTTTAATACACTTTCTTATAAATTTTTCTTAGTACTAGATTATTTACTATGTATGATCGAGAAATCTAGTGATATGTAATGCGTTACTTATGTCAACGCATTGCAACGCGTCCTTTAAGTATCAAGTTGGTCTAATTCAAGGCCAGGTCCAACAAGGCTGCATAGACTCACAATACTGCCGTGCTCCCCGGGGCCAGTCCCGGGGGTTCCATGATGTCAATGTCAATGGTAACTTCTGCCGTGCCCCAGAGGGGAGTCCTTAATGTCAATGTCAATGTCAATGGCAACTTCTGCCGTCCCGGGGGGTTCCATGATGTCAATGTCAATGGTAACTTCCGTCGTGCCCCGGGGGGTGGGGGGGGGTCCTTAATGTCAATGGTAACTTCTGCCGTCCCGGGGGGTTCCATGATGTCAATGTCAATGGTAACTTCCTATGAAGACCCGAGTGACAACGAAGTTATGATCATGTGTTATATCGTGAACAAATAAAGCTGATTTTTTTTAATTTTATAATCATACTCAATTCGTATAACTTGTTTAATAAATATGTTGTCCCGCTTTAGACAAATGCTATGGTTTATATGGATTAGATTCTAATATCAAAAAATATTAAAAAAAAAAAATCAATATGTAGTTAGTAAACACATGTTTAACCGTCTATGTTTATATTATCAGTTATATTCGCGTCATATGTAATATTCGTGTTCGTGTCATAAAGATGTCAAACGAGTTGATGATAACTATATGAACAACACATTTTTAATTGATGGATTAATCATATCAACTCATTCGCGACATTGAAAATAGTTAGGTACTGTTTAGATATCAGTAATTTTGATTGGGAATGAGATTCTCTTTTTTAAATTCTAGATTGTTATATTTGGATAGTCAATTATTTAGGTTGTGTTTGGTAACCACAAGTTTTATTTTATTTTTTTGTTTTATTTTTTTAATTTTTCGGACAAATGAAAATAAATAAATATTTTCGTTTTTTTTTTTTCTGATCCGTTTTGAAAACAATGTCATTTTTAAAAACATCTAAAATGATGTTTTTCAAAAAAAAAAAAAAAGATGGATAGGGTCTCCTTTAATGAGGTCTCGACTTCGAACCTCATTACCAACAAAAAATCTTTCTTTTTCCCTCACCATATAAAAAGCCAAAATGAAGGAAGTTCTCTTCCATCTTCTCTCTTTGGAAATTCCAACCGAAGGCTCTGCCCCTTCGCCTTCGTCAACCGAAGACTCTGTCTCTTCGTCAAAGAACTCCAACAGGCTATCTAACTTCGAGGGTGGGGGATGGTGGGTTTTCGGGGGTGGTGGGTTTCGGGTTTTCAAGGGTGGGGGTTTTCGGGGGGTTTGGGGGTGGGTTTTCCAGGGGGAAAGGGGTGTTTCAGGGTGGGTTTTCGGGGTGGGAGTGATGGGTTTCAGGTTGTTTGGGGGTGGTGGATTTTAGGGTGGGGGTGATGGGTTTCAAGTGGTTTGGGAGTGGTGGGTGGTGAATTTCGGGGGTTTCAGGTTGGGGTGGTGGATTTCAATGATTTGAGGTGGGGTTGGGTGGTTGTTAGTGGTGGGTTTAGGTGGTGGATTTTTGGTATAATATCAAACATTTTTTCTTTTTTTTTCACAATTTCTTAAATATAAATAACTATCAAACATGTTTTATATTTTAATTTTTTATCAAAGAAAAACAAATATTTGTTTTGTTTTTAAAAAAAAAAAACATAAAAACGAAAATATTACTAAACGCACCCTTAGTAATCTAACTCGAAAATAAGATCACTATTATTATCTAATTCTCAATAATTATGGGTATCCTTTTATTTTTATTTTTTATTCCAAAGATAAGGTTTTTCAATCATGGATCAAAACTCATTAATCAATATCTTCATTCTCGGCCCACTTGTTTACATTGGATTGAGTAATAATGGTAGCTATCCTAAACTCATGGTCAATAGTGATAATCTCATGCCTATATTGATTGGATATTCTATAAAGAGCAATGCTACACATATTTAAAATCTGACTTGATGATATGACTTTATATTTGTTATTAATTTAACTGCAGATTTTAGTATTTATTGAGACATATTACCTATCATTAGTAGTGATTTATCAAGTCAAGTTTCTAAGTCAATTTTTTAAATTTATTTAACATTTTTCTTCTATAAAAGGAATATAAATCCTTAAATGAAGCTTCATCCTAAAATTAATTTCATTTCAAAAATTAAGTTCTCCTCCTAAAATCAATCTCCTTTTTAAAATTAAGTTTTTTCTTCAAACAATTTGATAATGACATTAATTCATTATTGATAAGAACAAAAACACTAAATGAGATTATTATAGTAATTGAAACCTGGCTATTTCATTACTGGGAATAAGATAATGAGATATTCATTTCCAATTAAAATTACTACCATCTAAATGTGGCCTTAGCTTCCTACAAAATCCGGTCTATCACATAATTCAACCAAGTGTCTCCTTCAAGGAAGATGCCTTCAATATCCCATTTTCAATTATAAAATAAATAATTAGGTTAGGGTTCCTCCTTTGGTATGTAAATCAATTTTAATCCTGCTAGATTTTCAATATAGAAAAAAGTCCTCCAACATTTTAAAATAGTTGTATGCAGTCTTTGGTTGGGTGCTAACGTAGGGTAGTTAGATAGTTAATGTGTTTTGGTTATCCATATTGTCCTCATCATATGATTTCAGCCTATATTACAATTTATTTATTTTTTATGCGTTTTTTTATTAAGGATTTTGAGGTGTTTGTATATCAGTTTTGAATTTCAAATTTCTGAACTAAGCAATTTAGAATATTGGTGGTGTATCCTAAGCATAGACTTAGTAGGTACATAAATTGATAGTTCAGGTATATAGTATAGACACAATAAATTGGAGGGAAATTTATTTACAGATACATTAATATAACAAGTACATTACAAAAAAAAAGACCCAAACAAGATGTCTACACTAGATACGAATTGAATTTTATTGCATGAAACCCTAATTTTAGTTCACAAAAAATCGAATGGAAGACATAGTTGATTGTGCTAATGCATAGGTACATTCACAATGTATCTATTTGCGATGAGGTTTTGAGACGGTACCTGTATGACTGAGAGATTTCAATATACACAATATCTTCAGTGTTGAATGGGAGGAAGGGTGAGGGAGTTTTTTTGGTGTTTTCTATTTTTTGAATACTAATGGATTATGATTTTGGATGAAAATTCCTTAATTTAAGCACGTATTTTTTAAATTTCAAATGGACTGAGTTTAAAACACTGTCTCTGATTAACGTACCGTGTTTTAGCAACTGTACGGGTACACACTCAAGACATGACTCTACACGTATTATTATAGGTATACAAAATTAAATTATTATAGGTACACACATTAAAAACTAAATATTATATTTCATTCATAAATAGGAGATTACATATGTGGTTCATTTGTTATATATTTAAAAAAAACACAAAACACAAAACAAGATCATTTTTTTATGTCCTTCAACTCAACCTCAAGCTTTTTTGGCTTTTTTTCTTCTTTTGTTGCAGATTTTTGTTGAAGGCCTTGGCCATTTTCTTCTATTCGTCCCTTTGTTTCTTTGACATGTACAGTTCGGATTCCAGTCGATCAATATTAGCTTGCATGCGTCGTTGTTTTGCGTAGGCATCTTCCAAGAAATCTGAAAGCATCTGTATGTTATTTTGTGCTCTTTGCTACCTTGCTTGTTCAATTTTTTTTCTGTGTTTTTATTCTAAAGTTTAGATACACTATTTATAGAAGTATTTTTCATGGGGTAGATGATGAGTTTTAAATGTATGTTTATTATGGTGTTAATTTCATAGTTAATCGAAAAGACAATTGTCCAGATATCTCATCTCAGTGTATCTATTGCAGAGATACACTGAATGCAATCGCTATTAGTTAATGTAACTTAATGTACCTTCACACCTCCAGTTAATGAATACGTCAATCGAAAACATATTATATTTTTTAGTGTACTTGTCTGACAATTTCTGTTTTTGGAGAATAATGATGACATAGATTTTTAATTAAATGATGACATAGCAGTTATTTTTGACAATTTTAAAGGGTGTTAGTTATGGTCATTGCTTTGACTTTTCAAGAAGGATTTAATCCAAAAATAAATTTGCAAGTGAGTTTTTTGTAGAATCCTATTGGGCCCAAGTACCAGCCAGCCAAAAATCTCATTATAAAACCCAAGTTGTGCAACCCAATCTCTTTTGCAAAAGATTGGCATCAAGTCCATTCAACTTAGCATAGCCCATCTATCAAAGTTTAATGGGTTAGCCAGAGCCTGGCTTTCTGAGCTCTAGCCCAAGGCTTACGATCCAAAGTTTACTTCAGCATCTTTTTCAGGCCCAAGTTCTCAATTGTCTAATCAGTTCATGTTGTGTCGTATTAGATTGCATCATTTCCAACTATTTTCAGTTAAATTTGGGGCCGGTCCATATTTTAAGACTTATGGGGATATAAATCCATCCGAAAACTTATCTTGATTTTAAGTATATTTTTTATTCAACTGTCCAAACTATCCTTGAACTCCCTCTTTCCTCACAGGATTCGCCAATTTGAAGAGCACAAAATCCGGCGTCTACAATAAGGGTTTTTTCGTAAAAAAAAAATAATAGACTTAACGACTTACTAAAAAGATATGAGTGGGACTTAACAACAAATAAATTTAAGGCATGGACTTAAAGTCTTATAAGTTTTCTAAATAAAATTGACCCCCAATTCTCAGCTATTTTATTTTCGTACAATCTATTATATCAGAATTTAGAAAATAAGACCTCGATTTCTTAAGGAAAACCACCACTTATAGATCATCTTAAATTGATCCACATCCTAACAAGATTCAATAAGAAATTATTTAATTATAAATAATTCATACAGTACTGAATCAAGAAATGAAAAACTTAAAAGAAATAAATATTTTATTTACACAATTTCGTAAAAAGAGATTGTGGGCGCTTTTATACAAATATCGTGTTGCTTAGTGAATTGGTGGATTGTTGCACTCTATATGGCGAAAAGTCTAGTATTCGAAAGCATCACTACATTACTCTACAACCTGAGTAGCATGGGCTAGGGGGAACCTATGTGAATCAAGGACCACCTTACTAGACTAAATACATATCGATAATCAATGGCTTTGGAACAGGCAAAATATCAACAAATACTGTTACATTGGGACAAGTCCAATTACCCAGCAAATGCAAGGCCTCATATGACAGACAACCACTCAGCTTATTCCCCATACCTTTGTATCATCATTCCTAAGGTAGCTGCATAAATTTCTTTGTGATATGTTGTTTCAGACAAAGTAAAGATTTGATCTTCAAAGTTCAAACTGTCAAATGCATTTTCTCTGTTATGTGCTTTTGAATCTTTGATTTCCTTCTGTCTTTTAGTTGAAGTATAGGTCGTCGTTGATTCAATACAAAATTATAATGAAAAAACTCCTTACTGAAGAAAAGGTTGGTAGCACTGGCCACGGAATGAAGTTAGAAGGTTCAATGAACTACACGAAAGAATGATCTTGGGCACTATTGTTATCTATATACATGTGTCGTAGGCGAAACTGTGGTGACTCGTGGAGTAAGCAGCGAGCTCTGCTTGAACTGAAAGTAGCAAATTGACTCTCTTTGCAATCACAAGCAAGTGAATGAATGAGAGGGAGGTGAGTGGGAAGCCCCAAAAACACATGCAAGATATGCAAGTACTTTTCAAGAGACAGTTTAAAAATGGGTTCGACTATTCGACTATAAAGAGAACTATATCTACATTTCTGGAAATTCATACACTCCACAAATAGGCAAAAAGTGGAGTTTTGGTCAGAGCAAGCCGAAGGATTCTTGCTCTATTGTTTTATCCCTATGTTTCAATTCTCATTCTCTTTTCATTTACAAAAGAAGTTAAGGAAAACTCAACAAAAGGTGGTTCAAGAATATAAAATTAAGCCCTTTACGACTAAATCAGGTTATTAAAAAATCATTTTCTAACTTTTTCAATATGTCTAAAATTTTGTAACAAATGCACATAAAAACAAAAACAAAACAAAATACATCTCTAAATAATCTTAGATTCAGGGACAGAAGAGACAACTATCTGAGTTAGTTGGGCTCCATCGAACCTTGAAACGGAACTATGGTCTGTCTTATCATAGTAGTTAAACACTCCATTTGTATACTACTCCTAGTTGAGTTACAAAATTCCTTAACAAAAATAATAGTTTACAAAGTAAACCAAAAAGCCTAGTAAAAACTTGTACAATGCTTCTTCCCTAACCAATAAAGAGGAATGTGTTATTCCTACCCTTTTCTCTAATTGTAACACTCAATAATAGTCGTTTAGAGTAATTTTCTTAAAATCTCAAAGTTTAACCACCCAATAATAGTAGTTTAGTGTAATTTTCATAGAACTAGAATATTCATAATCACAAAAATGAGTGGGAATCATGTTTTTGGAAAATAAAAGATCTTTTTTATATTTTGGATAAATTTCATAGTTGGTCCTTGTTCAATTTAATTCCTGAACTTTCAATTGTTTCATTTTAGTCCTTCAACTATCAATTTTGTCACAATTAAGTTATTTCATCTATTTTCACCGTTAAATCAACGCTGCAATGGATCGAATTGGGCTAGTTTTTGGTTAATCTAACGGTAAAAATTGATGAAATGACTTAATTGAGACGAAATTGATAGTTAAAAGACTAAATTAGAGCAATTAAAAAATCAAGGATAAAATTAAAATCGGAGGTAAACTTTAGAGGCCAATTATGATATTTACCCTTATATTTTTAGATCAAATTTTATAGCTCAAATAATGTAACACCTTTCAAAGAAGCAGATTTAAAAAAAGTCATATAATTAAGCCACAAAATTTAATCTTAAAATTGAACCACTCAATTTTTTGAAAAACAAAAATATCAAAGGGTTGGGCAAGGTAAACCTACATCAGAACTTGAAGGGGTAGCTCAAATAGTAACAGGAACGAACTGTAACTCAGACGTCCAATGGTCATAAGGAATTTATCTCTCATAATACCTAAGTCTCAACATTGATAACCTACATTTGACTGAACTGGAAAGAGAATTATTTGGGGTGTGCGTAAACTAATTTGGACATCTCTGACCGTTAAACCAAAAATACCCTACATCAAAATTTCCTTCTATTTTATTTTTTGTTTTCTCCTTTTTTATCACTACATAACTATCTGCAATAAATTCTACCATACTTTTTTTGGGACTAAAACTAAAGTCTCATTGTATGGTTTGAGTGATAAAGGGTAGATTTAATTCCATCAAATTATGGTAATTGTGGAGATTCGAACCAAAAATATTAAGCATAAAAAGTTTAAATTTTATTCACCGAACTAACCGCTCAATGCTACTGTGACCAGATCCATCAAAATCATCATAATCACTTCGTAAGGTCCATTCTCATTCAATTGCCAAATAGTAATTTAATTACAAAAACAACCCCATCTATCCATACAATAAAAAACATTATTCATCTAATATTTCAAAGTACTACATTAAGAAACTCTTCCTTATTAATCACTATGGAACTATCACAGTCAAAGAAAAAAACAATTTACAGCAGTGCAAAAGAACCCTTCACAGAGCTCTTCAAAAAAAAAAAAAAAAATTCCCAAAAAAATTACAAAACAAGTCACAGGTACAAAACTGCAGTCAACCCATTAACCCAAAAAATTAAAATCAAAATTTGAAATAAAAGAAAAAGAAAAATCATAACTCACCCACCCACCATCACCATCACCATCACCATCACCATCATCATCATAACCCATGCCATACATGCAACATCATCATATGTACATCACTGCACAGAGAACCACGTAAGGACATCATGACTCACGCGCTTTTGCGTGTAAGCCACACGCTCTTCAGACACCAACGGCGACCGACAAAGAGGACAACTAAACTTGAGGTGGTCAAGCCACCCATCGAGACACTTCTTATGAAACACATGCCTGCACGCTAACTTGCGCACATGGTCACCTTCACCCAAACGGTTCAAACACACCACGCAATTCGAACCGGTCCCATCATCTTCACCCCCATACCTGTAAGAAAAAACCCGGTTCAAGTTCAGCTGCTCCGATAGAACAATCAGACCGGCCAGACCGGAGCCCACAGCATCACATACTCCCTCATCGATGCCCTCTGGATCCAATCGAGAGAGACCCAAAACCTGAAAGAGACTGAAAAGAAGGGTCCGAAGATGACCTACGCAAGTGCCGATGAGAGCCACAACCATGATTGGGATCGACTCCGATGACACGTCGGTCAGATTGTTCTCTAACCCCATCTTCTCAATAATCTTTATTGGAGGAAACCTGTGACTTAATAGCAAGTATTAGATGTGTACCGAAATGGGTTTCTATTGGATTTGTGCAAGTATAGTGGGTGGGAGAGAGTTATATAGATATGGGAAGATGGATTGGTTGAGATATATAGATATACATATAGTGGGCAGAGAGAGAAAGAGGTGGAGAGAGAGAGATATGGGTGAGTGGCCGGGAAGGACGTAACGTAAAGAGGGGGGTTACGTGGGTAGGAGGAGGGATGGACACACGGTCTCAGGCTTTTGGGTTGCGTGAAATGTATTTGATTGGTGGCGTTTGTGAGGGCTTCATTGCATATATGTTCTATTTGGGTGGGGAAAGGGGGGGTACTTATAAGGGGTATATTTTGTGAAAAAAGGGCCTAAAGAATTGGAGACCTCACCATGTTCAAATCAAAGGCCATGTCTGGTGGGTCCATATGAAATTAAACTAAATTATTAGTTAGCTATTTAATTGATTCGGATTCAAATTTAGATTCAGATTCATTTATTTTAATTTCTTAAGCCATTCAAATAGCAAAATAGATAAAATTTGATAAAAAAATCTTTTAAGCACAATTTGCAAAAAGAGACGAAGCTGATCAAAGTGTGATTAAGCTTGAATAGGTTCGACTTGGCTCATAAGAGTCTGTTTGTTTATCGGGATTAGAATGAAGGGTTTAAGAAAAATAATTTGATAGATCCTGTAATTTTGTGTTTGGTTAGCATAGTTCGTAAGTGGTCTGGAATATTAAACCATATACATGGGGTTGAGCAAACCTGAAGATGGGGGGTTTCATATATCTTAGTCTAGGTTAACTATGTCAAATGACTCTTTTATTCCTAATAAAATATTTTATCTATCAAATCACATCTCAACTCCCCCAATTGCTCCTCTTTGTAATTAATAAACATAGTTATGAATTGGATTGACCAATGGGTAATATAGTCATTTACAAAACAAATATGTGTTGATAATTGTGATAAATCAATGAGTCACACATGTGTATATATTACTTATCAAGCAAGGGTACGAGTAGGATTCATATATGAATCTTATGCACACAAAGATGGGAGTTGGGTTTGGAAGGGTTAGATAAAATCAATCCAATCCCTCACCCCAAAACCATCCAATCATGCCCATATAAGTTTTTGTCTAGAAACGACATTTTTACCGTTGAATGACTTCTATTCAATTGATATATTTTTTACCTGACTATTTAATTGATGAAGTACTCCAAATTTATCCACAACCTCAAATAACTCGAGATGATATATATATAGATTTCTCTTTCTCCTTTTTTTTCACTAAAATTTTGAGAACTAACTAAATAAAATTAAGAGTTTCTTGTTGAGAAATTGATTATTAACTCTGGGATTTAGATAGTATATCATTTTTCTTCTTAAATGTTCGCAAGTTCTAGTGAATTTGAGCAAGAATCTAATATCGACATTTGAACTTGACTTGATTAACATACCTATTAATAGTGTTAATGCATGAACTTATAAAAATGCTAAGGGGGTGTTTCTTTAAATTGGGCATACATCATATATGATGAAGGACTTGGCTTTTACCACAAAGTTAACTTTTGAGCACATTGTTAAAATAGGGATTTTCCAATCAATTACATCTTTAACTCAAATTTGAGATTTGTTTATTAACCTAAGCAAATTGACCAACACATGATATTTTGTGGGAAAAAATCAATGATTAATATCTCAAAATTCAAAGTTCAAGATGTCGACTAGACTAATAAACCTAATTTGGAGATGATGCATATCCAAAACCAATGTTGTAATCATCTGAGAGACCCAAGTCTATACGTGGGGCCATTATACATTAAGAAACATATTTGGAAACTCTCTGAATAATATCCATCTGATTAAGGCTTATGCTTCTTTTTTTTTTTTTTTTACAGGATGTTCAAGTTTATGTCAATTATTCTTTCAAGTTCAGATACTGATCATCGTAATCCGAGTGAGTTTAGAATATCTCTTAAGAAACAAGGATGACGACCCTTAAAAAATATGAAAAATGTTGAACTTAAGATTATATTTTTTAGGGTAAATTACACTTACACCCCTGACTTTTTGGTTTATTACACGGACACTCCCTAACTTTTGACAAATGACACCGAACTCCCCTGACATTTAAAACTTGTAACAGTCACACCCCTTCTAACTAACGGACGTTAAATTTGTCAACAGTCAAAGCTGAGGTCATCAATCATAATTCTCAAAATACCAAAAATACCCTCCAAATATATATATATATATATATATATATATATATATATATATATATATATATATATATATATATATATATATATATATATATATATATATTAAAATTTAACACTTATATGTTTAATTTCTAAATACATTACATTAATAAATAAAATATTAAATTTTTTTTGTTTATTAAATAATATTTGGTACTATTAGTACAATTTTAAAAATAATCAGTTTTTTAAAACCTTAATAATTACCTAATCCAATTATCTCATATTAAATTTATTTTTGTTTATTATTTATCTAATTCCATAAATTTTTACTCTTGTCACCATCACCACCAGTTCTGCCACCATCACCACTGCCTAAACCTAACCACCGCCATCTGCCACCCAAAACATCCAAACACCACCGGCACATAGAGAGAGAGAGAGAGAGCAGAGACAGAGGGAGAGAGAGAACAGAGACAAAGAACATTACACCCAAATCAACCATCACAGTTAATCACCACCCATCGCCGCCTCCACACCACGGCAACCACCACCACCACCTCCTCCTCCTCTCTCTCTCTCCACACACATACATAGAGCACTGCCCCCTGCCACCACTGCGGTGGGTTTCGAAAATTACACAGAACTTCTTCTGATAAAGAACTAGATCCGTAAATCCAACACCACCGCCACCACTGCGGTGGGTTTCGGAAACCACCCAGACACCTCCATCTCCAACTCCTCAACCACACCACACACACAAACCAAACAACCAAAATCGAACCCAACAACCACATTCTTCTCCTCCACCTCCATTTCCATTACCCACCACCAATCATCGCCTCCACACCATGGAAATCGCTTCCACCTCCTCTCTCTCTCTCTCTCTCTCTGCCTGTGTGTATATATATGTATGTATATACATATATACACACACATGCACACACAGAGATGGGTTGAGGGAGAGAAAGAAGACTGATGATTGGGATGGTTGGTGGGAGAGAGAGAGAGAGAATCAGAGAGGGATTGGGGTTTGGGTTTGGGTTCACTGGTGGGAGAGAGAGAGAGAGATTGGGGTTTAGGTTCGCTGGTGGGAGAGAGAGAGAGAGATTGGGGTTTGGGTTTACGTTTTGTGTTCAACAGAGGGGCAAAGGTTTGGGTTTGGGTTTGAGTTTGGGTATGGGCTGAGTTAAACAGAGGGGCAAAGTTGTCTTTTTATTAGGAGAGTTAATTCCGTCTAACTATTGGGGTCTTAGTGTCATTTGTCAAAAGTCAGGGGGTGTTCGTGTAATAAAGCCAAAAGTCAGGGGGTGTTAGTGTAATTTACCCTATTTTTTATGTGTTAAATAATGTTGCTCTAACCAACTCATTTGTACCCAAGTGAAAATGCACATCCACCTCCCTTCCCCCACATCAGCACATGGGCCTACATGAGCCCACTATCAAAGACTCCATTTAAAATCATTATATGCCTTACATGTGCATTTCATCTACATTTCAAATATCGAATTTCCATTCAATATTTTGTATTCGAAAAAAGTTTTATTCAGTTGCATTTGAACTATTTGAATTCCTTTTCTCCATGGCCATTCTCTAATTAGAAGTTTCCCTTATGCTCATTAATATAGGGATTTTGTCCATGTAGCTCAACCAAATACAGCACAAAAACTCCAAAAGAATTGGTTGTCGAATCGAAGGAAGTGAAAAAAAAAACCTTTCATGTTAAGCACGCAAGAGAGTACACGAAAACATATTAGAGTTAATGTTTGGTTTTTGTCCTATTCATTGTTTGCAGAATCTAATTTGAGCACTGCAAAGTCTTAGATCGACATCACATCAATATTGCATTATTTTCATAGATTGAATCCTCCTTTTACAGATCCTGAACATTTTTTATTAGGTAACCAATTTTCAACACCAAACGCGTAATATGTTAACCAAACTTGTGTTGATTTTAAACTCCCACCACTCCTATCCTCCAAACTTGCCAAACTATTAATTTTCATGCAAGTGGAACCATATTATGATTAGCAACCATGTTTACATGTAAAAATCTTGAAAGTTCAATAAACCCAAATCAACCCACTTGCACAAAAATATAAACAAGAGGAATCAATGGTGTTTTCTCTTTTCATCCACTTGTTTGTTACCTTTTCATGTGACAAAAACCTGTCGTGGACAAACAAACATGGTAAAGATTGCTGCAATATGGGTGGTATTTAATATAAAATGATTGAAACATGAAACATATAATTAGGGACTTGTTTGGCCCATCTCTCTCAATGATCCAAAGTTTCTAAGTAAATTCCATTTTGTCCCCTTAAAAGATACAAAAAATTTTAATTTATCTCTTGAATGATTAATTTTTTCACATTGCCCCCTCAAAAAAATAAAAAAAGTTTCAATGTGGCCAACCATCTTATTTTTGTTTGGTTGTCCGTTTATTTTGTAATTCTTGATTAGTTCATTTTGCACAAAACAAACGGGCGACTAAACGGAAAATAAGATGGTGAACCACATTACAACGTTTTTATTTCTTCGAGGGGCAATATGTAAAAATTAATGACAAACTAAGAATTTTTGTATATATGAAGGGACAAAATGGGATTTTCCCAGTTTCTATCAACAACTTAATAATACTTTAATGTGCTAAACTAGAAAGATTCCCTCTTTGACAAGAACAAGTGGTCCTCAAATCACTTGCGTTGCTTAACAAATCACTAATTATGAGTACAAGACGTGTTTGGGCGGTGGAAGATTAGGCAATTTGGTTGTGACCTTTTGACAAAGAGATTTGCCGTGATCTTCGGGTTATTAAGAATCAAGTAGAGAGATTAAAGAAAAGGAAAAAAAGTTATAGTTTACATTTTTTAAAGTTTGTATGTAATTTCTCTTTGGCCCCTCACCAATTAACATAATTAAGTTTTCAAACTTTAAGTCGTGTTTCAATTAAGTCCATTTATCTAAATCCTTTAGCAACCCTAAAACGAAAGCATCAAATGCCCCAATTATGACTAAAAATCTTATAGTATCCCTAAAGGGAAGGACCTTTCCTCTGGAGTAGGAAAATCATGATCAAGATAAGGATAACGGACCACTATTTCTAATTTAAGGAAGCCTTCAAGGATTTTCTCCTATTTTGTACCTCTCTTTTAGCCTAGCTCAACAGAAAGAAGTTGGAAAACTATCCCTCAATATACTAAATCGGATAGTCTTAGGGCCAGGTGCAAGTAGTTCGCATCTTCACAAACATGTTTATTTCACCTAATCTCTCTGCGAAACAGTGCCCAAATCTTTAGCCTTTTGTGTGGTATATCTTTGGTTAATAAGATCTAAAAAATTTATCGATCCTGGAAGTCCTTAGAAAAGATAGATAATGATCGGCAAGAATGCCTTCGAGCTGGCTTTCGCTAGAGTAGGGTAACTTGAGAAATTGCATGTGTTAGTTTATCTTTTACAAAATTTGAGCTTTTTTATCAGATGGTTTGACTCTTTTTTATTTAAGTTTCACGTGTATATACAGAGTCAAAATTACGATTATGACCAGGGTATGTGCCTTCACGTGGTGTCTTCATGTTACAATTGTGATCGGATTTGGATGTCGAGACTTAATTAAAGCACATCTCAAAGTTTAGTGACTTGATTATTTCAATTGATAGTTTAGGAGGGGCTAAATGTAAGTCATTTCTAAACTTTAAGGGTATCAAAATGTAATTTGGACAAAAGAAAATACAAGTAGTTAAAAAGAGGGTTAGAGAGGAGACTTGAGAGATTATACAAATACCCACTGGCCTATGAAGATTTGCATATCCACCGACCCACTTTTAAAGGCCTATAGAAATCCTCAAGTAACCACCACAAGTTTGGTTTCTTAAAGCAAAATAATAAATCCCCAATTGTCTAGTGGTGTGGTGGGTCTTCATTGCCAATGCCATGTTTTTCTTCTTCATTGCCAGCTTGGCTTGTTTTTCAAACTCAACTTGGAAAAAGGGTTTTCTCTTTCTTACTTTCATCTATGTCATCGTCCACATCTCAATCATTAGGAGAATATTATATTAGTATATCCTGAATTTTTCGAAAAATAACATAATGATCCTTTTATATTGAGACAATGATACCAAAATCCTTGGTGGTGTTCGTGAATGAAATAGTATAGAATATGTTTGGTTTGCATCTCATAAATTATTTTTATGTTTTCAGAAATAGCTTTTTGAGAAAAAAATTGTTTGAAAAGTTATTTTTTATTATTATTTTTTGAAAATTAAGAACAAAAAGTGAATAGATTTTAGAGAACAAATTAAGGTTATTCTGTATGTTTTTGAAAATAATCTTTTCAAAATTTAAAAAATACCACCACCAACACATTTCCACCACCATCACGTCCACCGTCAAGCACATTTTTTTAAAAACTCTTTACAAAAACAGTTTTCATACACTGTTTTTTAAGATTTAAACTAAACAGGGCATAAGTTTTTCTTTATTTGGCTGAGTTAAAAAATTAAATATTAAAAAAAGGACAAATATAGCATATAAAACTTAATTTGCATATTGTTTCAAAATAATTGATTTTGTTACAAAACATAAGATTTAAGGCACGTTCGTATTAATTTTTCAAATATCAAGATATCATTATCCTAACTCGAGGGAAGTGAGTGTAATTTCCTTTACCATTGTGATCATCACCAATGCACTTGTCATTTTTCAATGGAGTAGATTCTAGAACACTTAATCTAAAAAAAGCGATCATCAAAATAATTGTGCTAGTATAGACATACAAAGTCAACACAATGTTTAATATAATTATTATTTTTTATGAAAATTCTAAGTTATACTTAGGGGTGTTTAAATTTCTGATTATCTCTAAATTTCGATTTTATCCTACCCTATTCGACTCTATTGATCGGCTACCCGAAAAAATAGAATAAACCAACGGAAGATTTTTTAGTATTCCGTAAAAAATCGGATAGAATTACAGAATACCTAGGAAATTTTCATATTTCTACCCGCATATATATATATATATATATATATATATATATATATAAACCCTAATATTTTATTGATGTTTATGACTTTCTTATATATGATGTATTGATATTTATGGCTTTCTTGTCGTATTTTATTGTAATTGTTTATGTATTATTGAATTTATTGTGTTTTCTTTAGTGTTATTGGTTTATTGTGTTAGTTAATTGGTGCAGGTTACTTAATTAAATTGTTAAAATGATTCAAAAATTAATAACTAAAAAATATATGTTCATCCGATTTTGTACCCAACTTCCTACCCGATTGTTTTGGATGGAATTTGGGTATGAATAGTACACTTAATCAAGTAAGATAAGTCAAGAAAAAAAAAATCGCAAAATATCGGATAAGAAGATAAAATAACATAATTCTTACTCGTAAAGTAAAATAAACAACCCTAGTTATACTTATGTACTACAATAGAAACAAAAAAGAGACTCAGCTACCGACAACTCAATGGGTGAGGGCTCATCCCGGTAAAGGCGATACAAGGAGTCTCTCATCGTATGCGAGGTTAAGACTAATAAAACCCGAAAATGTACATATATACAACATATTTTAACATAATAATTTCCCAAATAATGCTATGGCCTAATTTCCCATACCACCATTCAACTCATTAACATGCATGTATCTGTACTATTAAGTGTTAGGTATAGGAACAACAAATCCTACTGAGGTATACCAACCAAATCTCCAGAAACTTTATAATAGGAAAGGAAGTGATGCAAAAGATAAGCCATTAGAAATTTTAAAATGCACAACAAAGACCAAGAAAGGAAAACTCAGACCCAAATTGGAAGCCAGGAATGTTCTAAGAAGTCATTAAATATGTTTTTTATTGTGCTAGTCACAACCTAATTTTCTATATTATATTTTAAAATTCAATAAATTATATGGAAAATTAATTTATAAATATATATAAGTGTACTAGTTATTAGAACAATCGACATAAAATTTGATTGACAACAATGATGAAAAGGACAATGACAATGACTTTGGGGATGACATGCATGTATTGACTCAAATGGAGGTCAATTACATTGAGTGAGCAATGTAATTAAAGAGTCTATTAAGCACAAGTCACCTAGTCTCATGGCCTGCAAATCCTTCCAATAAATTGTTGTATATGATATGATAAGGAAGTATCATATCAAGTGGATACAAGATTACAAAATCAAATAATATCAGAAGTTTCTATTCATTTATAGGGATAGTTCAAGTAAAAATAAAAATGAGTTATAAATTCAGACGACTTGAGTTTGAATTTTGATAATTTCTTGAGATCAGGTCATGAAAGATTTATCCTCATGAATACCCTAGTTCTAAAGTAGATGATCTGCTTTTAACCGAACTGAAAAGGAGATTAATCGAGATACGCGTAAGCTGATTTAAATATCCATGACCATTGAACCAAAAAAAAAAAAATTTATCCCTCGTGAATACGCTAATTCCGGTATGAATGATCTGTCTTTAATCGGACCGTAGAGGAGATAGTCAAAAAACGTGTAAAAAAAAAAAGATGTCTATCTTTTCAGAATTGAGAAAATAGGGGGAGGGGCCCCGAATGAGCATATACAAGTAGGTCGGGAATTTATTTTATAAAACTAAAGGTCTTTGAGTTCAATTTTTTTTCTTAAAATCATTTTTGGGGATTTTATTCTTAGTCATTGTAAGATCGGATTGTATGTGATCAAAAGAATTAGTCTAGTGCTCTAAGCACTCGAGCTGCAAGAGAAATCAAAATCTATTTCTTCATTTTTTATTTTTTTTTTGTTTGGGCCACTTCTTTAAGCTTGACGGTTTTAATGCCAAAGTACCCATGGTTGCGGGGCTAAAGCATAGCTAACTCTCGACTAACAAGTAATGGAAACATCAACTCACAAGAAAATATTAATTTCTTCCTGATGAAGTTACCAATTGCATCTAGAGAACTGATTTTTCTGTAGTTAATAAGTGCAGAAAGAGTTTAGGCTTATGAGATGTGCAACACAGTATATACGCTAATGAAATTGACATTCAAGTTATTGACTTTAATGGATTCGGATCATAATCAAGTTAATCTCATTAACCTGCTTGGCAAATGGGTAGAGCGAAGCTCATCTCTACACGATCTGTTACGAATTATACAAAACGAACCTAAAAACGACATAGACCCAACTATATTAGTATAAATAATTGTGGGTTGAGCAAAGTTTGACATGATATAACATAGATATATGACAAAAAGGCCTTCAATTTTGTTGTGCGGTATGTTTCTTCAACATGAGTGTATTTACATGACACGAATTTAGCTATAAACAGGTTAACATTTGAAGCACGCGTGATAAATAGATTGATGCATATTCGACCAGCTATACAACTTACAAGCTCTTATAAAACAAAAGGGTGGAGTTGGCATGCTGGGTTTTGTTTGTTGTGGTTGCCATTGGAGTGAGAAAGAAAGGGAGAGATTTTGATTGATTGATGCATTTTTGTTTGGTTTTTGGTAATGAATGAATCTGCTACAAGTTCCTCAGATTGAAGGTATTGAATATTCCTCCAGGCAAGTGACAGGTTCATGCACTCCCAACCCTCACAATAGAGACCTAGCTTGCTGCATTTAATATATGACTTTTGGGGGAAGGAATGGGGATAGCTATTCAAGGGTGTGGTCTACCCCCATCAAGATTTTTTTTTGCCTATTTAGGGTTTTTTTTGAAACAATTTTATTCATAAAGCACTTATAAATAAGACTAACACTTTTTTATTTCATACTCCACATTCTTAAAAAAAAAATTGTTTCCGAATCAAGTAAAAAAACCATAAGCTCTAATTAAGGGAGTATTTGAAATAATAGACCCGTTTGAAACTGTCGTTTTAGATTGCAAACAAAGATTTAAAAAAAAAAAAAAACTCTTCAAACTGTTTTAAGTGTTTTGAAAAAAAAAATCAACTTTTTCTTAAAAACCTTTGAATAAGCCTTATTTTTTAGTTTTTCCTTGGAGTTGATAAAAACTATTTTTATCTAAAAAATCGATAAAAAAAAATCGCCCAATAAACCCGGGTTCTTTTCCTCTGAAACCAAAAAAAAACCTGAGGTTTTCAGCCCCTTAAACTTCTGCGTAGGGAGAATTGTCCAGAGTGCTACTACAACTCAAAACAAGCAATTGCCAATTTGAATTTGGATCTTCTCAATTTGAGTCGCAATTCTTGACCCAAATCAGCCACACACGATCCCACCCATCACCCGTCTTTGAGTTCCTGTGGAGTTCGGACTCAGAGTTCAGACGGTAGATATGGCAAATATACAAGAGCATTGTCCAATCACATCTTCAAATTAATATACTTTTAGGATCAGAATGTTAAAAAAAAAAAAAAATGAGATTGTCCTGCTAACTTGAATGCATCATCGAATATATAAGTTTATAACTGTACACTCTGTCTGGTTTGCAGAGACATCCAAGTGCTTTAAGTTAGTACAAACATATATAAAACTGGAGATGGAATAAAAAAAAAAGTAGAAAAGAAACTCCACAAGCAATGATTGTGCTTATCAGTTTTAAGGATCCTCGTTCCTGCCCTTGCCCCCAAGGCACATCCCTCGAAACGATCGAGTATGAACGTTCGTTTCTGCCTTGCCCAATGAAAATCGCTTCATGTGCTCCCGGTCGCCTTTGTTAAAGAAGTGAAGCTTAACCTGCACAAATTGACAAGCAAGGGAGCAACCGATCAAAACAATACATTTTGCAAGAGAAGTTGACAAGCTCTACCTGATTCAGTTCAGTACTTGTAGACCAATTACCTGATAAGTGGCTTCTGAGATGGCGTAGATGTAGAAGCAGATGCTACATTGGAGGATGGTGCAGTCAGCTCAACAGGCTTTGTTAAGGCACAAGAAGAAGAAAACTTAGGTCAGAATGTCTCATGTTTTACATGGCTAATTACAAAATTAGCTCATCCTCCACATATTGTAAAAATGAAAACTTGGTAAAAGCCGATATTCACATATTGTTGGAGTAAAGGAAACTTCAAAGTTGACCTAGGTTACCCACTAAAACCACTATGATGCAGAGATGCAATTTGTTTTTTTTGCCAAAAACCATTTTCAATTATGTTTACTGAGGCCACCAGAAAACTACTATATTCATGAACCAAAGCAGTATAAACGCAAGGTGAAATGAACATAACAAGATACCATGAAAAAAAAAACAATGTTTTGAACAAGCCAAAATACACAATGTTAGTAGGCAAGACCTCAAGCTCCTCCAAGCCCCCATTCTCGAACATCTTGGAGCAAGAGATGTCCCATTTCCCAGCTGATGCTGCAACAGCTGCTGCCAGATCTTGCTTTGTTGTGGAATGCTCGGGATTGCCTTTGTCACCCCCATCAAAATGTTGGACCTGGTTTATCAATGCTAAATCATCTGTAAGCTCATCAAGTACTTCTGAGGGACCTTGACGACCAACAATCAGTCCGGAAGATTGCTTGGTGACAAGTTTCTCTCCTGCTTCAGTGTTCGATGAACCAATACCAAAAGATGAATGTCCAACAGGCAGGTTTAATGTAACAGATTCTTTAACTTCCTCATGGCACGAACTATTTTCAAGGCATCTTTCATTATTAAAATTGTTTTCTACATCAGCATCACATTGTTCTCTCGCTAATACTTCACCCGGGGAACCAGTATCACCACTCCCAGCAGCCATGCATAAGGATTTTTTCAAGCTTGTTCCGGAATTAGCCTTGTCACGTTTTCTCTTCTTTTCATTCGGAGAACCATCTGCCGCAAGAGAACCAACTCCATTCCCAGATTTTACAGGCTGAGGCGGCCGAACTCCGCCAGGGAAGACAAAAGAAGGAAGGTTTTTGCGCCTTATATGGCATACATGGATCCACATTGTGGGTTTCCATAAGTTGTAAGCATACACATTGTGCTTAAATTCCTCAACTGTCAACCTTATATCAAATTGTTCACCTTCTTGGGCATTAGTACCTTGCTTCCTCCGCAAACCCATGAAATAACTATAGTGGAATGGCCTCAACTTGTCTGAAAATTCACCAGGATATGGATGGCATTGAAGTACACTGGCTGTGTCTCTCTCAATCTATATATATTAAGTGACCAATAGTTAGAGCAGAAATTATAGAAAATTTCATGGTGGCATCAACATCTCAGCAAAGAAAAAAAATGTCACCTTCAAAGTAAGCAAACGAAGTCTAGATTCAACCCAGCCCTTCCAATTCATCAAGTCATCATCAGTCTCTGCTGCAATGTCTATCTGCAGATAATTCTTGTACGCTTCAAAGAAGCGGAAATGCTCAAAAAGAGTCACCCAACCAGCTTTGTATGTCTCCATTGCCTGCAAAGTATCAATCAAAATTTAAAGCAATAATCAGTCAAACAAACAAGTAAACGTGACAGGCAACACAAATATATGTGACACACAACACACAGAGACAGGGGAGGAGAGATCGAGAGCAATCACATGCTAGTACACAGAAGAATCGAGACTTGATCCAATGAGAACACTGAAAAAATTAAATGGCATCAAAGGGTCATAGGCATAAAAAAAAGGCATATTTAGAAGATCCCAGTTATCCGGACAAAATATGAGACTAGCAACTGCCTACTAAGAATTAATAAACCAGAAAAAGGATTCTCAGCCAAAACAGGAAGTTCCACAATCAACCTGATGGCCTGTTAACATCAAATCATTCACATCCAATACCAATCATCCTCAAAAGATAAAACAAAGTTATGAAATGGAAGCACTAATTGTCTGTAGATCCCCATGTAGCATTTAGCCAGTTGGCTATATCAACTAGCATGCAAAGGAAATTGGGTGATGCAGCCAGCATTTCTTTTGTTTTATTTTTGAGTCAAAAGAATCCAAAAACTTGCCAATACACATGAAGCACAGAAACAGTTTACCTGTGCAACACAAAAATAGATAAGATAGAAAAACCGAATGTTACTAAATCCAGATGGACAGACCACAGACCATGCTTTAATTATCTGTTCAAGTGCCAAAAGACATTTAAGTGAAAGTACAGAATTATATCTTTGTGATTTTCTGATTATCATTGCATGTTCCAATGAAATACACAGAAGCAATTTTGCAAAATAAAGCCAATCAAATTGAAGTAATATAGAATAGACAGCAGACTACTTTTGCAAGTTCGATGATTTTCCAATTTTCTGTATCATGTCCAAGTGGAAGTCATTATGCGGTTGGTAGAATCTTTTTGTTGGAAACTTGATGATGTATTATATTTTTTGCCATTTTATCTTTTTCCCTGATGTAAGGATGGTTGGTAGGATGTGTTATTCTCCCATGTATCCTACTTTTGTTCCCTTTACCATAACATGATAAAAAAAACTTATATTATGCCAAAAAATACCTCACAGATTTCATTTCCTCTCTGAAACTCTTCCATCATAACACGCAATGTACTTGTAGAAACATTGTAGCTCGAGTTCATGCAGGGGTACGCAGGAGTTATTATAGGCATCAGATGCTGTTTATCTCTGTAATTTCTTCTTGGATCCCAAATTGGAAGTCCTAAAGATCCCTCTTCAATAGGACATAGCATAACTGGGTTTGGCCAGCGCCATATGTTATAGACCCTGAAGAACCGAGACACCAACATGCTTGGAAGTGCATTTGGGTATAGCTGGCAAATGCGAGCTACGAGTAATGCCCAATTAATACCACCAAGAAACCCTGTGACCTGGTTGCACCAGAGAACCATGCCAGTTCAGATAGAAGAACTTCATCCGCGTAAATAACCACTATATGAGAATACAAGAAAAACAGAGAAGCTGTGAGCATCATGTATTGTTTTCCTTACATTAGAATAAACTCCACGCCGCTTTGCCCAAAATCTCAAGCACCTCAATGTAGTACGAAAAGTCTGAAGGAGACATAGCGGAAACACAATCAGCAACACATCTATACACACAGGCAAATTTGCGGATACACGTTCGAATCAAGACCTGAATATTTGGAACCAAACGCAGAATTTGGTCAGTAACTCTGCACCCATTGAGACTACGAACTGTCTGTTCATCCACATTCTGTAGAATCGATTCTTGTGAAATATCTAAGTCCTTCAACAGACAAACAAGTTTGAAGATGGTCTCTGTTATTTAAAATTGCAGAACATGGACTGCCAATGCAATAGTCAGACATCCAAAAATAACACTTGGCATTCACACGGTCTATTCAGGGAAAAAGTGGAGTATGAGCACAAAAACAGACAAAAAAACCTTAAATGTCGTTTCAACAAATTACATGCCTAAATAGAATAGCATGCTTCAACAACGATTAGCATTTGAAAAACAAGGCAAAGCAGTAAATGATGGAGATCCAACGATAATGTTGCACATTACATATGGAGTAAAAGGCGGCCCAGTGCGCAAGACTCGCACTGCTGTGGGGTCTAGAGGTTCAGATATATGCGGCCTGCGACTCGAACCCTTGACACGCAGATCACAATGGAACAACCTGCTATGAAAAAGGCCCACCCTCACAGAATTGAATCTAAGTAGCATTGAGAGTTTAAATTTAAGCATATTAGTCGGACTCCTAAACAAACCTTTCAATCTTTCGAACTATTCCAAGATATTGATTGCTATACTGAGGTGTCTACAGAGATTTCTTTAAAGCTTCCACACAACACATATCCTCGTAAAAATTTGATTTTGCTCAACTATTTTCTAAGAAAGCATACTAACATCCTGCTAAACAAAATCATATGATCCACTAACTTTTTGCTTTTCATAAGTATTGCACAGTCCTGCATCCATGTTAGCAACCACAATTAACGAATACACAACTCAGGCCCTGACTGGCACTTGGAATAGGAGATCATACTATAGATTAAAATTGAAATTGAGCTTCTCATTTCTACTTTGGTGTTTTGACACGCTCTACAAATTCAAATTGTTATTCCATATTCAATTCATTAGCTTTCAATTCAAAAGAAAACAAAGAACAATTTAGGCTCTTCAGTTTGAGACTGCACTCAATCTAATCCAACTTCAAGCATCAGTTCGTAGAGTGTAGGGATTCTTCTTCTTTTTTTCCGCTTTAACATCTCAATGGTTTTAAATCTTCTTCTTCATTCGGTGAACCATTAGAATTTTGCTGGTATGATTGCAAATCGGTCTCTGATTCTATGATATTTAGACATCACGACAAGATTCCAGCTCTCACAATTAGGAGCAAAATCTTAATGCCATGAGAATTATCAGTTCATTACCTCAAATTAAATATGCATTGCATGCATGACAATTTTCCAGAATTTTAACCGTTTTTTCATAAAAATTGGATAGTATGTTTCTGGTGAGTTAATCTGAACACAGAATGAATATTCCAATAGCAAAAATGAAAATGAGTGTCATATTCAGATTCTTTGCGGTATCCAAGAGAAAACTTGTAATCCCCCTCAAATCCAAACCAGACGTAATTGGAATCAAACTGCAATTCCAAATTTCAGTTTCAATTCTACATGCCAATCAGACCATAAACAAGCAACCCCCCCCCCCTTTTTCCTAAACAAAATATGTACAAAAAAAAACCCACAAGTTTTACTTTACAACCAAGACACAATGGAAAGAGAAAACCAAACTGGTTCGTTATCCAAAATCCAAATAGGCTTTTAAAACTATGCATGCCAAAATAATTAGTACAAAAGCATTAAGGACATTATTGCTAGTTTGAAAAAAATGCAATTCACAGACACCACAGGACAGTGTATTATACTCGAAAGTGCATAAGAGGTTGCCAAGTAGAACAAAACATACTTCAGGAATAACCCACAGTGCCACATTTGCATAAAGAAGATCGATGGAAACCCCACTGAACTTGAACCTCATCACAGGGACATGAGCATCAGGAACCGGGTGCAATTCTTGTATTTCAGGCATCTCTGCCAACATTCTTTGTAGTTCGCCAAAAAAATCTTCCTGCATTCAGGCATAAAGAGACAAAAAAACTCATCAACCATCACTTTCGAGCAAGATAGGCAAGAAGTAAATAACACTCAACATGTAAATTCAAGGGGTTCTCCTCATACATTTCGAGTAGCATGTCTAGGTCCCACACATAATGTGTCTATATCCGCACCAGGGCCATGCACCTATTTGACAATCACAGAACCACAAAAATTAAGCTAAATAATCTGAAAACCAACTCTCAAAGGAATACCAATCAAGTTATCCTAGCAAAACCATCACCCTCTCATTCTTTGTGTTTATAGTAAGAAACAGAATTTTGTCAATGAAAAGGAAAGTACAGAAATGGTGGACAAGTAATGAAACTAACACCACAAACTACAAGAGTAAGGCAAACAACAATAACTACCATTAGACACAACCACATTTCAGTTCTGATGGATAAAAAATGAAGGGAAGTCCTGAAATTCTTTAGTAACCAATGCCCTTAAAGAAGCCAAGGACTTACACTATTTCCCAAAGAAACCCCAGACTCAGACTTCCCATCAAAGCTTCTATTATTTCTTTCTAACCAAACAACCCAAAAAACAACCATAATCGCACAATTTCCAGAGTATGGAAGCACTTCTATTCCTTCAAAAGCCACCATAATCCTCGACAAATACAAAAACACAACTGCGAGGTACCTTCCAATCCATCCTAATCAGGGCCGGCCCTATAGTATTAAAAAAAAACACGGGCTTTAGGCCCCAAATTTTTAGAAGGCCCCATAATTATAGATACATAACTAGTCCACATAAAAAATTTAAATTCATGAAAATTTTAGGCCTTATAAAAAGGCCCCAAAAAATTTAAGCCCAATCAAAAAATTATAATTTCAATAATTTGGGCTTACAATTCAATCCATAATATTAGAAACTCAAAAATAAAAAATTTAAAAAATAAATAAATAAAATCTCTCCCTCTCTTAAAAAACAAAAACAAAATATCACATCCTCCTTTCACTTAAAAAAAATTAAAAATATTTTTTTAAAAAAATAATACTAAAAATAAAAAAGCCTCATTTATATTACCGTTTTAGGCCTCAATTTACCTTGAGCCACCCCTGATCCTAATCTCCCAAAATAATTTATGCCACAATCTTACTGCAATAGAACATTGAGTAAAAAGATGATTAGTATTTTGACTACACCACCTACACGAAACACATCCATTGGGAGAAAGACAATCTCGTCTCTTCGAACTACAGCATCGGTATTTAGGTCCCCATGACCAACCATCCATGCAATAGCCTCACTCGCAATAATAATATCTACGATTATAAAAATAGTATAACATTCCTTCCTGATTTTCGGTTCCTTAACTCTACCTTCATCATCAGCTGCGCCCCCCCCCCCCAAAAAAAAACACAAAAAAGTTGCTCATTTTTCTCTTTCGCTCTCAAATTTCTCTCAGACATTATTATTATTATACAAATGGGAATCTAGGCATATACAAAATGATATGTTGCAGAGAATGGTGACCTGGTCATGCAGAAAAAAATGCTCAATGCATGACACCAAGCATCTCCTTGATCCAATCAATACAGCCACCAATTCAACCATTATCTTCCCAAACCAACGTAACATGAAGGCGCTACCACAACCAATCGGAGTGAAGACACTAGCATGACCTTTACATCATTCTTGGATCAGGAGCTTATTTGGCTTCCAGAAACCGACAGGATCCCCCTCGATCCCCACCCCCAAAAAATGGCCTCCGAACAACTGACACAAATACAAGCATGCAACATGTGAGGCATCTGCCCCGTTTGAGCAATACCCACTCCACCGACAAGCTAATGAACATCAAAGTACACATGTATGAAATCAGAAAAAATGATTAACCTCCTAGGAGCATTCCATTGTCATGCCACTACCCTTACGAACAAAACAATTGATTCAACTACCAGCATAAATTTGATCCTTTGCAGCTAGGTTTCCAACACTAAACCACATTATTGATACAATAAAGTTTTTAACCCAACCTAAAATTGTGGAAAAGACAATTGGAAGCTAACAGCATTTATTCATGCCAAACGACATGAGAATGCAAAGCAACTTACTCTTAATAACAACTTTCTCTTAATAACAAAAATGGTACAAACCATATACAGGTAACATCTCACTTCATGTGCATGTTCTGAGCAATCCGAATTATTGCTCAACATGTTACGCTTCCGCAAAAGAAGCTACCACTAAAAGTGCCAAAAAGAGGAGTATAAAAAGAAGTCACCACTAAAAATGCCAAAAAGGTGGTGCAAACCCATGTACACGCATGGAATCTATGCTAAAAAAAAAGGGGTGCACGAGACTCCAGCCATTGCGGGATCTGGGAAAGGTCAACAAAAATATCTACAAAGGAAAAAAAAAAATAGAAGCTCACAAAATAAACCTCTCACAAACTCAACAACATATTTGATCTCAGGTACACCTTCTTGAAACAAAGAATAGCAAGCTCAGCATCAAGGTCAACCTATCACCAGGATGTTCCACCCCTTCAAACGATTACCTACTTATCCATCTCAATAAAGGCATGCAATGCATATCCCATATATTCCTAAGTTTTAAATAACCCTACCCCCTTTCCAAAACACCAAAAGAGAGTTCATTGAAGTGTGCATGATCCAAGCAATTCCAAAACGAGCAGATAACATATGCTACATTCCCATAACAACCACATAATTTTACAATCTCTTTCTTTAATAACAAGGGTCACTTCTATGACAACCACATATCTATCTATCTACATGGAATAATTTTTTTGGTGGAAGTGCTTGAGAACCTCTCATTAAAATACAGGTCTTATATTTCAATAATTATTGAAAACCTCTCAATAATTTGACATAATTTTAATTTATTTCATTAAAATACAAAGTTTTATCCAATCACATTATACCAAGCGTTCCAATAAACTCTCCCAAACTCCCACTAACCACCATTTATTTAACCTAATTTTAAAACATAGTCTTTCTCACCCTACAACTCTCTATAATTCTTTAATGTCCCAAGTGTTCCTAAAAGAGGAAGAAAATTAAGGAAAAATGAAAAACAATATGGTGGGCTATAAATCTTACGCATCACATGGGTTCAAGGACTAAGGATCCCCCTCTTTTTTGGTGAAATGCCACCCACAAATGGCGAGACTACTTCTTCGACTTTATGTTTGTGTATTTGAGCAGCCACCTCAAACCTTTATCCAAAGGCTCAAAAGTAAAAATAGATGGATGTGGCCCACAACTTAAGGGTTGAGTTCCGGAAAGCCGGTCGCTAGGATTCAATGAACTCATCTTCCTATCTTTGGTCTTTTATTTTCCCTTCTTCCTTTAATACATATCACAACCAACTCACCTATGTGTCATTGAATTCCATTAATCTTGCGAAGACTAAGATAATCCATTTGGAACCACATATAATATAACTGAATATCTCTCCCTCTTTTTTCTCTCACCCCTAATCTATATAAATCCTCCTCCTGTAGTTGTTTCACAACTCAGCATTAGCTGTGTTAAATATATCTGTAGCCACGATAATTTAAACATTCTGTTCCGGCAAGAATAGCCATAACTTTAACCACAGTGCATCATACACTGGCAAGTTAGACACCAAGGCAATTCTCTAGATTAAATTGGATTTAGCAATTCAGACCAGTGGTTTCTGTAGCCCCAACAGCTAAAGAACAAATGAACAAACTCCTACAGCTGATTTGGTCAGAAGTCCCCAAAATGATAAGAAAGAAAGGAAGATATAGCTGATGAGACTAGACTGCAATCCCAAAATACTCTGCCCTCCCTCAATCCCCACCTCCAACATTTATTTGTATCAAACAGAATTTTTGGTGTATGGTAGATTGCAGGTCCTAAAAGAATAATATTTTGTAAATGCAAAAAAAAATACTGCTCTAATCCTAGTGAGCAACTCTGTGATTCAATGGCGTAACACCATAGACAATAAGGCATTTGCTAAAATACCGACACCTATGGAATCCTTAATCAGTACAACATCATTTCACCTTTTTCCCCGAGATGCGAGGAAATTTCTACACCAAATACAGCACATCTACAACGCTGCTATATATTTATTATCATGACATACAAACTAGTGAAAAGAATGCAAGCAAAATCCAAACAACAAGAAACAAAGTTGCAAATAAATAGAGAATATTACTAAACCCGTGGCGGAGAAATAACGGTCATGATCTGAAGTAATTGAAAAACAATCAGGGGAATCACATGAAAAAAGCAGAAGAGCCTTCCCCATGTAAAATAAAAAACAAATGTAACAGCATCAAGGATTTAATTCAGGCACTATAACTTTTGGAGGCAATGTTTATTTGACAAACTATAATGCGAACAGAAGAATAAAGTAACGAGCAAATATATCTAATTCCTTAAACATGAAAAAAAAAAAAAGGGGGGGGGGGGGGGAAGGAGAGATAAAATCCATACACCCAGCCGATAAGAACCAAATGTAAAAATCTTTGCATTTGCTTCTTGGACCAGCTGCTCATTAAACCCTTTAGCATGGCTGACATTTTTCACCCATATCTTCACAATCTGTTGAATTTCACCACAATTAGTGCTACTTAAAAGTTCCTTGTTATTAAATTCAATATTACAACACAATCCACCTGGTCCAATCTGCCAAGCACTTCTTCCCTTCTAATAGCTTCTTCTTGACTTTCATACAACCCCGAATCTGCAAGAAACTGATGACCAAATCGTCATCAGATATTGACAATCAGACATGTAAATATCCAGTGTAAAACACGAATGCTAAGTTCAGTCAAAAGAAACATAGTAATTAAGTTCTGAATAGCGAATAAATATATCTTGGGAATCCCCACAGTTAGACTGCTTCACCAATTCTAATTAGATCTTCAGTAGGGCCCTTTATTTAGATCACATTTTCTGTCTTTAAAATCAAGAACACGGGAACATACATGCCTAAGTGAAAGCATTTCAGTGACATTGCGTTTGGCAGCATGGATCCATGTTTTCAAATTTGATTTGTAATCCCCCTTGGTTCAAATTTTGAACTGGTGTTGCACCAAATCCAATTCCAAGGCAGATTCCATCATCCCATATGCAAAGTGAGGAAATTTTAGACATCGAAATTAAACATTCGCCATTAATACCTCGGTATAATTTTCCCACTCATGTCAAACTAACTGAAGCAAATTTTTCATCTTTCCTACTTCGCTTTGCATCAAAAAATGTCATAGAATACAATTTTACATTTGGATATTTTTTTCTTTTCTTTTTTGATAGGAAAAAAAAAAAGATTTAGTTCCGTTTGTTCATACTATAATGCAATTTATTTGCTTTAGCTTGATTTAAAATCAAGAACACAGCAACAGAATTGAACAACAAATAAATATACAAAAATACAAACGAATGGCTTAAAATGATTAGTATTTGAGCTAATAAAAAACAAACCTTTTCCAATTCGCGGCTCTTGAGCACGTCAAGCTCCGTAGGCCCAGCAGTAGAAATTGGATCCGATAATCCAATACGTTGCGCAATAGCTGAATTACTCGACCCAGGGCTACCCATTAATTCCTTGCCTTCCCTTCCCTTTTGTCAAACTGACTGTGGTGTTTGTATACAAATGCAAACGCAATATTTCTCGCACGTTCTCCTTTTTATTCGAAATTTTTTTTGTTTTTTTTATGCAGCTTTTTTTAATTCCAAATCAACACCAATATATCTTCTTCTTTTTTTTCAATCAACACAGTGATGTAACAATTATCATCAGAAATTAAAAAGATAACGAAATTAAAAAAAATTCACTAACAATATCGACAATTGTTCATTGAATCCGACAGGCAACTTTCATACATTCAACTAAAATCCCTAATTTGCTTGACTATATAAGACAATCACCACAATCAATCATACAATTCCTCCACCAAACTCGCTTATACAGAAAACCTCAACAAAGGAACAACCGGTCGCATCCCCAGACTCATTCAGATGTCGATGCGGCGCAAATCTCCCTCGATCGATTTTGGATGGCGTTTATCAATGAGACGCTCGGTCTTGGTATTCAATCACCGAACAAACCCTAGAAAACGCAGAGATCGAATCCATAATAACGCATATATATATATATATATATATATAGAGAGAGAGAGAGAGAGAGAGAGAGAGAGAGAGTTTCGGTGTTGGAGGCTTACCAAGAGGAAGAGAGAATGAACAGCCGAAACTTCGACCATGGAGAGAACACGTGTGGACAGTGGCAGGTGTTGAGAGAGAGAGAGAGAGAGAGAGAGTATGAACTTCGGAGTACCTTCGACGCGATGGCTATTTACATAGGCCGTAAAATCAAGTCGGTTAAAGTTTGAGCAAATTACCAATAAATCCTATTTTTTTTCAAAATAACCATTAAACCCTATCATATTTACATTAGACAATTAAATCTTATTTTTGATAATTTGTTTTCGAAAATACTCTATCAATAGTAAGTTTTCTTCTAATTTTATTATTTTCATCAACATGTCAATTATATTTTGGGTTAATTACACCGGAGGTCTCTAAAATATAAGATTTATCTCATTTTGATCATTAATGTTTCAATTGTATCATTTTGATTCCTAAAATATTGAATATATTTTTATATGGTTCCTGAAGCAGATAACGTCCAAATTACTAACGATTTTTTATCATAAACTTGTCATGTAAGACCTAAATATAGATAAAAATAATTTTAATAGTTCTTAAACAAAATTTGAGTAGCTCTTGACAAAAAATGTGTAATACGGGGTAGTTTTTGATTAAAATTTGGATAGCTCATGATCAAAACTGTTTAATTTAAGTAGTTATATAACCAAAATTTGAGTAAAAGTTTGGTCAAGAGTTATCCAAATTATATTTTTGTCCATATTTAAATATCACATGATAAGTTTATGATAAAAAATCGTTAGCAATCTGGACGTTATCTACTTGAAGAACCATATAAAAACATATTTAATACTTCAAGGACCAAAACGATGCAATTGAAATATTGGGGATCAAAATGAGACAAATTTCATACTTTGGGAACCTTTAGTGCAATTAATCCTTATATTTTTACCAATAATATTTATTATTATGACCCAAAATAAATTATTTTTTTTAATTAGTACATAACACCCAAAACACGTAATTAATAATTATTTTTCTTATATGTAACTTTTTCAAGCATATAAAATTCGACTCTCTTGACTGTCAAATCTCAACCATAAAGATATAGAATTACATAAATTCACAATCTAAAAACTAATTTATGAATCCATTAATTGTGAAAATTTTGCCTAATTAAGTTTTTTTTTTTAACTTCTTCTTCTACGTTTTGAATTAATTATAAAAAAATTATTATTTTGAAAGCATTAAAAAAATTCAAGCATTCAAAGCTAGAACATTATATTTAAGAAATAAAATAAAAAATATATTTATTTATATAATAAATTTTATACTATGTAAGATTCACTCACATATAAACTCGTATATGTCAATAAGGTGAATGTTTTGATAACTAAAAATATACTTATTGGATTTTAATTTAAGATAAACAAATTTATATTTCAATAAATATAATTGAATAACATTATAAACAAAAATATATTTTGTGTGTTCATGAAAATAATAAAATTGAACAAAACAAACCGTTAATAGAGTTTAGGACTTTTTGAAAATAAATTATTACAAATAGGACTTAATTATCCTAAGGTCAATGTGATAGCACCTAATGATTTTTTGGAAGAAAAAGTAAGACTTATTGGTAAACTTTTTTTTAAGTTTTACGGGTGGAACCCATGACCTACTGTTACAATGAATGGTATTTAATTAATTAAGGTAAATTATATTTGGCCAAATTCTTTTTTTTTTCAGTATTCCTTAAGTCATTTATAGTATTTTTTCAAATATAATCGAATAATTATTTCCTTAAACAAATAAAAAAAAGTTTTATTTCCTCAAGTGTTAGCCCTATCTTCAAAGTTTTTTTTTTTTTTTTGTTCAATGGTTAGAGGTCTCCGGGTCAGCTTACGCGCACGTCGTCTAATTTTCTTCCCGGTTTGGTCAAAGGCAGATCATCCACGTCGAGACTAGAATATTCATGAGAGATAAAACTCTCATGATCTAACCTAAAGGGTTACCAAATTTTGAACTTAGAACGTCTGAATTTACAACTCGTGCTTGTTACCACTTGAATTATCCCTTGAGATTTCTATTCAAAGTTTTTAACATATTAGAGGGAAGAAAAAGAGTAAAATTTGAGACAACTCTAAAATAAAAAAATTTGATTGTTGTACTTGAAATATTAGGGATATAGGAACTTAGTTGAAACAAGATTAAAATAGTTTTAATAATCTTAATTAATATATTGACGACTAAATAGAAGCTAAATCTGTATTTGTAGAGAGTATAAAATGTTACTTAGCTTGAATATAAAAGCTAACATATTTTAAAAGCCTAGACAATGTAAGAAAGATAATTATAGGAGTAAAATCTCCTTAAATATTTTTTTTCTATACAATTTCATTTAAGAGCAAATCTTTTACTATATATGGTTAGAAGACCTACTCATAAATAGTGTCTTATATGACTTTATTATAAATAATTTATTCTTAATTAAAAGGAATAAATATATATTAAGGAAGATTTGGAGGAAAAAATTGACAAGAAAATTGTCCCAATTAAAGGGAAAAGAAAACCTCCATATGCAACTTCTATATAATTATATATAACTCCACCTGTTTACTTTTGTGCACAACCAGTCCCAAGTTCATATAAGAAGAAAAAGTTATGTTACGTAGTTGATAGCTAACGTAAAATTCATCAGACTAAACATGCAACCTCTATATATTAGAGATTCAGCTATGAAATTGAAAAATAAACACAAAAATCGTGTCATTTTCTAATTTGACCACAATTTGTTGCTCCACAATAGGAATGGCCGTGGATTGGGACGGGGTGGGGGAGAGTAGTCTCCACCCCCGTACCCGCTTAAAAAACATTTGTCCATCTCTGATCCACCCTTGTTAATGGTGCTAGTTTTCATTCTCATCCCCGTCTCCTAGTAAATTCTAACCCCCCGGCGCCTACACCCGTCCCCGCCCAAGCCCAACTTAATCCAACATTTCAAATAATCAAAAAAATTATATGTCACAAACTGAAAATTACAACATAATTATTCTCATCATAAGGACTAGCATTTGGTAGCGAGCAAGTAAGAAGTCTATCCAGCAATTTTCAAGCAAAATGTCTATCTAGCAATTTTCAAATAGCAAAAAGTATATTCAAGTAGCACAAATATCCACTTAACTGGTACCCAACTAAAGTCAAAAATGAGACAATTGCATATTCAAATAGCATAAACTCATAAATAAGTAAAAATCATATATAACACTATAATTAGAAATCAACAAAAATCATATTCAAGTAGCATAAAATTAGAAAATTCAGAAAATCGTTTATCTAGCACAGAAAATCAGATGTAACACATGAAAATTTCAGATTTAACACACAAAAAAAAAAAAAAAAATTAGATCAAGCAACATCCAAAAATCTCATATCTAATACACCATAGATCTGAAACAAAACTCTCAATAACTAACACAACACAAACCCTTAACTCTAAAATTAATATAAGGAAGAGTTACAATATATTTTTTCCTATTCCAAAATGCAGTAGGAATAGTATCACATACTTCAGTAATTATTTTATTTTCAATTTCTGTAATTCGGTATTTATACTCAGGAGAGTTAAGTTTATTGGATAAATTTAAGATTTTTATATCTTCTTTTAGAAAATTTAATTGATTTTCTTTATAAATCAAATTTTCTTTTATTTGATTTATCAATTTTATCTGAGGAGGAGTTATAAACTCAAATAATATATGTTGACCATTTATGATAGTCAACATTCCTTTAGAATCAATTCTTTCAATTGGTTCAATCATAGATAAAAATGGTGTTCCCAAAATCACCAATTGATTTAAATTATCAATAAGCATAAAAGTTGTAGGAGTACAAACTTCGAGACCATCAATGTCTCAATCATATTCTCTTAAAGAAGTCCTTAATAGGACAGAAAATATAACAATTGAAAATCTCCCACATAAAGAAATCTCACCCACTATAGTGCAAGACCTTCAAAAGGATATCAATTATATAAAAAATGATATAAAAGTCATAAAGCAAAAACTATTAGCTTTAGAAAAATTTCTACTTCAAGAAAGTGACATAAATGATGAACACGACATAAAAGTCACTAACCCTTCTGATAATGAGTATTTAAATGTTTTAGAAAAAATCACTTATCAGAAATGGTATGTTAAATTTATTCTGATAATAAATCAAGATTTTATGGTTGAAACAACTGCTTTAATTGATAGCGGAGCAGATATGAATTGCATTAAAGCAGGATTAATTCCCACAAAATATTTTGAGAACACTACTCAGTCAGTTAGTTCTGCTAATGATTCAAAATTAAATATAAACTTTAAACTTTCGAATGTTTATATTTGTAATAAATATATATATATATATATATATATATATATATATAATTAATTAACCCGTCCCTCAATCTTTTACGTATGATTTATCCCTAGTTCAAACGAGATGGGTTTGGATGAATCTCCATTTTTCTCCGGTTCACTGACATCCCTACTCCACAATGGAGAAGAAAAATAATAAATATGTAAAAGATTGAGGGAGAAGATCATAAAGATGGCAAAATTAAGTTCACGTTCAAACAACTACTTCATTCACCGAAAGGACAAAGTATAACTACAAAAAATAATTATATAGTCAAGAAAGGTGAGCAGCTGATATATAGAAGAACATTGTACCCACTTGACAGAATGTACACTAGTCTGGAAAACAGCAAATCCAGACAGACACTTTCCACCCTTCATATACCACCAACAAAAGAGAAAAATGCTCCACTTTTCTTGAAGATGAGAGTTGGGGTATGTTACAACTACAGTAAAAGAAAAACATAAAAAACGGCTCACGAAGCAGCTTCTCCTTCCCTTTTCAGCAATTCCTGGAAAGAAAATAAAATAAATAATCCTTTAGGATCTTTCTACTTTCTCCATTAACCTAATTCAAGAATTAGGTGTTATACCAGTTTAGTAGCAGCAACAGACTGGCGTTGCCTTTCTTTCTTATCACGTTGGCACTCTCCACACCAGCTAGAGAAATCCTTTTGATATTTCTTCAGCTCTCTAAAGACAGAACTGTAGGAAGATGGGCAAGATGCAATTCAACTTCAAAAAAGTAAATAAAAAACGTATGAAGATTAGAAGAATAATTTTTTTTTGCAAGCTTTACAATTCAGAGTATTTATTGTGCTACTTGCCTACTATGTAATGTTGTTCATCTTACATTATCAACCAGCGGATAAGATGTAAGGAATAAGGTTAGATAATAAAATTAGGAGCTGCTGCAAAGGAACTCATATTTGTAACTGCAGAAATTACAAACAGGAATCATCCTGCAGAAACATCCAAATAAATTTTTGTCCTTGATTTATAAAGGGAAAAGAAAACAGAAAAAGAATGGCAATGTAACAGATGCTGTGGCAAAAACAGACACAGGCATCATGTAATGAGGCTGGGGTAAAAGTTGTTTGATTATTTGAAATAAAAGCTAACACCAACAACTGGTTTCCTTCAGGTATGCATGAACACCTCAGAAGTAGAGACCACAACAGTCTCTCCCTCCCCCTCACACACACTCTCATGCATACATACATAAATATTAATATAAGCCCACAGAAGAAAAATGCACCTTTGAAATTATCTAAATATTAATATAACTTCCTCCAACATGAAATAATGGGGATTCTCTTAACGAAATCCTGATGAGAACTTTGGTATTACAGAAGACGTTGCCCTAGACAGCACAATGGCGGAACAACTTTCATATACCCGATCCCAACTAGATGAGAAAAGACACTGTTGAAACCGGGAAAAAAAAAAAAAAAACCAGGCTTTATAGGGGAACTCTCCTCATCAGAGCCCTGGCAATGGCAATTAATGTGTATCTGATTCTTGAAGAGTTTGAGACTAATTACAAAACCTCATAATTCGTTAAGTATCCTAGGGAAACAAAATCATTCATTGGCCTAAAAGTTTTTTCGATAGTAAATAATTGATCTACAAATGCAATTGAAGTTTTTGTTATTTTTTTCTTGAAATTTATCTTAAGTTTGCAATTAACATGGTTTTCATTGATTTCCACATAAGAACAAGGAATTTGGCGTTCCACAAAATCCCGATGCCAAGTCCTTGGCACCACTGCAGAACATTATTGTATAGACTGACCAACATCAGTATGATATAGAGATATTGAGAGACACACACACATGGTAATATCTCACCGTTGTAGGCTGTGACAAACTTGCCAAATGCTCTATAATTCATAGAATGTCAAGTCAAATACTATCGATATGCAAAATTACAGAACTTTTCTTTGGAAAACAATTCAATAACTTGTGAGTTCGGAAACTGCATAACTCATGGAGAATATGTCGCCATTTAGACTCTAAAATAATATTTCTAGAGCAAGTGTTTTCTTCGTAAAGTCATTGATGGAAGGTGAACTTGAAAGGAGGAGGAGAGAGACGAGGTAGCCACTGTCATCTCTTTGTTGCCACAACGAAATTCAATGATGGCAGTCAGGTTCCCTTTAAAAAGTTAAATCTTAACTCATCTCAGCAAAGCATTGTCCCACCTATTTGGGGTAAGGTACATGAATCATATTCCTCTATTGTGCTCTATTAATGTCATTTTCTGTAAATTCGTAAGCTACCTCCTCTTTTACTACTTTATTCGAAGTTATTTTGGTTCACCACTACCCCTTGCATATGTATGCATAGCATCATACAGTTATAGGTCTTCTACATCCTTGTTACACATTAGTCAATACTCTTAAATTATCTCCTATTATTGCTACTTCTACCGTCCACAAATACACTAATTCTTAATTCTATCATGTCTACTTTAACAAGACAAAAATCTTCATATCCACATTTTTACTACACTTTAACTTTTTAGAATGTTCCTTTTTATCTACCAAACACTTTCTACCATTATCTTGCAAATCTTACCTTTCAACTTAAGAAATATACGAACATCACATAATAAGCCAGTTGCATTTCTCCTTTTGGTCTATCATGCTTGAATTCGAAGTCTTCTATCTCCTCCTCCCTATAGATAATTAACCCCAAACACTGAAAGTGTTCGCTTTTTCATGTCTCTTGATCTTCGATCTTTATCACCTCCAAAATTTCTAACATTATTAAAATTTGCATTCCACAATTGAATTTTACTTCTACTTATGTTGAAAGTTGAAACCTGTTGATTCTAAAACTTATCCCCGAACTTCTACTTTATAATGAATTCCCATTTTGGTTTCATCAATTAATTGCAAAATGATTTCAAATTCAACAACCAAAACTGCCCATAGTTCTTAGATATAATTTCGAAGGGTTCATAGTGATAAGGCAGTGTGAACTTGCTTATCTCATGGCAGATGGTCCTAGTGTGTGTCAAAATCGATAGTTAATTCCACAATTGACAGTTGATACAACAAAGTGAGAATGTACAGTATATTCCTATGAAAATCCAACTTCTATAAATCGATTTGTTTTTGTTTTAATATATGGAACTAGCATGACATTAACCATATTAAATTTAGGGTTTTGCTAAGAGAAACACCCCAAATTTAGCATCATTTGACCATTTAACAGCACCTTTTCTTTTGTCCTTATTTTTTGGTTAGTTTTTTTCATTTTTTTGGGGGGGTGTAGGGTGGGGGGTATTTGAACGTTTTAGACTGGTATCTATGCTCTTCCTATCGTTTTTATCTCAACCATCATTGATGCTTGGGACACACATTGCATCTGCTCTCAGCAAAATGACATTTTACAACCTACAGGAAGGCAAATGAAAGAACGATGGAACTTTCAAAACATTCCATTCGCAAGAAAACAGTAAGATTCAGGCTACGTTAATTCTATATACCATCACTCCACATTCAACCAAAACTTCAAATTCTATATACCATCACTCCACATTCAGCCAAAACTTCGACAAAGCAATAATAATTAAAAGACTATCACAACCCTCCGCCTCTGATTCTTGAAATGACCTACCTTCAGAGATTAGTTTGACTTTGAAGTCAAAAGAACAAAGTCGCACAAAAAAAACATAATAATGGTAAGGATGAATAAAGGATCAAAATAATTATTTGAATGATTTTGGTAAAATTGTCATAAAGTAAATAAATAAAGTTCTACCGGGTAGCAACAGTAATTCAGCACGTGCATTACAAAGTACAAAGAGCAAAGGTGAGGAGCCCAGGTACCTTCTGCACCATAACAGCAAATTGATCCTATGCCCAGATGTGGTGGCTCTTGCACCATGCCGATGGCGACCACGATGAAGAACTGCACATCCTGGGACATGGGAATAATCCAAAATTTCCTACGAATGTACCGTTACAAAATCCAGATGAGTCCTCAACCAATAATGAGACATCGGCAAGTAATCATATATGCTAAAGTTCCATGACAAAGTTGAGCTAATTTTTGTTGAACAGAGATTGAGCTGCTTGCCAATCTATGCCACAACCTAAACATAAAAATTTGATACAGGTAGCAAGTAGAGAGGACTATATAACATATTGCATCCATCCAGAAAATATCTATTGGACTTTGCCCAAATTTCCAGAATACCCATTTGAATGATTGACTCCCAGCCATATAGTCACAAGCATTTTGCACAGAGTTCTAGGATAACCATTAAACTGCATCGATTCTTGATATGCAATGTTTAGTCACTAATCACTATATTTGTCCCAACAACGGATATGAGAAAACTAATCACTATATTTGTCTCTCGTTTTTTTCTTTTTAAATTCTGATTTAGTAACCAATGTCAGCAAGGCTGGAGACCGGCCACTTAAGTAATTAGGTACTTTAAGATGTCAATGAAGCCCACAGCCTAGATCACATTCAACGTGGATAAGGGAACTAGCTGGTGTGAGACTGCAAGGCTGTTCTTTGACACCAAGACTTTTACCCAGGCACTTGCTCTTGGAAGAGGATAATTGAAGTGATTTCAGTGACCATCTGAAGTTTCTTTTGCTACTTAAGGATTGAGCTCCTGTTCATTCAATCTTTCAGACATCTTTGATAATACTTCACTATCTTTTTTCATCTTTATATAATTTATCCTGTTTCGAATGGTGTGTAAAATGACCCAGAGCCTGAATGCAGACATAGGACTGAAGAAAATATAATCATGAAATCCCTTTAATTCCTCATCCCACTCAACATTTCATACCTTAACAGTCCAACATCGTTCTGTCACGCAAGATGATCTGATAGAGATCGAAAAGGGATTGGATGAGCTAAAATTTGATAATTGAATTTTATTATTTGTTTTAGTATTATTTTATTAGTTAGAAAATATTTTTTTGACTAGCAGTATTAATTAGAGTTTGATTAGGAAATTATTATAGAGAAATTATTATAGAGTTTTAGTAGGACAGGGATTTGAGAGTTTGATCATGAAACTCTTTTAGTATTTTAGTAGGAAAGTAATTTTTATTTTAGTAGGGGACTTGGCCTATAAATAATGGTGTAATCCCAACTATTTTTATTAGAGAGAGTGATATAATAAAAAGTGATTCTCCGTGGAAAATTTGGGTGTTTCTTTACCGATTCCTTGCGAGGATAAGGTAAACTCCTTCCACCCCCTCTTCTTTCTTCTTCTCTTTCTATTATGTAATTTCTAGTCCTTCCTGTCCTACATTAATTTGGTATCAGAACCCAACTTCGATCATTATCGATTGTGGTTGTGTTTCTTGAGATTCGTCTGTCATCCTCTAGTTTTAGCCCCTTTCCAAAAAAACCTAGTAGAACCAAGTCCAACCAAAAAAAAAAATACCCACGGCCCCCTTTAACACAATACCCAATATACTCAAACCCACGGAATTAAACTTTTACTCCCTAAATTTCAGAAATTAAACTTTGGCCAAAATTCCAAGTTTGGCCCCTGAAATTTTTGAAATTACAAATTTGACCCCTGAAATTTCTGTAATTAAAGTTTCTACCCAAAAGTTTCTGAAATTACATTTTGGCCCCTAAGTTTCAGAAATTACAGTTTCGCCCCAAAATTTTCTGAAATTACATGTTGACTTCAGAATTTTCAAAAATTTCTTAAAACTCTACTCCAATCAAGATGATTACCAATGCCGAATTAAGTGCTAGAATTGAAGACCATGATTCACAGCTAGATTCACTCCAAGTATCAATGGATTCGCTCCACACATCAATAGAATATATACATGAAGGTGTGCACAAGTTTGCTGCCATGTTTGGAGTTAAGCTCCCAAAAAAAGATCTTGCGAACAAGGTAGATTTTGATTCATCTTCTTCATCCATCGATCATCAACAAATAGTTCCTCCACAACAGCAAGCTCCAGTTCAATTGAATGATGAGTTGAAATTAGATACCATTGATGAGCCTAAAAGTTCTCCTCATCATACATCAATTGTTTTTGATAAGCCGATTTCAAAATATGTTCTTATGGAAGAAATTAAAGGAGTTTCAAAGGGTGTCACTACAAATGAAGTTGCTATTTTGTCTCCACAGGTTTATACGCTTCCTTTACCTATAATAGTGCATGTGGATACAACTGTGATGGATGCAATGCATGAAGGGATTGTTTTCTACTATGAAGATCTACAATGCTATTTTCTTGGAACACAAGCTTTTTTAGAGTTTTTGGAGTCCTTGTGGCCTTCCAACTCTTCGGAGAAGAGTTTTTTTCAACTGGGGAGAATTGATAGAGATCGAAAAGGGATTGGATGAGCTTAAATTTAATAATTGAATTTTATTATTTGTTTTAGTATTATTTTATTAGTTAGGGAATATTTTTTTGACTACGAGTATTAATTAGAGTTTGATTAAGAAATTATTATAGAGTTTTAGTAGGACAGGAATTTGAGAGTTTGATCATGAAACTCTTTTAGTATTTTAGTAGGAAAGTAGTTTTTATTTTAGTAGTAGACTTGGCCTATAAATAATGGTGTAATCCCAATTATTTTTATTAGAGAGTGATATAATAAAAAGTGATTCTCCGTGGAGAATTTGTGTGTTTCTTCACCGATTCCTTGCGAGGATGAGGTAAACCTCTTCCACTTCCTCTTCTTTCTTCTTCTCTTTCTATTCTGTGATTTCTAGTCCTTCCCGTCCTACATCATGATCTCTCTCCTCTAATAATTCCCATTAGAGGTCTGACATACAATTTCTTAAAACAGAAGTAAAAAATGGTACGGAAAATTTTCAACATCCATCAGCCTCTAGACCAAAGATACCAAGATCGTACATATCCCTCGCGTCCCATGAATGGGATCGTAAGACCCGAAACATGGTGAATTCGCGATCCAAATTGTTCAAATTCGCAATCCAAAATTATAACTCAAACCCCCCAAATCTACTCATGATCCAAATAAACCCAAATTATAACTGTAACCTGAACAATAACATCAACTAGTTATTTTTTTATTTCGATGAACTTTAAACTAATATTTTGATTTGTTATGATTTGAATTATTTCATGATATAAATATGCAATTAATAGCTTTTATTGTTTACAACCATTTGCCGGTATGTTGCCTTAGATTATGATTCCTTTTTGGAACTCTAACTCAGAAACATAAAATAAATATTAGTTAACTATGTATACGTGAATGTATAAATATATATAATTTTAAATATTAGTAAAAGCGATCCAAATAAGAGCTACAAAAGGAACCACAATCCAAAACAATTTATCAACAAAGTCTACCCCATCACACTGCATATAAGAGAAAGTAATGTACTGCATACCCATATCACGTACAAAATCAATTCATGATCTAGATAACATCAACCTGCACAACTGCAAATCGTGATATCAATCAAGCATCAATGGCTTGCATACATTAAAGAGAATAAATTTTTCTTTAGATTCTAGTTGTCAAGCTCCAACATGTACTCTTTTGAGATATCATCTAAGGTCGCAGTATCGGTATCAACTCGGAGACTTTGAGTACGACTGTACGACCTAAAAGAAAAGGTTGAATATAACGAGAAATTTGGGTCATACTGCAGTGTCGTGGAACCGTATCAGCCGATTCAATGACGATAATTCAGCGACTCGGGATTTACTCGAAGACAACTCGAACGAGTCATGCGAGACTCGGGGTTTATACATAACGTGTAACGGTATCTACTTATCGTATCGGTATCAATTAATATTTTGAACAATGGCTGGCAACCTCTTAAACTTAAGACGCAACAAAAGTAGTTTAGTTTCATAGTTTAGGACTAGAATAATCTAACTCTACTGAAACTCAAAGCACTCTACCATACTTGTGAAGCAAGAAATCTTGCAATAATGAATAATCAAGGTTCTGTCCTACAGTAATTTATCTTAAAATTTGGGAACAACATGTAATAATTCTTTGGGAAATAATATCCAGACCCCCAGTAGTTTTTGCAGAGGAAAAATCCGACAATTGTAAGACATAAGGAAAATAATCAAAACAAGGGTTTAATATCAATGTATTCTGAAGTGTACACTCTGGAAGTTTGTACCTAGGCCTCCCCTACCTCTAGGGTCTTACCCCTATTTATAGAAGAAATTGGCATCACTTATAGATGAAGTAATTGTTTCTAATTGGTTGAATTTGTGGCTAAACTTGTCAAGAAAGTTCCTTATTTTGATAGGCCAGAATGAAGGTAATAAAATAAAAGCTGCAATATTTATCGTCATTGCAAGAAAGTTCTTGGTATGCCTATCTCTTGTCATGAAAAGGCTAAAGTTCTCATTGAATTATGTGTCATGTAATTATTATGGTGGAAGGTTTGACCCCATCTCCCTATGTGGCCCCTTCTTGCCAATTCCAAGTTATGGTCTTCCAATTGCCCCCGAACTTTCAGTCCCATCGCAGTAATCGGAAGGAACTGAAAGCTACTAAGATTACCCATGTATTCTTTGATAAAATATAACTAGGGGAGATATACCAAGATCCAACATTTCATATCAAACGAGCACATGGCCCGAATATACTTGCCACTATTGACAAAACACCAAGATCAATCAAGTGTAGAGCTAAGAGACTTTATAATCAATGAGTTGTCCTCAGTTCTGATTGGTGAAAAGAGTGGTGGCTGATAGTCTCGCAGATGAAGCAATTCTATGGTACTCAGTTGCGGCATTAGTTTAACAATCGCACTTTGTCAAGAGAAAATAAGAACTTTTGATTTGCATTTCATGAAGGCAAACTCTTTTTATGCTATAAAGCTCTGTTGAGGGAGAAAGCGACAAGAAATGTCAGCCTTGATTGATAGTAGAATATTAGTGGGTTGGGGGAATGACAGTTGCTGAAAAACTTTGGTTGGTGCCAACGCACAAGATCAGCACCAGAAGTTGGTCAGTCATATTACTCAACAAAACCCGTCGGTGTACTAACCCAGAAGTTGAGTAATGATTCCCCGAACAACTAGCAAACCGCAATAAAGTGTTCTAATGCTCCCAAACAGTATACTTCATCGCTAAGCAAACGTGAAGGTTGGCAACATTGTTTGAAGCCATAGTGAACTACGCATACAAGGCAAAGCGAGGCCAATTTCTCGTTCACGTCTCTAGCTTATTTAAGTATGAGTTTAATAAATTCACAACTCAACTAGCAAGTGACACGTATATTCGAGTCATGTGCTCATTTGATATCGCATCTCGTCATATTCACTCCAAATCACATCTTATCAAAGAAAATATAAATAATCTTAGTATTCTTCAATTCCTTCTGAGTACTACAAAGGAAACGAAAGGTGACGGCAATTGGAAAACCATAATTTGGTATTGGCAAAAGGGGACTCACAAAAAAGACATTGAGAGATGGAGTCACACCTATCCACTCTCCAATAGACAAAACAAGAGGGTCACACCATAATAATTACATGGCACACAATTCAATGAGAACTTTGACCTTCTCATAACTAGAGATAGGCAGACTTTCTATTAGGATGACTATGAATCTCATGGCATGTATTTAATTGCCTTTATAATAGCTAACCAAAGCAAGGAATTTTCTCAACAAGTCAAACTACATATTCAGCTAATCAAAAACAAAGACTTTATCTGTAAGTGATGTCAATTCTTCTGTAAATAAGGGTAAGACCCCAAAGGTGAGGGAAGTCCAAGTATGAGCCCCTAAGTCTATATTGTGGCCTATGAACCCAAGGGCTTCGCCTGACTGAAAGAGAGCTCTGCCCTTTTGTAGTTTTGAAACTCTTGGACCAGTCAATATCTGAAGACTATGGAGCATCCCTCAACATTTTTTGTTAATTCAACGGATTGTGGGTTTTTCGTTGTGCAACATTTCTTCAATTACACATCATTTACTATCTAAAAACTTCACTTTGTAGTTGTCAAATCGCGATTCATATCGTGAATCAGAATCCTAAATTTAAGAATCGTGAATCGTAAGATTCGACACAAAATTTGAATAAAAATAAAAAATAATACTACATATTTAAAATAGACAAAATATTGAATATTTAACATTATTGCATTCCAAAAATAATCAATTGACATAATCATGTCGTCTAAATGGAAAGACGCTAGCTTTTTGCTTTACCATTTTCAAATTCAACAACTTGAAGAAAAAAAATTCATTAAAGAACCATGGTTATTCAAGAACCAAAATAGTGACACCCAATATAGATTAGGTTATAAACATGAATGGAAAAAGAACAAATAAAAAAATTGATTGGGAGAAAACATTGAGGCCAACATTTTGAAACAAAAAATTAGAACCTAACAAATTATCCATGAAAGAATTGTGAGTAAAAATCAACTGATAATGCGAGAGCGTTAGCCGTGACCTTTAGCTTTAGACAACGCAAGACGATCTTTATACGACGTCAAAGAGAGAACAAGTAAAGAAGTTGAGTTTTTATTAGGGCACGGGTTCCTTTGCAAACAAAACAACGTCGTTTTACTGTTTAGCGGACAAAACGACGTCGTTTAACCAAATTTTTGAGTTTTAAAAAAAAATTATTGAATCGTGCGATACGAATCGAATCATACGATTCAGGTGTGATTCAACTCTAAAACGATTCTCATATAAGAGACGAATCGTTTTGTATCTGTATCGAATCAAATCGTGAATCGTACGATTTTGATTTACACCCCCCTGGGGCATGCCGTTAGTGGCCGTGTCAAATAGTCCAAAAAAACTGACTATATAACAACAAATTTGTTTGACAATTCCCAAGTTACCCTTAGACTTGATAATTAAACCAAGGAAAAATCACCACCAGTGATAACTTCAAGTACACCCCCCGAATTATCTAAAATTTCACAAATACCCCCTCTCAAATTTTGTTTAACTCCATTTACATGACAATTATTCATAAAAATTAACCTGCAACTACAAATATGCCACCTGGGAATAGGGGTGGGTTTCGCAAATTGGTACATCTTGCATGAATTGATTGCTTTCAAATTACAAGGGTTAGAATGATGGTGAACCACGCTTCTGCAAGAGGTTGTGGGATCGCATCTTCACTTTGAGGTCTCTCTCCCCCTTTCTCTCTCTCTCTCTCTCTCTAAAACTGACTCAGTGTGATAATAGCTAACTGTGTGAGTGTGAAAATAGCTCAATATCAGTGGAAGCAAGATTATTCTATTTTAGAGCTTAGTTAATTTTTAAACCTCAACAAGTTAAATCCGTGTTAAGGCAATGTTAAGATATAGATATACAATGTATGGATAATATGTACAAAGTATTTGAAGATACAACCAACTGGCGGGTGTCCCTGAGGGTGTGAATGATATTTTCCCTTTTCTTTTAACAGAATGAGCTCTTTATTACTGACAGAGCAGTTTGTGTTTTGACCAGTGTTATCAGAACCGGACCGGATCGGCCGGTCGGACCGGTTCAACCTCAAACCGGGACCTTGACCGGTCCAGTTTCTTAGTTGGACCGCTTAAGGTAGAGAACCGGCTATAAACCGGAAAACCGGCCGGTTTTTATAAAAAAACCGTGAACCGGCGGATTTTATAAAATTGGACGGTTTAATACCTATTTAAAAATTAAATTACATAAATAAATTAAATTAGAATTTGTACAGAACTTGGGGCTTTTTTTTGGCCCTAAATCGCAGAACAGAAGGCACCACCACCACCACCACTAGGCTCCAGCGACATCAGGGCCTCAGGCGACTTCGACTGTGATCAGCGGCATCAGCCACTGCGATCAGCGACCAGGGATCTTCGACCAACAAACTCAGGCTACCAGCGACCAACGAAACCCCCTTATCATGCACCAAGGCCTCATTTTTCAGATACCCATCAAGGGGATTTGAAGATAGAATGTGTAAAGAACCTGCAAAAGTTGAGGCGGCAATGAGGGGTTTCTGGGGGGTTTGAGAACTTTGAGGGAGTTGATTCTTGAGGGTAAGGTGAGAGAGGATTGGGGGTTTAAGTTTGGGGTTTTTGAAGGGGTTAGATTAAGGTTTTCGAGAAAAAAATTGTTGGAATCGGAGTTGAAAGGGGCGAGGATGACGAAGTGATTGAATGGAGAAATTGAAGGGAGAAAACGAAGAGCGTCTCTGTATTTGGATTGCGGGATTCTTTGGACCTGAAGGGTGTTTGAAGTGTCATTCACCGCCATTGTTAGTGCTTTGGGAAATGAAGAGTGATATGTGTCACTGTGTGTGTGTAGCTGTTTTGAAAAGGGTTTTAGGATGGTGGAAAATCAGCAGACTATTGTACTTAAATACCCTTGGCATTTTCTTAGATTTACACCTGTGTTGAGACCACTATTATTGATGTTATATTGAGATTGTATTTTATATTTTTTAGACATATTTTATATTTTTTAGTTAAATTATTATGTTTTATAATTATTATATATATTTTTTTATTATATGGCCGGTTCGATCAGTGACCCACCGGTTGAACCAGTGAACCATTGACCCAGTCCCTTAGCCGGTTCGATGACCGGTCCGGTTCTGATAACATTGGTTTTGACATACCAAGAACTGATATAATAAGAATCTTAAGATTGTACGACCTTTCTTTAGAGCATCCACGATTGTTTACTATGAGATAGAATGACTATTCAGACTTCCAAAAAGGGAGTGGGAGTTGAAGATGGACCCAGGGCTACACTATTCCATTTCACTATCAAAGGCCAACATCCGGTTTATGTACATTTTCCATCAGACATTGAGACCATAAATGAAAGCAACCCCTTAACCTCTTATTTTTTCTTTCTATTAGTCACAACTCACAAGTCTAGGAAATAGGGTACTTGGGGACTGGCTTGGTCACTGCAGTATTACATAAGCCAAGTCAAACATTTAAAATTGACCTTTTATTTATCTTAATGAGTTGTCATTGAGACTGTACTTAAAAAACCAACTACCATTGAAGTAATCAAACACAAATGCAAACAAAAAACAGCTTTCAGAGACATATGTTATCAATTGCAGCCAAATGGAACTAAAATTAAAGTTCTACATACCTCTGTTTGAGTTTCTGTATTTACATGTTTATCACAGCGCACACCTCGGAAGAATAATTCTCCACCAGAAAATTGTTTACCCAAGCAAACGTTCAAAGTGACTTCGGAGTCATCAACATGGAAACCTACAAATGTGCTGTTGTTAAGACTCCTAAGGCCATGTATCTATTTAGCACTGCATACTACTAAGCATCAAGCAAAAGCACGGTTGAGGAGAAAACAAATAGCAAAACATGCTATTCCCAAAAAAGGTCAACTATTATGAGGATCTAATGCGGCTATATCTAGCCCAACAACCTAGCGTCAACTTGTAAGAACATTCAAAATTGTTTATGAGGAAAAAAAAGGCAAAAAAAAAAAACCTTCTTAAACAACACTCCTGAACAAAACAGCAGGTCGAAAAATCATAGGAAGGTTCTAAAACAATATACCACCCTTGGTTCAAGTGGAGATAAACCACAAGAAAATTGTAACGGCGAGTGGAGTGGAACTACAAGTACATCAGTCATCACACCAGAGGTGATTAAAATGACAGCTATAGATAAAGAACCACCAGCCCTAAAGTCCTCTCTCTAAATTCAAGCAACCAGCCCTGAGGTCCTCCCTCTAACTTCAAGCATAAAAGCTGCTGCAACAGAATTTTGAGGCACCCATGCAGCAAAAAGCACGGTTGAGATTCCTGTGCCCTAAGGCACAAGGTTGAGACTTCCAATTATGTACACACAAAAAAAAACCCCTCAAAGAATGACATATAAGCAGGAACCACCTGTCTCATGTCCACATTCCAAATCAAAGAATGACGTATAAGCAGGGATCACCTGTCTCATTCCCACATTCCAGGGGTACTTGTATTATTTCTGACTACCAATTTTTATTATTTCCTATTATTTTCCGTCATAAGAAAGTACAATAGAAAAGGCACTTAATACATTATAGTTAAGACATCAGGAAAGAACTATGTTCCTAACCCTGACAAGGTTTATCAGCAATATTTTGGTTCTGCAAATTATTGCCAATGTAACCATGGTGACTTCCTTCCATTTATTTTCCACTTACCTTTTATAAATGTTTTAATCATCGTGAAAAAAGTGCATTAGATATCGAATATCTGCAGTATAAATATATCCAAATGGCAAAAGAAAGAAAAAAGTAAGGGACAAGAGGTTGAAGTGATTACTACCCAAGTCAACATCTCTATCCATTCCATACTCTACTACAAAACCATGATGAGTATCAAGTGTGGATCCACCAACTTCAGCAAAGAAAACTGCACAAGAGCTTAAATCAGAATACAAGCAGAAGATGAGGAGAAAAAGAAGAGACCGGTCCATAATTCAGCTTCGTTAACTAGTTTGTGTACTGTTTTCTTGACATATTAATTATGAATAGAAATATATTACCTTTAGACATAGGGCGTATAAAGTCTTCCATCAACTTGTCAAGCATTGTTTCCAGGCCAAAGTCATCAAGAACAGCACCATATTTATTCATTGTATTCGGTCGCATGATTCTGAATTTTGTTTCATGAACCCACCTCTCGAAATTTTCTACCTAGCAATGAGAACCTGATAAGAAGAGATAAAAGCTAAACTACAAGGAAATTTTAAACTTAGCACACCAGAGGATAAGAACAAAGCTAGATGATACCTCAGCTAGCAACATTTCACAGAAACGTGGCTGCAGCATTTCAAATGTAAAGACTCCCGGACAGGGTTCAGACATTATATTTCTAAAACCTTGCTCTGTGTTCTCATCGATTGCCCTGAGAAAGGAAGGGACAAAGAAGTTCGCAGCATGCATAGTATACAGCTCCCTGTGTTGCGGCTGAAAAATGAATGAAGCCAATTAGAAGGAAGAAACTACAAATAAGTGATTCAGTGTTTATCAATTATCTGCAGGGTAGCTAAGATGAACAGATAATATCAGATCGGTATCCCATCCTATTTTGGCAGTTACCCCAGGATGCTTCGTCACAACCCTTATTGGTGTGCATATGACCAAACAAGTCTAAGAATGTCAACAAAGAGTTTCAAGGATCAAATTCCAGGACATAGTACTAAACCTGTCAGGTTTTGAGGACAGGTCTAAAATTTTAAAACAAAATATCCACTTGTCTTGATGATTATATCACAGCCTATATAAAAATTTACACCTGGTTCATGCTCATGCTTGTGCATGGACACATGTACATACATACACACACCAAAGATTCTCCCCTTTGCTTATGCTCCTTTCTTCTTCCAAAGAGAAAGGAACCTTTATACACCAAGAGATACGTAGTGGTACAATTTCGATAATATCCAAGCCACCATTTGGCACAGGAGTTCCTGTGTCTTCTTTTAAACATTTTCCTATGTGAAGCAATACTATTTAAAGTATCGAGGATACTGAAAGTGTTACAATTGTAAAGAGTTCTTAGCTACTTATCAAATCCTGAGCATTAAGACCTCTATGTCGAATTTCACCATAGATACCTGATAGTTTGATATGATCTTCTGCCTGTATTCTCGGTGCCTCTGGACCTGGAAAAATGAAGCAGCGGATGACTCTTTCAGAGTTGTTTGGCCAGATAAATCTACTACATAACAGTTAATTAATAAAAAAAAGACATGTCAGTGGCAATAATACAGTGTCCAGTTTCCATCATGCCAAGTGTCTCATCGGGAAGGCAGTGATGTATAAGAGGAGGACCTCCAGAATGAAAGAGTTTGAGATGAACAGTGAATCAAATTGCTCTGCCCCTTGTCGATTTATATTTGAACAAACTACAAAATAAGGGGGACCCATGTGATTACTCCATCGCTGAATGGTGACTTAGAGACTATTCATCACATGAATATCCCAATGAAGATCCAGCATTTGACATTCTTTAACGGAAACTGCAATGCAGTAGTCCAATAATAGCTAAAAATTAAATAAAGAGTGTATAAATTTGACCTTAAATTATCAAGACATATAGGTTGACTATTGAATTAAACATTTTTCTACAAGAAATGAGAGACTTTAAAAAAGCAATAGAAATGTTCAGAGTAAGCAGGATGAGAAATCTTTCAGGATGTGTTTTGATAACGGATAAAGGGGGTTAAAACATGTTGGATTGGACAAAATTAAGGTGGGTCCCATTTAACCCATGTTTGGGAAGCAAAAATAATGCTGGGTTATCTCATTTGGGCTTATCCAAGGCCCAATTTGAATAGTGACATTTTATCAATTTTAGGTGGATTTTCTCTAACCCGTCTGGGGGTGGGTTAAATTTGTGGCCAATGGGATTTCTTGTAGAAACACTATTGTTCCCCTTACTTTTCAAAAAAATGGATTGTCCGGATATGATGGTAAAATTCAATGAAAAAAGCTTTCAAATCATGAGGTAATTTGTGGGACCCACAAAAATCTAAATGCATTTGCCAAACATGGGATTAGTTAGGAATGTACCCTTTTCCAAGCCAATACACCAAGTAACCAACTTGATAGATCATATCCCCAAGATCCCAAGAACCCCAAATCAAATTCTCAAAGGGGAAAAAAATCAATTCCTAGGGTGTTAAAAGTGAACCCTGATAGATCTCTCTTTGTGGGTACTTCCCTTTCTTAGCCAACAAATCAGCCTGCTCGTTGCATATCTAAGAAGCTATCTGATCTTAGCATATAGTTGTGAAGATACCTAAGATCTCTCATGAAATGACTATAGTATCATGAACCAATGGTTTGCCACCGACGCAGGCCAACAACCACCTCGGGATTTCCCTCGAGAGGGGCAATCTGCCTCCCTCAAGCTTTCTGACAGTGCTAAAGACCTGAGCATAAAAGTCGGGCTTAATAGCAAATCCAAAACCAGCCAGTGATGGAAATATGAGAATAGTAAAATGCCACGGTATCTTCACCCGGCATCCAAAGCCCCAAATCCTCTTTTAGGTTGTACAGAAACTTAAAGTTACAATTGTAGCACTAACCTCCATAAGTCACCATCTTATTATCTGGTTACACTTTCCATTTATGAAACCACAAAACTCAAAGTTTACAAAATTTCAACTTTCTTCAATTAGCCTCCCCCCCCCCCCCCAACCAAAAAGAACGGTTCCCCTCAATTCATGACTCTGGCAGGAAAACAACAAAATACCCAAGAAAAACACACATTTCCACACAAATATACCCGGGACATGGAGTCCAACAACAAAACCAAAATAATATAAATTAAATACAAAGTAAATTTGCAATCCCCACAATTCTCAGCAATCAACCACAACTTCCCCCACCTTTATCACTATTCCAAACACACCAACAAACTCCAACACTGATACAACCAAATATCCATTCAAGACCATACAATATATCTCCAATGTCTACCAACCAATAACCAACACGAAACCAAAATTCTCAACATTCAAATTTCTCCCACTAATCACATCTTTATCACTGTTCAAACAATACTCATTTTAAATCCCAACCCCTATCCAAACCCAAACTCAAACCACTATCATCAATATTTGACACAATTAAGCTATCGGTTCCATCTTCTGCAAACCCAAAACACCGTCAACCAAAAAATCCAAACCTGAAACTTCCCTCATCTTCCCTGCCATCTAAACAACAGAATGTAAACAATTTAACACCAAGATAATCACATATTCAGAAAACACGCATATCCCCTCCTCCCTGCATTTTCTGGGTAATCAAACAGAAAAATATTGAAAAACATCAAATCAAATCTAAATGCTCTGTTTGGCTGCCGAGAGACAAAAATTCGAAAAAAATTGTTTTGCCTGTATGTCTTCCTGAAGGGCTCGTTAAACTCCATTTTCCGCACAGCAAAACCAACATGAGACACAAAATTCAACTTTCTCTCACTTTCCCAAGCTTTCCCATCATCCAAACAACATTCAACATAAAAACCCACCAATTACACAAACACATTTCCAGAAATCCAATGAAAAACACACAATTCAACATATATACTCACTCGAGTGCGCTCGCCTTCGGGCGAATAGCGAAGCAGAATCTCCCGCATGTACTGAACCTTGGTTTCACGTGACACATTCAACAAACTCGGAGGCAAATACCGCTCCAGAGAGCTGAACAGCAATGGACTGAAGTCCAATTGTAGGTCCTCGTAGCTGTCCGGCTTGTGATCCGTGTTCGGGTTCAGTCTTAGCCGGTGAGTCACATACGACGGCAATACCACACCATTTCCGTTCCCATTCCCAGCACCAGTACCTGCACTTCCAGGAGTCTCCGGTTTCCGATTTACAGCACCATCCAGAGACATAGTTCTAGACAGAGAATGACGCGAAGTCTCTTCTGTCAAATATAAATTATATGTACTTATGGAGAGAGAGGGGAAATGTGGAGATTATCTGAGCATTTTAGAGAGAGAGAGAGAGTGAAATTAGGGTTTCACGAGAACGTTTTCAGGTTGAGGTTTGTTGACGAAGGTTAGGGTTTGGTTTGGTGTTACAGTAGAAAGCTTACGTGGAGATCGGACCACAAATCCATAAAAAAGCACAAAGAACAACCAGTAAAAAGCAGCCACCTATACCTTTGAAATAACAAATTTTTTTTTAAGTTTACTGTTTTTTATTTTTTTTTAATTCAACCTATCTAATAAAGGAGCTAAGCATATAAATTTTATTTCTACATATTTTTTTCGGTCATTTATAGTGTATCACTCATTTATATTACAAGTTAATCATTTAATATTTAATTAATTTATAGTTCATATACGATAATAAGCTTGAGCCTTGAGGTGCAGCAAGTCTCCTTGAGGTTCGGTGGAGGATTTAACCAACTCGACCCGTAGACACTTGTTCCTAAGTAGGGTTGTCAAAATCCAACACGACATGATTAACCGACACGAATTAAATAGGTTTGGGTGAGATCTTAACGGGTTTTGGTGATAAACGGGTTGACACGCCAAACACGTTTAATAAACGGGTCGTGTTCGGGTGAGACCTATCAAACCGTTTATCACATGTTTACCCGTTTAAATAAAATTCATATAATAATAAATTAATAATTATTTTGAAAAAATTAGCAAGAAAAAAGAAATAAAGAAATTAATACAAAAAAAAAAAAGTAAAGTAGTAGTTCAAATACAAAGGAAGGGAGATGAGGAGCACTTCAAAGACAAAGTCAAACCAATGTCTTTTGTTTTTGTCCCACATTGAAAAATGAGAGGAGAGGAGGAGGGTTGAGTTGCCTATAAAAAGACAATGACCTCTTGCATTTTTTTTTAAGCCTTCAAGTCTAATTTTTTATGAGATTTGACTAAAAATTCTTCTTTTTTTAGGTAAGTACAATTGGAAGCAAAAAAAAAATTTGAGTATTAAAATTTGTTGATATAATTATTTTAAAATTAAATAGGTTAAACGAGTCGTGTCGTGTTACCTGTTTATTAAACGGGTCGTGTTCGTGTTGAGATTTTTCACCCGTTTATTAAACGTGTCGTGTACGGGTTTACATATTTTTCACCCGTCACCCGTTTAACCCGACACGTAACCGTTTAACTCGACACGTTTGACACCCCTATTCCTAAGTTAATTAAAAGAAATAAGTTTTGCCTTCGAAAGAGATCTGACTAATCAATTGGTCGAAAACGGGGTCCCTCTGTACAACTAAGAATCTTTCTCTTCTCTTTCGTTCTCCCCTTCCCGAAAATCTAGAAAGAACAGAAAATCGACCCCCATAAATTGGTCATCATTCCTGGTCAGCTGGTGTTTTTTCCTCCCTTTAACAAGTTGAATTAGTAAAGTATTGATGATGCACAAATCGGTATTGCGCAAAATCAACAGTCAATAATGTATAAGGGTGTAATTAATGAGCAACTAACAAGATATCAATGGCAATCAAGGAATTAAAACGATAAACAATAGATCAACACAGAGATGTATAGTGGTTCGGTCTCGGATGACCTACTCCACTTTCGGGAATGGCAGCGGTGGTCTGGTGTTCTTTATTGATAAAATATTAGTCACCGGAGAGTTACAGTGCTTTGAGAGAGATAGAGATAGAGATAGAGCAATGTGTAGAGGTATGTGAGGTATTGGAGGCGTATAGGTCTCAAGGTCCTGCCCAAGTGTGTAGATCATGCCCTCTATGTGGAGAAGGCTTACATTATATAGTTAGGGTAAGGCGGTGACGTGAGGAAAAGGTCTTCCACTATTTTGGTAAGTGCAATTTTAATAGGAGTAGATCTCTTTGGCAAGCACAATTAAGGTAGGAGTAGATCTCAACATCCCGATATTATTTCCTCGCGCTCCTATTCAGTCGGAGAAAGATCTTGGACTGGACTTGACCTGGCTTGACTTGGCTGGGACCTTCATTGGAGTCAAGGGGACAAAGGAGGAGAAGACAAGGAGGGCACACCATGGGCGGCGGTGCCTGAGTGACCTCCCATGGGCGGCGCCCCCTTGTCCTTGGCTTTGGCTTGAGTTCCTTTGAACTCCGTATTGATTTACGACCGTATTTTCAATTTTCCTTTATGCCCTCCGTAATTTAGACTTCCCTTTATGCCCTCCGTAATAGACTTCCCTTTATGCCCTTCGTAATTTGGGCTATTCAGCTCCGAATGAGATTTCCTTTGGGCTTTCTCAGTCCGTTCAAGTTGGGCTCGGCCCAGTCAAATTTGGACTCGCCATTTGCCCCCCATGCTCCAAGCTTCTGACTTATGTGGGAGGAAAAGGTTGTGGGCATGTACTCCGTCTTCGCTTGAATAGGCGTTTCCTTGCTCTCCACGAAACTTATTCGTTCTCGGAAACCGATAAATTTACTGGTCTCGAAATTATTATTTTTTCTTGTCTTGGGCGCGGGCCCTCCTTCTTCTTTTTTCCTCTTTTTTTTTTTCTTTCTTCCTTTCTTGGCTTGCTTGGGCGCTGGCATCCTTGTCCTTTTTTTTTTTTTTTTTTAATTTCTTTATTTCTTGGTCTTCCCTGGGCGCTGGACTTCTCCTCTTTTCTTTTCTTTTCTTTTTTCTTTTTTCTTTCCCTTGGGCTTGGGCTGCTTGGGCGCCGCCTCCTTTTTTTTTGGCTTGGGCGTCGCCCTCTTCAGCACAACTTTTTTTTTTTTTTTCTTTTGGCTTGGGCGCTGACCTCCTTGATCTTTTTTTTTTTTTTTTTTTCTTTTTGTCTTCTTGACTTGGGCGTTGGCCTCTTGGGCGCCGCCTCCTTCTTTTTTTTTTTGATGCAAAGTGAGGAGGGACTTTGGCGAGGAGTCCATGGGCAGTGTGGGTGAGATGGAAGGACCCATCCCCATGGGCGACGCCAACGCCTTCTTTTTGTTGTGGACCCCTGTGTGGCATAAAATGTAGGGGGAGACTTGGTGGGTGGCGCCAGCTTGACAGGCGAAGCAGGAGCATTGCAAGCGGTTTTGGACGACACCAAGAGGTTGGCAGGGCGCCTTGGGCGACACCTTAAGTCTTGCTATGGGCAGCGCGTCTCTGGTGCTTGGCCATTAGCTGACATTGTCTCTGATTACAGGCGTCCTGTTGATAGGGCGATGATGGAGACTCCCTGTGATTTTAGGGTGGTGTCTTCTCCTCTTCCCAGGAGGGCGAGGTTTGATGCCCCCAGTGTTTCTCAGTTAAGGTCTGATGGCTAAATTGCTTCCTGGGAGAAGGGACCTGGTGGTGCCCCCACTCTTTCCGGCTCATGTGTGTACCAGAGCTAGCTGTTGTACTACTGTAGGAGTTGAGACTCTAGTGCGGTCTTGCTACGGGGACTGCAGCCTGAGCTTCAAAAGTGTGCCTGACAAAAACAATGTTATCCCAATATTAAAATATTTAACATGATTACCTGGAGAGAGAGACAGACTGTTTACATGAGAGCAAAGTCATTGTAGACGTCCCGTGGGAGGGGCGCATGAGCTGAGGCTGAGCTACTTTTAGTCTCGGAGGATGGCTGTCGTGGCAAACTACATAGACCGAGCTACGTATAGTCTCGGGAGATGGTTGTCGTGGCAGAGGCTTACTAAGTGACTACTTGCGCGAGAACAGAGTCATAGGCCGAGCTACGTATAGTATCGGGAGATGGCTGTCGTAGCAGAGGTGACTACTTGCGCTAGAGCAGAGTCATAGACCGAGCTACGTATAGTCTCAGGAGATGGCTGCCGTAGCAGAGGTTTACTAGGTGACTACTTGCGCGAGAGCAGAGTCATAGGCCGAGCTACGTATAGTCTCGGGAGATGGCTGTCGTAGCAGAGGTGACTACTTGTGCGAGAGCAGAGTCATAGAGACCGAGCTACATATAGTTTCGGGAGATGGTTGCCGTAGCAGAGGCTTACAATGTGACTACTTGCGCGAGAGCAGAGTCGTAGAGGCCGAGCTACGTATAGTCTCGGGAGATGGCTGTCGTAGCAGAGGCTCATTCCATTGACATAGAGATGAGGAGGGTGCTGAGGAGCTGGGCGCCTGAGGTGCGCCTGGTGAGATGGGACGAGACCCATCGTCTAGGCAGCATCATTGGAGGTGCCCAAGGTGGAGAGGGCGAAACCCCTCGTCTGGGCGACTACTCTACTGGGAGCTGTTTGTAAATTTTAGGAAAGCAAAATAATTCTGGACACAATAATCTTCGCAGAATTTTATTTCACAAAGTAACAAATAACAAAATAAATTGACTGAAACAATAAAGGATAGATAAAATCTTCAGATGTCGGTGTCCCATAGGACTTTCCCGGCGGAGTCGGAGTCGCCTCCTCCTCCTGGCTTTCAGGAGATTGTTTGGATTTCTCCTAGGGGTTGCTGGCGTTCTCCGTCGTCCTGGTCCCGGCCAGGTGGCAGGGCCTGTCCTCTGCCAGCAATGTACTGCCTCAACTGGTCACGCGATATGAGCTCCTCAATCTACCTTTTAAGATCAAAGCATTAGTTAGTGTCGTGGTCTTGGTCGCGGTGGAAGCGACAGTACCTGCTAAGATTTCTGCGATTTGGGACGGATTTCATTTTTTCGGGCCAGCGGAGCTTGGGGTCATCCTGTATCTGGAATAGGATGTGCTCCACTGAGGCATTGAGTGGCGTGAGAGCTTGTCGCTCTCTCAGAGGTGGGGAACCAAGACGGTCCTTGACAGAGATTCTCTCTGTCCTATTTCTTTTGTTCTCTACCTCCCACTTGTCTTCGCGGGTGTCCTTCCTTTTCTCCCCTCCCCGGGAGGACTCACCTCGACGGGCCTTGGTGACGTCCTCGGCATTCATATACTTATGGGCCCTTGACAGTAGCTCGGGCATGCTGGAGGGCGACTTCTTGAAGACAGAAAACATGAAACTGGAGGTGCGAATGCCAGCAATGAAGGCGGTCAGGGCTACCTTATCATCTAGTTCCTCAATTTGGAGAGCCTCCTCATTGAAATTGGCGAGGTAGCCTCTGAAACTTTTATCCCTGTCTTGCTTGATGGTGAGCAGATGGGTCACAGGCTTCTGATGTCGGCGTCCCCCAATGAAGTGGGAGAGGAAAGATCTACTAAGTTATGCGAATGAGTGGATAGAGGATGGCTTGATCTTTGCAAACCATTGGCGAGCAGACTCCTTCAAGGTGGTAGAGAAAAGTTCTGCACATAATCTCCTCAGGCACGTTGTGGAGTTACATGAGAGACTTGTATGTGTCAAGGTGGTCGAGGGGGTCCTTGGTACCGTCGAAGGTCTCGATGGTAGGCATCTTGAACTTCGAGGGTAGGTGATAGTTAACTATATCAGCAATAAAGGGTGTATCAGTGCGTCTTATCAAGTAGTCCACGGTTTCGGGCGCCTGTGCCTTGATGGCGTTGAGGGCATCACCGAGTTGGTTTTGTACCTCATTAATCTTCTCATCCCATTGTTTGGGGACATCCTCTATCAGGTGGTGGTACTGGCTTCCATGATCGCCATACTGGTTCTCGCCTTCGTCCTCCTACGCAGGTACATGAAGAGGGACTGCTGGGCGTGGGGCACCCGGGCGCGGTCCTAGGACGCACTGGCGAGGGACCTCATGACGGGGTGCTGCTTGGCGTCCTGAGTGAATAAGTTGTTGCTCCTCTCCTGTTGGAGGGAGTGGGGCTCTTCCCACAAGGTGAGGGGTGACACCTTCTTGGGCAAACATCAACTGTATTATTTGTTGGTTTTGGTTTACCAACTGCTGCATGGTTTGTAGGAGCTGTTGCCCGACGACGGGAGTCGCCGTAGTAGATGGTTCCGAGGGTGCGAGGGGAGGCGGAGCCTCCTCCCGGTGGGCCGGGTTGTTGTCTCCCGGCTGTTGGCTTATTGATCTGGTCGTGATTGTCATGGATTAAGAGAGTAGGAAAACTAGTTGTTCCCACATATGTCGCCAAACTGATGATGTACAAATCGGTATTGCGCAAGATCAACATTCAAGAATGTATAAGGGTGTAATTAATGAGCAACTAACAAGATATCAATGACAATCAAGGAATTAAAACGATAAACAATAGATCAACACATAGATGTATAGTGGTTCGGTCTCGGATGACCTACTCCACTTTCGGGAATGGCAACGGTGGCCTGGTGTTATTTATTGATAAAATATCAGTCACTGGAGAGTTACAGTGCTTTGAGAGAGATAGAACAATGTGTAGAGGTATATGAGGTATTGGAGGCGTATAGGTCTCAAGGTCCTGCCCAAGTGTGTAGATCATGCCCTCTACGTGGAGAAGGCTTACATTATATAGTTAGGGTAAGGCGGTGAAGCGATGACATGAGGAAAGGGTCTTCCACTATTTTGGTAAGTGCAATTTTAATAGGAGTAGATCTTTTTGGCAAACACAATTAAGGTAGGAGTAGATCTCCACATCCCGATATTATTTCCTCGTGCTCCTATTCAGTCGGAGAAAGATCTTGGACTGGACTTGACCTGGCTTGACTTGACTGAGACCTTCATTGGAGTCAAGGGGACAAAAGAGGAGAAGACAAGGAGGCCACACCATGGGCGGCGCCCCCTTGTCCTTGGCTTTGGCTTGAGTTCCTTTGAACTCCGTATTGATTTACGGCCGTATTTCCAATTTTCCTTTATGCCCTCCATAATTTGGACTTACCTTTATACCCTTCGTAATTTGGACTTCCCTTTATGCCCTTCGTAATTTGGGCTATTCAGCTCCGAATGAGATTTCCTTTGAGCTTTCTCGGTCCGTTCAAGTTGGGCTCGGCCCAGTCAAATTTGGACTCGTCAAGTATGATTCTCATTGGCTGCCAGCACATCTTGAAATTTTGTGCAATGGTAAATTTTTTGATCCAACATAAATAAACATATTACTATTGAGTAATGCTTTATATTCCAAATTTGTATCACAAATGTGCATCCCAAATGAATGAGAACCATTGGATGAGTGGGTCCCACCAACTTTTTTAATTGAGACCCACTGATCCAACTATCCTTATTGATTTGGGATGCACATTTGGGATATATAGGATTGTTCATTACTATTTTTTAAAGGTCATGTATTTTTTAAAAAGAGCCATAACCAAACAGCCCTTGGACAAATACAATTGATAATGTGTACATCGACACTATGTGCACACTATTACCCATCACACATATGTTATTGCCCATATGTTATGTTTATCAAAGTTGTTTAATTTCTTTGTGTGTGTTTTGTGTAACTGGTGATATGAAGTGTTAATGTTGAGGAAGAAAATTAGATTTTGGTTATAGATTTGGACACTTTGATGAATAAAGTTATATTTTAGGTCATCTATGTGTTTATTTTGGTTATTACATATCTGGATTATTAATATTTTGTGGTTGTAGGATCAAATGTGTATTAAACAAGTAAACTATGACTGTCGGCGTAATTAAAAAATAATAGGTAAAAATTAATTTTAAATTATGTAATTAAAGAAAGGGAAAAAATAAATTAATATTTAATATAGTATGATCGATTTTTAAGACACTCGAATTTTATGTTGTATCGTGCCTTAAAGCACAAGTTATTGCTAGTAGTTTTATATTTATTTGTAAATATTCGGTTTTGTAATTAACCTTCTTTATGTGGTCGAATAAAAAATAAGACGTAAATTTATCTATCATGAATTTTCAAGTCATTTTAATAACATAAAATTATGAGTTATAATTAATATGTATAATTTATTTTTTAGTTTCGATGTTAATTTTTTATTTAGAGTTTTGTTATAACCAATAATCTAATACATGAATTACGTTATAATTTATAATTGTTTTTAATAATTAATTTAATTTTGTTAAGAACTTGATTTTAGGAAGGAAAGTTAGTCGTAAGTTAAATTGAATTTTAAGAATGAGTTTGATTTTGGAATTTCATTTTTCTTTTAGAATAGTCAATCAAGGTGGAGATGAGATTACTATCACTGATCAAGTGTTTAGGATATTCACCATTTTGGGGAATTTGATTATAGTAGTAATTTTATTATCTGTTTAAATTATAAATTAATTGACCATTTTGAACATGGTAATTTAAAATTTTAAGAATGTAATTCTCATTTTTTTCGAATATTAGTAGCTAAAATGTTTATTTTAAGATGGATATGTGATATGAACAAAAAAATAAGTTAAAAATGATAATATTTATGAAATCATATTATATGTGATTTACGCGTCAGCCCATCAAAACTAAAAAAAAAAAAGGAAAATACATTGATCTCAATATATCAAAAAATGTGGATGCATAAAAATTGACTCAGCGAATCAGGTTTTGACTGATTCGGACCCGAACTTGAAAGACTGGTTAGAATCCGATCTGATAGTTCGGCGTTTTTATTTTTATTTTTGTGATCCATATTCACTGTCGTTAACAATCAGCAATTCGATCTGATGATCACTTACTTCCTTTAATATTTATACAAAAAAATATATAAATATTTCAAACCGATCATATCACAATAAAATTTGAGTTAGGTATAACAAAATTTGAATTTGAATCCGTGAAATATAATATATCAAATTCGGGTTTGAATAATCGGTAAAAAGTATCAATCAATACCAAAGTAATCAAATTCGGGTTCGAATTCAAATCAAAGTCTGAACCTACTCAAATGGTAGACATGGACCGTTGAACCGGTCGGTCCGACACACAACCCCATACTCATATCATATGACAACATCAAGCATGTGCTCGTGTACTATCATTAATAACTTGATATATTCCTGGTAAGGCCCATCAGATACTCACAGCTACCAATACAATAATTCATATTAGTTGTGGTAAAGTACAAAAACAGTTTCATGGAGGGGGGAGTGAATCACAATGGTAGTTGTCATTTGTTAGGTGAGACACATGGGGCCATGACCTACCACCCACAATGCCTTTTTTCCTTGGCATTTTCAAACTCTCAAATTCAATTACACAATGGTACCCCACTTATATATTGCGAATAGACTAAAACACCCTCTTTGGATTGATCATTAAACTTTTTTGTAACATCTATCACCTTGTCAGAATTTTGTTTTAAAATGTACATTAGAAACCATATGACACTGTCACATAATATGTTAAACTTATACAAAAATTTCTCTTTTTTAGGTGATCTTCCTCAAATAACGTATATGAAACGATGATCCATAAAAAATATAAACAGAACAATTATTTAAACCAACTTCATTTACGAGTTGGCAAGTTTTCTCGTCATCTCATATTCATATATGTGTGTGTAGATTAAATTATATAATCCTTTGCATTATGAACCCATGCACACACAACCATTGTGTATTGAATTTTGTAAGGAAGATTCAGGGGTCGTTTGTTTTGTGTTTTTTGTTTTTATTTTCATTTTTTGCAAAAAAAAAAAACAAAAATTTGTTTGGAATGTGTTTTTTGTTTTCTTTTAGATAAGTTGTTTTAAAAACAAGAAACAAAAAAAAAAATGTTCTTACCTCAATTAATAAGATCCCCCATTTGAATCCTATTAGCAACAAAATGAGGGTTTTTTGTGCTGACTATAAAAACCATTTTTCCTCTTTCTTTTTCTTTTATTTGTCACTTTCCCTCGTCTCTCTCTCTCTCTCTCTCTCTCTCTCTCTCTCTCTCTCTCTCTCTCTTTGAGAAACCCACTTTGTCTACCAGAGATGAAGGCGAAGAATCTCAGACGAAGTTGCTCATCTCAGGTGAAGACGAAGATGAAACCCACTCTGAAACCCACCGTGTGTGTGTGTGTGCCCCAGCAAAAGAACATCTCCAATTGTATTTTGCGGAGCAAGTATTTGGGATTAAAATATATTTTTTATTTCGCGCACCCTCAGTTCCCTACATTTTTTTTTGTGTGCTTAGTTGAATTTCATTTTTGAAAAAGTTATTTACTCTCTTTTTTTTCCATTTATTATGATTGTGTATGGAACTACTATTGAAGCTGAATGATTGAAAACGGAAACTAGTTCAATTGCCCTCCTTAAGGATTATATGATGATCATTAAACTAGTTCAACTCTACGACCAAGCTTACACATTTAAGTTTTGTCACAAGAGAAATTACCTGTAATGAGGCTTTTTATTTGGGTCGCAATGATAACAAGTTAAGACTTTCTCACTAGGAACCTTAGAGATAGTTTAGTAGTTAAGTATATCTTTTTACAAGTAAGATGTCTCAGATTTTATACTTCCTACACCCCTAAGGGTTAGTCACTCTTGTTTCTCATAGGATATGTCCTTAAACTAGTTTGAACTACAATGACCAGTCTCAAAGCTCAAGAGAGAAGTCGGCACAAGCTTAAACACCCTATAACAGAAAAAAGAAAAAAGAGAGAGAGAGAGAGAGAGAGACTCACTCACTAGGTGGTATTTCTAAAAATGTTAAACAAAAGTTTTTTCCTCTCATCTCGGTCACTTTTATTTTTTTGTTATTTCATAATCCCTGAATATAAAGTCATTTTCTTATAGCTTAACAGTTATAAAGTCATTTTCTTATTATTTTGTGTCTCTCGTTTTTTAATTTTTTTTTGACATTAGAATGGTCTGTTTGGTATGATAGATGAAAAAATATAAAGATAAATCATTTTTATCCTTTGAGGGATGAATCATTTCTTCCCTCTTTTATATTTGATAAGAGAGATGGAAGGTAGGAATAATTAATTTTTTTTTGTATTTGGTAAAATGAAAAAAAATATAAATACTTATTTGACCATTATATCTATTTATGAAAGTAATGTATACATAATATGTAATATCTATATAATAAAGTACAATACAATTCAAATCTCAAAAGATAAACAAAATGACTTTTGTTATTCGCGGTTGAGATCTCTTTCAATTTTATTTTAAAGTTAATCTGACGGTTAATATTAACACTCCAAAATTAATAGGGAAAATAGGTCTTTAAGGGTGTGTTTTGGGTGATTTTTTAAAAGTGTTTTTAATACTTATAATTTCTCATAAATACTTAAAAAAAAAAAAAAGTATTTGGAACCATCGCCTCATCACCATCACCACTATCCCCACCACCGCCACCCTACCCCACCACCAAACTACCCCCCACCATCATCACCACTACCACTACCACTTATATCGTCGTCATCCCACCACCACCATCACCACTACCACCACCACCCCGCCCATTACCACTACCATCGTTGTCGTCACCATATCACCCCCTGCCATCACCACCACCACCGTCACCTTCACCCGACCACCACCCTACAACTACCTTACTACCATCGTCGCCGCCACCTCATCTCCACCTTTGCCACAACAACCACTACTACCACCTACTATCACCACCGTCTCCATTACTACTGGCGCCACCCCACCACCCCTACTGCCCGACCACCACCATCCCCACTACCCCCACCCCCATCACCACCTTCACCTCTATCCCACCACTACCCCTCACGATCATCACCAGTACCACCACCACCGCCATTACCACCCATTACTACTACTATCGCTTACTTCCAGTATAATTGGTGCTTAAATTATTTTCTCTCTCCTCTATATTTGTGATTTGATTTTAGATGTGAATACAAATATCTTTATTGTTGACCTTTTTTTTTTTTAATTATGCGGTGCCTTCAGGCACAGGCAATAACTAGTATATAATAAAGTATAATACAATTCAAATCTCAAAAGATAAACAAAATAACTTTTGCTTTTCGCGGTCCAGATCGTTTTAAATTTTATTTTAAAGTTAATCTGACGGTTAATATTAACTCCTCAAATTTAATAGGAATAATAGACTGCTTAAAGATGTGTTTTGGGTGACTTTTCAAAAATGCTTCTAATAAACACTTAAATAAAAAATAGTGTTTGAAATGGCCCCACTGCACCACCACCACCCCACCGCCCCACCACTATCGCCACCACTGCCCCACCACCACTGTTGGCGCCATCCTACCACCACCTTTACTGCCCCATAGTCACCACCGTTGCCGCCATCCGACCACCCCGCCACCACCTCTGCCATAACTACCATCGTCGCCGCCACTACTACTGTCACCCCCACCACCCATCACTCACCACCATCGTTGCCACCCACTACCAATTGTTACCACTGTTGCCCATCGCCATCGCTACCACCATCATCATCTCATTCTTATATTTATTACCACTACCACCATTATCCCACCATCACCATCCATCGCCACTCACTACCGTCGTCGTCCCACCACTACCGTCGCCCACTGCCATCACCCACCGCCACCCACTACCATAACTCACCACCACCGTCGTAGTCCCACCACCACCACTACCAACCACCATCATCGTCGTCCACCACCATCACTATTGCCACCCATGGTTGCCACCACCACCACAGTCGTCGTTATCTACCACAACCATCACCGTCTTTCACCACCACCATTGTCGCCCACTACCACTACCACCGTTCACCCCCACTACAACCAGTGTTTAAATTCTTTTTTCTCTCCTCTATCTTTGTAATTTGATTTTGGATGTGAATACAAATATGTTTATTGTTGACTATTTTTATTATTCCGTGCCTTCAGACACGAAAAATAACTAATTAATAAATATGATATAACATACATTTTAACACATAATTAATTTTATATCCAATTTTCTTCTTAATTTTGGAGGAATTAATTTTGGTGGGTTGAAAGAAAAGTTAATCCATCTATTTTTTTATTCTTTCTATTTTTCTTTATTACTAATATTTTATCTATCTTTTCACATTTTCGTCATTTTATTTTTTTATTGTACCAGAGTGAGGAAGCATAAAAGAAATTTCAGAGAGTACAAAAATTGGAAGGATGATTAGATCCTTTACCTTTGCTCAATGGACAATTTGGTCATTAGACATAGGGCATTCTAGTAAACATAGAAAAATCCGATGTAATGTAAGCACTATTCGGTAGTTCCGCATCTCTACTGTCTTTATTCATCCCTTTCTCATTGGCAAGTGCGGACGGACTCTACGAGAAGACAAAACAACGTTTCTGTTTTGCTCTCTCTCTCTCTCTCTCTCTCTTATAAGCTGCTGCCCATCAAACTGACTAAAAAGTCTCAGATAGAGAGAGAAAGAGAGACTGTGATCGATCTTTTTGTTGGTTAAAGGAGCCATGGCGTGTACGAGTTTGGTAAAGTTGCAGGCATCGTCTTCATCGTGGATCGGTCAACAGTCCTTCAATCAACGGCCGGGATCATCCTATCGTTTGCCGACTCGCCGTGTTTCTGTCATCCGAGCCGGATCTTACACCGATGAACTCGTCAAAACTGCCGTGAGTTCCCATTTTCTTTAAATTTTGATGCATATACAAAGCCTATATGTATATTTTTTCTTGTACTTCTAAGTATTGGTTTTTAATTTTTTGATTCGTTTATCAGTTATATTTGAATGATTTAGCTTGTATTTGAAGCTGTCTTTTTTTTTTTAAATTGATTTGTTGGATTTTTTTGGCTAATTGTTGAAAAATTGGGAAAATTTTGAGCTTTCTTTTTTCCCACTGCATTTATGCGTACATTATCTGTATTTTTAAGCCCATCAGAAAAGAAAATTAGAGCTGATATTTGGGTTTGAAGTGTTTATTTTCCATTAATCTACGTATAGGGACACATATGAAATAGACATATAACTATTTTATTGCCATTGTTCATGTTGTTTATATAAATATATCGACAGATTCGTTATATATATATAACCATTGAATTGACGGGGAACCTGAATATTTGTTGGGTCCCACAAATACTTAGTTATAGATTATTGACCGCTAGGGGTAAAGGTGGAATGTGAATGGGTGAGGCCGTCAGATAAGCTTATTGAAATCCCTGCCATTATTCATGTTGTTTATATAAATATATCAACAGATTCGTTTTATATATATATATAACTATTGAAATGACAGGAGACCTCATTATTTGTTGGGTCCCACAGCTACTTAGTGATATATTATTGATTACTAGGGATAACCCGTGCCTTCAAGGAGGGTGCAATGTAAATGGTTTTGTGAGAGATGTTGGTGGCCATTGGAAGAGTCTATTTGAGACCGTTAGATGGATTTATTGAAACCTGTCATGTTTTATATTATAGATTCATTTTGTGAGTGTTTTAATTATTAGTTGAGTTAATTAAGTTTCTTTAGCATCCTAATGGTTGGTGGGGGTGGTTGTCTTTCACCATCATCACACAAAAACACATATTTTATATCCGCGTGCAGCCATGTGGGGGTGTGTGTATTTGTCACTTAATTAATCCGCAGTGTCTATCATTTGACTTTTGCCATCCAAGGAGCCTTAACAAATAATTGATGCAGCATTTTTTTTTTGGTCATCAATAATTGATATAGTATTAGTACTGCGTCTTCCATTAGTATCATATTATGATTCTCTCTTTCCTTCTTTTACTTTGGTTAGGTTCAATGGGAATTCTTTTTTTGACAAGAAATTCATGTTTTTGCTGGCTATAACTTTGCAATTTAATGTATACGTGATTGCAGCAATTATATGTGAACTAATAATTTTTCTACAATTAGTTTTGACCTCTTGGGAAGTTTTTTCTTAAGAATTTGCTGGCAGTTCTGTTCTTCAATTCGTATGAAAGGGAGAGAAGCTTTGTATGACCACAAGATAATTATTACTAGCCATTGCTCTGATCTTCTTTACATCGAATTGGGATCTGTTCAGACCTTGTGCTTAATGTTATTATCACACGAAAATTAGTGTTTGCGTTGTTATACTTTTGTACTCGTCATTCACCATTGCTATTTTTTTGAGAAATAAGTCACTTGTTCCTGATTTAAGATGTTTGACTTAAATTGCCTTTAATTGCTTTTTTCTTTGTGGCTTTATATACTTTCTTTCTGGTCTTAGTACCTAATACAATATTAAAAAAGAGTGTTTAAATTGAGGAATACAAAACATTTTAGGATGATAATCATTTATGGGCTCGGAGGATTTGGTTTAGCATCCTTGCTTGACTTCTCTTGGTTTCCTTTTTGTTGGACAGAAATCAATTGCATCTCCTGGCCGTGGTATCCTTGCCATTGACGAATCAAATGCAACCTGTGGAAAGAGGTTGGCATCTATTGGATTGGACAATACAGAACCCAACAGACAGGCGTATAGGCAACTTTTACTGACCACTCCTGGTCTGGGTGAATATATTTCTGGTGCCATTCTTTTTGAGGAAACACTCTACCAGTCAACGACAGATGGGAAGAAGTTTGTTGACTGCCTGCGTGATGAGAACATTGTGCCTGGCATCAAAGTTGATAAGGTATGCTTTTATTCTATTCCTCCTTGTTGAAAAATAGTTTTATTCAACATTTTAGTATGAGATTTTTGATGCACTCACCCATTTTTCCATTTTCCGCATTTGTTTACAGGGTTTAGTTCCACTACCAGGATCCAACAATGAATCTTGGTGCCAAGGATTAGATGGATTGGCTTCTAGATCCGCTGAATACTATAAGCAAGGGGCTCGTTTTGCAAAGTGGTAAGCTATTTCTGGTCTTTTGCAAATCGGTGCCTTACATGGATTGGTTATGGGAAACTCTCCAGATAAATCTGTTGTTTTCATTTGGTGTGAGAAAAACAATAAATCATGGCACAGGGTTTACTTGTTTGCTTCTTATCTATAATATTAGGCGCACAGTTGTCAGCATCCCTTGTGGTCCTTCTGCTTTGGCTGTTAAAGAAGCTGCATGGGGTCTTTCACGTTATGCTGCTATTTCTCAGGTATCCATTCAATGCTGAGACCTTCTACTTTTGCTGAAATTAGCTAAGATGTTTTCCATGAAATAGGAAATGGAGGGAAAATTTGCATTAGAGAAGCACATCTATTGCTCTGTCGCAACAGGGAATATCTGGTAGTTCAGAATTCAGCTCTAAACTGCAGATAGATAAAATGAACGAAGGATATATCAGTTGTCTGGCATGTTCCAACATTTATTCATCTTACTTATGTGCCATGTCAAGCTTTACTGAAAATCACAAAGAAACACAGGTGTCGGCTTGAAGGATGTCTCCCCTCCTTTACTGAGAGGGAGGTGCAAGGTTCACACTCGGTTGAGAAATGGGTGCATGTGTAATATTAAAAGGAAATGAACATGCAGAGAGGGCCAACATGAAACACTTTTGAACATCAGTCATGAAGTACTACATACTTTGTGGAACTGTTTGGTGTTCCTTGCTGTTTGGACCAGTTGAGGCATACCAATTCTGACGGTTGCTTCCAGTTTAGAATATGAATATATAGTTTTAGCACCTAGAATGTTACTTTCAAGGAGTGGATGGATTTCTTGAATAGGCTCAAATGCTTGGGTCCTTCCATTAAAAGTGAATTGTTACTTTTTCCATCACTGTCTTGTGGAAGTTTATCTATGTTCATAGATGTTAGGGTATAGGTGTAATTGAAAGTATTGGGCAAGTTGTTTTACTTTCTTCATGCTTCATAGTGTGAGCAAGATATTAAAGTGGAAAAAATGATGCAGAGATAGGTATTGGTTTGCCAATTTATTTTTGGTTATTTTATTTGGCCATCAATGCCGTTGTTTTATGGAATCTAACCATTTATTTATTGTGGTTTCTTGTGCAGGACAATGGTCTGGTGCCGATAGTGGAACCTGAGATTCTTCTTGATGGGGACCACCCAATTGAGAGGACACTTGAAGTGGCCGAGCAAGTTTGGGCAGAGGTCTTCTACTACTTGGCAGAAAACAATGTTACATTTGAAGGTATGTTGCTAAAGCCTAGCATGGTGACACCTGGGGCTGAACACAAAGAGAAGGCTTCTCCCGACACCATTGCCAAATATACTCTGACCATGCTCCAGAGGAGAGTACCTCCTGCAGTTCCTGGAATCATGGTACCATAACCTGAACACTTTTCTGATTGATCTACATTGCTTCCTTACTTTTTATTTGTCTTTAATATGATTGGATCTTTAGATTCTTAACCTTTCATGAGTTCTTTTGGCTGAATATTTACCCCCTACTGTGAATATCTTCTCTTCTCAATACAGAATACCTGGGTGTAGTCTGAACAGTAGCCAATTGTGAATAGAATCTGTAGCTTCTGACCACCTAGCAACCTTGGTGATGAGTAGCTAGGATGTTATTCATTATGACACACTAAAATAACGTTTATTTGTGATTGATGCGGTGTAAATGGCTAAATTTGAATCTTTTTAGTCTTAATGTCCGAGGCAAAAGATTATTCCATCAGCACACTTCATTTTTTTGAGACCAAAATCACATGACAATACACAACCCATTGCTGTTGAAATGCTATTGCCTGCTATACACATATTACACTTGATTTCCTCGATGATTGCTAAAGAAGATGTGTGTTTATGTTATGCAGTTCTTGTCAGGAGGACAATCTGAAGTGGAAGCAACACTGAACCTGAATTCTATGAACCAGAGCCCCAACCCATGGCACGTATCCTTTTCTTATGCACGTGCACTGCAGAACTCTGTGCTCAAGGCATGGCAAGGACTTCCTGAGAATGTAGAAGCTGCACAAAAGGCGCTTTTGGTGCGTGCAAAGGCGAACTCCCTGGCCCAACTTGGAAGGTACTCCGCTGAGGGTGAGAACGAAGAAGCTAAGAAGGGAATGTTTGTTAAGGGCTATACTTACTGAGTTAGAGTTTGCTACAACTAGTACTCTTGGCCAGATGAGTAGTGTACTTTCAGTTTTTGCAGATGAGACTCGTTAGATGAGGACATTTACTCTTCTTTTTGTCTTAATATTGGAGTGCTTGATAATAATAAGCTGTGAGAAAGGATTTTTCAAAACTGTAACCCTGGAGAGGATACATGTACCACCTGTTAAAAGCTTTGGATCTTGAGATTGTTTCTGGAGTAATCTAAATTATGTTCTTTTGGTAATCAATTTGGATCTTCAGATAGTCCCGGGAGTTATCTGAATAATATGAATTAAGGACTACTGGCACCTATTGTAATGTTATTTCTTTATATATCCATCTATATTGTTCTGCCACTAGCGAACTCTGAAGGTGGGGTTTGGCACAGTGATAAGATTGGTCTATTATAATCTGGGCATAAAGGGTCTAAGGATTCGAGCCGTGGAAACAACTTTTGCGTATGGGAGTGTAACTGTGCACATTTTTTCAGATATTACAATGGCAAGAGTTTCATCCACTTGACCGCTCTTATCCATCTATGTTGACAATCCTTTAGAGGCTCGTTTGTTTCGAGTATTAAATTTGGGTGGTATTAGACATCATTTTCATTCCACTCCTATCCAATGGTATACTATACCCGGTCTTAAATTTCTATTCCATCATTCCCCTTGTTTATTTGTCATAAACATTACCTACTTAAAAAAATCAACAATTGCGGCTATGACCCGTAAAAAGACAATTGTAACTTTGTAATCTTAAAAAGATAATTGTACATGAGGGCAGTTGGGTCTTTTTACTCTATTATACCTCCATCTCATTTGTACCGGGCATATAATACCAGGGGGAGGTGGTATTCAATAATACTATCTACAAGACATTATGACTACTGTTCATACCGGGTCAGTATTATGACTCGGAAAATAGTACTAGCTGTAAAATGCTAAACAAATAAGGTATAAGGTGGATCTCACGTACTATTTTCCTAATACCACTCTTTTGTACCACCCTTATACTCGAAGCAAACAAGCCCTAGGTGTTTGGCTTGGGAGGAACTCAGCTTGGTTCCACCATATAATAATTGGACATTTGGTCTCCCAATAATATTTCAATTAGAAAAATATTTTTTGTGTTTAAAATGTTGACCTGATTTTTTATTTAATTAATCACAATAATTAAATTAGTAGTGGATTCTAATAAATGTTTGAACCCAGAGTTAAATCAATGAACAATGCTATATAGATTTAAAGATATGACTTAAAAACTTAACTTGATGATGTGACTGTTATATTTGTCATTGATTTAAATGTAAGTCTCAATATTTATTGAGATCTACTATTTATATAATGATAATGATTCGTCAAGTAAAAATTTTAAATTAATTTTTTAATTCTATTTAGTAATTTTTCTAAATCAATTCCGGTGATTATAAGATCAACAAATCATATCAATAAAAGTAGCATTGTTGTTTCAATTAACATTGCTCCCTTATTTTGTTTTTTTTGTGTTGGGTGTATTACCTGTGAGTAATGCTATATAAATTTAAAAAGTAAACTTGATAATTATAATTTTTAATTTCACAGTGGGTCTCAATATTTATTGAGATTCACTACCTATTCAATGATTGTGATTATCAAGTCTATTTTTTAAATTCATATAACATTACTCATTACTGGTCATTCTTTTTGAGAGAATATTCAACACTGTTAGAGGTAATTTTGAGATTTAAAAAATAAGTGGATTTTAGTACCTACATATAAATTTAAACATAGATTTGCCCCCAAATAAGTTTCATTTCAAGACTGAAGTCATTATAAGTCCAGATAAAGGGAACTCACCCTCAATTTTCACAAAGTTTTAATTATTTTTCTATCTAAAATGGTCTCTAAAATTTTAAGTGTCTCAATTTAATATATCAACTATCAATTTTGTATCAATTAAATCATTCCGTCAATTATAACTGCTAGAACAAATGGAGGCAAGCCACATGTTTGTCGTGTAGTCATTCAGATCATGTACTGTAATTTATTAAAATTGACGGAATGACTTCATTGAGATAAAATTAATAATTTAAAAAATAAATTAAAACAATTAAAAATTTAAAAATTATTTAAAAATAAAAAATAAAATTTAACAACTAATTATGACATTTTCCTTTTAGTTTTAGGTTGGCCTGGCCATAACCAAGCTGGCACTTAAACTATTTTCGACTTTCACCCCTGAATTTAGCCCACAGTCCCTACGTGCACACAACTTACCAACCATCACCCTCGGTTTCACAGCTAATACCACACCACGCGAACCGTAGGGATCATCCAAAGTCCAAACCCCAACCTGTAAGTTAAACCACCCTCTATGAGAGTCGTCGTCGTCTTCATCATCAAACCACCATTTCCAACCCTTTTATGAACTCAACCTCTCTCCAATTCTTCATCTACGATCCCTACCCAAAACCCCTAAAAACCCACAACAAATTCTCAGTGCAGGAGTTGCAGGAAAGGGTAGTAAAACCACCGATTACAATGAAGGACAGGCCACCACCGTCGTCGTATGGCGGCGTTTACGTTCCTCCCCACCATCGACTTCGATCGGTCATCACGACCTCTTCAGCGTCGCCGGTCAATATACCCTCTGTTCCTGTGGAATCCAAAGCAACTGTGAATAATCGAAGCACTTTTGTGAACTCTAGAGTTCACAATCCTTACCCTTACTTGCCTCCACAGAAAGTCCAACAGCAACAGCAGTTTCAGAAGAAGGATTCACAGTCGAGTTCGTGGTACGATGAGGTGTCACAGGAAGGTTCTGATCGAGAAATGGAGGTTTCAGTTCATCCAGTGAGTTTTTATTTTTTGGTTAATGCATTTTTGTTAATCGAAGCACCTTCAACGTCTTTTAGAGTTTTCACTCCGAAATTCACCATTTCTTGTATTGGTTCTTATCTGCTGTACTTCCTGCGCTTTATACAATTATTGGGAATTTTGAAGACACCCTTCCAGGCGACTCCATTTGAGTTTAAAAAGAACACTAAAAGGAAATAGACTCATATGGTTCATTTGTGGGGCATTGTTTGATGCTTTCATGGTCTTGATACCTTTGGTTTCTTGTTTACCAGTAAGTTGTTCAAGTAGTAATCTGAGCTTTGTGTGAGCATAGGGAAGGCTTATTTAGTTTCCATTATTTGAGTCGTATCATTTGGGATTGTGTTATTTTTGAGACATGTCATCTTGTATTGTGTCTTGTTTGAGTCGTGTTCTGATTAACCCATAAATCTGAAATTCTAAACTAGGACCCAGTGACCTTTTCTCTTAACCAAGTCTACCAAACATAACTTCCCGTAAATTTAATGATTACTAGATCCATATCCTAAAAAACAAAATAAAGAACCATATAATTCTAGGAAAATACATAACAATTGCGATTGAGAATTTGAAAAAATTAAAAATTAGATGTTTTATTCTTTCAATTTCAATTAAACATGTTAGTCGTGTCAAAATCGAATTTTGATACAAACTAGACCCATTCATTGTTTGTGTTAAGAGTTAGATTATTTTTGAATTTGTGATGTGTTGGATTCAGAAAATGTCAGGGAAAAAATTGCCACTCTTACTAGCTATGAGTGTTACCTCATGTTTTCAAAGGCATGGAGCACACCCCTCATATTGTTCAATTTGCGGGATTCAAATCATGTTGCAGCCAAAATTTGCCACTCTTACTACTTTACTAGTGATGACTGTTATCTCACATTTTCAAAGGCATGAAGCACATCCTGATCCTTGCAAAGCAAGGCGCTTTCAAGTTATTGAATTTGTTATTTAATTGAGGAAACTTATTTAGAAAGAAAAAAATGATTGGTAATGGTCAAGGAATGCTATTTTATCGGTGGATTTCTATATTGTTATACCCATTCTGATTGTTTAGCTTATTGACCACAGGAAGCAGTTGATGATGAACAACCTTGAGCTGTTGAAGAATGGATATAATAAATCCTAATAGTGTACTAAAAGATAATGAAATAACACTTGAGTGAAATTCACAAAAACAAAACTCGACTTCAAGGATAGACGGACAGAGAAAATGAGTGTAGTTTTGTCTGTAAAAGCATGCCAATTTATGGCCACACCAAATGCTCAAGTCCTAGGTAAGGTGCCTTGTAGTCTTCTAAGATCTCCGCCTTTTTTATATTTAGCTATAATTTTGCTTATTTGTGTTATGTGTGAATTAAACCACGAGATGAAATTGTCAAGGATCAAAATTTCATTTGAGTATATAGTTTCGGTCTTTAGAAACATTTCGGAAACTGGATGGAAATAAATAACAAAAAATTTGAAAATTTGTTTCCGAAACATTGCTCAAAACACGTTGAAGCATATTAAAACACTTTGAAACGTACCGAAATATCTCGAAACATCGAAATTTCCATCTTTAATTAATGATTCGTTTCTGTTTCCATGGAAATGAAAACATTTCGGGCGTTTCGAAACGAAATTTAGTTCCTCGGAGATTGCTAGCCCTGCCTTTTTTTCTGGACCCAATGCTAGCGGCCACTTCATTTACCACGTTTTTGCTTTAGCCTTGTGGGTCATCCCTCGGAAAAAAATCAATTGCTTTGGAAGCCTCTTTTGGAGATCTTGGCTAGGGGCAAATGGCCTAGACTTTAGGGTGGAATGTAATTCTCTACTTTTTGAGATAGGACCATGGTTAAGGAGATTTGTGAGAGAACTAACTCAATTGTCTTCTGTAAGTTCCTCTATAACAAAAAGCTTAAAAGGAATTTCTTTGGGGATTGATAACACAGGATTTATGCTGTAAGCCTGTTACTTCATCCGCCCCATCTGCCAGTCCACTGTTTCTGGGGAGTGGGAGTGTCTTTTATGTAATCATTTTCTTTGATGGGTGCTCTCATGAACCCAAGAGGGGGTAAATACAGATTAATATGAGGGAAATGCAAATTTTTTACCCTTGAAGCTGGTGGGTAAAGACCTAGATTTTAAGGCCAAAATCTAGCTTTGTAGGAAAGGTTGGTGGAAAATCTTGCTCTGGTTCTTATCTTTGTTTGGTTGAGGCAGACTCTAACAGGATGATTGGTTTGGACAAAGTCTCGAGCTCTTGGATTTTGGTGTTATTACCGCCTACTAAGAGAGAATTTTGATTTGCCCACTTTCTGTGAGGCAAAGACCATATGCATTCTTGGATCAGTAATTATTTTTCTACATGGGGTTTCTTTATTGACAATGAGGGGTCATTTCTATCTGCTTTTGATTGTTTGATGAGATGAATTCCATTGTTTGTTTCATTTTGTTCGAGAAACAGTTTTCAGTTTGTAGCTCATATTTTAGATGGATCTCTCATCCTTATGCTTATTCTTCTGTCTTTAAATTGTTGTGATAAGACATTTGCAGTTTCATAACCAACAAGACATATACCTTTCTTTGTTCACCTTTAGATTTTACACTTACCCAAAAAAAAAACCTTTAAATTTTAGTAGTGACTGGAAGATGGTCTCATAAAGACAGTGATGCCTAAAATGAGCAGAGCTCTTTTCATTGAGGCTTCTGTGTGGCTAAGCTATGCATACTGTGATGTATCTTTGTTTGCTTTTGTTTGGAGCTCTGTTAATGCTTTTGCACTTCATAAATCCCCACTTGTGTTCTGCTGTGCTTGTGATAATTCATAGCATTCTTGTTGCTTAAAGGCTTAATTTGGATCGTTTGAATGGAATGCATGCTTAGTTATGCTAGGAAGGTTCTGTTAGAGTCTGCAGTTGATGTCGTTAAATTAGGAGGCTGTGCCCCTTGGCAATTTGAGGTGTAAATGGATGAATCTAACATGGTAATTGAAGATTTTCGCACTAACAAGGCTGGCAAGTATGAGACTCGACACTGTTGAGATATTGTGCAACACTATGAGGATCTGTTTTGTTGAAAGCAATGATGCTCAGTATGTGGGATTTGTTTACTTTTCGCTGTTTTAACATCTGTCATGGGAGGGTTGTTGCATTGCACTGTTGGTCCCCATAAATATCTTTGGATTGTGGTTGGAGGACTTTTACATATGTTTCTTCTTCATGTATGCTTGACCAAGTGTGTAAAAACATGTATTTTAACTCATTGTTTTTGCAAAACTATGTATCGTGTATCAAAACGTATTATATATCATAATTATATGTTCAATCTTTGGAAATACATTGGCAAAAATGTGTACGAAGATATCAATCGAGTGTCCAAAATAATATTCACTTTTTCACTCGCATATCATTTCGTCTTCGTGGTAGTGATCAAAATATAGACAGGATTTCGTCCGTTTGAAGAAGAAGATTGCAGGAGGTGTATAAAACAATTGTGGTTTAGTCTGTATGAGATCAAACCAAAAGGAAAAATTATCAGTATGAAAGTTTTAGTATTTAACGTGAAAAAATAGTCTTGCCATTCTAATATTTAGAGCGAAAAATGAAAAAAAAAGATCATACTTTAATCGTTTTTTCATTGTACAGTAAAAAAAAGAGTAAAGAACCCAGTTTACTGTATAAAAACGCGGCAATACGTATCATTTTTTACTGTATAAAACTATATTGTATGTATCTTACTGCGTATCAAATGACATTGACATCATTGTGCGCGAAATATGTTGGCTATATTGCCTATTGTGCATAAAGAACTCAGTTTATCAATAATGGAATAATCAGTGGGTAAATCAATTTTCTTTAAGGGCCGATGTTTACTTTTTGACTAATTTGAAATGCTGTAGCTCTTTTTGACTAATTTATTAAATTGTAGCATGTACATCTTCCACTCCTCCTTTCTTCTGTTGGAGCGCTGTAATGCATTGGACAAATTTTAGTGGCAGAAATTCGTTCTCTATACACACAGACACAACTCAACTCGACACATGGCACACAGAAAACCTTCTATATTATTTATTTCATGATTTGATTCTGTGGCGCATAAATCATGCCCTCCTTGATTTTTTCCCACCAAGTTCCACTCTTCTTTTTGTAATGAGCACATATGCACTCACACAGGCATACAGACAGTGGTTTTTCATACATATGTTATTTTATGTGTCCACTTAACAGTGTTAGTGTACATATTATATCGTATGCTTGATATATCTATACATATGTTTTGATACATATTTTTGTGTGCTCACATTCCCACATATATAGATAATTTTGTTTATTGTTTAATTTTTATGTTTTTCAAGGTGCTTCCATCCCGAATGACTTTGATTGGTGAAAACAGTAGCTAATCATGATCTTAGTCCATGATACCACAATTTTGTCTATGTATATGTGTCTCTAGGAATATATTATTATTGTCTGTTTTATGTGGGCACGTGGTGATTGCTTATTGTTTAATCTTTTAACATGAATTTCAGGGTGCTTCCACATTGGACCACATTGATGCATGGAAATGGAAGCTGACTACACTTTTACGCAACAAGGATAAGCATGAGTTGGTGTCCAGGGAGAAAAAAGATAGGCAAGACTATGAGCAAATAGCAGCTTTGGCAAGCAGAATGGGTTTGCATAGGTACTTTCAACTGCATTGTTATTGTTGCCTTGCATCTACATCTGTTTTCAGCTTAGGGATTTGAACTGGAATTATCTTTGGCAGTCATCTATATGTAAAAGTTGTCGTCGTCAGCAAGGTCCCATTGCCAAACTATAGATTTGATCTGGATGACAAGCGGCCACAGAGGGAGGTATTGCCGTGTGATTCTGTTCACTTGTGCATTTCGTTTCAGTATTTCATAAGTGCTTCCATTTCTCTCTGGATCCCACAAAATCATCCTGTTTGTTATTCTTGTTCTTTTTCCCCCAAATAATGGTTATGTTTTTGGCTGACTTAAAAATTACTTCTTGTTGCTCCTCCAGTTCAGGTTTTCCAATTTGCCTTGCCTCCATGGTTTCGATTGTCTTAAGCAACTTGATGCTTATGCATGCTCCTCAGATTTCTTTTTTTTGTCTTTTTTTCTACATGCTTTTCCAAACATTCTACTAAATTCTCAAGAATTGACAGGTGACTTTGCTTCCTGGTTTGCAAAGGAGAGTGGATGACCATCTTGGGGAGTACCTCTCCCAAAAGCCTAGGACCATGGATGTGTTTTCAAGGTCAAGTAGTAGCGGTAGTGTTGCCACTGATGAGGGGCTTTTTGAGCAACCAGAGCCACTGCCACACAGTAAGGCTGCCATGGAGAAAATTGTTTGGCGTAGAAGTCTGCAATTACGCAGTGAGCAACAAGCTTGGCAGGTTCAATTACTTTTGCAAGTTTGAATACATATAATCCTTTTTGCATCCCTATCCCAATATAGTTGTTTTGCCTCGTTTTTACCCCAGAACCTTGATGTAAGAGTTTCGATTGGCGACTTTTACATGTCATATATTTTTCATAAATTGAGTTACTTGCAATAGTGATGCGCCAGATATTAACTTGGAGGTTGGTATCATTATTTTAGTGAGAAACTTATGTCCTTTTCTACATATTTGGCATGAAACCAAAAAACTGTATAGAGTCAAATACAGGTGCACTAACACGTGTTCACTCTTTTGGCTTCTATCTTTATTGCAAGGTTACTTTTTTCTTTTTGATTTTGTAAAATTCGTTTAATTAATCATGGCAACTGGCCTGACATTTATCCAACTTGTCTATTGATCATGCGGTTTTCGGGCCAACGTGGATAACCTGGAACCAGACATACCAAAATTAGGATCTCCTTCTCTCTCGACCAAATTTACTACCCATAGGCTTCCTATGACTTAGAAATACACTTGATCCAAATCATAGCAAAGCTAAGTTAGAAATCATTTAAAAATGGACAGAAGTAGAAATATTAGACATACATCCTGTACTACTGTTTAAATGGGTTTGTCATGTAAAAAGTAGGTATTATTGACTGTTATTAGCAGTGTTATCAGAACCGGACCGGACCGGCCGGTCGGACCGGTTCAACCGTGAACCGGGATCTAAGCCGGTCCGGTTCTAGAGTTGAACCGTATAAACAGTCGAACCGGATGAAAACCGTTAAACCGGCCGGTTTTTTTATCAAACCGGTAAACCGGACGGTTGGATTTCAAATAATATTAAAAAAAAAAACTCGGTAATTTTCCTTAAATCTTCAATTCCATTGGCCCCAGGCGACCAACAGGCTTACTGTCTTCAATGTTCCGAGGCTTACTGTCTTCAATTCCATTCACTCCCAGGCGACCAGCTCCAGTGGCCGCGAACAACCTTGACTCTCTTCACTCCATCTCTCTGACTCAGGCGACGAACAACCTTGACTTTTAGGCGCCGAAAATCTCATGATCTCATATCATCTCTTCTCTCTGTCTATTTTCCTCTCTCTCCGCCTACTGAACACTCACACACCCCACCGTCTAAAGAAGACAGACACCCATATTCATTTTTTTTGGCATTGATTTGAAATTTAAAAAAGTAGCACAACTTTTTTAATCTTGGGAAGACAAAAAGACAGACCAGTCTTGTCTTTTCATTTATTATGCATATTATATACAAGGAAAATAATATTCTAATATCTTCTATTTTTGTTATTCTATTTGATAAGATTATGTGTCAATGGTGTTAATTTTATAGTAAATTATATATGTATTATGAATATATTTTATATTTTTTTAGTTAATATAATTTTTTTAATTTTTTATTAGACGACCGGTCCGACCAGTTGACCCAGTGGTTGAACCAATGAACCATTGACCCGGTCCCTTCACCGGTTCAATATCCGGTCCGGTTCTGATAACATTGGTTATTAGCCCTGCCCTTTTTGTTATTCGTGTTAAGTAGGCGTATTACTTATTGTGTTCATGTTAGTCATAGTCAATTCTAACCATCTAATTTCTGTTTGGTTTGAGTCATGTTAATGGTCATGTTGAAAACTGCCACCCCAAATTGATTCGTCTCTCATATATGTGCATGGTTTTTCATATGAGCTGCCTTGATTACATATTACTAAGCCTGTGTTACTTAGATTAACATTTCTGGGATCGCAGTTAGCCCAGTTTCTGTAGGGTGGTAGGTTTCAGTGGTGTTGGTGGTTGTGGATGGAAGTCAAATTAGTCGTGTTAATGTAGGGTTTGATGGGTCCATATCAGTGGTGATGTTGGTGCATTTTAGTGATGGGTGTTGCTTGAGGGAGAAGGGGGAGATAATGTCACAGTTTGTGTTTGTTATTCTCTTAATTTTCTATTGATAATGATCAGTGAAAAAGTTAAATACTTTTTTTTTAGTTAGTGTAGACTAGTTATTTGGATAAAAATGTTGATGATCAGTATAATAGGTTAGTCAACTCTCAGTTGACTGATTGACTTGGTTCGTCTATAATATACTTTCAAATTTCAATGCTTTTGTTGTAATTCTCCAAACCTCTAGGGATGGAGTGTAAGATATGTAAACTTCGGGTGGTTTTTTTAACTTATCCCAACATTTACTTACAGTTCCTTCCTTGCCTTGTTTTGTATTTTTCTTGTTTTTGTCGGGGCACATGATTTGGTCTGCTGTATCTCTAAATATTGGTTTTTCTTGTTTATTCCAATGGACACAGAAAAATCTAAAAATTTACATAGTTGCTGATGTTTGTAGGCAGTTACTTGGGTTATGGACAATTTATTTCCTTCACTTGTGTAATTGGTAGAATGGCACAACTGTTGTTGTGACAAACATTGATTTGTTATAGGAGTCTCCAGATGGTAGGAAGATGCTGGAGTTTCGCAGAAGTCTCCCTGCTTACAAGGAGAAGGATGCAATATTGAATGCTATTTTACAAAATCAGGTCTGTCAGGATTTCATAAATTCCTTGTGATTGACTGTTTTCTTGGTTCCAATATAGTCTAAAAAGCATTCTGCCTGTATGAAGCTATGGGTAACAAGCTCTTCCAATGACAAGAAAGGATTGTTTAATATTTTAGTGAATGCATTGTTATGATGGCTCATGATGAATGACCTTTTCAGAACATAAGTAGTCCAAAGTTGAAAATTTATTTGTGTTTAGTTTGATTGTCACCCAATCGTGCTGTTAAAGTTACTTCTCGTAGGAACCTATGGACAGAGGACTATTTTAATGTCAAGAAATTTTTGTACACACACACAAAAGGAAAAGAGATAAAAGGGAAGGGGAAAATGAAGAAAGAACAAGGGCATGATATCGAGGTCTTACTTATCTCGGCACCCTCAAAAGTACCATTTACTGCCCCTTGAGTTTTATGTTTAATAAATTATTATCATATATGGAGCTCTCTCTCTCTCAAGCATTCTTGTGCAGAGAGGAAGTCTAACTTCAAATAAAATTAAGGCAAGTTTTTTCCCCTTGCAATGCCCTCCGGCAAAATTTTGACTCATCTCCTAGTAGATCTTGCCCCTACAGAGTAAGTACATTTCAAGATGCTTTTGCAAATATTTGACATTCTCTCTCGTTCTCTCCTCTGGCCCTTCGAAAACAACCACATGTGCTTTTGAAAGGCACAAAAAAATGTTTCAATTTTTGCCTTCCCCAGATGCCAACCTTCGAATTTGGATTCCTTGGAAGATGGTTCTAGCTGTTGTCCATTTGGATTGCTCTTGGATGTTGGTTCAGTGACTACTGACTACTTCAGTCTGCTTCCAAAGTCCGTACCATTCTCACCTGGCCAGAGCTACTTAGTGCGAATCTTGTTGCGAACTGATTTAATCTTGAATTAGTTTGTTGAATTCAACTTGGGAACCAGTTGTGGGCCTTCAATGTTTTATTCTTGAATGAAACTACACTAATTCAAATATATATTAAGGAGAATTATACGTTTTTGCAGGTTGTTATTGTCTCAGGTGAAACAGGTTGTGGGAAGACCACACAGATTCCTCAATTCATTTTAGAATCCGAGGTCGAGTCTCTTCGTGGGGCTGTTTGTAATATTATATGTACTCAGCCTAGACGAATGTCCGCTATGGCTGTTTCTGAAAGAGTTGCTGCTGAAAGGGGGCAGAAGCTGGGTGAAACAGTAAGTTTTTGCCATGAGACACAATTTTCCAGGACACTTGTGTGAACAATTGGTCATAAGATTTGAAGTTGCATAGTTATATTAATATTTCTTTGTCTCCTTCACAGGTTGGATATAAAGTTCGCCTTGAGGGTATGAAAGGAAGGGATACCCACCTCCTTTTCTGCACCACAGGTATCTTGTTGAGAAAGTTACTGGGTGACAGAAATTTGAAGGGTGTAACTCATGTTATTGTGGATGAGATTCATGAGCGTGGAATGAATGAAGGTAAATTGTTGTTTTGATGCAGCTTCTGCCATCGGGACTATGAAGCGTGGTTTTCTAATCATTATCATTTTTTATGCCAGATTTTTTGCTTATTGTCTTGAGAGATCTTCTTCCTCGTCGGCCAGATTTGAGGCTGGTTCTGATGAGTGCATCCTTAGATGCAGAGCTCTTCTCATCCTACTTTAGTGGGGCTCCAGTGGTCCACATTCCGGTGAGTTTAAGACACTAGTGAGGATTATTATTCATATTCACACAAGAATTCGAGTACTTGTTTCCATACTTGAATCATTGTGAATTGGATGCCTTTTTCTGTCTTTCCCATTTTTGTTGGATGCCATACATGCCTTGGGCCCGTTGGTGCTGTATAGTTAATAGTAAGATTGCCCATATATGCTCCAAGTTTATTCATGCTTACCACCTATGAAGCACAAACACTCTCAAGACGGTGAAGTATCCGTGTCGGACACCGACACTCCTCAGATACTCTTGGAGATGTGTCCGATACTCTTTTGTTCGTGTCCATAATTAAATTATAAAATTTTAATTTCGTACATGTAGCCGACACTTTTTTAAAAAGTGTCTGCTACTAAACAATAAACATATGTTGACATGTGATTAACACGCTTAAAAATTTGAATATTAAGTATCTTATACTATGAGAGAACATATAATTCCTAAGACTAGACATCTTAAAGTTGTACTCAAAATATAATAACAAAGCAAAATATACATAAAAGATCTAGAAAAGAGCAATTGAGAGGAGAATAATCATTTAAATTATATATGTATAGTAAACGTGGACAAAAAAATTGATAATTATTAATTATTATGATGTTAGTTTATATATTCACATTAAATGACTAGATATAACATTTACTTATCATAAAATACTGAATTTTTAAAGAATAATATATCACTATCGCTATATTTGTGATAAATTATATTATTTAATATAGAAAACAGCAATTATCTGTAACGTGTCGTGTCCCCAATGTGTCCGTGTTCTATTTTTTTGAGAAATGTCGTGTCCGTGTCGTATCGTATTTGTGTCCGTGCTTCTTAGCTTACCCCTTCACACTGTATAGCTTATCAGAGTTGATGAATACCTTATATTTCCTACTGAGATGATACATGCTAACAGTGGCCCTATAGCACCACATAATATCTTCTTTTTAGTTGGTGGGATAAAGAAAGAAAATAGGTAAATTGTTGTACTGTCATTTGGTATTCTTGAGTGATATATGGCTTTCTGAATACTTATCTGTTGGGGAATTCTATCTTAAAAGTATGACTCTTGTGGGCTCCCCTTTCAAGGCTAGAGTGGTCTGCGGTTCAGTGATGGAGAGCTGTGAAAAGAGAATTGTGGACTCATTAGGTGGATAGCCTTCCATGCATTTCATATCTTAATTTACTGTCTCTGTTGTGTAGCCTACCAAAGAGGGTCTTGGGTCAAGAAAGCTGATGTTGTTTAGATCAGGCGTTGCAAAAAATTAAAATGGTTATAAAGGCAGTGGTAAGAAAGGGTTTGACCTGAGCTGGTCTTGGACACAGAAGGTACGTAGTTCTTATGGTATGGGTCTTTGGAGAGGTATTATTAATGTGCAGTGGAAGTAGTCAAATTTGATAATGTTTGTGGTGGGGTATTCTGTTAGATTTGGATTTAGTTTCGATTCATGGTGTGGTGATGTTGAAGGCAGCATTCTTAATTCTCCTTAGAATCAGCTGATAAGGAAGAATTAGTGCCACGGTGGTGGCCTAGTGCTATGCTGGCTAAGTTTGGTCACTTGAATGTAAAGAGCAGTAGGGAGGATGGGTGAGGTGGAGCACGGGGGAAGACGTATAATTTCATCAATCGTGTGATTCCTGCCTAAGGGATGGAAATGCATCCTGTATGCATTAGAATTTTTTGCTTGAAATTAAAGGGCGGTAGGGAGGATGGGTGCGGTGGAGCAAGGGTGAAGAAATATTTTCATAAAATCCTGTCATTCCGGGCTAAGTGGGGAAATGGGCCCTCTATTGCACCAAGAACTTTCACTTGAATTTGAAGGGTGGTAGGGAGGGTGGGTTAGGTGGAGTGTAGGGAAGGCAAATATTTTCATCAAATCCTATCATACCTGGCTAAGCGATGGAAATGGGTCCTCCATTGGACTAAAGATCTTTCTATTGAATGTGAATGGCGGTAGGAAGGATGGGTGAGGTGGAAGGCATGGGCAGAAGACAGTTATTCTCTTCAAATTCTTTCATTCCTGGCTAAGTGGTGGAAATGCATCCTCTTTCATGTGGAAAGCTATCTGGTGCATATAAGCCCCAAGGAAGGGGCCTTCGTTTATGCACAGAGCCTTGGGAAGCCAGTTTAATGGGAGACAAACTTAAGTGGGAGGCCTAAGGTTCTTGCCAATTGGTGCTTCATGGGCAAGGAGACGGGAAGCGTTAATTTCGTGCTTTTTCAAGTCATCGCAAGAGAAGCAATGTGTTCTTTCATTTGCTTTTGGTATCCTGTCAGTGATGCTGGCTTTGTTAGAGCCCTTTTGGACTCTTGGGGATGGTGGGAGCCGAGAGGTAAGGAAAGGGGGCAGGAAAATTGGGTTATTGCTGACATTAGCATCCTGTTAATTTATGGATATTTTTCTAGCTCAAAGTACTTTAAGAGGAGAATGTACTTATTCGTCCTATCTAAAAATGATGTACTGCTCTGTTTTTGTGAGCTTCATATCATTTCCTGATGACTATTTTGGTACTCAATCAGAGGACGAAAGAGTCATGTGTTTTGAGTTTGAATTTAACCGAATTTTTTGTTTTTGTTTGATTTAGGGTTTCATGTACCCAGTGCGAACCCATTTTCTGGAAAATATTCTGGAAATGACCGGATACAGTTTGACGGCCTATAATCAAATTGATGACTATGGTCAGGAGAAGATGTGGAAAATGAACAAACAAACACCAAAAAAGAGGAAGAGCCAGATTGCTTCTTCTGTGGAGGTGTGCACATGTTTCCAAAGCCACTTTTGCATCATTAATGTGTTAGTATATGTGCTTCTAACATCTTATTGCTGGGGAAATATTTAACTAGGATGCACTTAGAGCAGCTGATTTCAAGGAATATAGCCCGCAGACACAAGACTCTTTGTCCTGTTGGAATCCTGATTGTATTGGTTTCAACCTCATAGAATATCTTTTGTGCAATATATGTGAGAAAGAAAAGCCAGGTGCTGTTTTAGTCTTTATGACTGGGTGGGACGACATAAGTTCTTTGAAGGACAAGCTCCAAACTCATCATATCCTGGGAGATACAAGCAGAGTTCTGCTGCTGGCATGCCATGGCTCTATGGCCAGTTCAGAGCAGGTAATCATATATTTAATAATTGATGATCTCTGTGGTTTGACTTAGTTCATGCATACTTGTCATTCAAGTCTTTATAGTGGAATCATCAACTTGTTAGATATCATCTTGTCCATATGCTTGGCATAGGTTTAATTCTACCCATCAAGTTGGTTCGTGAACATCTTTCTGTTGATACTTTGTCCATTTTGACCTTCCCCCTTTCATCCCTTGAACTGTATTGATATAGCCATTCTCACCAGTCTCAGCATCAGTTATCAGCACATACACACTCGACACTGATGGGCAGTTGAAGGGGCATGGATTCCTGCCACAGTTTAACTTTTAGGTGGTGGTTTCCAAAACAATGTAGCAAAGTTGTTTGACACAATATTCTTCCATCCCCCCCTTCCTGATTGTCTTCTGTATTTTTACTTTTAATAAAAGTTCCTCCAAGATCCCAATAGATTCTATGCAGTTCTAAAATTCAATCAAACAAACAGTATATTATGTTAGGTTGAGCCAGATCTACCTTTCTGTTTCTAATTGAACATAAAATGTAATGGTTACAAGCTTTGCATCTATAGCTTCACTATACCGCAATTCTTATGGCTAAACTAATTTCTTCATCAGAAAGATAATCAAAATTTGTGGGATTTCTCTCTCTCTCTCTCCATTGTCATTTTATAAGTCTTGGCTGAGTGGCTGAAAAGATAATATATTACCCAGTCCGTCCATAATCTGGAGCTTTTATGTAACTCCCAAATTGCCGACGAACCAAACATTAGCATTTTTTATGCAATATGCATAGATTCTAATACCACATCTCATTTCGTTTGTATGGTGTTTGGATCCACTCTATCTTAAAGTTGAAACTCTTTCTTTGTCCGCATTGGTTGGAATTATATCAATCAAATTAAACGCCTCATGATTATATGAGACATATTTCAGTGCTTTTGCTTTGTAGTCATTAGGTAGCCTTCAAATTTTTGTTCTTTTTTATTTTTTTAACTCTTGGGATACATACAGAGGTTGATCTTTGATGAGCCTGAAGATGGAGTGAGGAAGATAGTGCTAGCTACTAATATTGCTGAAACCAGTATCACAATTAACGATGTGGTTTTTGTAATTGACTGTGGAAAGGCAAAAGAGACATCGTATGATGCACTGAACAACACTCCTTGCTTGCTTCCTTCTTGGATCTCTAAGGTTTCTGCTCAACAGGTAATTCTTCTGGGATATTTGACTTTCAAGGATTGGAGCAGTATTTATTGGCAATTTGTAGCTCAATTTATTCTAGTTTGTCTTCAAGCTAAATTTACTAGTGATTTCTTCTTTTTTGGGGAGATAATTTGACAAAGTTTTCAATGAATTTGTAGAATGCGCTACAAATATGTATCTACTATGTATGCCTTGTTATTTGCAGTGCTTAAAGTATGAATAGTGTTTTTTACTGCCTCGAAGGGTTACATCTTTCCTATAATGATAAATGGAAAACATATACATTCTTTTCTCAATGGACTTTAAGTTTCACATATATAGTGTATTTGTCAGTAGCTGGAATGTTCACTGTGGGACAAATCTGTTTTTGGGGCTCTTGAACATGAATTCAATTTTTTTTAAAATAAAAAATTCAGTGAGGGCACCTTCTGGAAGTCATATGACATATTGAAAGTCAAAAAGACCATGAATGAAAGCTGTTAAATAAGCATGCCAATCAATAACCGTTAGCCTAGGAAGCACGGATACGGATACGTGACACAGGTACGATACGATACGGATATGGCGATACGGCATAACTTAAAAAAATAGGATACTGGTACATCCATGATACGTCTATAATAAAATATATTTTATATTTTACTATTATTTAACGACTTAGAAGTTACAATTTTTTAATAATTCTTTAACATTAGTAAGTAAATTTAGGAATTTTTACCATGAAAATGATGTAATATCATCTCATTATCATATGTTCATAAAATGAGCATGACCAATTGAAGGAATCATAATCACATTTAACTAGTTGGTTTTACAAGTATTTATTTTTAAGTGACTTATTTTTTTTATACTCTCTTTACATGTAATAATAGATAATACTTAAAAAACACTTGTGTTTTCAAAATCAGATGGAATTTTATTGATGTTTTATATTATATGTGAACTCCAAAGAAGGGGTATAGCTTAAAATTGAAAATTGTACATCTTGCTCCATGTTTAGAAGTATCCGTGAAGTATCCACATATTTTATTAATTATTGAATACGGATAATTCATATCCGATACGTATCATCGAGTATCCGACGAGTATTGTATCCGATACGGGTATGTCGACCTTGACGAAGTATACGTGCTTCATAGCCGTTAGCACATAATCTTCAATAGGGACGACCCAAGAAATTACCACATAAAATGGGTGCTCGCAATTTACCTGCCCAACCAAAAGGCCTTCTTCTGGAGTTTTCCATCTATGAACATATCATGGCAAAGCAAGTTACAGCTGAAACAAAGCAAGTCAAAAAGCTTATCACATGAGGGTTTGCGATGCTTGAGTTTTGACTATGTAGGTAGCTTACAAAACCGATGATGCAACAGAGAGTAAAAAAGGCCTACCAGTACAAAGCAGTAGGTAGTACATAACTGACAGAAAAAGTGGTGAGATTATGATTATAGACACCTGAAATTGTTTGGGAGACTTGTGTCAAACTTAAATTCAAAGTAAAGTTCAGGATCTTCATCTTGATCTTGATGAAATGATATAGTGACAATTAATATAGGAATGAAGAAAGCAAAAGAAAACCACATTATTTGGATGTCACATTCATTTTATTCACTAAGCAGTTTATGTATGGTTTACATGTAGGTGAGAATGATGCTTGACTTTGTGCTTGCTAACATGTCTTGTTTGGTTGTGTTACATTCTTAAGACCGAGCTGCTACCCATTTTTCTATTCTAGGGCCTTTTAGTAATCACTGATGACATTTACGCTACCCTTGTCTTCTAGTTTGAATGAATCGTATGGATTATTGGTTCTATTTTTTTTGCTTTATGAATCATTAGAGACGAGGAAGAGCTGGCCGCGTTCAGCCAGGAGAATGTTACCATCTCTATCCCAGATGTGTGTACGATGCTTTTGCAGACTATCAATTGCCAGAAATTTTAAGGACGCCTTTACAGTCCCTGTGTCTGCAAATCAAAAGTTTGAAACTTGGAAGTATTTCGGAGTTCCTGTCTAGGGCTTTGCAGTCACCAGAGTTACTGGCGGTAATGCTCTATTAGATGTCTTACTATGTCTCATTACAAATTTCACATGTCATGGATAGCATCCTTACCCCTCACACCCCCGCCCACCCACAAAAAATAGCACCACCAAAAAAAGGGCAGTTTTCTCCCTTTTCTAAGACATTTGTCATGCATTCCATGAAATGTTTCCTTGTCTACAACTTCCCAGTAACTCTATGCCTCACATTTGTTGGTAGGTTCAAAATGCTATTGAGTACTTGAAAATAATTGGGGCTCTAGATGAAAACGAAAATCTGAGTGTTTTAGGTAGGTAATAATGTTTTATGTTTTCCAATCCATTTTGATGATCATATTGAGCTTGTATTCTGGGATTAACTAGCTTCATGTTGTTTGTGTCCTTTGACAGGACGCTACTTGACAATGCTTCCAATGGAGCCCAAACTTGGAAAGATGCTTGTACTTGGTGCCATTTTCAATTGCCTTGACCCAATATTAACTGTTGTTGCTGGTCTTAGTGTCCGAGATCCTTTCTTAACACCATTGGACAAGAAGGATGTAAGTCCGATGTCTCCTTTTATTTGGTTATTTGATGATTGCATGCTTTGTCTTCATAAGGTGGGAAACAGATTCTAATCCTTACTTTTGTAAGGTGCCTTGGTCTCCACCCCTCCACCCCAAAAAAAAAAAAAAATCCCTTCATTCTCTATTTTCTTTCCTGGGCTTTTGATATGGTATCACTTGATTGTAGGAATTTGATTCAATGTTACCTACTGCACTATTACTTATCTATTTTATCGAGTGGGTGGAATGTGATTAAAAGAAAAATAAGTTCCTATAGCTATGGTTAAGTTTGATGCACAGGGTTCCTTATTATCTTGTATCTCCTTCTGTCACTATGCCAACATTGTGGTGAGATGATTATTGGTGTAGTTAATAGTATGCATATAGGCATGGGTACTATTGTGAGTAGAGATAGGGTCATTTTATGACGCCTTGATCAATATAGACCCCGCCCTCTGTACATTTTTGTTTGTGTGCAATTTTTTTTTTTGGGTGGGGGAGGTTGGGAGTGAAATTGGGACAATAAGTGGCTGGTGGCAAAAAGAGAAGAGAAGTCCCGAGAAGTACTTCACTTATCCTTTTTCTAGTAGTAGTTCCCCTATTTCCTCACTACGCTTCACTTGACTTGAGTTGGGAAGAGTCATTCATATTCCTCCTTGTAATGCTTGTATTCCTTTACTGAACGGAAAGAACGGTTCCCCTACAAGCTTGTTATTCTAGTCCCTAAAAGCGCCTTGCAGGGCTATTAGCCATTCTCCCCTTTTCCTGCTGTCCCGTAGCTTAGTCAGCTATGTAACTAAAGTACCTCCTGGAGAGTAGTCATACCTGCAAGTATCCTTCACTTAGGAAGCGTAAGCGGTTAGCTCTATTAGGTTGCTATTTCATATTGGCACAACTAGAGTGTAAGAAGAACAAATACTCTTGACAAGGTGGTGTATCTGTGTCAGACACCAATCCTCAATGGACATGTGTCTAATACTATTTTATCTTTGTCTATAATCAAAAGGTGAAGTTAGAATTTTGGACACTTGTCCGACACTCCTTCAGTGTTCAACACTTCTTTAGCCGTGTATACTACTTGTTAAGAGTATTAGAGTAGTATGTGTAAATTGTTAATAGTAAGATGGTGTATGTGTAATTCTTATTATTGTGAGTTAACTATAAATACAAGTGATGTATGAGAGCTATGTTAAGTTTTTAACCTCTCTCTGTTTCTCTCTAATATTGTGTTAATCATCTAAACTTAACACTACTAAAAAATAGATGTTTAATTAAAAAGCTTAAAATTTTGGCAAATGACTATCTCATACTATGAAAGAATATGTATTGTTGAAACTAATCATGTTAAAGTGGTATCTAAAGTGTACTAATAAAGGCAAAAGATGCATAAGAGTTTTGCTAAATAAGAGAAATTTAGAAGATGACCAATCATTATAATTACGTATGTTGGCTAAATGTTGTCTATAAAAAAATTTGGTGATTGTTGATTACTATGATCCTTTAGTCTTAAGAATTCACACTAGATGACTAAATATAAGATTACTTGCCACAAAAATATTGAACTTCTTATGAGTGGTACTATCATTATCTATACTTTTATATAATCTAGCTAATAAGTTAGCTGCACTTTGAATTTTATTCCCACATATTTTTTCCGTTCATTTCTACTACATCACCTATTTCTATCACAAGTTGAATCATCTAATTTTTGATTAATCTGTGACTCAATACAATTTTTATTTCAAACATTGTTCATATATGATAGTGTACACATATTGATATTTTTTTGAGTTCATGTATTTCAAGAATATTTGTCAATTTTTTTATAAATAATGGGTAGAAATTAATTTCAAATTATGTCATTAAAGAAAAATTGTTATTTGATACAGTGGTATAGATTTTTTGGTCGCTCGGATTTTTGGTTGCATTATGCCTTCAGGCACGAGTTATGGCTAGTTGGCATATAAAGCATAATTATTTGTAACATGTATGTATCCCTACCCCATCTTTTTGAAAAAATGCCATGTCCGCTTGTCTGTCTTGTGTTGTATCTTGTCCTGTGTCCATATTGGTATTTCTTAGGATAGGGTGAATAGCAATAACATCCATTTCCTTCCTTTTGAGATGAAAAGCTTTGGTTTTGGAATTTAGTGTTCTATTTTCACAGTATTTTCCAGAATGAGCATTTAACAACCTCATATGACATTAAATTTATGGTCACGCAACTAAAACCTCAAATCTATTTAGTGTATTCCGGTTAAAAGAATTCCCATTTGTTTTGTGGAAGTTTACAGGAATCCCATTTTATTGATTTGCATATTGGGAGCTGTAAGTATGTTTAGGCAAACGGCCATCATGACTTTGTTCCCTATATCTTTTTTGTTAATCAGAAATATCATTTGTGAACTTGTATTCTTCCTATGAAATAGAGATTTGGCTCAATACTGGACATGTAAGCCTTTGAGATTGTTTGCAGTTGTGCTCTTTCTCTCTTCTCTCTCAAATGGTCATTCTTCCCACATTTCACAGATCCTCAACTCAATGTATAAATATGTTTTGTTGATGACTTCTTACTTTCTCGAAACACATTGCATAGATGTATAAGGAGATTTCTTTTATTTTGTTATGAGCTGAATAAGCTATTTTTTCTTCCCCAATTCATTTGATAACTCACAGTAGCATAACTGTTTTTGAAAATTCAAGTAGGATTAAGTAGTTGAGTATATTACAGTGTTAAAACCATCCATCTCAGAATGAATTGATTGTGATGGGCTCACAATGCCTACATACTAGTGAGGGAACTTTACACAGTTAACGTGTGACAGGCTTTGACAACTCCAGTCACATGCTACCTGAACTCCCACATAGATACTAATGCACATATATAAGAAGGTGTATCTTGACTAGACTGAACACACAAATATAACATGTCTGAGTAGATGAATGGAGAAAAAATATTGGGACTTGAGAGATGGACCTTTTGAATTTTAGATCGGATACTACATGAAAGGACCCAGTGCAAAACCAATTGACCATGCTTCAGAATTCAGATGCTTGAAGAGATGGCCATATAGAAAAATTGCAGTGTATAACATTGATGTTGGTGTCATGTAAGCTCCTTTTTGTAATGCTTAAATGTTGAATTGCATTTAATGTATATGTTATTTTTTCAGCTTGCAGATGCTGCAAAAGCTCAGTTTTCCCGTGATTATAGTGACCACCTTGCTCTTGTCCGGGCATACGAGGGCTGGAAAGATGCTGAGAGAGACCTTGCTGGATACGAATACTGCTGGAAAAATTTTCTATCTGCACAATCAATGAAAGCTATTGATTCCCTTCGAAGGGAGTTCTACTCTTTGCTCAAGGATACTGGCCTTGTTGACAGCAACACAACCACCTGCAACACATGGAGTTACGATGAACATCTCGTGCGGGCAGTTATTTGCTATGGCTTGTATCCTGGAATTTGCTCTGTTGTGGTAGGCAATGTTGTTGATATTCTGCTATAATATTTATCATTTGATTTCCTTAGAAGTTTATTTATATTTTAATATAGTATCATTTTTGTATATGTGATACCCTTACTTTTTGTTACCATTTAAGTATGGACCAATGAGTTTTCGCTAACGAGTGCAAAAAAGAACTAGTTGAATTCTTTTCACTTTTGTGGAATCATGAAATTTAATAGACTGAAGGATTTGACAAGATCTCGCTATCTTGTACTTGTCTATCCATCAGGTCTAGTTGTATGTCTGTTAGTGAGCGTAACTTGTATCTTGTTGATTCATGTCATCCACACGACTGCTAACATGGATGCACTTACAGCACAATGAAAAGTCATTCTCATTGAAAACGATGGAGGATGGCCAGGTGCTTCTGTACTCTGTAAGTTTCTTCTTTACAAGTGGACTTGCCTTCCTAACCCTTTCGTAAATTGAGAAATTGAACAGTTTTGGATGTTCCTTCTTTCTTCTTTTTCTAATTCTGCTAGAACTCGGTAAATGCACGTGACTCCAAAATTCCATATCCATGGCTAGTCTTCAACGAGAAGATTAAAGTGAACTCTATTTTTCTCCGGGATTCAACAGCAATATCTGATTCAGTGCTGCTTCTCTTTGGAGGAAACATTTTGAAAGGGGATATGGTGCGTAACTTTTCTCTGTTCATCTCTATCTCTTGACATGCATAGGCGAACAATCATTAATTTTTTTTTTTTTTGGTATTTAAGCCGAATCATTTCCTTAATGTAACAGGATGGCCACTTAAAAATGTTGGGGGGTTACTTGGAGTTCTTTATGAAACCCACCACAGCAGAAATGTATCAAAGCCTAAAGAGGGAGCTTGAAGAGTTAATTCAGAGCAAAGTAAGTGACACATTGAAGGAAAGCTACGTTACCCAGTTTCGTTGTTTCTTTCACAAAATTTCAACTTCATGTCATTTGATTTAGCAGTAGTTGCTGTGCTTCTGCTTGCAAGTTTGAGAAAATTGTACACTTGTCTCTGTTGACTTTACACAACACTTCACTTTTGGATTGCCCTCGATTAATAGTGATCATTATGTGCAGCTTCTGAATCCCAGGATGAGTATACAGACCCATCACGAACTTCTATCTGCAGTGCGGTTGCTGATCTCAGAGGATCAATGTGATGGCAGATTTGTATTCAACCGTCAGGTGCTTCAGTCCTCCATGCCATCTATTACAGTACCTGCACCAGCGCCAACACCAATACCAGTTTCGAGGATAGAAAGTGGACCTGGGGGTGATAATTCGAAGAGTCAGCTCCAAACATTGCTGACTCGGGCAGGCTATGCAGCACCAGTCTATAAGACAAAGCAACTGAAAAACAACCAGTTTCGTGCAACTGTAGAGTTCAATGGAATGCAGATAATGGGGCAACCTTGCAACAACAAGAAGCAGGCAGAAAAAGATGCAGCGGCTGAGGCTCTGGAATGGCTGATGGATGGAAACCGGACTGGTCATGACTATATTGACCACCTGTCGATGTTGCTGAAGAAGAGCAAGAAGGATCACAGATAAACTTGAGGTAGCATAGAACCATGTAAAACCAATTTTGCAGATTAAAAAGGCAGTGCAATGGTGCTTCCGGCAGCCTGAACATATTATCCTCCAACCATGTGCACCCAACCCTATGAATGGATTGGTGAATCGGTCCCTATCATGAAATTCCAGACCAGCCTTGAGCAATCATGTTGATACTTCACCCGCGAAGAAGATTTGCCAGTAGTAGGCCGGACTGACTATACAGAAGGTTACGAATATATGATCACCTGCTACTGGCCTGAACCATAGCCAAACTGACCTGATGTGATTCGCGATACTTAGATTCACAAATTTTGACCATCTTCTCGACTCTGGGAGTTGGTGTCCGTTGTGACAGGCAGTGTTTTCGTTCACCAAATGAACTTGGACGAGGCATAACATCTACAAATGTATATGCGCACTTAATTCAGAAAGGAAAAATTGAAGTCTCTGGCCACATTGATGCATACATTTTCTGTAAATAGTCAATTGTTTGAAAAATTATAAGATTTGTATGAAATCTTAGTGTGGTGTTATTTTGGGTCCTCTTAATGTTAAGAACAGTCCCTTCTCATGATTTGCTCTAATGTTATCAAAAACAGTGATTCAGATTTCTTGTACTGATACTTTGCTTCAGCCCAGGCTAGGTCTTATTATTCAGTTTGTGCAGGATGTAGTAGTTTTCTGTAGATGATGAGCTGGTTCCATGAAATAAGAGAATGTTACAAAATTGGTTAATAAACTATTTTAATTTTATTCGACAGAAAATTTAAAAATTCAACAGAAATAGGGTATACTCTTTTTTGATAATTCAGGGGGTATTAGTGTAATTTATCCTTGTAAAAAAGCCATAAGAATTGTTACACTTATGCTTTGTTTGGTATGAAAAAATGGAAGGATGAAAAATTGGAGGGATAAATCAAATATCATATTTTGTAATGAAGAAAAACAAGAAGGATGAAAAAATGGATGAATTAATTTTTCTTCAAACTTACAAAAATTAATCTCTTTAAAATTGGGAGGAAAAGTGGATATAAAGTTAATTATGGGTATTAAAATGTATATTATTTATCTATATATTTTTTAATATATGCATATATCATATTTATATATTACATATTATGCATAGAGTAATATTAGATATAGATATAATTGTAAAATATGTATGTATATTTTTTTCATCATTTCACTTTTTCATCTTACCACAAAATATTTCCTATTTTTCATCTTTCCTATCAAATACAAAGTAGGGAAATAAGGATTTCTCCATGAACATTACCATATTTAAATTGAGGTGCATGATACACATCAGTACTCCAGTGCATTTCTCCCTCTAAGTCAGAATAAATATATTTTTGAACCCTCTCTTTAAAATTCAAAATGGATGTTCCCGTGCGAATCTCAACAATTACTTATTCTAATCCTACATATTGATCGTTTTGAACTAAAAGAAGGATAAAAAGTGTATCACTATCACTTTTTATCCTTTTATTTTTTCATTCACTCAACCAAACACACCACTAAAAAATAAAATAGATACAATTAAGGCCCTCTCCACTCCTTACTCAAACTTTTACTCAAATTTAAATTTAAGGGGAAGCCCACAAAGCCACATTCGCTTAGCTATAGGAAGACTACAGATAGCTCTCCTCGTTGAAATAGGTAGGTTCAACGTCCCCCCTCCCGGGATCCCTCACTATGGTATGTATCTTTATTTGTTAAGAGTGCTTGGTTTCTTCCCCTTAAAAATAGATTAAAATACAAGTTCCAATCTTTGACTCAAACTTTTATTCAAATTGAGACAAACTCAAACTTTTACTCAAATTTTCAATGGTAAAGTTTTACTCTTTTAAAAGACCAATAGCCATATTTCATCTTCCTTTAAATTTGAGTTTACTCTTCTTTAAATTTGAGTTTGTCTATTAGAGTATCTTGTATCAAATCAAATTTTTTACTCATTTTTTTACTCAAATTTGAATTTGAATTTAGGTCAACATTGGAGATGCCCTAACACCACGCCAGTATTGATTTTGTGGGAGGTTAGCAATTGGCCACTACCTAATGGCCATCGCCCCTGTTGGGCGACTTCATAAAAAATAATCAAAGTTCTCAACTTTCTCTTTATGAAGTCGCGTGGATCTTAAAATTATGAGTTTGAATCTACTCGTCTTCTTCTCACTAGAAGAGGAGGAAGAAGAAGAAAGTATTGACTGTGTGGTTGGAGTTAAGTGAAGAATGTTGGTTCAAGTTGAGAGCCTTTTTATGACCAGGTATGAATGTCAGGCTTCAATTAGGGGTGCAATTCGGGCGGGTTAGACAGTTAACCCTAGCCCAACCCTAGGTATATAATCTTCAACCCTAACACTAACCCTAACCCTACCTCGGGTTGAGAAACTCAACCCGAGCCCAGCCCGAGTTTAATTCGGGCGGGCTCGGGTTGAATTCGGGTTCACTGCAAGAGAGACAAAGAGAGGGGGAGAATAATTACAAATTCATAAAACAATCCATATATTTCATTCATAACAGTGCACGATTATTGATCATCTGTTTTCACACCAAAAAACTAGTAATCTCAAAGTACAATCCCAGAAAATATAGAAATTAGACTCATAAAAATATTAAACTTAAAACATCACACTATCACACTAATTGAATTCGGGTTCGGGTTGAAATCGGGTTGCCGATGCCTCAACCCGAGCCCGGCCCAAATTGAATTCGGGTTGAAGTTTTTTGACCCAAGCCCAACCCAAGTATTAAAAACCCTAACCCAAGCCCTAATTTTTTCGGGTTGGGCTCGGGTTGAAATCGGGTTGCCCAACCCAAGTTGCACCCCTAGCTTCAATGCTTCATCATTTAACTTCATGTTTCACCCGGCACCCAAAAGTCTATAGATGAGACAAAAACCAAGAATCCCAAACTTTCAGCCCAGGTTATTGGTCAGTTTGGCCTGTTTTGTATGTAGAGATGCAAACCCATGTCGGGGCGAGTTGAGAAGTTAACTCGAGCTCAATTGAAATTACAAAATTCTCGCCCCAAATTTAATATCAACTCCTCAGCTTGAGTATTGTATATGCTTAAGTTTTTTAAGTCTTAACTAAGATTACACAGCTTGTAATAAATGTTGGTCTAATCTGAATTCACTAATTCAAGTTGGGTTTTGAAACCCGAGACCCCAACCCATTTAGAACATGAATTTAGATCGGGTTGGACTTTTTTCTTCCTAAACCCAATCCGAGCAGTCAAAATATATGCCAAAGTACAACTGTTTTGGAATGGGCTAGCGTCCAAGTTGAATTGCACCCCTTTGATAGGCATTATGACCCTTTAATTCCAAATGCCTTGTAGAAAGTGGTATCTGAGGTGATAATATTTACAAAAAAAGGCTCACTAAGAGGGGGTGTCAATTCGTGTCATACAAATGTTGTTATTTTTATGTCGTATTAGTGTAATTTGTGCCTTTTTCGTGTCAATACCCACAAAAAAAAATTCTATTTGATGGGTTATAAGTGTCAAACATTAATCCAATTTACTTATTATACGTATTTATCAATAGTTTCAATTTTAGAATTGTATCGTGTCGAGTTCGTATCGTTTCCGTGTTGATTGGTAAAATTGACGCCCTACTCACCAGTGATGCATGTGACTGCTATGCAAAATTCAATAAAATAAAATAAAATAAGGGAAGTGAGTTTTTCAAAGAGGTTGAAAATACAACTTATTTTGATTTATGGGATTTGAGTTGTTGATCTTACCATTTGGTCTATCTACCTAATTTGATAATATAACATTTCTATAAGATGTATTAATCTTAACTTGAATGTGAGAGCCAAAGTTCAAAAACTATAAATGAAATTGTTAAAAACACGCCCACTTAATCAACAACGACAAACGAAATTATTGAGATAGTTTCAACAAGAAGAGTTCAGAAACTATTATCTCGAGATCTCAAATTCATAGTCTCATAAGAAAATTCTGATTTATCTAACATGTTGTATATGGGTAATGTTTGTCATGAAAAAGGTGGGGTGGGGTGGGGGGGGGGGGGGGGGGGGGACTTTCCTTGGATTAACACGAAGTCAAATACATATACACGTCTGTTGCTTTGCATACCTACAAAGAAAGACTCTAAAAATACTGACGTTCAATCGAAAGAAAGAGCAATCAACTATATGTTTCACTCATGCCCCCTCCCCCCATCCCCATCTCCACCCCCACCTCCACCCCCACCCATTTCTTGATAAACTAACCTTCAATTTGTTTACCTCAATCTGAGTTGTTGGACCACCACAAATTTTGTTATATTATAATGTTCTCAGAAAATAAAAAAAAAATTGAAGATTGTCCTCGAAATGAGACATTGATCTGGCTGTCGGAATCCACAAAATGATTAGGAAAATAATGTTGAGCGAAATGGAATCTCACTCTAGGGAAGCATACCTCACTCTGTCCCAAATCCATTAAAATAAAATAAAAAAATCTCAGTGATTATACATAAGTTTTGCTGGAAATTCCAGCCAGTTGTGAGTGCAAATGTGTGGTTGTCTGATGTACTATTATGATATCAATCAAATCGTATCATATAAAAGTTCGTACCATGTTTGAATTACGTTTATTTCATTTTCTTGTTATTCGTAAATCAATCAAAACCATCGCACATATGTTCCTTATTAATAGAAAATCTACTTGATTCATATCAAAAAAAAAAAAAAAAACTAAGAGGAAAAATTATTTTCTTTGTTACAACTGAAAGTCCACCATCCAGCCCTTAGAAAAGGTGAGGTGAGAAGGTTGGTGAGGTAACCCAAAATAAATAATATCACATGCATTTGAGTGTGGTCATTATACCAACCATACTAAATCAACAAATTTATAAAATTAAAAAAAAAACATATTTCTTTCTATAATATCGATTATATGAATTTTTCACGTCAAGTTAGGTTGTTTGCCGACTGCTACTTCATCTTCTTCTCATTCCCTCGCTCCAGCCATGTTGGCTGTTGCCACAAATTCATTGTACGAAGACCCCCTCTGCCTCCCTTCAATCATGTTGCTAATGTAAAGTGATGATTTCATCCAAAATTTATATTTTAACCCATAAAATTTTAATACATATTTTTTTGTAGCATAACGTCTTCCCACTCATTATATCACTTGATAAATTTTCTTTTGGTCAAGATTCGACCACGCATACTTATATCAAACCAATCATTCATCCCCATTTTTTTTTAAGATAATCGCTCACCTCCACTTAGTAAACTCAAAAACATTTGGTTCGTGTGAAAATACGTGAAAATAAATTTAAAAAGTTGACAAAAAATTTAAAAAATTGGTAGTTTGAAAAAATTTAAAAAATTTAGTTCCAAAAAAAATTGATAATATTGTCAAAAATTTAATCTAAGGTCAATTTCGTGTTGATTTGTCAAAAATAATTTTTTTTTGGAATAAAATCATCACTTTCCGTTAGTAATATTGACAGAAGGGAGACGGAGATGGTCTCCGTATTATTTGTAAAATATTAAAGAATATCTATGTAATATTATCAAAACTCAGGGGCGTTCGTGTTTTTTACCCTAAATATTATGATGGACAAGAGGACTTTCATGGTTGAGCTAAACCCCAACAATGGTGGTGAGGCATATTCGTCCTTACGCTGTTATCTTTGCTGGAGTGTTGGCCAAAATAGGGTCATAATCACAAGGTGCAAAACTACAAGTGACCCAAAGTTGGTGTCACATTTTTCAATTGAATAGACATTAAAGTTTTAAGGACCCCTTTTTCTTTCTTTTGTTGATTTGAAGTTTGTGATGGAGAGTCCCACTCCATAGATCAATTGGTTTTTGATCTCCACCTAATATGGGCCCTTTGGGACTCCATGTTTTCTTTGGGGATTTGATTACGGTATGGGAAAAAAAAAATTAATTTCTGGGTACCGTATTGATAAATTTTATTGTTTTATTGGATGTTTTTATAATTTTTGTGAGTCATTCTACAGAAAAAAAATTATCATTTTCGTAGATGATTTATCACTTTTATAGGTGTTTTTACCACTTTTCTTCGATATAAAAAAATTGTCACTTTTCTGAGTGATTTATCACTTTTGTATGTATTTTATTTACTGTTGTGATAATCATTTTTCACTTTTTTCAGTACCACAACAATGATAAAAACACTCAAAACAGTAATAAACATACCCACAAAAGTGATAAATATCAATATGATATATAATTTTTTTTCTTGGGTACCATAGACAACTCCTTTCTTTGGATAGGAATAGTTTAACCCGATGAATTTATGTTTGTTCTAATTTTAGGTTTTTGAAAATAAGGATATTCGACACAAAATGACCATTCGAAGAGGTAGACAAATTGACTATAGATTAATTTATTTTAAAAGTTAGAGAGTTTTCGAGTCTTCTATTTGGACTATTCTGAGTTATAGCTTGATAATTATTAAGTACTTCCAAAACAAAAAAAAATTGTATGTACTCGTGAAGATTAGTCGGGTGTTTTAAGAGGCCAGATACCTCCGACACAAAAAAGAAATTTTAAAAAACAAAAGATATTAATCAGATATCCAGTGGCTGTCCAGAGGCTGTGAGGCATGCACATATGAGTATTAATAAATCTTGGTCGGTCCTACAATAGGCTGAAATCAAGCTACTTAGAGTATTTTCAATCCACTGACTATTCTTCAAATTTTAGCTATTTTAGCAAGTTTCACTCCAAAAATCAGTTCCAATCCAACTAGTTATCCTCCTCGCCAAAACTTAGGAGGCCTTCATGCTCGCCAGATATGGAGAAGCCAACTTGCTCGTCACTTCTTGTTGCTGATCAACTCACTCTGCTTTGCTGTCATTGCTGTCGAAACCCAACTCCCCCTCCCCTCTGTTTTGCTGTCGAAACTCACCCCCATCTCTATTGATTTTTGTTATTGATTGGTATTGATTTTTGGTTAAATATGTGATTAAATTGTTATTGATTTTTAGTTAAATAGGTGATTAAATTGCTATTGATTTGTGGTTAAATTTATACAATGTATAGTTGAGTTGCTATGATCAATTGATTTTTAAAATTTGAAGTGGATTGGTGTTAAATAGTTAGTTAAAATAGAAAGTGTAATTGGAGTAAATTTAAAAAAGGGGAATTTAGAAGCCGGTACAATTTTTTAGACTTATTTAGGCAAAAGTATAAGTCAAAAACTTATTTAGGATAAAGTGCATATTTTTTAAAAATGCCACTATTGCCATCAGTAAACAGTATATTGATAGAAATTCTTTTGTATTTTTTCCCCTTTTTTTGGCTACAATCAAGTAATGAGAGATAAAATAAGAACATATTTTTTCTAACAATTTCTCTCTCTCTCTCTCTCTCTCTCTCTCTCTCTCTCTCTTCCTATTTTCTCTTACTTTATTTATATTAATATTACAACAACACAATTATACTAATCAGTTACATCAATCAGTTACAATTATCATATAATACACCAAACAATTATTCATGCATTCTAATAAACTAAACAGTTACACAAAACAATTACACAAAATTATGACATCAACTCAATTTGTCATTCAGTTGTTTACATAAACTAAATAGTTACACCATTTAGTATTGCGGTATCGTTACACCATCATGCCTTAACAATTGCATGAGACTATGATTGTTACACACATTAAAAAATAGTTACACCCATTAAAAAAATAGTTACACTCATTAAAAAACAGTTACACCCATTAAAAAACAGTTATACCCATTAAAAATGATCTTTTTTTCCTACATCCCAACAACAAACAATACATAATATCTAACAAAATATCTTGATCGATTCTCTCTTTTTTGGGGGGAAAATTCAGGGTTTGATCAATCATCATAGTAAAAAACTTTATTCTTTTTGGTCAGATGACGTGGAAGCAAGGTTGGTGGCATGAGACATCATATATATATATATATATACGGTCAGCTTGTTTCCCTTTATACTTTATACACACACACACATATATGTGTGTGTGTGATCAGTTTGTTTGTTTCACTTTATACTTTACACACACACACACACATATACACAATTTATATATATATGTGTGTGTGTGTGTGATCAGTTTGTTTCACTTTATATATATACTAGTCATAACTCGTGCCTGAAGGCACGATAGAACAAAAAATTCGAATCCTAAAAAATCGATATCACTATATTAAATAATAATTTTTCTTTCCTTCATTTATTTGATTAAATCATTCAAAATTTATTTTTATCCATTGTTTTCTTAAAGATATTGACAAAATTTTCTCAAAATATGTAATTCGATAATTTTTTTTAACAGATCTATACTATCGTGTATGGATAATATCTGAAATAAAAATTATGTTAAATTAAAAATTAATCAAATATTAAATAGTTGAGCATGTGATAGAAATGAGTGATGCGATGATTTTGGAGGGGGGCGGAATGTATAGGGGATAAAATTCAACTTTCTATGTGTTTTATTATATAGATTTGTATAGATATAGGGGAAAATTTCATCCAGATCCCCTGTAATTAAGTCTAAATTCAATGACACCTCCTTCCGATTTTGAAATTTCACTGTCACTCCTTGTTAGTGATTATTGAGTTACACCGTTAATGGCGATGGTTGATTTATAGAAATATCCCCCAGTATTTTATAGGGTAAATTTTATTCACACCCTTTATAAATAAACCTAACTTTAACAATGCCCCCTGTAAATAGACTTAATTTTAACAACACCCTCTTTTGATTCTGAAATTTTAACACACTTCATTTTAGTTCTATTATATTAGCATTTATTTTGATCAATTTAATATTCAATTTTATCAAATTAATTTTATTTATTTAATTTAAATTAAAGTAACATTTCATCTCATCAAATCAATACAAAATTGATATTTAATTTTATCAAATTAGCATTTAGTTATATTAATTTAATATTTCATTTCATCAAATTAATATTATTTCTTTAATTTAATATTAAGTTATTATTTATTTTTATCAAATCAATATCAAATTGACATTCAATTTTATTAAATTAAACTATTTAATTTATTAAATAGAATATTAAATTCTATTAATTTAAAATTTAACCTTATCAAATTAATGTCATTTCTTTAATTTAACACCAAATGAACATTCAATTTTATTAAAACAACATTCAAATTTATTCAATTAACATTAAATTCAATCAAATGAATACGAAATGAATATTTAATTTTATCAAATTAAAACTAAATTAATATTTAAATTTATCAAAATTAAGATCAAATTTATTCAATTAATATTAAATTTTATCAAAATAATTTTAAATTTTATATATGAAGTATGATGTGTGAGGAGCGGTCGGGCGACGTTGTGGAGGACATATGATAGCAGATGAATTAGAAATGGATGAGATTTTGACATTGACTTTATTAATTGTAATTTTTATTATAGAAAAATCATTTTTAACTATAAAAATTATTATGATAAAAAAATATAAAAATTATAAAAACTTGATTATGTAACCAAATGAACAACGTTTTAAAATAAAAAATTCATTGGGATAATATAATGATTGAAATTACGTTTGTTGGCTGGCTAGCGCATATATAATGGGGAAAGAATTAATGACATTTTAGTTTATTTACATAATAAAGGGTAATTTTAGTATTTTCACAAAATATTTAGTTAAATCATTATTTTATCTACTGATAGAGAAAAGTTATTGTTATAGGGGTTATCATTGAATTTAGACTCAACTACATGGTGTTTAGATGAAACTTTCCTTAGATATAACATGTAGATATAGTATGTCTTCGATCTTTGTACTATATATATGTACAGTAAATATGTGTGTGTGATATGAACAGTAAAGATGGTTTGCAGCTACATTAGGATAGAATTTTGGGGAGTCATGTGTCTCAGTTTGGAAAGAGAATCATGAAAGATGAGAGTGTGAGAGACAATTAATGTCTCAGTATAGAAAGTGATCCCTTAATATAGGAAATAATAATAAGAGTTGTAATCTGTATTTTATGGAGAGAGAGACAGAGTTGAGAAATGAGATATCGCTTAATTGCTGGATTTAATTGGGTTGGAGAATTAAATATAGGGATGTTAGTTTTGGAAACTAAAAGTTTTGAGCGGCAAAAAAATTTCAAGAGTTAATATGGTACGTCGGATCGAAACGATCTGAGACGTCAATAGCTTGAGACAGTTTGAAAAATCATCGGCCGTTGGATGATGCCCTTTTTGATCTCGAAACAATCTGAGCCGCTCTTTGTCTCTTGAATTCAAAATCGTTCTACTTTATTATATAGATATATATATATTTATTTATTTATTTCCTCAAATAATTGTCAATGATGGTTGCATAAATTAAGGAAGGGTGTCTAAGTAAAAAAGATTTTAATTCATTTGAATTTTGTACCTAAACACAAAGAATTTTATAAAAATTGTACTTAATAGAAAAAACAACTTATCCATACACTTTTGCCTAAATAAGTCTAAAAGATTGTACCCACACCTAAAAAACCCTTTAAAAAAATGGTTAGTCACAATAAAAAATACAATATTTAAATATAGCTATTTTGCTGAACTAAGTTGGAGATACTTTTATATAGTCATAGCCGACTATGGTACCAAAATAAAAATTACAGTTAGTTTTGGTTTACAATTAAAAAACAAAAAAAAATTATAAAAATTATTTTTTATTGAACAAAAAATGAAGATATATATAATACCAAAAAATTACTTTTTACGCATCATATTTTGTCCTCATAGCTTAATAATACCATTTGTTAAAAGTACTTTTGAAGACTTCCTTTATTTTACCCTTTTTTTTTTCAACGGTTAAGAGTATTCAGATCAGTTTACGTGTACCTTAATTAATCTCCTATTCGGTCTGACCAAAATTAGGTCATTCACGTCGGGATTAGGATATTAATGAAAGATAAATCCCTTATGGTCTGTCCCTAATGGATTGTCAAAATTCGAACTCAAAACGTCTGAATTTTCAGCTTATTCTTATTACTACTTGACCTAGATTAATTTTTACCTTATTGTTTAAGTAAAAGTCAATGTATAAAGTATTCTTTTTTGCATAAAATTGTATGAGTCCAAATACAAAGGACTTACCAATCGTTCTTATTTTAAGTTGCCGTTGGCTCTAGGCTTTTCCATTCAGAGCCTTGAGATTGCTGAATGACAACATGAATCAAACACCCCCCAACCCAACCCAACCCCACCGCTCCCCAAACTCACAAACATCACACCCCCACCCTAGTATTTGCAATATAATGTTGACCATTGCTACTTTTTTTTGGTAAATTAGGCTAGTCCATTGATAAGAAAAAAAAAAAAAAGAGAAAAAGAAAAACAGTAAGGCACTATTTGATAATTTTTTTGAGTATGTTTTTTCTTCTGCTTCTGTATTGTTTAGTTAATATTTATTTTGTACTTCTACACTTTTGATTTGTGCGTATGCGGTTTTATTTTTTTTCTTTTAAGTTTAATCACATATGTAGTAGGAAGTCGAATTCTAAACTTATAAAAATATAATAACAGTCAATATTGATCAAATTTTCATCTATTTCGATCCAATGGTACAAAATTTATCCTAAATTTATTTTTTCCGCTCAAAAATATTATCTTCTCTTTACCGCCTCCAATGTCAGACAACTCCATTAATTTACATCTATCTATCTCTTATTTTCCCTATGTTACTTTAATTTTAAATTACGTAATTAAAAAAATAAAATAAGAATAAATTGGCATTTAAAATAGGGCGAATTATATTTTATATCCTGAAAGATTTCAAGATTTTCACTTTATATCTTCAAATTTCTCATATCCGTTAGTTTTTTCATCTGTATCAATGGGTTAGTTTTTGACCAAAAAAATAATAAAAGCTAACAGAAGGGTCACATTACAACACTTTTGATATATTGAGGGTGCAATATAAAAAAATTAATCTTTAAGGATACATAGTGAGAATCTTAAAATTTTTCAAGGTATAAAGTGCTAAAAGCCCTTTAAAATATAAATATTGTATGATAAAATAAAATATGCTTTTCTTTTTTGACAATTTTTTTACGTAAGTAAAAAACACTTAAAAAGTAGTATCACATAAAACAAAATTCTTTTATACAAATATTTTTTGAAGTTTTTTTAGAGAGAATTATAATAATTATAATATAAATTCGAGATATTCATAATCAAATCAAACCACATATTTTGAGTTAATCGAAACTCGATCTTGCAATTTTTAAAGTATACCAAGACAAAGAGGTTGCCACCCAATAGTTGTATGGAGCTTCAGCATTACTGCAACCATGCAGTGACAGATTCATTTACATTTTGTCTTTATATATGTCTTAAGGTTTTCTTTAATGTTCAAGTTGACTAGAGACAGACAGGGGAGGATGCACCAACATGGGAAATAGCAGCCTTCGTTGAAGATAGCATAGCAATCACAAGCTCTCTTTCTCTAATTCTCCCGTTTCAGCCTCGGACCGTAAATCATGGTTGAAAATATCGATTGATATCGATACAAGTCGGTTGAGTTGTATTCGATTCAACACATGCTGAAACGATACTATTAAACGATACGGATAAACTCCGAGTTTTGCACGACTTGGCCGATTCATCCGAATTATAGTCAATTTCAAGTTGCTGAGTTGTTGTCATCAAATCGGTTGATACAGTTGCGCGACATCGCAATAAGACCTGAATCTCTCGTATTATCCGATATCACGATGTGACGTTACAACCGATATGTCAAAAAACTCTTTAAATCGATGATTGACACCGCAATCTTGAATCATGCTGTAAATAGAGTAGCTTAATTAAGCCTCATTGGGGTTTGAGAGAGAGAGAGAGAGATTATACAGTAAATGTGATTTTAAATTATAATTGAATTGAATTAATTATAATCAATAATCATAATTTTTAATCTAATATAAAAATCATGTTAGTGTTATACGATGATTTTTTTTGTCAAATATTATTATTAAAAAGAGTAAAATGATGACATTCAAACTTACAACCTTAACGTCTAATAAAGAGAGAGAGGGTGATCATTAGCCTCGAACATGGTGATACGATGAGTTGACAATAATATTGTCTTTTTCTGTGTGGGATTCTCTCTCCATGACTCTGTGTTTTCTGTCTGTGTTTGGGTGTCACTGAGTGTGAACTATGGAGTGGCTGTTCACCGTCGCCATTCAACATTTTTAAGATAGCCTTCCTTTTTTTAATGATAGTAGTGGGGGTGGGGTGACCAAATTTAATGATGAACAAATATTATTGTTGGGCCCACAAACTTCTTCTCTTAGGATCTGCTGCGTTTTAAAAAGTTATAAGCTACCAAAATTTTCTATGTTTTGGTTGACCAAGACCAATCATTTAATTTATGAGTCAATTAAGGATAATTTGTATATGAGTATACTGTATAATGTGAATAATTTTAAGAAAAATATTGTTGGTTGATGAATGAGTCTATTTAAGATCGTCGGATGAACTTATTGAAGTATGATCTGTTTTATATTATAGATACTTGGCATAACGGTTACACCATATCATTATGTTGATAACATGATATGATGTAATTATTCAATAATGAGACAACACGTGGATAAATAGATTCACATGAGATAGTTGTTACGTGGCATGGATGACTCATGTGGGATCCATTTGTTTACATATTTCATTATTAAATAATTACATCATATTAATATGATAGCGAACTGTAATTATTACACCAAATATTTTTTCCCAATTTAAGAGAGGAGAAATATTACGAATCCTAAATTTAAGATCCCAAGTGAATTTCAAATAATATGAACCCCCGGATGGGTGGGTTCATTGAACAGTTTAGGAGTCCCACTAATCCAAAAAAAAAAAAAATTAGTTCAATGTTCAAGGGTGTTGATGTCAGTTTATATTAACAAATCTTCACCCTAGTATGGTCAAAGACAAGTCATCCACGTTGGGATTAGAGTATTCATAAGGGATAAATCTCTCATGTGTAGTTGTCAAGATTTGAACTCATGATGTCTGGATTTATAGTTCGTCTCTATTACCACTTGAGCTACTTTTTGAAGTTACTAATCCAATAATTGAGATCCCTATCATTGCTCTTAAAAGTGCTACCTTGTTCTTTTTATGTGGACTTTGACATCAAAAAAAAAATAGTAACTTGGAACATTGAACAAAATTAGGGATCAAACCAGTAACACACCGAGCATTTTTAAGCATTATAGACAGTTGATGATGTATAAGAGAGAAAATAGTAGCATGCTTATAAAAAAAATAAAAATAGTAACAACATGAAACATTGAACAAAATTTGGAGTCAAACCAATAACACATTGAAACAATTTTTTAAGAAACTTGGATAGTTGATGATGCATTCAAACAAAAAAAACAGTAATATTAAAAAAAATACATCATAATTGCTGAGTTATAAAAGGAGAAAACAATTGTGATAGCTATGCTTACAAAAAAAAAATAGTAATATGAAACATTGAATTTATTAACATTTTGAAAAATAAAATAAAAAATAGTAACATTCGAAATAAAAAACAGTAATATTTAATAATAACATTTAATATTAATATTTTAAAAAATAAAATAGAAAATAATGACATTGGCACTTGCTAAACTCCTACTCCTCGTACTCCCATATGAAATATGAGAATATGGGTGAGAGTATTAAAAGAATCATCGTGCGAGGAATGGAGATAGATAACAGTTGAACTAGCATGGCGTGGAAACAAGACTGTTATGCATTTGCTCCCCAATCCTTTGAAAAGGATGCACCAACTCTAATATATAAATCCTACTGGTGGAATTAATTATAAGGGTGGGGAGTAGATGAAAAACTTAGCATGAAATCAACAATTTGTGTATTGTAGTGGCGACAAATTATGCCAAGGGATGTGAAAGAAATTAGTACATAAACAACAAAGAAAGCATTGGAGTTTCAGATAATATAAGGGATGTGATTGAAATTAGAACAATCTACAGGGGTGTGGGTGAAGTTTTCCCAAAACATAAACCCTCATTTTAAACCCATTGATGTAATTGTGTAACCAATTATCGCCGGCGAACCAGTCCGACGATTGCAGAAATCACAGTTACCCACGAACCAAACCCACAAAACTTAATGCCCAGGTGTTATTGCAAAAGAACTTACTGGTGGACTTGGAGAAATTAGTTGAGGTTCTGTGTTGCTGAACTTGGACACCATCTGGGTGGATGACGGCCTTGGTTGAAGACGATGGAATTGCAGAATTGGTGAATGTTCGACTGGTATTGGAATTAGAATCATTGCGATGAGGTTTAATACAGTGTGATCTTTTCGAATAAGTTTTCAGAAAGAGAAAGAAATTAACGCCTGTGGCCTCAAGACGAATCTCCTCAATGATGGCCTTGGTTGAGCGACCTCTAAGTATGGCTACAGCCTATGACACACAAATTACACCAAGGAAACAAGGAAAATTTGGTGCAGATGAAGCGTCTCTGCAACAGTGGAGAAGATGGATAACGAGGATCTAGATCTATTGACAAGAAGAAGAAGATGCATAATAACTACTATAGAATTTGAATTTTAAATTTTATGGACAAAAACAGATTTTTTGAATCAAGGAATAAATGTTTTTCGGTTAGGAAATTAATTTAACGTTGAACACTATTTTTACAGTCATTAGGAATGATATTTTGTACTTATTACAAATTTGTTGTCTTAATTACTTACTAAAAAGATAATAATAAAATTTAACATTAAATATATTTAAATGATAAATTTAACTCATTATAAATTCTTAAACTTACCCCCAATTATTACATTTAATATTTTTCAAAATTTATGTCCAAACAAAGGATAAGTCAAGGCTCGCCAAAATGGCATAAGGGGCATGGGGTCATTAGGTTTGAGGACAACTAAATAGCTCAAAAAAAAAAAGTTTAAAACTTCTAAAAATAGGTGAATTAATACTGATCCAATATACACAATATGACCCTGTTTTGTATGTTTTTTGAGAGAGAGTTTGAATTGGCTTGTCTATATCATTCCAAACCCAAAGATGAGATTCAAAGATGGAATTCAACATTTAATGTTGTCCATACCCATGTTTGGTATGCGCATGGATATATGACTATTATAATAATATATTTGTATTTAAATGATTATTTTACCTTTTAACCAATTTAATATGGGGTATATATGATATATGAGAGTATAAATGTCAGGCCTAAACCGAGCTGAGTTTCAAACCCTGAATTATATGTGTATTTGCCAAATATGGGTTTGAGGGAGTTTATTCTCCAACCCATGTTCCAAAACCCCGCTAAACCCACATACCAAACAGGCCCTACAAGTCGTACAACCGATGAATTTTCTACTCAACCCACCATAGGGCACTAAAATCTAGACAAAAGGCTCGATCTGGCCCGTTATCAATACTTATGATAAAGGAATCCACGACTAATTTTACTCCAATCCATTTTATCCCTAACCTAAGTAAGTCATGCGTTTGGTTGGTTGTAATGAAACATAAGAATGTAATGATCATTTCTATGTTTTGTATGTAATAATGAAAATTTATTCCCATTATAATGAAATGTTTAATTCCACAAGTGTAAGATTTATTATTCTTAAATATTTTATGGTATTTCTCATTTTCAACTATCATTATTTATCGCTACCACCGTTACTACAACCACCATCACCCACCTCTATTAGGCTCAGGTCAGGGTTTGGTGTCGTGGTTGAATTCTTAATTCTATCAAGTACTTAATCCTAGTTACTATCAAATATTGAAATGATAATATACATAAATTTCTAAGTTGATTTCATTCTATTCTCATGGCAAAATATTGTCGTGTATCAAACGAAGCGATGATGAGTTGAAGTATGATAATAAAGACTAGATGTAATTTTTTAGAAAAAGGATAATATGGACAATTCACAGGCAGCATATATCCGCAATTAATGGGCCAAAATAAAAAGAATATCCAGAAGGGTACTGTGGGAATGTAATTAATTACTACGCAATGTCCTTTTTATGGAGCGTATCTAGACATCTTCAACTCTCCCTTTGACCGTCCCTCTCTCTCTCTCTCTCTCTCTCTCATCTGTCTCTGGCTTTTTCGCCGCTGTTGCAGGGCGAGCTTTCTCTTTCTCCCCTCACTTTTCATCTGCCACTGCCAACGCCTTCATATATTTTATAGAGACAGAGAGAGACCCTTCAGAAATCTCATAGTCTTGCAGTACCTTTTATCTCCTCCTTCTTCGTCTTCCAAATCTCGATAACTTTCGCATAATTAAAACCCCACTCACGCACACTGTTCTCTTTATAGTCTCTCTTCAATCCAACGACCGTGATTCCTTGTCCTCTAATCGTACGGCCAGGTCTTGCTGTGTCAACCTTTCTTCTACGTATGTTACCCTGTACGAAGCACTTGTAGTTTTTTTTTTTGCCAACTTTCTTCTAATCATTTCAATATAATATCCTACAAAGCTGTTATATAAAGTGTATATATATGTATGTATGTATGTATGTATATGTATATGTATAAGCATACATACATGCATATCTATCTATCTTGCTATTTTTGGGTTTGTCTAGAAGAAGTCGCGATTTCCATTTGAAATCTGTTATTCGCATGAACTGTACGTTATTTGGTGTATTTTGAATTCTGGGTATTCTTATATTTGTAAATTAAGCAGCATTTAATGGTAGAGGCGTTACGTTTTGTGCTTGTGTGATAGTTTAGGGTGTTTCTTATGTGGTTTAGTTGTTGTTTGGTTGATTGGTGATCACATGCAGTGGATAGCTTTCGGATATCATGAAGGGTTTATTTGAATTTAGTGGCGTATGCGAGATTTAATCCCGTTGTCATTTTTGTGAATGTTTTTGTTATCTTCAATTACTTATATTTTATTGATATGTGCATACTTAATTTTTATTTAGCTCTACCGTGTTTAATTTTTTTGGTAATGTTTGTGGTCAAAGGGTAATAGGTTGTCTTTGTGTGAGTATATTGAATTATCGTGATATCATATTCTTTTAATTTTGACTTGCATGATATTTTTTTGAATTTGGGATGTCAAAGTAGATTTCTCTTAAAAAGTTTGATGGGTTTCTAGTTCTTTGTCCAATCGATGTTATATATTCAAAATTACTCTGGAAAAGGTTGGCTCTGAGGTTTTATTTGCCTTGAAGTTTTGTGAAGTCATTGGATAAAGCTATGCATAGTTGAGGAAAATTTTGATTTGAGAACTTAGTTTTTTGGGTATTGATTTTGCTTTCAATCTGTGTTGGGAGATGCTGCTTTTCCCCTTTCAATGACCTTGTTTTGAATTCTAAGACAAGGAGAGCACTAGGTACCAAAGTGTTACCGTACCAAAATTTGTTGTGGACCATTGATCTTGTATTTATTTATTTGTGACCATTAATCTTGAAAATACTAAAGGGAATAAATAATAAAAAAATTTACGAGGCACATTCTGGTTAGTAGAAAAATAGGAGGTTGGACCCCTAAGCCAATGACAGTAAAGCTGTGCAAGATATGTGAGTTACAATGAATTGAAGTGGGATTTATATGTTTCTTTTGCTACATCATAAGCACACTTTTTTAATATCTGGAGTGGCTGTGGATTTTCATGGAGATTATATGAACCTCTTTTCCATTTGCTTTGAGAATTGTTTAATGGCCGGGTTACAGGTTGCGGGTTTTAGTTATAAGAGAACTGTTCCTGCTAGTTTCTGCAATCTTCAAACTTGTATAATTCAGAAATCGCATGTCTGTTCATAGGGATAAGGGAGACAGTATTTTCCCTTCAATGTGACATTGTTTGACTCACTTTTTGAACTGTGGTTGGTTGGCTATATACCAATAGATCAAGATGTTAATCTGTATGCATTTAAGTTATCTAGGCAATCTCACACTTACGTAGGGAATAATGGTTTCTGGTACTCTGCCTCTTCATCTCAACGTTTTGTCTGTGTCTGTCATGTCATGTTAATGAGGCCATTGTTGACCACATATATTTTATCTTGGTTCTTAATGGTATTGTTCTTTCATTATTGTTTGGTATGGAATATGTCGTACACTCAACTTATGTATAGTTTGAATTGTAAATATATGATTGTTTGCATCTTTTCCTTAGAACTGCTTGTTTGAAATTTTCCCCTAATTCCGCAATTTTTTTGTCTCATATTATATCTCTTAATTTGCAGTGAGCGAGTTAAATCTTTTCAAAACTAGGTTTATGGAGTCTAATGGTCATAGGAGATCTAGGAGGAAGGATTCTGGTGCTCGGGAAAATGGTGATGTGAGCACATCTACTGTTGATGATGGATTGGATCCATGGACTGCATGGGCATACAGACCTCATACCATTACAATGTTATTTATTGGTGCATGCTTTCTTATGTAAGTTTCTTGTTCTCTAAGCAAATTTGTTCTAGTGACAAATTAGATGTTTTGATCACTTGTGCAATTTTTTAGATGGGTTTATTTCTCGGTTCATAAAATTGTGAACCATTAGAATATTCTATTTTCCTTTCTTTTAAATTCTACTGGTTTTTGTAAATTTCAAGTGGTATACCATGCATTGTTAACTTTGTTGTCAGTATTACCTTACAGAAAAAAATAGAAAAAGAAAAATCTGTTTGAGTATGAGTTTAGGAATGTATTCAAATTGCCATATTATAAACTCCCCATGTATTGTACTTGGTTATATGTATACACTAGTCCAAGATACTGTGTGCATACTCTTAACATCTGGTAAGGTAGGGCCGTCAACAACCACTATTGTCTTATGCCTATTTAAGACACCTGCGGCCGGTTTTCCATTCAGCCTTTAGAAGCCCTATATTTAGATAATGCAACTGATTATAAACTTTGTGGTCTTATTTATGTGTTAAATTTGTGTAATTGCAAATGAGTAAGTTGTGTATTCTACATTCACTTTATTTGTTCATTTTTTTTTTGATATTAAAGAAAAGAACAAATATAAAAGCTATGACAAAGGTGGAAAAGAAGTCCAAACCAAAGACAAAAACAAGCAAAAAAACCTAACCAGAAAACATCAAAACCAAAAATCCAAAAACAACTAACTATCAACACGAAACTGTCCAGCTCGATATAATACAAAAAAGAGGGACATCCTTAAACTCTTTCATCATGGACGTCCCAAAAGAAGCTAAAAAATAAATCTGCTCCCAAAAAATTTCAATCTCCTCGCTCTTATCCTAAAAAATTCTTCTATTCATATGGCTGCTGTTCCGAGTTACCGTAAAGATACACTCTTAGCAGTGATGGTGTCATGTGAATTGGAAGGGGCCTGCAAATTCCAAACTTGCTTCACTATTTGTGTATACATAAGCTCCGTGTTCAGCTAGAATATTTTCTGTGGTAACTTATATTGTTGTTTGGTCCCCTATTATCTTCAGTATGAATGTTTATTCATTAATCATGTTTTTCCAAATTTATGTACTTTGCCTTCTCAATACCTGCACCAGATGGTGCCACGATACATCCGTCTTGCAATGTATAACTATGTTGACTCATATTACCTCTATGATGCCATCATGGCTTCTATTTGCTTTTGCTGTTGTGTTGTTGTTACCTGTGCAATAATGGCAAGCCCCATTTTTAGCGAATGTTGTGATAAACCTATATGTTCATCATGGGGATGGTGTGATTTCCACTAGAAACCAAAATTTGTTACATGAACTTATCATGACATTGCAATTGTAGCACTAATATCATTTCATTCATCTGACATGTTGCATCGCAGTTTTTTGAAAGACTGTTGTATTCATTTTCTTTGATTTTGATTAACTGAGAACAGATGGGCTAGTGGAGCTCTTGATCCTGAAAGCAGTTCAACTGGTGATCTTGTTACATCTGTCAAAAGGTGTGTGCTTTGTTTGTCTATGTGGTGGTGTGTTTTTTGTGATCACCCCGAGAATATAAATTTATATTCTCCTAAGAAATTTAAATTGCCTTCTGTGTATTGTGTTTGGTAGAGGCATATGGGCAATGATCGCTGTGTTTCTTGCTTACTGCTTGCTACAAGCTCCTTCGACGTAAGTTACCATTTTACAGATATGGTTTGTTATAACTTGGTTCATATTTCACATTGCATTAAATTTTTGGATTTTAAATGATATCCTAAGCTTTATGCTATTATGTTAAGCTTAGAAGTGTGTTCTCCATTCTATTATCATCATGAGTGAAAGAAATTGGAAAAAAAGCTTTGTTGAGTTGTAGAGTATATTGGGTTGAAGAAATTGATGGTAGAAGCATTGCGTTCTTTATGAGAATTCTAGTAATCACCAATAAATAGAGAGTCTCCCATCAATTGTTAATCCTTCCAGGATTCTGCTTTTGCTTGTAAAGTAAGAATTCTGATGTTGGTGATATCTTTTTTGACCAGAGAAAAATTAGGAATCAAAAGCTAAAGAAGAACAGAGTCACCATCAGCAAAAAAAAAAAAAAAAGGTTCCCCTAAAGCACTTGGTGGCATAATAACCCCACCTAAAAGGAGTGCTCCTTTTTTGGAAGAGGCAGCCACCAAATGTTCTGCAGCGTTTCCTGTTCCAGGGTTATATGAAAATCCGATATTGCAAATAGAAGCACATAATCTGATAATCTGCTATTACTGCTTCAGTTCCCTGAGAAAATTCTTGCTGTGGCATTTAATTGGATTACCTCTGGACTGACTGTCAACTGGATCCTGCAAGCCCGGCCTCCCAACATCTCAACATTTGTGTTACGAATTATCACTTCAATGGCTGCTTGATTCGACTTACTTGATCTTGGTTTGGTGGATTCCACTATGATAGCCTTTCAGATTGACTAGGTGTTACAGTATTAGGTGCCTGGTGTCATTTCAAGTGGGGTGCTATACTCCTCTCAAGCAAACTTGACTTTGCCCAAAGTGCAAAGGGGATATAACCTGATATGGGAAATTATAGTTTCATTCCTAGATTTCCAAGTCTTCAACTCAAATAAGGCTACTCTACAGTATCTATTGAGTATTTTTGGAGCTGCCTGGGAGGGTAAGGAAGCTCATAGGTCAATTGCTGCAAAAAAACAATAGCCTGTGCATCCACCCTATATCTCAAATCTAATGCAAGCCATAACCTGTGTGTCCATCAAATCTCAGAAACATGCCTCAGAGTGTCATTCTCCTTGCAACATAGTTGACGAAGTGGATGTCAGAACGTTTATGATAGTAGAGATTTGTCCTATCAAAAACACAATAGTAGAGATTCTCCTTAGTTGCCTCCTGCTGCTTTTGCCTCTCTCTGTGAGTGCAGTGTGGTACCTAGACTTGACGTTGTTAGTGCCTTTTGTGTTGAAATTCCAAATTCTTGTAGCTGCTCTGTCACCAATGGTGTAATATGATGAACCATCCATTTCCCAGTCATGTGAGTGATCACATCACTTGCCCTTTGTATTACACAGTTATCTCATATCTGTTTCACTGGGGGATAGTGCAACACTTGGTACATTTCTTCCTTCCATCAAATTAGACCTAGTCTAGGAGGATCTTGAACCTTTCGTAGCGTCTATGAAGTATTGATTTGGGTTGATTGGTGGGTGAGATTGTTGGTTTTGTATAGCACTTGTGAAGGCTTTCAAAAAGGTGTCATGGTCATAGGAAGGTTTGTAGGATTTTTGTGAAAGCATATCGTAGTTTTGCAGGGTAAATGGCAAGGTTTGTGATATGGCTGAGTGATTGGTCGAGTTGGACTAGGATAGGGGGCAGACAGGTGGTATATTGTTTGGATAAAATTGGTGTTTTGAGGGTGGATGAGTCGGAGAGGGGTTTGCTGGTAAGTGCTTGAACTGTATTTGGCTGTAGAAGAAATACGGTTAGTTATGATGTACTAGTTATTATTTGGTTATGTTGGTGATGGAGTAATTGCTTGTTGGTCTTGAAGATTGCTGATATCTGTAGTAGTTGAAGTGAATGATATTTCAAAGAGATGGTAAAATTACTGGACAAGGATAATAAAAAAAAAGAAGAGGGAAGCTGAGACCTAGCTTGGGGGAAACTTTAGAGAGAGAAATACATTTTCATTCTAAAGAGAGGGAGAGAGAAGAAAATTCTCCGTGCTCAATCTAAAAATATGGAAAATTAGTGTATGAACTATGAGGGGCTGTCCAGAGCATCTATCCTAATGCTACGCACAGCTATAGTAGTAGGTAAGTCCTACCTTCCTGATGGTGCGAGAGGACAATTTCTGGAAACAGTGGCTGTCATAAGTCAGTTTGCTTCTGGACTCCTGGAAATTACTTCTACTTTCATTCCTTTTATCTTGAGAAGAGTAAAGGGCAATCTCCATGATAATCTATCCATATACATTACTAAACTTTCCGTTGCAGCTCTGAACAGGATTTTAGTTGGTAGAAATTTACTTATTTTTTCTTAATTTTTGTTGCGCCTTAGATCCAGACCAACCTCATGACAACCTCCTGCTGGCAAGCATTTCCCTATAAAAGAGTCAAAGCCGATGGAACAATTAGGCTTGACCTAATCGATTCTATAATGGTTGCATTAGTTGCAACCAGAGCATATTTGTGAAGGAATGGTTCATAAACAAAGATTTTCTAGTAGTATAATTGGATGATATTGTTATCAACCTGCTTTAACACTTGTAAGCACACCTGGTCTCACAGGATACTTATTAGGCCGCATCCTGCAATTTGGCGCCTAGTGCATGGAATGGCTGTTATTTATCTTGTCGCTCTGACATTCTTGCTTTTCCAGGTCAGTTCTTTTGTTCAGCTGGCATTGCTTTTGTGATCTTTGCTCATTTAAAACTCCAATCATGAAATCATTTACAGATGATTATTTCTTTTCTTCCATATAGGATAGATGGGCATGTGTATTCAGATGATTGTTAAGTTGTAATAAATGGATCTTCAATTAATTTCTGTAGGGTTTTTAGTATCTCACCTGCATTTGTTTGGGCAGTGAACTATGTCAATAATTACAAAGTATTTGTGCTGTATATTAAGTTGCTAACAAATTTACATTTCTGTTTTCTTTCTTGGTATCTTATTTGTTCTTTCTTTAATCCTTTTCTTTGAGATTCTTTGCGAATTTTTAGCATCATCATTTAGACTCCGATGAATTGCTATTAATATTATATTTTTTCCTTTTTTACTGTTTCAGAAGCGTGATGATGCTCGACTGTTCATGAAATATCTTCATCGTGATCTTGGTGTTGGTAACGAATCTGGGGTTTGCTACACTGTCTGTTTCTTTTAGTGATTGACATTGATTAGTCCAGTTTGGTGTTGGCATATTTAATTTTTGTGAAGCTGCTCATCCTCATTTGTCTAGGTGAATTAGGTCATGGAGTGCATATTTGAGATCATAATTTGATTATTATTACATTTTTAATGTTTAATACAGAACTTCCAGAAAGATCTTATGGTGCTGATTGCCGAATTTATGTGCCTGAAAATCCCACATGCAGGTTTAAGAATGTTTATGTATGATTTCTTCTTTCACGATCCTTCTACCTTATAATTTTTGTTTTGTCTGCACCTTTTTTTTTTTTTCTGGTGTAGCAAATGCTTTGTCAGGTTTTCACAGGCCTCTGATTAGTTTCATTTCTTACTAGGAAACACTTTTTGATGAATTTGTTCTGGCTCATATCTTTGGTTGGTGGGGAAAGGCCATAATGATTCGTAATCAGCCACTTTTGTGGGTACTGTCAATTGGGTTTGAGTTAATGGAGGTCAGTATCTTGACCAACTTTATATGTATACTTCATGGTTCGGATTTTTATGTGACATAGATATTCATCTTATTTTGTCCTTTCAAGCATGTTCTCAAGTCGGCTATTTGTGGTTTTGTGTGCGATTGATTCTTATATTGGCCTTTTCAGCTTACCTTCAGGCACATGTTACCTAACTTTAATGAGTGCTGGTGGGACAGCATTATTCTTGATATATTGATCTGCAATTGGTTTGGTGAGAACCCTGAAGCCACTATCTTGTTTTGTCCCTATTTGACTGTGGTATATTAGCATGCTCAATGTATTATGTTGCTTCATAATGTCAGAGTTTCATCTTAAATTACTTTTGCCATTTTTATCAATTTTTTTCCTTAATATTGAGTGGAATTTCTCCTGGCAATAACACAGTTGTAACCTGTTTGAAGAATGACATAAGTATATCCTGGATAAGAGGAAGAAAAATTGTAAATTATATAAGCTATATGCCAATATGCTCATCCAAATGATGTTAATCTTTATTTTCACTTCCTGACTGTAGGCAGTATGTTTTGTATCCAGATCTGTGAGGTAGTGAATTTTTTTGGAAATCTTTTCATATTCCTGTAGTGCTAGTAGGCTTTCTTATGAATAGATCTAGTTACTTGAGATAAATCTGCTTTTGGACATTTCGTATGAAACTATATTTTACTCTAGAAATAATGATATCAAATAAGATGTTATTTGGCACTTTTACCATGTTCGAACCCTATATAAAGTGAGGTTTGAGAAGTTTGTTTGTTTTTTCTAGGAAAATAAATTTTCTTGAAGTTGGTGCAGGTGTTTCCCAAAATCTGGTTAAGACTTGTTCCAAATGCTAATTCTATGTTGACATATGTATCTCTGGGGATGTGGGTGTCTACGTTTTGAAAAATTTTGCAAACAGGAAAACTTGGTAAAATATCTTTTGCTGTGGGAATATATGCTATCTTCGGATTTACAATTTCTCCAGAGGAATCAGGATTTTTTTCGTCCAATTTAGCATGTTTTCTGAAATTTGAGGGCTATTATTGGCAAAATTGGAGATACCACACTGCCTTCAATTTTCAAACTATTTTAATGATTTTGCCTTTTTTTTTTGCTTCCTGTTGTTCTAAAACTACCTAGTGTTTTTGAGCTTTTGAACATAAAGGGCATCTTGATGTATTTATTAAAAATTGATTAGAATAAAGAGCTCGGCAACAATGACAACAATGAATCCGTTTTAAATGTATAATTTGATGTGAATCGTTGGCAGCCTTTCATTTCTGCTTTGTTCTATTTGCTTATTTCACCAGGGGCCTCTCCTATGCTGAAATACATCAGTATGGCAGTACCTTACAGTTTTTAAATCACGAATCTTGCATTTACCTTTTTTTGTTGGCTCAATGAATCTCTAGAAATAATAGAAACTCTGTAATTTTGACGTCTGGTGATAAAATGTAATAGGGAAATTTGCAATTTTAATTTTGCCGAATTTGACTTCTTACAAAGTACATTGTGTTACGTACTGTGGGGTAGTTTATCTTTCAGCTATTTTCCTGTTTACTTCGGTAATAATGGGTACTTGGATTATTCAGAAGTTCTGTTTGGTTCACTCTGCAGGTATATGGGCTGGAATGCATACTGTCCGGTACTTTGATGGTAGGACATACCAGTGGGTCGGTATAAGCCGTCAGCCGAATATTATAGGCAAAGTATGTTTAATGACAGTTTGTTTCATTTTTGTTTTGTACTGAGATAGTGTAGTGCTAGCCACATGGGTAGGTATCACATGCAATTTTATAAAGGAGATGCTCATGTCAAATATCGAAATTTTTGCATGTATGCTGGTGTATATATGCCTGCGTTGTGTGCGCGAGTGTTTTTTTTTTTTTGGGGGGGGGGGACCTAATCCTTGCATGGTTTTGCTCAAACTTATGAACTTCTGCACTTGACTCCTTCAAATTATTCTAAGGTATTTTCTTGTTCCCTTGCAATTCTGCATGAATGATCATGTAGTTGTGTTTTTCGTAGTCTGCTAATCAGCTCCTGACTAAGTTTTCATACTTGGAATGAACTACAGATGAACAGTACTGGGTTTTTAGACCAATGACTTGAACATTGTCCGTCTTCTTTTCTCTTCTCTTTGCAGTGGGTAATTCTTAACAATGTTGGTAGTCTTCTTCTTTCTTTTTTCTTAGCAGTGGGTAGTTTTTAATGATATAATAGTCTAATAGATGGAAAAGGAACAGGGAAGCAAAGCTTACTTTATGGGATTTTTGGATCATCTTAATGCTTGTGAAGTATTTTCTTGCTATCCTTTTTTGTTGATCACTGATTCGGTTTTTAATTTATCTAGCGTTGTTCAGTCGCTAGAGTTGCAAGTGGCTCCTGGTTATTGAATTTTGTGAGCGAAGTTTTCCTTGGTTAGAGCATTCTGAATATTTTCATTTTTCTCAGGCCAAGCTCTTATTCTAATTATCTCTTTTCATGAAACATTGCACTATCTTGCTTCCTCTGTTTGTGCTGTTTTGGTTTGTTCACAGAGGTTTGTCTCTGGATCTTGTCTCACATTGCATGGGAGGCAATTTATAGCTTGAAGGTGCCTGCGGATGAAGGCATTAGACCTTAATTTTATATCTTACTGGTTTTTTAAGATGCACAAACTTCATTTGCAATTGTACATGAAAAAACAGGGATTGACTAATAATTCAAATTTTTGCTATCCCTCATTGGAACCTTGACCATTTTAGGATTATACTTTCAGTGGAAGATATGATTGATGTTTTTGCGTTTTGCATATTTTTGGATTTGGAACCTGTGCTTATTTCTTTAAATTGAAGTTAGTCTGACCTAAAATAATTGATGTTTTATTAGATTCAACTTGACAGAGTGCTGATAGTAATTTTTACGATACAACAGTAAAGAGTTACAGCTTTCTAATAACTTTGCAGGTCAAACGAACACTGGGTCAGTTTACACCGGCACAGTGGGACAAAGATGAGTGGCACCCCCTTCTTGGTCCATGGCGTTTCATTCAAGTTCTCTATCTTTGCATTGCATTCTTGACTGTGGAGCTGAACACATTCTTTCTTAAGTTTTGTCTTTGGATTCCTCCTCGAAACCCCCTGGTTGTGTATAGGTTGGTTTTATGGTGGCTAATTGCAATACCAACCATTCGCGAGTACAATTCTTACCTACAGGACAGGTACTCTCTCTCTCTCTCTCTCTCTCTCTCTCTCTCTCTCTCTCTCTCTCATCACAAACACACGCACGAGCATGCATGCGTGTGAAAATAAGATAAGGTTCTTTAGAATTTTAGAAGCATGACCTGTGATTAGCTTCTCTTTTTCTTACATGTTATTTATTACTGCAATGACTTTCAGAAAGCCGGTGAAAAAAGTGGGAGCGTTTTGTTGGCTATCCCTCGCCATTTGCATTATCGAGCTCTTGCTTTGTATCAAGTTTGGACATGGTGTGTTTTCTGTCTTATCATACATCTAAGAACATCCTAAAAGTTCTTGTGATATTTATCTAATTGGCTGTGGCACTGCCAATTAGATTTGACAATCTTAAAACTGCTACGTACATAAATGACCATGGCTATTGTCTCTTTCCAGGGTTATTCCCCAATCCGATGCCTACGTGGTTGGTAATTTTCTGGACATCAGTCGGGATTGGCCTTGTGATTGTCTTGGCTGTGTGGTCATGGCAATTGCATCGAACTTTGGGCAAAAAGCAGCAGTGATTTTATCTTTGTGGTTTCATCATTCTGTTATTCTTGTAAATACTCATCAACTTGATAATTTGTAAATACCTATTATCTTAGGTTAGGTTATCACAGTTCTTACATAGAGATTATTAATTCTTTTGGTTAGGTAGTGGGAAAGGTCGATCCATGTCCTGAGTTGGCAATTTTCGATTGAGCTTTCACTATTGAAAAGTTTCGTTTTTAAATTGTACTCCATTGTTTTTGGAGAATCATAGAACTTCTTCCTTTCTTTATAGAAATGGGATATTGTTGGCAAATTGACAATTACGATATTATAAGTCCAATATCTTAAGCTCCTCCAACTTTTATTCTGTCCTTTTAAATGCCTTGTATACAGAACTTATGCCTCTAGTACTGCTCTCACAATGGATTGATTTTGTGCATATTTTCTTTGTGGTTTTGGGAAGGCAACAAAGCAGTTTGGAGTGGGCTTCACTTTGTAGTATGGTTGGACATTCGGGCAATTATGAGGCGAATACAACGATGAGGTAAAAGCATTAGGGTTAGATTGGATTATTGACAATTGTTACAGCAGAAAATTAAATATCAAAATCTTTATCTTCATTCTGTTACCTGCTCTGATATTCTCTTGATTTGTTTGGCTCTTGGATTAGTCTTTATGCATTTACAGAATTGCATGCAAATTACGTGTATTAGGCGGCCCTCCTTAGAATAGTCTTCCTTATTATTATTGTTTCAATTACTTCACTCTGCCGCAAGACCTGTTCTACTGTCGAGCTAAGTTGATCTTATGTTGGAAGCTATATTGTATCTATGGCCCATTTTTGACACATGATGTATTTGGCTGTATGCATAAAAGGTCTTTTTGAATATCTATTGTTGTAGGTACTAGCAAAAGGGTTAATTGTAAGGTCTTTCATGCATGACTTTAGAGTAAGAACAACTTGAAAATAAGTTGGCAAAATTAGTAGTGGAAATAGAGTTGTGATAAGAGTTTTTTGAGATATCTTCCTCTGTTTTTGTTGGTGATGTGGATGATGGCGAAAGAATCGAACTACTTCCTTTGGATGTCATACTAGCACTTGAATTCTGATATTTTTTGGTACCTTAGTTCATCCATGATGGGATTTGACTCCTGCATCTGAGTAAGGAACTTTCTAGTTATCCACCAGGACAAGACATCAGTTAAATTTTGAGCAGTTTCAGCACATAAATATGTAAATTTTGTTGGTGAATTCTTGGAGGTTTTGTGAAGAGGATGACTGGCTCATTTCTTGAAGGTCAATGGTTGGTTCGGTGTTACAATATGACATTATATGTTAACACGACACGAAATTAGAAGGTTTGGGTCTTTCTTAATCCACCCGTTTAATAAACGAGTAGACCCGACATGACACAATTAATAAACGAATCGGGTATGGGTGATATTAATCAAAAAAAATAAACGACACTACTCGTTTAATAAACGGTTCATATACGTTATGAACCTGATATGATATGATTTATTAAATACAAATTAATAAACGAATTGAGTTTGGGTGAAGTGTTTTATGACACGAACTCGTTAAGATTCGACATGAACCCGTTTCACCCGACACGATTGACATATCTATTTGGATCAAATCCAGTTAGTGAGATTAAAGTTATCTTTAGCTCATGTTCTTCAACTTGTGAATTGAATTTTGTCTCATGCATAAGGTCATCCTCATGGCAAGGGTTTAGGTCTTAATAGTCCCTAAATGTTCTCAGTTAAGTAGGGCTATTGTGGGATCTCAATTTTTTTTTATTGGACTTAATGGATCTCAAGTTGTGGATTAAGTTAGTGAAAATCTTTTTGTCTAATCTATTACCTAGTTATTTCAAATCGTAGTCAAAGTTCATGGTGTGTATAAGTAGGTTTTAGCCATGTTTGTGTCAACTTATTTTTTTAGTCTATCATATTTGATTCAAGAAAGTAAAACTCAAAAAAAAAAAAGATAATTTATAGATTGGAATTGGTGGCTCGTGAGTAATTTGCTAATCGAATGATGGGGCAACCGATATAGTCTAATAGCGTTATACTAGATACAATTGTTGAACTTGTTCATTGAAACACATATCGGGTTAGCAATTATGAGATTTTTGGGTCCCACAAATATGAACACTACTATAGGGACCCTAACATTTTTTAGACCGATCCCAGTATTTTTGAGTTATAACTTGATTTTATTAAATAGTAATTCAACTCAAATGAGTAATAACTAATTCTTATTCACTTGTAACTTTCCATACGGTAATGGCTCCTAGGACAATCAGTCATCTGTTCATAGAATGCCTTCTTTATCCGTACATTTGTTGGAAACTCCAAATAGGTTTCAATATTCTGTCCTAAACCTTTTACCTACTGTCCATCTCTCTCTGTTTCATTCTTTCTCATTTTCATCGCATTCCTTTCATAATTAATCGTTATAATCAATAATACTAATGTCTCTTTCTGTTGGGAGAATCTAAGAATCTGATGCACATTACAATTCAATTCAAGTATTATAACCTAGGTACCAGTGTGGAGAGCCGGGCTTCTAGTGTTTGTCATAAATAGAGAAGGTAATACCTTGGCAAGGCATGATCCACGAAAGTGATATGAAATTTGTGGGTTAAGGTTTAATCTAAGTGAATGCGGGTGGTGGATCCGTTAGACTTGTCAATAAATGGGTCGATACGAAATTGACTAAAGATGACTTATACATAATTTATACACGTGATTCATGAGCTTGGTAATCGTGTTCTGATCAATGAACCGGAACCTGAAATAGTTCCTGAGCTACTTCCAGGACCTGCTCTAGTGCTTAGGGCTGATGTTTACAGTGGTGTCATCAACTTGTATACAAATGTACTACTATTGGGTTACCAGGAATCAAAGTTGGTTGAGTTGGTGACTCGGGAGATTTTGGACAGCAAGCATTGAAGGAGTGGACATTTAAGGATGAAGATGATCAATTTATGAGATTCATTTGCTGATTGATGCCAAAAAGACGGTCTTTCCTTGTGTTAGCTGGGGATATCCTCGTAGAAGGAAAATGTGCCAAGACATAACTTAGACACGACACGACACAACCCATTGACAACCCACCCGAGTTATACTTGTATATAAAACTGTTGTCTCTAGCGAGGGTTGGAAAAGATATAGAATAAACAGTCTTACCTCCATCATGGAGAGTTTTTCCCGGACTCAAACCCACGACGAATTACTTACAAGTATTTCTCTTTATTTACTGAACAATAGTATTGAGATATATACATTCCAAATTGTCTGAATCAAATCTCTAGGGTCCTAACTGCACACTGTTCTCACAATTCTGCCACCCACAACCATAACTTATTCTGCACACTGTTCTCATACTCTTCTCTAAAATCAGCTTCTTGGCATTGGACTTTATTTGGGTCTTCATCATTTTTGCTTTCGATGAACATGAAACTGTACCTTGACAAAGGCTGGATTGGGAGCAAACCCACTTCACACTCTTAATGATTTCAAACCATCTTCTCTTTTTTTAGGAGAATTCTTAAGGATCAGCAAGGCTTAATACCTTGCAATTATATTAATTCACTATGTAGAAAATGGCATGGTGGAGAGCTTTGTCTTCCATTTTGTTCTTCCTCTAACAATCTCTTCATTTTTAGTGTCCCCTTTTGTTTGGAGAAGATGTGTATAGCTGAATGGCCCCTGATATAAGGACCCTATGGGTCTATTGCACTCAAGAATGTTATTATCTTGTTGATCAACTCCATCTTTGTATGGTTCACAAAGGGATTGGACTCTATCTGAACTTCCACATTCTCTTCTGTATTCGAGTACGATACCGGAGAGTTGGTGATTCTCCAGAAATTGGTCAGGGATGGTCTGAAGATTGTAATAGTTCAAATTTAGGTTCCATGGTGATTTAAATCGAGTTTGATTTGAGAATTATTGTAAGATACGTACCTCAATCATCCATCGTACGTACTTGACGTTGTTTACATGATGATTCATGTCCAAATCAGTCCTTTTGGGCTGCAAACAACAAATAATATAAATCAGTAGATGCCCCTCCCTCTGTAGAGTGGTTCAAAAAATCAGCCAATACCAATGCAATTTTGCCAAGGTCTATTTGCTATTTGGCTCATCACCTTCCACTCTGAGACATATACGTGTTTGATGTATATAACGAGTCTTACTCAACTCGTCATTGACTCGTAGTGGTCTCAGATGATTCGACCTAATCATTTGAGTCATCATTCGTCTCAAGGCCGTTTGACAGACGTTCCCTGTGACCACTGGCCTGAGTTATATGAGTCATCGTTCTGCAATATCATAAGACATCACTTACTCTACTCGTAGTTGACTCAATGACGTCTTAAACAGCTGGCCAATTTATCTAAGTCATCGTTTTGTGACACCGCAATACCATTGGGCGATTCTGTGACATGACATCAATCTCTAGTCATGCTAAAAAAAAAAATTCTATCTAATATTTCGTGCATATCACCCGACTTTGTTCCGTGATGCTATGCTGAGACCTATATGTCTTAGTGTCTCCTAAGTTAAGATGCTACGACCTTCAACCATGTTCTATAGCATGAGATAAGAAGTTTAATGGATACATGGCTTACCTTTAAGTCTGAGTTCACATATTTGGCACTATCATCCAGTTTCTCAATTTTTTCGAGGATTTCTTCTTTGATTGCTTGCTTCTCAATGAACCATGGTGAAATCTCAGCCCTCACCTCATCTGGCATTTTTGAAAGGCGTCTGGTTTTCTGGTTCATCATCACCCATGTACTGTTTACGTATTTGGATCCTTAGTACAATCACAGATGGTGAAAATATGACGAGAAAAACAAGATTTAGATTTGGAGATATACCTGGTTGCACGGGCAAATACGTGGCCTGTGGCATGGCTTCGGAGTAGCCAATCTCGCCTCATTCCATTCTTCCCCGACGCTCCAACCCATGTGTCAATTTCCATTATCTCTCCCCTGTGAAAGTGATCCTACTCTGTTATGGTTAAGAAACATATAGACACTAGGATCTTACTGATATGTGTCGAAATGATTTTGCAATACTTGTCTCCCAAGCCCGATTGACTTGGCAGATCATCTTCGTCACATATGCATTTGAAGCCATGTTCTATGTGTTGGGATGAATAGTTATCAATTCTAAATAGACAAGAGAGAGAGAGAGAGAGACTTGTTTGTCATAGTGCAGCCATGCTGCTGCTAGTAAATTTGAATATGTAGTGATTGTTTTCTCGATTAAATCCGGATTTTGTGTAATCTGGAGAACTCAAACTCACAACATGTGAGTTTTTGTTTCGTCTCTTATTCGAGCATAAAGCCCACCCTTGCAGACTACCTAAAGAATAGAATGTTGAAGTATAAGAATACTAATATGATCAAACAACGTTTGAACATTGATCTTTTATGGTGATTTATATATGCCTGTATCAGTTTATAGGTAAGACCATCTTTTGAAACATAACTTGTTCTCATATAGTGACATTAATAAGTGGTAAGCAGTCTTACCCTCAGTTTACACTCGACTCGGCGATGAAACGACTTACCAGATGGGATAATGATCCACTTGGAGCTGCATTCTGGAGACAACCCATATGAGATTGTTTCTCATCATTCCATGAGTGGCACCAAATCCATCTCCAAGAAGACCAGACATCCACACATGATTCAATGCTGTTTCCTGCAATGTTTAATTACAAAATGGCTTCATTATTTTTCGTGTCGATTTATAATGTTCCAAACTAAAATTGACATTGAAGAATTTTCACCTGAAGAAGGTTAAGTATGCTCTCAATTGTTGCAGTTTTATCAGGACCAACTTCATAGGACCGAACAACCAGAGTCTGTCTGTACCCAACACCCTCTTCAACAATCAGTCCCTGACGAAACGGGTCGATGAGCTGCTTCTTTGTCGGAATATTCTGCCTCACCTTCTCTTTGGTGACATATCCATTTTCAGTAACACGACCAACTGAATTGGCAGGAGTCTCGTGTACTAGGCTATCTTTATGAACAACTGAAGTGGTCACAACTCTATTTCTGTTGTTCAGGAGGTCCACCTTAGCTGTGGGCACAGTACTTGCCACCCCATTAAAGTTGAGGGTTTTCAGTTTTTGCTTATTTGGGTCATGGCCATCTGTGGTGGAAGAGCACCTGATGGTGTAGCAAGCAAGGTAGGAGAGAGAAAACATTTTTATTGTGATGGGGTTAGAAAAAGTTTGGAAAGGAGACATGGGTATTGAAGTGTTTTTATAGATTGTTTTTGGACGGAGCTGTCTAAGGTTTATTTGTTGTTAAGAGGAACAAAAGAGGGAATTTTGTCCTTAAAATTGGGCATAGCAGAGGGGGATTTGTTTCTCTTGAGAAGAGCCGTAAACTTGAGTTGTGGGGCTTTGCTGTAATCGATGGTTGAAGATGACAAAAAGGAATTTTTTTGGTAATCGAGAAACGTTTTAATCACTTGAGTGTTTCTATACTCACTGTTGATATATATAAATGTGAATGAATGCAATCAAACACATTTGTTTAAACTTAGTAAGACTCGATTTAGAACTTGCGGGTTTATTTTATTGGGTTTTTTAGGTGTTGGTACATTTTTTAAAACTTATTTGAGAAGAAGTGTATGTCTATTAAGTTCAATTGTAATAAAACATCTTGCGATTAGGTGCAAAATTCAAATGACCTTTTATTTATTTTATTTACTTATATTTTCTTAAATTATGTATAATTCTTATTCTTTCATTCTCTCTCCCCCTATTTATAACACCGTTACTCTCTCTCCATTACTCTCTTTCTTATTTTCTCTTGATCTCTCTCTTTTTCTCTGTTACTCTCTTTATCTCTTCCCTATTTTTTCTTCTCTCTCATTGATAATTTATTTTCTTTTCAAATATATAAAGATTTAATTTGATTTTTTCATCTCTTTCCTCCCTATTTTTCTCTCTCTCCCCCTATCTTCTCTCACCGTTACTTTCTCTCTATGTCAACGTTACAACAACATAATTATACCAATCAGTTACAATTGCTCTATAATACACCAAACAGTTACTCATGTATTCTGATAAACCAAACAGTTACACCAAACAATTAAACAAAATTACACCATCAATCCAATTTGTTATTCAGTTGTTTACATAAAACAAAGAGTTACACTAAATTTGGTGTATATAATTGATGTAACAATGTCGTGATATTAAATGGTGTAACTCTTTTGTTTATGTAAACAACTGAATGACAAATTGGGTTGATGTTGTAATTTCGTGTAATTGTTTGGTATAACTGTTTGGTTTATTAGAACACATGAGTAATTATTTGGTGTATTATATGACAATTGTAACTGATTTGTGTAATTATGTTGTTGTAACGTTGATATAAGGAGAGAGAGAGAGAGAGAAATAGGGGATAGATAGATAGATAGAGAAAAAGTGAGAGAGTAATAGAGTAGTGAATGACCTTTTAGTCTTTTTCCAAAAAAATGTATTTAGAGCTAAATGAGTTTCCTTAATATAATTTAGCTCAATTAAGTTCAAAATTTTAAATCGGCTTCCAAATTTTCTTATTTTATTTTATTTTATTTTTTTGGTTCAACGATCAGGGGTGTTTGGACTAGTTTACGCGCACCTTGACTAATCTCCTCCCCGGTCCGGTAAAATGCAAGTTATCCATGCTGAGACTAGAATATTCATAATCTGGCCTCAAGGGGTTACTAAGATTCGAATTCAAGACGTTTGAGTTTACATCTCATTTCTGTTACTACTTGAGCTAGATTTGAGGTTGAACTTGCAAGTTTATGTATTATCCCTTATTTGACTACTGATCCAAGTTGTACTGATCCAGGGTTTACTTTTTACCTACCGATCCAAGTTGTACATGTGTGTTTATGCATCGTCTCTTATTTGATTGCTAAATTTACCAATGTGATTTTTTTAAAGCATTTTTGGGTGTGGGAACACAAGGAGTCCAAATGTATGTGGTTCTTAAATTTGATGACATCAAGGTGTCATTTTGCTCCTAGAACCTTGACTTGGATTTTTCGAACTGGCCAAGCATCTATTTCTGTTGTAATGTATGATCAACCAAACAGCTCATGGTGTGTATAGAGACTCCCTCCCTCTGGTTCTATGTTGTTTTTCACACTTGGAAAATGCCAAATTATTTTAGAAAATTCAAAATTATTTGGAAAATGAACAGTTTTTGGATATTCCATTGTTTAAATTCAACATCGTGTATTTGAAAACATGTAAGCTTCCAAGAAACTCACTCTTTCTTTTATATCACGGGATCGAATACCTTCAAGACTAAGTAGTAAAACTGAAAACATGGGAGGACATTTGATATTAATCATCGATCGTGTATTAGTGAGAAATCCACATAAACCGATAACTACTCGAGTACTTGCACTCTTCAGCATCACCATTGTTTCCAATATTTCATTACTTATGAAACATAAACATGATCTAAACCTTCCAGTAACTTTGTGCCAATTGAGTAAGCGATAGCTCACGCAAACGCTATTGAGAGTGAAGTTCAGTAGTTTGAGGAGTGCTTTAGAATCTTTTTTAGCCAAGAGCTTGACCGGGTGAGCCAGCATATAGTGCAAAACACTTTTTCGAAAAAGTCCAGTTCAAGCAAACAGAGGACAGAGAGCATAGAACTCTATTAGTATACTACTAAAAATACTGGAGTAGAAAATTTATAATAATTACAAAAACTTAAGGATGAGTCCATGTTTAAGTATCCTTAACAAGGTCAAACATTGTAACTGTTCTGTCAGTGTGAGTGAATCACAAGGGAATGTTTTGTTTTACTATGTCATTGAACAATGACCACCTTGGTGACTTGGTCCTTCAAGAAAAAGGTCTAAAAAATGAGGATAAATTACGCTGACACACCCTTTATTTTGATCAAATCCCCGAAAAAACTTTGCCTTTTTTTGTTTTTTTGGAAATGACAAGGACACCCTTTAAGACACGAGTGGTCTAACATAGACACCCTTTTGTAGCTGGTATAGTTAAAGATTAAGTTCTAAACAATGATCAAAATTTTGCTTTGGGATGGTTAAAACAGCCGAAACGTTTCTATTTCAAATGAGACCGAAAAAAAAATCAATGATAGAATCGAAATTCTAATGTTTTGAAGTGTTTCAATATATTTCTTCACGTTTTCAATAATATTTCAGAATGTTTCGAAATGTTGCTAGATGTTTATATATATTTTGATCAATGTTAAGGAATATTTTGAAAATAAATTCTCAAATATTTTATTCATTTTTATTTTGTTTTCGAAACGTTTTTATTTATCGGGTGGCTGAAACTAAGCCTGTCAATCTTGTCGGGTGTTATAGGATTTGTGTCAAAAAATATTTCACTCATACTTGATTCATTTATTAATTCGTATCTATCAAATCATATCATATCGGGTTCATGTCGTGTATGAATCGTATATAACCGATATATACACGAGTCGTGTCGTATATTTCTTTTTATTGATTTTACTCATACCTGATTCGTTTATTAATCGTGTCGTGTCAGATTCACCCGTTTACGAAACGGGTGACTTAAAGAAGATCAAAATTCTCTAATTTCATGTCGCGTTAACGGATCGGGTTGTGTCATATTTTGATATCCCCAGTTGAAACAATACACCAAAATAAAAATTTGATCATTAGTTCTAATTTTTGTATTTACTATTATTTTTTGTTGATTTTTTAAGTTTTTTGTCAAATAAAGTCAACATTATAATTTTATAAAACTGAAGGAAGACCAGTGTAATTTGTCGAGAAAAAGTTAAAAAAGGGGAGAGGAATTCGAAATTGAGGATGCTTTGTTCAACGAAGACAAACATGTGAATTAGTGTTGTCCTTAGTAATATCAATAAAGAGATTCAGATTTATTGGCAAACATTAAAGACAAAAATTCCTAACTTTTTAACTTTTCTATTGGCACTGCCCAATCTATCACATCTGTGTCTAATTGTGTCTGACACAGTCGAAGTAAGAAAGTGGTGGATTGGGCATAGTTGATTAGGGTCGTTTGTAATGAGGATGATAGCCATCAAAAGTTACGAATCCGAGCCCGATACCATACAAATCAAAAACTAAATAATCAATTTCGTAAATGATAAATGACTTGAGTTTATATTGAATATGAATAATTCAAATTTTCACACTAGAAAACCCATCTAACTTATTGATTTTTTTTTTATTATTTCTTTATCTTTAATTGTGTAAATTATTGTGAAATTAAATAATTGGGTTAATTACAATTTGTCCCCCTTTTTTTTTTTTATACGAAATGACAAAGATTATATTTCATCAAATAAATATTCTATCTTGTTGAAGAAGAGGACACATGAACTCAGGACAATCTCTCCTCCAACTAATAGTCATTACATTGCAAAGCATATTTAGCTAGAAAATCAGCAGCATTGTTTCTAGAGCGACGTGTCCACCTCACAGGGAATTCTGACAAATTAGATGCATAAAGTTGGATCTGCTCCACAAATGTGCCAATATCAGTAAAATTAGGCTCCCTCCTACTGATGGCATCCATAACTATTTTTGAATCCCCTTCAAGCATAACTCTTTCATATCCTAATTTCATTGCAAATTTCAGTCCAGATAAGGCAGCTATAGCCTCCACATGTACAACAACCATCGATTTTCCAACATATTAACAAATACCAACAACTAAAAAACCATTACAGGCTCTGATAACTACCCCAATACCAAAAGAATTTGAATCCTTACATGTAGCACCATCAAAGTTAATTTTGATAGTACCTAAAGGTGGCACACTCCAAGAACCAGTATCAGACTGTGTTTGTTGGTTCGAGATTGTCTTCTTATGTGTTTGGGCATCCAAGAACTGATGAATATAAGAAGTAGCAAAATTTAGAATTCTCCTTGGGTATTGGACTTCTTCCTCTAGACGAGCCTTATTCCTGTTATACCAGATCGACTAGGTTAACGTCATGACCAAACTTACATCACTAATAGGCACACTTTCTTTTACCTTAATTAGCCATTCTTGGACTGAGTAGGCAGCCAGTAGTGGAAGTTTAATACCCGAACCTTTCCAGACCTCCAAAGAAAAAGGACACTCCATGAACAGATGAGCCCATGTTTCCATATGACATCCACAAAAATAACGCTGAGTTTCAACTGAGATCCTTCTCCTATGTAAGTTGCAATTGGTTGGCAGAATATCTTGAAAACCCCTCCAAATAAAGTGCTTAGTTTTATTGGGAACATTCAACGCCCAAATAAATTCTCCACTCCACTTATTCTCACTACTACTAGGCTCTCCTTTGTGAAGATTCTCCATTATCAAGTGATACTCACTTCGAACTGTAAACAACCCTGATTTAGAGAAATGCCATATTTGACAATCCAAAGGGAGATCTTGGCAGACTGGTATGGACAGAATGTCATCCACCTCGAAAGTTAGAAAAAGACTTCGAAGCATGTCAATGTTCCAGCACTTAGTAGTAGGATCAATCAAAGTGCTTACCCTGGCATCATCCTCCACCCCTAGTAGCGGACTTAGAGCTTTGAACGAATTGGGTCTAGGAATCCAGTTATCACTTTTTATTCGAATATCCAATCCATTTCCCATTCTCCATCAAAGACCAGAAACAATATATTTCTTTGTAGCAAAAATACTCCGCCAAGTGAAAGAGGGGTTATTTCCCAATTGAGCATCCAAAATAGAAGATCTAGGAAAATACTTTTCTTTAAAAACTCGACTAATCAATGAGCAAGGATTATGGAACAATCTCCATAATTGCTTGGCAAGAAGAGCTTGATTAAAAACTTCAATATTTCTGAACCCCATTCGCCTTTTAGATTTCGGTCTGCACAACTTGTCCCAACTCATCCAATGAATCTTATTAGAAGACTCATTGCCTCCCCACCAAAACTTGGACATTAACTATTTAACTCATTACATAAAGACGAAGGGAGTTTAAAGCATGACATAGCATAAGACGGTATAACTTGGACAACTGATTTAATTAGGATCTATTTACCTGCTTTGGATAGCATCTTTTCTTGCCAGCCTTGCACACTCTGCCAAACTCTTTCCCGAATCACATCAAAGATAGCCTTCTTCATTCTCCCCACAATAGAAGGAAGGCTAAGATACTTATCATGGCCTTCGACTATCTGGATTCCAAAAATAGAAGATAACTCTTGCCTCATATCTTGTTGTACATTTCTGCTAACGACCAACGCCGATTTAGAGTAATTAATCACCTGCCCTGATGCATTTTTATAAAGCTGAAGACAGTCCTTTAAAACCTCGGCATTTTCTTTTGTGGCTCGAGCGAACAAGAGGCTATCATCTGCAAAGAAGAGATGAGAGAATGATGGACCCAATCTACTAGCAGACATCCCTTGTAACATACCTGAATCTTCTCTAGATTTCAACAAACTAGAAAAACCTTCACAACATAAGAGGAAAAGGTAAGGAGAAAGAGGGTCTCCTTGTCTTAAACTTCTTGTAGGCCTAATAAAACCCAATTTTTCACTATTTATAATAAAAGAGTAGGATACTGACTAAACACATCTCATCAGAATTTTGATCCATTTGGAATCAAATCCTAGCTTGCCCATAATAGCTTCAAGAAATCTCCACTCTACTCTATCATAAGCCTTGCTCATATCTAGCTTCAGTGACATATATGTTCTTCCCCCACTTCTTTTTTGTTTAATCTGGTGGTTTAACTCATATGCAATCAATACATTGTTTGTAATGAGTCGACCGAGAATAAAAGCACTCTGAAATTCTGAGATGATACTTGGCAGAACCTTCTTCAACCTATTTGCAAGGACTTTTGCAATCAATTTATATACCACATTACAAAGACTAATTAATATGATGAAATTGCGACATATTCTCAGGATTTTGTACCATAGGGATTAATACAATATGAGTGTAATTAAGTCTAGGGCATGGATTATCTGAGGAAATCCAAAACCACATTTGTTACATCACACCCCACAATACTCCAATATCTTCGAAAAAATCCCACCCCAAAGCCATCGGAGTCTGGGGCTTGGGGCCTTATTTGGATGCATTTGGTTTAGAGCATGTAATACTTCCTCACTGTTAAAATCCTTGAGCAAGTCATTGTTCATTCTGGCAGTAACCTTTTGCTCAACCCATTGTAGAATCTAGTCGATACTCTGAGTAGAAGGAACATCAGAAGAGAAGAGGTTCTGAAAATAATCCACAGCTAAATTCTTAATATGTTGTTTGTTAGTAGTCCATTGGCCATCCCTGTCTAGAAGTCCCTTGATCATGTTCCTCTGCCTTCGGTTATTGGCTTGGGTATGAAAATATTTTGTATTCCTGTCCCCCTCTACAAGCCATAAATTTTTAGCTCGTTGCTTCCACATTGTTTCATCTGCCTCTAGAAGCCTATGAACCTGGTGGTGTATATCTCTCAACTCCTCCCTTCGCTCTTCAGTGATAATTCCACAATTTAATTTAGTCAAACGTTCCCTTTTCTCTTACAATTTATGGGAAATATTACCAAAATTCTCTTTCTTCCATTTCAACAAACCAACTTGACAATGACGAACACTATTAATAAAATGTTGCTCACTCGATTATGATCTCCTCGACTACCAAGTATTACGAATCACATCCATACAGGTAGGATCATCAGCCCACATTGCTTCAAATCTGAATTGTTTTCTCCTTGGACGGCCCTGTCTAAAAACATGCATATCTCTGAATAATAATTGGTTATGATCTGAATTTGTGGTAAAGATATCCACAACTGAAAAATTGGGAAACATAGAAATCCAAGAAGCCGAGGCCATCACTCTATCCAACCTGACCTTAATACGGATGAGCACAACCATTCCACCAAGTGAAGGGATATCCCTTATAACCTACATCACTCAGCTCACAATCGTCAATAACTCTTCGAAAGTCGTTGAATTGCCAGATAGGTATGTCGTTACCCCCCCATCTTCTCATTATATGACACAATCTCATTGAAGTCTCCTGCGCATACCCAAGGTAAATCTGATCTCAGAAATAATTTTCGCAACAACAACCAAGATTGTTTCTTTTGGACCACTACTGGATGACCATAAAAACCTACAAACCTCCATGGTCTTCCCTGGGTTTTCTCAATGACCGCTTCAATATGAAAATCAAAAAAACTTTTAATAGAAACCTGAAATCCTCTACTCCACAATAATGCTAAGCCCCCACCTCGACCTCTTGCATCCACTATCAAGCCTTGTGAATGTCCAATACTTTGTTTGATACGCACCATCTCTTTTGTATTTAACCTAGTCTCCATAGAATACGAGGTTGGGATCTTTCATCTTCACAAGATTGTGAAGCCCTCTAACTATCCAAAGGTTCCCAAGCCCTCGGCAGTTCCATGACACACCTATCATGACTCCCGGCGGGACTGATTAATAGTCTCCGCCGCTTGTAGAACAGTGTAAGAGCCAGAGGATTCATGAGATACCTTCTTCTTTGGACAATCATCAGAGAAAAACATAAGCTTATTTTCCTCCTTTTTCCTCTTCAAATCAGCACCAGCTTCCTTATTCGTCCAATCTTCCTTTGGAGGGGGACTGACCTGCTTACGAGTCCATTTCCTTTTTCCTTTATCCACCAATTTTGGAGCCCTAGGAATGGATTTATGAACAGAAACATTCGCAGCAACTGGTTCTGGATCAGACATCACATGGCTATTAATAACTATGGAATCCTTCGTTTTTTTTTTTTTTTTTGTCTACCCAATTTTTTAACATTGGGTGGTCCAATAGGCAATTTCGAGGAATTAGGAACTATATGGGCCGAATTATGGTCGAAGCCCACTGCAACCACCTTCTCATCCTCATGATTAAATTGAGACAAAAAGGGTATTTCTGGAATTTACACCTCATCTCCCCCCATGCCTTCCCCTCTACCATCATCCAAAGGAATATTTGAATTTCTTAAAGAAGAGATCACACCCATCGAATTAGGAATGGAACCAACCATGTTTCCCGTAATGCCCTCCTTCCTACTTTCAAGCAAATCTTTGCATAGATCCCTCCTAGATTCACGCATAGCATCAACTTCTGTAACCGTATCTTCCATTCTCCAACTTCCGTCAATGGTAGTCGCCGGGTTCCGATAACTGAGTATCATCTTGGATATGACTGATGTCGCATTTAACCATGGACCATATTGATATTCATTTCTGGATCTTTCCACATCATTGGAAGGTTTCCAAGAGCAATTTTTCAGCGTATGGCCCATTGCGTAATCAGCAGATAATTATCGAAGCGCCATGGGCCAAGATGTAAAACTCTCCAAACCTCCCTCTCTTCCCTGAAAAAGAAATGGAAAATATTTGGAGATAGTCTTGTAAACTTCAACTCCTTACAACCCCATACAGTAGCCATAGTATTCCTCAAAGCCATCGAATGCACTGGTTTATCCGATAAGATCTTCACGAACACACTTAGTTCAAATTCCACCAAACCATCCTGAATATCTTCGTTATTATATACTAGGACAGATTCTTCATCTTCGGTTAACGTAAAGGAATCAAGTTTGTTGATAATACCTTCTTCCATAAGAAAGTTAGGGAAAGAATCTAACCCAACAAACTGTGAAGAGAGGAAACCCCAACTTAAACAACTACTTAAATATAAAGCCTTCTTGCGATAATCTAAACACAACAAGTGTTAGAATAGAACGATCTAAGACCAGAAATATAGTAGAACTTCAACTTAGGAAGAGAAAGAAGACACCCCTGTGGGTCCGTTTGATTAGGAAGAATGATTAGGAAGAAAAGTATGATGGAAAGTGAAAATGATAGAAAGTGAGGTGAAAGAAAAGAAAATGATAGAAAATATATTTGTATGCATGTATTTGATTAGAATGAAAAAATTACAAGAAAATTTTAAAAAAATTTCATTCCTAATGTTTGAAAGAAAGTAAAGTTGCAATAAAAATTTTCTAATTATCTAAATTATCCTTAATTATATTAAATCGATCTAAAAAAGAAAAAAATATGCATTATAATTTAAAATTAAAAAATTTTAAAAAAAAAGTGGCTCATAACCTAATTTTAGGATAAGCACCAGCACGAAGGTCTTTGGACCAAATTATATGGTTAATCAAATTCATACTAATATTTTTAAAAATTAATAACCAATAAAATATTTTTAGAAAAATAAGGGTAAAATGGAAAGTTAGTTATAGATCATAACTTTCTTGCATTTCCATGTGTTTTTTACAAGAAAAAAAAAATTAGTTAGTTGTGAGAAAATTTAAGTATGAAAGAAAATTATTTTTTCCATCATTTTTCATTTCATGCTAATCAAACACATAAAAAAATTAAAAAATTTCTCTTTCTTACATTTTCTACCATTCTCCCGCTAAACAAACGGACCCTATAGGAAACGAGATCCTAAGGAGAGAGTTTTGTAATACAAGAATCTGAAAAGCAAACAATTTGTCCCCTTTAACCATGCAATTTACACCGTCCAAGTTTTAAGTGGATTAAATTAACTAACAATGATGACTGAAATATGAAAGAACTATTACACCCTCCATCTTATAAATTATTTTCCTTTTTTTTTTTTTAGATATCAATTTTGTCCCTAACAAAAAATAAGAAAACGAAAAAACCAGGACAAAAATTTCATCTATTCAGCCCAACACCAATTCACTACACAATACAAAGTTCGCCTCCACCTTGTTAGAGGTTAGGGAGGGTTTCTGTTGGAAAGGAGAAGGGAATGAGAGTTACACGTCCAAGGGAGGGGAGGATGGAAGGGTTTTGAGTGTGGGTAGTTGTAGATCTAGTTGGGGTAGTATGGATATTTAGTAGACGAAGAAAAAAACTATGCATGGATAAATATATCTTTTCAACAAAATGAAATAATATGAATTTTACATGTCTAACTTCTGCCAATTTTTATGATTTAAAATTGATTGTTAGAGTTAATTGCAAAATATTGAAAATTAAAAAAGACTATATTAAAATCAAAACCTAAAGGAGTGATGAAAAATTACCCAAAGTTGAAGGGAGTATTTTGTAATTATCCCTAAATAATTTTGATTTGTTATTATGAAGATGTGGATCTTGGGTTCTTCATTTATGAAACGTGTATTGTGTTTGGTTGACAGAAAACAAATATCCTAATCTTACATTATTTGGTTCAAAGATTGCACAAAAATAACAAAAATAAGGCACAAACCCAAAATGATAAAATCGACACAACCCAAAATGACATGACACAACATAACTCGATTGGCATCAATGATTTCCAAACACGCGAGCAAGCGCGTGTACAAAACTAACATTAACCATGCATTCAAATGACAAATGGTTGAAACAATTTTCCATCATAAAACAAATATTAACGACTATTTCTCAACTAGCTTACGAAGTATATGCAATGTCAATTCACAATAGATTGTTTCAGAGTCCATTGCCTGGGTGTTCTGGTACAGAGTTGCCCTTGCAATACCTTTTCTGACACAAATCTAGGTTTCAAAACATGGGATGGAATATTACTATTTTCTAATTCACTTCATTCCATTAGTGTGTAATTTTTGTGTGGGCGCGCGCGAGCGCACGCATGGGGAATGCTTCAACTATGGGGAATCATACCTTCGATTATCCTATAAGAAGTCATGATTTTGCACCAAGTTACAACAAACAATAGCCTTGCTACTACGCACGAAATCCATCTTTGTCAAAACCTCCCTCGAATTATACAAGTGGCATATGTATGTCATACCAGAGTATACAATTAGGATTGGATCGGGAGCCAACTCCTTTGTTATAGCAGACTTCTCGTAAGCACTGAGAATTGTTCACTAGCTAGGCAAATGAGCTGCACCATTGCATTTCCAGTTCACATAAGAGAACACAAATAAATTAACAGAGATAAAGATCTCTACGCATGAAGACTTACAATGACACGAGTTCGTAGCTCATACAGGCTCAAGCACATGTTGTGGTTGGATAGCCGTGAGACATGTCTTCCCTCCTCCTATATAGTCACACATACTCCCTCATGTAACGACTGCATGCCGCATGCCAATGTATACAGCTACTTCCTTTTCTCTGCAGCATGTTGACAACAAATAATATAAGTACCTATACTCAAAATGCTGTAGAGTATTGACCTAAAGTAATTATGAGAAGAAAATTACAATATATATGTAACTCGAGAATTGGCCACAACCAACATGGGGTCAGAATAACAAACGGTGGAGAAACTCCTACTTGGGGTTGTTGAGAACAGTGAGTGGGTCCTATCTTCTCATAGGAGCTCCGTGAGTACTTAAAACACTCTATATTATGAGCATGGAGCTACGGGTGATAATCGAGCTGAATTCGAGCCTAATTTACACATAAACGAACTGACTCATTTGACTATTTACGTATAAACGAGCCTAAAAAAATGTTCAAGCTTGACTTGTTTAACAGCCCTACATGGAGCCAAAAGGGAAAGAAGAAAATGTTTTTTTTTTTGGGGGGGGGGGATGAAGTCTCTACACGGATTTAAATTCCCAAGAACTAATCCTCCACCAACATGTTTCTCCTCCGATAAACCTCTGTGCATCTATAAAGTGGTAGTAGCATTGCCAAATACCTTTCATCTGGCAGAGATCAGGGGCATCCCTGGTCTAAATTCAACAGACTAATCATGCCCCGCCTTCTAATCCCACAAAGAGAATTAATGAACAGAAGGTCCACCTGCAACTGTGCATCTGCAGAAGTTAAGAGGAAAAGGCTGTAGAAATATGCTTTGAGATACATTAAAACGAGAACCATATCACATATGTTTATGGACCATGCCATGTATTAAAAGCACAGGAAGCAAACGGAAGATGGGGATAATGGTAATGGAACACCATATATCTGCAGCACATTTTTCATTACAGAAATGTAGTTCTACAAATCTGTCTTTTGGCATCTAGCCATTCATGCAAATAGCATAGAATACTACAATGGAGCAACCTGATGATAATTGCATTTCCTCGATACGAATATGGGGGGAGTGGGGAGGGGGGAAGAAAAGAAAGCATGTGAAGATCTTCTCTTTTTTTTTTCCTTTTGTATAATTACTGTTTACATCTAAATGCCCTGATCCTTCATCCTAGGTGGGACTGCACCGTATTTGCGAATTTGTCATCAATTCACAAATTCCTCCACATGAATTCCTAATTGAACTAATCACAAGCTGCCATGTCTTTGTCTAGCAGGACCTGTTGCACTGGATCCAAACAATCAATGGAACAGGCTATATGGTATAAAACCCTCTAAAATTGAGAGTAACTCAGACGTAACCCTGGAGGTTGCAACTAAAAGGCTATTCTTGAGCTATGCCTTCACGTTTCCAGCAAGGGTAATTTGTACTATTTTACAGCTAATAACAATACAGTAGAAAATAATCAATAAAGTTTAAATATATATTAGAATGTACTGTTACACAGCTGTTCTAGGTGATCTCATAATTGGGCATGTTGGGAATAGACACTCCATTGCTCTCGCCCCCTCTCCCCACATAACGTTGCTATTTCACTCCCACCATACCAAGCCCTACCCAATTCCCCTCTATCCCTTATCCTTTGGCCTTTAAAATGGCCCCGCAACTCTAAGATGCATCCTCTCCAGAATTTCCATGGTTATATTCTCAGAATTCCCCCAACGTGCCAGTTTCTAGTAAGACAATTCCAACTTTCTCATCCACAGAGCAGAGTTTTTCATAACCATAGCCCATCAGAAAATCAGCCATCACCAGCATTTCCAAGTTTCTTCAAGCTGTCCTCATTTGAAGAAGATTTTCAGCTGTGCCCAATATATTCCCTGAACGACGTTCCCAAATTTTCTAAGGCCAAAACCTTCTTGCGTTCATCTCCAACATATGCATCCCAGGAATTCATTGAGATATTTGTCTTCCCATAAGTCGAATAAGATGTATATCAAGAATAAAAAAGTTGAATCATTGTGATCAGCCAGGATAACACTTCTGAATAGGAAACATCTGTCAAACTCCAACTCCCTAATGCACCACTATCCCCTAAAGAGTATGTTTGATTGTTTGAATGAGACAATCCTCAATATGGAACTTGGTTGCATTTGTTTAGAGTGCATTACTATGTGAAGGTATCTTCTGGATATTAGAATAAGCAACCATGACATGAATTTCCACGGAACTAGTCACTGTCAAAAAGGACCCAATAGTGACCATCTCAAAATTTCCACATGATTAAAGACTCATACAACACAAATAACAGATATTGGGTTTTAACATCAAGCATTGGTCAATGGAAAGCTTCAGAAAGCAGAAATAGGGGGTTAACCAAAGACCACCAAACAGAAGAAAGAAGGGCAGCAGTTTGAGAATACTGCCTAGCCCTTTACATGACTGCACCCACCATCACTTTCTGTTAATTGACCAAGCGTAGTATCAATATGATGGGACTTCAACACAAAGACCTAGCAAATGTAAGTCCGACTGCTTTTCTCCCCCAAGCATCAGTAAATCATGTTCAAGAGGTCTAGTGAGATAGTGTCAGAAAATAGCAACAATGATACCACTCTAAAAGTTCACTAAACTCAACTCAACTCAACAAAACCTTGTCCCACCTATTTGGATTCAACAAAGCCTTGTCCCAACCATTTGGATTCAACAAAGCCTTGTCTCAACTATTTGGATTTGGCTACATGAATCTTGTTCCTCCATTGTGCTTGATGAACGGTCATAATTTCTACTTAACCGCAAGCTACCATATCATTCTTTACTTTATCATTCAAAGTTAATCCCAGTCAACCTCTATCATTCCTATTATCATGGATAGGTTTCACTTCACTCTTGTTCTATGGGGAAAAAAACGCTTTATTTTTGTCAAGGCCTTACTCTATTCCTTCTCACTAAAAGTAAAGAAGAATGCTTAAAAGCTAAAAAAAATCATAAAATACAGAAGAAAGGTACTGCTGCAAAATAAGCTGAAAATAACAAAAACACATGATTAGAACAATGCTACAGGAAACAATAAAAGACAGTTAAAATTGTAAGTGAGGATAAAAAGAAGGTTACCAGAAAATATAATTCCTGAACCAGTAAAACTAATCAATATAGGAGAAACAAATAGACCATACATTAACAACAATCTCATGAGCAAGAAATGCACAACCAAGCAAGCAAAGTAGCATACCACATAATTACTGCTGACTTTCAAACCATCCAACCTTTTGGCTTCCGTAGGATACTTGAAATCACAGCCTTGAAGTTCTCACGTGATATGAAACCAGATTCCAAATCCACATAGCAAACAATAGAAACCTGGTGTGGATTATTTTCAAACTTTCAATAGTAAGTTTTAGAATAAATAATAGCAGTACACAATAGGACTCTCTAAGCTTCCAGCTACCGAAGGAGAAACTTACAGTAAATTCAACTATGGTTGAAGGTGGAATCAGAAGCTTATAATGCATCAATTTTTTCTTCCATCTGCTGTATGTTCTGAAAATTTGTCATGAACTTCTTAAATGCACGAAATAAGACATCCACAACTCAAGACAAGTGTATAACAACGAGCATCATCTTGCAGAAGTTCAGAATTTTTTTGAAAGAATAAAAGAGGAAGAAGAAGAACAAAAACAACGACAACAACAACGATAAAAGGAAAAAAAAAGGGTGAAAGATGAAAATCCCCTGTGCCACATAAAATATCATCCATACCAAATGCTTTAGACATGCAATATGTTGTACCCATAAGCGTGTTGTGCACAGGGAGTTAGTTCGACATTTTACATGCTTAGTCTCATTTAATTCCACTCATAACATGTTGAGTTAAGTGGAAGACCCATTAAGCCAATCTTTTATAAAATTATATAAATGGATCAGATGTGTCATATAGCCTAAGACAGAAAAGATATATATGTAAAGTGAAAGTAATTTATTTTTCTCATGGGAAACAAGGAAACATTATTAATGATAAAACTGAAGAGTACCAGAGGACAAGAAGCCCACTAAATACAACAAAATAAACTTAAAATTGAAAATAACATGCTGACACATATGTCAACAATGTTTCATTGCTTTAAAGGCATATTCTCAAAATGCCTATGATTCCTCAAAAGCTCCCATCTATAAGAGTTGGAAGGAATTGTTCTTCCCTTCATACGACCCACCAATGACTATGAAACAAAGATATTTTGGAATGACAAGAGTCAACATTTGGGAGTAGATAAAGATGAGACCCTATGGTCAGGATATGAATTCAAGATGAAGTTTTGTAGCATGGCTACAGAATGCCTCAGAAATATTCATAATCAGATAAATAGATATAGACCCTTATAGACATCCACCCATGTAGCGGGATATGGGAGAGGTAAGTGCAACAATACGTGCAATGTCTAAAATATAAAATCAATCAAAATGGCATCAACCATTAATAAAAGCAACGGAAACCCAAAATATATGTAAATCTCACAGTATAACCACACAAACCTTGCATCCGCATAAAATTCATTTCAATTATATAGTCATGGTGGTGTATATCAGAGGAACCTAAAGCTTTTGCAAAAAGTAGAGAAAGGCATCAGCTGAGACTATAAAGAAGATTTGGGAAACCAACCTAGAATGAGCAATTTTCACTCTTGTGCAAAGCCCATTTTGTTTAATCTGAAAAAATCATAAGATTGCTTGTTACAAAAGATACAAATAATCAGTTAAAAAAATCATGGATCTCCAAACAATACTGAATTTGTACATTTTACATCAGAAATCTAATCACGTTTTTTATTTAGAAGCCATACCAGTGAGATCCTATCAGCTATTGTCTCAAACAATCTTTTTGAAAACAAGTTTCAACACCTAAAAACACAATACCAAATAGATTGAATCATAAGGGCATCAGCTTGAACGTGATAACAAATAAAACGGATTAATTTGCGATATCGAACAAAAATTAGAAGAAAAATGGGCATACCACGACTTTTCTGCAGCCACAAGGTTCAAGAAGCAGGACTGGTTTGTGACAAGCCTCCGTGACTGAACCAGATATTGTAAAAGTCAACTTGCTGAAAATCATCTATCTAGAATTATATAGTCGAGGTACTCGACAGCATGAGATTTATAGCCCTTGCCAAGTTGCTTTAACAGTGCACCATGTGTACAAGAATCAGGCTGGATTCCTCTATCTAGCATTTCTTTATACAATCTCAAAACCTCATGCCAATTACCCATATCACAGTTCTCATTTATCAATATAGTGTAGGTATATTTATTAGGGAGTACTCCTTTTGCTTCCATCTCAGCAAAATATTTGTAAGCCTGATCCATTCTTTTCAATTTGCAAAGACCATTTACCAGCGCATTGTAGGTGATCACATTGGGTAGAACACCCTTTTCCTGCATCTCGGAGAAATACATAAATGCCAGTTCTAGCCTCCCCTGACCAGCATGAGCATGAATCAATACTGTGTATGTCACAACTGTAGGGGATAAACCTTTGCTTAGCATCTCATAGAACAACTCTCTGGCTTTCCTGAGATGCCCGATTTCTAAATGAGCATGAATAATGCTAGTATACATTACATGATCAGGCACAAGGCCATCACGGATCATCCTCTGCAACAACTCACAGGCTTCTTCCAAATTGCCCAACTTACAAAGTCCATCCACGAAAACATTATAGGTGATTAAATCAGGTGGGAATCCCTTTGCTAGCATTTCTTCTTGCAAACTGCATGCCTTGGATACATCTCCAAGCTTCAGTTCACCCACTATTCGAGCTGTGTATGCACAGCGATCAGGCACTAACCCTTCATGCAACATCTCGTCAAAGAATTCCTTAGCCATGGATAAATTTCCTGCCTTGCAAGAACCATTTACTAGAATGGTATAAGTAAAAACATCAGGAAGAGCCCCATAATTAACCATTTCATCCTTAAGCTGGCTAGCATTCTCCAAATCCCCCTGCCTGCTAAGCCCATCCATAATGGTATTATAGGTGACCACAGTGGGAATGAGGTTCCTACCCCTTAACTCATCCAACAAGAGGAAAGCCTGTGTTGTGTTACCCAATCGACAATACCCATAAATCAAAGTGTTGTATGAAACTATATCCGGTCGCACATTCTTTGCAAACATGTCAAGAAAGTGTTGCCTAGCCTCAGTCACTCTTCCCTGCTTGCAAAGTCCATACATGAACGAATTGTATGTTGATACAGTTGGAGAAGCTCCTCTCTCTACCATCTCTGCACCTAGGCCCAATGCCTCTACAAGCAAGCCCTTCTTACAATACCCAGAGATCAATGGGTTATACGTGTACGATGAAACCTTCAATCCCTTATTTAACATTTCCCCAATCAACCCTTTGGCCTGGTCAAATTCCCCTTTCTTGGACAACCCATTAATCAGCACATTATATGTAACATCATTCGGATAGCACCCTCTCCTCTGCATTTCCGATAAAAGGTCCACCGCTTGTTGCACTTCACCTTCTTTACAAAACGAATCCAACAATGTATTATACGTAACAATAGTTGGCTTAATCCCACACTCTCTCATCATTCTATACACTTCCCTTGCCTTGCCAACTAAATCTCTATCCCTAAGTATCCTAAGAATTCTATTACAATTCTTCACATCCGGCAACACCCCATTTCTGATCATCTTATCAAATGTCAACCAACATTGCTCGACCATTGATTTTTTCGTATACACCCACAACAAAAGATCAAGTAAGTTACTCAAAACCTTGGAATTTGTATACCTATCTATCAAAATATCCAAAATACCATGCAAATTCTCACTAATTACCCTCTCCATGACGCAATATGCAGAACTCGTCAAATTATTCTCAACTAGAATTTCAAGAATAGTACAAAAAGCATATTCTGAATGCTTAAAGCCTGGTTGTCCCTCCGCCCAACGGAAGAACCGGAGGGCAATTTTTGGGTGCTCACGAATAGAATCAAGCACTCGGACAAACAATTCTGAATCAAGAATCACTGTATAAAATTGGTCTGGGACATCCCAGTAAGGTCTTTTAAAAGCCCAAGGCTTTTGTTCAATTGTTTTCAGGATTAGATTCAGGAAATAGGTTTCCGAGTATGTAGTTATATATGAACTTCTTGTGCTGTTATTGCATGCTGCGTTGGTCCTGCCAACAATTGGGCTGTTGTTCTCAGATGGACATAGAGAGTGATAATGGAAAGAAGATAGAACGATAAAGCGTACCTTGAGACGAAGAGAGTACAAGTTTATTGATTTTGAAGCTCTAACATAAAGGGTCATTGGATTTGTATTAGTGGTGTGGTGGTGATATACGATGAGAAAGCAATGCATGTGAGAAGAGTGGGAAAGGTTTGAGGGACTGATGAGAGAGAAAATAATGGGTTTTGGGTATTGAGAGAGAGCTATGAAGAAGAATGGACGGCGTACCAAGCAAACCATTGAGGTATCGCCATAGATCATTCAGTTCTGGAACGAACCAGCGAGCGGCGAGAGAAAGTGTAGCGTGTACAAGAGAAGAACTCAGCCCGAACCCGAATTTCAGGCTGGAGCTTGGATCGCAACGCTTAGGCCCATAGGCCCAGCCAAGCTCTGGAACAACTCTGGAGCTCCATTGTAAAATTCAAACCTAACCTTAATCGAGAAGCGATTGGAACAACAGAACTTGTGAATACAAAATATTCTATTGAAAACAAATCAAATGATTCATTGGATGGGTTGAGTTTAAGCCTAACGAACTCAGGTCGGGTGATAAACAAGTAGGCGAGTCAAACTTGCATAACAAAATACATTAACTTATGACTCAATTACCCATTTAATAGATTACCCACTATATTGAAGAATTAGGGCTTTCAATTAGAATTTTTTTTTTTTTTGTCGTAAAATTAGTTGATAATTTTTTGCACAACAAACTCATTAACCTGCCAAGCAAGGAGTTGGGAAGGATAATGATGCTTAGCCATATATATATATATATACATATATGGAATTGTTTTAAAAAGAATTTTTTCGTGTGTAAAATATATTTAGTTGGACTTGTACTATATTTAATTGAATTCACACTAACTCGTTTAGTAAACAGGTTTGAAGAGATAACTTTATTAATTATAACTTGACCCTTCAAAGTTATAATTTTATCCTCAAATATGAATACCATAGACTTCCCTCCCTGACTAAGATCTGTCATCTCTGATATTGGGTACTATGATTCAGCATTTCATGGCTATTTGGGATCAACTACATGTAATAGCAATATGATTAAAAAAAAAAAATGAGATATTCCTCAATTTCCCATTTAGATTATAAACATATATGCAAGCAATCATTCCATGCCAAAACCAACATGGTGGACCAAAGCACCTGTCTCTCAAAATTGATTAAAACTTGTTAGACAGTTTTACTATTGAGTGTCTGGGACATAAAACTATAATTTTCAGTTACGAAAGAAGAAATAAAGCACATAGGGTGAATAGAAGGAGCATACAACAGCAAACAAGAAGTAACCCAAGTGCTCTGATCAAAGAAAAGTTCAAAAGAAAGGGAGGGGGCGGGGTGATGGCACGAACACGAGCAGCGGAAGCCGGTGGTTACAGATTTCTCTGATCTGCACATAAAAACTGGACATGTTCTACTTCGGGTGATAACACTAGCAGCTAAACAGAGCTGTCAATAACATCCTCTCACTGTTTCAGCCTTCACGATCAACTAATTTTTGAAGGATTACCTACAAACAAGAGCAAAATAATCCCATCACGCACTTTTTCAAAGAAGTTGTAAAACAGCATTCTTGAGCAAGCATGGTGTAGATAGATGGTACTAGAAAACCGTATCTTGAACGTTCACTGGAAACTCTAATGAGCATAAATTTTCTTAATTAGCTGAACACATGCCAAATAAAGTTCAGAAGTATATTTGATGATTCATGAATTATATGTGATTAAATTTAAATTTAATAGCTCGTGAAGAAAATGCTTTTTATCCTTAAAAGTAACGTACTGGACAAGAACGATGTGATTTCAACCCTTGATCGAGTTCATGAAATGAGATCAGTAGCCTCACAGGACGAAATTCAACTGACTGACTGAGCCCTCTATTGTCCACAAAAGAAATTAATTCACGCTGTAGAAGGTGCTCAAATGCCTGCATGAAAACAGATTGTCTAAATGTTGCTTGGAGATATAGAATTCAAAACTGTGTCAAGATTAACTAACTACTTGTGCAAAGTGAATACACACCCTTAAGCATACATTCCGTGCATAATAATCAGATGTCTGGAATGAGTCATGTATGCTTTTGTACTCTGCAGTGTGTAATAAACAAGGTATGTTATCATAAAAAAATAAAAAAAAGTCAAATTATATGGGGTATGTCATGGAATATTGACATAATAAAATCAAAGTATAGATAACATTTGAGGCATACCTTTCATTACCGAATTGAAGTTGTATGAGTCTTGCTCTCTCACTTCCAACCTCTTCATGCAAACCAGAATATAGAGTTCTAAGATGGAGCAATCTGCTCGAACGAGTTGAATTACCAGTTAAAATAGTCAAATTACTTGTAAAGAGAGCAAGGAATTTTTTTTATTTTATTTTTTTGTGAGCGGTTTTTTTCCTTGGGGGGGTGGAGGGGGCAGGAATTGTTTATAGTCAATTCCTGTGCTACTAACTTGATACAATGCTAATGCTTTCTATTAAAAAAATCATGTTCAATGAATTTCTTCCTGATGCCTTCCGATATAGGAAATCATCAATGAGAAGAAAATTTTAGTATTTTCACCTTTAGGGTGATCGCTTAGGAAGTGTTAAACCATAAACTGAAAAGTTTCAGGTGATTGATTTAAGATGATTGAGAGTGATGCAATAACATTAGCCCCTCATGTGTGGACCCTCTTTGGGTGGTCTGCCCACGTGATCGTATTGCATATTAAAGCAGGTGTAATTGGTGTGGCTTGAATTCAAGAATACTTGAAATATTTAGAAGAAAGAAAGGGATACAAACCAATTGTAGAGCCCCCGTATATATAGTCAAAAATAAAGGTACAATAAGGGTAAAATAAGGAAAACCCTAACAAACTAGGAAATAACCCCAAACTAGGAAATAACTCCAAACTAGGTAAAATAAGGAAAACCCTAACAAACTAGAAAATAACCCCAAACTAGGAAATAACTTCAACACTCCCCCTCAAGCTAGGCGCAAAAATGTCAATTAAGCCAAGCTTGACAACGGAGTCCCGAAGAATGGATAGAGTGACAGGTTTGGTAAAAACATCTGCAACCTGATCACTGATCCCCACAAACGATGGAGTGACAATACCACTGCTAACATTCTCTCGAAGAAACTAGGTAAAATACTAGCATGTAAGCTAGGAACAGATAAAGACAAATCCATCTCTCTGATGTCCCCTGATAATAATCCTCCTGGTATTCAGGTCCTGTAGTGGTGGCAGTAGCAGAAGTCAGACCCTGAGAAGTCAGAGTGGACATAAGTATATCCAATCGGGATGTGATAGCATCCATATCACTCTGCCAAGGAGGAACAGTAGGAGCAGCAACAGGAACAGTAGGAGCAGCAACAGGAACAGGAACAGGAACAGCGGTAGTAGGTGGTGGTATCTCAGCAATAGCAGCAATACGGTCGCAAGGAGACGGCTTAAGCTCCGGATGGGCTTCCAACAAGTAGCCCTGAGATGTCCTGGTCGGCCACAATAATCACACTGACGATAATCCCCCTGTCTGCACTGGTCTGGGGCGCCCTAACGGCGCTGGTCAAACATAAAGGTGGAAGTACCAATAGAGGTCTCAATGATAGAGGTGTCAACAGTAGGGGTCTCAAATCCCTCAGTAGTGCTCATAGCAACAATAATACTAGGGCACCCGTGACAGAAAAACAACTCTAAAATAAATAGAGAGATAAAATAAGGGAGAACAATATACCTCCAGTCGACCAATAGCGACAAATAAAGAAGGTCCAGAAAGCTCCCAAATAATTAGATCACGGTGCCCAGAAAAACAACTCTAAAATAAATAGAGAGATAAATAAGGGAGAACAATATACCTCCAGTCGAACTGTAGCGACAAATAAAGAAGGTCCAAAAAAGCTCCCAAATAATCAGGTCACGGTGCCCAGAAATCCAAGAAATATAAATAAATGATCTACTGCATCAAGAGCAGATCAACGAAGAAATCCAGTCACGGTGCCCAAATAATCAAGTCACGGTGCCCAGAAATTCAGAAAATATAAAAGTGATCTACTGCATCAAAAGCAGATCAACGAAGAGTGCGAAGAACGAAGCCCACTCAACAAAAAACGCAACCCGACAGCGGGCTGATGAGTGGGCTGGTCAGTGACCCATCACCGACTGCTTTACAATCAGACCAGTCCAGCAAACAGCATCACCGACTCAATAAACAGATTAAACAAACTAGCAACGTGACGAATTCTCAATGCACAAGACCAACAACGGCCCAAATTAACAAAAGAATAGCCAAGTAGACAAAATCAACAAACCCAAAGGATTGGGGTTGTCCAACAAAGAGAAACTAATAGCCCAACAGAGAGAAGTCCAAATCAAACAAAGAGAAGAAGAAAAGCCAAACCAATAGCCTCAACCAGCAGTAGCCAAAATCAACAAACCCTAGTAATTAGAATTTCTTACCTTGCAACGACTAGTTCAGCGAGGAAGACCAAACAACGAGAAACACTAGCAGAAGAGAGGAGACAGACAACGCCAAACAATCCAAAGTTCATCACAAATCAACTCAACAACTTTGCAAATCAAATACCCATAACAGCCAAATTTGGCACTGTTCACAGCGCATGAACAGTAACTTCGGCACTGTTCACAGCCCTGAGAACCTCAAAAAATCAGCAACCTTAATCCAAGAATATATTCTTTCTCCAACTAAATTACTGTGGTGCTACAATATATTTTGGATCGAAACCTTGCTCTGATACCAACTTGAAATATTTAGAAGAAAGAAAGGGATACAAACCAATTGTAGAGCCCCCGTTTATATAGTCAAAAATAAAGGTACAATAAGGGTAAAATAAGGAAAACCCTAACAAACTAGGAAATAACCCCAAACTAGGAAATAACTCCAACAAGAATCAAGACCTTTAAGCTGATATCAGTTAATCACCAATTCTTTTAAGTTCTTTAAGCTCATAGAGAGGCAAGTGGCATAAACATTTATTGATCAAATACTCAACCTTTTAAGCATTCCAGCTTTGGCTGCCTTTGGATGGTTGAAAGTGCAGCTTTGAAGTTGTCAAGTGACATGAAACCAGATTCCAAATCCATATAACAAACGGCAGAAAACCTAGCTTCAAGGACTATGAATAGTAAGTAATAGCAGAAAATATAGTACATATAATAGAACTGTAAACTTGCAGATACAAAGAGAAAAACTTACAGAAACCGCAGCATGTGGTTGAAGGTCAAATCAGAATTTGACAGTGTTTCAATGATTTCTTTGAATTTTTCACCTGCTAATATGTTCTGTAAATGTCAAGGACTTGCTTGTATTATTTAACAGAACATAGGAGATTCAGGTATAGTGCATGTGTTATGCTACTTTACCAATGCAAGACAAGTTGCCTTGTAAAACCTAGGTATAGTGCATTGAGAGACATTCATAAGATCAGGAGGGGCACACTTCTGTAGGGACAAACAAATGCAGGATAGTGGTTCAGACTTCTTAATGGAAGGCTAAAGCTCTAACACAATTGAGCAAAGTTTGAAAAAGGAAGGAAACAACAAATAGATTTATGCATTAGTCATGATAATGAGCGTTTCTGAAATGAAGCTCATGCATTCGTCCAGTATTATACTTAAATCAAACGTGAAACTCCTGTCTTTTCATCTAACGCTCACTATATTATTCTCTGGCAACATGTGAAATTACAAGTGCAGTTGGTCATTCCATTAAGCTTAATGAAGTCTATGAGAGGATACGAGAAGCTTCGCATTGAAGTCAGCTACATAGTCATGAGGAAGGCTTGAATCTGTTGGCAATAGCAAAATGTGCTCCAGCAGTCTGCACAGTACACCAGAGATTGAGACAAAAGTAAGACACAAGCCTTTGTAAATCTCAAATTTACAGTCCTGCACAATATACTGCAACAGCTCTGCTGTCTCAGACAGTTGGGAAGTTACCTCTGTAAATCTTCCCTTGAGGGAGGAAGAAAGAGCAGTTTTCTATGTGAAAAACGAGATCTTACTCTTTTTTCCAAGAGCTGATCAGCATCCTGCATGATACAGAGCCTAATATTTCAGCATTCTTCACAAATCCGTAGAAAACATTTGGAAGTTTTTTAGTGTGGTCCATCCATATATGTGTTGCATGCACCAACTATATATAAAACTGCCCAAACAAATGCATGGATCTGCAAAATTCGCTTAGCTTACCTTTAAAAAGTTATATGAAAGTTTTAACTAAAGCTAATCAATCAAGGGCTTCTGTTTCCCTTGATTAAATAAATATCAATTACAGGATCCTCTAGTCGATAGTATTGGAAAAAATCCATATATGCATCAACCAGTTATAACAAAACAAAATGAAATTAGCAGTTGAAGAAAATTACCAATCGGCAACTCACGCCAATGACAACAGCTTGTGATGTTACAGATTGCATTGCATCTAGCAAGCTATAAAGTAATCGCTGTTTACCCTGCAAAGATCAGACAGAAGCACATTAAACATTTTCAACACCAGAAAGCTAAATATTCTGTTGACCTTCATCTTCTTCAGAAAGGATTATTCAACATTCACTAGCATCTATGTCTTAATCCAAATATTTGTGCCCATGTATGCACACACAACAAAAATCGGGAATGGGGGAAGTGAGAGTAGAAGGTTAAAAATAAGGAAAGGTGAGAAGACAAGCATCCAGACTTCAGTGCTGAGAAAAAAGATTGGGAACGAGATGACAATCTTACCTGTGCAAAGAGGTCAAATTCATCCAGTACAAAAATAACTGTTTTATGTGCTAATCCACACTCTCTGAAAAGAGATCACAAATGATTAAATGCACAACAAAAGTAAATCGTCATGTATTGAAATTGAAAACACCCAATAAAATCAATTGACCAAATCAACCAGTAGAATGGCACTTGTAAAACCAATAGTAATCAACACGTACATATACATATATTCACCTTAACATAGCTACCATGAACTGGGAATTATCATCAAATGATGCCTACAAAAAAATATCTCAACATCATGACTTCTGAATTGATCCAGGATCAAGATGAATCATCCGAAAAGATTGGTTGGGCATGTTACCATTTTTGAGAACAACAATTGGTGCTCCACACATAGTTGTCTAGCAATTTCCTGAGTGATCAATTGAGACCAAAAACAAAGATGAACATTCTCCCCAACTACATGAGAAGCAATAATACAACTTTCTATCTGAAAATAGAATATAGTAAGTGTGCACAATCATCAATGAATTCTCTTGTCGATTATAAGGGGAGCCAATGGTTCAATGATTAAAATTCGACCCAACAACCATGAGCTTGTGGGTTTGGATAAGATGGCAGCTACTTTGTGCAAATAATGTCCAAGATTAGGTTACTTACACGAAATCCACTACACATAGCAACCCAATTAATTGATGACTAAGTTGCGAGAGTACTTTTTTAACAATTTCGTGCTGGTTTTAGTTTTAGATCTGATTGCTAGCCTTGAACATCATTTATCGACTATTTTTCTTTTGTTGCTCTAATAGTACATCAGCTTGTGATGAATTTTATTCAATGATTGCCATAATGCAACCATCTGGTGGCCATCTTAATGGAAAAAGCCTGTAGACATGCATTTGACAGTTTTAAAATATGAGGATTACACAATTGTTTTTTTTTAATCGAGGGAAATACACATTTGTTTTTTTCTTTTTAATAGAGGGAAATTCACAATTTTTATCTCTCATACCATTCCTTTTCACAAGTTATTAATAACTGAAGTCAACTTTCCTTATTCGTTTCTCAGCCCAACGATTTCCTATGAACTGGATAAATTATGCTTTTCAACTAATGAGAAATAGCACGATAATGATGTTCAAGGGTAGCGACCAAAACTGCAAAAACCAGCAAAAAAATGTTTTTTTTCCAGGAGCTGCTCCCACAAAAATCATGCATAACATATTCTTCTCTAGAAGCATGCTTTCCCAATGCTTTAGCACCAAGATTACCTAATATGACTTAAAGTCCCCTACAAGTACATATCTCCCAATTTCCTAACCTTAGTAAGTGATTAGTTAGTTTTGAGATGGTAGATATGCGAAATCAGGTTACTGTGTTTATTCTTTGCATACGACTATTCAAATAAGAACTCATTATCTCAAGGGGAATGGTTACAAGCACGACACCTAGAAATCAATCAGGAAATAAAAAACATAAATCAATGATAAAGAATGAAAACTATCAAATAAGTAATCTCTGACTATAGCCATATTAACATATCATCCAAATTCAAGCAGTTAAAAAACATGACATCATGGTCACCAGAAATACTGGCGACTCTAAATTGTGGCAGCACATAGCCAGAACCAAGTTGAGATTATAAGAGGACTTGGGAAATCCGACCTTCAATGCGCAATTGTCATCACTGTGCAAAAGTCCATTCAGTTTGATCTGAAACATCAGATTACTTCGTATGAACCAAAAATTACAATAACAATACTCATCGAGCAGAAAAAATTTAGAACCTCCCACCAAAATTGTATATTACATCGCATAATGTAATTTATATAACTTTAAGTAAGATTGTGACATCAAAAGCCATACCACTGTGATCAGATCATGATATTCTTTCAGTAAATCATCGAGAACAAGCTCCAACACCTCCAAATATAGAAGGAATAGATTTTTAAAATAAGTAATTCGAAAAGGCGCCAACATTGATAATAGTAGAAATACGCTTATCTATTTCTTACACCCAATACAAAATAAGGAAAAAAGTGGACATACCGCGATCTTTCCACAGCCACGAGGACCAAGAAGCAAAACTGAATTGTTACATGCCTCCGTAACTGAACTCGATATGATAAACTTCAACTTGCTAAAATTCAAATTCAAAGAGAAATTAATTTTATTTCCTTTTTCCCCCACAAATCCAACAACCAAAAAAAGGTGTGGCCAGTTGGTTGCTGAGAAAAATGATGTATTCGCTTTTCTTGCATTTTCTGGACAACCAAACTGCAGGTAAGGTATGAAGACAAGAAAGCAGACCTGTGGTTGCTGTCGGGGGAGTCGGAGAAAAGGGTGAAGATGAAATTGGGATTGCAGAGTCTGCTTCGAAGGAGGATTTGGGCTTGCTCTGCTAGACTTTTTCGACCCATTGATGGTGTTTTGCTTTGCAAAGGAAGATACTGAAATGGTAGGATAGATAACATAAAGGAGGAGAAGTGACCAGTGAGGCTGTTACAATATATATGCAGCCCCTATTGCTACAATGAGTGAAGTTGTTTGATTTAGTGAGTGACTGTTACTATTTTGATTTAAATGTCACTATGCAAATTCTTCCAACCCAAAAAACAACAAAGGAAACTAAAATCAACCAACTTCTTAATCATTTCAATGAGAGGTATTTTGGTCCTTCAAGCCAATGCGAGTGACAATTTTTGATATGACGTGTTTTCACAATAACATGATCTTATAAGTAGAAAATGTCTAATTTTCTTTTATTTCATGATCTAATATTTATGATATGTGGTAAACTTAAATGTTCTTGATTTGGTTTTACTGGAATGGAGATCTAAAGGATTTTTAATTTATAAGGACCTATCTGTGGTGAGTTTCCTTGTGAAAAAATGACGTTCTACCCATGTGGTTTCTCGTTCACGAGCTACACCAATGTGACACGAACAAACAAGGAGATTGTCACCCATACATATAGGTAAAGACCTAGGGTTTCTTTCATTTTTGTTGGATTTTAGTCATGTTACTGGTGATTGGAATTGTGTTGAATGTTTGGAAAGCCTATCATGTTTTTAGCAAAAGGATCAAGATGGAATTAAATGATATGCTCGGTAATTTACTCTAATATGTTCTTGTCTATTCTAAAGCTTATTTTTTGGAAAATTATAAGAAAGAAAATACTAAGACATTATATTAAAAAATTCGGGAAAAGATATCAAAGTTGCTTGATGAAACTACGGAAAAGAAACTCGTCACAAGTGGAGGGATACCACACCAACATTATGAAAAAAAAAAATTAAAATACCTTACTATCATATTAAAGGAGGAAAGATATTTAAAAGTATTCACTTTGTTCTGTCAAACATAAAAAAGTCTCATATTATCCTTCTATTTTTCCAAAAGTACCCCAGTTGGCAATTAGAGGTTGGATTTACCGTTTATTAATGCAGCATTGTCATGTGTGTGATTAAGACTACAAATAAAAAAAGATGTTCATGAACAGCTCATCATATAATAGAAGGATGGATGGTACACCCGTCAGTACAAGGCTCAATGCATGACTTCGTCTACAAAGAGACTATTTCCGCAACTTAAAACCCTAAGGCCCAAGTCACAATGAAATAACCTTACTAATGTGCCAACGAGCTACAAAAAAAAAATGAGTCAAGCTTGATCAAGAACACAAGCCCAGCCGAACAAAAGCTTGAGCTCCATTCGTTTAGTCAAATGAGCTAAGCCAAGCTGAGGTAAGCCTAAGCTTGGAAAAAAAAACTTAATTCAAATTGGGTCTGAACAATTGTCTGAAGCTGGCCATGATCCCAAACCAAACCCAAACATTCTTCAGGAACAAACGAGCCAAGCACGAAAGTCTAATGCTTGGCTAGGTTTAATTCATTGGCTACCCCACACATGATGTAGCAGATTGAGCAATATAGTCAAAAGATTATTAATTGAAATCACTGTCTCCTTTCTCTCTAGTCAGTAGTCTGTTCCTTCCAATGTCATCCCTTCTCCATTATCAAACTCAACAACAACAACAACAACTTCCCCTTAACTAAACCCTACTAATCTCTCCCTCCCCACTACGAACCCCCTCCCCCTGCATCGAAACCCACCATTGCCCAAGACCCAAAACGGCACACACTAATATATATGCACACACACACAGGTGGCTTTCAACAACAATAATGGCTATCTCGTAATAAAAATCGATGCAAAATAACCTCTATTTCCAGCCACAAAGATGATCTATTTCACTACCAGACACCAACTCTTCAATTATCTCTATCTCAAAAAATCATAATTATAATTTCTACACAACACCACCACCACCTCCTCAAAAACCAACCCAACAAATTGCAAAAATGAAACACAACTAACAAAACTTGCTAGGGGACCTTGGCGTATCAAATTGATCCCCTTGGGAGGCCGCTAAACGACAACTTTGCCATGGACTTGGGCCATCAAGATGCCTTTGAGAAGAGAGAGATTTTTTTATGGTGAGTGGGGATGAGCTTTCACTATGGGTAGTGTGGACTTGGAAGGGAGACTTGTTTTGTTGGGGGAGTCCACTATTAAGGTGGGGATGGTTCCAAGGTTGAGGATTAGCTCATAGGTAAAAATGGTGGATGGGGGTTAAGGGTTCGACTTGAACTGGTTGGAAGGTCGAACTTTTGACCAAATCTCAACTTGAACACGATTTTTATCACGAACCACTCTAACTGATGTTGTTCATGTTTCTACTATTGAACTTTGGTTAAATTCCAGTTACAAATCGGGTTCAATTCAAATTCAATCCGGATTAAAATTTGGTTGCCATAACACTAACAATCATGTAGGGGTGGAGCCAGAAAAATGCCGAAGCGGGGGCAAATTTTAAAAATAATAAGATAAAATTTGAACAACTAATAAATGGAAAAACTTAAATATTGATTAGTAAACCTTCTATCCAATGCAATTATAATTATTCCCGATTAGTTTTCATGTCAATGTAATTAAGGAGATTTTTCTAAATGTATGATTACCAATTGGGGGAGAGAAGGAGAATGAGAGATATAGAATGGTTTCTTAAAAACATATTGTGGGATTCAACTAATTGTATGTTATTTAAGTTCATTTAATTGAGAGTTAAGAAATTTAACTCAAATGTGATTGTGCGGGCAACTTTAAAATTAAATTTTAAAAAATATAATTTTTTTTTGAAAAAAAAAAATAGTGCAACAATTGATTGTTGTATGGCTTCATCGATGCACTCAAGGTTCATCTCTTCCGCATCTTGACAAATTTCATTTACACAATTCATCAAACACTTTTTACTCAGCAATTCGGACATCATATAAATAAAACATATACAAAATATGATACCTTTGGAAGAGATCTCTTAGCCGTTTGAAAAGTTGTATTCAATTAAACGACAAACGCATAAAGAGAAAAAGGAGGGCACTGAGAGTGAGAGAAGGTTGGAGTGTTCAACTTAGTGCGAGAGAGCGGGGACCGTGAGGACGACACCTGGGAGAGTTTCTGATGAAAAAATAAATGATAAATTACACTCGTACCCCCTAGTGTATGACTTAATCCGACCAATCCCTTCAGTTATGACAAATTACATTGACAACCCTTGAAGTTTGTATGGAAGTAATGCATAGATCCCCTCGTCAATGTCCGTTAAAAGACCCGTCACAACTATATTATATCATAATAGGAATAAGTAATCCCCAAACTACCCTTGATAGAGTCTAATACATCTTGTCGGATAAAATGTTGTCTTTCCCAAAATTATGCCATATGCCCACAAAACCCAACTCCTCCACCTCCACATGCACCTCCAATGCCCACAAAATCTAGCTCCTCCACCTCCACATACACCGCCAATGCCCACATGAACAACCACCTCCACACAACCATATATTGAGCCACCTTTACCAAATCCCTATCACTTCCTCAACCACATGTCAAACTCTAAATGAGCTCCATCTACAAACTAAAGAATACTATGGTACTGCATTTTAACTTTTTAATATTATACCCAAAATTTTTAAAAAAAAACCTCCAAAAAATAGTAATTTTACCTCAAAAAATGTGATAAGTGAACCCAAAAGGAGAGTACATCACAAAAGTTGGTAACCTCCATCCAAAAGGGTATAGATTAGGGGTGTCAAACGTGTCGAGTTGGGTTAAACGTGCCGGGTTAAACGAGTGACGGGTAAAAAACATATAAACCCGTACACGACACGTTTAATAAACGTGTGAAAAAATTCAACACAAACACGAACCATTTAATAAACGAGTAACACGACACGACTCGTTTAACCCATTTAATTTTTTAAAAATTATTATATTAAAATTTAAAACTCCATTAATTACCTACAACAATTGTACTCTCTTAATTAAAAGATTTCCATTTGATCGGTGCTTGCAAAGGCAAGTGAGAAAGTTGAATCATTAAGCAAAGGGGCAGCAGCTTTTTATAGGCAGCATGGGGAGGTCTCCTTCCTTGAATTTGTCGATGTGGGATTAAGTGAAAAGGTTTCAATGTGCGTTCATACTGTGCAGACCCAAGAAGACCTTGTAAAATCTGTGCACACTGTCCCACTGTGCGTTCACTTGTCCCACATCGAGCAATCTGCCACCCAGCAACTTGGTAGACTTTGTACTTAATGCCATTGGACTGCCCCCATCAACTTGGTTTCTTGTTTGCACATGGATATAATATATTTTAATTTTAATAATTCTGGTTAATTTTTTAAAATAAAATAATTATTAATTTATTATTATATTAATTTTATTTAAACGGGTTAAACGGATTAAACATGTCTCACCCGAACACGACACGTTTATTAAACGTGTTAAACGGGTTGACCCGTTTAACACGCGAACCCGTTAAGGTCTCACCCAAACCCGTTTAATTAGCGGTTAATCGTGTCGGTTAATCGTGTCGTGTTAAATTTTGACAGGCCTAGTATAGATATCTAAAAAATGGTAAGTGGTACAGTAACAAAAAAAAATGGTACTATAGTCAAACCTAGTAATAGAATGAGCAACAATCAAACAATTAGGACTGTTGCTAAATGCACAGTTCAAACCACCAGCCCTTCCCCAAATAATCAAATCATTCCACAGAACTCCGAGTTTTACAAGAAGAATCCAAATTAAACTAGAAAAATTCCCCACTCCCTAGCAAGACGACACACTCTTCAGGCAGAGGCGGACTTTCACAAGAAGCATGAACAATAGCAAAACTCTTAAACAACTTACTACCCAGAAAATATATCTCTCTATATCCGAACCAGCACTAATATTAGACTAGATTGATTGATCAATAGTTAATTAGTACTATGTGATAAGTGAACTAACCAAACGTAAGTTTGGATTGCATAGCTATTATTCTACTCTTACTCCAGTCTTACCAAAAAGTGGGATTACAAGGCGTAGTATTTTTGCACCTTATTTAATCTTGTGGCCTAAATTACCTAATACTATTAGTTCTTTTACAATACGGCCACCAAACGCGCTCTAAATAGATAGCATCGTAGAGGCAAAAAATTATTTAACAGTAATAAAGCAAGACTTACCTCAACTCAAAGCAAAAATGCAAAATCAGCAACTTGTTCCATCAATAACCTCAAAAAACCTCACCACTGTTACCCCAAACTCCAACATCCAACTGGGAAGGGAGAGTTTAGGGAAATGAGGAGGTAGAAGAAGAGGAAAGACAAAGGGGTGTGATTCGACTTTCGAGTGACGAGTTGGGTTATGGTATTTTGTGATCAGTTGATGATTAGAGGTCCAATTACAGTGTTTGAGAGGAACAGTATAGATGAAAATGCCGATGATGTAGGCTTAGAGGGATCTCCATTCATAGGAGTAATCCATTGTTGTTTTTGTGTCTACGGCTCCGCGTTGTTATTCAGAGGAAGAGAGATAATAGGAGAGAAAGAAAGAGGAAGACAGGGAGAGAGAAATAGAAAGATAGGGAGATAGATAGAGAGAGAGTGGAGGAGGGAGGGTATGGTGGTCTGGTCGGCCGTAGGTGGCTACGGTGGTTCGTTTTGAAGGAGAGAAGGACGGAGAAGGATCTGGGTTTTACTAAAAGGTTTATGGCTGTTTGGGCCTTGTGTTGGGGTTGTTCAATAATGGATTGAGAAAATATTCAATGCAACACTTTCATATTCAAAACAATTATGAAAGATTAATTGAGTTAATTTGTCTTATTTATTAATTTATTATTGATTATCGTAATTTACTAAACTCTTGACAATTCAGGATCTGAGTATATCGATCCATAATGTATCCTTATATTATTAGATTGGACAAGTTTTTAACTTCATTTTGATAGGAGTTGTGCTTGCAAGTTAAAAAAGGATAAAAAAAATTTATATTTTTCTAAAACCATGTATATACGAAGTATTTTTATTTTTGCATTTGTAACCACAATGATTGTAGCACCACAAACACTATCACCATGAATAAATATTGGATGTAACACGTTGTCATGGTGTAACCATCTAATGATAGGATAAGAAGTAGATAAGTGGATCCCACATGGATAGTTATTGCATGATATTGATGGGTGTAGTCGATTTACCACTACAATCACCATTGTCACCGACAATGTCGATCTAACCACTATTGTTCATCGTCACCACCACTACAACTCCCCACCACTACCATCGCAATCAGGGGCGGAGCCAGGATTTTGCCTCAGTGGGGGCAAGTTAAATTCTTAAATTCAAAGTTATAATTAACTTTGAAATTTAAGAATTTAGGTTGCCCCCATTAAAATTTAAAAACTTTGTAATTTTTTTTCTCCAATAAAAAAAAGAGTATAATTGTAACATTATTTTCATCAAAATATGCATTCTTGATAAACTGTTTATAAGCATAGTTACATCAAAAGTATCTTTTAGTGTTCAAGATTATGTACAAAAAGAGCTTCTAACTCTCGAACATCCAATAATGGACTACACATAATCAAAATATAATCTATAAATCCAAAATATAATCCAAACTATAATTTCAAGAAATCAATTAAAGCAATTTAATCATAGAGAAGAAAAATAGCAATAACCAAGAATCTCAAATAGCCAATCTGAATTAGGCACTTCAACAAAAATCTAAAATAGTTGAGTGGTAACCCAAGACGAAACAAAAAAAACCTACATAAGTCCATAAATAATACACCAAACAACCATCCATTCTACAGGAATTAAACTAAATTTTTAATATAAAAAATCTGATTTTAGATTAGTGCTAATACTACTATCAAAAAATTTGGTTAATGGATTTTCTCTCTCCTTGGCTTCAACATAATCTTTTAGGGTTTTTTCAAATTTGATTTGCACAACGATTGAATCCACCAAAAGAACTAACAAAGAAAGGGGCTGATTCGTTGTCTGATTTACTCCTTGACTGATTAGTTGATGAATACACCAAAGAAACTTAAATAAAAGAAAGAAGAGGGCTGGACTGGAAGTTGGACCGACTACGAAGAAGACGAAGATGACTTGGGGGTAAAAAAAAAAAAAAGCAGGCGATGAAAAATGAGGAGAAGCTGGAGCTGCCAAAATTGACTTTTAAAGGTTTAAAAATTATATTAATATACCCTATACTTTAAGAAAATTTCAGTGGGGGCAAGTTTAAAAAATTCTTGAAATTTTTAAAATTACACTTGAGTTCCAAAAATTTTTAAAATTTCAGTGGGGGCAGCTGCCCCCACTGCCCCCACACTAAATCCGCCTCTGATCGCAACCACCTTTATCCCCCCTGGCCATCATTGTCGTCGCCAATACCGCCGCTAATATTGCCTCCACCACCCTCATCGCAACTAGTATCACCACCACCATTGCCATATTCACTGTAATTCCACAGACAACCATTGTCGTTGACCTCCCTATCATTACAATATCATCACCAACATTATTATCGACATCGACATCACCAATACATATGTATATTTTGAGATATATTTGTAATTGTGACACAAATTAGCATTTTTTTACAATGCAAATGTATTTTTTAATAAAATAATGATTTTTGTCATAAAAATAATGTAATTGATGTTTTACAAACATAAAAGAAAATATCATTTTATGTAAATTAGCAAAAATAGCTCCTAGTTTTGATCAAACTACAACCACTCACAGTAAGGTGTGAGGCCCATATAGTTATCTTCATAGAAAATACGGTAGGACTTGATAACTTTTTATACAAAAAATAAATATTTTTTATAGAAAAAAAACTCCATTGGATTTAAGAGTGATTAAGTAAAAAAAATTAATAGTTTCAAATGATAGGCCGTGTCTGCTTTAACTCTTTAAATACCTTCCGCCGAAGGGTACAAGGACCAGCTATCCTTCGCCTAGGCCTCTTTCAGAGACATAGAGAGACCTCTCTGGTAACCCAAATAACAATTTGACTCGCCAACAAGAAAGAGTTATGGGAAGCACAAGTGCTCTGCTCTATAATCTACAGCTCAACAATACCCAGTTCTTGAAATGTCTTGATTCAAACACAAATCATAAAACCTCTCTGCATATCAACCAAAGAAGACCCAAATTGGGTGTCTCATGTAGGATGGACTACAAAAAGTTCAGCAGAGTTGTGTGCTTTGCTGGTGAAGATGCAACAGAAAAGCAACACGAATTGGGTGGTGGTGGGATTAATGGAGTTGTCTCAGTTGTCGAGGATGGACCTGGTAAGAAACTCATCATAAGTTTTGTTTCTTTTGAAGAAATTGTAGATGGGTATTTAATTCTTAGGTAATTTTATGGAATTTCTTGATATGGGTTTTTTAATTTTTTGGGAATGGATGGAAATGTGAAATTGGTTGGTTTTAATTTGGATGCAAATTTTATAAACCGCCAAATGTTTCGTTTTGGGTAAATGCTTCATAGTTTCCTATTAATTATTCTTTTTGTTTTGCTATTTTCACTTTATTGTTGGTGGTGAAGCTATAACCTTCGCATTTGAAGTCCATTTACTGCAATTAGGTGCCTAACTAAAATTGTTTCGCGACTCTTGTGAACTTTGAAGTTGGGATTTTGGTGCAGTAAAGAAAAAAAAATCATAATTTTTTATGAAGAAAATTAAGCAGAACAGCATCACAGTTATATATCTTCATTACATCAATTTCCTCTGCAATCAAAAAAAGAAGAAGTGGAACGCAAAACTTGCTTGGCCCATAGCTAACAACTCACTTTCTTACTATTACAAGGTTTATTCAAAGATGAAATCTGATCCTAGAAATACAAAAGCTAAAATAACTGACTCAATAAAAGGAACCCCTCACCTTTCCAATTCAAACACTTAAGAGTATTGAAACTGTGAGAGTAGGAAAATAGGGTTTTGGAGAGAAGAAGAATAGAAGAGGCAGAGAGAGTGAAGTTGTATCACACGCCTCTCTCCCCATGTGAATATATATGCATGTGAAAAATAATTAAAAGACCAATTTACCCCTTTAGGGATATCCTTATTACAAGCTTACCACTCCTCATATTCTAACATTCCCCCTCAACTTGGCGAATATATATCATATAATCACAGTGTGGAACAAATCTCTTAATTGATAAATACTCAAACAGTTAGTAAACATATCTGCAAGTTAAGCCTCAGATTTGTCAAACGGTTTGACAATATTTCCACACAACACCTTTTTCTGAACAAATGACAATCAACATTCATGTGTTTCGTCATTTAAAAAAAAAAAGGAAGATTATAAACTATACATACAATAACTTGATTATCACAATACAACTGAAACGGAGTTTGAATTAGAAAACCAATTTCCTGAAGGAAGTGTTATAACCATATTTAAGTCACTACATGTGCGAGTCATTGCCCTGTACTCAGCTGTTGCACTAGACCGTGCTACCACTGTTTGCTTTTTACTCTTGCATGTGACCAAATTACCTCCCAACAAGGTACAAGTATCCTGTACTAGCCATCTATCTGAAACGGAGTTTGAATTAGAAAACCAATTTCCTGAAGGAAGTGTTATAACCATATTTAAGTCACTACATGTGCGAGTCATTGCCCTGTACTCAGCTGTTGCACTAGACCGTACAAGTATCCTGTACTAGCCATCTATCTGAAGGAGAACTTGTCCAATTTGCGTCTGTGAATCCTTCTAACCAGAGATGCCTATGTGAGTTATATAGTAGTCCAAGTCTTGGAGCTCGTTTGAAATATCGAATAATACGAATAACAACATTCCATTGCGGTACTCGAGGAACTTTCATAAACTGACTCACTAACATCACATATGAGGTATCTGATTGGGTAATAGTGAGGTAATTCCACTTTCCAACGTGAAGACGATACTGTCCAGGATTTGAGAAACATTCATCTTTAGTCACCGAGAGCTTATGACTTGGATCCATAGGGCTATCAACCGGTCGACCACCTAGAAGCCATGTTTCCTCTAGAAGATCAAATACATATTTTCTTTGAGACAGATTGATGCCTTGTTTAGATTTAGCAACATTGATACCAAGACTTGCCCAAAATTTTTGTAGAAAACCAATGTTGCAAAAACTATTTAAACTTGACAATATCCGCTGAATAATCACCCGTCATCACAACATCATCAACGTAAACTGCAAGAAGGATATTACCAGCACTAGTCCATTAATATAATACTGAATGATATGTTTAGCATCTATGAAGATCAAAATCTAGCACAGGACTTGAAAACTTCCCAAACCATGTTCAAGGGCACTGTTTCAACCCATACAAGGGTTTTTTCAATTTACATACACTTCTCTAATACTCTCCCTGAGCAACAAACACGGGTAGTTACTCCATGTAAACCACCCCGTTAGGGATATCATTATTACAAGATTACCACTCCTCATATTCTAACATAAAGTGCAGCCCAAAATATTTAAATTATCCCTAGCATCTACTTCTTTTGGCAATTTGCACCAACAACATTGGATTTTTCGTTTTCTGTTAAAATCCATGGGTCCACCCATGGATTCTTGCTTCACTCATCTGTGTCCCATGTTTACAGCATGATTCATGAGGAACCATACCATAGCACCGCAGTGATTGTCTTTTAGGTTGTAGGTTTGATGGTTGGGCATCTTGTATTTTTGGATCATCATTTTTAAAATTTATAATCTTGATCTTCATGCTACCTTTTAATTTCGGGAAAAATAATACTTTTAAATATTTCCACCCAGATTCTAACGTCATGCTTGTGATTGAAATTATAGAGGTGGTTGATGATTCAAGAAAGGATACATCTCAGAGTGATGACCCAGATACTGGAGGAAGTGTTCTTTATAATCTTCTATATCCTAATAAAAAGCTCCTTCCAGATGATAAAGAAATGAGTATATTTGATCATCTAGAGGAGCTGCGTGAGCGAATTTTTGTATCAATTTTGGCAGTTGGTGCTGCTATGTTGGGATGCTTTACATACTCCAAGGAACTTATAAGGTTTCTTGAAGCTCCTGTCAGAACGCAGGGTGTTCGATTTCTGCAACTAGCTCCTGGCGAGTTTTTCTTCACAACATTAAAGGTTAGAGTAAAAACTGATACTCTGTCTTCAATATAAATGTTCTGCTCATACATTCCATTTTCATCAAATCTGGTATTACACAATTTGGAATAATACATATATCAAACGACAGGGAAGAATTTCGGTTCTTTCAACCTGGTCAGATCATCCCGCAGCTGCTAGGCATTGCATTTTGTTTCAAGAGAAAAGTTCTTTTTCTCCTCTTTTCTTGCTTCTTTTGAAGAACAGATGCAATAAATGTTATTCCTGTTACGGAACAACTTCTCCAGGATCTTCAAGATGGTTACCACGTGATTAATATCTACCACCATCAATAGACATGTTGGTTGATTTACATTTAGAAGTTGCGTGTTAGGACAACCATGTTGCCAACAATAGTGATCTATCTTCACTAATATATTTGTTCATTTCTTCTAATGGATTTCCCAAAAATGTTTAACATATCACTGAAAGTATCCATTTATGAATACTAGACTATGTTGCACAATTTTCACCCTCAGTTCTTTTATCTAGTTCTTGTGATAGTTTATTTTTATAAGATAATTTACCGTATAAACTAGGGTAGGCTATTTTACGAGATTAGTATGTATTTTTGCAGGAAATATGATGCCAAAAGTGTGTGCAGACTGTTTCTGAAAATTGGGCTAAAATAAACAAATAAAATACGTTTCTTTCTGTTTATTTTTACCATATGACATACCTCTGTGTAGTTAATACCAGTTTTGTGCTTACCAGTCATGAGCTTGTAAATAGAAATTACTACTAAAAAACTTAATTAACTTTTTTCTTTCAGCACTTTGCCTTTATTATAATAATTGGGCTTATAGATATTTCTTTTTTTTGGTTTTATAAGCATGTAAGTTAGAAATGGTTATTTTTGTCAAGCTGTGAACAAAATATTAATAGTGGTTTGGTTTTTGTTCATTGTAGGCATATTGATGATAGAGATTCTATGGAATTCATGTCAGTGTCACTTCTTTCCTTTCTTAATGACTTCAAATTATGTCATGAACTAAGTGATAAAAAAAGGTGGATTGTTGAGTGTTCAGGGGTTTTCTTGTGTACATCTTTTTCGAAATGATGATTGATGATCCTTTGTATCCTGTGTTTCCTTCTTTTGTGATGATTTGGAAGATTAAAGTGCCTAGTAAGATGCAAGTTTGTGTATGAATTATAGCTAATGGTAGGATTAATACAAATGTTATGATTTAGAGAAGAAGACCGTTTCTTTGCATTTCTCTACAATGGTGTGTGATTTGTGCTTCTGCTAGTGAGAGTATTGATCATCTTTTTTTGAATTGTCCTATTGCTATGTTTTTGTGGTCCAAGCTATTTCAATTAGTAGGATTGAGATGGGTGATTCTCGAGAATTTTTCTTCAATGCAAGTAAAGGAATTCGAGAGATTTGGAAAAGAATGGGAAAGGGGTGACCCTTTGGCATTGTGCAATTTTTGCCATAATATGGGTAATTTGGTTGGAAAGAAACTCAAGGATGTTCGGGGATAGAGCCGAATGGAAGGAGGTTTTATGGGATCGGATTTATTTTTTAGCATCGTTGTGGGCTTTCGTTTCTAAGGATTTTGATGGTTTTACACTCTTTGTATTTTGGTGGATTGGAAGGCATCATGTGTCCCTTAAATTTTGTTGTTTTGAGTTTATATTTTCCATTTCATGGTTGGACATCTTGTCCATCATATTAACTATTTCATGTATTATTTTCCAATTACTAAAATAGTATTGTTTCCTATCAAAAAAAAAAAATAATCATTGTAATTTCCTCCTCCTTCGTTGCAACCCTGACGTCAGTTCATATGCCGTCTGGCTTGCTCAAGAGTCTGATGCTAGAAAACTGCCACATTAGTGTAGTCTGAACTTCTTTTTGGGTTTCATAATTCTCTGCTTAGGAGATAAATTAGTTTATGAAGGTTTATGAGAATCGAAGACTCTGCTCCCGGGTCACACACAAACCCACCCACACTTACCTAGTATGCTTAACCCCTTTGTGTAATGCACAACACTATTTAGAAATCATTCTCCATACACTTTCTGATTAAATTCCATGGCACAACGCCCCATGATTGAAGTGGGCTACTGTATATAGTAATAATAGATAGTTTCTATTTTGATGCAGGTATCAGGATACTGTGGCCTTCTTTTGGCGAGCCCTGTAATTCTCTATGAAATCATAGCCTTTGTTCTTCCCGGTTTAACAAGGGCAGAGAGAAGATCCCTGGGACCAATTGTCTTAGGATCCTCTATACTTTTCTATGCCGGCATTGCCTTCTCGTACTGGGTCCTTGCTCCAGCTGCCTTGAATTTCTTCGTTAATTATGCGGAAGGAGTTGTGGAATCATTGTGGTCCATAGATCAATACTTTGAATTTGTGCTTGTGCTCATGTTTAGCACCGGATTGTCCTTCCAGGTAATTATGCTTCATTGGAGCAAATTGTTTCTATCCATCGTATACTTATGTATAGTTGTTACATTTGCTGTGATGGTGTTTTGAGATTTGAAGCATTGTTCGAAATCATATAACTGTCTTTGACAAATGTAAGTCCTCGTTTGATTCAATCAACTGAACAGTTTCCACCAGAAGGTACTGGCATGTAACTCCTCCAACTTACATCAGTTGTAGAGAGTTTTGTGTGTGTGCACTTTCATTTGTGTTCTGGCATTGTTGTGCTGGTTTGAAATGTCTGTGTCGCCCCACGCCCTCCTTTCTCCCTCTACTTTCTGGGTTAAAAAAGTAGCTTGTTAAAATTTTACTTCTCTGTTCAATTGCAAGGAGTGCCGTCATTCTTTTTGTGTGTGTGTCTGAGGATTTTAAAGATGGCTCTGATGTCCTGACTGAACCGACTTCTGCCTTCAAATGCTAGAAGATATCAAAGTCGATTCATGCTTTCTTGATTTACAAACACATCAATCAAATTAGTCTCCTTTAGGAACTGTGCTTAACCAAGTTGTGTTTATTTTCTCCTACAGGTTCCAGTCATACAACTTCTATTGGGACAATTTGGTTTAGTATCTGGAGATCAAATGCTCTCAATATGGAGATATGTTGTGGTTGGTGCTGTGGTTGCAGCTGCAATACTCACACCCTCTACTGATCCTCTCACGCAGTTACTTCTAGCAGGTCCCCTTATGGGTCTCTACTTAGGCGGTGCATGGATGGTAAAGCTCACTGGCCAGTGATTGTTTTCAGTGTGTTAGAACGTACTGTCTGCTCTCGGTGTCCAGTGCATCCAAAGTTCTAAACTTCAAAGACTACAATCGAATTGAGAAAATAAAAATATAGGGCCAACTCTTCTAGTTCCTCCTCTAACGGTACTAGCTACCAACCTGATAAAAGGTCGAATTCAGCAGGGGTGCAGGCACCAAATTCTGATGAAATCTGTTAAAGGAAGTCTAATCACAGCGGGCCCTTGTTCTATCCATTTGGATCCCTGAATTAATGTATCACAGAAACGAAGAAAACCTCCAGGAGCATAAGGTATTTTCACTCAAATCCGAGTGCTCTTTTTACTTAATTGTTGTAACAGATTCTTGTAGTATTTATTATATAATGAGAGCTTCAAGTTTATTTTCTCAGATTTTTTGCTCAGTGGTTCAGAATAAACCTGTACATCTGAGTGCCCTCACCACCATGTTTATATGGCTTTCATCAGAAGAGTATTGACCTTCATGCTTGAATTTCATATTTGTTAATTTTCTTTTCTTTTTCTTTTTTGGGTTGGGTTGGGGGGATTGGGTGAATCGGTAATTGAGCACTGTTTCTGCTGGAATATCACCTTGGCCTAGTTATATGCTCTCTCTCTCTCTCTGTAACATACACCCACAGAGATATTAAAGGGGGGCCTTGCCTTCTTAGAGAGATACAGCCACCATAGACTAGCTCATCCGTAGGGCTATGATAAAGCCAGGATTTGTCATGCGGTCTAGAGATCTAGTTTACACTTGGAAGGAGTACAATGATATGATTGAGAGAGAGAGAACGTGGCCATCCCGACCTATAGTGAACCAACGGCAGAGCTCATTCTCAATCTTTTTGGTACAAACAAAACCAGTAAAAATAAGAGAAGAAAATTGATAAGGTGATATATCTTTCTTCTTTTTTTTCTTCCGGAAAGTAGGTGATATATATTTTCTAAGAATTGTTACAGAAGAAAAGTATTTATCATTCTATATAGTTGCTTCTCATTCACATTAATCCATGATCAGCTCAGGCTTTCTCGTCAGATAGATAGCCTTTCTCTTGCCTCTGTTGCCTGCAGTATGAAAAAATTACCATTAGACTGGCAAAATTCATCCATTTTTCTTTTCCCGAAATCGATTTTTTTTTTTTTTGGGTTGTTTAGTTTGATTTTCAATCATTCACTGTGAATTTTTACCATTAATTTGAGCTGTTCGAACAAATTTATAAGTTGGAGGATTCAAAATCCCTTATACTTTATTTATATAGATTGTTTTGTGACACTTTTTTTTAAAAGAATGTTAATGAACTCCAATCATTTAAAAAAATGGTTAATTGCATTGGAACTCTCCAAAGAATAGGGTTTGTCTCATTTTAGTCCATAAAGTATTGAATATGATTTTATGTCACTCAAGCAAATAACATCTAAATTGTTAGCGATTTTTTTATCATAAATTTGTCACGTGACACCTAAATATGGGCAAACAATAATTTAGGCAGTTCTTGACCAAAATTTGGGTGACTCTTGACAAAAAATATGTAATACGGATAACTCTTGACTAAAATTTGAATAACTCGTGATCAAAACTGTATAATTTGGGTAGTTCTTTGATCAAAATTTGGATAAAAATTTAGTTAAGAGTTATTCAAATTATTTTTTTGTCCATATTTAAATATTACATGACAAGTTTATAATCAATAATCGTTAGCAATCTGAACGCTATTCGCTTGAGATATTATATAAAAACATATTCAATACTTTGTAAATTAAAATGATATAATTAAAATATTAAATATCAAAATAAGACAAATCTCATACTTTGTATCTCTAGTGAAAGCAAAACATTTTTTATTCGTAGGCCAAGCGGGCCATCATGGCAAAGGAACCAATAGCATAAAGGCGTTCCCTTCGTCAGGCCCAAATAAACCTCGAGGTGATATTAGGATAAATCACAATTTTGTTTGTTTCTCGCAGTTGATTTTAGATTAGTAATTACAAGGGTTTTTTGGTTATGTGTATAATTTTTTAGATTTATTTGATGAAAATTGTATGGATAAATTATTTACTCTATTAAATTCAATTTTACTAAAATATATTGTGTTTAGGTACAAAATTCAAATGAAATCAAAATTATTTTACCTAAATACCCTCTCTTAAATTATATATTCTTGATTGACAGTTATATATCTAATCAAATATATCTAATTAAATATGTAAATATTTCATTAAACTCTCTCACTATCTCTCCCCTATTTTCTCTCCATCTCTATCTCTTTCCACATCTCTCCCATATTTTCTCTCTATATATATCATTGATAATTTATTTTATTTTCAAATATGTAAAGATTTAATTTATTTTTTCATTTCTCTCTATTTATATCAACATTACAACAACACAATTATACTAATTAGTTACATCAATCAGTTATAATTGTCTTATAATACACCAAACAGTTACTCGTGCATTATAATAAATCAAACAATTACACCAAACAATTATACAAATTTATAACACCAACTCAATTTGTCATTCAGTTTACATAAATTAAATAGTTGCATTATTTAGTATTGCGACATCGTTACACCAAATCATATATATCAAATTTAGTATAATGGTAAAGTCTTTTGTGTAATGATAAACCCAATTTGGTGTATATAATTGGTGTAACTATGTAGTGATACTAAATGGTGTAACTATTTGATTTATATAAATAACAAAATGACAAATTGAGTTGGTGTTGTAATTTTGTATAATTGTTTAGTCTAACTGTTTGGTTTATTAGAACACATGAGTAACTGTTTAGTGTATTATAGGATAATTGTAACTAATTGGTAACTGATTAGTGTAATTGTGTTGTGTAATGTTGATATAAGGAGAGAGAAAAATGAAGATAATAAGGAAATAAATGGAGAGGGAGTGAGACAGAGAGAAAAAATAGGGAGAGAGAGAGATGAAAAAATTAAATAAAATCTTTACATATTTAAAAAAAAATTATCAATATGAGAGAAAGAGAGAGATAGAAATATATAGAGAGAAAATAGGGAAGAGAGAGTAAAAGAGTAATGGAGAGAGAGTAATGGAGTAATAAATACTATTTTAAGTCTTTTTTTCAAAAAAATGCACTTAAGGCCAAATAAGTTTTCTTAATGTAGTTTAATTCAAATAAGACTAAATTTTTGTACTGGATTTCAAATTACCCTAATTACAATAGAGAGTCAATAATGAGATTTGAACCCGTGAACAACTGTAGGACAGTGAATTTAGTTGGGCAAAAAGTTGATACTTAATGACTTATTAATTTTTTGTCAATATTTTATATTTAATTTTTTAAACAAAACTTAGTGTTTTAATTTTTTTTAATTTAATTATTTTATTATAATCAATGGGTACACATAAATCTAACCAAGATGATATAAATTTTTTTTACAAAAAAATTATAATACAAAACTATGTTAAAATCATATAGTTTTTGTAAACAATGATGAATCAAAAAACTATGGAAATAAAAATAAAAAATAGTAAAAAACTATACTATTTTTCAAAAGTAAAAAAAGGGACAAGGATAAATTAGAGTCTCATTACTAGTTGATATACACGTGTTTTGTACGTAAACAGTCTCATTACGAATATTTTGTTTAGCATCAAAATTAGAAAAAGTGATCCCGACATTACAAATAGCTGAAATAAGCTCAATAAGATTGTGATTTTAATTTCTTTTTTTTTTGGGAGGTGGGGGATCAAAGGTTGGAAAAGTTTCAATCTCTATTTGCTTGACCAAAAACAAATAATATTTTTCAAAGGTACATAAACTAATGTATTTTCAGATTTGTTATTGTTCGTTATAAAGCTCAAGGAGCAAGCATCTGACACAAAAATCCAATTAATTATTGTGATTATTGTAATTATAACACCTTAATTTGACCTGCATTAAGTAATAATAGTATGATTAAACTCAATAAAATAGTGTCTATATATTGATCGTTATTTTATAAAATCTAATCATATTTAGTATTGTAAATATACACCTAATGAAGAGATAAAATGATTTTTTTGAAATATTTTTTCCAAAATGAAGTGTAAAAAAAATAATGAAGAGTTGAAGTTGAAAATAAGTATCCAACCATCAATATATAAGGGCAGGACCGCAAACTCTTTTTATTTTTGGGGAAATCGCAAACCCCCACACGCAAATAGGGGGTAAAAGTGATTACCTAGCAATCAAGTTCTACAATATAGGGAGGACACATTCACATCAAACAAATACATTAAGCGATGATATTTTTATAACAATCTTTAAAACACAGTAGGAAAGAGAAAAAAAAAATTATTACCATAAACTCTTGGTTTTTTCATGTCCATAAAACTCATACATCAACTTAGGAGAAAATTTTCGAGCTTTTTTGTAGTCACAAAAAACTTTTGGCTTACAAACATTAAAACCTCAAATAAATTCATGTGGTCAGAATTAGAAGATCAAAGGTTGCGGACTCCATTATATGGAGAAACAAAAAGGTGGTAGTGTACTGTTTTTATTGTTACTCATACTGATATTAACATTATTAGAGTTAAAATCAATTATTAAAGTTGAAATAAATACATGAAATATTAAATATATGTACATAATTAATTTAAGTAGATGAAATAATAGTAGAAAAGTATGTAATTAATTGGAGAAGATGAAAAAAATTTATTCAAGGAAATTATATGTTTTATCAAAGATATTATAGTCAATTAAAATTTTTTCACTTAACTTCATTTTATTAGTAGTATAGATATTTGAATTTTATTCAGTTCCTGAACTATTAATTAAAACAATGAAGTCCTTAAATTTTAACTTATGTTTCAATTAAGTCATTCAGTTTAAATTTGTCAATAATTTAAAAAAAAAAAAGAATCACAAGTGCATAACGTGATTCAATTATGGGATTAATTTTGATTAAGTTGGCCATAAGGTTAGACTTTATGTATTACAATTGCATTTGCCTACTTATTTTGATATTTAAGTACTCAAATTGTATGTATTGACACATTTTAAGATTTGCTTCATATTTATATTAATTTGATCAAAATTATGCATGTGATATTTTTTCATCCTAAAATAAATATTGATTAATAAGAGGTCAAATAGAAATTAAGTATAAATTTCGAGGGTGTAAATTGTATTTCACCCAAAAGACAGTATTTGGTTAAAAGACTCCTCTTTTTCTATCCGATACTCTTACGTAAATTAAAATCACTGTCATTTGCGAACACACGGTCACTTCAAACCCTACTCTCTCTGTCTCTCTCTCTCTCTCTCTCTCTCACAAACCTGACCATGGCGTCTAGGAGGCTATTCGCCTCCCTTCTCCGATCCTCTATTCAGCGCTCAACCCCCAAATCAACATTTTCAAACGCTAGATCGACATTACACCGTCCATCTCCGAAGGGTTATATATTCAATCGCGCCGTAAACTATGCTACCTCCGCCGCGGCTCCATCGCAGACGGCGCCGCAACCACCAGCAGAGGTTGCTAGTGGGCCCAGCGGAAAGATTACCGATGAGTTCACGGGTGCCGGAGCGATCGGGAAAGTGTGTCAGGTGATTGGGGCCGTTGTCGATGTGAGGTTCGATGAGGGTTTGCCTCCGATCTTGACGGCCTTGGAGGTGTTGGATAACCAGATCAGACTTGTGCTTGAGGTGGCCCAGCATTTGGGGGAGAATATGGTGAGGACCATCGCTATGGATGGAACTGAAGGGCTTGTTCGAGGTCAGAGAGTCCTTAATACTGGATCTCCTATCACTGTAAGAGCTTGTTTTTCCATTTTATGGAGCTTAACGATTTTTTAATCTCATTTGCTTGGATTTTTGAGAAATGTTTAATATTTTGGGGGGTTTGATACGGTTGAAAATGGGTTTTTGGAATATTCTGATGGGTTTGGTACCATCAAATGCGAGATCTAAGTATTGCAGCATTAATACAGTTGTATTTTAGTGCATTTATGGTATGATTGTTTGATTGATATAAGCATTGGTTAGATTTGGGAAAATGTTTGTGTTGTAATAATCTGTGTATAAGTACGATGGTATATGAATATAAATATACGTATATTATACGTATATAGGAAATGTACAGTTATTTCTTATTACTAAAATATGTTGATATGAACGGACATGAATAGTTTCAAAATGGGGGAACGTGTTTTACTGTTGCTGAAAGCAAAGTGTAGCTGGTTTTTTGCTCGATATGGTTTCAAAATTAAGTGCTTTTATAGGTATTAGTTCAGGTTTGTCCACGGTTATAATCTTCTGGGTTCAACTTATTGACAATATTTGCTTGCAGTCCCTTGAAATTAACTTGTATTATATGGAGATATGTTTTCTGTTGGTTTCTTTGATAATGTTGTGTTTTCTGCTTCACATGTAAAAGGATATTGATTTCCTTTTCCTTTGAGATTTCTTGTCTTTTAGCCTTCATTTACACTTTGTTTTTAAAAACCTGCCTGTAAGAGGCATTTTCTCTTGCAGATCCCCACCTTTGTTTTCAAAAAAATAGATAACACACCTTAGAGTGTGCATGTAAGCAACCTTTCTGTAAGTTGTCTCCCCTTGGATTCTGCATCTATGATTTTATGTGTTAGTTATGAATACTGACGTTTGATCAGTACATCATGTTGTTGCAATTTCTTTTCATGGCTATTTATATATCCTTATTAAAGTGGGCTGTTGTAATTGTTCATAATGATAATTTTGATTTCATGATCGTAGGTGCCTGTTGGGAGGGCCACTCTGGGCCGTATCATGAATGTTATTGGAGAGCCTATTGATGAGAGAGGCGAAATCAGTAAGTGAGCCATTGCCTTTGATTAGTGAGTGATCAATTGAGGCGGTAGGTATGGTTTTAACTTTGTTTACGAAAATTCTTCTATAGAGACCGACCACTTCTTGCCAATTCATCGAGAAGCTCCTGCCTTTGTTGAGCAAGCAACTGAACAACAAATCCTCGTTACTGGAATCAAGGTATAGTATCAGCTAGAGGTTTTGCTTTATTAAATTTTCCTCTTTCCTCCTCATCTAGTTGTTAATGACGAATTCTGTCGGCCCTTCCATTTTATCAAAGCCTGAGTATGAATAATTGGAAGTATCTGAATTATGTTGGTATGCAAATTTACCTTGTGTTGCATTCTTGTATAGGTTGTTGATCTCCTTGCACCCTACCAAAGAGGTGGAAAAATTGGGCTATTTGGTGGTGCTGGTGTCGGGAAAACTGTGCTGATTATGGAACTCATTAATAATGTTGCAAAAGCTCATGGTGGGAGGACGTGTGCATTCATTTAAAAGCCCTGATTTTACTTAACTTTTCTCTTGATGGTTGTTTCTTAATTTCATTGCCCAGGTGGTTTTTCTGTGTTTGCTGGTGTTGGAGAACGAACTCGAGAGGGTAATGATTTATACAGGGAAATGATTGAGAGTGGTGTCATTAAGCTTGGTGATAAGCAGGTCAGCACATAATTATTAGATTGCATTTTTTTTTTGGCCTCTTTACTTGCACCAAAGGGATTTGTATGCTTCTTTTCACCAATTAATGTCTCCTGTGCATCATATTTGTTTTTCAGAGTGATAGCAAATGTGCTCTTGTCTATGGTCAAATGAATGAGCCCCCTGGTGCTCGTGCTCGTGTTGGGCTTACTGGGTTAACTGTGGCTGAACACTTCAGAGATGCTGAAGGGCAAGATGTGCTTCTCTTCGTTGACAACATTTTCCGTTTTACCCAGGTAGGTTTGTTTCTTCAGGACCTTTTTGATTAGTTATTCATTATTGCCCAAGATCTTGCTGGAATTTTTTTGGAAATTGGATGCAGTTACTAATTCATGATCTGGCCTGTACAGAATCATTCATTTATATTATTTCTATTTATTTTGCAGGCCAACTCTGAGGTGTCTGCTTTGCTTGGTCGTATTCCATCCGCTGTCGGTTACCAACCAACTTTGGCTACGGATCTTGGAGGCCTTCAAGAGCGTATTACCACAACCAAAAAAGGTTCCATTACTTCCGTCCAAGCTATTTATGTGCCTGCTGATGACTTGACAGATCCAGCTCCGGCAACAACTTTTGCTCACTTGGATGCCACCACCGTGTTATCCCGACAGGTATTCAGCTCAGTTCTTCCTTTTTGGATCTGATTATGGAAATAGTTTGTTATCTACGGTTATTTTTTTGTTGGCTGACAGATCTCTGAGCTTGGTATTTATCCTGCTGTTGATCCTCTTGATTCTACATCTCGTATGCTTTCCCCACATATACTGGGGGAGGAACACTACAATACCGCCCGTGGCGTACAAAAAGTTCTTCAGAACTACAAGAATCTTCAAGATATTATTGCTATCTTGGGAATGGATGAGCTCAGTGAAGATGACAAGTTGACTGTCGCCCGTGCTCGTAAAATTCAACGGTTCTTGAGCCAGCCTTTCCATGTTGCAGAAGTGTTCACTGGTGCACCTGGCAAGTATGTTGAGTTGAAGGAGAGCATTACCAGCTTCCAGGTACCTTTAATCTCCTAACAAAACTCACGAATTGTTTGTTCATTCTTTTTCTTTTAGTTCTTTGTTTCTCATTTTGTCCCTCACATAGCAATGTCATGTGGACTTGAGGAGAACGTGTTTGTGATGTGGGTGCATGCTTGAGGATTGCGTTATGAAGAAATTAAATAGGGCCTTTAATGCTTCCATTTTTTGTAGCATCCTGTTGTATAATCAGCTTTAGAATTCCTACTTGTGGTCATAACTTTTTTTTTTTTTTAAAGTAAAATCTCTTTATTTTTTTTTTCAATATAAAAATTGCGGGAATCACGCTTGCACATTTTTAACATTCATTCCTGACGCCATTTTTCCAGCAATTTTTCCTCTTTTGTGAGAGGAGTGGGTAATGGGTGTTGATATTCATGAAGGCAATTGTATTGCTGCATGTCATTGTGTCTTTGTGCTTTGGGTGCTGTTGTTGGTGATGCTTTCACTTGATGTTGCCTAAACTGGTGTATTCGTATAATTATGTATATTTTTTTTCAAATAGATGTGCTTTTGGTTTACTTTAAAACTTGTGGCTTTGTCTTGTTTTGCCCTATCCATGATGCTGATGCATTTGCGCCATCATGGTTTGTTTTTGTTTCAACAGGGAGTCTTGGATGGGAAATTCGATGACCTTCCAGAACAGGCGTTTTACATGGTTGGAGGAATTGATGAGGTCAAGTCCAAGGCGGAGAAGATTGCCAAAGAATCTGCCTCCTAGTGAACTTACATCCCTCTCTTGACTCCTCCTCCTTACGACAATTGCAAAAATGAATAATTTAGTTCGTGTTGGCAATTCTGCGAACACTTGAACTTAAATTTTCTGAGACCAAATGGATCAGGTTTTTGTGTTGCTGTTTCAATTTCGTTTGCAGGATTGCCATTGAGAAATGGAACGAAGGGCCTTCCTGCCAAGCCCCCTTACTTTTTTTATCTTGGCTGATAATAAGGGGGCAAAGTTCTGGACTTATTGTATATTTTTTCCTTGAATTTATTTTTGGAATATTGGATCCCGAAATTATAAGGTATTTTCATCAGATTTCTGCAGAGTGATGCCTCGGGTGGCCTTATGTTTCGACAGAATCAACAAACAATGCCTATGTAGCTTGATTTGTAATGTCATTTGTGAGATGATCATCTAACGGCTACAATTATTTCAATCCGAATCACACTGGCTCGACTAGACTAAAGTTTAATACTTGACTGATTTAGGAAGAAAATAATGATAAGAAAGTGAAAGTTGTAGAAAGTGAAGTGAAAAAAAGAAAAAAAAATATATTGTTTTATGTATTTGGCTAGTATGAAATATATACAAGAAAGTTTTTAATATTAATATTACCCTTATTTGGTTATCATGAAATATATTTTCTTTCTCTAGTTTGAAAAGCAAGAAAATTTGTTTAAATATTAATATTATTTTTATTTATATTCAATAGTTAATGACTAACGTGAGAAGAAACATGGGTAAAATGAGAAATTAGATATATCGGTTCAACTCTTTCGGGAAAAAAATTATTTTCTTGTACAATTTATTGCATGTTACTAGAAAATTTTGTGGACCAATAATTTAGTTTCTAGCATTATTATGTTAAACAATCAGTAAAAATCAGATTTTTTTTTTCTTTTATGCACTTATGAACAACCTCTACCTAACCAACGAAACCTTAGTGGCTTTTACATCAAACTTGCACATTTGAATATTTTGGTGTTTACCATCCGTTTGTTAGTTTATGAGGGATATATGATTATCTTCCATATGGGTTTTTTGTTTTCTTGCTGTCGCAAGGTGTTTATGTTTGTATCGACTATTTTTTCGAGTTCAGTAGCGATCACCGCATGAGCATATTCTTGAGAAATACGAACAACTATTCTTTGGATAGGGTGGAAAAGAATTGAATTTAAGACTTTTGAGTTATTAGTGGTCAAGTTTAACCACTGAATAATCCTACGAATTTATCTTCCATATGTTAAGTTTTGGCATAAGGGTGCTGAGAATTCGGATTAAGTTACTTGGGTTGTAATTTGGGTTCCTTTTCTGAATCTTGAAATTATAGTTCAAGTATTACCTGAATGTATAACGAATGAGGATTTAAAAAATTAAGAGTAATAACTCCATTAAAATAGTCAAATATCTCGTTAATTAGTGATATGCATGAATGGATTAATGAGATTTTCAAACTACGATAAAATCAACGAAAAAAAAATATCTTGTATAACTTATTATTTGTGCTTAATCGTAAAAATAATAAAATAAATTTTTAAATGTGTCATTTTGTAGATGATAAAAAAGAATAAATAGTAATTTTTTCGTATAAATAGTTCTTTTTTGTAAGTTCTGATTGTAAAAAAAGAAAATAATATAAAATAATTAAACAAAAAGTTTTGACCGAAACCGGTCCATCATCGCCACCATTGGCGGCGGCGCTTTCTAGACTTCTGTCCGTCTCTCTTTCTCACACACACAAACACCTCTTCTCATTCCCACTCTCTGTTCCCATGCACCTAAACACACCAACCAATTCGACCACCCCATGGCCGCCACAACTATCCTTCGTCACCTGACACGCCGCCACAATCACCACCGCCGCTGCTTCTCCGTCGCCGCAGCTTCCGTCCTTCAAGACACCATCTTCTGGACCCAAGCCTCTCTCACTTCCATCCACCCTGCGGCCGAGTCCCTCTACCACATCTCCATCGACGTATCCGACTCGCCGGACCTGGCTACTTCCCACACCAAAGCCGGACAGTATCTCCAGCTTCGTGTTCCTCTGTACGACGCCGTCTCGAGGCCCTCCTTCTTCGCCATCGCTTCTCCACCTTCTCTCTCCTCAGTCCAAGGAGTGTTCGAATTCTTGGTGAAGAGCGTTGCAGGGTCCACCGCCGAGCTTCTCTGTGGGCTCAACAAAGGGGATGTGGTTGAACTGAGTCAGGTTATGGGAAAAGGATTCGATATTGATCGAATTTCTCCGCCCGAGGACTATCAGTCTCTTCTGATTTTCGCAACCGGATCTGGAATTAGGTAATTTCTTTAAAGTTTTATTGGAATAATTAGATTATTTCTTTAGTTTTGATTTGAATGCGTGAATTGCAAGAATTTTGTAGTCAAATTATACGCTCTATTTTAGGTAATAGTAATTTAGGACTCAAAGTAATTTAGCCCTTTTCGCTAACCTTACATACTATTCATCGTGTTTGTTGGCATTCCCTCCCTCGTGATCCCCCAGGTTCAACTGATTAGGCAATTTCTTCTTGAATCCATTCTCCTGTCACGATCTTCTATTTCCTTGATATCGAAAAAAAGAAAAGAAGTAACCCTCACTAAGTAGAATTTAGGAAAATCGTGTCCAATGCGGTTTTCAAAATTAGCTGGTTAATATTGCAAGAACATATTATCTTATTTGCAACTCAGAACTGTGAGAGCTGAATGGACATTTTTAGTGCCTGTTGGTCCAATTAGATAGAGGTGGTCTGCTCTATGCTATTCCAAAGGCTTATGCAAATGCCCGCATACTTGATTATTATCACAGTAATATGCTGTTGCTTTGTTGAATTCTATGTTTTTGCTAAGGCTGTGATTTAAGTAAGCATTTTAGATTGCTGTTTTCCAGTTGACAAGAGGGGAAATTGGGTATTGGCTCTTGTGGTAGCTATACTTGAAAACATTTATGTTCTTGATCATTGTGCCACATTGCTACTAACCAATAGATTGAACCTTCCATTCCATCACCTAATCCTAGCTGTCGCCAAATATCATATGTTAATGCACATTAATTTTGCAATCATTACTTTCGATGTTTATTCCATTTCCATGTACCAAACTTTGGGTTAGGTATTGAAAGTTGAATGACAGTTTTTTTGGTGTGTGCTTCATCTACCTTATGCTCTGAATTGAAATGTCTACCAAAATCAGTTGCAGAAGGAACAGGGTAGTGATACTAAGGTTTTCAATACTTTCCTTGCATCATATTTATAAAGGTTGCTCCCCTGAGCGTTATTATACATATAAATACTAAATGAATTATTTTTTTTGGGGGGGATTTTTTTTTTTTGGGGGGGGGGGGAAGGAAAGAGGAGCGGTAATAGATGCTTCCGATAGCCACCATGTAACACAATGACAGCCCTATTTGGGGCGGCGGCATTTTGTGAGGCACCAGTTGTGGGAAGGAAGGAAAAGGGGGGGGGGGGGGGATTCTTGTGGTACTTTTATTATGTTTTCTTCGGTACTTGTGGTTTGTGATAGAAGGCCACCCCACGTATCAAGAGTTTCCAAGATTCCAACTTTGATCAACGATTATTTCATGTCTGTAAATATGCATGTTTTCTCCTTAATTTACTTCCTCTATTTCGTCCCGTGCAGCCCAATACGGTCTTTGATTGAGTCAGGATTCAGTGCTGATAAGAGATCTGATGTGAGACTCTATTATGGTGCAAGAAATCTAAAGAGGATGGCTTATCAGGTTTTGAACACTGCTTTATTTGTCAGGGTTTTGCCATGTTCATTCATTTATATTAAAATAAAACTTGATATAATATGTTCCGTTGCTCATATTTTGACTACTAAGCTTGTGTTTCTTCCACCTACAGGATAGATTCAGAGATTGGGAATCTTCTGGAGTTGATATTGTGCCGGTTCTATCCCGGCCGGATGATAATTGGAAAGGTGAATGTGGCTATGTACAGGTAGTTATTGTATGTGCTTGCATGTCTTTTAAGCTATTGAATGTTGTGACACTGCCTCGAATCTACTTAAGATATACTGACAACATTGCTTTTGCAGGCTGCTTTCTCTAGGGCCAAAAGAATTTATTGCCCTCAATCCACTGGTGCTGTGCTTTGTGGACAGAAACAGATGGCTGAGGTTTGTAAATTTTCTACTGTTACTGATTCTTTTGATAGCTTATACTCTTGACTAAACATCCTCGGGTTATTTTCCAATAAGTGTCTTTGTTTAGTTTCAGGTTTCCATTCTTAAACAGGGTCCTTCATAGGGTGTGTTTGTTAACCCAAATTTAGTACTTAAAATGAATGTATTCAGCACTTATTAATTAAGCTTGTTTGATAATTAAAATTTAAACTCTCTTAGTATGTTAAGTGCTCCTTAAAAATAGGCTACAATATTAAGTAGGAGATCCCTTACTTAATTCTGAAAGTTGAAAGCGCTCAGCAAAAACATCTTTAATAATATTTACAATATGACAATTATACCCCGAAATATTTTACAATCCTATTAAAACTCTAATTAGTCTTCTCTTCAAAACCCCTAACCTATATATTCTCTTTGTCGATCTCTTTTTTTTTTTTTTTTCTTTCTTTCCCTTGTCTTTTGTAACAAAAATATACATACATAATTATAATTACACACACAAACACACGCACTGCACACACACAATTACACACAGACATATGCACTGCACACACACACACGACATACACATATTATTAATGAAATCTAATTTAGTGTATTTTCTCAATATTATTTGATTATTTATTAGTTATTATTATTATTATTTTTTTATCAGAGTTATTGTTCACTTATTATGTTATTCAATTTGTTATTGTTCATTTATTGTGTTATTCAGATGTTATTTATTTATTTATTTTGATCAAATATTTGTTAAATGTAGACTACAATATAATAATAGTGATTATGATTTCTGTTATGACATATTTTATAAATATTTTCAAATTAAAGAGTGGAAGGGTAAAACTGAAATTTAATTTATTTTCAGACGTAAGCTCTGTACAGTTATCAAACAGTTTAGTTCAATTCAGTACTTAAATTTCAGTGAATACCAAATAGTCCACAAATTCAACATTCAGCTTTCAGAGTTCAGGTTTTAGCTTTCAGACTGCAGCTGTCAGTTTTATCAAACACCACCATAGTTTTGTTCTTGATGGTTTTTTGCATGTTTCACAGTACTTGAAAACAAACCATATATCATTCTGGTTTGTTCCATATTTTTCTTTGCTTTTGTTGTTGTTGTTGTTGTTGTTGTGTTCTTTTTGGGATATGTTGTTGTTGGTTTATTTTATCATCTTTTGAAATTCCAATTTGTCAGTTTGCCTAGACGCTAGACCATAGAATTTTTTTTTTCCATAAAGGAACTCAATTCAAGAGTGCAAAATGCAGTTTGCTCAAAATCTGGCACATCCACATCTTGTTGGATATTGATGATCGAGTTTGGGGTTTAGAGTATAGCTTGTATATTTGGAAATTGCTTTTGGTTTGGATGTCTTTGGAAATATTATGATGCAAGCTGCCTGAAGGAATGAAAACTCAAGTCATATGAAGATACACATTTATCACTGCTTAATGGCCCTAGTATAAATTGGTCCTGGAAAAAGTTATCATGATGGTATGCATTGGATAGGCTTAACCGTATGATGACTACACACATAACCAAACAAGACTACTCTCCTTATAACTAAAGCCACCAACCATGTGAGGTCCCAACAAGTGTTGGGTTATGATTGGAAAGATGTATTATTATTATATTGTGTCCACACAGATTATTAACTTCAGAAGCCTAAAGCAAACATTGTGAGCTCCCACGACATTTAAATAGTGTTTCCAAGGTACTTCTGGTTGCTAGGTTATTTGGAATCTGTACCTTAATGTTGGGCTTTAGCCAGTCACTATATGCCTTGCCTAATGGTTTTGTCCACACAACTGCAGTATTTATTCCGTTTGCTTTGATCAAGGATTGAATTATGTGATATGCAGGTAAATATTTATCATTATCATACCTGTTATGGTTATTGTTATGATTAGGGTTCTTAATAAGTCTCTAATAAAGGCTTGTACAGAGTGTGATTCCGAATCAACAGACCCAATTACTGAGATATGGCAACTCTTTTTGAAGTCAATAGTAATAAGAACTGTGTCGTCTAACTTCATTCACAAATGAAAGTCCATTATTGTAGAAAAAAAAATAGAAAAATAATTTCTATTTTAGAACGAACAACGGCCAACTAACTGCGGTCTTAGTTGCTGGTCTGGAGCAATTGTGATAGCTTTCTTTCTCCTTCTCTCTTTTCCTTTGGTCTGGCTTTGGCTTTCTTGTCTGCTTTGCGTGCTATTAATCTTTATAATCTTCTTATATCTATCCTCGTTTTGTTTGTAATAATGCAACTTGCTTTCGTTATATTGTAACAAAACATTATACTGTTAAAGTAATATCCTTAATCCCAATTCTCCATGTTCCTAATTTATTTTTGAAAGCACCATAATGCTAATTCTTCACGTTAGTGTCTTACTACAAGATTTTTTTCGTTAATTTTCTTTTGTACCAATTGTTTGATATAATCAATATTACCCACAAGTTGAGGAATGCTAAATTAAATGTCTGATGGATTTGTTTGCTTCTTAATCCATGTGTTGTTGTGGTGCCGCCAGTCATCTTATGGACTTGTCATGTGTGACAACTTTTAGATTATTGCGATATGTGTTGAACTCTTAGGTGGGTTTACTATCTTATAATTTTTAACATGGTAAATGAGCTATATACATAATCATTTAAAGGAATAATACATTGGGATGGAAAGAGTTGGCATTTTGTAAGGGAAAAAAACTAATTCGTAGGGATGGATTTATGATCTACAAGAAAGGGAGAAGAGTAATGATTAAGGTGTAAGATGATACAAGGTTACTTTAGGTTCTGACTTGGACTCACCTATTTGACAAGATATAGCAATCAAGTCTGAAAGGAGCAGAGCAGGGTGGTGGATTTTTTAGGCTTTCTCGTAGAATTACCAGTTCCTGGGCTCATTTCTCAAGAGTGATCTCAAGCAAGCTTCAAATCAAGTCAATCTTGATCCAGCTTGAGGGTTATGTTTCTTTATAGTATTAGGATGTTCGTAAGCTTATCAAAATGTGAGTAGGTCTTGATATGATTAACAAGTATCAAAATGCGACCGAGTTTGAAAATTAACTTGCTTCAAGTGGTAAGCAAGCTTTGTTTGTTTATTTCATGCAGGACTGATATTCAGTACACCTTTACTAGAACTGATACTGAGGAAAGCTTGAGTAGATTGGTTGATCGTACAACTAGTGGCAATTTCATCATCTTGAGTGAGATTCTTATCCAAGGCAGTAGCAGAAGGAAACCTTAGTTGGCTCGAGAACTTTGCATTTTATCTTGGTTTGCAATGTGGCCACATTCTATGGGGATTTGTTAGAAGGAACAAACTAAGAACCCTCCGGTCATAATCTAATGTTCTTTGAAATGGATAAATTTCTTTTGAGAGAGCATGTTTGTTTTGGGGGAATTCAGCAGGTTATCCCGTGCATCTGGATATCTGCTGTTGTCCCACGTTTTGTTCAATTTTGGAGTCGGGACCTGGAAAAAAAATCAAACTGGATCCATTATACACATGCCATGTACCGCGTGGGGTGAGGGGATTGTTCTTGGTCCAGTCCCATGGATATAACAATAATCAAGTTTGTAATCTAAATAAGCATGACTAACATTGAACTAATACATTCTCTCTCTCTCTCTCCACCTTTCCCTTCCCCTTCCCCTTCCCCTTCCTTCATAGAACCTTTGTACGACATTCTTAGGAAGATTAATTTTATTCTATGATCATGAGTTCACTGAAACAAATATGGGAATGGACTATCCATGGGATATCCAAGATTCAATCCAGTTCCCTCCCAAACTAATCCAGATAAATCATGTCAATGGAGCCCGCTAAAATCAATCATCTTAATCAAGCCGATTAAAATATTGTGAGTAGTGGACGCCCTTTTTGTTGATTAGGCTTTTGATTGGTGATGTTTATGCTTGGTTTCCATTGTGACAAGATCTGCTGGTCATAGTTTGATGGGCAGCAATAATGCAATGGTTCTTACATGTTCTTGCAAAACCGTGTTCCTATCACTGTTCCTGGCCAATAAGGTGTAGATGAAACAAACACAATTTAGCGGTTACAAATGATGCTCACCATTATATTGTCCAAGAAACCATCTAATTAGGTGGGTAACTATTCAAAGCTTTGGTAGATTTCCTGGTTTAAAATATGTAACAGCACTAGCAGAACAACTGGAATCACTTTATCGCCTCCCCTTCCCTCCCCCCTCCTTTCAAAGCTTCAACCTGTTCAAACTTCAAACATCTATGGGCTTTCTGTCAGTCTTGGTTCCCCCTGCTTAGGACTTTAGGCCTGTAAGATTTTCTGCTTGAAGCTACTAAGTACAGTAGAACCAAGTTATTAGATTCTATTTGACAATTGTCTGGTTGCTTTTGATCATCTTGTGCTTTGTCTTGCACCCTTTGCGGTAAGAATGTTAGCAGAGGTTTTTTAACTGATGTTGTGAACATCACTGCTTTTCATTTACGGGAGGAGCTGCTTCCTGCTAGCAACATTGCTCGTGTACTTCTTTCATACCTTTAGTTTACATAGAATCGGGATAGATAGTGTTTTGACATAATGTTAGGGTGACAACCTTTGTGCCAAATTTTGTTATGAAATGAGTTGTTACTTCTCTCTCTCTCTCTCTCTCTCATCCACGCACACACACACACACACACACAAATGGTGAGTTATATTTGTTTTGATAACTTGGCATTGAAATGACTATCTTTGTTTTTCACTGTTAAATTTCTCTTTTGAAGAGGTTAAGGATCATATTTGTAAATATTGAAATTTGGATGACTGTTGCCTGCAGGAGGTTACTTCTGTTCTTGTGGCCAATGGAGTCTCAAGTCAGAAGATTTTGAAGAACTTCTGATAACAATCGATTGGTTCTGGGTGTTGTATCATTGTTTTAGGAACAGTTGCTAAAATTCATTCTTTCCAAGCTGTTGAGTGTCTATTATCTCAGCTTGGGTTATGAAATAAAACCAATTTTGCAGTTTCTGGGTTGGAATTGTTAGTCTGCTTCCCGCAGCTAAATCATTTTTGAGCATGTCTCAGCCTCAATCAGAACAGGAGGTAAACATGCTAACATTGGACACAAAGACTCCCTGAATCAGAAGAGGTCCAATTGTGTTCATTCTCCATATTTCAGTTCATTTCCGACGAGGAGAAGGAAGGGGGCTCAAGCTAGTTATCTAATACAACTGTCAAGTTAAACCATGGGGTAATCCTTTATCTTTTGTTGTTATGTATTGGCCATTTTCATCTTAATCCAATTAGTGTGACGCGTCACCTTATGCATTTCATGCTATCATTTCAGCATATAAATATGTTCTGGATATGTTACATAAACTGTTCAGACTGAAGAATCCAATGAGGTTTTCCCCCTTTTTCCAGGTGGTAGTTTGTGGCCATATGGCTTTGGTACAATATTGTGACATGTATTTTCCCAAGTTTCCTTCAGTTGTATTATGGTTATCATGTTGGGTTTCAAGAATACATTGTAATATTGTATTGTGTTCTCTGTGTCTGTCTCAGACAACAAAAAGGAACCATTTTGAACACTAAAAGGGGACATCACAACAGTAGTTTCCTCCAAAGTGCCATCTCACAAATGTACTGATGTAGTTTAGAACGATCTACAATATGAAGTGGCGTGGCAATTAGGTCATTGTAAATGTACTGATGTAGTTTACAATGATCTACAATATGAAGTGGCAAGGCAATTAGGTTATTGTAATGACTGAATTCCAGTGTACAGAAACTTAATATCTATCGATTCAATTTATGAAGGGGGAAGGAAGGCGGGTGGAACGTGTGACTAGATGACAGATGACACTTATGGTAGCAACAAAATTGAACTCACCAAAACAAGGGACAGCGCTTTGAAAGAAAGATGAATTGGCCGACTTTAATGGTTCTTCGCCAATCCCTCTAACTGTTCTTGATATAAACCATAGAATTTAGGAAGCTCTTTTATATTGCTATCATGTTCCGTATAATTAAACAACACAAGGTACACACTATATAATTTGTGGAGAAACCGAGACACCGAGCCAATTTCTGACATTGTATGCAGAGCAGAAGGTAATCTACCCGTTTGAAAATTTGGCACCATGAGCTTCCGAACTGGATAATAAAAGCCGGAAGACGCATAATTGGAAATTTTCTCCCACCCAGTCCTTGGATTTTGGGTTTCTCACAAAAGACCAATTTTCGATGAAGAGTATGAAAACGTACCATACGTCGACTTGAATTCAAGGAGCTAGTCATCACCATCACCATATCATAACCTGTAAAACTATGGTCAAAACATGAGTTCACGTATCTACACCCAAAGATTGCCCTCAGGCATGATGGCTGGGCAACAAGATGTCTCTACTCAAACCAATAGTGCCAATCTCACCTGTTGTAGTTTTGAAACATCGAAAATTTATAACACAACAACCATGGAAATCGCGACATTGGACAGCCCAATTTGATCTGAAAACATAATTGGATATTCCACCACTAAGGAGAGTTCCAAGAAGCTTAAACAAGTGTTGATAGTTTCCAACAAAAATCAGTTCTCCACATGCAAGAAAAATCAACACAAATGGAATAAAGAGGTCCAGTAAGTTGATCAGCATCCCTTAAAAACCTCCCTAAGCATTTTGAATTTGATGAGCTCCACCACTGTAACTCACATTTACCTCTTGAGGAGCAACTGCTGAGAGGTTTCCATTTGGTTCAGGTACCTGTTGGGCTGGCTCATAGGAGTGGTGACGCCTATGCCTGTGCTGATGATGGTGGTGACGATGGCCATGATGTTGATGATGCCCGTTTCTTTGTCCTCTACCTGATTCTTCATTGTTGTCATCGGATGACTTTCCCAAAGATTGGCTCCTCCTATCACATCTGTGGTCATCAGAATCGAACTTCAAGTCATGACTATGAGATCGTCGATGCTGTCTGTGGTGCTTTCTGTGACTCTTCCTTTTTCCTGTATCCTCATCACTTGAAGAATCTGAATCACTAGAATCCGATCTCCTATGACGTTTATGATGCTTTGCGTGACTTTTTCTTCTGACTGCACCATCATTCTCATCACTTGAAGAGTCTGAAGCGCTAGAGTCTGAGTCTGAGCTTGAATCATGATGCCTACGCTTCTTGTAGCCTCGCTTCTTCCTCCTCTCCTCTTCTGAGCAACTCTCATATTTGTCGGCGTCACCGTCACTTAAACTGGCTGATCGTCTCTTTGGTTTCCTCTTGGATTTCTTGTCCTTCCTTTTCTCATCACCCGAGTCAGAGTGGCTGTGTTTCCTATGCTTTTTGTGGGTCCTTTTACTGGACTTTCTCCTCTCATCACCGCTGTCAATATCACTGTCACTATCAGACCCTGTCACAGATCTTCTCTTATGCTTTGCAGCCTTTGCCTTCCTCTCTTTGGCTTCAGCATCAGCTTTTGCTTTGTCAGCAGCTTCAAGCTTCTGCTCCCATTTCAAGGGGGCTTGCTTCTTCTCCAAAACTCTCTTCTTTTTGTCCTCGACCAACTGCATGAACTTCTTGGCGTCCATTTGAGGGTAAAAACCAACTCAATATCTGCATTTTGGTATGATGATGACCAAAAGTACATCTCAAAAAAGAGGAGGACATAATGTTAGTTCTTCCACCATCGATTTCCCAATGCGAAAACATGAAAAATAATATAGCATAACAAGCACAATGTTCCATGATTTTGTCTATCAAGTACCATGCTAATGACCAATGTAAACCTAAATCGAAACCCTAACAACATGAATATAAAAAATTACAGCAACCGAGAAAATGAGGTTGTTGGTCCCCAAATAGTACAGCCGGTGTCAATGTGGTCCAATAGTTTCAATTATGACAAATAAAAACACCAGTGTTTTAAAATTGTTTCAAATTCGTCCCTCTATCATGAGCCCAGGAACTTGGAACAGAAAATAATCGAAGTGACTGCACATGATGAAGTAAGGGTACAAATAGAAACTCAGCCTTGTTCCAGGCAATGATAACTTTCCTTTGGTTAAAGATATCATAAACTACATAGTGGTATTCAAAACCAGTGTTATTCGGACTGGCCCAGCAGGTCAACCCGGCAACCCGATAGACCTGGCTTAAACAGGGCAGGTTTCCAAACTCAAATCCGGACAGGTTGATGATATCCTATAAAAGCAAGATATTTTTGGCCCTAATCTCAATTCAACTCTCGCGGTCCGGCTTCGCCTCTATATGCAATTTGATTTCATCTTCTCACCATCACCTTATATCTGTCTCTCACCAAACCAGATCACCAACTCTCTATGTGATCTCCCAATCTCACCATCATCTGTGTGGTTTTATCTCATCCCTCAACTCTTTTAGTTTCACACTCATAATATGTGTTGCAATATCACCATCGAATCGCTTCTTAAGCTCTCAGCTCATGGCCTCACGCTGTCACCTCTCTCCCCCACTCACAAAAAGGCATCTGGCAGCAGGTAATTTCTCTCACCTCTTTCATGGTTGCACCTCGTCACTCTTTATCTCTCTTACCTCATAATGGTCCAAAATTATCACATCATTATATATTATAATAACTTGTGTTACTTTTGCTTATGGGTTTTAGGATATTTTTCATTTGGGCTTCTTTTTCTATGGTTGGAATTTAATCTAGAAAACTAGGGATTTTCGGAGGCAGCAAATGATGGAATTCAATCTTTCTGCCTGAAAATCCCTTAGCCACATACATAACAACTTGTTCTTGAACCTTGAGTTGTTTAATTATCAATTCTAGTTATGGGATTTGTGTTTTTGTGAAAACAAGAGCTTTGATGCAAAGTTTTGCTCTTCATTTAATTGTCATGGCAGTGGGTTCAGCAATTGGTTAAATTCGCAGATTGTGACCTTTTCGCTTGTTTATTGTGGCATGATCAAAACTTTGAGAGTAGTTGTTGTCCATTATATATATGTGGGTTGTCGAGTCGTAATTTACTGCAAAGAGTGGGCAAATCAAGACCTAGGCTTGATAACTTTGGATATGTAGTTTTGAAGTTACTATACAGTTGAACTGGTGACCCATCGGCCCTGTTCTGTTTGTTTGCCTGCCAGGTTGATTCCGAACTTGTTTAATAACTATGTTCAAAACCATTTCTCTAATTTTTTTCTCTAGACAATCTGCCCGAGTACACAAGCGTGCTGCAGCAGAATGGTGGTTGTCAAGATTGCTAAGTTTCAAATATAAGAACTCCAATGCTGGTGTAAGATTCACACACACACACACAGATCACTGAAGACAGTTTCAGTGGCTGCGCTTGGCAGTGAATTTCAACAGTGTTGTGATTGAACAGCGAAGCATAAGCAACAATTCATTTCCCGAGAACTAAATTCTCAAATATGCAGTTCACTATTTTTGACATCAAAAACAGTACATCTTAGCCATTTAGCTCTCTCAGGGGCTGTAGGACCCTGTTAGACACCATCAGCCAACAAAGAATCCTCCAATTTATTAGTCATTAACACGAAACAAGTGGCACTCCTATAATTTTTTCCCATAAGTAACACTTTTATAATGATGAAGCACATATATTTGATGTCAAAAAACAAAAAATGGAAATCTACAAATATAAGGCCCAAAGTGTCAAACATTCAAGCTCAACTACCTATCATCTTTGCTACTCAACGCTCTCTCCCTATCACCACATATGTTCCAGTAGACATCATGAAATAACATAAACACTGACAGTAAGATCCAAAGCATAAAATATTCACACATCAAAATCCCTCCCAGTATGTTAGAACCTAGGATGAGTTCCCATGAACAAAAATCTTAGATAGAACTTCAGTACTCAACCCCTAGATTGAAATGAACATCCATCAACATGAATTTACAGACAGATACTGAACTACATGACACAACTTCTTTCCAATTGTATCGAGAGTCGGATTTCTCAATTATTTTCCAAAAAGCAACACAAGTACAAAATTTAGAGTCGGGTTTCTTACCTTATGCAATAAAAACCAATCCAAGGCAAGGCCGCCTTGTCAATCCAAACTTTCAAAAGCCCTTTTGTTCCAGCACTACCAACGAGAATCTGAACATAATAAAAACACAAAACAAAGTCATCTAGTGTCCCATCAACACATGAATAATAAACACTAAACCCAATAAACAACGTAATTGTCCAAGTTGCATCCCTTAATACAATAACCTAATCATACCCAGAACCCTAGAAATCAAGATTCAATGAAATTGTCAAAAACAAAAACACAACTAAACCCTAATACAGAAAGAAAGAATTCACCAGGCCAACGTTTGTTTCGACGGAGAATAAAAAAGACCAGATTTTCAATTCAAGAAAACAACTCTAATCTTTAACAAACCCTGGACATATTCGGAGGGAAAACAAAACACAGTCCAGATTTTAAACCCTAGAAAACTTATGTTATCTTGAAAAAACCATAGACATACCGGAGAGGAAAATGAAAACCAAACGATTGAAATCACATAATTGGAAAAACATACCTGAGAGAGAGAGAGAACACGGGAGAGGAGGGCTTGACTTTCTCACAGCAGCTTCTCTCTAGAGAGTTCGGCAAGGCGTATGTATTGCCTCTATATATAGACGCGTACACGACTCCGCACGCCAACGCGTTCTATTTTTCGGTAAATCTCATAAATGCCCAATTGTCCCCTAAAATTTTAATTAATTCTAATTTATTCTTTGAACTATATACTTTGTTGCAATTGGCACTTTTTATTAAAATTAAACTATTAAATGAGATAAATTAATAAGTAAAAATTGTCGAAAAGTACATTCTCATGTTTTTTTTTTCGGAAACGGGGAAATCTCATAGCCTGTCTTCAGCGAGTAGAGGTGCGCTTATGTCGCTCAGGCTCGTAACTCTGAGTAGAATCAAGGGTAAAGCCTGGGGTATGAATCGATCCCTCAACTCATACACCAGTTAAATCAGGACTTGCGTTTCACCGGGACTCAAGACTCACACCAGAGACTTATATTCAGTTTATCCAAACAACTGAGATATTGTCTTACCAAACAACCATTCTCATGTTCTTTATTGTTATTAGGTTCTGGCTCTGTCTTTTTTAAGGTAGTATTCAAGATTTTTTAATGACAAGACTACCCCTTCAAAAGAAATCTGCTCCATCGCTGTAGCCCTCCCTCTCTTCTTTATCTCTGCAGATTATCTCATCTACCTTCAGATTTCGAATGTCCGATGAGGTAGGGAGCGTAGTAATGAACATAGGGGGAAACTGAGACCCACCATGAATATTCTGTTGTCTTTCCTCAAGACCCACCATCAATGCCAAGGTTGGTGCATAGACCAAGCTTCCTAGTTTTTGCCACTGTCATAATGCAGATGTGGAAGTCTTCCACCAAATCCTCCATTAAACCTATTCATTAGCATAAATATAATGGAGCATCACTCCACTCAAGCTGAGACCCATCATGTGTTTATAATGTTCCTTTATCTTCTTCCACCAATAGATCCCAAAATTTTAGTGAGTTTATGCAATCCTAAGTATGTTTCATTAGACTATTTGGTGTGTGTTTTGTAAGATTTGTCTTGGGCCATGAAATTTTTGTAGATAAATTGTTGATCAATTTTGTAATATGTTGATTGTAAATGCTGAGAATTGTTGTATCTGTGTTGATAAGAAGGCTTTAGTTTTTGGATTTATTTTGGGAGAATTACACTCAGATTCCTTGACATTTGAAATATTACATATAGAACTCCTGAGGTTTGTACGCACTTAGACCCCTGCTGTCAAATGTCCGTTAGTATATCCGTTAATAACTTACACTCAGATCCCCTGAAGTTTGCAGACGTATAATACTTAGACCCCTCAACTTTAAAATGTTGTACTTAAACAAAACATACTCCAATAAAAAATAGAATATCAAATATTTTAAATTTTAAAACAAAAATTCATATTCTATTGTATCATTTATTGAAATAAAATCAAAAATAAAAAGTCAATTTTTTCTTAAAAATTTGTAATTAATATACAATTATATCATCTATTATAATAAAACTAAAAAATCAAACAAGGGATCTAAGTCATTCATAGTAGAATATGAATTTTACAACTAAAATTCATGTTTTATTATGTCTTGAAATAAAATCAAAAATAAAAATATAATTTTTCTTAAAAAATTATAATTAATATACAATTATACTATTTATTAGAATAAAATTAAAAAATCAAATAAGAGATCAAACTGTAATGAACACAATATATTCTAACTTTAATTGAGATAATTTAGTAGTTTAATTTTGGTTGTTTAATTAAATTCCAATAGATAGTATAACTGTATACTAATTATGATTTTTTAAGAAAAAATTAAATTTTTATTTTTAATTTTATTTCAATAAATGTCATAATAGAATATAAATTTTGATTGTAAAATTTAAAATATTTGATATTCTATTTTTGATTGAAGTATTTTTGGTCTAAGTATAATATTTTAAACTTGAAGGGTCTAAATATTACACGCCTACAAACTTTAGGAAGTCTGAATATAATTTACTAACGGATATACTAACGGACATTGACGGTAGGGGTCTAAGTGTTACGCTCGTACAAACCTCAGGGGTCTGTGTATAATATTTCAAACGTCAGGGGGTTTGAGTGATTAAGTGACAAACCTCAAGGTGTGTGAGTGTAATTCTCCCATTTATTTTTGTTTTAGCCTTCTAGTTGTGTGCATTTAAATTTTTAAATGTTTTTTCAATATTTTTTTGAGTTTATTGTTTTTAATAAAAGGGTTTTGATGGCACAAAGGGAAATAATGGATTTGGGTTTATCACTGGAGGGACTCAAGGCGGCTCAGCAGACCCCCAGACGACACGTGTGCAGGTGTAGCTGTTATGAAGCCATAAGAGCCGACGCCGAGGAATGGAGCTGACTCCGAGTTGTGTGATCAGCGCCGACAAGGTGGAGAGCCGACGAGGGATGGTTTCGTGGAGCCGAGTATAAGCTTCTGACACCAGCAATTAATGCGATGCGACCCAGCATTTATGGAGACGTGAGTGACTCAGACAGAGCATTTAATAAGCCTCTGCACCCTCGAAGACCCAAACTAACAATCATGAGTGGGTGCATTAATGACTAACACGCCGAGCACAGAGGTAGAGGTTGCTTGCCCCTAGACGCCGACTACTCGGGAGTAGGTGTCAGACGCCATTCATAGGCACTCGAGTGCTCAGGGATAGCTGGAGGTTCTCGGCGTGGCCCTGAGGTCTAGTTCCCTCCCCCAAGCATTGATGACACGGGAATCCAGGTAGGAATCACTCATTGTGCATGGGTAATTGAGAAGAACATTAAATGCTGAGATGACCTCTGTGTCAGAGCAATCATTACAAGTCCAGGTATAAATATCCCTCAGAAAGATGAACAGAGGTACGCAAACTCAAATCAGAACACATTCAATAGAGCTTCATCCTCCCACCCTTACTGACTTAAGCTTCGGAGGGGATAAGCCGGGCGTGCGCCTGGCTCCCTTTTTTCCTAACCTTGTGGTTATTGCAGGGTTCACCAACAGTTCGATCGCTATCTCACATTGATTGCAGGAAATATCCCGTGCAATTTGGCGCCGTCTGTGGGAATATACAACCTTTCCCTTGTAGCGGTTGCGTCATGGTGAACACACGATCCCAAGGAGAGGGGGTAGGCAATTTACGCATGAGAAACATGGAGGCTACCCGCCTCCCGGTGGTTACGGAATTAGACCCAGTGGGTCACTCAGCTGGGGTGGGGCGTTCTTCACAGCGGACATATCCTATGGATCAGGGTCCAGGGGGGCAAGGCCCCTCAGCTCGTGACATCGTGGAGATGGTGGAGCAGTGCTACAACTTTAAAAGTGTAAACCCAAGCGCAGGTTGAGCAAAGTAATATAATCTCGGAAGTCCGAGGTCGATCCCACGAGGAATTGTAACAAGGAACAATCACACAAACAACAAAAGTAATTTGAACGGAAAAGGATTTGTTTAGAAAGTTGTTGATTGGAGAAAAGTGATTTTTGGTAATTAAAACAGTAATAAATAAAATACTAGAGCATCAGGTACTCCCTCTCAACTTCATACAATAATAGTTAAAGACTCAAAGCTTGACTTGAAAGAGGAATTAAATGTCAGTTAACCCAATTAATAAGTCAAGTGATAAATCCAATGGTTATAATCAAATAACTACCAGGAACCTGAATAATCATTCAATCATATTATTCTATGAAATAATGTTAACCCTTCCAACATGGAATAACCAGTGATTTACACGCAGGGAAACTCAAGCAATCGATGTACGTGGCACAACAACTCAAGAATTTATACAGCATAAACACTTTGCTAAAATATTAGGAATTCAATTAACACAGTTTCATAAATCCTTAAGTACAAGAGTCAATAAAAATACCGTACTCCGTCGAGAGGTTTTCCCCTAGCCCTAGCTTAGCCTTCTAGCCAGACATGGTAAAGGATTCAGAAAATAGACTAAAACAAAGAGAATAAAAAGATAGATCCCCCTCACAAAGTCCTAGGTTTGTATTTATAAATTACATTCCCCAGAGATTGCATCCCACTAGGACTCAAAGCTCGGCAGCAGAGGTTTGACACGCGTCCGGACGCGACTCTCTCAACCGTTCGGACGCGCCTTCCAGAATGGTCCTTGCTTCGTTTGTCAACTTTCTGCCAACCGCGTCCGGACGCGTATACTTCCTCCGTCCGGACGCGTGTTCCAGTGTAATCCTTCCTGAGCTATGCTTCCTTCCTTCTCATAGCTTCACTCCAATTGTGCACTATTAACCTGCAAAACAACACAACTCATCTTTTATTCTCCTAGCCTTAATCTTCAATTAAATCATCATAAATATCTCACTTTCACAATAAAATGATTAATATTACCTCTGACAAATGTAAATATTAGACCTGAATCACACCCCCCCACTTAGACCTTGCTAGTCCCTAGTAAGGCAAACAAATAAAAACAAAATACTAACAAAAACAAAAGACATAACCACTTTCGTAGGCTTCACGATTGCATTTAGCATATGCAACAAGCCTTTAAACCCCTAGGTTTCCCCTAGTGGACGAGTATAGTCTCGTGAGGGTTTCCAGAGATGATACCCACAAACATCAACCTGTGATCAAATATCTAAATAATAATTTTATAACATAAATTGCTACCACAATCTAAAAATTCTAAGATGCAAACTTTTTATAAGCACATGCAAAACATAATATAGAACTATGCGCTATATAAATGTATGCACTTATCATATTCTCATATAAACTCGTGTGTAGTGTGAATTAACTATACCAAGTCAGTAATTTATCTGGTAATCACCTTTACAACTATCAACTATTCGTCTCAATGCCAAATCTCACTAGATAATTCACTCATAAAAGATTCTCTCAGATTATAGTGACTATTCCCTCAAATATCACATGTGAGAAGAAGATATTTAAGTCAAAACAAAATAATGCTCACATGTCTATTAAAAAAAACGTAATCCAAAAGAAAAAGATTTGACATAGTCTCATGAAAGGAAATCAACACACAATAAACAAATAATCACTATTCTCTTCCTTATTCACACAAGTCATGCATCCATCAATACACTCTTGAGATCAAATAGGTCTTTATTTAAGGTTGTAATGGGACCTTGGGATTAGGGTTTTGAAACGAAGGATATTCAGGAATTCAAAAGACTATCCCGAGAGAACATGTACATTGCACAACCAAATTTCTTTCCATAGTCTTTCACTCTGCATCCTTTAGAAGCACAATTTACATCACTTGCTCATATTTTTTTTCTTTTCAAACACATGCTTGCTCTTTTTTTTTCACATCTAGACATATTGTCTTTCTCTTTTTTTTCAACTTTTTTTTTTTTCTTTTTTTTTTTTTTTTTTTTAGCAAGACATCTAATGCAAATATTCACAAGTATGCAAAACTCTTTTTTTTTTCTTTTCTTTTCTTAACCAACATCTCCCAAATTACATAAACAATAAAAGTTCAATCTCAGGATAACCAAGGGTAAAAGATATTATTTTTCTCATTGGCTTGGTTATTATATGTTGGGTATAGGAAATAAAATTTTGCTTTAAAGGCTCAATCATGGCTTCTAGGGATAATAATATTCAAAGAATAAGGTTTAGGCTCAAATAATATCAAAGATGGCCTAAAATCATATCTCAAGAGCTTTTGCTAACACACTTCCCATGCAAATAATTCAAAGTCAAGCAATCATTCACAATATTGGTGTTAACCAAAACAAAAATAATGAGACTATTGAAGGAGAATAGCTGAATAAAAATATTTTTTATTGAGTAAATGTAAATAACCCTTCAAGAAAGATTGGATCAAAACTCACTAGGGTTTTTATGCATCTCTACTATATATTTCAAGTTCTCAAGGTAAAATATCTAATAAATTTTCAACTTGGTAAAGTCTACAGTGCACAAATTTTGAGTTTTTATAAGAACATGATATGAAATACAAAAATATAGAATAAAGTTCTATATAATGCTTAAACAGTTACAAATTTAAAGTTAAGCAAATTATTTATATATTGTGGTATCAAATTATGCATAAAAATGTTATTTAAATATTTAATAACCAACAATTTTTTTTTATATATTTTTTTTTAGCAAAGTAAATAAACTAAAAAAAATAAACTAGGAATTTTCACAACACAAGGCATACTCATACCCCCCAACCTAAATCCAACATTGTCCTCAATGTAAAAATAAATATCTTATTGCTCAGTAAAAATAATGAATAAAGATCAAAGAGATAGGAATACCTGGTGCTGCAACAACTCAAAAACCTAAAAATATAAGACTTGACAAAACTATAAATTAAATCAAATAGAAACAAAACTAAAATTAAAAATAAAATAAAATAAAATCTAACTACTATGTACAAATAAAAATAAAAGCTCACACTCAATCCGGCTTAAAGTCAGATTTGAATATGCGACCATTCAATTTTATTGGCTTAAAAATGTGGTGTCGAAGTAACTCCTTTAATCGAATTATCCACTCATATATCCAATATATCTTTTGAACATGCAAGAAAAGGGAGATATTTACATTTTTATGCAAATCTAATAATGAGATAGAAAATAGATCTTTATCAATTATAGCACACAATTCAACTTTCATACCCTCACCAAGATTAGATATGTGAATCTCATTACTACTTGTTGATAATGAAAGGTCTTTGGGCTCATTAGCCTCTTGTGGAATAATAATGTCACTTAATTCTTCACTATCAAGAGTATTAATGGATTCATCCTCAGTTTGTAGTTCAGGAAAAGAATCACTCTCATATTGACTATTTTTAACCTCTTGTTTTTGTATCAATATATTGAGTATATCTTGTATCTCTTTAATATCTTGACTTGTTTGGGCATTGAAAGCTAGTTGGCTTTGCATAAATTCGTTAAGAATATTCTCCAAATTCTCTTCTTGTAGGTCATGGTAGGGTGGATATTGGGGAGGGTCTTGTGGTGATGTGACATATATAGGTAACTGATAATGTTCATTCCCCCAACCAAAATTGGGATAAAAAGTTTCAAAACAATGGTCGGGGTAAGGTTGAGACGAATTAGGTAAGACAATTGTCTCATTCCTCAAAATTTTTCGAGCAGTTGGAATTAAAGGGCAAACCTCAATGGGATGCCCATACACATCACAAAACACGCACAGTTCCTCCATCGGGGAAATCTTCACACCACATTAAAAGAAATATAAAATATAAAAATAAAAATTATGAAATATCTAACCTGAGGAAAAATGAAACAAATAATTAACAATAAATAAAAAACAAAAGGAACGAGATTACCGGATCTGTGACGAATCTCAAATCAAGCAAACCTCAATGATGTAATGGCTCCTTGTTTTTCAATTCCCCGGCAACGGCGCCAAAAACTTGCTACAACTTTAAAAGTGTAAACCCAAGCGCAGGTTGAGCAAAGTAATATAATCTCGGAAGTCCGAGGTCGATCCCACGAGGAATTGTAACAAGGAACAATCACACAAACAACAAAAGTAATTTGAACGGAAAAGGATTTGTTTAGAAAGTTGTTGATTGGAGAAAAGTGATTTTTGGTAATTAAAACAGTAATAAATAAAATACTAGAGCATCAGGTACTCCCTCTCAACTTCATACAATAATAGTTAAAGACTCAAAGCTTGACTTGAAAGAGGAATTAAATGTCAGTTAACCCAATTAACAAGTCAAGTGATAAATCCAATGGTTATAATCAAATAACTACCAGGAACCTGAATAATCATTCAATCATATTATTCTATGAAATAATGTTAACCCTTCCAACATGGAATAACCAGTGATTTACACGCAGGGAAACTCAAGCAATCGATGTACGTGGCACAACAACTCAAGAATTTATACAGCATAAACACTTTGCTAAAATATTAGGAATTCAATTAACACAGTTTTATAAATCCTTAAGTACAAGAGTTAATAAAAATACCGTACTCCGTCGAGAGGTTTTCCCCTAGCCCTAGCTTAGCCTTCTAGCCAGACATGGTAAAGGATTCAGAAAATAGACTAAAACAAAGAGAGTAAAAAGATAGATCCCCCTCACAAAGTCCTAGGTTTGTATTTATAAATTACATTCCCCAGAGATTGCATCCCACTAGGACTCAAAGCTCGGCAGCAGAGGTTTGACACGCGTCTGGACGCGACTCTCTCAACCGTCCGGACGCGCCTTCCAGAATGGTCCTTGCTTCGTTTGTCAACTTTCTGCCAACCGCGTCCGGACGCGTATACTTCCTCCGTCCGGACGCGTGTTCCAGTGTAATCCTTCCTGAGCTATGCTTCCTTCCTTCTCATAGCTTCACTCCAATTGTGCACTATTAACCTGCAAAACAACACAACTCATCTTTTATTCTCCTAGCCTTAATCTTCAATTAAATCATCATAAATATCTCACTTTCACAATAAAATGATTAATATTACCTCTGACAAATGTAAATATTAGACCTGAATCAAGCAGCATATGGAGAAACGCATCAAGGAACTTGAAAAAGACAACGCGAAGGTGCAGCATAGGCTCAGAGAGTTCGAACGGTCAGCAACTGCCAGCTGGCGTACCCGAGACCAGAGAATCGAAATCCTAGCCGAGGGGAGTACAAGAGGGAGAGGCCTGACACCCCCCAGAGGAATCGGCGTGGACGCTCAGCCGATAGACAAAATCCACGAGATTGGGGGAAGCATGCGCCCGCCGAAGGGTCCAGGGAAGATCGCCACGGTACAAGCCTTTCGTGGTGAGACCTTCACCGTGGGATTCCCCGAGATGCCGTGTCTACGGGATCTCAGGCAGAGTCTACCGCAAGGGGGCCAAGAGAGGCTAGATACCCCCGAGAGTACCCTGACGACAGGCACCGAGAACCGCAGCCCAGGGGGGATGATGAGCAGATCTCTTCTCCTTTTGTGCGGTCTATTAGGGAAACCGAAATGCCTAAGAGGTTCGCTGTTCCCCGATTCAAGGTGTATGATGGGAGGACCGATCTTGAGAGTCACCTTCGGCATTACAAGCAACTAATGTCAATTTATGACACCGACCAGGGGGTGTTATGCCGAGTTTTCCCCATGAGCCTGGGAGATACCGCTATGAAGTGGTATGAGAGTTTGGCCTCGGAGATCATCAAGTCTTGGAGGCAAATAGCCGAGCTCTTCAAGGCGCGGTTCATCACCAGCACTAGAAGGCCGAAAGACATTGGCGCCTTGCTGACACTTTGGCGGAAAAACGGGGAATCCCTCCGACAGTATGCAATACGGTACTGGGAGGAGGTTAATGAGGTGGACGCGTGCTCGGAAGCAATGGCCGCAGCGTCTTTTAGGCTGGGGTTGTCCCGGGACACCGGCCTATACATGCCTCTTACCAAGAAGGTTCCTGAGGACATGAAGGACCTGATGGCGCGCATAGACAAGTACGCGCGAGTCGAGGAAGATACCACTGTTCCTGAAAACAGGGCCCCGACGCCAAGGAAAAGAGAGAGAAAACAGCCATCTCGGAGGAGTGCACCCGCTTCGCCACCAAACCGCTTGTCCTTCCAAGGGGTGAACACGGTTTTTAAAGAACCAATTTACAGGATGCTGAGAAAGATAAGATATCAACCTTATTTCCGATGGCCCCCAAAGATGTTAGGTGACCCGGCCACGAGAGACTCAGCAGCCAGATGCTCCTACCATAGGGATTTTGGCCATATGACTAAGGACTGCAAGGCGTACAAGGCCTTCCTTGAGCATTTGATCCGGGATGGCCACCTTGGGGAGTTCATTGACCAGAGGCCCCGATGGAGAGCAGCCGAGGAGAGGGCGGAGTCGCCCCGAGAGGTTGTTCCTGTAATTAACGTTATACATGCCTGCACAGTTGAAAGACCAACGTATAATGTCCTTCGGGCTGAGCGCCAGAGGGTTTCTCAAGCGTTGAAGGTTGAAGAAGGTGAGTGGGAAGGGCAATCCTCCAAGAGGCCCCGGCGGGATCACGAGGTTATCAGCTTCTCCGATGCCGACTTAGGGGGAGTGGCCCTGCCGCATGATGATGCTCTCGTGATCACTTTGCGGATCGACAAATGTGATGTAAGGAGGATCCTAGTAGATTCCGGGAGCTCATCCGAAGTAATGTATGACGACCTCTTCCAAAAGTTGGGTCTGGCACGTGAGAACTTGAAGCCCGTCCAGACACCCCTCATTGGTTTTAACGGTTCAAGTGCTCTTCCACTCGGCAAGATCACTTTGACGGTTCGGGCGGCAATCGTCTCAATCTTGGTGGAGTTTTTGGTAATAGACTCTTATTCCCCGTACAATGCCATAATGGGGAGGACGTGTCTGCATGCCATGAAAGCAGTCCACTCCAACTATCATCAGAAAATGAAATTCCCCACCCCGCGCAGCATCATGGAAACCAGTGGTGACCAGTTGGCAGCAAAAAAACTGTTTCTACGCCGCGATGAAGACAGGGCTTGGTGCCCGCCTGAGAGACCGTGATCCCGAGGAGGTTGTAGCCAAATAGCAATCACAGTTTGGTTGGCTTGGGGTAGACGAGCCCGCAGTAGAACCAGCCGACCGTTCCACCGAACCGCTGATCAAAATCCTTTTGAGTCCCGATGATGAAGGGAGGTATTTTTTTATAGGGTCCTCATTGGATGATGCCGAGAGAGGAGATATGACTTCTTTCCTGCACCGAAATGTCGACGTCTTCGCCTGGACTCATGCCGAGATGACAGGGATTAGCCCCGAGGTCATGACCCATCGGCTTCATGCTAATCCGAATTTCAAGGCGGTGAAGCAGAAGGCGCGCAGGACGGCCCCGCATCACGCAAAACTGTGGACGAAGAGGTGGATAAATTGCTAGAGGCAGGTACCATTCGGGAGGTCCAGTTCCTCGAGTGGCTGTCTAACACGGTGTGCGCCAAAAAGAAAGAAGGCAAATGGCGGGTTTGCGTGGATTTCACCGACTTGAATAAGACGTGTCCCAAGGATGGGTACCCACTTCCCAAAGTTGATCAGCTGGTGGATGCAACCGCGGGTCATAAGCGCATTACCTTCATGGATGCTCGGGCTGGCTATCACCAAATCGCTTTGGAGGAGTCGGATCAAGAGAAGACGACCTTCATTACGCCCCGAGGGATCTATTGCTATACGGTGATGCCATTTGGGTTGAAGAATGCCGGTGCTACCTACCAGCGATTAATGAATAAGATGTTCAAGCATCTTCTCGGCGTCACCATGGAAGTGTACATTGACGATATGCTGGTGAAGAGTAAGGAGAGCGCCGATCATCTGACTGATCTCGGCACTACATTCGCCATACTCCGACGCTACGGCTTGAAGCTTAATGCATCGAAGTGTGCATTCGGGGTAAGCTCGGGGAAGTTTTTGGGGTACTTGGTGACCCATAGGGGCATTGAGGCTAACCTCGAGCAGATTCAGGCGGTCCAAAACCTCCAAGCGCCCAGGACTATCAAAGATGTCCAGAAGCTGACCGGTATGCTTGTCGCCCTTAATCGATTTATTTCCAAATCCTCTGATAGGTGCAAGTCATTTTTTGCCAAGCTAAAGGGGGCGGCAAAGAGGGTCTGGGACGAGGAATGTGGCCGGGCATTGGAAGGAATTAAAGAATACCTGAAGTGTCCTCCGACCCTGTCCGTCCTAGGGGCAGGGAAAACGCTGTACCTCTACTTGTCTGTCTCGGAGGAAGCTGTCAGCGGTGCTTTGGTAAGGGAGTGTGAAGGGGCACAAAGGCCCGTCTATTTTGTGAGTAAGACCTTGCTTGACGCCGAGACAAGATACCTGCCGATGGAGAAATTAGTTCTTGCTCTGGTCGTCTCGGCGAGGAAACTCAGGCACTATTTCCAGGCACATCCTATAGAGGTGTTGACTGATCGCCCTCTGAGGCCCATCCTTCAGAAAGCCGACATATCAGGAAGAGTCGCCAAGTGGGCTGTGGAGCTTGGGGAATTTGAAATAAGGTACAAGCCTCGTACCTCAATTAAGGGTCAGGTCCTTGCTGATTTCATTGCCGAGTTCTCTGCGCCCGAGCCCCCGCCGGAAATTACCGCTTTTGATGTTGACTGGAGCCTTCATGTCGACGGGTCCTCGAACGCAAGGGGGGCAGGAGTAGGGGTAGTACTGGCCAGTTCAGAAGGATTCACAATAGAACGAGCTATCAGATTGAGATTTAAAGCATCTAATAATGAAGCCGAGTATGAGGCACTGTTGGCAGGAATCGATATTGCCTACTCGGTTGGAGTCAGACACCTGCATGTCTTCTGTGACTCCCAACTAGTGGTGAATCAGATCAATGGTGACTTTGAGGTCCGGGACGCCAGGATGAAAGTGTACTGCCAGAAGGCGAAATCGAAGATAGAGAAATTGGGAAAAGTGGAAGTTTCCCAGATTTCAAGAGACCAGAACACCCACGCCGACGCCTTAGCCTGCCTGGCCTCGGCGTTGGCTTCAGAGGTAACACGGCGTATCATTGTTGAAAACCGGGGAAAGCCAAGCATAGAAGAGATAGGCGTTCAGCAAGTATTGCCCATGCAAGCACAGCCAACTCTCGGCTGGATGGAACCCATTGTTGCCTATCTAACGGAGGGCATGCTCCCCGAGGATGCCAAAGAAGCCAGAAAGATCAGACTCAAGGCTCCTAGGTTCTGGATATCCACCGACCGGCAGTTGTACATGAAATCTTTCTCCCGTCCCCATCTGCTTTGTGTCCCCGAGGACAAGGTGGAGCCTCTGCTCTACGAGATCCATGAGGGCGTATGTGGAAGTCACACGGGAGGCAGATCCCTTGCGCACCGAGCATGACACAAGGGTATTGGTGGCCCTATATGCAGAAAGATGCGAAGAGTTATGTGCGAAAATGCGACAAATGTCAGAAATTTGCTCCTATTATCCGACAGCCGGCAGGAGACCTGAATTTGCTGACCAGTCCTTGGCCGTTCTCTCAATGGGGGATGAATATCGTGGGTCCACTCCCGAAGGCCCCCCTAGGCAAGAGGTTCTTATTGGAAGCCACCGATTACTTCACCAAGTTGATCGAAGCCGAGCCCCTGAGCCGTATCCGAGACGCCGAAACAAAGAAATTCGTTTGGCAGAACATAATCACTCGGTTTGGGATTCCTAGGGCTATCATCTCGGACAACGGCACTCAGTTTAACAACGGCCCTTTCAGAGAGTTTTGCTCGGGGTTTGGAATACGCAATTATTATTCCACGCCAGCCTACCCCCAAAGTAATGGGCAAGCAGAAGTGTCTAACAAGACTGTGTTAGCAGGAATCAAGAAAAGGCTTGAGAAGGCAAAGGGAAAATGGACCGAGGAATTACTCAACGTACTATGGGCCTATAGGACTACGCCGAGAACTTCAACAGGGGAAACGCCGTTCGCCTTGACATACGGGGTTGAGGCTGTCATCCCGTTGGAAGTTGGGCTCCCGACCATCCGAAATCAACCATTCGATTTGGGGAATAACGACCAGATGCTTGCAAAAGATCTTGACTTGGCTGAGGAAAGAAGAGAACTGGCGTCCATCAAATTAGCCAAGTACCAAGGGGAACTGTCAAGACAGCATCAGAAGAAGGTCCGAACAAGAGACTTCAAAGTGGGGGACTTGGTGCTTAGAAAGGTGGTAGGCGCTGCTTGGGAGCCCGCCGAAGGGAAGCTCGGACCTAATTGGGAAGACCCCTACAAAGTGGTTGGAGTGGGGGGCACCGGGGCATACAGGCTACAGAATATGGATGACAATGATGTAATCCGACCCTGGAATGTATCTAATCTAAAAAGATATTTTTGTTAGTATGGGTTCAGTATCTTGTTTCTGCTTGGAATGTTATAACACGAGACGAGCTCTCGGTCGTTAGGGGCTTGGTCCCGAGGCGTATAAGACCTCACCCTTGAGGCCACGCTCTAAAAAACATAACACGAGACGAGCTCTCGGTCGTTAGGGGCTTGGTCCCGAGGGGTATAAGACCTCACCCTTGAGGCAACGCTCTCAAAAACATAACACGAGACGAGCTCTCGGTCGTTAGGGGCTTGGTCCCGAGGGGTATAAGACCTCACCCTTGAGGCAACGCTCTCAAAAATATAACACGAGACGAGCTCTCGGTCGTTAGGGGCTTGGTCCCGAGGGATATAAGACCTCATCCTTGAGGCAACGCTCTCAAAAACGAGACGAGCTCTCCGTCGTTAGGGGCATGGTCCCGAGGGGTATAAGACCTCACCCTTGAGGCCACGCTCTCAAACATAACACGAGACGAGCTCTCGGTCGTTAGGGGCTTGGTCCCGAGGGGTATAAGACCTCACCCTTGAGGCAACGCTCTCAAAAATATAACACGAGACGAGCTCTCGGTCGTTAGGGGCTTGGTTCCGAGGGGTATAAGACCTCATCCTTGAGGCAATGCTCTAAAAAACGAGACGAGCTCTCGGTCGTTAGGGGCATGGTCCCGAGAGGTATCAGACCTCACCCTTGAGGCAACGCTCTCAATCATAACACGAGACGAGCTCTCAGTCACCGTAGTCCTGGCCCCGAGGAGAAGTCGGTGACAGCATAATGATCAACAGTTAAAGGGTTTGCTCGTTTTTCACCTATTGAGAATTTCCCTTTCTTTATGGTTTTGGCGTGAAGCCTCGCTGGCTTGGTCTTTTCTTTCCAGAGATCAAGTGACTCAGGGTCAGTCAATAAGAGGAAAGACGAGGGAACACATATAAATAAGAAATGACGGCGTAGAGGTGAATTACATTCACAGTTCAAACACATACGAAATGACATATTTCATTAAATGATGAAAAGTTTCATTACAAATCAAAACGGGACTTTGTGTCCCCTATAACCTACATATAAAAAAAAAAAAAAAAAAGAGAAACAGGGAGCTCGCCACGGGGTTCACCTCGCCTCGTGTGTAGTGAGCTCTTCAACAAGCGAAGCAGGGAGATTGGGGTCTTGGCCGCCGATGATGGGGGAAAGACCATCAGAACCATCACTTACAGTAATGGCTGCACTGTTTCTCTCGGCCGCATCACCCCCCTCGGCTTCATTCCCGGTAAGAGAACTGTGCCTCCTGAAAAGTTCATTAGCCGGGTCCACCAGGGCGGCGTGCAGGGCATCTACCCATCCGCGCCGATAAGAGATGACCTTGGCTTCTTCGAAAGCAGGGACCATCTGCTCTTGGGTTTCAAGGTACACCCTCTGGCATTCACTGTTAAGCCTTTGCGGCTCCCCCGCCTTCTCCACCGTCAGAGAGTCCACTTGGACGGTTAACTCTCTGACGAGGCCCTCGGAGTCTAGAGCTTTGGCCTCGGCGGCCGAGATCTTGAGCTCGTACTTCTCTGCTTTCTTCGTCGCCGCGGCCTCACTCGCCCTTAGCTTTTGCAATTCGGCATCCAGGGAGTCGCGCTGGCAGATGAGGTTGGTGATATGATTTTTCTGGTCGGCAAGGGTCGCCTCAACGCCTCTGATGTGTGCATCCTTCGATTCAATCGTCTTCTTGGCGCCTTTCGCCGCCAGTTTGTGCTCCCAGAAGCGTTCAATGATGACACCCAACTGTTGGGAAGCCTGGAAAATGATAAAAGAGCAAGTTAGGCAATCGCCGAGTTCGTGGAATAAAGTCAAAGCTAGGTACTTACCACCAAGTTGCTCTGGAGAGTGCCTAAGAGAAGCGCATTGTCGGACTGACTGTGGTGGACCCTCATGTCAGCCGCGAACTGGAGGGTCTCCGCCACGGCAAATGCCACCTCCTTGTCCTGGATGATGGAGTCTGATTCCAGGATGGGTTGGCCCTCCCTCCTTTCCGCCTGAGCCACCCACTCGGCGGGAGTGGACGCTCCAGGGGTAGAAGTGGTTGCACCCGGGGCGTCGTACCGACGCTTCTGCCGACGTTCATCAGCCTGTCGGCGTTCTTTAGGCTCCTCAGGATCCCGGCCCTTCCTACCCGTTGGCTGGCCGCCGGTAGGGAGAACTTGGCGAATTGTTTGGTGGGTTGACGCCTGGTCCCGGGGTGGGATGACGGGGTCCCCTGATCGCCGAGGGCGCGGGGGAGGTGGAGGTGCATCCTGTTGAGGCACAGTTGGTGAGGGAATGGTCGGTGCTGCGCTAGGGGATCCTCCCTCTCCCGAGATCCTGGCTCTTCGCCGAGAAGCAGCAGCTTCCATGGCAGCAACAGAGATCGGTGGAACGTTAAACATTTCTTCAGTTGGAGAAGAAGGCACGGGGGGAGAAGGGGTTCGCTCGGCGTCTTCTTCCGATGAAGAGAGATCCTCCCAACGTTTAGGATCGAAAGGAGGGGGGATATGGGAAAACTGGCTGTAGGATGGGTGGTTTCCAAGAAGCACGTGCGCTGCTCGGGAGTATTCGTTGGCCGGTTCGGAGGACCACACCTTCAACAAGTCGGCGAACCTGACTTGGGATCTGTGGGGCTGGGCTGCGTCACGCCGGTATCCCTCTGCAAAGATGAAAGACAAGGTCAGAAGTGCAGACAGTGATAAACCGAACAAGCTTTAACTAGTGCAAAACACACCTTCATCCCTCGGCATTTTGGGGCAGTACAATCCGTCATACTCAGGCCCTGTGCCTTTCTCCCAGCTTCCGCCGAGCATGATCAGATCATCAAAATACCCCTTGTCCGAGTCTGGCATGTGGGTGACCAGGTACATTGAAGTGTCCCGGGCCTTAAGGTAGTACCCTCCCCCACCGACTAGTCGTAGGTCGTAACAGAATAGGATTTCATCTACTCCTAAGTCTACCCCTAGCCGAGCGTTCAGGGCGATTACGCCCATCACTATCCTAAAGAAGTTCACCCCACACTGGAGTGGGAACAACTGGAGATGCATCAGTAGCTTTAATACTAGGGGAGGCAAAGGGAAGGTTAAACCGCCTTCCATGATGGCCTTGGTATAAAAGGGCATCATCTCTACGCATCCACGTTCCCTGCTATGTTGTGAGGGGTGGAATGGGAAGGTCAGGACACGCTCGGGGATTTGGTATTTGGCCCTAAAGGCACCTATATTATCCTCGTTTACTGTGGTTTTCTTCAACCTACGGGTTTTTGGTGGAGGAGGGTTCCTAACCTCACTGCTACGGTTTTTGGCCATGGATAAAGATTCTGGAGAGAATGGAAGGAGAAAAAGAAAGGGAAATAGAATGGAAAGAGTACTTACAGGGTTTTCTTCGCAGAGGAGTTCTCGGGAGGAGAGGAAGGAGTACTCGGCAGCTAATTGCTTGAAGGAAATTCGAAATTGCAAAGTTCTCAAAAGGCCAAAACTTCCCCTATTTATAAGCGGATGAGAGAGCGGGAATCGAGGAGACACTGTCACCATTAGAAGATTTGAAAAGGGCGGCTTAAGGCGTGCAAGTAACCGCCCCTATTTAATGGATGTGACCGGTGAGCCACCACTCTCCTTGTGCCACTTGTCCCACGCCGCAAAAAGAGTGGAGGCTGGGGGGCAGTTGGAGGGACTCAAGGCGGCTCAGCAGACCCTCAGGTGACACGTGTGCAGGTGTAGCTGTTATGAAGCCATAAGAGCCGACATCGAGGAATGGAGCCAACTCCGAGTTGTGTGATTAGCGCCGACAAGGTGGAGAGCCGACGAGGGATGGTTTCGTGGAGCCGAGTATAAGCTTCTAACACCAGCAATTAATGCGATGCGACCCAGCATTTATGGAGACGTGAGTGACTCAGATAGAGCATTTAATGAGTCTCTGCACCCTCGAAGACCCAAACTGACAATCATGAGTGGGTGCATTAATGGCTAATACGCCGAGCACAGAGGTAGGGGTTGCTTGCCCCTGGACGCCGACTACTCGGGAGTAGGTGTCAGACGCCGTTCATAGGCACTCGAGTGCTCGGGGATAGCTGGAGGTTCTCGGCGTGGCCCCGAGGTCTAGTTCCCTCCCCCGAGCATTGATGACACGGGAATCCAGGTAGGAATCATTCATTGCGCATGGGTAATTGAGAAGAGCATTAAATGCTGAGATGACCTCTGTGTCAGAGCAATCATTACAAGTTCAGGTATAAATATCCCTCAGAAAGATGAACAAAGGTACGCAAACTCAAATCAGAACACATTCAATAGAGCTTCATCCTCCCACCCTTACTGACTTGAGCTTCAGAGGGGATAAGCCGGGCGTGCGCCTGACTCCCTTTTTTCCTAACCTTGTGGTTGTTGCAGGGTTCGCCAACAGTTCGATCGCTATCTCACATTGATTGTAGGAAATATCCTGTGCAATCACATATGATGGTCCTACTGGGGATTGGACTGTTGCAAAATTTGTTTATATTTGTCTTTTTTTATAATAAAATTAAGTTGTACGAGCTATTTTAGAGTCAAGGTTGATTCCTTGTTTCTTAGTAGTGAAATTTAAGATCAAATATGAAATTTCTATTTTGTTGTTGATTTTTTTTTTTTGTTGCTGGTAAAAGTTGAGATACAAGGAAAGGAAGGTAAATGAAAAAGCATAATACTAAATAAAGCTAAGTAAGACCACAACTATCTACTTCCACTTTGTCTCACACTAGGCTTGAGAGATCATCTCCTTGGAAGGTGTCTGTGTACTGTATCCTTAGTCCCCATCTAGCTAAATTATGAACTGACGAGTGGGGTGGTCTAGTGAAGTATCGGTCGAACTTTTCACCTTAAGGTTAGAGGTTCGAGTTTTGGAGTTCATATTGGAGCTCGGTAGTTGATCGCTATTCTAGTCTAGTTAGATTCGTTCTCAAGAGATATAACGAGCGCGGTCAAGTGCTCATGATCTCACTAGTAAGGGTTTATCGAGGTAGTCTATGGTACTTTCCCTTGTCCCCACCCCTTTTTTTTCCAAGCAAAAAAAAAAAAAAAAACAAAGAAATGAGCTGTTGTATTGGAAGATCTGTAAGTATGATTCATGCTCCAGTAAGTGTCTTGCAATAGGATCATCTTGATGTCTTGGATAATTGGTATTATGGACCAATTTCCCTGTACATGGTTCAGCAAGGATGAATGAACCACGGTCTGGAAATCACTCTCAATTACCACATAGTTCCAATTTTTTGAATTTTCCCACATTGCTGCCAATCTTGATGCTAATGGTTCTGTTATTAGGGTTCATCTTCATTGGTCTGTTCCATTTTTGCTTCAGCAATTGAGCCATCACGTCTTCTGGCAATTGCAACCAACCAAGTTCCTGTTTTCCCAATTGCAACATCAACATTGGCCTTGAGTCCACCTTCTTGAGGAGGAGACCACTCAGAAGATTGTAAAGGCTTTGGGGAAAACTAATGGAACTTTGGCTAGAGAAGAGTATCATTGAATTCTGCAAAATTGGTTTACCTCTGGTAGAATGTCTTACTGGTTGATTTGTTTCCCTCTGAATAAGGATTTATTCTTCAAGTTCCAGATTGGTAGAGACAAGGATTATAGCAAAAAAGCTGAAAGTAGAATGATGAGGGAAATTAGACTAAAGATAGGAACTGGATTTAGAATGCCATGCACCCATTCTTGGACACTAAAATGATTGAATTCATCCGTGCAAAGACCCCATTTGTTAAAACAGATTGATCGAGCTAGAGGACATTGGAAAAATAAGTAAGCATTTGTCTCCTGATGTTGCTGGCATAAGGTATAGAGAGCATCTGCAATCTGCATTCTTGATGCCAATAGGATTTTTGTTGGAAGACTTTTGATGATGCAAAAATTGGTTTGCACACCACACTCAAGTGATCGGTATAAAATGCAGTAAGTAAGGAGAAGAAGAAGGACAAGAACAACACAAGGATTATAGTGGTTCGGTCAACAAGACTTACGTCCACTTTCAATGGCTAAGTTCGCCGGGAAGTTTATTAACTCCGGTGTGTAAGGGGATCAGGGAATTACAGAGAGAGAGAGATGAGCTTGAGTTTTTGTGAGATGCCCCCCAAGTGATGGGGAAGCTTACAATTTATAGTCGTCTGTGTAGTAATTGAATGGGTAGTTTGACGGTCATAACAGATTGTAGCAACTTAATAGCTTTAAACAGCTTGGCGACCCTTCCTCTCCTTGGCGACCTCTCCTTTCCTCTCCTCAACCGGCAGAGGAGTGCTCTCCAAGGGTCTTGGTCAAATGATGAGGGAATGTTTCTCTAAGCGGCCCGGATGCTCCCTTAATGGTGTAGCTCCCTAATGAGCTTGACCGGTCTGGACCACTTTGGGCCTGCTTGGTCTTCTAGAACTTGGGCTCTTAAATAGTTTTGGGCTTTCCACCCGAATTGGATTATTTGGGTCTGGCCCATCATTTGCCCCCCATGCCTCATGTCCAATGAAATTTGCAGAAGACGGCATTCACTTGATTTTGAATTCTGACCTGAGAAGACTTCTCTCCCGCTACGACCATGTTGCGCTACGACTGAATTTCGGGGATCGACCTGCCCAGACAGGTCGCGGGAAACGATTTTTTGAATCACAAACCAAGGTTCCTTCTTCATTCATGATATATATTTTAGCTTTGTAGGGCGTCTCCAGCTACGTAACCTCCTATTTTATTTCCCCTTTTGAATTCTAGAAGAGCCCTTGCTTTGAATTAGTCCTTTTTATTTTCCCTTGATTTCAAGAAAACCCTGCAGTATAAGTAGAAGACCTTTCCTTCATTATGTTCCATCTTGAGTGAGGAGGAGAGCTTTATTCCCAAAATCCTTCAAGGGCTTCTTGAGTTGAGTGTTGTGAGAAACCATGTTGACTGGGGAAAATGATGCGCATCTTTTAGGGAATATTAATGGAGAGATTGAAGAGGTCGACATCGTGGAAGAAGAGACAAGGCTGTCCGACGCCAGAGTGGGGGCGCCGTTGGAGACCCGGCGTGAGGCGATGGGCGCCGATGTGCTGGGCAGCGACCCAATCCGTCAGGCGCTAAAAGACGCTGATTCTGGCGTGTCAAGAGGAGGAAAAAGGGGCCTTGGGCGAGCAGATTGTGGAGCCCACTGCGCTGGGCGAGCAGACTGTGAAGCCCACTGCATTGGGCGAGCAGGCACTGGGCGCCGCTGCTGACTTGAAGGGTGCGGCACCTGCACAGGCCAGTGGGCGAGCAGCCCAGGCCAGCAAGTGTGCAGCCTCTTTGAGCGAGCAAGGTAGGCGAGCAGCCCATGCCTTTGGGCGAGCAGCCTCTGCGGCGAATGAAGGGAAATTTTCAGGGCCGCGGACTGCTGGGACGGAGCCGCCTATCCTCGTGCCACTAGTTGGAGGTGATTTGGGTGTTGAGGCGCCTAGGCTGGGCGCCAATGGTGGTGCAAGCGCGCGGGGCAGCTCGCCAGGTGAGCAGAGTGGCGCCTTTTTGGGTGCTAATTTGAGGAATTTTGGCGAAGTCAGGACTTTGGGTGAGTAAGGGGCTGCCCTGGGTGCCTGTGGCGGACCTGGCACTTGTATTGGTGATGATCCGGTCCCTCAGAATGTAGTTACTCAAGATCAAACTCTTCAGGGCCTCCGTAAGAAAAAGTACAAAAGCAAAATAGTTGACGATGGGTCAAAGGTAAATACTCTCTTTAGTACTTTAGCTTTAGATGATATTTTGCGGATTGTCTCCACCTACCATATTCCTCCGACTGTGCTATGTCGTCGGGCCGAGATGGATGAGCCCGCCTCAGATGACTCTTCTGGGGATATTGTTATTTATGAGGAGATGCTTGAGGCTGGACTCCGACTTCCCATGTCCCCTCCTATCTGTCGCATCCTTGAATATTTTTCACTCACCCCAGGGCGATTGTCACCCAACGGCTGGAGAGTTCTGCTATGCTTTTTGGTGTTGTGGAAAAAAGTGCACCATGAGGATGCCTCTCCGGAAGAGTTTCATGGAGCTTATACTCTGAGCGAGACCCCTGCTCCTAATCGGGGTTGGTATTACTTTACAACGAGAGACATGTTAATCACTGGGCTGAAGTCTAACTGTCATAGTTGGAAATCCCGTTTTATATTTGTCGGTGGAGAATGGGCTGCTGAGACCGATAGAGCTTCGATACCACAGGGATGGAGTACCCCCAAGGAGCTTGGTAAGCTACTTGTTTTAACTCTTTTGTGTGTTTTCTGTTTTTACTCATCATTCCTTTTGCAGATCCTCTTGTGCTTTCCAAGGGTCAAGAGTGGAAACTGCAGGCGGTGAAGGCTTATCCTGAAAAAGATATTGGAGTCCTCATGCCCGGAGTTCGTGCCACCCCTAAGTCTGGCGGCTCCTCTTTGAAGAGAAAAAGTGAGTTGACTATTTCGTACCTTTTTTTTTTCATCTGGGTAACACTTTATTTATTTGCAGCGATAGATAGGGAGGCAATTGGGTCTCTCCTCTCTGGTAGGAGTCCTCCTCCTCCCAAGGTAGCTAGAGTGCCTGAGATGGTGAGGACGAGCCAGGTCTCCCAAGTGACCTCTCCAACGGTACCGCCCAAGGGGAGCTCTCCTCAATCAACTCCTCTAGCGATACCTAGGGCTCCCCTTGGTCCAGTGCCCCTTCCAGTGGTGCCTACACCCTCAGTTGCACCTCTTACTCCGGAGTTTCTCTTGTCGGCCACACCTTCTGTTTTCCCTTCATCTTCTCCTGTGGGGGCTTCTTCTGGGACACCTTCTCAGGGTATCTCTATGCTGGGTAACCTGAGGGTTATCAGGGATCGGATTCGGAAGTTTGTGTGTTCCAGGGATGTGAACGAGCTCGGTGCCCGTGGCACCGATGGAATTCTCAGCTCTTATTTGGAAAGCTGGGCTCAGGTAAGGGTTTATTATCTCCCTTCTCTCCCTTCCTCTCATACATTTCTGACATCTTTTCGTCTTTTGTTTTTTTATTTTCAGGCCTCTACTGCATCTATGTGTATGTTTTCGAGGACCCTCATGTTTCACCAGCTGTCGCACACCCATGAAGCTGTGAAAAATGAACTCCTAGCTGCTCAGAGGAGGATCGGGGAACTTGAAGCTGCTGGGAAGGCTTCTGACGAGAGGGCGACTAGTTTTGAGGCTGAGCTTTCGGCGAGCCATGTGAGGATGACCAGGCTCGAGGCTGAGCTTGTTGAGGTTCGTGAGAGAGCCATGCTCAGTGAGGTTGAGCTTTCAGCGACCCATGGGAGGGCGGCCACGCTCGAGGCTGAGCTTGTTGAGGTCCGTGAGAGGGCCACACTCAGTGAGGTTGAGCTTTCGGCGACCCATGGGAGGGTGGCCAAACTTGAGGCTGAGCTTGTTGAGGTCCGTGAGAGGACCACACTCAGTGAGGTTGAGCTTTCGGCGACCCATGGGAGGGTGGCCAAACTTGAGGCTGAGCTTGCAGAGACCCGCGAGAGGGCCATGCTCAGAGAGGCTCCCGCTGAGGCAAATGTGAAGACTACTCAAGAGAGAGCTTCCCGGGCTGAGGCGGACCTGAGGTATGGCACTGCCGAAGCTTTCATTGACGGCTACGAAGAGCTTCGGGGAAAGATTTCTGCTGCCTACCCCAATATTGATGTCTCAGGCTTCGTGGCAACTGAGGCGCCTGAGAGTGATGGAGGTTCTGAGGATGCCGAGGAGGAGGATGACGACCATGAGAGCAGTTAGAGTGCTAGGGACTTTTTGATTTAAGGATTTCTTTATTTCTTTGTTTGAAAAGCATTTTGTAGCCCTACTTTTGTGAAAGTGGTAGTGATTTTTGCCACTGATGCCCTTTTGATCTTGAATACAAAAATGCAAAGATTTTTTGAGTAAATCTAGAAATTTTGTTTTATTTATTTCATTGCTTATGAAAAAGCAATATCAAGCAACAACCCCAAAAAAGTACAAAAAATAAAATCAAGTTCCCAACTTTTCTACTTTGAGTCTCTCAAGGTGTTACTGATAGTACCTCTTCAAGTGCTCGACATTCCATGGATGGGGCAAAACTTTCCCCTCAGAACCCTGTATCTTGTAGGTACCCGGCCTCACCACTTCTATTACGAGGTAGGGTCCTTCCCAATTCGGTCCCAGTTTTCCTTTTCGTGAATCCTTTGTGGCTGGGATCACTTTCTTAAGGACCAAGTCTCCTGGTTGGAAGGAACGAGGCTTCACCCTCGAGTTGTAGTATCTTGTCATGCGACGCTTGTACTCCGCGTTGCGGACCACATCCATCTCCCTTGCCTCCTCTACTAAGTCAAGGTTGATGCGGAGTCCTTCCTCATTGGTGACAGGTTCGTGGTGTTGGACCCTTAGAGAATGCACCCCGATCTCCACATGAATGACTGCCTCAGTTCCAAAGGCGAGGGAGAAGGGGGTTTCTCCGGTTGGAGTTCTTGGTGTGGTCCGATAGGCCCATAATACGCCTGGGAACTCCTCGACCCAAAGACCTTTTACCTTTTCGAGCCTTGTCTTTAGGTTGTGCAACACCGTTCTCACCATGACCTCAGCCTGCCCGTTTGCCTGCGGGTGTGCCGGGCTGGAATGAGGTTGCTTTATTTGAAGGTCTGAGCAGAAGGAGTTCAGGAGCTTGTTGTCGAACTGCTTGGCGTTGTCGCTGACAATGGCGTGGGGTATCCCAAAGCGACAGACCAGGTTTTTCCAGATGAAATCTTTCACCTTGACGTCTGTTATTTTTGCTAAGGGTTCTGCCTCTGCCCATTTAGTGAAGTAGTCTACTGCTACCACCACGAACTTGAACTGTCCTTTGCTGAGAGGTAGGGGACCTAGGATGTCGATGCCCCATTTGGAGAAGGGCCATGGACTTGTGACGACCGTGAGCTCTTCTGGTGGTTGTCTGGGCACAGTGGCGAAGCGCTGACATTTGTCGCACTTCTTGGAAAATTCCTGAGCGTCCCTCATCATACTCGGCCAGAAGTAGCCTTGTCTGAGCGCCTTGTGGGCGAGGGAGCACCCTCTAGAATGATTCCCACAAATCCCTTCATGGATCTCCCGCAGGGCATAGTTTGCCTCTTCAGGCGAAAGACACCGCAATAACGGCAAGGAGTAACCTTTTTTGTACAAAGTATCTTGTAAAATAGTAAACTTGGAGGCTCTCATCCTGAGCTTCCTGGCTTCACTAGGGTCATCAGGCAATGCACCTTCCTGGAGGTATGCCTTTATTGGGGTCATCCAGTTTGCCTTGGCAGATGTACAATTGATACTTGTAGCTTCCACGTCTAACTTGCTTGGTTCCAACTGGTGACCCATGAATGTTGGTCCTGGTGGGGCGTCTGAGGACGAGGCGAGCCGGGCTAGCGCATCGGCTGCCATGTTCTCCTCCCTCGGGATGTGGGTGATTTGAAAGATTTTAAACTTGGCGACCAAGGCTTTCACCATGGCGAGGTACTCCTGCATTCTGGTTCCCTTTGCTTCGAACTCGCCATTTACTTGGTTGACTATTAGCTGAGAGTCGCTGTGAGTGATGAGGTGTTGAGCCTCCATCTCGATTGCCAACCTTAGTCCAGAGAGGAGGGCCTCATATTCTGACTCATTGTTGGAGGCGATGAAGTGGAGCTTCATAGTGTACTTGATGGTAGTGCCATCGAGGCTGATTAGGATTAAGCTAGCCCCACCTCCTTCGCGGGTTGATGATCCATCCACATAAAACTTCCAGAGCGGCGAAGAGGAGAGTTCGGAGAGCACTGAGGGAGTCAGGAAACCAAGATTGGGTGGCAAGGCTCCAGGCTGGGCGCCGGGAGGGGCCTGGGTGCCAGGGGGTGGAGGCCTGGGCGCCAGGGGGTGTCTGGCCGCCTGTGGAGGAAGTCTGGGCGCCAGGGGAGGAGGCCTGGGCGCCCGGGAATGTCTGGGCGCTTGCGGAGGAGGTCTGGGAGCCAGAGGAGCAAGTTTGGGCGCCAGGGGAGGAGGCCTGGGCGCCCGGGAGTGTCTGGGCGCCTGCGGAGGAGGTTTGGGTGCCCGGGAGTGTCTGGGCGCCTGCGGAGGAGGCCTGGGCGCCCGGGGATGAGGTCTGGGCGCTAGGGGAACAGGCCTGGGCGCCCGGGAGTGTCTGGGCGCGGGTGCCCTGGTGTTCTCGTCGTGTATCACCTTGCTTTGGGTGTCCGAGCTCGATGTCTGAAGCGTGGAACGTTCATTTACCTCCCCTACTGGTGTAAGCTCCGCAATAAAATCTGCCAAGGTTTGCGTTTTGATAGCCGCCCTTGGCTGGTTCTGGATGTCGAACTCGTCTAGTTCCACTGCCCATTTTAGGAGTCTCCCGGATACATCTGGCTTTCCCAATACTCTCTTTAGAAACTGATCTGTGATGACAAAAACAGTGTGACTCTGTAAGTAGTGTCGCAGGCGCCTAGCTGTTGAGATGAGGGCTAGTGCTAATTTTTCTAGCTCTGAATATCTGACTTCCGCTCCCTGATATGCTCTGCTCACATAATAAATCGGCTTCTGTACTCCGTCACTATTCCTGACGAGGACCGAACTCACTGCTGATGGGGAAGCAGAAAGGTATAGATATAAAGTTTCACCAGATGTAGCGTGTGAAAGGAGTGAAGATTTAGCCAAGTAGACTTTGAGCTTTTGGAAGGCTTTCTCTGCCTCCGGTCCCCACTCGAAAACCTTTCGGAGAATTTTGAAGAAAGACAGACATTTGTCTGCAGATTTGGAAACGAACCTATTGAGCGCTGCAATTCTCCCATTGAGGCGCTGGAGCTCCTTGGTTGAGGACGACGACTTCATATTTAAGATTGCCTTGATTTTGTCGGGGTTCGCTTCAATTCCTCTCTGGTTGACCATAAAGCCAAGGAACTTTCCTGAGCCTACGCCAAAGGCGCACTTTTCAGGATTCAACTTCATGTGGTATGACCTGAGAACGTTGAAAGTTTCTTGGAGGTGGTCAATATGATCTGTTGCTGCGAGACTCTTTACGAGCATGTCGTCCACATACACCTCCATTGTTCTCCCGATCTGTGACTGGAACATCTTGTTCACCAGTCGTTGATAAGTTGCTCCTGCGTTCTTTAACCCGAAGGGCATGACCCTGTAGCAGTAGGTTCCCCTTGGAGTGATGAACGATGTCTTCTCCTGGTCTGGGGGGTGCATGCTGATCTGGTTATACCCAGAGTATGCATCCAAGAAGGTGAGCAATTCATGCCCTACTGTGGCGTCGATGAGGAGGTCGATTCGCGGTAGTGGATAGCTATCCTTTGGGCACGCCTTATTGAGCTTAGTAAAGTCGACGCAGAGGCGCCACTTCCTATTAGCTTTAATCACCATCACCACATTTGAGAGCCACTCAGGATAGGCTACTTCTCTAACTGCTCCGTTCTCTATCAACTTTCCCACCTCTTTTTCCATTGCTTGGGCCCTTTCAGTGGAGGCACCCCTTAGTTTTTGGCGAACAGGCTTGTGGTGAGGGTCGACGTTGAGGCGGTGGGTGGCGACCTCAGGGTCGATGCCCTCCAGGTCTGCATGTGACCAAGCAAAAACGTCCAAGTTACCTCTCAAAAAGTCTATGAGCTGGCGGACCAAGTCTTCAGGAAGAGAAGAGCCAATGTACACTTTTCTGTCTGGATACTCTACATCCAAGGTCACTGGGGTGAGCTCCTCAACTGGTTCTCCTCTTTCTATAGTGGCATCATCCCTTGGGTCGAGGTCCTCCACTTGCAGTGCCTCCTGTGGCTTCCTCGCCTTCATAGAGGAGACGTAGCACTCTCTTGCAACTACTTGGTCTCCCCGGACCTCTCCGACTCCGCTCGGGGTTGGAAAGCGGAGAATGAGGTGGTAGGTAGAGGGCACCGCTCTTAGAGTGTTGAGAGCGGGTCGGCCTAGAATGATGTTGTACGCTGAAGGGCAATCTATCACCAGGAAGTTGACCATGATTGTGGAACTTCGGGGTGCTACGCCTGCGGTGACTGGTAAGGTGATGGACCCTAGGGGATACACCTTCTCTCCGGAGAACCCAATGAGGGGTGACCTGATAGACTGTAGTCTCTCCCTGCCCAAGTTGAGCTTGTCATAAGCCTCTGCGAACAGGATATCCGCAGAGCTGCCACTGTCCACGAGAATTCTCCGCACCTGGAAGTTGGCGACGGTCATAGTGAGCACCAGAAGGTCGTCATGGGGGTGCTGGATTCCCTTTAAATCCTTGTCTGAGAAGGATATAACCTCGCTATTGCCATGCTTGGGTGCCTTAGCTGGTCGCAACTCGTCAGGCTGCCTAGCTTTCCTAGCGTGAGCCTTCATAGCGGAGAGGGATTCTCCTCCCCCTGCAAGCCCTCCGGAGATGGTGTGAATTTCTCCGATGGGCTGCTGGTCTTCCTAGTTACGAGGCGGTGCCGGTGCCTGTCCTCTCCCGGCCACATATTGGCGTAGGTGACCCCGTTGAATGAGTTCCTCAATCTGTCTTTTGAGGTCATAGCAGTGGTCGGTGTTATGGCCATGGTCGCGATGGAAGCGACAATACTTGTTCGGGTTCCTGCGGTTTGATGGAGACTTCATTCTCCCTGGCCACTTTACTGCGGGGTCATCCTGAATCTGTAACAGGATATGCCCAACAGCGGCATTGAGGGGGGTGAAGGTTTGTTGATCTCTTTGGGGAGCAGGACCAAGACGGTCTTTGGCGGGTATCCTCTCTGTTCTCTCACGCTTGTTATTACTCTCTTTTTTGTCATCCCCAGATCTGGAAGACTCACCTCGCCTGGCCCTTGTGATGTCCTCAGCATTCATGTATTTCTGGGCCTTCGCCAGTAACTCGGGCATGCTCTTAGGTGGACGCTTCATCACCGAGAAGAGGAAACTTGATGATCGGAGGCCTCCTAGGAAGGCGGTCATGCTGACCTTTTCATCGGGCTCTTCAACTTGAAGGACCTCCTTGTTAAAACGAGTGAGGTAGCTTCTCAGGCTCTCATCTCGGTCCTGCTTAATGCTGAGCAGGTGTGTGGCAGGCTTCTGGTGGCGGCGTCCTCCAATAAAGTGCGATACGAAGGACATGCTCAGTTCAGCAAATGAACCAATGGAGGCGGGGGAGATCTTGGCGAACCATTGCCGAGTGGACCCCTTTAAGGTGGTTAGGAATGCTCTGCACATGATTTCGTCGGGGGCGTTGTGCAGTTGCATCAAAGTCTTAAAAGTTTCGAGGTGGTCCAGTGGATCCTTCCTACCGTCAAAAGTTTCGACTGATGGCATCTTGAATTTTTGAGGAAGTGGGTAGTTAGCCACGTCAGGTTTGAAAGGTGTGTCGGTTCGACTTACGAGGTAGTCGACTGTTTCGGGTTCCTGTGCCTTCATGGCATTGAAGACGTCACCCAGCTGATTCTGTACCTCCTTAATTTTTTCGTCCCACTAATTAGGAGGAGGTCCTCTAGAATTACCACGGAAAAGGCTTCCATGCTCCATGCTTTGGTTTTCACCCTCATCCTCTTGTAAAGGAGGGTCTCCACCATAAGGAGCAGGAGCGGGAGCAGGAGCAGGAGCAGGAGCAGGAGCTGGGGCTGGGGCTGGGGCTGGAGGAGGAGGTCCCTCATGGTGGGCCCCCTTGGCTGGGCGCCCAAGGGTGGGGCGCCTAAGGGGGCGCCCGGAGGGGGAACTTCTTGATGACCAGGGAGTGGAGCTCCCCTAGCTTGAGGTCCGGGCTGCGCTCCTCCTTGTTGCCCGAGCATCAACTGCAGAATCTGTTGGTTCTGGGCTATAAGTTGTTGCATGGTGTCCAGCATCTGCTGCGCATTTGGGACCGGATTAGAGGGTGGAGGAGGAGCAAGCTCCTCTTCTCGCATAGGATTGTCTTCATGGGGATTCATGGATTTGACAGAGAAGATTTTTTAGAAGTGAGAATTTTTTTCGTTTCCCACAGACGGCGCCAAACTGATGATACAAAAATTGGTTTGCACACCACAGTCAAGTGATCGGTATAAAATGCAGTAAGTAAGGAGAAGAAGAAGGACAAGAACAACACAAAGATTATAGTGGTTCGGTCAACAAGACCTACGTCCACTTTCAATGGCTAAGTTCGCCGGGAAGTTTATTAACTCCGGTGTGTAAGGGGATCAGGGAATTACAAGAGAGAGAGATGAGCTTGAGTTTTTGTGAGATGCCCCCTAAGTGATGGGGAAGCTTACAATTTATAGTCGTCTGTGTAGTAATTGAATGGGTAGTTTGACGGTCATAACGGATTGTAGCAACTTAATAGCTTTAAACAGCTTGACGACCCCTCCTCTCCTTGGCGACCTCTCATCTCCTCAACCGGCAGGGGAGTGCTCTCCAAGGGTCTTGGCCAAATGATGAGGGAATGTTTCTCTAAGCGGCCCGGATGCTCCCTTAATGGTGTAGCTCCCTAATGAGCTTGACCGGTCTGGACCACTTTGGGCCTGCTTAGTCTTCTAGAGCTTGGGCTTTCCACCCGAATTGAATTATTTGGGCCTCGCCCGTCAACTTTCAATAGCGATTCTCTAGAGGATTAGCTTGTGACGTTTGTGGAGTTTGATGCCCATAGCTTCTTCCAATCTGAATGATCTATAGATATAGACATTGTTGATTGTACTTCACTGTTTATAAAAAAATTGGAGAGTGAGTTAGGAGTTTTATTATATTAAAATTCATATCATCTTATTTACATGTCTTTTAATGTCAAACAACCTCATTAATCCATACATTATCCTCTATTTTTTTTTTCTCTTATCCTAAATCACATAGAGCGAGAGTGGAGGTGAGAGCTAGAGTGCAAAAACGATAAATTCGAAAAACGATAACCCGTGGTTAAAGACATTAAATAACACAAATAAATCAGTCGTGTATCATAAATATATGAAATAATAATTTATTTTTTTTCATTTTTTATAATTACATAATTCAAAATTAATCTTGTCCCACCTTAAAAAAAAATTTGGTACAAAGAAGAAAGAGATAAAAGACAGAAGATTTTGTTTTGTTTTGATTAATGTGAAAAAGTATAGATAAGTGGAATTTTTAAATTTAAGGGGAATATAACCTTGATTAGCATGAAAAGTATGGACTAATTTGGGAAATAAAAATTTTGGTGATAATTTTGAGCCATTAGATTGAGTAAATCTCAACCACTCTTGTGATAAGATAAGTTAAAAAATTTAAAATGGGTCATGTTTTTATTATATAGGTGTAATAAATATATAATTTTTATTATTATTTTTGTCAAATTCACATGTCTTGTGCAATAAGATTTAACGGGAATAATAACGGATATTAGTATCAACGTCATATTATAACTATTATATTAAAAGGTATAATATAAAAAAAAAGATTCTCCCTAAAAAAAAATAATAAAATAAAAGAAATGAAAGAAGCAAGAAAATTCCCGCAAAACACAACGACCAAGGTAGAATGGAAATGACATAGCTCCCTTGACCAGTTACCACTGCACAGTTCACCCACACATCTGAAATTCATCTCTCTCTCTCTCCGTTGATCTAATTCGATTCTCTCAGCTTTCTGATCCACAAAATTCACCGCTAGCAATGGCAGCTCCGTCGTCATCGGCGGCGAGCACCACCACCAACATCATGCTGGCAATCTACGAGAAGAAAACGGTCTCACTTGACCTCTACCGCCCACTCCGCAACTACATCGTCTTCAATTACTCCGAACGCGAGGCCCAAAACCTTGAAGACGATCTCCAAACCCTCAAACAATACCGCTCCGATCTCGAAAAACCAGCCGACTCACTCCCCTCTCGCCGTGATTTGCTGCAAAATTACTACAGAGCCCTCTGCTGCGTCGAGTCTCGGTTCCCAATCTCACCCGACAAAGACCACATCAATACGGTGACGTTTGTGTGGCACGACGCTTTTAAGAACAAGCTAAAGGCTTCGCAGCAGAATATTCATTTGGAGAAAGCCGCGGTGTTGTTTAATCTTGGGGCGGTGTATAGTCAGATGGGATTGGGTGTGGAGAGGTCTACGGTGGAGGGGCGGAGGCAGGCGGTGCAGAGTTTCGTGGCGGGGGCGGGGGCGTTTGCGTTTTTGAGGGATAATGTGGCGGTGAAGGCGTCGATGGGAAGCTCAACGACGTTGGATGTGGCGGTGGAGTGTGCTGGGATGTTGGAGAGGTTGATGTTGGCTCAGGCTCAGGAGTGTGTGTTTGAGAGTACCATCGCGAAAGGGAGTACCCCGGGAGTTTGTGCTAAAATCTGTAGACAGGTTTGTGTGTCTTTTAGATTTGTTGTTTGATCGTAGGTCTTAAATGGTCGTTGTTCTGATTAATTTTTGAGAAATGTGTTGTGTACTTTATGTTACGTATGGTCACCAGTTGGAATTGTAGTGAGATGGTGTCAATTCATAATTTTTTGCCATTTCAAAATGTGATTATCTAGGATAGATGTTAGAGAGAGATTTGTGGAGATTATTATGGGGTTCATTGCTTGTTTCCTGCTTGTAAATTGTTGTTGTTTTGATTGAAGTTAAGAAATGCATTATTGGTATAGTCATAGAATTGATTTTGTGTTCGAATTGTGTTGGAATTTTTGAACTAGTATGTGTGGCTTTGGTGCGGAATGTCACTGTTGTGCTTAGCAACTGTAGAACTTGTAATTTACAGCTTGTGAATTGCGGGGAATTCAGTTGCCAAGAATACTGTTAACTTTTAAGAAAGGTGTTATTTATATTATGGTGCAAGCGATTGGTTCTTGGAATCATTGTGAAAAGTTGTAAATTTAACGTATTTATATCATAATATGTATGGGTTTAAGGGAAAATGTGATTTTAAAATAAGGATTGTTTTATAAGTAAGTTTAGTTCAATGGAACTTAGTATGATATGGACGTTTACACTCGGGTAACTACTGACAATTTTTAACCGAGCTATTAAAATTGTGTTGAAGTTGTTGTGAATTAATATGATGTATTGTTGTAAAAGTTGTACATGATGTCGGATCCCAGTCAGCATTTACCATTTTCTTCTGTCTCTTGGGGAGTGTCAGGATTGGACTATAATTATGTTATAGGTCTTATGAAAAAGTTATTGCAGCGTGTAGTCACAATATGAGAGTGTGAGTTTAGAAGACTTGTGACCTACTATGTATATGTTGACGGCAAAAATGAGATTGATTATAAATCTAGTAAAATTTGAATAGCCAAAACGGAATAAAGATAGTATTTATCATGTATTTCTATACTTACAGGAATAAAAGATCAGTTTGAGATTTTGATTGAATCTGAGGAATATGTTGCAGATTCTGTAGCACAAGAGATTATGTGGCGGAATCATTGAGAAAAGTTGTGCATTGTGGGGAAATATGAATATTGAACATAACTGCTGCTGAATTCAGAAAATTAGTCAAATAAAAACAAGTAAACTAAGGGGTAACATTAAAGAATTAAATGGGATTTTACATTGGTACAGAACATGTGATTGTATCCCATGAACTATCATAGCTGTGGCACTTGTTTATATTGTGAAAAATGCTCTACGATAATGGAATGAATAGTTTTTGAATGATCTAATTTAGTCAAAATGTGATACTAGCTCTGAAATGGACATAATTACAGGTTGGGCTGTACTATGAGGAAGCTTTGGCTGCATTGAATGTAGCGCCTTTGAACCAGCATTTTGACAAAACCTGGCTATCTCATGTTCAGTTGAAGGCGGCCTTGTTCTATGCAGAGGCTTGCTACAGGTATGGTTTAGAGCTCCATGAGAAAGAAGAGATTGCCGAAGAAATTGCTCGGTTGAAGAGTGGGGTTAGTGCTTTATCTGAGGCAAAGAAATTCTCCTCAAAGGGGGCTGCTCAGCAGCTTTTGGATGCAATTAGTAAGTTAGAGACCAATCTAAATCGTAATCTAGAGAGGGCTGTGAAGGAGAATGACAGAGTTTACCTTATGAGAGTTCCTCAGGCCAGCTCTTTACTTCCTCTTCCTGCATTTCCCATGGTTAAATCCATGCCTATGACTGAGGTTTTGGACCCAAGCAAGGAGAAGATGTTTGCTAGTCTTGTTCCTGACAGCAGTGCAAAGGCTCTTTCCAGGTACACTCAAATGGTTGATGATATCATCAGAACACAAGCTGAAAAATTGCAACAGGGGAGTGAACTAGCGCGAGTGAGGCTTAAGGAAATGGATTTGCCTGATTCTATTATTGCTTTGGAAGGTAATTTCACTCTGCCATCAGATCTTAAAGAAGAGGTAGAGGCTGTGCAAATCTGCGGGGGCCCAGCAGGTTTGGAAGGTGAGCTTCACCAAGTTAGAGATTTGAGGAGGGTAAACCAGGAATTTCTGGTCCAGACGGAAGAGCTCTTGCAGAAGGAAGCAACCGAAGATGCACAGTTTAGAACCCAATTTGGGACACGGTGGAGTAGGCCCCAATCCACTACTTTAACAAAGAACTTGCAGGATAGGTTAAATAGGTTTGCAGCAAATCTGAAGCAAGCTGCAGAAAGTGATGCCCGGATTGAGCGCTCAGTGAGAGAACATTCAGCTCTCATGTCAATCCTTGACCAACGTCCGGTATGTTGTTACAGATCATTTCTGTGCATTCTTGTCTGGTTTCCTGCCGATTAGAAACTTGTGTACCAGCTTTAGGATGCCTTTCTTTGTGTGTCCAAGTTGAACATCAGTTTATCTTCTGAGATTTATTACATTAAAGGACATGAAGTAGAAGTTTTGAAGTTTCTTATAAAAAACGGAAAAATGAGAATTTGTATTTTTGTCCGAACTAATATACCTCGATATTTCTCATAAACTCGTTTTGATAGGAAATTTCTGGTGGTGTTGTGGGGATCATTTTATGTATGTTAATGTCATAATAGCAGATAAACTATCTATAGTTGATCCTGCTTATGGGTTGGGGTTGGAGGATTGCATAAGGCGTGATCGAAGGTGGGATTTGACTCGAACTCGCACTGTCATGCTTCTTATTTGACATCCTGAATTTTTTCTACTGGACTGTGATCCGTATGGAGTTTCTTGGTCTTCTGCATTTCTCATTTTGCTTGAGAAGATGGTGACTGCACAACAACTATGACTTGTGAAAGATCAATGTTTGAAAATAAGTTTGGTTTCATGTTTGAAAGGTCAATGGAAGCTATTTATCTGCAAAGACAAATGGAAGTGTATAGAAAGATAAAAAAAGATCTTTGTTTATTTTTATACACTTAAAGAATCACATGATAGAGTTCTTAGACATGTATCATTGTGCATGTAAACCTTTGGCAAATACTTACATTGAAATGATAGAACATATATACAAGTATAAAGTTAAACAAACAAGAATACAAGTATAAATGGCTTGTTTGGTTAGTGTAAAGTTTTTGATCCATTTGAATTTCTCAGTTTACTTTTCTATTTGTCTCAGTTCGGTTTGTTAGTCAGAGTGCAAGCTTGGGTTGCATGTGAAGGCAGGTTTGAAGAGAGCTAGTATACCATGCAGAATTTGATAACCTAAGTCTGGTTTATATGGTTGGGGAGTCAACCCATTGTCAATTGGTTTTGAGTTGGATATTTTAAGATGGTATCAAAATTGGGTTTGAGAATAACTTAATTTCTTTACTTTGATAATTGGTTCTCCGTTTGTTTGTGCCATAGCTACATCAGTATTGTATGTGAATCTGTCTTTAGATTTTTTTTCTTATCTCTCTACCTGTGAGTGAGGCTGGTAGAGAGTGTTAGAGCTTGTCCCGCATCGATGTAATAACATCTCCCAAAGTATATCGGCTTAATGGGCTTTTCTACTCATTGTCAATTGGTTTTGAATTAGATGATTGTAATGAGAAGTAGTTTCCCACTACTATAGAGTTTTGTCAAGGATCATTATTAATTCATTTTTTTTTACCCCGAGTAAGAATAAATTCATTAAACATATTCGGTGAGGTTCCATGATGTATGCTATTTTGCTGGTGATGTTGTGTTAAATATAGGTAGCGAAGCAGTGATTATTGCTATATTAAATGGTTGGGTAAAAGCCTAGGATAAAAAAAGATTTAAGGTAAGTAGGAATAACAGAAAATGTTGGGAGTATGAGTAGAAATACAAATAAGGAGGCAGTGAAGATTGAAGGTCAGGGAAAAGACCCAAGAGTGAATATTTTTTGCTATTAGGGCCCCATTATTCATTGAAAGGGAGAAACTGGAATACGATATTCTCGTGGAATTAATGTGTGTTGGATTAAGTGGAGGTGTTTCAAGTCTATGGTGTGGGAACACGTACCTTACCAAAGTCTATTTTATGAAACATCAATAAGGCTGGCCATGCTTTATGGAATGGGATGTCATGCAACTGAGAAGCAACCTTTTTATGAAATTAGTGTGGTTGAAATGCAGATGTGGAGGAGGAGTCAGAGTAAAACACGAAAGTATAAAGTTAAACAAACACACACTTTAGATTACTGGAGAAGCACCTGTTGAAATTAAATCGAGAGGAAATTGTCTAAAATGGTTTGGCCATGTGCTATAAAGACAACTATTTGCACTGCTGAGAAGGAGTGACTTGATTAGCACTAACATTAGCGTGAGGGGGAGACATATACCAAAACTATTGTGGATCCTGATAACTAAGGAAGATATGGTAGTTTGTGGTTCAATATGGGTTTGGAAGACGGAAAGTGAGTGGTATATCCAACCCCAAATAGTGGGGACTAGTTTTTTTGAGCCTAATTGTGTAGCAATAGGCATCTTTATGGGAAAACTTGTGAAGTTTAGGAACTCTTGTGTCACTGAGAAACAATGGTCTGTTAAAAAGTTGTTTAACTCTGCTGATTTATTGTGTTGTATGGGACTGACATTGGATTTTTAACTTTTTGCATTGTGGACTGCTTCATTTTTCTTTCTTTATCCCTATATTGAATTCTCAAGCACCCTTACCTGTGCATCTTGCTCTCTTGGCAGATAGAATCTGTTCTTCCGACTCTGGCAAGGCCAATAATGTCTTTGGATGCCAATGAAGATGCTATAGTGGGAGCCTTGAAGCAGAGCTTGGTAATTTAACCTCTATAGGTTATGAACTGCATGATTAGCAAATAATTTTGGGGAATCTATAATTTTGGTACAATAATCAGTTTTCTGCTGAGGGACTATATGATATCTTCAGTGGATCAAAGAATTGAGATGCATGGAAATCAAAATTTTTAAAAAAATCGGTAGAATAACTGATTTTTGATTTATAGGTTGGCAGAAATTGTTGAAATTGCACAGTTCACAGTTGTTTGCCCCTTTATTATTGTCATTTTGCATGCTGTAGAGACTCTCTTCAATTTTACGTGATTATCTTTGCAGAGGCAATTGGAGACTCTTGGTGCTCAGCGAGCAGGTCTTGAAGACATGCTTAAAGAGATGAAGAGGAAGGTATTCATAATTTTAATTTAATCATGAGGTAATTAGTAGCTTGAGTATGTCATAACATGAGAAAAGACATTAATTTGAGTCTGAAGCTTCTTGAGTATTTCCTGCTATATAGTAATGCTTTTAAGTTTCTCATCCTGCATAATATTTATATGCTGTTTCCATGTCAGCCTCGGGACACCCAAATTGGTGGTAAATATTTTCTGGGTGTACTGGTTTAAGGCCATTGGGTCTTTGGTGCATACTAGTGTCTAGTTCTGTGATTTTAGGAGAGGGTTGGGCGAACCCACTTTACTTTATTTGTACCTGCCCAGTGTCCTCTTTCTCGTGAGCTCCTCTAAAGCTAAGTCAAGACTATGGATACTGAAACCTACGGCTGCCCTTAGATAACCAAAAGAACAATCTAAGTGCTCAGGCTTGTTTTGTGGGGTGTTATCCTCTATTCCCAAGAGTCTCGATAGAGTCTTGGGGAAAAGATCCTATTCCTGAGGACATCTAACTTGGTGGTGAATATTTTTTAGGTGTACTGGTCTAAGGCTATTGGGTCTTTGGTGCATACTAATGTCTTTCTCTTTGATCTTAGGAGGGGGTTGGACGAACACACTTCAATGTTATTCTGGGAAGTCAAGGTTGTTTGAACATGTCCTATCTTAGAACTGATACTTCAAATTTTAGAGAAAATTTCATCCTCACCACTTTCATGGTAGTTTCTGCGAATCTATATTTCCGGACATAATACGTGTGTGTGGGCCATGAGTGTGAAGTCTGATGGTTAATGATTCTGTCCATCTTACAAAGGCTGAATTTGGCTCTTGGATTGATTAACACAAATAAAAACAAAGAGAAAAGGACGATAGTGATGGGTGTGAAAGGTAATTGAGTGGGGTGGGGTGGGTTGAGGCAGGTGGAAAATGAGCAAGTCGTGTTGGATTAGTGAGTTCACTGAACATGGTATATTTGTGCTTCCCTGAGTCATTTAAGTTCCATAAATGACTCTGGCAATTAATCACATGCAGGTAATGTGATTATTTTCTTTCAAAAAATTAACAGTAGACAATTGGACCACATTGGTACCGTTTTAATCATTAAGGTCCAATATGTTGACACTACCCCCAAACTTGGAGGACCGAAATTGTGATTTTCCCCAATAATAGTGGGTCTGTTTTGTGTAGCTTCTTGAACTGAAAGTTCATCTCAGAATGAACTTTGTAGAGAGGCTGACCCTTGACACCAAGGTCCCTTGTTCATCTCTTTCAATCAATTTAGAAGTACCAGATTCATAGGAAAAAGAGGTAGAAGATGAACAGAAGTACATTATGGGAATTTTTAGTGTTAGACAAGGTTAAAAAAGATATTTGTCATAGAAAAGTAATGTTAATAGTGAAAATTACTTACAATTTCATTGAATGAGCTTCGCAAGAAGCCTAAAAAACCCCGTTTTCAGAAGCTAGCTGGCTGGATGCACTTCTAGCCTCACCAAACACACAATTATTCTTTTTTTAGATGGGACTACAGCACACAATTATTGAAATGGACTTTGAATTGCTGAAAGGTCCATCCTTAAATGCTGCCAAATGCAACCATTATACTTTTGGTTAGACCATTATGTGGGGAAGAAAGCTTGAATTTCACTGAGTAATGTATTGCACCTGGATTCTAGATCATATTTCTAAAATGAAACAGAAGGTTTGGGTGCGGTATTCCTTGTCACTCGTTAGAAGCATTCTAGTGCATGAATTAAGTCTCTGGGGAGGCCTGAAAGTGGCACATTAATTAGGATCTGGCTCAGTCGTGTGCTTATGGAATTAATTAGAACTTCTATGCAGGAGAATATTATTTCTATAAAGTTGATGAATGAGGTGGTTTAAGTAACATAAAGACATGCTTGGTGTTGTTTGTCATGTTCTCAGCGAAAATGTAATTTGATTATGTGCTTCTAATTCTAAGATATGTTCTTTTGTTGCTGCTTTAAACATTTGGTTTTGATGAATGAACTGCTTTGGTTCCAATTTTGCGTAACTTGCTTTAATCCTTGGAGTTTGCATTTGCTAGAAAAAAGTGTCCAATTGTTTCTTTTAGCACTTAGGATGCACTTTCTGATGCTTATGATAAATTGGCTCAGGATGATATACTGCCAAAGTTGATGACATCCACTGGCTCCTATGAGGATCTTTTCAGAAAAGAAATATTGAAGTATGATCACATTTGTGAAGAAATTTCCCAGAATATTGAGTCACAAGAACAGTTGCTTCTGCAAATTCAGGTCAGCATTTTCTCCATATTAAGGTTTCCTAAATTTTCTTTTCTCTGTCATGTTCTTTCTTAAAAATTAAGTTCACTTGTTTTGAGCTCTAATGTCATGGTATCACCTTAAATGGTTCTTCTCTGGTCAGTGGTTGTTGATAGAAGCTACAGAATGTCCTTGACTTATGGAGGTCTTTTGCTTCATCAATACTTCATGTTTTTTGTTTGAGCTAGAAGGAAAAAGAACAAGAAATTACAAAATTTTGAATTAGATTTACTGCCTAAAACTAAATTTGTCACACTTTTTGCTCATTAGTCCTTATTAAGCATTCTTCTTTTTCATTTGACAGTGGAATCTGGAGATTACTGATCCATGAGCAGACCACTTTTGGGTGATAGCTCACTTTTCATGTGTTTAGTGTCTGAGAGGTTTAATTTGGGGCTGGGAGTGCAAGACTTGATATTCAACGCATTTTTAGAAATCATAATCGTCTGCTTTGTTGACACTTGGCTCGTCTTATGAATGACACAAAGTGGTACTCTTCAATATGTTGAGACTCAATGTTTGGAAAATTGGTTAAAGATGCTGCTAACTTGTCTCATGTTATGTAAATGGATACTTATTCCTAAAGCTACATTTTCATCCAATTTAATTTTGCTGCTCAACTGTGACTTTGACATTATGGGTCCGAGCAACAAAAACAACTTTTTTGCATTTGTGGGGAAAGGAACCTTCCCATTCCCCCTAGTGGGCAGAGCCTCGTGCATTGGGCTGCCCTTATTTGAGAAATGTAGCTTCAAATTTTTTTGGGCTCCAAGTTGCACATGTGATATCCTTTTCCTAGTTTAATAGAGCATAATGGAGAAGGGCTTTGTGTTGAGTTGAGAATGATAAAAATTGTTTTAAGTGGTCACTTTTAATGATATTGTAAATCAAAATACATGAGAAATCCTTAAAGTGCTCTTTTGTTCCTAAAATAATATATGTTTGTTTACAGGCACAGAACGATGAGTTTGCTGCTGTCTTTAATCTTGAAGATTACAAAGGTATGTCCTGCATAAATTAGGTTTCAGTACTCTCACTAACTTTATTTGATGCCATCAATCATTTTTTGTTCATGGATTTGTTGATAGGAATAGTTCTGTATAATTTTCTATATGTGGTCATGTTGTGATTGGTGGGCCTTGGTGCATCGGTGAGGTTGTTCCATTGCGAGTTGAACGGGTTTGAGTCACAAAAACAGCCTCTTTGCATGTGGGGATTAAGGCTGCATACATTTGACTCTCCCCACACCCTGCATTTGCTGGAGCCTCGTGCACTGAGCTGCCCTTTTTCGTTTGCCATGTTGTGATTTGTGCCTCTGTATGTGTTAGTTGCAGTAAAATTTGGGCTGCCCTTTTTCATGTGTCATGTTGTGATTTGTGCCTTGTGTGTGTTAGTTGCAGTAAAATTTGAACCCTCCCCCTTGCTTCACTTTTGTAGGGATTTTTTCGATATTGAGAATCCAACTGAGACTTAAACTCAGCTGGTTTTTTTGTTCTTGTTTCTCAACAAATGTTGTTGAATGATTTCAACTGAAAACATCATTGTTAATTTACTTTTCTTTTTATTTTTTGATAGGAAACAAGAGAGTATTTTATCAGTCTTAATTTACCTTTCTCTTTCTTCATGATATAAAAACGAGATATACATGAAGTTGACTTTGAGCGTATCATCCAGGATAGAGTCTGTCCAGTTGACTTCCTTTATTCAAGTTACTTGCATTCAGCTAGTGAGATGTTACAAATCTGGTAAAGACGTCCTGTTCTATGAGGTGATAATGGTCCACTGCTTTTTGCAGTAGCATTTACCCCATCCGAGACATCCTGCTTTCAGCTTGATCCCATATTGATCCCATATCTACACAACTAAACTTGAGTAAGAAATGTAGTACAAGGGTAGTCAATGTCAATCATACTTGGCCAGTTTCTTACTCATTGTTGGGAATCATGTCTATTGTAGTAGTTTATATGCCTTTGTGTTCCCCTTTGTATACGTAATGTTGTGGACAGGTGGCCACGCGAGATCCAAAGATACATGTTGTCTTCTACGTATATCCTTATTTTTCTCTGCTGCGCCAGTTTGTCCTTTAGATTGTGTTGTTTTGTTTTGCTATTTGGCTCCTCTTTTTTTTTGTTCTTTTTATCAACACCTATAATTCTTCAACCTGAACTGCTGCTTCAATCAGGTTACCGATTAACTTTTATCTTTTTAGGACTTCAATTATTTTTTCACATTATTCTACTAGTTATTTGAGCAGCGTTTCCGATTTGTTTTGGTTCTGCCCCTTTTTGATACTTCTTGTTTTTCTTTCTCCTCAATTTCTCAGCATCTCGTGAGAGGAGCTATAAGCAGATTGAAGCTTCCATAGCAAAGTTCCGAGAAATCAAAGACAACATTAATGAAGGGTTGAAGTTCTATGTTGCTCTTCAGGTATGTAATTTTTCATTGAAAATTTAGATTTATATATTGTGCAAGTTAGACATTGCACAAGCATGAAAATTCCCAACTCCACTTATGAATAAGTACCTTCTTATTGTCATTGTGGTTTTTAAATGTCTTGCTTGCTTGCATGGGATCTTCAGTTCTAATTTGTATGTTCTCATCGTAGGGTCCTCTTCTTGCTTGTGTGCATAAAGATTATGAGATCATAAATTTGACTTTTTTGGGGATCACTAATTTACCTTTGTCTCGGCTTGTCATTGTGGATGAGTTCATTTATAGTTTCCTTGTTTTGTTAAACAGGATGCAATCACCAATGTAAAGCAGCAATGCAGTGATTTCGTGATGACCAGAAACATTCAGTGCCGAGAAATGATTGAAGATGTACAGAGACAAATGTCAGGTCTCAATTTTCAGGATGGTAAGAATACAGGTGCTTACAGTTATCCTCCAGCTGGACAGCCTCATCAGACTCAAAGATACATTTCTCAACAGCAAACGGATCCCGGGAGCATGTCCAATACTCCTCGTCCTCAAACACCTTACTATCAGCTGCCTCAGCAGCCAACAATGCCTGCCTATTCTCAAGCACCTCCCCTTTATGGTTCACAACAGCCACCACCTCCTTACAATGTGCTAGCTGCAGGTGGTCCTTCATACCCTCCTCAACAGTACCAACAACAGCCAGCAGTAAGCCATGAGTATGGCCAACCTGCTTATCCTGGGTGGCGGGGCCCTTATTATAATGCACCTCCTCAGCAATCCGGATCTCTACCTCGGCCTCCTTACACCATTTCATCTCCATATCCTCCTCCAAATCAGAGTGGCTACTATAAACAATGATTATCGTTCCATGCTTCTAATTTCTTCAGTTAGATTGTTTCTATTCTGGTGACTTTTTTTGCTTTTCATTTTTTCTCCATTCTTCTTCCAGTGAATTCTATTTCACTAGATCTCGTCCTTAATATCTAGTTGCATATTACGATACGTGTGAATTGTGAAGCTCATACCCTGCAATACTTGTATGTATAGGCTGGTAATTTATGTATATATATATAGCCAATAAGAAAACATGTTTTATATTTTATGAAACGTCGTGCACATCTATATCCTTTAGAGTCTCTCTGGAGTGATTTTGCAGCTATACTTTGTATGAGTAGAAATTTACTGTTGATCTCTTGTTAAAATGTATTTTCACGAGGTTTTAGGTTCAGGAAGGAGGAAGACTCTGCAACATCTTTGGAGTACTGGTTGAAAAGTTCATCTATGATATCGCTTTGAGAGCGTGCTCTTCAGTTCAGTTCAATTTAATTCAACTCAACTCAACAAACATGCTCTCCAGGTATTCCCTCAGAAAGATGGTTCTCAAGTATGGTTCTCAATCGTGTCAGGTGACGCGAGTTCGTATCGGATCTCAGTAGGTACGTATAATAGTTGAGTTGCACAAGTTCTATATTTTCTCATCGCATAGTCCCTCTAATTCAATACTTACTGGGACTATGCGAGACGGGATACTCTCATGTACTTCACCAGAACGGGATCCCCAACATATGACAGAGGGCCGGTGCCCAAACATTGCAACTCTTTTTGGGTGGTTTTGGGTGTGTAGGGTTGGGGAAGAATTTACTTTGTATCTCTATCTGGGAAGTCGTTATTGATTATGCTGTTCATATGCTCCCATTGTTACAACTATTACCTCATGCTGAACGTGGGGGGGTGAAAATAAACCGAACCGAGCCTAACACTAGACTGTTCGGGTTCGACTCGGGATTGTAATAAGTTTCAAATAGCTTGTTCTAGTTTTTAGTCCAAATTCCGGTTTCAGTTCTAGCTTGTGTTGGGAGTTTAAACTCAAGTTCAAGCTTGTGTTCAAGATCAAGCTTGAGTCGTGTGTGTGTGTGTGTGAATATATATATCATAAGCATGGCTTTAATGAGCTGAACATACCATTAATCGGGTTCGGTTGATGTTTCTCACCATCTTGGCCATCAAGGGCGGAGGCAGCCCTGTTCAGGGTGGGCAAGAGCCCCCCTAATTTTTTTTTTTTACTTAGGTATGTATATTATATATTTGTATAATATATTATTTGTGCCCACCTAAAATCAAAGACAAAAATATTAATGTACACTTATATTAAATGAATAATTTTAATTATGTTCTCCTTATTTTTTTTGACACATCAATTAGTGAATATTTATATCAAATGAATATGAATTTTTTGACACATTTTTGGAATGGTTATGTACCTATTTAGATAAATTTTGAATATACTAGAATTATTTTATATTTTCTAAGACTAAAAAAGACATGATATACATATTCGCTAGTTTACTTGTGATTTTGATATTTATTTTTGTTAATTATGGTAAAAATTATAGAACGCACGTTGAACTGCATAATCGATTAAATGATTTATAAATACCAAAGTGATAACATGATTATGTATCTAAAGAATAATAAAGTTGTTATACAACGTTTTAAAAGTACAAAAATTAACCGAAATCAATTCTAAATGATTTTAATTAGTTAATATTTTGTAAAAAAAAATGTTATCGTTTGTATATACTATGCTTACCAAATTTCAGTATGGTGGGTTTAATGAACTTTTAAGTATTAAATAGGATGTAATTAAATAAATTATTGTCTTATTTCTATCAATTGCAAGAAAAAAATAATAATTTGTTGAAATATTTGTGCCCACCTTGACATAATTTTCGGGCTCCGTCCTTGTTGGTCCTGTCATTTTTTTTTGGTTTCAACTATTAAGGGTGTACGGGTCAAATTATATGCACCTCGATTAATTTTATCTCAAGTCCGGTCAAAGGCAGACTATTCGCGCTAAGACTAAGGTATTCATGAGTAATAAATCCCTCGTTAACTACCTCATTAGATTCCTACCATGTCCTTTGATGTAAAAGATTTGGACAATGAAACATACCATTGTTAAATGTCAAGTTATACTTTGCAAAGGGCATATTATAATTATTCATTAGTTGTCACAAATGATCATGACATATTATGATTGATTTTGAATAATTTTAACCAATTATAATTTTATCTTTAAAACGTGAAACATGTTTTTTAAATGCTGTAATTTAATGATCGCTCATAACATAGACTTTTTGAATTGCAACTTTTTTATTTGAAAGGATTTGAATTGTAACTTAAACACTCAAAATATTGTAACTTAATTTTAAGACTTTGTAACTTTCGGTACCGTACCTTTTCTGTTTGAACATTAATAGTGGAATCTTATCAATGGGCAGCCAAGATAAGTTAAAGTATTAAGTCCTCATTTTGTAATATGTGGCTGAGTATACTTGGGGATGGTTACAGGAACAATCCAGGTGCGTTGTATTATATTTGGGTCGTATTATTTTTGTTTATATCGAGCATTAATAGTTTTATATTCGCATTATTTTCATAATAGAAACTTTGGAACAAGAACTATATTTTCTCACAACAAAATCTAAGAAATGTAAGTTGCTTTAAATTAGGAGTGTTAAAATATGATACGATCCGTTAGTAAGACACGAACTTAGAAGACTTGAGTCTTGTTTAAACTACATCTATTTTGTCAACGAGTGAACCCGACATGACACGATTAATGAACGAATTAGGTGTGAGTGAAACCAATCAAAAGAAATATACGACATGACTTGTTTATATATCAATTATACACAATTCATACACGACATGAACCCGATATACACAATTTAACTTAATTGGCTGGGCTTGGTAATGAGTTCTCACGTCAAATTGTGTTTTACTTAAATTTTGTCGTGTTAAAATGTATTTATTTATTTTTTGTTCAACAGTTAGAGGTGTCCGGACCAACTTACACACATATTGACTAATTTTTTCCTTGGTCCAGTCAAAGACAAGTCATCACACCAGAACTAAGGTATTTCATGAGGGATAAATCCCTCATGGTCTGACCCCAAAGAGTTATTACGATTTAAACTCAGGACGTCTGAATTTACAACTCGTCCCTATTACTACTTGAACTGCTCTTTAGAAGTTTAAAACATACTCAACTCTTACAAATAATAATTGTATACAGTCGGTTCGTATCATCATCAATCTATTTACTAAACGTGTTAATATGACCCGACCTTGTTAAAACCAAGAAAAAGTTTGAATGGAAAAACTAAACCACATCTAATGTTTTTTATGGTTGTTTTCATGGAGAAATCATGAAAATGGTTTATTGATGATTTACTTAGTTTTTTTAATACTAAATATAAAAGAGAAATATTATGTAACCCAAATCTGCATCTCAAATTTGCATTCTAAATGAAGGGGGACCATATCATTGGATGAGTGGGTCTTATCAACTTTTTTAAATGAGACCCACTGATTCAATAGTCTCCTTTATTTGAGATACAAATTTAGGATACAAATTTGAGTTATATAGCATTGCTCAATATAAAAAAAGAAAGGTGGCTAGGGTTGTGAAAGAAAAAGATGTTGACAGAAGTCAACTGCTAAGGTAATTTTAATTAAATAAAAAAAATTCTCATATATATTTAAGAGAGAGAAAGTCAAACAAGAAGGAAGTAGTGGCTGCCTAAGGGACACGGCTAGGGCTTTGTTTACGTGAAAACGACAGTTATAAAATAATTTCATACGGGTATTATGACCCCATCTTTAAAGGTTGTTGTTTTATAAAATTTATTTCATAGAATTAGAAGTTAATGTGATAAAATATAATGTTAAATTGATGAAATTAAACATTAATTTCAAGAAATCGAAGGTCAATTGAGTGTTAATTTAACAAAATTAAATATTATTTTTAAATTTGATAAAATTAAACATTAATTATACAAAATAGTTACATTATAAATAAGATAAAATTAAATATTAATTTAGAAAATTTAATTTAATTTTGGTGAAATTAGAGGTTAATTTAATATTAATTAGATGAAATTGAATATTGAATTGATGGATTCATATGTTAATTTGATGAAATTGAAGGTCAATTCACTATTAATTTGATAAAATCAAATTTAAATTGATGTAATTAAATGAAATTGGAATGTTGAATTGATAAAATTGAATTTTAATAAATAAAATTGAATGTCTATTTGGTGTTAATTTTATGAATTTTACATTTATAATTTCGAATGTTAATTTAACAAAATTGAAGGTCAATTTAATGTTATTTTGATGAATTGAATGTTAATTGGACGAAATTGAAAGTTAATTTTGTAAAATTAAGGGTCAATTTGATGTAATTGAATATATGATCAAGACCAGTTCAAAAATATCTATATATATATAGGATCGGATAGTTATGATTGATCATATCTATTTGGAACCTCCAAAAAATTTGTTTCAAAGAATCGTTTGACCATCAAATGCATTAAAATCGATCCAATATGGTCATGATTGATTCTAATTGAGTGAAATTGCAAACAAGAAAACAAAAAAATGGTTTCATAGAATATTTGGATTCATAACTAAAACGATGGTGACACGTCAAGTGGTGTAAGTGAGGTAATACATAAAGATGGTGAGCACAACATTATTCGAGAGAAAAGAGGGAAGGAGAGAGGCGGCTACGATTGTGAAAGAATAAGAAGTTTAGAGAAGTCAACTACTATGGTAAGATCAACGTTAGAGGTTATGTTACAATCTTTTGAAGTAAGATTATAATCAGTTATGATAAAGTTATCACCTTTACAATTGTAAACTAAAGTCAAATGCATACGTGCTCAATTGACCACCACACATATTGGCAGTACGATACCAATATTTAAATTGCCGATACCAAATATTTTCCCTGTGAGGTATGGAGAATACGTGGTTGAATTTTCTTATTAGGGTAATGATCAAGTCGAGTCATATTACAATTATAGTATTATTTTAGGTCATGTTATATTCAGATTAGATTATTTTACACCCTGTTATACTCATATTGACACACAATGATAGGTAACAAGTTTTTATAATACTTAGTGAGTTAATCGTGTCTAATGCTAACCTGACCTATATAATATTTGGGTTTGTATAATTGTTCCATTGGAAATTCTGTAACCTGTGTGTGAGAGTAGATCAGTCAATATATCAAAAATTCAATCTGAAATTGAATATATATTTAAATATTATGTATTTAAAAAAAAAAAAAATTGAATTGAATCATAAACAAATTGGGTATAAGCAAATTTACCTTTGTATCTTAAAATGATCTAACGAATTTAATTTTCTTTTAAATTCAAATAATTAACAAAATTGTTACTCAATATTGGAATAATCGAGACATTATGTTTTGTTTCGGTGTAGTATGAGATGTGATTGAACAATTATTTCATTCCAATCTATAGTAGTGGTGATCATTTATCAACAATTTTTGTTCTTCCCTCTTTACATCATGTTTGATTCAAAGTTAATACACGGTATGGGTCCATTTCTAATATTATTATCATGTTTAAATGAGGTGTTAGTTTATGGTATTATATTAAAAAAAAAAAACAAAAACATCTTGCATCAATGCATAACTCTAGAGCTTACAAGAAAACGCTTGTTATTTTGAATATTAATACCAAGCATAGTTTATTTAATATCATATATTATATAGCATTGGTTTATATCTATATCTATCTATTTATACTACTTATAAATATCAGAATCTACGAAAAAAATTTGGTTTCTTATTTTATTCCTAATTATTATAATAAAATCAATTATACCTACCTATATATTTTCATCTAATTTTTGTTTTTTTATTTCTATTTGACTTTCAACTTATTTTAGACTTTTTTATCAGGATTTTTAAATTTTTTTGAACTCATTTATTAGTACTACTGTTATATATAATTTTTTATTTCTATATGAAGAAGTAAAATCGTGTATACGTTAAATTATTATAGACATTTAGTTACTAGATTGATTTCCACAATTAAATATATGTTAGATTTTATTTTTTGGCATGCAATAATATAATAATATTATAAGTGATCTAATCAACCTATTTAAAAAATAACAATTAATAATTATATAATATAATCAGATGTACATATGCCTAAAGAGGTCGGAGAGATACCTAAATAAATAACATATTAGGTACTAAAAAAACTTATATAGAATAAATTAATAATTAAATTTAGCAATAATTAAAATATAGGTTAATTTAATTACACATAAATTCACATTTTTTATAAAAAAAAATTATTTAAATTTCTTTACATGTAACGCATGTGATGCATTGTTAGTACATACCAAATATGGGTGTTACATAATATTTTAGAATCGGGCCAATACTATAATATCATAAATATTGGAGCTTATAACTTGATCCAAATTTAATATTAAATAATTAGTGTACCAATTTAGTCCAACCTCATTCTTTAATGCCTCAAACAACTAAGTCTTGGTGAGAGTAGTCACCCATGTGCAATCAAGGAAGGAAGTTATGGGTGGTTGATAGTTGGATTAATAATATATTCCTCGACAATAATGCATTTATTAGATAATGACATCATTTCTTGCACCGGCAGAGCCAAGTGATGGCTACGGTGGACAAAAGTAAATATTGGGCGTAACAGTTGCACTATATCAGTGTTATCAAGTGATATAATTATCTAATAATAAACAAATAAATAGACAAATAAACGTTACTTTTTGAATATGTGGCGGCTACTATTTTACATGGAAGAGTGATTATTTGAAAGAATAAGCTTCATTTTACCTAATTATTGAGTTATTATTGAACAATTACATTATGTGAGAATGCTAACGTGGTGTAATCGTTATACCTAATATTTACTTAATGGACACATGCTCACCCTCATATCTTTTTTTAAGTATCATTACTATATAATTTTTTGGGTTAATTGTACTGGAGGTCCTAAAATATAGAATTTGTCTCATTTTAGTCTCCCAATATTTCAATTGTATCATTTTTGTCCCTCAAATATTGAATATGTTTCTATATAATCTCAAACAGATAACATCTAAATTACTAACTGTTTTTGATAATAAGCTTGTCAGGTGATAGCTAAATATGAACAAAAAATAATTTGGGTAGCTCTTAACAAAAAATGTGTAATTTAGGTAGTTCTTGACCAAAATTGTGTAATTTAGATAGTTTTTTGACCAAAAAATTTGGGTAGAAATTTAGTGAAGAGTTATCCAAATTATTTTTTACCTATATTTAGGTATTACATGACAAGTTTATTATAAAAAATCGTTAACAATCTAGACGCTGTTTGTTTGAGGGACCATATAGAAATATATTTAATACATAAGAGACTAAATTGATGCAACTGAAATATTGAAGACCAAAATACGATAAATTTCATACTTTGAGGACCTTCGGTGCAATTAACCCTAGGTTTTTTAAGCATTTCCTGAGTAGTTCTAATTACTATGGCCCTAGTTCTAATTACACCAAATATTTGTTGCAATCCTTTTCTTAATATCAATTAGGATAGACTAGTAAGTAAAACGACTAATAATTTTTGGCTTTGCGGAAATATTATAGTTATATCCAGATAAATTGAAGGCATATTAGAGTCATTTTGTTATATTTAAAAGGATTATAGGATTATTTTTGTTATTAAATGAAATTTAAAAAAAAATTAGGGTCACAATTTAATTAACAAAATCAATTATAAAGCTTGTGATGACACGAATTGGTGATAAATGAATAATTGGTAGCTAGCATGATTGTTTAAATAGAGAAAGAAATTTTCAAAAAATCAATAAAAAATTCTGATGCAATAATTTTTTTTGAAGTATGAAAAATAAGTGAAATCAATTTTAAATGGTGGTATTAAAGTTTTGTTTTTGAAAAGGGTTATAATTGATTTCTTTTTTATTTGCATACACTATATATACCGGTTTTTTGGCCATTCTTAAGTCTCAAATATAATGTATTATATTATTTTTAGCGATTAATAGAAAATAAAAATAAAACTTATTAAAATGTCCACCTCATAATAATTTTTTGGCGTCCCTGTCACTAAGTCAATTGTAGGATGCCGTGAGAGTTGGATTTACCATAATTAGAAAGTGATGGGTGTCATGTAACTTATTGTAAGTGGTTTGCTTAATTGTGATGGGTGTTAGTTATGTTATATTGGTGTCGGTACTGTCGATTATTATTTTATATAATAAAGTTATAATTTTGAAAGGAGAAGTTATAATTGTTGAAGGGGATTCGTGATCAATCACAAACACCAGTGATTGATCATGAAAAATGCGGTATCGATTTTAACATTCTATGATTAATTATGCCATTTGAAGTTGTAATTTACACCTCAAAAAAATTATAATTTAATCTTCAAAAATTATAATTTTCAGTATCAGTACTGCCGACAATACCGTATAAGTTTCCAATTGTGAGAATGGATATTAACCTTTTTGCACCATCTCAAATGTGAATGATAAGGTTGATTGCTGGAGATTTTGTAAAGATTTTTGAATTGAAAGGTTTATTGCCAATGGACTTTAAAGCATAGCCAAGTTATATGAAAGTTTTGAGGTATAGTTTGGTTAAACATGGGTAATGCGTAAAGACTTATTTTTCTTTTTTTACAGGGATTAATGGTAGCTTTATCGGGCCTTCACTTACCTTAGCTATAGGGGTAAAGTGTTAGTTAATATTCAATGTAACGACAACACCGCGCTATTATAATCATATGATATCACCATCCAAAGAAAAATAATTAAATGAATAAAGTGAATCTTACTTATACATGGGTAATTGTTATTTCATGTGAAAGCGATGATTACTAAATTTGTGAAATATACTAAATTTGTGAAAGATACGTGGCAACGTGGTGTCACGGGATAAGTGTGACTTAGTCAGGAAGGACCGTTGAGTTATGTCATGAAGCAATGTTATTTGGACTTAATATGTTGACTTAATCATACATAACCATTTAATTGATAGTATGTCATAATATTTATTGGGACCTACAATCAATCTAATGGTTACGATAAATGAGATTCAAATAGCATTATTGTAACTTGTTTGATGGATCAAGGTGTTGGTTACTTTTTGATCCATCAAACTGATCATCCTTCTTTTATTATTTTCGAGATTTGGAAGATTATTGGTTTTAGAGTACCGGGGTGAAGACTAGGAGCCAACTTGTAAGTAGTGGTAGGTTATGTAGTTGTTTCTAGAATAGAGACTATGTAATGGTTTAATTATTTATGTGAGGAGTAACACGACACAACTTAAATAGAATTTAAAAAGTTGTAACTTAAATGCATATCATTAATTGGATGAGTGAGTCCTATTAACTTTTTTAGTAGAATCCACTTATTCAACGCCCATCTAAGTGATGATATGTATTTGAATTACGATTTTTGGGTTTCATTTGAATTGTGTAGCATTTTTCTTATGCGATACACTTGCACAGTCAATTTTGTTTTGCGTAGCTAGATTAGTGTTTGAAATTTAGAGTGTTTGGAGTTGTGGCATTAGAGATGGAAGTGGACAGGAGAAAAGCGGGTATTCGTCTTAAACCTGTGATATATATATATAATTTTTTTTTTTGATCTATTTGTTATATAATGAGGTTTCATCTTTCTTGTAGAATTATTTGTGAGGTTTTATAATTTTTTTCTTAAAATTATAGAAATTAATTGTTACGGACAGACACGGGATTAAAATTCAAAAATACATACATGATAAGCATTGACTTACCGGAGACAATAATTGGTGCCCTACTGGGATATGCCCATTAACTTGGAATAAATAATTCAAAATTACTTGTATATAAAGCAAGGTTATGGCATCAACTCCAGCACAGCTTGTTTTGCAAACTTTACAACATAGAAGCACCATTTCAGGCTACAGTAGTTCTGCCTTGTTTAAAGCTGTTAAGGAAAATGTATTATTTTCTTTCCCTTTCTTCCTTTCCTTCTTACCCTCTTCCTCCTCCTTTTGCCGTCGGCCACCACGTCTCGACGTATCCGGTGAATGACCTTGCCATTACTCGGTATACTATGTTATATAAGTCGAGACACCAGAAATATCACCCGAGATTATCCAAGTCAATTTCATATCCTGTGATTGGAGTAAGGTGCCGTGATGCACAAACCCGTCCCCTATGGGCCTGTCTTGGCCGAAACCTTGAACCATGCATGGAAGATGAAAAACCAATCAAATTGCCTGAATCATATGCCATGAATGGTGGAGATGGAACTTGCAGTTATGCCCAAAACTCATCTTATCAGGTAGTATCATTATTTTTATGAATGGAGGAGATGACTGGCTAAGTACAGTCATCTCGTCTCCCATAATCCGACATGACACGAGTTCCAAATATGACACAACTAAAAATGACAAGTCACAACTCCATTACGCCCCTACTATATATTTTTTATTGTGGATGTGTTTATGATTGACAAGCATTGTTTTCAGAGGGGAGCAGTAGATGCTGCAAAGGAACTCATCAAGGAAGGAGTTGCAGCCAAACTTGACATAAAACAGCTTTCTTCATCTTCTTCTATAAACCGATTTTGCATTGCAGATTTCGGGTGCTCTACAGGATCCAACACACTTCTGGCAGTGCAGGTCATACTTGAAGCCGTGGAGCAAAAGTTCAAATCAGAAAAACCAACAGCCCAAGTCCCTGAATTTCAGGTTTATAAAATTAAATATAAAAATAAAATTAATCAAGAAATTAAGAACACAAGAAAGAATTACATTGTTCAGTATGTAAAACTTATATCCACGGACCAAAGTTTAATAGGTTACATTATTAAGAAAAAGAGATTGATGTCCTATTTTTTTTTATTAGTAGTTAATTAGTAGTCTATTACTATTAATTAATTTAGGTCAAAATATACTTTTAGTTTCCAAAGTATGTGTTTAGTGTTTATTTGGTCCCCAATCTTCCAATTGTGTGTATTTGGTTGCTAGGGTTCTTAATTTGTAACTAAGTGGTCCAATTCCAAATGTCAGTAAAAAAATCGTGACGGTTCTGGTCATGCTCTAATCACGTGGTTCCTAATTTTGTATTTATTTGGTCCTTAAAGTTTCTAATTTGTGTTTATTTGGTTCCATGTGATTGGCATATAACCAGAGGCGTTAACGATTTTTTACGGACATTTGAGATTGGATCACATAGATACAGATTAGGAACTTTAGAGATCAAATAGACATAGTTGGATGATTGGAGATCAAATAGACACTACACGCATACTTTAGGGACCAAGTATATTTTACCCATGATTCGTTGTCTCTCACTCATATTTTTCTTCCCTAAACATCCCTCCCTCACACATTCTCCTCAACTCACTCTCACACACCCTACATGATCAACAGTGCACAAAAAATGTTTCATGTAAGCTTTAAACACTTACATTAAATTGAGGACACTATAAATTATACACACTCACCATTAAAACTAGAGTGACATTCCCTCCAATACATTTTATTGTCAATTCTTGTCTTGGCTTGGTATTTAGATTAAATGGGTTATACCTATAATATAAAACATGACATACTTCAATAAGCTATTCCGACAATCTCAAATTGACACATTTAACAGCCACCAACCTCCCTCTTAAAACCATTCACATTGAATTCCCTTCCAAATACATCACTTCTCACTTAACGTGCCTTCAGGCACATTAATCTGTTACCCCCAGTCCTATATATAGGATGAAGATAAAATCACATTGATATAAACAAGAATCTGAAATCTGTTTGGCATCATGTCACACTTGATCTTATCTTCAACACATGCAGGTGTTCTTCAATGACCATGTCCTGAATGATTTCAACACCCTTTTCCAATCTCTTCCACCTGAAAGACGATACCGTGCTGCCGGAGTGGCTGGCTCTTTCTACCGCCGAGTACTTCCCAAGGCCTCCCTTCACTTTGCTTTCTCCTCTTCTTCATTGTGTTGGATCTCCGAATTGCCGGAAGAGATTCTGGACAGTAACTCTCCGGCGTGGAATAAGGGAAGAATTCACTATACAGGAGCCAGAAAGGAAGTTTCTGAGGCTTATGCACTTCAATATGCAAAAGACTTGGAAGCATTCTTGCATGCAAGAGCAGAAGAGCTTGTGGGTGGAGGGCTAATGGCTCTTTTGATTCCCGCTGTCCCTAATGTTATGATCTCTTCTGAGACAACCATTGGGACTGAGATCGATCTTCTCGGATCTTGCCTCATGGATATGGCCAAGATGGTAAGAAATATTTTCAAATTATAATTAAGTAAAGTTATTTAGATCTAAAAAATTGACTTAATCTGTTGATCTGATAATGTGATTTCATTATAACTGTTCGACACCAAATTATAATGTTTTATGGGGTCCACAATCAATCTAAGAGCTATAGTGAATTAAAGCATCTCTAGTCCTTATCAATTTTTAGACCCAAATTTAAATTAGGGTAAAAAGAGGCCAAAAACATTCTCGAGTGCTATACCTAAACATATACCCAATGAAGAGAGACCTTATTTTAAATCCAAATCCAAAGAGATTCAAAATCTAATGTAAAAAATTTGTTCACGCCACTTCAACTTTGTGTTCGCCAGTGGGCCCCTCTGTCTCTCTCTTCTTTTGTCACAAACGCAATACATATAAGAATCTATATACACATCTACATAGGAATCTACATACTTTCGAAATATATATATATATATATATATATATGCATATATACATATTTTGTGTAAAAAAAAAAGTTTGTCAATTGAAAAGATCTACATCAAATCAAAATTTTTACCCATTTTTTTAACTCAAATTTGGGTAAGGGTTTGAAAAAGGACCGGAGATAGTCTTAGGTTAGTAAATTAGATAAATAAATTATGTTCAAATAGCATTGCTCATTATAATTTGTGCAAACTATAGTAATGGTTCCTTAAAATACATTTTTGTCATTGTGGTCCTCATTCTTTGCATGGTGTCATTGTGGTCCTCAGTTCTATTTGCATTCAGTTGTTTTTCTCCTCCTATTTCTAGGTTTTTTTTACGATTAACCAAGGATCCAAATTTCCTCCATTGTACATTCATTCAATTTCACTCAATAATTGAATGAAAGTGTATTGAAGAATATCTTAATACATCAACTTGTGACATAGACGTCGAACGAAGACCAACCGATATTCAGGGATCATTCAATGAAGAATTCATTTAAAAATTACAAATTTTCATATATTAATTGATGCAAATGATATTGTAGGGATCATTCAGTGAAGCAAAAGTAGACTCCTTCAACTTACCTTTATATTATCCACCCATTGAGGAATTGGAGGCATTGATAGAGGCAAACACAAGCTTCAGCATAGAGAGAATGGAGATGATGAACAACCCTCCGAAACATGTCGCCATGCCTAGTGTCAGACATCGCACACTGTTCTTGAGGGCTTGCTTCGAGGGACTTTTGGAAAATCATTTCGGAAGTCATATCATGGATGAACTGTTCAAACGTTATTCCAAGAAAGTTGCCGAGTCTTTCTTCACCATGAATCCAGACAATGATAAATCCATTTTTATGTTAGTCCTCCTTAAGCGTAAAAGTGAGTCCTCAGAGAATGATTCATCCTAGTGATCATAAGGGTCCTTTTAAAATGTTTATTTAAGGGATAATAACACTTTTGATCTTTAAAATATGTATTTTTTTTTTACTTTAGTCCTTATTAATCAATTTTATCAAATTGATTCTTAAATTATTCAATTTGTGTCACTTTGGTCCCTATTTAGACAATTCGATCAAGTTTTTGACGGAAGTGACCACGTGTTATTTTTTTAGACGGTATCACGCGCCTAACACGTGATCATTCTGTCAAAAATTTAATGGTCTGTCTATGTAGGGACCAAAGTGACACAAATTGAATATTTTAAGGACCAAATTGATAAAATTGATACAATGAAGACTAAACTGATAAAAAATACATACTTTATGGATCAAAAATATTATTAACCCTTTATTTAACTTCAAGTTGTCTCATTTTACTTTCTAAGACTATGTACAACGTAGTAATCAATTTCTTCTGTTCTATTTAAATATGAAATCATTGTGCTGTGCATGAACAACTTAGGATTGGTTCGATATTTTTCAATGGGTTTAACATATCATTTGATAGTGTCATGTGTTGTACATCACTAATAAAAAATTAAATGTACTTAATTAATAATTGGCACCTATTCTTGTCAGAATTTCTTTTCAAAAAGCCAACTTGTATGTTTTACAAGCTGTTTTTGTGACAACCTCTCATTGGATGTCCACACCCCATGATAGTAGTGACAGAAACCCATACAAAATTTTCTCCAGTCTTAGGATCAAGCTACAACAATTTGAGGTATTTAGGAACAATCGTAACATGTGATATGTAATGTATTAAAGGCGTCATTCAAAATGAAATTCTTTAAAGACGTCATTCCAAATGATGTTTTGAGCCCTGATAATTGATGATGCACAAAATTGTCTTGTGCAAGATTAACAGTCAAGAATGTATAAGGGTGTAATTAATGAGCAATTAACAATCAATCAATGACAATCAAGGAATTAAAACTGTAAACAGAGAATCAACACAGGGATTTATAGTGGTTCGGTCTCGTATGACCTACTCCACTTTTGGGAATGGCAGCGGTGGCCTGGTGTTCTTTATTAATGAATAAGAGTCGCCAGATGGATGTTCTCCGGGAGTATTACAGTGCTTTGGGAGAGAGGGGGAGAAAGAGAAAACAATGTGTGTAGTAAGTGTGTGGGATCTTGGAGGCGTCTAGGGTGTTGTCCAGATCCCTCTCCTTGTGGAGAGAACTTACATTATATAGGCTTAGTAAGGCGGTGAGACGGTGACGTGAGTGAGAGGTCTTCCACTATTTTGGTAAGTACAATCATGGTAGGAATAGATCTCTTTGGTAAGCACAATTAAGGTAGAAATAGATCTCCGGTGCGTATCCCGATATTCTCTCCCTCGTGTCCCTATTCCATCGGAGGAGGACTCTGAGCTGGGTTGGACTTGAGTTGTCCTCTTGAGCTGGGTTGGACTTGAGTTGGAGTGACGGAGTCAAGAGGAGTGGAGAGAAGTAGGCGCCCAAGTGATGAGGTCCAAGTGATGAGTGAGGGTGGCGCCCAAGTGATGGGTGACCTCCTTGTTGGCGCCCCTTCGTCTTCCTTGGCCATTTGGCTTCCTTCTGGATTCCTTTTGGATGGGTTGACCCGACTGAATGGGTCTCAGCGACTTGGGCTTCTTCTTGAGTTTTTAATATTTGGGCTTTTCTCGATTTATTTTTACCGGGCTTGGCCCAGTTAAATTTGGGCTCGTCAATAGTGTCATTTGGAATAACGTCTTCTAAAAGTGACTCGGTTTAGAAAATAAGTTCAAAAATGGTTGATTTTAAAAAATAAGTTAGGGTGGGCATGGCTTTGGTGAATAGCTCCAATTATTGGGAGAAACACAAGCTTCAACATTGAGAGAATCGAGAGTTAAGCACATAAGAAAACAGATTCAAATCCTCGCCATTATCCATTTCCATTAATTTCACTCAATACACGACTAGATGAATGACACGTGTCTAAATTTAATCCAACAGACAAGATTTCTATAAAACAATCACACTGCTTAAACCATACTATTGGAAAATAAACAGTAAAAAATTCATTCTAATTTAGAGCACAAGGACAACCTTGTTGTTCGATTTCATCACAATCCTACAAAACAAAATTATCAAAAAAAATATGATTACTACAGAGATCGTTGATGGTAGACAAATTGAAGGTTGAAAAAGAGGATCTATACAGATTTGTTGGAGAGAGGTCGAGTGTTAAAACTTACAGATCTGTGCCCTATAGCTAATGGATTAGGATAGATCGTCGATGGTAGCTAGGTCGATGGCAGAGGGGTTGAAGAAGGCGATCTCTAAAGAAGATGATGGTTTGACCGTCTAAGGGAAAAATATTGCGGACGAATTGGGAAGCAGTTGATGGCTTGGGGTAAATATAGATGTCAAAACTAACAAAAATATTCAAAAAAAATTAAAATTAATTTATTTTATTAGCTATGAAATTTTCCTCGGTAAAATTAAAATATTTTTCCTATTTTCCATGGTGAGGTGTGGGTGGGTATGTACATATTATTTGTTGAGGAAATTATAATTTTTTCGAGAAAAATTATTTTTACCTACAAAATATATTTCCTAGTTAAAATTTGTGTAGATAAAACCTATTTTTGTTGTAGTGTGGCTTCATCCATACATAATTTGTTTATTAATCATATCATGCCGGGTCCACTCATTTATAAAACGGGTGGTTTAAACAATGTTCAAATCTTCTAAGTTTGTGTCATGCTAACGGATATCATCATTATTTAACACCCCTAATTTAAAGAGACTTGCGTTTCTTGAATTTTGTTATGAGAAAATGGAGTCCTTGTTCTGAAGTTTCTATTCTCGGGCTATATAAAAATGCCACGAATATAACATAAAAGATAACATGAACAAAATTTACATGATATAGAAATAATGCGAACAAAAATGATTAATGCTTGATACAAACTAAAATAATACGACCTGAATATAATACAACGCACCTGGACAAGTCCCTGTTTCCAATATGTTCCTTAACAACCAACCAACTTTATTTATTTCTCTGCTGAATAAAAAATTATTAGATATTTATATGTGTTGTGTCTAAATTGTCAACTAATAATTATGTATGTATGACTTTGTTTGAAAGAGACCCAATAAAACAATTGTTCAATAATTATATATACCAAGCTAGATATGTTACAATTAAAAAAAGGCCGGATTTTCTTTTTTCAAAAAAATTTGACGCAATTAATAAAATCATCGGGTAAGATTAGAGATGTACTATGCTTTGTACAAATTCAAAACGATTTGAATATAATACTTGATATGTCCCGTAACCGTCCCATATATAATAATAATTTGGAAGATTCATCACAAGTCCAAAGATTTGGTGTCAATGTTTAAACTTATCCTTGACCCTTTGATTCGGTGTCAACATTAATGTTAATGTGATTTTCTCTCAAGTGTGCTGAGGTACTCTATGGTTCATCTATTGTAATTTATAATATAAAACATGATAAATTTCAAGAAGTCTATTTGACAGTCTCAAATAGACTTATTCATCGGCCACAAACATCTCTTAAAATTATTCACATTGAATTTTTTTCCTCCCAAATCCATCACTTTTCACTTACGTTATACCGTGTCTTCAGACACGAATTATCCTTAATTTATCTAATAAAAGAGAGGTTGTAAGTTACAAATATACCCCCATAAAACACAAGAATAGTCCTGATTAACTCAAATTCGATCCAAGGATCCAAACTCACTCTAATTTTTTTTTCCCGCCATGCTCAAAAATCTCGCCTAGCCTTTTATCTTTCCTCATTTCAAAGGTCAATCACACCTGAACCCCCTTCCTCACCTCGCCACCGGCACAGTGCCAGCGCCACCTTCTCTCCGCCCTAGCACTGACGTTACTCTCTGGTAATTATCTTTCTTCCCTTTCCTCTTTCATCCTTTTTGTGTATAAACCATCCCCAAAACTCACCGTGTATAGGTGAAGGGTCCACATATAAATAATGGGTTCTACATGAATACATGGTGTTTGATTTATTATTAAGTGAAATTATGTAAAAGAATAATTGAGAAGATCTCAATCCTTTTACGACCACATATTTTTGTGAGATTTATCCATACTTAGGTGGTGTGGGTGTCGGAGAATAACTCCCACCACATTAGGCGCCAAAACCCTTAGCGGGACCAAGGGTACAAGTATAAAAAAAACATTAAACGTGGTTTAATTTTTCTAGTTTAAGGACTAAAATGAAACAATTGGAAGTTTAAGAAACATTTTAGAACCGAAGACTGAATTTAAGGGTCGTACATGATATTTATTCTTTATTTTATCAGTATCGACTCTTGGACAAACCACGAGCCTCGTGGTGAACCCACGGGGATCGGTGTTTATGTAACTAAGTTTTACGCTTAAGGAGGACAAACATAAAAATAGATTTATCATCGTCTGGATTCATGGTAAAGCTGGACTCTGCAACTTTCTTGGAATAACGTTCGAACAATTCGTCCATGATTTTACTTCCGAAATGATTCTCCAAAAGTCCCTCGAAGCAAACTCTCAAGAACAAGGTACGTTGTCTAACGCTAGGCATTGTGACGTGTCTAGCTGGGTTCTTCAAGATCTCCATTCTCTCAATGCTGAAGCTACTGTTTCCTTCTGTCAATGCTTCCAATTCCTTAATGGGTGGAATATATACAGGCAAGTTGAAGGAGTCTACTTTTACTTCACTAAACGATCCCTGCAATATCATCAGTGGCATTCTTTAGTAAAGTATACTTCTGTAAAACTAATGTATCTCGTTTCGTAACACTTTTATTTATAACTAATTGCAATGAAAATAAGGTCCATGAATTTTATAATGATTTATTATTACATTATATATGAAAATTTTAATTTAATTAGCGTCTCAAAAAACAGTATCTGAAAACTGTCTTTGGAAAAAGTTTTAGAAAAGTGTGATTTAGTATTTTTTGTGTCGTAGAACTTGTTTAGTTATATGATGCTAAAAACAATTTTACGGAATAGAAACAGTAAAATTTGTTTGAATAGTAACTCAAAAAACAATGAAAACATAAATGTGGTGATTATGGAAGTGTGGTGGTGGTGTTTTCTAAATTCTGAAAAAGTTATTTTCAAAAAACACACAAGACAGTTATAACTTTGTTCTCTAAATCTACCAACTTTTTAATCTCAATTTTTAAAAAATAAAAATAAAAAACAGTTGGCCAAACAACTTTTCTCTCACAAACTGTTTCTAAAGATAGAAAAACAATTTTTGAGATACAAACCAAGCAAACCTATAATTTTGAACAAGCTCTTTATTAGAATTGAAAAGAAGTAGACGATAATATACTCAAAAAAAAAAAAAAAAAAAAAAAGACATCACATAAAACAAAATGAAAAATGACCAACTGCAGTGGGTTCAAAGCACAAGAACCATCATTGCAAATTTGCACATGTGTTGAACTTAACCGACGTCATTTCATTGGTTAAAGATGTTCTTTGGAGGAACAACATTTTTACTTAGACTAATGTTATATAATCCAGATGTATAATTCAAATTTACATTCTAAATGAAGGGACTATTGAATCAGTGGGTCCTATTTAAAAAAATTGATGGGACCCACTAATCCAATGATCCCCTTCATTTGAGATAAAAATTTGAGTTATAAATTTGTGTTACATAGTATTTCTCTTTACTGTATAACATAGAATCTGTTCTCCTACTCTAGCTTTCGGATACTTTAGACAATACGGAATTGATTTACTTTGTTGTCCATACAAGATCCAAAGCCAAAAAAAAAATAAAAAATAATGAAACAACTAAATAATCAAATCTGTTCAAGCAACTAAACAATAATGAAATTATGATTCATGCAGATATAAACTACCAAACCATGCTCAACAGAATGTTTTAGCCCAACTATTTGAGTATGCTACATAATTATGTTCCTCCATTGTGCTTTTGTCATATCCTTCGTTAAACCATTCGTTACTATTTTTAATTCACTTCATATTTTTATTTACTTTATATTTTTATTCACTTCGTATTTTTATAAACATAATTGTAAATTTTTTTGTATTCCAGTTACATGGTTTGAGTCACCCTTGTACATCAACATGTGGTCATTCGATGTCTTCTCAAGCTTCAAATAGTGTACAGAGTGTTATGGTATGTTACCTTATAGTTAATATCCCTTGTTTCACATATATATCAAATTTATTTGTCTGACTCCTTCTCATTAATGTAGGGTACTCCGACTGATTCAACATATGTGTATTCTTTAAATGATGCTGAATCATTTTTCATGAATGGGGGATTCAACTTGTAATGATGTTTGGAGGATGCTTATTTGGATCATTTTGTATTGTAAGGATGCTTGTTGTATTTATAATGAATGTGATCTTTTTTGATGAATATGATCTTCCAAGTCACAACAATATACCGAGAAGTTTTTTAGCTTTTGATCTTCCAAGTCACAATAATATACTGATGAATATCATATTTTTCCCAGCTTTTGATTGATGCTCCTGGATTAGTTGATTTCTGCTAAGCTTCTGAGTTGGATGAGTTCCTGGTCTGATGCTGACTGGTTTGCAGCTGAGCTGTTAATATTTCCTATTGGACTTTGAAGGATGGTAGTGGAGGGGTTGCTTGGAGGTTATATGAGATGCTTTTGAGCTGTGATATGTAGCTGGTTCTCTTCAGCTGGAAGTTTTTTATCTGCACTGTCCAGTTATTTAAGCTGGACTGTTCAGCTGTTTTTTGATTTTTGTACAATGTACTGTTTTGCTTGTTAAAACAGTGACTGTTTTTGTTTAACAGTGACTGTTTTTTGCTTCTTGTAATTTTTGGCATTACTGTTATTTCTATTATGGTGTTGATTCAATGAGTTGTAATACTTTCCACATTCACATTCATTTCAAGCAAATCCCAAAAGAATATACAGATCTCAAGCAAATCCCAAAAACAAATAATACTTTCTAGAAATTCCAAGTCACAACAATATATATATATATATATATATATATATATATATATTTTTTTTTTTTTAAGAAAAAGAAAATTTTATTCCATCAAAGCAATTGAATTACAAGAATCAAAGGAATTGAAAAAATTCTAATTACAAAGAGTTGGCTTTAATCCTTCAACATGATTAAAACCCATGAACTATTCCTATTCCATCTACTGAAAGCTCCTGCTCCTTTGAAAACAAATCAGCACACAGCAACAATTCTGCCAGAATAGTAGAAAGCTACTGCAACAGAAAAGGCCAAGAACCCTCTTGCATAGTACTCATGCTTCAGCTCAGTGCAGAAACATACAGTCCAGTGCAAACAAAATAACAGTTCAGTTCAGTGGAGAATCACAAGACCAACACCCTCAGCACAGCAACATCAACATACTATCTGCCATAGAATGCAATCAAGAGTTTACTCAATCCTTCAAAAATTTGCAATTATCTGCCAAAGACTGCAACAGCCTCTCTGCACCAGATACATTCCATCTTTGCATCACCCAATCCCCTTTTCTCTCTACCATATTCCAGAAAAAACATAAACAGCCCAAGGTCATACAGAACCTATCCCATTCCAGCTGCTGACAGGGCTAAATAGATGAACCCCACCACAGTTCCTGCACCATTGCTCTATTCTTGTTTGCCTGGTGTTTGGATAAACAACCAACATTTGTGTTAAGCAGTTTGTACAAGGCAACATACAAGAACCAGTGAGCATACTGAACAAAAAATCTGGTTTCAATAGGGGCATTAGATAATTACTTGAATCAGCAAAACATACTATTAACATCATTGTTAAGTTGCACGAGAGTACCGATGAACCCACCCTGTTCATTTGGCTGCAGCCTTCAATGCATGGCTCTAGCTTCTAGCACCTGGGCTGATCGTCTGACTAGTATATAACTATTCCATATATAAAATGATACATCAAGCACACACCATTGATAGTCTAAGCACACAAACACTAACCTTTAAATGCTTGTCTCTATGGCTGCACCATTGCTCACAGCCCAGCAAAATGGAATTAGCAAAGAAAGGCATGTTAAGGGAATTAACAAAATGGAATTACCATACAATGCTATAATATCCAAAAATACGAGTAACAGTTATCAAAAATAGATTATAGCACAAAAAAGTTGTAGTGGGAAGAATTTTTAGCACAATTCCACGAATGTAGCATTTCATCAAACAGTTAGCATACAGAAAAAAGTACCAATAGCTTATTAGACATTTGTTGAAGCAACCATAACAAAACCCAACCAGACTATTTTTTTTCATCAATGCATCGTGATGAAAGAACTAAAAGAATTTATAATGAGCTCAAACAATGGAAAACAAATGAAACCATAAAAACGAATCAATTGCATTTGGGCACAAAAAAGTTACAGCATTTTCACATAATTGAGGTTCTCGAATGTAGCACTTGCTTCGAAATGACGGGCCGACGCAATAGACACCTGAGTGAGATCGAGAGAGAGACAGCTGGTGGCGTATCGTCTTCGTGGATCAGTGGGTCTGGCTCGTTGTGGATCAGAGAGCTGAAGCCAAAGGTAGGAGAAGGGTTTCAGACGTGGAAACATAAGTCCCAAAACGACGTCGTTTTGGGTAAGGGGGAATTAAAAAAAAAAATTGCAAAGGCAGCCGAAACGGCGCCGTTCCATTAAACCGCAGAGTTTGCGGTTAGTCCTAAACGCAGAGGAGCCGGACCCCAATTCAGAGTCCATAGGGCCCGCCACTGATTTTCTCAAGTGGGTCTATACTTGACGAGGATTGATTTGTTCTTTATCTAATACTATAATAAGTCAAATTATTCTTTTATCAAATTTCTTACACCAAATTAACATAGATTATTAAATTAGTGTTGCTCCAAAATCTGTTGAGATCTACGAAAATATTTCCATTGACAAATAATTTTCTTATGTCCAAACAATTAGCCGGTTCTTTTTACAACTAATAGAGATCCGACACTTATAGTTGTGCCACATCATTTATTGCAAAGATTTTTGTGCACTTTGCATTTCTAGTATTCGATCTATTTGAATTTCACACTCCTCTTTGGATGTTTTTGTGCTTTTTATAGTGTGTATTGATTGTAATCCTGTTCTTGTACGGGTTATTGTTCCTCGAGTTAATGCTATTCGGATCTAAACCTTTGATTTGAATTATGGATACAATGATACGTCAGTTGACATGGTTTAAGAGTAAAACTTGTAGTTATTGTTGTTGGAATTTATATTAACATTGTATTACTTGACACATCATTAGATTAGTGTATTATATCAGATTTTTAAGTCTCAAAAGTGTTATACATTCTTCTTCATTGGGGGTGCAACTTGGACGGGTTGAGAGGTCAACCCTAACCCAACTACAGATATATAATTTTCAACCCTAACCCTACCTCAAACCGAGGTACTCAACCCGAGTACTGCCCGAGTTTAATTCGGGTGGGCTGGGGTTAAATTCGGGTTACCTAATTCGAGTTAAGTTCGAGCTAAAAATCGGGTTAAGCTCGGGTTATTTAATTCGGGTTGATAAAAGAGGGAGAAGTGACGAGCGAGAGAGAGAAACTGAGAGTTTAAGACGAGACTCAGACGAGGGATAGGGAGAAACTGAGAGTCTGAGACCAGATGAGAGACGAGTGACGAGTAAGAGAGGGATCTGAGAATGATGAAGGCGCAAGACTGAAAACTTGAAGTGAAATAAAAGTTTGGATTCTGAAAGTTTGGGTAGGTTCATATGATCCCCCTTGTACATGATGTAAGTGCCAAGATCGTTGCACCCAAATTAATTGTCTTAGACTTGACACAACCAAAATATTGTTAAGGACACTCTAACAACCTTCTATTGTTAGCTACTGGATGATACTAAAATTCAAATCTTTACAAGCCGTAGATTTTGGGACAATAATGTGGAGAAGGACACTTTAACAACCTTCTATTATTAGCTACTGGATGATACTAAAATTCAAATCTTTACCAGCCGTAGATTTTGTTTTGATTTATTTATGGTTGATTGTGAAAATAATAAAATAAAAAAAAACAAAAATATAGAAACTCTATACGTGTCTTATTTTCTATTGGCAGAAAATAGTTGGATCACTCGTTTCATGCAAAACAATTATAGGGTCCACCTCTTTTATTCAATCAGTGATAATGTTGTACGTGTAAATATCTTTTATTTTGTTAGTATATTATACATTAAGGGCTCGTTTGATTGCGTATTAAAAATGGATAAATTAGATAAAATAATCCAGTCTTAATACAATACAGAAGGATAAAAGACAAGATTAAATACGGAAAAAACATGAAAATGTTTGATTGATCATTTACATAGTTTTAGTACTAAATAGAGACAACTAAAAGCTGTGAGAGGGCATTTTCAAACCCAGGCATAGTTGGAGTCGTATGTGATAATTACTAGAGAATTAAATTGAGAAGTTGTTTTATTTTATTTTCCGTTGTTATTTCTGATTTTATGTACTTCTCACTTTCCATTTACTGTGTGTTGATGGGCTCATTCAAATGTTTTGAATGGGTTGTAATATTTGCTTTTAACGGGTCCTATCATTCGTTGTTTGATTTTTATAATTGATATTAGATCTATTGACCATCGCTATTCAAAGTTCAGTTATTTTGTGCACCCCTTATGTACCCTTGGTCCCGCTAAGGGTTTTGGCGCCTAATCTGGCGGGAGTTATTCTCCGACACCCACACCACCTAAGTATGGATAAATCTCACAAAAATACGTGTGGTCGTAAAAAGATTGAGATCTTCTCTATTATTCTTTTACATAATTTCACTCAATAATAAATCACACACCATGTATTCATGTAGAAACCATTCTCACCCATACACGGTGAGTTTTGGGGGTGATTTATACGCAGAAATGATGAAAGAAGGAAGGGAAGAAAGAGAATTACTAGGGAGTGACGTCAGTGTTAGGGCGGAGAGAAGGTGGCGCTGACACTGTGCTGGTGGCGAGGTGAGGGAGGGGAGAGATGAGAGAGAGAGAAAGTATGTGTCTAATTGACAGGTGAGGGAGGGGGTTCGTGTGATTGACCTTTGAAATCAGTAAAGATAAAAAGTTAGGCGGGATTCCTGAGCGTGGGCGGGAAAAAAAATTTAGAGTGAGTTTGGATCATTTGGATCGAATTTGAGTTAATCATGACTATTCTTGTGTTTTATGGGGGTATATTTTCAACTTACAACCTCTCTTTTATTAAATAAATTAAGGATAATTCATGTCTGAAAACACGGTAGAACGTAAGTAAAAAGTGATGAATTTTAGAGGAAAAAAATTCAATGTTAATAGTTTTAAGAGATGTTCGTAGCCGATGAACAAGTCTATTTGAGACAGTCAAATAGACTTCTTGAAGTTTATCCTGTTTCAAATTATAAATTACAATAGATGAACCACATAGTACCTCAGCAAAGTTGAGAGAAAATCACATTAACATTAATGTTGACACCGTATCAAATGGTCAAGGATAAGTTTAAATATTGACACCAAATCTTTGAAATTGTGATGAATCTTCCAAATTGTTATTCTATATGGGACGCTTACGGGACATATCAAGTGAGGGGACATTTCTGAGATTAGGGTAGATCATGACACGTGGCCTCGGCATTACAGGCGTCCTCCTCTGCGATGAGGACACGTGGTCTCGGCGACAAAGATACTGTCCTCCATGTTTGGGACACGTATCCTCGGACACGATATACCCCCGATGAATAAGGGACTGCAGTTCTCCTACCCAACTATGTACCCTCGGCATCGAGGGTACACCCATCACAAGGTCACCATTTGCCCTCGGCACCAAGGGATACTGACTAGAGCTATGGTCCTACCTCATGATTTCTACTCCTGGAAAAGTCACTGACGACTGTCCTGTCTCGACTGACCTGGGAATCATAAGGGCGCTCTGCACAAGGGAGTCAGGGCGTCAGGGCTAACGGGACACTCCTCCAAAGGGAGCAGGACACGTGGCAAAAAGTGCATGATTAGGGACAGGCGGGCAAGGGCGCCCCTGTTAATATGCGGCAGTTGCAAGTTGGCATTTAATGAATCCACTACTGATGGGATATCTGTGTTGACGTAAGGAGCCAGGAAGAGACAAGTATTAATTGTCCCAACTCCAGAGCATTTATTGATTCTTTCTTGGAACAAGAGCATTGAATGCACGGGAATCCGAGCATTCAATATCCTCATACAGAAAGAAGAGCATTGATTGTTCGGGAATCCGAGCAATCAATAATTGGGTCTTCCCCATCAAGAACAGGGGGCACACTGCCCCACCTTTGAACGCTACCTACTTCCTAGACTATCAGCAATAATGAGTCCGGGTGAGTATAAATAGCTATCAAAAATACATGACAAAGGTACGCAAAAACAACTCTCAAGAATAACCAGTGTTCTCTTCTTCCCCACTCTCAAAGAATTGACTTGATCGTTGGAGGGGATACGCAGGAGAACACTCCGGCACCCTTTCTGACCCGTTTTCTGTGTACCAGGAACCCTTGTAGAACCGGCTGAAGACATCGATCGACCATCACAACAATTCATCACCACTCCATCAGGCCCTTTGGCCCTCTCAACCCTTTCCTTGCTGCGGGGTCATCGACGAGCGCGACCCACGCGAGTTTACCAAGGGAGAGATCTGCCTTGCATAATCATTGTGCGAAAATCTGTGCGCACAATTTGGCGCCATCTGTGGGAAATCGATTCAAACCTTCTGAAGCGCAGTGACCATGGTGAATACTCGTCAGAAAGGCAAGGGCCACCAGCAGAAGAATGCCGATTTGACGGCACGTACCATGTCAAGAACGAAAGACCCTATCGACAGCGTCAACAAAAGTCTTTCTACCCACTCGAAAGAGCACACCGATCCAACTAGCATGGGCATCGGATTTGGAAAATCCGCCCCATTAGCCTGCCAGCTGGCAGAAGTGATCGAGGAAAAATTTGGAGACCGACTGCGACAGTTGGAAGAAGACAACGTAAACGTCCTCAACCGTCTTGAGGAGTTTGCCCCCTCCGGCGGAGGATCCCGGGACTTGGAGAAGTCCCGTGAACCCTCCATCAGGATGGTTGAACTGGAGGATTTAAGGAACCGCCTGAGCAGCAGAGCGGGAAGCTTCAGGGCCCCAAAACGCTTAAGGGTCCGTGGGCAAGCCATTGGAGTCCCAGCCAAGAGACCCAGGTCTCTGGCTTGGGATGACCTCCGCAGGAGTCTGTCCGGGCGGGGAGGCGTAGAAGAATCCGAAGAGGATTCTACTCTCTCCACCCGACATCCTGGAGCGGGAGAAATAGCTGACCGCCGCCGGAAGAGCGAAGTACGTCCCGTATGGGATGAGGACCTCAGGGTTCGGTTGCATTCTACAAAGGAAAGAACCATCCGAAGGAAGGATGCAGACGACGAGGTTATTCAATCGCCTTTCACAAGAAGTATTGCGGAAATGGAAGTGCCAAAGAATTTAGTGGTGCCAAGATTCAAGATGTACGATGGGCATTCTGACTTGGAAGCCCACCTCAGGCAATACAAATAGATGATGTCTCTCTACCATACCGATCGTCGACTGCTGTGCCGGGTGTTCTCAATGAGCTTGGGAGACTCCGCCATGAAGTGGTTCGAAACCATCCCCCCTGGTACCATAGGGTCTTGGAGGGAATTAACCGACCAATTTTCCGCCAAGTTTATCACGGGGAGTAGGCCCCAAAGATGTCGGTTCTTTACTAACCTTGAAGCGGAGGGAAGGAGAAACGCTCCACCAGTACGCAACACGATATTGGGAGGAAGTAAATGAGGTGGAAGGATGTTCCGAGGTGATGGCGGTAGTCTCCTTCAGGCTGGGCCTATCACGAGACTCCGACCTCTACAGGTCCTTGACCAAGAAGACGCCAACGGATATGGGGGAACTTATGTCCCGAATAAACAAGTATTCCCGAATAGAGGATGAAGTAATGGGAACCAAGGGAAAAACTCCCATCCCCAAGAGGAAGGAAAGAGAGAGGGAGACAGCCCCTCCCCAGAGGGGACTTAGGCCCCCGTTGGGAGGATCTTTCAAAGGGGTTCACACCCTGTTCAAGGAGCCCATTTACAAGCTCCTTCGTAAGATTCAGGGGGACCCTTTCTTCAAATGGCCCCCCAAGATGCAGGGTGATCCCTCCACCCGGAACCAGAGAGCAAGGTGCTCATATAACCAGGATTTTGGGCACCGCACCGAAGATTGCAGGGTCTACAAGTCTTTTTTGGAAAAGCTGGTGCAAGACGGGCACTTGAAGGAATACATCGAGGGCCCGGCTCCTATGGAGGATCAAGGGGCGAACGACCAAGTCATCGCCCGGGGCAATGTAATCGACGTCATCCACGTCTGCCCTCTGGAACGCCCAACATCCAAGACCCTCAAATTCGACCTCAAGAGGGTGGCGTTTACAAGAAAGGTAGATGAAACGGATGGAGAACGGTCAGACAAGAGGCCTCGGAATAGCAAAGGGGACATCACATTCTCCAACGCCGATCTGGCCGGCGTGGTCCTCCTCCACGAAGATGCCTTGGTGCTGACCTTAAAGATCGGCGACTTTGACGTCAAAAGGGTGCTGATAGATTCCGGGAGTTCTTCCGAGGTGATGTACCTTGAAGTACTGAAACGCATGGGACTCAGTTGCTCGGATCTTGCCAAAGTCAGCACGCCCCTTGTCGAATTTAACGGCTCGTACGCCGTACCCTTGGGGAAAATCACGATGCTGGTTATCACCGGGCCAATTACGATTAACACGGAGTTTGTGGTGATCGACTCCGATTCGCCCTACAACATCATCATGGGACGAGCCTGGTTGCATGCGTTGGGGGCAGTACACTCGACTTATCACCAGAAGCTGAAGTTCCCCACCCCAGAGGGGATTAAGGAAATCCGGGGAGACCAAGCGTCCGCCAAAAGTTGTTTTTATTCTGCAGTAAGAGCAGGGGTCGCCGGCAAGGAGAAAGAGCGGAACCCCGATGAGGTCTTAAACAAATAGCAATTATAGTCCGGGCGGCTATGGGTCGATGAACCACGGGTGGACCCGGCAGATTGCTTGGTGGAGGATCTCCACAAAATATTCCTGGCAGACGGAGACGAAGACAAGTACTTCTTAATTGGCTCTTCTATGCCGGTTGCTGAACAAGAAGCCATGGCAGAGTTTTTGAGGAAGAATGTGGATGTGTTCGCCTGGAAGGCCACTGACATGAAAGGAATAAGTCCCGATGTCATGACTCATAGGCTTCACGTCGACCCCGCTCATAAGCCGGTGAAACAAAAACCCCGGCGGGCGGCCCCGCACCACGCCCAGGCGGTAAATGACGAGGTGGACAAGCTCCTAGAGGCTGACACCATCCGAGAAGTCCAGTTCCCATAATGGTTATCCAACACGGTTTGTGCGAAAAAGAAGGAAGGTAAATGACGCGTTTGCGTGGATTTTACTGATCTAAACAAAGCCTGCCCCAAGGACGATTTCCCTCTGCCAAAAGTGGACCAACTGGTAGACGCCACAGCAGGGCATCGGTGCATGTCTTTCCTCGACGCCAGGGCGGGTTACCACCAGATCCCCCTCCATCCTGAAGACCAGGAGAAGACCGCCTTTATCACCCCAAGAGGGGTCTACTGCTACAAAGTCATGCCTTTCGGCCTAAAGAACGCGGGGGCCACTTACCAAAGGCTCATGAACCGAATATTCAAAGAACAAATCGGGAACACCATGGAGGTATATATTGACGACATGTTGGTAAAAACCAGGGATGAAAATGATCATCTCATAGACCTAGGGATCACCTTCTCTACCCTCCGAACATACGGGTTGAAACTGAACGCAGCTAAGTGCGTCTTCGGAGTAGGGTCTGGAAAATTCCTTGGGTACCTCGTTAGCCGTCATGGGGTGGAGGCGAATCCGGAACAAATACAAGCCATCATGAATGTACGAAGTCCCCGAACAGTCTGCGAAGTCCAAAAACTTACAGGGATGTTAGCCGCGCTGAACCGATTCATCTCCCGCTCGTCGGACAAATGCAGACCCTTCTTTGAAGCCATCAAGAGGTATGGGAAGGACACATGGGATCAAGAATGCGAGGGTGCACTTGGCGAAATCAAGGAGTACCTCCAGGTCCTCCCGACTTTGTCTGTCCCGACAAGAGGAGAAGTACTATTCTTGTATTTAGTCGTGTTTGAGTTCGCGGTTAGTGGGGTGTTGATCCATGAACACGAGCGGAGACAAAAACCGGTGTACTACGTGAGCAAGGCGCTGCTGAGCGTCGAGACCAGATACCTCCCCCTAGAGAAATTGGCATTGGCACTTGTCACAGCTGCAAGGAAACTAAGACATTACTTCCAAGCACACCCGATCACGGTCTTGACGGATCAGCCAATAAAGCAATCCTGAGAATGGCAGACCTCTTGAGAAGAATAGCCAAATGGGCGGTGGAGCTAAGAGAGCACGAAGTACATTTCAAACTTCATAGTCGAGTTTTTTGGGGAACCGCGTCTGCCGGAGGAATGTTCCCCCCTCGAGGTACCCCCGGCAGATAGTCAAGGCTCCTGGAACCTCTGTGTGGACGGATCCTCTAATAGCAGGGGTTCTGGAATCGGAGTACTGTTGGTCTCCCCAGAGGGGAGGATCACAGAACAAGCTGTGCGACTGGGTTTCAAGGCATCTAATAACGAAGCAGAATATGAAGCCCTGATCTCTGGGCTCAAGCTCGCTGATGCAGCGGGGGCGGCCGAACTCACTGTGCAATTCGATTCTATGCTATTGGTTAACCAAGTTAATGGGGAATTTGAGGCAAGAGACTCTGGGATGAAGGCTTACCACGGTAAGACGATGGCTCTGCTCCAAAGATTCAGGAAAGTGGAAGTTAAGCAAGTTCCTCGAGATAGAAACGCCCACGCCGATGCCTTGGCATGCTTGGCCTCGGCATTGGACTCTGATGCCACACGAAGTATCATAGTGGAATATCTTCCCAACTCGAGCATAGATGAGACATGTCGGGTAGCAACCATCCAAGAGGGTGAGAGATCGCCTAGCTGGACTGATCCGTTGCTCAAGTTCATCCTTTCCGGGGAACTCCCTGAGTGCCCCAAGGATGCCAGAAGGATAAGGTTGAAGGCCCCGAGGTTTTGGGTCTCTCCTGATCGGATGTTGTATCGAAAGTCGTTCTCTGGACCATATCTCTTGTGCGTCCGCGAGGATAAGATTGAACCCCTCCTATATGAAGTCCACGAAGGTATATGTGGGGGGCACTCAGGCGGGCGGTCCATGGCCCATCGTATCATGTCCCAAGGGTATTGGTGGCTGCGAATGCAAAAGGACGCGCAAGCCTACGTCCGAAAGTGCGACCAATGCCAGAGGTTTGCTCCAATCATCCGGCAACCAGCTGGGGACTTGCATCCATTGACCAGCCCTTGGCCATTTGCTCAATGGGGGCTTGACCTAGTCGGACCCCTCCCAACGGCTCCCGGGAACACGAGGTTCTTGATTGTGGGGACTGATTACTTCACCAAATGGGTAGAAGCAGAGCCTCTCGCCCATATCCAAGACACAGATACCAGGAAGTTCGTCTGGAAGAATATAGTCACAAGGTTTGGAGTCCCCCGTGCGCTCGTATTAGACAACAGAACACAATTCAACAGCGGGCCTTTTAAGTCTTTTTGCGAGCATCTGGGGATCCGAAATTATTACTCCACGCCTGCGTATCCACAGGCCAACGGAAAGACGGAGTCCTCAAACAAGACTATCGTCAATGGGATCAAGAAGAAGTTAGAAAAGGCCAAGGGAAAGTGGGTGGAAGAGCTCTTAAACGTTCTCTGGACATACAGGACGACCCCTCGAAGATCAACTGGGGAAACGCCTTACGCTCTCGCTTACGGGGTGGAGGCCGTCATCCCCCTGGAGGTAGGCCTCCCTACCATAAGATCACAAGCCTTTGACACTGGAGACAACGACCGCCAGCTCGGCCTGGACATGGACCTTGTGGAAGAAAGAAGAGAAGTGGCAGCCTTGAGACTGGTCAAGTACCAAGAAGGGATATCGAGATTGTACAACCGAAGAACCAGGCACCGGGAATTCCAAACCGGCGATCTCGTGCTCAGGAGAGTGGTAACAAACACCCGAGACCCTGCAGACGGAAAAATGGGATCTAACTGGGAAGGGCCATACAAGGTCACATCGATAGGGGGTTCCAGATCATATAAACTGGAAGACTTGGAAGGGAACGTTGTAACTCGCCCTTGGAATGTAATAAATTTGAAGAAATACTATATTTAAGAACGAGCGCTGTGATGACGAATGAATTATTATAGAAAGGGCAAGGCCCTGGAAGCAGTCTCTAAGGACTCCGGCTTCCGAATAAAGACAGGAGCCAGCCTCCTGGAAAGGGCAAGGCCCTGGAAGCAGTCTCTAAGGACTTCGGCTTCCGAATAAAGACAGGAGCCAGCCTACTGGAGAGGGCAAGGCCCTGGAAGCAGTTTCTAAGGACTCCGGCTTCCGAATAAAGACTGGAGCTAGCCTCCTGGAAAGGGCAAGGCCCTGGAAGCAGTCTCTAAGGACTTCGGCTTCCGAATAAAGATAGGAGCCAGCCTCCTGGAAAGGGCAAGGCCCTGGAAGCAGTCTCTAAGGACTTCCGCTTCCGAAAAAGGACAGGAGCGAGCTTCCTGGAAAGGGCATGCCCCTGAAAACAGTCTCTAGGACTCCAGGCTCTGAATAAGACAAGGGTACGCCTCCTGAAACTAAGGCCGTGACACGAGAATCCCTTACTTTAGTTCATATGCAGGGGCATTCCCCCTGAATGGAATATGACCCTTGCAGAAGGGCACGCTCCGACCACTGCTCGGCAGAAATCACCCCTTCGGACGCCCTCGCGGACGTACGAGTCGACCCCTGAGGTATGCATGCACAAGTACATGGGTGAGGTAAACTTAAGATCGGTGTTAATAGAGAAGATCCCTCTACGGGACGCCAGACAAGGGAGAAGCTAACCTGAGCGAAGGTTGCGTTAGCTCGACATGATACCCTCGGCGCCACTATTTGCCAAAGTAGTCAGCCAGGGAGGTTAAGAATAGGACACGTGAACCCTATTATAGCTCCTAAACCCCGAGGGTCAGCCCTTCGAAATCGATGGGAGTTCAGAGTTCAAAGATGGGAGTTACTTGTCAAAAACGCAAGACAGCGACAGGATGTTACATGCAAAAACGAAAGGAAATGCATTGATAATGCAAAAGGGTTTTCATTGCAAAAGAAAAAGGGGCCTTGCGTCCCCGAGCTACATAGAAAAAGAAACTACAAAGCGACAAGGAAATCAAAAGAAAGCAGGATAAAGCTCCTAAGTCCCGGCCACTGGAGGAGGAGGACTGAAGACTTCGCCCCCATCAGCTAGAGGGGCCTCGCTGAACAGTTCTTTTATGCTTGGGGAGGCAGCATCAGGGATGTCGGCGACAGGCTCAGGCGGGGCAGGGACTGGTGGATTGGCCTCAGGAGGGACAACAACGACTGGGGCAGCAGCAATCACAACAGGGGCAGGGGGCGACGGTTGCCGAAGGTCCCCCCATACTTTGAGTTTGAGCATTGGAGCCGCCCTCAGCAGCGGCCTCTTCCATAGCCCTCAACATGTCCTCCGATGGCACGTAAACGTGCATCCGGAATAGAGGCGAATCAGGAGGGACGCCTGCCGCTCGGAGCGCCCCGTCCCAGCCCTTCTTGAAAAATTCTCTTTTGTTCTCCTCAAGGGCTGGCAGGACGTCATCGGCAAACTCCTCCTTGAGATGCTCCACCGATTTCCAATTGGCCTCCATCTCAGAGCGAACCCTATCCAACTCATATGTCAAGGCCGAGCAAGTTTGCTCCGATTCCTCAACCTTGGCCTCCGCCGAAGATAGACGTTGGGTGGCCTCGGTGATTTTCCTCTCGGCGTCGGCCAAGGCTGCACTCAGCTTTTCAGCGCTAACCCTGGCCGCCTCGCCGTCCTTCAGAAGCTGCTCAATCTGAGCCGCCTGGGAAGATAGTGTGACGTCCCTGGCCGCGACGTCTTCTCGGGCAGCAGCTAGAGCGGCGTCAGCCTCGGCCCTCAGCCTCTCAGATTCCTGGAGGCCCCGCCTCTGATCATGGTACCGCTCGGCAATAACCGAGACCTGCTGGGCAGTCTGAAAACAAAAAGGGTAAGAATCAAGCTTGAAAGGGAAGATAGCAACGAGGCACTAAGCAATGGGCTTACCACCAAGGAGCTCTGGACGATGGAACAGAAGAGGTGGTTGGTCTGACGGGCTTGATGCTCGTCCATGTTCGCCTTAAAATGGAACGTTTCGCTCACAACATAGGCGACTAGAGGGGAGCGGACGATGGAGTCGTCAACCCGGATTGGCCTGTCCTCCCTGTCTCGAGCTCGGGGGCGCCACTCCTCTGCGGTGGATGACGTCGCTGGAGGAAGAGTGGGAGTTCTTGGTTGTTGTGGGTGGACGCCCCTTCCTCGGCCCGCTCCATCGGGCCGATGTCTGACCCTTCTCTCCTCCTCTTGAGAAGAGTCTCTATCACGAACAAGACCCCGACCGGTGGCCCGTGGAGGTACCGGCGGGGTGGAAGTGGCAGTTGGTGGCGCAGTAGTCAATGGCGGAGGAGCGTTGACCCTTCCAGTGGCGGGAGGCACAGCGCTGGAGGACCCTCGGCCCCTCCCAGCGGTAATGGCAGCCCTCCGGTTCAGATAGCTTAGGTTGAGATGGGGCTGGCGCGTCATTGCGACTTCGAGCGCTTCTTCCACGTCCAAGTTCTGGAGTATGTCGAAATCTGGCCAAGTATTCCTTCCTGCCGTGCTAGCCTCGGCTTGAACTGCAGAAAGGGGTTCTCTGACGATGGTTCTCTCTCTCTCAACTCTAGCCACCCCCTCTACCTCGACCTTAGTAGCCCTGTCAGGGTCGTTCTCTAAATTCTGCTCTAAATCTTGCTCGGGGGCCTCCGTGAAGAAGTTGGCCCACCTGGAGGGATCGTAGGGTTGAGGGAGTTGAGAGAAATTCTTGTAACCCGGCGTGTATCCCAACAACACGTGAGCAGCACGACCACGCCTGTCGCCTACGTATCCCCAAACAGTCACAAGATCGGGGAAATTCACCAGATGTCTCGGGGGTGGAGCAGCTTCCCGAGCAGAAACGTCTGCACAAGAAAAACAGTAAGAAATCTGCAAAGAAAAAAGGAGCAAGAAAAGCCTAGAAGAGAAGGAGCCGACGTACTCGTTGTTCGCTACTCCTTGGGGCAAGACAAGTCATCGTACTCGGGGCTTGCCCCTCTCTCCCAAGCTCTGCCGAAGATCAGCAGATCATCCTTGAAACCCTTGTCAGAGTCAGGGAGGTGGGTGACTAGGTACATGGTTGTGTCCCGGGCTTTAAGGTAGAAAGTATGTTGGGGCATCACCCTCATGAGGGCATAGCAGAAGAGGACATCCTCGAGGCCCAGATTGACCCCGAGGTGCTTGTTGAGCTCCAGCACCCCCATGATTATCCTAAAAGTGTTGATGTCACATTGCCCCGGGAAGAGGCGAAATCTAGAGAGGAACTGAAGCAGTAATGGAGAGAGGGGGAACCTAATCCCGCTCTTCATGATAGCCTTTGTATAAAAGGGCATAGCGCCTTCGGCGCCGACATTTCGATGGTGGATTTGTGGGTCAAACTCGTCAATGTCAACATTCCGAGGAATGTCGTAGTGGGTTCTGAAGTTTACTATTTGCTGGGCACCCTTGACCTCGTACTTCCTCGGCCTAGAGGTCCCAGCCTCCTGGGTATCGGCGACTGTTTGGCGTCTTCTCGGCATGATTTGATTTGGTGTTTTGTCAAGGAATCCTAAAGGTCCCTAAGGGGTTCCTAAAGTTCCCAAATGCCTGCAAATGAAGATCCCAAAGAACCCTACCAAACCCAGGAACGACCAGAGACACAATGGTGGTCTGAAAGACAACCAATCATCCAAAAAGGAAAAGAGAAACGAGGAAACAAGAGGGAAAAGAGGCAGACTCACCAGAAAGTTTGGAAGATGAACGAGAAACTCGAAGGAAGCAGCGTTTTTCTTCGGAGACACGATCGAAGACGAAGAACCTGATATTTTGCAGGCAAAGAAAGGTGGATAGGGGAGTTCAGGCACCAGCTCCGACGATACTCCGGCAAAGAAATCTCTGGGAAACTCTGAGCAAAAGGTAGGAAGTCGAAAGTGTGGGAACAAAGGAAAGGGTCTGGTTATATAGGCCCTCTCGCGCCATCATTAGTGCACGAAGCACAAGGACAGGCGCATTAAATGCGCACGATCTCCGAAATGCGGGGAAACGGCTGAAGCATTGATGTGACAGTTGGGGCGGTTGAGCCCTTTCACCTTCTGACGACACGACTACCCCAAGTAAGAAGATCAAAGGGCTGGGGGGCAGTTGAGGGGACATTTCTGAGATTAGGGCAGATCATGACACGTGGCCTCGGCATTACATGCGTTTTCCTCTGTGATGAGGACACGTGGTCTCCACGACAAAGATACTGTCCTCCATGTTTGGGACACGTATCCTTGGACACGATATACCCCAAATGAATAAGGGACTGCAGTTCTCCTACCTAACTATGTACCCTCGGTACCGAGGGTACACCCATCACAAGGTCACCATTTGCCATCGGCACCAAGGGATACTGACTAGAGCTATGGCCCTACCTCATGATTTCTACTCCTGGAAAAGTCACTGACGACTGTCCTGTCTCGACTGGCCTGGGAATCATGAGGGCGCTCTGCACAAGGGATTCAGGGCGTCAGGGCTAACGGGACACTCCTCCAAAGGGAGCAGGACACGTGACAAAAAGTGCCTGATTAGGGACAGGCGGGCAATGATGTCTCTGTTAATATGCGGCAGTTGCAAGTTGACATTTAATGAATCCACTACTGATGGGATATCTGCGTTGACGTAAGGAGCCAGGAAGAGGCAAGCATTAATTGTCCCAACTCCAGAGCATTTATTGATTCGTTCTTGGAACAAGAGCATTGAATGCACGGGAATCCGAGTATTCAATATCCTTATACAGAAAGAAGAGCATTGATTGTTCAGGAATCCGAGCAATCAATAATTGGGTCTTCCCCATGCAGAACAGGGGGCACACTACCCCACCTCTGAACGCTACCTACTTCCTAGACTATCAGCAATAATGAGTCCGGGTGAGTATAAATAGCTATTAAAAACACATGACAAAGGTACGCAAAAATAACTCTCAAGAATAACCAGTGTTCTCTTCTTCCCCACTCTCAAAGAACTGACTTGATCGTTGGAGGTGATATGCCGGAGAACACTCCGGCACCCTTTCTGACCCGTTTTCTGTGTACCAGAAACCCTTGTAGAATCGCCTGAAGACATCGATCGACCATCACAACAATTCATCACCACTCCATCAGGCCCTTTGGCCCTCTCAACCCTTTCCTTGCTGCGGGGTCATTGACGAGCGCGACCCGTGCGAGTTCACCAAGGGAGAGATCTGCCTTCCATAATCATTGTGCGAAAATCTGTGCGCACATCAAGTATTATATTTAAATCGTTTTGAATTTGTAGAAAACATAGTACATCTCTAATATTACCCGATGATTTTATTAATTGCGTCAAATTTTTTTGAAAAAAGAAAATCCGGCATTTTTTTTATTGTAACATATCTAGCTAAGTATATATAATTATTGAACAATTGTTTTTTTGGGTCTCTTTCAAACAAAGTCATACATTCATAATTATTTAACACCCCCTATTTATATGAGTTAATAGTTGACAATTTGGACCCAACACATATAAATATCTATTAATTTTTTATTCAGTAGAGAAATAAATAAAGTTGGTTGGTTGTGAAGGAACATATTGGAAACAAGGACATGTCCAGCTGCGTTGTATTATATTCGGGTCGTATTATTTTAGTTTGTATCAAGCATTAATTATTTTTGTTCGCATTATTTCTATATCATGTAAATTTTGTTCATGTTATATTTGTGTTATATTCGTGGCATTTTTATATAGCCCGAGAATAGAAACTTAGGAACAAGGACTCCATTTTCTCATAACAAAATTCAAGAAACGCAAGTCTCTTTAAATTAGGGGTGTTAAAATATAATACTATCCGTTAGCATAACACAAAGTTAGAAGATTTGAACTTTGTTTAAACCACTCGTTTTGTAAATGAGTGGACCCGGCATGACATGATTAATAAACAAATTAGGTATGGATGAAGCCACACTACAACAAAAATAGGTTTTACCAACACAAATTTTAACTAGGAAATCTATTTTGTAGGTAAAAATAATTTCCTCAACAAATAATATGTACATGCCCACCCACACCTCACCATGGAAAATAGGAAAAATATTTTAATTTTACCGAGGAAAATTTCATAGCTAATAAAATAAATTAATTTTAATTCTTTTTGAAAATTTTGTTAGTTTTGGCGACAAAAATAATTTGCCAGTAAAACTGAAAAAAAATTATTTTAGATTCACTGACAAAAATCTTTCCTAGGTAAAAGTTAATCAGTTGAGACTACGTTGTTCCCACATCTTTATTTAACCTAAGCCATCGACTACTTCCCAATTCGTCCACAACATTTTTCTCTCAGACGGTCAAACCATCGTCTTCTTCAGAGATCTTCTTCTTCAACCTCTCTGCCATCGACCTTGTTATCATCGACGATCTATCCTAATCCATTTGCTAGGGCACAAATCTGTAAGTTTTAATGCTCGACCTCTCTCCAACAGATTTGTATAGATTCTCTTCTTCAACATTCGATTTGTCTACCATCAACGATCTCTGTAGTAATCATATTTTTTTTGACAATTTTGTTTTGTAGGATTGTGATGAAATCGAACAAGGTTGTCGTTGTGCTCTTAATTAGAATGAATTTGTTTACTGTTTGTTTTCCAATAGTATGGTTTAAGCAGTGTGGTTGTTTTATAGAAATCTTATATGTTGGATTAAATTTAGACACGTGTCATTCATCTTGTCATGTTTTGAGTGAAATTGAAGGAAAGGGATAATGGCGAGGATCTGGATCCGTTTTCTTATGTGCTTAACTCCCTCAATTCTCTCAATGTTGAAGCTTGTGTTTCTCCCAATAATTGGAGTTATTCACCAAAGGCATGCCCACCCTAACTTATTTTTTAAAATCAACCATTTTCAAACTTATTTTCCAAACCTAGTCACTTTTAGAAGACGTCATTCCAAATGACACTATCATGACTCAAAACGTCATTTGGAATGACGCCTTTAAAGATTTCATTTCGAATGACGCATTTAATACATTACATATCAGATGTTAGGATTGATCCTAAATACCTCAAATTGTTGTAGCTTGATCCTAAGAGTGGAGAAAATTTTGTATGGGTTTTTGTCACTACTATCATGTGGTGTGGACATCCAATGAGAGGTTGCCACAAAAACAGCTTGTAAGACATACAAGTTGGCATTTTCAAAAGAAATTCTGACAAGAATAGGTTACAATTATTAATTGAGTATATTTAATATTTTATCACTAATGTACACCATATGATACTATCAAATGATATGTTAAACCCATTGAAAAATATCAACCAATCCTAAGTTGTTCATGCACAGCACAATGATTTCACATTTAAATAGAACAGAAGGAGTTGATTACTACGCTTACATAGTCTGAGAAACTAAAATGAGACAACTTGAAGTTAAATAAAGGATTAATAATATTTGTGATCCCTAAAATATGTATTTTTTGTCATTTTAATTTTTATTGTATCAATTTTATCAACTTGGTCCTTAAAGTATTTAATTTGTGTCACTTTGGTCCCTACATAGACAGACCGTTAAGTTTTTGTCGGAATGATCACGTATTAGGCGCGTATTACCGTCTAAAAAAATGACACGTGGTTATTTTCGTCAAAAAATTTGACAGATTGACTAAATAGGGACCAAAATGACGCGGATTGAATATTTTAAGGATAAAATTGATAAAATTAATACAATGACAACTAAACTGAAAAAAAATATATATACTTTAAAAACCCAAAATATTATTAATCATTAAACAAACATTTTAAAACCGACCCTTATGATCACTAGGGTGAATCATTCTCTGAGGACTCACTTTTACGCTTAAGGAGGACTAACATAAAAATGGATTTATCTTTGTCTGGATTCATGGTGAAGGAAGACTCGGCAACTTTCTTGGAATAACGTTTGAACAGTTCATCCATGATATGACTTCCGAAATGATTCTCCAAAAGTCCCTCGAAGCAAGCCCTCAAGAACAGTGTGCGATGTCTGACACTAGGCATGGCGACATGTTTCGGAGGGTTGTTCACCATCTCCATTCTCTCTATCCTGAAGCTTGTGTTTGCCTCTATCAATGCCTCCAATTCCTCAATGGGTGGATAATACAAAGGTAAGTTGAAGGAGTCTACTTTTGCTTCACTGAATGATCCCTACAATATCATTTACATCAATTAATATATGAAAATTTGTAATTTTTAAATGAATTCTTCATTGAATGATCCCTGAAGATCGGTTGGTCTTCGTTCAACGTCTATGTCACAGGTTGATGTATGAAGATATTCTTCAATGCACTTTCATTCAATTATTGAGTGAAATTGAATGAACGTGCAATGGAGGAAATTTGAATCCTTGTTAATCGTTAAAAAAACCTAGAAATAGGAGGAGAAAAACAACTGAATGTAAATAGAACTGAGGACCACAATGACACCATGCAAAGAATGAGGACCATAATGACAAAAATGTATTTTAAGTAACCATTACTATAGTTTGCACAAATTATAATGAGCAATGCTATTTGAACATAATTTATTTATCTAATTTACTGACCTAAGACTATCTCCGGTCCTTTTTCAAACCCTTAACCAAATTTGAGTTAAAAAAAAAGGGTAAAAAATTTGATTTGATGTAGACCTTTTCAATTCACAAACTTTTTTTTGTACTCAAATCTTTTTAAAAAATTCTCATGTTATTCCAATAACTCTTTTTTTACACAAAATATGTATGTATGCATATACATACATATCGATATAGATATATATATTTTTCGAAAGTATATAGATTTCTATGTAGATGTGTATATAGATTCACATATGTACTGCATTTGTGACAAAAGGGGAGAGAGAGAGAGAGAGAAGTCTATCAGCGAACACAAAGTTGAAGTGGCGTGAACAAATTTTTTACATTAGATTTTGAGTCTCTTTTGATTTGGGTTTAAAATAAAGTCTCTCTTCATTTGGTATATGTTTAGGTATAGGAATCGAGAAGGTTTTTGGACTCTTTTTACCCTAATTTAAATTTGGGTCTAAAAAATGACAAGGACTGGAGATGCTCTAATTCACTATAGCTCTTAGATTGATTGTGGACTCCATAAAACATTATAATTTGGTGTCGAACGATTATAATGAAACCACATCATCAGATCAAGAGATTAAGTCAATTTTTTATGTCTAAATAACTTTACTTAATTATAATTTGAAAATATTTCTTACCATCTTGGCCATATCCATGAGGCAAGATCCGAGAAGATCGATCTCAGTCCCAATGGTTGTCTCAGAAGAGATCATAACATTAGGGACAGCGGGAATCAAAAGAGCCATTAGCCCTCCACCCACAAGCTCTTCTGCTCTTGCATGCAAGAATGCTTCCAAGTCTTTTGCATATTGAAGTGCATAAGCCTCAGAAACTTCCTTTCTGGCTCCTGTATAGTGAATTCTTCCCTTATTCCACGCCGGAGAGTTACTGTCCAGAATCTCTTCCGGCAATTCGGAGATCCAACACAATGAAGAAGAGGAGAAAGCAAAGTGAAGGGAGGCCTTGGGAAGTACTCGGCGGTAGAAAGAGCCAGCCACTCCGGCAGCACGGTATCGTCTTTCAGGTGGAAGAGATTGGAAAAGGGTGTTGAAATCATTCAGGACATGGTCATTGAAGAATACCTGCATGTGTTGAAGATAAGATCAAGTGTGACATGATGCCAAACAGATTTCAGATTCTTGCTTATATCAATGTGATTTTATCTTCATCCTATATATAGGACTAGGGGTAACCTGTGTCTGAAGACACGTTAAGTGAGAAGTGATAGATTTGGAAGGGAATTCAATGTGAATGGTTTTAAGAGGGGGGTTGGTGGCTGTTAGATGAGTCTATTTGAGACTGTCGGATGAGCTTATTGAAGTCTGCCCCATTTTATATTATAGATATAACCCATTTAATTTAAGTACCAAGCCAAGACAAGAATTGACAAGAAAATGTATTAGAGGGAATGTCACTCTAGTTTTAATGGCGACGTGTGTATAATTTATAGTGTCCTCAATTTAATGTGAGTGTTTAAAGCTTTCATGAAACATTTTTGGTGCACTGTTGATCATGTAGGGTGTGTGAGAGTGAGTTGAGGAGAATGTGTGAGCGAGGGATGTTTAGGGAAGAAAAATGAGTGAGAGACAACGAATCATGGGTAAAATATACTTGGTCCCTAAAGTATGCGTGTAGTGTCTATTTGATCTCCAATCATCCAACTATGTCTATTTTATCTCTAAAGTTCCTAATCTGTATCTATGTGATCCAATCTCAAATGTCCGTAAAAAATCGTCAACGACTCTGGTTATATGCCAATCAAATGGAACCAAATAAACACAAATTAGAAACTTTAAGGACCAAATAAATACAAAATTAGGAACCACGTGATTAGAGCATGACCAGAACCGTCGCGATTTTTTTACGGACATTTGGAATTGGACCACTTAGTTACAAATTAAGAACCCTAGCAACCAAATACACATAATTGGAAGATTGGGGACCAAATAAACACTAAACACATACTTTGGAAACTAAAAGTATATTTTAACCTAAATTAATTAATAGTAATAGACTACTAATTAAAGAAAAATAGGACATCAATCTCTTTTTCTTAATAATGTAACCTATTAAACTTTGGTCCGTGGATATAAGTTTTACATATTGAACCATGTAAATCTTTCGTACTCTTAATTTCTTGATTAATTTTGTTTTATATTTAATTTTATAAACCTGAAATTGAGGGAGTTGGGCTGTTGGTTTTTCTGATTTGAACTTTTGCTCCACGGCTTCAAGTATGACCTGCACTGCCAGAAGTGTGTTGGGTCCTGTAGAGCACCCGAAATCTGCAATGCAAAACCGGTTTATAGAAGAAGATGAAGAAAGCTGTTTTATGTCAAGTTTGGCTGCAACTCCTTCCTTGATGAGTTCCTTTGCAGCATCCACTGCTCCCCTCTGAAAACAATGCTTGTCAATCATAAACACATCCACAAATAAAAAATATATAGTAGGGGCGTAATGGAGTCATGACTTGCCATTTTTAGTAGTGTCATATTTGGAACTCATGTCATGTCGGATTATGGGAGACGAGATGACTGTACTTAGCCAGTCATCTCCTCCATGCATAAAAATAAGGATACTACCTGATAAGATGAGTTTTGGGCATAACTGCAAGTTCCATCTCCACCATTCATGGCATATGATTCAGGCAATTTGATTGTTTTTTCATCTTCCACGCTTGGTTTAAGGTCTTGGCCGATATTGATACTGGCAGGTATAGGTCGTGCCAATGAAGTATTGACGGGTGGCAATAGGAGATCACGCCACTGTACGCCAACCACCAGGGCCGGCCCAACCTCTTTGTAAATAAAGCTTGGGCTTTAGGCCCCACAATTTGAGAAGGCCCCACAATTTGAGTTATATAATTAATCCACATCAAAAATTTAATTTTACAAAAATTTTAAGTCCTACAAAAAAGACCTCAAAAAATTTAAGTTCAATCAAAATTTTTAATTTCAATAATTTTGGCTCATAATTCAACCTATAATATTATAAACTCAAAAATCAAAAGTTAAAAAAAAAAAACTAAGCGTATAAAAAAAATTTACTCAAAAGTCAAGTTATATTTATCTCACATTTATTTTTCTAGTAAAAAACAAAAGTAAAAGTTAAAACATCTCTATCGACAACACTGATTCTTTTTTTATCACACACACATATAATAAATAAAAAATAAATTAATTTTTAATAAAATTTTAATATTAAAAATAAAAAGTTTCATTCAATATTATCGCTTTAGGCCTCAAAATACTTTGGGCCGCCCCTGCCAACCACATGATGTGGGTGGCACGATCTCGATTGTCTCGGTCCATGTAACATGGTGTAGCGAGCAATGCCGTGTTCCTCCACCGGGTGTGGCGAGACATGGCAGCCGATGGCAAGAGAAGGAGGAGGAGGAAGAGAACAAAAGAAAGATAGGGAAGCAAAAGGGTACATGTTCTTAATGGTTTATCAAGGAGAGGAACAGTAGCCTGAAATGGTGCTTTAAGCTGTGTTGGAGTTGAGGCAACCACCTTGCTCTATAAATAGGGGAATTCTATGGTACCGAAGGAGGTACCGTACCGTCGGTTACAACCATTTAAGATTAAGTTATAATTTTTTTGAGATCTAAGTTATAATTTTTAAAGGTTATGATCGATCATGATAGATTGAAATTAATAACGAATTACAACTTTTAAAGTTCAAGTTACAACTTATAAGAGATAAGTTACAACTGTTTAGAGAAAGTCCATAATCGATCATGTGTATCTGTGATCGATCATGGTCTCCCTTTGAGCCGTTGTAACTTCTCTCTTATGAGTTATAATTTTACCAAAAAAATAGTAACCGGCTGTATAATATCGAAATCAGTACCGTAGAATTCCCCGTATAAATAAGTGTGTTTCAACTATCTAATCAACAGACAGAAAAAAAAATTTTTAAAAAAAAAATCTCATCCATAGGGCCGCCACCGACTTTCTCAAGTGGGTGTATACTTGACGAGGATTGATTTATTCTCTATCTACACGTTTTTACTGTGTCACCAGTAATACTATTTATAATCAATCAAATTATTCTTTTATCAAATTTCTTACACCAAATTAACATAGACAGTTAAATTAGTGTAATTCCAAAATCTGTTGAGATCGACGAAAATATTTCAATAGACAGATAATTTTCGTATCTCCAAACAATTAGTCAGTTTCTTTTTACAACTAATAGAGATCCGACACTTATAATTGTGTCGCATCATTTGTTGCAAAGATTTTGGCACATATATTGGGTGCACATTGCATTTCTAGTATTCGACCTATTTGAATTTCACACTCCTCTTTGGATGTTTATGTATAATTTATAGTGTGTATTGATTCATTGATTGTGATCCTATTCTGTTATGGGTTATTATTCCTCAATTTATAGTGTGTATTTTTTTTTTTTAACATCATGACTGTCTCTTACGAAAAAAGAAACATCTATTTGCATGTAAGAGTAAAGTTGCGCACATCTGACTTTTTTTTTTATTCTGCAATAGTGGGAGTCTCATGCATTGAGATGAGAATCAGGTGTCGGTCTTAATATTTACTTCTATCCTTGGATACGATTGCAGCATCAAATGTTCTAACGCGCAAGGTGATGGCAAGTACAAATTGTCTCTATAATTATAGGTGAAAATGTTTTTGTTGTACTCATCTCGATTAACACCCAACCCGTTGATAGATTCTATATTGATTCTCTTGACGCTTAATCACTCATAGTATATTGTTGGGTACTCCCCCATAAACTATTGGATCATGGGAAAGACAACGGTACCATAATTTATATTTGTTATGATCAAATTGCAATTTTTTTGAGGTAAAATTTACAATAGTAAAAATAATGATTGATCATGAAAAAATTACATTTTTTAGAGGTCAATTTACAAATTTTAAAGGTGAAATTACAACCGATCAGAGGTGTTCATGATTGATCGCAATATTTCATAATTAATCATCATGAATTACCTCAATTAATTATAATTTTATCTTTAATATGTATAATTTGATCTCAAAAAATAGTAATTTTAGAAATAGTACCAAATATTTTTTTTTTCGGTACCATAGTGTTTCCCATCAGATCATGTTTAGATTCATGATAAATGAATCTAAGATAAGTCTATGGTACCAAATATTTTTTTTCTTCTGGGTTTCATTAGCAAAATACAGCTTTTTGGGGGCAATGATGTTTGAGATCGATCTTATTTTATTTTATTTTTGTAACTAGATCTAAAAATTAACATATTGAACCTAAAAAATTATAAATTTTGGAACCATATCTTTTTTTTTGGTACTGAAAGTCAAACCCATGAATTTAATTGGACTCATTTTTTATTTTTTTTTGGCATTCTACCAAGTACAAGGCAGCTATCCATAAATCCACAAGGGTGTCAATTCTAATTTATTGATACGTACTTGATACAAACGATTATAAAATTGACACGATTATTAAATACACATAATAAATAGTATAGACTAATATTTAATACTCAGAACACATTAAATAGATTTTTTTTGTGGGTCCTGACACGAATATCAATGATACGACATAAATAACAAAACATGCAGGTCACACGAACATGATACGATTGACGCCCAAGACTGGGAAAGAGCGGCTGATGGGAGGAATTTTACATTAATATATTTTTTTTTGTGGGTCTTGACACGAATAATAATAATATGACATGAATAACACAACGTGCGGATCACACGAACACGACACGATTGACGCCCAACACTGGGAAAAGGCGGTTGATGGGAGGAATTTTACATTAATAGATTTTTTTTTTGTGGGTCTTGATACAAATAACAATAATACGACATGAATAATACAACATGCGAATCACACGAATACGACCCGATAGACGCCCAAGACTGGGAAAGGGCGGCTGATGGGAGGAATTTTGGATAGGTTCATATGGTTCCCCTTTTGCATGGTGTAAGTGCCAAGATTGTCGCACCCAAATTAATTGTCGCAACCACAATATTATTGAGAAGGACAATAATGTTGAGAAGGACACTCTAACAACCTTCTATTATTAGCTACTGGATGATACTAAAATTCAAATCTTTACGAGCCGTAGATTTTATTTTGATTTATTTATTGTTGATTGTAAAAATAATAAAATAATAAAAAAAATACAAAAACTCTACACATGTCTTATTTGTTATTGGCAAAAAATAGTTGGATCACTCGTTTCATGCAAAATAATTATAGGGTCCACCACCCCTTCCTTTCAATTTCTCTCAATACAGTATTAGATGAGTGACATGTGTAAGATTTTGAATTTCAATGGACAAGATATTTTCTCATTTATTTTGTGGTTGGTGGAGTGTTAACCATTATTAAGGAATTTTCTCACAAGGAAAAAATCTTGTCCATTAAAATTCAGAATTTTACACATGTCATTCATCTAGACTGTATTGAGGGGAGTTGAAAGAAATGGATAATGGAGGGGACCCGAATCCCACCTCTGGTATTGGCAGAAAAGTAAAAACATAATTATTTTTGCGCTGGTTATGACTGTTTGATACACATACAACGGAGAAGACTATGGTACCTAAAATGTTTTTTGGTACCACACCAACAAGTTTTGCCAGTTGAAATAGAGGTTTTGTGGATTGAGACACGAGTTATTATGTTTGCTTATGACAAAAAAAAATTAGAATTTTTTAGGTTGTATTACAATTTTTATGGTTTAAGTTACAATTTTGTAGGTCACTTGCGATCAATTTTAACAATTTTAGGATTAATCATAATTAACCTCAAAAATTATAAATGACCCACAAAAATTATAAGCCAAACTGTAAAGTTATAAATGATTTCTAAAACCTGTAAATGACCTTCAACAGTTATAAATGATCCTCAAATTTCGTAAAAAAAAACATTAAACTTGTAATAACGGTCCCAAAAAAAAAATTCCGTAGAATAGACTTCTCCACATAGAACATATATCACATGTAAATACCATATCTTGTTATTAGATAAACGATAACGCTTATTATTACGCATAGTATCAACTTTTAATGAATATTTGCTCTTTAATCACAGTGTCGACCAGGCCAACACCAACATACCAATGCACATGACTATTAATCTCTTGAGGATTCAGTTCTCCACAAAACTTTTTTTTTTTCAATTCATTTATTCACGGATCATCTATGGTTAATAAATGAGAGAAATCACTTGAGTTTGAATCTTAGTAATTTTTTGGGCCAGACCATGAGAGAAATTTATCTCTCGTTAATATCCTAATTCTGACGTGAATGACCTGTTTTTGACTGAATCGGGGAGATGATTAGTCAAGGTACGCATAAACTAAAACGAACACCCTTTATCATTGAACCGACAGAAAGAGAGAGAGAGAGAGAGAGAGAGAGAGAGAGAGAGAGAATACTTGTATGGAATATGTCATATTTAAATGTATGATAGGTAATCCTTCAAGAAGAGAATTAAATAAAAAATATATTGAAGATGATATAATTCCATCTCACACAAAAGTTTACTCTTTTTTTTTTTTACCACAATCTCATTCTATAAATGTAGCACTTTATTGGTTAGATCTGATCAAAGACACAAGTGTAGTTGCAAAATTAAAGGCAATGAATGACCAAAGTCAAATCCAATAATTGTTCCAGTTTGTTAGTCTGCTAAATGAGATTGGAGTTGTCTATGGTATTGAAAAAAAAAAAAATTACCAAAGTGATTTGTTGATACGTACTCGATTTGAACTGATGATGCACAAAATTGTTTTTGTGCAAGATCAACAGTCAAGTATACGAATATGTACAATTAATGAGTAATTAACGAGCAATCAATGACAATCAATGGCAAAACAGTAAATAAGAGATCAACACAAAGATATATAGTGGTTCGGTCCGGTTGACCTACGTCCACTCTCGGAAACGGCAGCGGTGGCCTGGTGTTCTTTATTGATGAATAATGGTACTCCGAAGAGTTACAGTGTATTGAGGGAGAGAGACTTGGTGTAGAAAGGCAAAGCTCTCGGTGGAGAGAGGGAGAGAGGCTTGGTGTAGAGGTCTCAAGGAGGTGTGGTGTGTGTAAATCACAAGATGTCTCTCCAAGTGGAGAGAGCTTACATTATATAGGTGTACTAAGGCGGTGAGTTGAGGCGGTCACCATTATTTTGGTAAGTGTAGTTATGGTAGGATTCCACCACTTTGGTAAGTACAAGTATGGTAAGATTTGATCTCCGGTGTGTATCCCGATATTTTCTCCCTCGTGTCCCTATTCCGTCGGAGGAGGCTCTGAGCTGGACTAGGCTTGGAATGGGCTAGGCTTGAGTCGGAGGAGGCCTTCATGGAGTGAGGAGGCAAGGGAGGAGGAGATCAAGGAAGGAGGAGATCAAGGGGCAGACGCCTACATGGGCGGCGCCCCCTTGGCCTTGGCCTTGGCCTTGGGTCCTTTGTCCCTTGTATTGGCTTGGGACCATAATTACCTTTATGCCCTCCGTATTGTTTTACGATCGCCTAATTCCCTTTATGCCCTCCGTATTGGTTTACGGCCCAGCTCCGAATAGTATCTCCTTTGGGCTTTCTCGGTCTGTTCATGTTGGGCTTGATCCAGTCAAATTTGGACTCGTCATTTGCCCCCCATGCTCCAAGCTTCTGACTTCTGTGGGAAGAAAAGGTTGTGGGCATGTACCCCGTCTTCCTCTAGCTGAGTTGGAATTTTCTTGCTTTCCACGGTATCTTTTTATTCTCGAGGAAATTTTCTGATATCACATAAATTATATATATAAATATAAATATATATGCTTTTTGGTAGCCCACTATCTTTGACTTTTTTTTTTTTTCTTCCTTCTTTGGGCGTTGGCTTCCTGATTTTTTTTTTTTTTTCTTCTCTTCCTTCTTGGCGCCACATGGGCGCTGACCCCTTTCACTTTTTTTTTTATCTTCTTCTTCTTGGCGCCACATGGGCGCTGACCACTTCACCTTTATTTTTTTTTTTTCTTCTTCTTCTTCTTGGCGCCACATGGGCGCTGACCCCTTCACCTTTTTTTTTTCTTCTCCTTTCTTTGGCTTGTGCTGGGCGCCGCCCTCTTGGGCGTGGAGAACTCCTTCTTTTTTTTTTTTTCTTCTTCTTGGCGCCACATGGGCACTGACCCCTTCACCTTTCTCTTTTTTTTTTTTTTTTTTTCTTTGCCTTGGCTTGGGCGCCGCCCTCTGCACACCACTTTTTTTTTTTTTGCAAAGTGAGGAGGGACTTTGGCGAGGAGTCCGTGGGCAGTGTGGGCGACGCCTTCTCATGTGCTGGTGGCTTGAGTCTTGCACTAGGCAGTTTTGAAGGTGAGATGAGAGACTGGGTGAGATGGGATGACTCATCCCCATGGGCGACGCCAGCGCCTTGCTGGGCGGCGCCTTCTTTGCCGTGGACCCCTGTATGACATAAAATGTAGGGGGAGACTTGTTGGACGGCGCCAACTTGACAGGCGAGGAAGGAGCATTGCAAGCGGCTTTGGGCGCCTCCTTTGAGCGAGAAGGAGAGCTAGGCAGCACCAGGAGAAGATTGGGCACTGGTTGGTGATGTCTGGCATGCATGGGCCACGGTGGAGGTTCTCTTTGCTTTTAGAGTGGAGTTTTTTCCTCTTCTCAAGAGACCGATATTTTATGCCCCCAGTGCTTCTCGGTTAGGGTTCGATTGCTGGGTTGCTTCCCGGGAGATGGGACCCGGTGGTGCCCCCACTCTTTCCCAGACTGGGACTTCTGTGTACACTAGAGCTAGTTGTTGTACTGCTATAGGAGTTGAGACTCCAATGCGGACGACTTGAGTTTCAAAAGTGTACCTGGCAAAAATAATGTTATCCCAACATTAAAATATCTAACATGATTACCTGCAGGCTGTTTGCATGAGAGCAAAGTCAGAGCTGTGGGCGTCTTGAGAGAGGGCCGCATGAGCTGAGGCCGAGCTACGTATAGCGTCGGTGGATGGCTGCCGTAGCAGAGGCTTGTAAGGTAACTACTTGCGCGAGAGCAAAGTCATAGAGGCCGAGCTACGTATAGTCTCGGGGGTGGCTGCCGTGGCAGAGGCTTACAAGGTGACTACTTGCGCGAGAGTAGAGTCATAGAGGTCGAGCTACGTATAGTCTCGGGAGATGGCTGCCGTAACAGAGGCTTACTAGGTGACTACTTGGGCGAGAGCAGAGTCATAGACCGAGCTACGTATAGTCTCGGGAGATGGCTGCCGTAGCAGAGGCTTACTAAGTGTGTCCCGCACTCCTCTTTGGCTTTGTACTTTGTTTTCTTTCTTTATACTTTTGGCTTTGAATGCCTATAGGTGGCTGCTGTTTTGCCCTGCTTGTTTACAAATACGCTGAAGATCAAGGAGGCAATCGATGTCCAGGCAGCGGAGAGGCGGGAACATGAGGCTGCTGAAGAGCAGTTAAGGTTTGAGCGACAGGTACGAGAGGATGCCACGTAGCTTGCACGGCAGGCACGAGAGGATGTCGTGAAACTGTTAAGGCTCGAGCGGCAGGCACGAGAGGATGCCGCTGAGAAGTTGAGGCTAGCGCATGAGAGGGCTGCTCAACTTGAGGCTGACCTTCGAGTAGCACTTGAGAGAGCTACTAGGCCAGAGGCTCATTCCATAGAGATGGAGGAGATGAGAGATGATGCTGAGGAGCTGGGCGCCTAGTGGGCCCCTACTGCTGGGTGCCTTGTGTTGGGCATCAGCTGCTAGGCGCATGAGGCTAGATGCCTGAGACTGGGCACCTGGTGCTGGGCACCTGTTTCTGGGAGCTTAAGATTGGGCGCCTGAGGATAGGTGCCTGAGATTGGGCGTCTGCTGCTGGATGCCTGAGATTGGGCGCCTGGTGTTGGGCGCCTAAGGCTGGGTGCCTGGTGAGAGGGGATGAGACCCCTCGTCTAGGCGACACCATGGGAGCGCTCAAGGTGGAGAGGGCGAGACCCTTCGTCGGCATCATGGGGGTGCCCAAGGTGGAGAGGGCGAGACCCCTTGTTTGACGGCATCATGGGAGCGCTCAAGGTGGAGAGGATGAGACCCCTTATCTGGCGGCATCATGAGAGCGCTCACGGTGGAGAGGGGGAGACCCTTCGTCTAGGCACCATGGGGGCGCCCAAGGTAGAGAGGGCGAGACCCCTCGTCTAGGCACCATGGGGGCGCCTGTGAGACCCCTCGTCGGCATCTACTGTTGAGGGCGCCTGCTGCTGGGCGCCTGGCGATGGTCGCCTTTTGTCTACCTTGTTGCTAGATCATGTTCACACTTTTGTAAGCTGTCTGTAAATTTTAGGAAAGCACAACAATTCTGGACACAATAATCTTCGCAGAAAGTTATTTCATAAAATAATAAATAACAGAATAAATAATCTAAAACGATAAAGGATAGATAAGAGTCATTGGCATTCTCTCTCGTCCTCCTACGCAGGTACATGAGGAGGGGGAACACGTGAGTTCCCTGTACGCTGAGGAGGGACTACTGGGCGAGGGGCACCCTGGTGTGGCCTTGGGGCGCTCTGGCGAGGCCTCCATGGCGGGGTGCTGCTTGGTGCCCTGGGTGATTAGGTTGTTGCTCCTCTCCCGTTGGGGTGAGTGGGGCTCTTCCCACAGGGTGAGGTGACGCCTCCTTGGAGCAGTTGCATTAAGAGTTGTTGCTGTCCTACGACGGGGGTCGCCGTGGCAAAAGGTCCCGAAGGCGCGGGGGGAGGTGGAGCCTCCTCCCGGTGAACCTGGTTGTTGTCCCCGGGTTGTTGAAACCTTGATTTGGTGGTGATTGTCATGGATTCAATGAGCAAAGAAGTAGAGCAATAAAAACTTTGTCGTTCCCACAGACGGCGCCAAACTGATGATGCACAAAATTGTCTTTGTGCAAGATCAACAGTCAAGTATACGAATAGGTACAATTAATGAGTAATTAACGAGCAATCAATGACAATCAATGGCAAAACAGTAAATAAGAGATCAACACAAAGATATATAGTGGTTCGGTCCGGTTGACCTACGTCCACTCTCGAAAACGGCAGCGGTGGCCTGGTGTTCTTTATTGATGAATAATGGTACTCCGAAGAGTTACAGTGTATTGAGGGAGAGAGACTTGGTGTAGAAAGGCAAAGCTCTCGGTGGAGAGAGGGAGAGAGGCTTGGTGTAGAGGTCTCAAGGAGGTGTGGTGTGTGTAAATCACAAGATGCCTCTCCAAGTGGAGAGAGCTTACATTATATAGGTGTACTAAGGCGGTGAGTTGAGGCGGTCACCATTATTTTGGTAAGTGTAGTTATGGTAGGATTCCGCCACTTTGGTAAGTACAAGTATGGTAAGATTTGATCTCCGGTGTGTATCCCGATATTTTCTCTCTCGTGTCCCTATTCCGTCGGAGGAGGCTCTGAGCTGGACTAGGCTTGGAATGGGCTAGGCTTGAGTCGGAGGAGGCCTTCATGGAGTGAGGAGGCAAGGGAGGAGGAGATCAAGGTAGGAGGAGGAGATCAAAGGGCAGACGCCTACATGGGCGGCGCCCCCTTGGCCTTGGCCTTGGGTCCTTTGTCCCTTGTATTGGCTTGGGACCATAATTACCTTTATGCCCTCCATATTGTTTAACGATCGCCTAATTCCCTTTATGCCCTCCGTATTGGTTTACGGCCCAGCTCCGAATAGTATCTCCTTTGGGCTTTCTCGGTCTATTCAGGTTGGGCTTGATCCAGTCAAATTTGGACTCGTCATGAACGATTATAAAATTGACATAATTATTAAATAAGCATAATAAATAGTATAGACTAATATTTAATACTCAGAACACATTAAATAGATTTTTTTTGTGGGTCCTGACACGAATATCAATGACACGACATAAATAACAAAACATGCAGGTCACACGAACACGATATGATTGACGCCCAAGACTGGGAAAGAGCGGCTGATGGGAGGAATTTTACATTAATATATTTTTTTTTGTGGGTCTTGACACGAATAATAATGATACGACATGAATAACACAACATGCGGATCACACGAACACGACACGATTGACGCCCAAGACTGGGAAAGGGCGGCTGATGGGAGGAATTTTACATTAATAGATTTTTTTTTTGTAGGTCTTAATACGAATAACAATAATACGACATGAATAATACAACATGCAGATCACACGAAAACGACGCAATTGACGCCCAAGACTGGAAAAGGGCGGCTGATGGGAGGAATTTTGGATAGGTTCATATGGTCCCCCTTTTTTTTTTTTGATCAAACACCTAAACCACCTCTTAAAAGAGACAGCCATGTGAAGACATATAAACACATATGGTCCCCCTTTTACATGGTGTAAGTGCCAAGATTGTTGCACCCAAATTAATTGTCGCAACCCCAATATTATTGAGTAGGATAATAATGTTGAGAAGGACACTCTAACAACCTTCTATTATTAGCTACTGGATGATACTAAAATTCAAATCTTTAAGAGCCGTAGATTTTATTTTGATTCATTTACTGTTGATTGTAAAAATAATAAAATAATAAAAAAATACAAAAACTCTACACGTGTCTTATTTGTTATTGGCAGAAAATAGTTGGATCACTCGTTTCATGCAAAACAATTATAGGGCCCACCACCCATTCCTTTCAATTTCTCTCAATACAGTATTAGATGAGTGACATGTGTAAGATTTTGAATTTCAATGGACAAAATATTTCCTCATTCATTTTGTTGTTGGTGGAGTGTTAACCATTATTAAGGAATTTTCTCACAAGGAAAAAATCTTGTCCATTGAAATTCAGAATTTTACACATGTCACTCATCCAGACTGTATTGAGGGGAGTTGAAAGAAATGGATAATGGAGGAGATTCGAATCCCACCTCTGGTCTTGGCAGAAAAGTAAAAACATCATTATTTTTGCGCTGGTTATGACTGTTTGATACACATACAACGGAGAAGACTATGGTACCTAAAAAATTTTTTTGGTACCACACCAACAAGTTTTGCCAGTTGAAATAGAGGTTTTGTGGATTGAGACACGAGTTATTATGTTTGCTTATGACAAAAAAAAATTAGAATTTTTTAGGTTGTATTACAACTTTTATGGTTTAAGTTACAATTTTGTAGGTCACTTGCGATCAATCTTAACAATTTTAGGATTAATCATAATTAACCTCAAAAATTATAAATGACCCACAAAAATTATAAGCCAAACTGTAAAGTTATAAATGATTTCTAAAACCTGTAAATGACCTTCAACAGTTATAAATGATCCTCAAATTTCGTAAAAAAAAGCATTAAACTTGTAATAACGGTCCCAAAAAAAAAATTCCGTAGAATAGACTTCTCCACATAGAACATATATCACATGTAAATACCATATCTTGTTATTAGATAAATGATAACGCTTATTATTACGCATAGTATCAACTTTTAATGAATATTTGCTCTTTAATCACAGTGTCGACCAGGCCAACACCAACATACCAATGCACATGACTATTAATCTCTTGAGGATTCAGTTCTCCACAAAACTTTTTTTTTTTCAATTCATTTATTCACGGATCATCTATGGTTAATAAATGAGAGAAATCACTTGAGTTTGAATCTTAGTAATTTTTTGGGCCAGACCATGAGAGAAATTTATCTCTCGTTAATATCCTAATTCTGACGTGAATGACCTGTTTTTGACTGAATCGGGGAGAGGATTAGTCAATGTACGCATAAACTAAAACGAACACCCTTTATCATTGAACCGACAGAAAGAGAGAGAGAGAGAGAGAGAGATAGAGAGAGAATACTTGTATGGAATATGTCATATTTAAATGTATGATAGGTAATCCTTCAAGAAGAGAATTAAATAAAAAAAATATTGAAGATGATATAATTCCATCTCACACAAAAGTTTACTCTTTTTTTTTTTACCACAATCTCATTCTATAAATGTAGCACTTTATTGGTTAGATCTGATCAAAGACACAAGTGTAGTTGCAAAATTAAAGGCAATGAATGACCAAAGTCAAATCCAATAATTGTTCCAGTTTGTTAGTCTGCTAAATGAGATTGGAGTTGTCTATGGTATTGAAGAAAAAAAAAAATTACCAAAGTGATTTGTTGATACGTACTCGATATGAACTGATGATGCACAAAATTGTCTTTGTGTAAGATCAACAGTCAAGTATACGAATAGGTACAATTAATGAGTAATTAACGAGCAATCAATGACAATCAATGGCAAAACAGTAAATAAGAGATCAACACAAAGATATATAGTGGTTCGGTCCGGTTGACCTACGTCCACTCTCGAAAACGGCAGCGGTGGCCTGGTGTTCTTTATTGATGAATAATGGTACTCCGAAGAGTTACAGTGTATTGAGGGAGAGAGACTTGGTGTAGAAAGGCAAAGCTCTCGGTGGAGAGAGGGAGAGAGGCTTGGTGTAGAGGTCTCAAGGAGGTGTGGTGTGTGTAAATCACAAGATGTCTCTCCAAGTGGAGAGAGCTTACATTATATAGGTGTACTAAGACGGTGAGTTGAGGCGGTCACCATTATTTTGGTAAGTGTAGTTATGGTAGGATTCCACCACTTTGGTAAGTACAAGTATGGTAAGATTTGATCTCCGGTGTGTATCCCGATATTTTCTCCCTCGTGTCCCTATTCCGTCGGAGGAGGCTCTGAGCTGGACTAGGCTTGGAATGGGCTAGGCTTGAGTCGGAGGAGGCCTTCATGGAGTGAGGAGGCAAGGGAGGAGGAGATCAAGGCAGGAGGAGGAGATCAAGGGGCAGACGCCTACATGGGCGGCGCCCCCTTGGCCTTGGCCTTGGGTCCTTTGTCCCTTGTATTGGCTTGGGACCATAATTACCTTTATGCCCTCCGTATTGTTTTACGATCGCCTAATTCCCTTTATGCCCTCCGTATTGGTTTACGGCCCAGCTCCGAATAGTATCTCCTTTGGGCTTTCTCGGTCTGTTCAGGTTGGGCTTGATCCAGTCAAATTTGGACTCGTCATTTGCCCCCCATGCTCCAAGCTTCTGACTTCTGTGGGAGGAAAAGGTTGTGGGCATGTACCCCGTCGTCCTCTAGCTGAGTCGGAATTTTCTTGTTTTCTACGGTATCTTTTTATTCTCGGGGAAATTTTCTGATATCACATAAATTATATATATAAATATAAATATATATGCTTTTTGGTAGCCCACCATCTTTGACTTTTTTTTTTTTCTTCCTTCTTTGGGCGTTGGCTTCCTGATTTTTTTTTTTTTTTTTCTTCTCTTCCTTCTTGGCGCCACATGGGCGCCGACCCCTTTCACTTCTTTTTTTTTTTTTTCTTCTTAGCGCCACATGGGCGCTGACCCCTTTCATTTTTTTTTTCTTCTTCTTCTTGGCGCCACATGGGCGCTGACCACTTCACCTTTTTTTTTTTTTTTCTTCTTCTTCTTCTTGGCGCCACATGGGCGCTGACCCCTTCACCTTTCTTTTTTTTTTTTTTCTTCTCCTTTCTTTGGCTTGTGCTAGGCGCCGCCCTCTTGGGCGTGGAGAACTCCTTCTTTTTTTTTTTTTTTCTTCTTCTTGGCGCCACATGGGCGCTGACCCCTTCACCTTTCTCTTTTTTTTTTTTTTTTCTTTGCCTTGGCTTGGGCGCCGCCCTCTGCACACCACTTTTTTTTTTTTTGCAAAGTGAGGAGGGACTTTGGCGAGGAGTCCGTGGGCAGTGTGGGCGACGCCTTCTCATGTGCTGGTGGCTTGAGTCTTGCACTAGGCAGTTTTGAAGGTGAGATGAGAGACTGGGCGAGATGGGAGGACTCATCCCCATGGGCGACGCCAGCGCCTTGCTGGGCGGCGCCTTCTTTGCCGTGGACCCCTGTATGGCATAAAATGTAGCGGGAGACTTGTTGGACGGCGCCAACTTGACAGGCGAGGCATGAGCATTGCAAGCGGCTTTGGGCGCCTCCTTTGAGCGAGAAGGAGAGCTGGGCTGCACCAGGAGAAGATTGGGCACTGGTTGGTGCTGTCTGGCATGCATGGGCCACGGTGGAGGTTCTCTTTGCTTTTAGAGTGGAGTTTTTTCCTCTTCTCAAGAGACCGATATTTTATGCCCCCAGTGCTTCTCGGTTAGGGTTCGATTGCTGGGTTGCTTCCCGGGAGATGGGACCCGGTGGTGCCCCCACTCTTTCCCAGATTGGGACTTCTGTGTACACTAGAGCTAGTTGTTGTACTGCTATAGGAGTTGAGACTCCAATGCGGACGACTTGAGTTTCAAAAGTGTACATGGCAAAAATAATGTTATCCCAACATTAAAATATCTAACATGATTACCTGCAGGCTGTTTGCATGAGAGTGAAAGAGGAATTAAATGTCAGTTAACTCAATTAACAAATCAAGTGATAAATCCAATGGTTATAATCAAAAGACTACCAGGAACCTGAATAATCATTCAATCATATTATTTTATGAAATAATGTTAATCCTTCCAGCATGGAATAACCAGTGATTTACACGCAGGGAAAATCAAGCAATTGATGTACGTGGCACAACAACTCAAGAGTTTATACAGCATAAACACTTTGCTAAAAGATTTGGGATTAAATTAACACGATAACATAAATCCTTAAGTACAAGAGTCAATAAGAATACCGTACTCTGTTGAGAGGTTTTCTCCTAGCCCTAGCTTAGCCTTCTAGCCAGACATGGTAAAAGGATGCAGAAAAATAGACTAAAAAACGAACAACCCTTGTAGATCCTAGGTCTGTATTTATAAAATACATTTAAAAGAGATTGCATCCCATTAGGATTCTAAATTCGGCAACAGAAACTTGACACGCGTCCGAACGCAACCTTCTCAATCGTCCGGACGCGCCTTCCAGAATGGTCCTTTCTCCGTTTATCAACTTTCTGCCAATCGCGTCCGGACGCGTACTCTTCTTCCGTCCGGACGCGTGTTCCAGTGTGATCCCTCCTGAGCTATGCTTCCTTTCTTCTCATAACTTCACTCCAATTTTTGCCCTATTAGCCTGCAAAACAACACTACTCATCTTTCATTCTCATCGCCTTAATCTTCAATTAAATCAACATAAATATCACACTTTCACAATAAAATGATCAATATTACCTCTGACAAATGTAATTATTAGACCTGAATCACACCCCCCCACTTAAACCTTGCTAGTCCCTAGTAAGGCAAGCAAATAAACATATAATACTAACTACAAACAAACAAAACAAAACCACTCTCGTAGGATTCACGATTGCATTTAGCATATGCAACAAGCCTTTAAACCCCTAGGTTTCCCCTAGTGGACGAGTATAGTCTCGTGAGGGTTTCCAGAGATGATACCCACAAACATCACTTTGTGCTCAAACATCTGAATAACATTTGTACAATATAAGTTGCTACCACATTATTGAAATTCTAAAACACAAACTTTTTATAAGCATATGCAAAACAACATATAGATCTATGCGGTATATAACTGTATGCACTTATCATATTCTCATATAAACTCGTGTGTAGTGTGAGTTAACTATACCAAGTCAATAATTTATCTGGTAATCACCTCTACAACTATCAACTATTCGTCTCAATGCCCAAATCTCACTAGATAATTCACTCATGAACAATTCTCTCAGATTATAATGACTATACACTCAAGTATCACATGTGAGTGGAGGATATTTAAATCAACACAAAATACTACTCACATGTTCCATTGAAATAATTGTAATCCAAAAGAAAATGATTTGACATAATCTCATGAAAGGAAATCAACACACAATAACTAAATAATCACCATTCTCTTCCTTATTCACACAAGTCATGCATCCATCAATACACTCTTGAGATCAAATATGTCTTTATTTAAGGTTGTAATGGGGCCTTGAGATTAGGGTTTTGAAACGAAGGATATTCAGGAATTCAAAAGACTATCCCGAGAGAACATGTACATTACACAACCAAACTTCTTTCCATAGCCTTTCACTCTCCATCCTTTAGAAGCACAATTTACATCACTTGCTCATATTTTTTCCTTTTCAAACACATGCTTGCTATTTTTTTCTCTTTTTTTTTCACAGCTAGACATATTGTCTTTCTTTTTTTTTTTCAACTTTTTTTTTCTTTTCTTTTTTTTTCAGCAAGACATCTAATGTCAATATTCACAAGTATGCAAAACTCTTTTTTTTCATCTTTTCTTTTCTTAACCAACATCTCCCAAATTACATAAACAATAAAAGTTCAATCTCGGGATAACCAAGGGTAAAAGATATATATATTTTTTTATTGGCTTGGTTATTATATGTTAGGTATAAGAAATAAAATTTTGCTTTAAAGGCTCAATCATGGCTTCTAGGGATGATAATATTCAAAGAATAAGGTTTAAGCTCAAATAATCAAAGATGGCCTAAAATCATATCTCAAGAGCTTTTGATAACACACTTCTCATGCAAATAATTCAAAGTCAAGCAATCATTCACAATATTGGTGTTAACCAAAACAAAAATAATGAGACTATTGAAGGAGATTAGCTGAATAAAAATATTTTTTTATTGAGTAAATGTAAATAACCCTCCAAGAAAGATTGGAACAAAACTCACTAGAGTTTTTATGCATCTCCACTATATGTTTCAAGTTCTCGAGGTAAAATACCTAATAAATTTTCAACTTGGTAAAGTCTAAAGTGCACAAATTTTGAGTTTTTATAAGAACATGATATGAAATACAAAAATATAAAATAAAGTTCTCTGTGATGCTTAAACAGTTGCAAATTTAAAGTTGAGCAAATTATTTCAACTATGTGGTATTAACTTATTCATAACAACGTTATTTAGACATTTGATAACACACCAAACAAAATATGCATTTTATATAATATTGAGAATTCAAGTACAATGCATATTCAAAAGATAAAAGAAATCAAGCCTAACAAAAACTACCCAAAATAGGCTTTGATTTCTACATAAAACTGGAAAAGAAAATAAAGGAAATGATTTTAAAACCACCGGGACCTAGAAGAAATCATCCTAAGATGAGGGGCCTGCCTGATCACGAGAACTGTGCCCTAACCCCCTCATCTGTGCCCTCAACTCCCTCATCTCCTTCCTCATCTCTCTCTGCCCTCTCAACAACTCGAACAGAATCTGCCTGTCAGTCCTGGGATCAGTATCCTCATCTACTGGTATCTCAAAGTCCTCATCGATATTAAGGAACTGATCCCAATCCTCTATCGGCACATCACCCTCTGCTGCAGCCTCCCCCTGACCTGGACCCCTCTCCCCTGGCACTGGCCTGGCTACACTCTGACTTTTCAAAAGGGTGCCAGAGTTGAGTGCCACCACTTTCTTTGCCCGCTCCATAGTGGCGTCAATTACCACTCCTGCCTGCTCGCACATCGCAGTGGCCAAACCAGCAAAAGGAAGGGATGGTTTTTTCGGATCAACGATGGCTCTCCGCATTTCAGAAAAAATGAGTGAGGGGAGGTCTATGGTCTTGCGAGTACCTATGGCATAGAGGAGTCTGGCTCAGTCAATATAAATGTGGTTGTTTCTCAACAAAGAGAAAATATTTGATACCGAAATTAAATTGAGGATTTTGTACTTGTTGGTCAAATCTCCCTGCTGAAGAAGCTTCACATTATCTGTCCAAACAAAATCCGGGTCTCCAAGTAGCTCCTTCCCCACTTCATCTCCAGCATAATTTTGTGGGTACTCCGGGTTGACCACCCGAGCTTGACTCATCCCAACTAGCCTAGCTATGACAGTAGCATCCACCCTAATATTCTTTCCCCGAACATAGGTAGTGATAACTCCATCCCCACAGTCATTGGCATTGCTGTAAAACTCTCTAGCTAGGATGGGGATGCACATCCACTCCTTCCCCATAAAACCGGCCCACCTCCTAGATACTATTAATTCCTGAACTCCCAGCCTGGCAAAATCTTCATGCTCAACCTTCCTCTCACATACAATAGGTTTTGTTGCATAGTACTTGAAAAACCTCACCTTTTCCTCCAAAATCTGGAAGCGGACTGGGTCAAAAGTGGTGTCCTCTTCCTCTTGAGGCTCCTGAGTACTGGTTCGGGGTCTCTTAGAGGTTGAGGCTCTAGGTGGTGCCATGGCAAAACGGGATGAAAGGCAGGTATAGAGGAAGAGGGAATGTATTCTGGTTTTGGAAGCTTGCAGTGCAAGAAATACTGACCGGACAGTCAGTATTTATAGATTTTTCACACGCGTCCGGACGCATGAGGTTAACCCGTCCGGACGCGCCTCAACTGCCGCATTAATTAGCCTTAAAGATCACGCGTCCGGACGCATGGAGTTAAACCGTCCGGACGCGTACTCTGAATTTCAAACGTTTGGCTTTCCCGTCCGGACGCGTGTTGGTATTCCGTCTGGACGCGAAGTCCAGAGAGTTCAGGCTTTTGGATCCCGTCCGGACGCGACTTCCAGTAGGTTTTGCTCTATGTCCTTGCGTCTGGACGCGTGTTCCAGTGAGTTTTTTTTTCAACACTTAGAAAAATTTTCATATTTTCACATTTTTAACACCTTTTTCTCCCACATGGCTCCCTTCTACTCATAAAAATTCCTAAGTCCCCTAAAAAAAAAAAAAAAAAAATACTACTTAACTATCTAAAAAAAAACAATAAACACAGTTGTATGTGCACACGGTTCAAATTCAAAATCCAATATATTTTGTATTATCAAGTGAATGCTCCACCCCCCCACTCAAAAATTTGCATTGTCCTCAATGTATGAATCCAGAGAGTAAGATCAAATAAGGGATAGAAAGACATACCAGATTTGCGTAAAGTGTGCTCATGCATCTGTAGAAAATTAAAGAGAAAACTAATATACAACAATATACAGAAAATGGTTAGAGATGAATCATTCATAGTGAGGATCCACCAATTCGATGGATTCCACTTCCACAATACCCTCCTCCAAGAATGGTTTCAATCTTTGCCCATTAACCTTAAAAATGTTCCCATTACTTGGATTTTCAATCTCCACCGTTCCATAGGGGAATACCTCCTTAACAATGTATGGACCACTCCATCTGGTTCGAAGCTTTCCTTTGAAGATGTGAAGTCTAGAATTATAAAGAAGAACTTTCTGTGCAGGTGTAAAAGTTTTACGCACAATATTCTTATCATGAAACACCTTCATGCGTTCTTTACTGATTCTAGAGTTCTCATAAGCCTCATTCCTAATCTCCTCAAGCTCATTTAATTGCAACTTTCGTAAGGCACCAGCTTTGTCAAAATTAAAATTGAACATCTTAATGGTCCAGTATGCCTTATGTTCTAATTCCACAGGCAAGTGACAGGCTTTTCCATAAATCAATCTGTACGGAGACATACCAATTGGGGTTTTATATGCAGTCCGGTATGCCCATAATGCATCGATTAGTCGTAATGACCAATCTTTACGATCTGGGTTCACCGTCTTTTCCAAAATGTAAGAAATTTCCCGATTGACAAGCTCTGCTTGACCACTTGTCTGTGGGTGATAGGGAGTTGCAACTTTATGTGTTACACCATATTTCTTCATCAAATTTTCAAAAGGTCTATTACAAAAATGCAATCCCCCATCACTGATAATGGCTCGAGGTATACCAAATCTGGACAAAATATTTTCCTTTAAAAATTTCAACACAACTTTATGGTCATTTGTCCGACATGGTATAGCTTCAACCCACTTAGAGACATAATCTACTCCCACTAAAATGTACATATACCCAAAAGATGGGGGAAAAGGACCCATGAAATCTATTCCCCAGCAGTCAAATATTTCTATGATCAAAATCGGGTTTAGGGGCATCATATTCCTACGGGTCAATCCCCCCAGTTTTTGACATCGCTCACACACTTTACAAAAATTGTGAGCATCCTTAAAAATTGTAGGCCAATAGAATCCGCACTGCAAAATTTTTGCAGCGGTCTTTTTCATAGAAAAATGGCCTCCACAAGCTCCCGCATGACAAAATGAGAGAATGCTACTTACCTCATCATCAGGTACACATCTCCGGATAATCTGATCTGGGCAATATTTGAAAAGGTATGGGTCATCCCAGAAGAAACTCTTTACCTCTACTAAAAATTTCCTCTTATCCAAAGCAGTCCAAGCCGGTGGCATGTTACCTGTAACAAGAAAATTCACAATGTCAGCAAACCATGGTAATGAAGAAACTGCCAATAACTGTTCATCCGGGAAAGTATCTTTGATCGGCACTGTCTCAATGGGCACATCACTCACAAGTCTAGACAAATGGTCAGCCACTACATTTTCTACTCCTTTTTTATCCTTAATAGTGATATCAAATTCTTGGAGTAGTAGGATCCACCTCAACAGTCTCGGTTTTGCATCTTTCTTAGTTAATAAGTATTTGAGAACTGCATGGTCTGTGAAGATAATAATGGGGAAACCTACTAAGTACGACCTGAATTTGTCTAGTGCAAATACTACAACCAGTAATTCTTTTTCTGTTGTAGAATAGTTCATCTGTGCACTATTTAAAGTTCTACTGGCATAGTAGATGACATGAGGCTTTTTGTCATTTCTTTGTCCTAAAACCGCCCCTACAGCATAGTCACTGGCATCACACATGATTTCGAAAGGACTACTCCAATCTGGGGGTTGCATGATTGGAGCGGTGACAAGCATGCCCTTTAACTTATCAAAAGCTTCTTGGCATGCATTATCCCACTCAAAAGGTGTGTCTTTCCCTAGGAGATTACAGAGTGGTCTAGATATGAAACTAAAATCTTTTATAAATCTCCTATAAAAACCAGCATGACCCAAGAAAGATCTAACATCCTTAAGGGCTTTCGGACTAGGTAAATTAGCAATTAACTCAATTTTGGCCTTATCTACCTGAATTCCCTCAGAAGAGACAATGTGACCAAGAAAAATTCCCTTTCTAACCATGAAGTGGCATTTTTCCCAGTTAAGTACAAGGTTCTTTTCTTCACATCTTATAAGTACCTTTTCCAGATTAGCTAAGAAGTCATTATAGGAATCACCAAAAACAGTAAAATCATCCATAAAGACTTCAAGAAAACGCTCAACCATATCACTGAAAATACTAAGCATACACCTTTGAAAAGTCGCAGGTGCATTGCATAATCCAAAAGGCATCCTTTTATAAGCAAAGGTGACAAAAAGGCAAGTAAATGTGGTTTTCTCTTGGTCTTCTAGGGCAATTTCAATCTGGTTATATCCCGAATAACCATCTAAAAAACAATAGTACAAGTGTGACGCTACCCTTTCTAAAATTTGGTCCATAAAAGGCAAAGGGAAGTGGTATTTTCTAGTAACAGCATTAAGTTTCCTATAGTCTATGCACATTCTCCAACCAGTAACTGTCCTAGTTGGCACAAATTCATTATTCTCATTAGCAACTACAGTGACTCCAGATTTCTTAGGAACTACCTGTGTGGGACTTACCCATTTGCTGTCTGCAATAGGGTAGATAATTCCTACATCTAACAGTTTCAATACCTCTTTTTTCACAACTTCTTTCATATGTAGATTTAGCCTACGTTGCATCTCCCTAGATGTTTTAGCATTATCCTCCAAATAAATCTTGTGGGTGCAAACCAAAGGACTAATTCCTTTTATATCAGCTAAAGTCCAACCAATTGCATTCTTATGTTCCTTAAGAAGGTGTAACAACATACCTTCCTCTGCTGAATTCAATTGAGAAGAAATTATTACCGGATAAGTTTTATCATCTCCTAAAAATGCATACTTCAAATCCACCGGTAATTGCTTGAGGTCTAGCTTTGAAGCTTTATCCTTGGATGGTATTGGTGGATCAGTTCTTGGTGGGAGCTCCTCAAATCTCTGTCTCAACTCTCTCATTTCAAGTACCTGCAAAGAGTTTAACATATCAGTTGAAACAGAAATGTCAGCATTCTTTTCATCTATCTCTAACTCAGAATATTGTTCAAGCAAACATGCTTCAAGTGGATCAAACAAGGAAGAATCATATACTCTGCTTGGAACAATAGATTCAATCATGTTAACTTCATGCACATCCTCATCAATATTCCCAGGTTGTTTGCACACATTAAAAATGTTGAGCTCCAATGTCATGTTCCCAAAGGTCAATTTCATCACACCATTCCTGCAATTAATTAGAGCATTTGAAGTTGCTAGGAATGGTCTGCCTAAAATGACGGGAATCTGAGCACTAGTATTTAATACAGGTTGAGTGTCCAAAATTATGAAATCCACAGGAAAATAAAATTTATCAACCTATACTAAAACATCCTCCACCATACCCCTAGGTATCCTCACTGATCGGTCAGCTAATTGAAGTGTAACCGAAGTGGGTTTTAACTCCCCCAACCCTAATTGTTCATATACTGAATAAGGGAGCAAATTCACACTAGCTCCTAAATCCAGTAATGCTTGTTCAATTCTGTGGTTGCCTATAACACAAGAAATAGTAGGACAACCTGGGTCTTTATATTTTGGTGGAGTTCTATGCTGTATAATGGAGGATACTTGCTCAGTCAAAAATGCCTTCTTTTGCACATTTAATTTCCTTTTAATAGTGCATAACTCTTTCAAAAATTTTGCATAAGAAGGTATTTGTTTAATGGCATCCAACAAGGGAATATTGATTTTCACCTGCTTAAAAATCTCTAACATATCATTATGCACAATAGGCCTAGTAGAGGTAAGCAATCTCTGTGGGAATGGTGCAGGTGGAACATACTTTTCAGACTTATTAATTTCAGGCAGGCTAATCTTATCATCACTCTCCGTGGGTTGAGAAATCTTTTCAGAATCTTGAGTTTCCAAAGGAATGGTTTTATTAATTTCTTTCCCGCTACGGAGTGTAGTGATAGACTTTACTTGCTCGTGGACAGTCTCAGAAGTGCAAGTCTCATTCACAACAAATTGACCCTGTGGGTTCGGTTGTGGTTGTGCTGGAAGCCTACCTTTTTCCTGATGGCAAGGGTCAATGGTCAATTTAGTGATTGCACTCCTCATATCCTCAATGGCCTGAGTTGTTTGTCTATTGTATGTTTGTTGATTCTGTATAAATTGTGACAACACCTCCTCAATGTCTCTTTTCGGGCGTGGAATGTAAGGTGCAACATTTGAAGAATTTTGTTGAGGTGGTTGTGATGCATGATTGTCATTCCTCCAACTAAAATTTGGATGATTCTTCCACCCCGGATTGTATGTGTTCGAGTATGGATTATTGTAAGGCTTTGAAAAAGTGTTTACAGCATTTGCTTGGTCATACACTTCTTTTAATGCAGGTAATGATGGACACTCCGTCACAGGATGTCCAGGGATTTCACAGATACTGCATATCCCCTCAGCTTGAACTGTGTCAACCTGATTAACCTTTTTGTATTACATAGCCTCTACCCGTCTTGCTAAGGTGGCAATCCTAGCTCCTAGGTCATCCTCCTCCCTCAACTGGTATTTGCCCCCACTAGGTGATGGTGATTGTGTAATTTTACCCTTAGATGGTTCCTGGGATGTAGTATCCCAAGATTGTGCACTCTCGGCTAATTGGTCTAAATAGTCAAAAGCATCATCTGGTTCTTTATTCATAAAATCACCATTACACATCATCTCAATAAATTGACGCAACTGTGGGCCTAAACCCTCATAAAAGAAACTTATTATGCGCCAGCTTTCATAACCATGATGTGGACAAGATGCAAGAAGGTCTTTAAATCTTTCCCAACTCTGATAAAAATTTTCAGACTCCTTTTGAGAAAAATTCATTATCTGTCTTTTCAAAGAGTTTGTGTGATGTGTGGGAAAAAATTTCTTTAAAAATTGTTTCTGCATCTCTTGCCATGTTCCTATAGACCTAGATCTCAACGAATATAACCATGTTTTAGCTTTTTCCTTTAATGAAAAAGGAAATAACTTCAATCTGACTATATCCATTGCAACATTCTGGTCATGGAACGTCGCACATACATCTCCAAATTCTCTGATGTGCAAATATGGGTTCTCTTCACCTATACCAAGGAATTTTGGAAGTAGTTGAATCATGCCAGGTTTAAAAACAAAATGAATGGCATTCAATGGAAAAATGATGCATGACGGTTCAGTGAGAAGTACGGGTTGTAAATATTCACGCAACGTCCTACCCTGATTGACATTCAAATTATCCACATCATTCTCATCATGATTGCTCACTCTATCAATATGATCCTCCCGTTCGGGAAGATCATTCTGCCTATGGTCATTAGGATTAGCAGCCATTGTGTGCAAGAAGTGATTCGACACGGATAACTCAAATAAATTTCCAAACAGAGTATCTGAATCTTCTCTTGTTAAACGTCCACTTAAATCGCGATGCCAAACGCTCATAAAACAAATAAATAACCTAAATGAATTCTAAATTTAACTAATAAGAAAAATAACTAAAATAAATAAACTAAAAATTAGAACGAAGTTACCGGATTTCCGAAGACTTGCAAATACCGCAAACCTCAATGATGTGATAGCTCCTTGTCTTTCAAGTTCCCCGGCAACGGCGCCAAAAACTTGCTTCAACTTTAAAAGTGTAAACCCAAGCGCAGGTTGAGCAAAGTAATATAATCTCGGAAGTCCGAGGTCGATCCCACGAGGAATTGTAACAAGAAACAATCACACACACAATAAAAGTAATTTGGAAGGAAAAGGACTTGTTTGGAAAGTTGTTGATTTGAGAAAAGTGATTGTTGGTAATTAAAACAGTAATAAATAAAATACTAGAGTATCAGGTACTCCCTCTCAACTTCATACAATAATAGTTAAAGACTCAAAGCTTGACTTGAAAGAGGAATTAAATGTCAGTTAACCCAATTAACAAATCAAGTGATAAATCCAATGGTTATAATCAAAAGACTACCAGGAACCTGAATAATCATTCAATCATATTATTTTATGAAATAATGTTAATCCTTCTAGCATGGAATAACCAGTGATTTACACGCAGGAAAAATCAAGCAATTGATGTACGTGGCACAACAACTCAAGAGTTTATACAGCATAAACACTTTGCTAAAAGATTTGGGATTAAATTAACACGATAACATAAATCCTTAAGTACAAGAGTCAATAAGAATACCGTACTCCGTTCAGAGGTTTTCCCCTAGCCCTAGCTTAGCCTTCTAGCCAGACATGGTAAAAGGATGCAGAAAAATAGACTAAAAAACGAACAACCCTTGTAGATCCTAGGTCTGTATTTATAAAGTACATTTAAAAGAGATTGCATCCCATTAGGATTCTAAATTCGGCAACAGAAACTTGACACGCGTCCGGACGCAACCTTCTCAACCGTCCGGACGCGCCTTCCAGAATGGTCCTTTCTCCGTTTATCAACTTTCTGCCAATCGCGTCCGGACGCGTACTCTTTTTCCGTCCGGACGCGTGTTCCAGTGTGATCCCTCCTGAGCTATGCTTCCTTTCTTCTCATAACTTCACTCCAATTTTTGCCCTATTAGCCTGCAAAACAACACAACTCATCTTTCATTCTCATCGCCTTAATCTTCAATTAAATCAACATAAATATCACACTTTCACAATAAAATGATCAATATTACCTCTGACAAATGTAATTATTAGACCTGAATCAAGCAAAGTCAGAGCTGTGGGCGTCTTGAGAGAGGGCCGCATGAGCTGAGGCCGAGCTACGTATAGCGTCGGTGGATGGCTGCCATAGCAGAGGCTTGTAAGGTAACTACTTGCGCGAGAGCAAAGTCATAGAGGCCGAGCTATGTATAGTCTCGGGGGTGGCTGCCGTGGCAGAGGCTTACAAGGCGACTACTTGCGCGAGAGTAGAGTCATAGAGGTCGAGCTACGTATAGTCTCGGGAGATAGCTACCGTAACAGAGGCTTACTAGGTGACTACTTGCGCGAGAGCAGAGTCATAGACCGAGCTACGTATAGTCTCGGGAGATGGCTGCCGTAGCAGAGGCTTACTAAGTGTGTCCCGCACTCCTCTTTGGCTTTGTACTTGGTTTTCTTTCTTTATACTTTTGGCTTTGAATGCCTATAGGTGGCTGCTGTTTTGCCCTGCTTGTTTACAAATACGCTGAAGATCAAGGAGGCAATCGATGTCCAGGCAGCGGAGAGGCGGGAACATGAGGCTGCTGAAGAGCAGTTAAGGTTTGAGTGACAGGTAAGAGAGGATGCCGCGTAGCTTGCACGGCAGGCACGAGAGGATGCCGTGAAACTGTTAAGGCTCGAGCGGCAGGCACGAGAGGATGCCGCTGAGAAGTTGAGGTAGCGCATGAGAGGGCTGCTCAACTTGAGGCTGACCTTCGAGTAGCACTTGAGAGAGCTACTAGGCCAGAGGCTCATTCCATAGAGATGGAGGAGATGAGAGATGATGCTGAGGAGCTGGGCGCCTGGTGGACCCCTAATGCTGGGCGCCTTGTGTTGGGCATCAGCTGCTAGGCGCATGAGGCTAGATGCCTGAGACTGGGCACCTGGTGCTGGGCACCTGTTTCTGGGCGCTTGAGATTGGGCGCCTGAGGCTAGGTGCCTGAGATTGGGCGTCTGCTGCTGGATGCCTGAGATTGGGCGCCTGGTGTTGGGCGCCTAAGGCTGGGTGCCTGGTGAGAGGGGATGAGACCCCTCGTCTAGGCGACACCATGGGAGCGCTCAAGGTGGAGAGGGCGAGACCCTTCGTCGGCATCATGGGGGTGCCCAAGGTGGAGAGGGCGAGACCCCTTGTCTGACGGCATCATGGGAGCGCTCAAGGTGGAGAGGATGAGACCCCTTGTCTGGCGGCATCATGAGAGCGCTCACGGTGGAGAGGGGGAGACCCTTCGTCTAGGCACCATGGAGGTGCCCAAGGTAGAGAGGGTGAGACCCCTCGTCTAGGCACCATGGGGGCGCCTCTGAGACCCCTCGTCGGCATCTACTGCTGAGGGCGCCTGCTGCTGGGCGTCTGGCGATGGTCGCCTTTTGTCTACCTTGTTGCTAGATCATGTTCAGACTTTTGTAAGCTGTCTGTAAATTTTAGGAAAGCACAACAATTCTGGACACAATAATCTTCGCAGAAAGTTATTTCATAAAATAATAAATAACAGAATAAATAATCTAAAACGATAAAGGATAGATGAGAGTCATTGGCATTCTCTCTCGTCCTCCTACGTAGGTACATGAGGAGGGGGAACACGTGAGTTCCCTGTACGCTGAGGAGGGACTACTGGGCGAGGGGCACCCTGGTGTGGCCTTGGGGCGCTCTGGCGAGGCCTCCATGGCGAGGTGCTGCTTGGTGCCCTGGGTGATTAGGTTGTTGCTCCTCTCCCGTTGGGGTGAGTGGGGCTCTTCCCACAGGGTGAGGTGACGCCTCCTTGGAGCAGTTGCATTAAGAGTTGTTGCTGTCCTACGACGGGGGTCGCCGTGGCAAAAGGTCCCGAAGGCGCGGGGGGAGGTGGAGCCTCCTCCCGGTGAACCTGGTTGTTGTCCCCGGGTTGTTGAGACCTTGATTTGGTGGTGATTGTCATGGATTCAATGAGCAAAGAAGTAGAGCAATAAAAACTTTGTCGTTCCCACAGACGGCGCCAAACTGATGATGCACAAAATTGTCTTTGTGCAAGATCAACAGTCAAGTATACGAATAGGTACAATTAATGAGTAATTAACGAGCAATCAATGACAATCAATGGCAAAACAGTAAATAAGAGATCAACACAAAGATATATAGTGGTTCGGTCCGGTTGACCTACGTCCACTCTCGGAAACGGCAGCGGTGGCCTGGTGTTCTTTATTGATGAATAATGGTACTCCGAAGAGTTACAGTGTATTGAGGGAGAGAGACTTGGTGTAGAGAGGCAAAGCTCTCGGTGGAGAAAGGGATAGAGGCTTGGTGTAGAGGTCTCAAGGAGGTGTGGTGTGTGTAAATCACAAGATGCCTCTCCAAGTGGAGAGAGCTTACATTATATAGGTGTACTAAGGCTGTGAGTTGAGGCGGTCACCATTATTTTGGTAAGTGTAGTTATGGTAGGATTCCACCACTTTGGTAAGTACAAGTATGGTAAGATTTGATCTCCGGTGTGTATCCCGATATTTTCTCCCTCGTGTCCCTATTCCGTCGGAGGAGGCTCTGAGCTGGACTAGGCTTGGAATGGGCTAGGCTTGAGTCGGATGAGGCCTTCATGGAGTGAGGAGGCAAGGGAGGAGGAGATCAAGGCAGGAGGAGGAGATCAAAGGGCAGGCGCCTACATGGGCGGCGCCCCCTTGGCCTTGGCCTTGGGTCCTTTGTCCCTTGTATTGGCTTGGGACCATAATTACCTTTATGCCCTCCGTATTGTTTAACGATCGCCTAATTCCCTTTATGCCCTCCGTATTGGTTTACGGCCCAGCTCCGAATAGTATCTCCTTTGGGCTTTCTCGGTCTGTTCAGGTTGGGCTTGATCCAGTCAAATTTGGACTCGTCATGAACGATTATAAAATTGACATAATTATTAAATAAGCATAATAAATAGTATAGACTAATATTTAATACTCAGAACACATTAAATAGATTTTTTTTGTGGGTCCTGACACGAATATCAATGACACGACATAAATAACAAAACATGCAGGTCACACGAACACGATATGATTGACGCCCAAGACTGGGAAAGAGCGGCTGATGGGAGGAATTTTACATTAATATATTTTTTTTTGTGGGTCTTGACACGAATAATAATGATACAACATGAATAACACAACATGCGGATCACACGAACACGACACGATTGACGCCCAAGACTGGGAAAGGGCGGCTGATGGGAGGAATTTTACATTAATAGATTTTTTTTTTGTAGGTCTTAATACGAATAACAATAATACGACATGAATAATACAACATGCAGATCACACGAAAACGACGCAATTGACGCCCAAGACTGGAAAAGAGCGGTTGATGGGAGGAATTTTGGATAGGTTCATATGGTCCCCCTTTTTTTTTTTTGATCAAACACCTAAACCACCTCTTAAAAGAGACAGCCATGTGAAGACATATAAACACATATGGTCCCCCTTTTACATGGTGTAAGTGCCAAGATTGTTGCACCCAAATTAATTGTCGCAACCACAATATTATTGAGTAGGATAATAATGTTGAGAAGGACACTCTAACAACCTTCTATTATTAGCTACTGGATGATACTAAAATTCAAATCTTTAAGAGCCGTAGATTTTATTTTGATTCATTTATTGTTGATTGTAAAAATAATAAAATAATAAAAAAATACAAAAACTCTACACGTGTCTTATTTGTTATTGGCAGAAAATAGTTGGATCACTCGTTTCATGCAAAACAATTATAGGGCCCACCACCCATTCCTTTCAATTTCTCTCAATACAGTATTAGATGAGTGACATGTGTAAGATTTTGAATTTCAATGGACAAAATATTTCCTCATTCATTTTGTTGTTGGTGGAGTGTTAACCATTATTAAGGAATTTTCTCACAAGGAAAAAATCTTGTCCATTGAAATTCAGAATTTTACACATGTCACTCATCCAGACTGTATTGAGGGGAGTTGAAAGAAATGGATAATGGAGGAGATTCGAATCCCACCTCTGGTCTTGGCAGAAAAGTAAAAACATCATTATTTTTGCGCTGGTTATGACTGTTTGATACACATACAACGGAGAAGACTATGGTACCTAAAAAATTTTTTTGGTACCACACCAACAAGTTTTGCCAGTTGAAATAGAGGTTTTGTGGATTGAGACACGAGTTTTTATGTTTGCTTATGACAAAAAAAAATTAGAATTTTTTAGGTTGTATTACAACTTTTATGGTTTAAGTTACAATTTTGTAGGTCACTTGCGATCAATCTTAACAATTTTAGGATTAATCATAATTAACCTCAAAAATTATAAATGACCCACAAAAATTATAAGCCAAACTGTAAAGTTATAAATGATTTCTAAAACCTGTAAATGACCTTCAACAGTTATAAATGATCCTCAAATTTCGTAAAAAAAAGCATTAAACTTGTAATAACGGTCCCAAAAAAAAAAATTCCGTAGAATAGACTTCTCCACATAGAACATATATCACATGTAAATACCATATCTTGTTATTAGATAAACGATAACGCTTATTATTACGCATAGTATCAACTTTTAATGAATATTTGCTCTTTAATCACAGTGTCGACCAGGCCAACACCAACATACCAATGCACATGACTATTAATCTCTTGAGGATTCAGTTCTCCACAAAACTTTTTTTTTTTTTCAATTCATTTATTCACGGATCATCTATGGTTAATAAATGAGAGAAATCACTTGAGTTTGAATCTTAGTAATTTTTTGGGCCAGACCATGAGAGAAATTTATCTCTCGTTAATATCCTAGTTCTGACGTGAATGACCTGTCTTTGACTGAATCGGGGAGAAGATTAGTCAAGATACACATAGACTGAAACGAACACCCTTTATCATTGAACCGAGAGAGAGAGAGAGAGAGAGAATACTTGTATGAAATATGTCATATTTAAATGTATGATTGGTAATCCGTCAAGTAGAGAATTAAATAAAAAATATATTGAAGATGATATAATTCCATCTCACACAAAAGTTTACTCTTTTTTTTTTTACCACAATCTCATTCTATAAATGTAGCACTTTATTGGTTAGATCTGATCAAAGACACAAGTGTAGTTGCAAAATTAAAGGCAATGAATGACCAAAGTCAAATCCAATAATTGTTCCAGTTTGTTAGTCTGCTAAATGAGATTGGAGTTGTCCATGGTATTGAAAAAAAAAAAAATTACCAAAGTGATTTTTATTTTACTAGTAATGCACAATATGTGTTGCACGTAAATAAATTTAAATAATAATTTTTATAAAAAAAGTAAATTATATGTGTAATTAAATTAAATAATAAATTTGATATCGAATTAATCCTTATTTTAATTATTATTAAATTTAATTATTAGTTTATTCTATAAGTTTTTAAATACTTATTTTTTTATAAGTACTTAATCTGTCATTTATTTTAGGTATTTGCAGAGCTAATTATATTATAGAATTATTTATTTTTATATTGTTAAATAGATTGATTAGATCGTTCATAATATTATTATATTATTACATACTAAAAAATAAAATATAACATATATTTGACTGTAGAATTCAATCTGATAATTACATGTGTATAATAATTTAACATATACATGACTTTACTTATTCATATAGGTATAGAAGATTGTATGTAACTGTACTACTAATAAATGGGTTCAAAAGAATTTAGAAGTCTTTATAAAAGAGTCAAAAACAAGTTGAAAGTCAAATAAGAGTAAAAAAAAAAAAATAAGATGAAAGTATATAGGTGAGTATAATTGACTTTATTATAATAATTATGGATAAAATAAGAAATTAAAAAATTTTCGCAGATGCTGACATTTATAAGTAGTATAGAATAGATATAAATATAGATATAGATATAGATTTGTGGATGTTTTTATTATTATTGTAGTAGTAAAAAAAGTTGATAAAAATAGTTATCATAGCAATGATAAAAACACTCATAAATATGGTAAATTACCTACAAAAGTGGTACTTATTTTTGTACTGAAAAAAAGTGATAAAAATAGTTACTACAACAATGATAAAAATACCCACAAAAATAATAAATCACCTATAAAGTAATAAATTTTTTAGTTATAAAATGACCCACAAAAATTATAAACACACATTAAAATAGTAAATTTTGGAACTACAATACTGAATTTTTTTTTTAGTACCGTTGTCAAGTCGATGAGTTCAATATTAGACCCATTAATGTTAGATCCCAAAAGTATATTAATTGAGACATACTAAAATATAAAAAGATCCATTTGAATTTGTGAAAAAAGAGAAAATGAAAAAATTAGTAATAGATGATCAAAGGGGCACAACAATCCCGTGATAGTCCATAAGTTACAAGACTCGGCACATATTTGATTCGGATCTACGAAAATCTTCTGACACAAATAATAAATAATTAAAGTTAATATCAAATATGTATAATTTGAACTCGACATGACAAACTCATTTAACTAGTATGTATAAATAAAATATATTTTTTCTCATTTTTGGTCGAGCATTGACATGAATCATTGTAAATGAGAAGATTTTCTTACTTATTTTTGGTATTGCATAGATTTAGTGGATTTTAAGTCAATAAAGAAATCAAGGGTGGTAAGCTTTAGGCCTCACCAAAAGCCCAAAGTCAATGGGCCGCCCAAGGTCGGAAGCCCAACGGGCTAATGGGCAGCCCGGCCTGTACACGTGGCAGGGCTTGGTTAGCTCACTAGTCTGACGGGTAGGGCCTAGACCGTGTTTTTTAGGACTGGCCTGTTAAGAAGCACATTAGCCTACCCATTAGCCCAATAAAATAATTAAATTATATTTCATAATTATATTACTTATTTGATATTTAATATGTAATTTTTATAGATTGAGACTTGTAAATGATTGACAATTGTGTAGGTGTCAACCTAATTAGAATATACTCAATTTGTAGTGATGCAAAATAGTCTCACCCACCAATCAATTTGTAATGTTACTAACATTGTAACTCTATATGAATATTTGTTAAATTCAATCAATATGAATAATTTTTTTGTTAATTTTTTTTTTTACTAACTTCATGTAATTGATGTCTTTTTGTATTTTTTATATAAAAAATAAATTTGTCGATGTCTTTTTGTATTTTTTTACATAAAAAGTATTTTTTTAATAAAAAGCCTGTTTCGTGCCCAATGGACCAGCTATAAGGCCCAACCCGTATTTAGCCCTTTTTGGCCCAATAGGCCGGCCCACGGGAGGCTATGGGCCTAAAAAAATTCATAACAAGCGGGCCCAACTAGTTGACTAGTCAAAGCCCAGAGGTCCAGCCCACTGGTGGGTTATGGGCTAAAAATTTCGGGCCGGCCCAGCCCATTGTCGAGGCCTAGTAAGTTTGATTGAAAAATAATGGGTCTTAGTATTTGATTTTTAACTTAAATTTAAAACAGATCAACCGTAACATGATATAATATAAACAATTCAAGTTAACATCAAAATATCTTTCATGTATAATTATATAAATTGAGTTACGATTGACTAATATTCAATACAAACCAACACGATATAGTTGTTTTGTGGGGCCCCGTGAATTTAATAACTAACAAATTTTTTTAATCTTTGTTATTAAATACAAATAATTGAAATTGATCAAAAAAAATTGAAAAGTTTGCTGTAGATCCATGCAGATTCCTAGAACATGTTCTCTCTCCACAACAAGGCCTTTTCATTAAGGTGACCACATCCTATTATAAAGATTCTTATAATCATTGATTTTATTATGGTCTCAGTATTTATTAGGACTCACTAGCTATTCAATAATTGTAATTATCAAATTTAATTTTTAAATCTATGTAGTATTTCCCAATCTATAATATAAAACAGGGCATGCTTGAATAAGTCTATTCGACTGTCCCAAATAGATTCATCCAACGACTACCAACATCCCTCTCAAAACCATTCACATTGAATTTTACTTTCATCTTCTCAATCTTCACTTTGAAATCTTTACTCGTCACATCTCTAAATTAACCAGTTAATTATGTTGCACCATGTCTTTAGGCACGGATTACCGCTAGTGTTTGATATAGCTGAGCATAATATTAATCTTAACGAGGTCTAGTCTTCATAACTGCGTTACCCCCTACTTAATAAATTGATACAATCCACACCAAATATTCGTAATTATATTTGTTTGAATAGAATAACATCAGTATAACACGACTTAATGCTAATAAAAATCCATCAATATTTTTATTTTATTTTTATCATTTCATGAAATCGTTACGAAAGGCGATATGACGAAAAAGGAGATAATCAGCAAAATTAAATTACTGATTGAATTAACATATAGATTTGAAATAAAGACGTGCATCAACTTAACTAATTTTTTTTTTCAACGGTCAGGAATGTTCGAATCAGTTTACGTGCATCATGACTAATCGTCAAATATATAACAAAGGTTCTGCCCAAATATATATATATATATACAGCAAAGGAAAACAAAAATTATCAGAGCATCAAGACAGAGAGAAATGACCAAATAAAAAAGACAGAGAGAGAATGAGAGAGGTCCATGGTTTAAAGCTTAGTGTTGGGCTTGGACATCAGGACATGGGAAGAGAGGGCTATCTAGCCCATAAAATTCAGAATAAGGGCCAGAATCCATGGAAAGGCTCAACCCATGGGCACACGTATCCAACCCTAAGTCACACAAGGAGCGGGGCAAGAGCGGGAGCATAAAAGTACAAAAAATTTTAGAGTGAGAGTGTTTTAAGCGCGTCATATTATATGCATACATATATATTTATATATACAAAATTAATAAAAATATAATTAAAAAATTAAATTTCATACACATATATATGATAAATTATTTAACTATTATTTTGACATAAAAATAATAAATTTGGGTTTTTGTCTTGATTAAGTTATTTTATATAATTCGTAAATTTAATTTATGAGTTCATAAATTTAGTAGAGTGAGAGCAAAGTAATGTCGAATTTGCTTTAGTTTGCTCGAGTGTTGGAAGGTGGTTTGTGATACATGTGACTAAGACATGCTTGAGTGTTGGAACGTGGTTTATGATGTGATACATGTGACTAAGGTCAAACCTGCTTTAGTGTTGGAACGTGGTTTGTTATACATGTAGGGGTGTAATTTTGGCGGGTTAACTCGAATTCAACCCAAGTCTAACCTAAAAAAAAGGACTTGGGTTAGAATTTTTAATACTTGAGTTGGGTCTGGACAAAAAAATCCGACCCGAATTGAATTTGGGCAAGCCTCGGGTTGTTGGATTCAACCCGAATATTAAAATTGGGTTGAATCCGATTATTAAATCGGGTTGAACCCGAATATACATAAATATATAAATATATTTAACTAGGGTTAGTATTTATCTTCACTCTTGAGAGTCCAGACTTTCACTTCACTTCAACTTTTCACCCATGCGCCTCAATCACTCTCAGATTCCTCTCTCACTTGTCACTCCTCCCTTTCTTAGCCTCCTTCTCTCAATCATCAGTCATCTGAGTCGTCTTAGACTCTCAGCCTTCCTCTCTCATTCGTCACTCCTCCCTCTCTCTTCATCTGCGTCTCGCCCTTCATCTCAGATTACTTGAAAAAATTAGATCTATACTTGAAAAAAATCAAAAATTAGATCTACACTTCAAAAATCGACTTGAATTAAGTAACTCAAGTCTAACCCGATTTTTAACCCGAAATCAGACCGAATTAAGTAACCCAAATTCAACCCGAAACCGCCCGAATTAAACTCGGGCAGTACTCGGGTTGAGTACCTCGGGTTGAGGTAGGGTTAGGGTTGAAGATTATATATCTAGGGTTGGGCTAGGGTTGACCTCTTAACCCGCCCAAATTAAACTCAGGCAGTACTCGGGTTGAGTACTTCGGGTTGAGGTAGGGTTAGAGTTAGGGTTAGGGTTGAAGATTATATACTTAGGGTTGGGCTATGGTTGACCTCTTAACTCGCCCAACCCCCCCCCCGAATTGCACCCCTAGATACATGTGACTAGGTCAAACCCTAACACTGAACTTCTAGCTTTGGACCTCTCTCATATATTTGAATTTAATTTAATTTCACCAACACAATTTAAGTTCAAATACAAAAAATATATATATATATTAAAATTCAAGATTAAATTAATATATAAAAATAACAAAAATTAGTTTTCAATTAGTTGTAATGTGGAACAAAATTATGGTAAAAAGTATGACATAAACGAAGAAGATCCTAGTTGTAATGTGGCTCCACCACTGACCAATTGTAGTGATTTCATGAATGCATCCAAAAAAAATTAGAAAAAAACGAGAGGGAGGGAGAGAGAGAAGAGGAGGGGGGGGGAAGCTATTGATGGTTGGATCATATAATGTATAGCTCCACATATCGAACTATTTATTGAAGGGGGTAACATGATTGTGATTAAACCTCGTTATGTCTTAAACTCATACCCTATAACTTGATATCTATTTTGTCTTGGTTGGTGGACTGTATTAACAATTATCATCCTCAGTCGGTTGTGAAAAGTGTTGCGAAAGAATTCGATAAATTATACATGTGGTCTCTTCTGGTGATGTACAAAGTTGACTATGCACGATCAAATCAGTCGAGTGTGTGGTGTAAAACAATTAATAAAATAATTAATAATAAGAAACAAATATTGGATGGTGGTTCGGTCTGGATGACCTAACCACTGAAGGCGGTAACGGTGACCGAAAAACTCTATTAATGAGAGAGTACAAGGTAGTAGGAGAAAGAGAGAGAGAGAGAGAGAGAGAGAGAGAGAGAGAGAGAGCAAGAGTATGCTCAAGGTGAAGTGTGTGAGATCTGCCCCTAAATGTAAGGGGGTTTACAATTTATAGGCATAAAACCCTAGTTGTGGCGGTGACGTGAAAGTCAAACTACTAATTTATCGGGGAGGATAGCTACTATTAGGAATATACACTATCTTGGAGTAATGACTATCTCAATGATTGCTCTCCCACGTGCATTGACTTTCCCTAGACTCATGAGCTTTGAATTGGAATGAGACAATGAGTTAAGACTGACCTATATCATAACATTTTTTAAAATATCTAAGTCTAAGAAGGCCCAATTAGTCCTCACTCAAACCCGCAACTCATTGATTTTTTTTTTTCATGGACTAAAATATACTAAATCCATGTAATAGCAAGAACAAGAAGAAAACCTTTCATTTTATAATAGTTCAGGTCAATACTTAGAGTTAAACGTGTTTGTCATGTCATGGCCAGATTATTTGTATTTGACATTAACCTGACTTATTTATTATTTGTGTTAACATACCGTGTAATTTAGGTTTATGTCGAGAATTAATCAATTCTAACTTACCAATTTTATCCTATTAATTGCACCTTAACAAAGTCCCCCATGGCTACTTAGCAAGGATCCAGATCCTTTCTACTAGAATTTTTCTCAAATTTTCTAATACTAGATCACTCATAATGTTATAAAAACCCATTCATATATAGTGGACCCATGCACTTAAATTCATGATGCACAAATTGGATTCGTGCATGATCAACAGTTGAGTATATGAAAATGTGCAATTAATGAGCAATAAATAAAGCAATCAATGGCAAAACAGTAAATATTGAGCCAACACATAAATATATAGTGGTTCGGTCCGGGTGACCTACTCCACTCTCAGAAACGGCAACGGTGGTCGGTGGCTCTTTATTGATGAATAGAGTAAAAGAGAGAAAAGGCTCTGGGAGAGGTGTGCTCCGGGATAGGTACAATAACTATGATAGAGAAGCTATGTGTGTAGATGTAGATGAGTGTGTTGGGAGATCTCTAGGTGTCCCCTCTCATGTGGAGAGGACTTACAATTTATAGGTATGTTGAGGCGGTGAGGTGAGGCGGTGAGGTGAGGGAGAGGACACTACTTCTTCGGGGAGGATAGTTACAAAAGGTAAGTACAATTAATATAGGATTGATTTTCCGGAGTGTGTATCCCGATAATCTCTCTCTCACGTGCTCTTATCTTTTCGGGTTCTTCGGATCTTGGACTGGGCCGGATTGGTGGACGGGGCCTGGGTTGCCTTTTAGCTGGCTTGGGCTTACTTGATTTATTGGGCCTGGGTCCAGTTAGAATGGGGCTCATTAGCCTAAATTCTAACCCCAGTTGTGTAGTCTGGTAATCGGGGTTTAAATCGAGTTGAATTCAAATTCAACCCGAAAGGAACTCGAATTGACTATGTAATCAAGAATAAAATCCAAAATGAGTCTAATTAAATTTGAATTTCAACCCCACTTTTGGGGTTCCCAAAGTGTTCTTCTTGTTGTGAGATGAAATCTGACAGCCAACTACTAACTCTGAATAACCAGTTCAACAATAAGCGCAATTCTTTCATAACATAAGGCGGTGGGGTTGGACATGAAATGAGGCACGTAGGTGCATAGGAGTATTTCGAGTCATAACCATCTCTTTTTTATAAGTTTTACGGACAGATCTCTATTGCTTCATATGAAAGTTCAACTACGGTTCAAAAATTTAAACGCAAGCAATACTTGAATTGAAAAGTTCGTAGCGAATTCAAATTAAAAATTATTAAACTTGGATTGAATTTTTAACCCGTCCAACCTAACCAAGTCACACCACTACTATTAACAAGACCCTAAACATATATTGTTGTTTGCATGTGCATTAGGTTGGGTTACCACCATTAGAAAACCTCCCAAGAAAACCAAAGGCAAAACCCACAAAACCAAAAATTAAAAAGGAGTAACTACAAGGCAGAATGATGAACAAGTAGACAAAACTATTGTTCACAAAAAAACTGCTTTCAATTGCTATAATTAATGGACTGATGATGACAAATGGCAAGGGCTTGCTCATGCATGCACTAAGCTCGTGTATTCCGTTTCATTTTGTCACTGTTCTCCTTTTTTGCTTTCTCTCTCATATAAACTCTCTCTCACCCACACCAGTCTTTGAGCTTCAATGTCCCTAAAAGATTCTTCTAGCAAAAATGGAGAGACAATTGCTCATTCTCTCTCTCCTCCATACCCTTTTAGTTTCATCCTTTGCATACAACGTTCCAGCAATTTTCGTGTTTGGGGACTCAGTTTTTGATACAGGTAACAATCATTACAAGAAGAATTGCAGTGTTCAAGCCGATTTTCCTCCCTATGGGTTAAATTTCTTTCATCGCCCAACTGGAAGATTCTGTAATGGCAGGATAGTGCCTGACTTCATATGTGAGTTTTCCCTCTCTACCACCTTGTATGTATATAGAGTAAATTATACATATGACCCTCAAATTATAATATTTGTGTCAATTAAGTCTCTGAACTCTCTAATTGTGTCAATTGAGCTCTTCTGTTTTCCTACATTAGAGTGTGTCATTCAGTCATATGTCACAAAAAGACGAGGGCTCAGTTGACATACTTAGAGAGTTTAGGAGTTCAATTGACAAAAAAAAAAAAGTTTAGGGGCTTAATAGATGTAAGGGTCATATGTGTGGTTTACTCTAACAATTTGTGTCACATTTCGCCACTTTCCGTTAGAAAAATTTAACGAAGGTAGACAGAATGGCTCAATTGATACAATTAGAGAGTTTATGAGCTCAATTGACAAGAAAAAAAGTTCAAGGACTTAATTGATACAAATGTCATAGTTTAAAGGCTATATGTGTAATTTACTCATATATATATATTCATTGGTAGCTGCCAAAAAGAAAACGAGTAAATCACACTTTGTACCCCTATAATTAGCCCAATCTCACTATATCCCCCTTTAATGTTTGAGTTTCTTATAGTAATCACTTGGCCAATAGAATTGATTTTATAATTTCATAAAACAAAATCTTATTCATGTTCAAAATCGAAAATATGCACTTGTTAATGAATTTTGGGACGATATACGAAACAAAAAGTAAATTCCTTTAAAAGACAAGGTGATACAATTTGTCATTCAATTTATGAGGGATCTCGATAATTGGAAGAATATAAAACTAATAATCGTAACTAGAATTGCAATGTGAAAAAGGTGAAAATTGAACAGGTTGTATAAGATAGGGGCATATATAGTTGTCGGATCAAATTGTAATTTTTGAATAAATAGTACTCTAAATGGTACATCCATGTAAAAATGAATGCAGCTCAGTTCATTGGCATTCCCTTCCAAAAACCATTCCTTGAAGCACAGCTTGAAATTGCGAATGGAAGCCGGAAGGAGTATCCATCCAATGGCCTCAACTTTGCCAGTGCTGGCAGTGGAGTTCTAAGGGAAACAAATAAGGATTGGGTAAGGAAAAATTTACATAATTTCTTGCAGAAGAAATGTTAAAAGAAAGGATCTTTTGTGGCATGCAAATCAATTTTTAAGCTTTTACATGTGACATCAGTCTGCAATTCTCACCATGAATATGTATAGGTAGCTTAGAAATCCATGCTTTATTCTATGCATAAATATTGTTTTGTATGCTCTCTCTCTCTCTCTCTCTCTCTCTCTCTCTCTCTCTCTCTCTCTCTCATACATTAGCTAGCATCTTACTCACATGCACATTCACCAATATCTCTGATCCACACCATGCCTATGTGTAGAATGGTCGGAAAGCATGCTTAAATGCACCTTTAATTGGGTTTACTTTTTCTCTTAGTGCATTGCACATGCATTAGTAGCATCTAGCTAGGTTGGGAGTATAATTTAACTTAAAGTAATTTAGCGTTTAGACTCTAAACTATGTTATGAGTAGGAATATCAAAATATGACACGATACAAAATTTTAGGGTTTGGATCTTTTTTAAGACACTCGTTTTGTAAACAAGTGAACCCGACACGATACGATGAATAAACGAATCGGACATAGGTAGAGTGTTTTTTAACATAAACCCGTTAAGACTCGACACGAACTTGCCTCATCCGATACGATTGACAGACCTAGTTATGAGCTGAGTAAAATCTCATCCAATATATGTTTTTCTTTCATTTTTATTCTTCTTTTGATCACCTATTGTGTATTCAATGTGACTCCTCGCTAATACCTAATAGATGATTTACTAGGAAAGAAATAAAGTAAAAAAAATTATTTTAGTGGATCTGCAGTTGTCACCAATCTACTCTAAAAATTCTAAGTTTATCTTTCTTAAAAAGCTTTAATCAATTGCATGCAATTGTACTTACTGACCCTTTTAAAGCTTTTGTTGGAGGTATCCACGCAAAAAATTCAAAGAAAAATGTTATGTGGACCTAGTTTCGACTCCTAATTTAGAGACATAATTCATTAAAACTGTTGAATCAAACATTGACACTTACAACTGATTTAATGAATACAACCACTTAAGTCAATTGATAATAAATTCAATTGATAATAAATTCAAGTAACACTGCTCAAGTTCAAAACTTATTGTGTCTACGTTCAATTTTGTCTCTTTCTAGCTTCTCTTGTGTATGCATGGCCGGATACTATTACATGTCAATGTGTACGAAGTTTAACCATACTTTCAAGTGACAGAACATTTTTTTTTTTAGCATGGCTAACATTAAGCTGATCTATGATTGTAATCAACATTATTACACTCGAATCTACTCTTGAGTGCCATGTACTAACGTTATTAAGTGTGACTCAAAGGGGGTGACACCAATCCAGGACCAACTCCAACAATTCCAATTACTAGTAGACCAGAACCACATAAACAAAAAACAGGTCCAACAATCTCTCTTCTTCTTCGAATCCGGATCCAACGACATCTTCAGCTACTTCTACCCATTCAGCACTCCAACTCTCAACTCAGATGCTTATGTCCAAGCTATGTTGATAGAAGTCGGGCATTTTGTCGACCGAATTTACACGCTAGGCGCTAGAAGAATCGCCTTGTTCTCGCTTGGCCCAGTTGGCTGCGTTCCAGCGAGAGCCTTGTTACCAGGTGCACCTACTGATCGTTGCTTTGGAAAGATGAATCGAATGGTGAAGGATTACAACAAAGGTTTGGAGAGTTTGGTTATGAGCATACCTATCAAGTACCCTGGTGCAGTTGGTGTTTATGGATCAGTATACAACACTGTCCAGGTTTTTCGAGCCCTTCCAAAACGTTATGGTAATTTCATTCCCTCTTCGCATCAGTACATAGTACAGTTATTAATTGTAGTCTCGTATCATATTATCTTTGTGTTGTGTACTTTTGGTTCATGTCGTGTTTTTTTTTTTATTGATTTAATAAACAATTATTATATAGAAAGAAATCCATAAAATACTAGATCGAAGAAATAAAAAAAAATATTACAATTTTTTTTTTTTTTTGCAATACCAATGAATGGGCTATTAGTGTCTAACACCTAATCCAACCTATCAATATTTGTGCAATTTCTTATTTCGTGTCGTGTTGGATTTATACATGTTCATGTTAATGAGTAAAATTGACATTCATTCTTAGTATATCGTTTAGTTTATGTTGTGTGTGCTCATTTGTAGGTAGATCGTTTACAAGTGATGATTGCATCCCAAGTTGACATAGTAATCACAAATAGAAAAAACCACGTGGTTGAGACGATTTTCAGTTATATATTCCATAACCCAAATAAAAACTGTTAGAGATGTTACCGGAAATCCATACATTCATTGTTTTGTCACAGGTTTTCTTGATGTAAGCAGTGCTTGTTGTGGCTATGGAACTCTTAATGGAGGGGTGCAATGTGGTCAGAAAGGTTACAAGCTCTGCCCAAACCCTAGCCGCTTCTTGTTTTGGGATTATTTTCATCCATCAGAGCATACTTACAAACTGGTCTCCAAGGCCTTGTGGGGTGGAAGAAAATCACGAATTCGACCCGTAAATTTGAGGACTTTAGCCAACATGACCCTCCCCCATGTGTGAGGAACCAGAAATATTTTTGATATATGTGAGAAATCAGTGCCTTGATCATCCTTTTATAAACAGATTTCACATAAATTCTGAGCATATTTATCAAATATGTCAGTTCTTCATTGGAGCTAGTAGCATATCTTGTATGGTACTGTGTTGTATTGTAAGTACTTTGAACTTCTTGTCCAGATTTCCAATAACATGGCAAAAAACTATTTGTTTTCAGCCATCGATCTAAGGTCACTCTCTGTCTCTCTCTCTCTCTCTCTCAAGTAAAAATTGGACATGAAATTACTGTGATTTTCGCACGATTTATTCCTCATGATAGAATGGTTTTTTTATAGGGTTAATAGTATTTTTAGCCTCTAAAGTATGTATTTTTTGTTAGTTTGTGTTCAATGTATCTATTTTGTCAATTTGATTATTAAAGTATTCAATTCATGTCATTTTGGTCCTCATATAAACGGACCGTTAAGTTTTTGACAGAATAATCATGTGATGGGCATGCGATACCGTCTAAAAAATGACACGTGACCACTTTCTTCAAAAAATTTAACAGTCCGTCTATATGGGGACCAAAATGACACGAATTAAATATTTCAGAACCAAATTGATAAAATTGATACATTAATGATTATTCTGACAAAAAAATGCATACTTTAAGGACCAAATTACTATTAACCATTTTTTTTATATTTAGGAACTCATCCCGATTCAAGACTTAGAAAAAAAAAGGGGGTTAATAACACTTTTGGTCCATAAAATATGTATTTTTTTTTATCAGTTTAGTCTTTATTGTATCAATTGTGTTCATAAAGTATTCAATTTGTTTCATTTTGGTCCTCACATAAACGGACCATTAAGGTTCCGTTTGATAACGTTTATGTTTTTTGTTTTTCGTTTTTATTTTGATATTTAGAGAAAACAAGAAAAAAAACTCATTCGATAACCGATTTTTTTTTCTGTCATCGTTTTGTAAACGAGGGGCGATTTTCAAAAATGAAAAAAAGACGTTTTTGAAAAATTAAAAAACGTTTAACGCGCGTTTGGTATTAATGAGGTCAAGAAATCGAGCCTTGTTAGCACAAAAAAAAAACACATTTATTGGGCACCCATATAAATAGCAATATCTCTCAAACTCTAACCCCCAAACCTCTCGCCTCTTCGTCGCCTCTGCTCTTCATTGCCAACCCTCTCTCTCTCTCTCTCTCTCTGCCCAACGAAGACATTGATACTTGCTCCAGTATGTGTCGCCTCTGTTCTTCTTCTCTTTTTTTTTCTCTCTCTGTCGCTTCGGTGAAGGGTTCTCCTTTACCAGGTCGCTGGATTAGAAACAAGATCCTCCACTAGCATCACCCATCTAACGAGTTATGGGTCTACAATCGTTTGACCAAGGATCAAATAAACACTTGAGAAATTGCTGGTTTCAGTGCAGTCGCACCATTGCAGCAGGAGCTAGGGTGTGTTGCATAGGGGGTTTATGCAGTGGGGGTGGGTGAGATAGATGGCTTGGGGGGTTGTAGATGGTATATGAGGGTTTGAATGTCTTGGTGGTTGTAGATGGTATAAATGTTTCCAAAAGCCACCTTACCGTGCGTCTCTTTGTGCTAATTCTACTATTGATGAGTACAATTCAACTGTTGTATTATCAACTCTTGTGAATTTTTTTTTTTTTTTTGGTTTTTATAGATTTTAATTTGATATAATCAGCTGTGTTACACAAATAAATGTTGCTGATTTTTGGGTTTTTTGCTCATCTGTTACTAATTTTTTGCTTTGCTCATCAGCTGCAAAGCTCATCATCTGTTGCTGATTTTTTTGCTCATCTGTTGCTGATTTTTTGCTCATCTGTTGCTGAGATTTTTTTGCTCATCTGTTGCCGATTTTTTTGCTACCTTGTAACTGAGACCCCAGCAACTCAGAAATACCCTCCAAAGTTGCTGATTTTTGCTTTAAAATTTTTATAACCAAACGAGTTTTCTGTTTTTGTTTTCAAATTTTTTTTTACAACTATAAAAGTAACCAAACACGTTTTATGTTTTCATTTTTTGCTAACGAAAATTTAAAACTGATTCTGTTTTTCATTTTTTTAAAAACCAAAATTATAAACGTTACCAAACAAGCCCTAAGTTTTTCATAGAATTATTATGTGTTGCGCACGTGATACCTTCTAAAAAAATGGCATGTGATAACGTCCGTCAAAAAACTTGACGGATTGTTTGATTAAAGACCAAAGTGACACTGATTTAATATTTTAGGGATCAAATTAATAAAATAAAAATTAAACTAATAAAAAATATATACTTTAGGGACAAAAATACTATTAACATAAAAAATAATTAGAGAGCCTATCAAGGTCATATAGTCAATAGTTCATTGGATTTGAAAATAGACCAAACAGCTAGCGCCCCCTATTTAGTTTACCCTAATTGTCAATTTTAAGGTCTCCTAGCCTTCATTTGTGCACCTTAATTCTAGCTATTTAAAGTAAGAATTAAAAAGCTTGTGCATAAAGTCCAACACTTTCTCTTTTTTTTTTTTTTTTAGTTTAACGGTCAGGTATGTTCAGACTAATTTACGCGCACCTCGACTAATCTCCTCCTTAGTACAGTCAAAGGCAGAACATCAACATCGAAACGTAAATATTCATGAGGGATAAATTCTTCATGGTTTGTTTTTAAGAAATTGTCAAGATTTAAACTCAGAACGTTTGAATTTACAGAAAATCCAACATTTTTATTTCCATTAAAATGATGAATGATATAGAAAATTGATGAGTGAAGACGGATCAAATTCGAAGTATAAAAGACCACTTAGATATTGGTAGTAGTAGTGGAATTCTGGTGGGTCAACTCGAATTGAATCCTGGCTTGATCCAAAAATATTCAATACACCGAGATTTTCAATACTAGAGTCGGGTTTGGGCAGATTTTTTGTTTTGTTGGTCTAACTTGAACTTTTACCTAAATTCATTAAGTGTGGTTCAACATGAATTAATGTCCAATGTCTATCTTTAATTAAGTAGGAAAAGAGAGACCCGAGTTTAGGAAGAAATTCAATCAAAATAGAAAAGTGCATCCGCCAAAAACGCGTAAATATTGGGCGTAACGGTTATATCATGTCAGTATTGTCTCCCAATGATAAACAAATAAATATGTTAAATGGCCCATTATTTCAAATAATCACTCATCCGTATAGGATAGTAACCGTCAAATATATAAAAAGTGCGGTTCACTTGCCCATTTATCTATTTATCAAAACGAGCTTCAGGTTCTTCAAAAGAAATTTTTAACAAAATTATTAAACCGATCACGTATTATCACAAAGTCAGATCTAATTTTTAATCAATCTAACCACGTAATGATTAACCAGCTCTCGAAGTCTTCTTTCCAAATCTTAAATTACTAAAACATAGACTTAGATCTATTTAGGCTTGAAATTTATGTGCCTCATAATTAGGTTAGTACTAAGATTCTTGACAATAACTAATAAAATTACCAAAAAAATATATTTCTCTGTATTTTCAAGGGCAATAGAGGTAATTAAAATTTTTCTCATTTTACTGATATTTAGAAATAGTATAGATATAATCCTCGGCTTAACCAAGAAGTAGACATGGCAATTTTAGTCATAATCTGTGAAATTGACAAAAAATCAATACATATTAGTGGGTTTAGATTTAGCCTTAGCAGACTCAGCCAGTAACTACGTAAACCCATTTGTCCCGTCAAATAAATGTGACACTAAATACGATGTATACACTATACGAGCCTAATACAAGATGACCCATTGGCAACACTACCAAGAAGGGATTTGAAAGGCTTGGAATCTAAAAATATTCATGTATTACATAGAGGTGAAATATGGAGCAATAACAAGTGTTCATCTACTCAATCAATCTTGGTTCAATCTCAAAAGATTACGCATCACTTACTTTCTTACATTCCACCATAAGGGGGAACATTGCGGACTAAGTGCGATATTTTCTGCTTTAAAAAATTAAAAATAAGACATAAAAAAGGGATATAATGATCGCATTGTGAAAACATATTGTTTTAGAAATATTATGTATGCTCTCAGTGTTGGAATTGGCAAGATCACTAGCATTTTTATTTTTTGTTCAACGGTCAGGGGTGTGCGGACCAGTTTACGCACATTTTGATTAATTCCTTTTCTGGTCCATTCAAAAACATGCCATCCACACGGGATTAGGGAATTCATAAAAGATAAATTCTCATGGTCTAACCCTAAAAAGTAACCAAGGTTCAAACTCAAGATATTTAATTTTACAATTTCAAGGTACTTGAAGTACCTTGAAATTGCATCACCGGCATTTAAGCAGACGAAACTTGTAAGCAAATACTCTTTTGAAAAAGACCTTCGATTATTAAAAGCTGTGGTCGTTTTGTCAAAACTCATAACAAGTCATTGACTAGAACCCATAACCATTGTGTTGCTGTCACCATTGTGTACAAGGCAAACAATGTTTTTTAAAGAGATGCGTTGCAGCCAATCTTTCAAGCATTCACACTATTGTTTTCAAGTCAAATTAATAGTTAAACAAATTTATATATTTTATTATATATTAGTGTATAAAATTTATTTTTTTAATAATTTTTATATATGTAAATATATATGTACAATGTAGTGCTCTCAAGACATTCCCGCTCTAAATTTTTTTTAAAAATTTACACTTTTACGCTCTCGCTTCCACCCCCATTCCCACACCATGTAACTTAAGTATTGCATAATATATTCTCAAATAACGTGAGCCGGAAAACTTTTTCTCAAGATAAATAGTTTGGTCTTAACTCAAGGATTAAGCTACGGTATTGATCTGATACCATATCAAAATTCATTCATAGTAATCCATTTTGATTTGGTTGATTTGTGATTGTGAGCATTGGTTAAAATGATAAGATAGTATAAAAATAATAAAATAGGAGAAGTTTATATGTATCATGTTTTTATTAGATGTAGAATAAAGTATGTTACCCAAAAATTATTCTTTAGTAACATGGAAAATTGTACTTTGTAACATGAAAAATTTTAAAAATTTTACTTTACACTTTTAAAAATTAAAATTTTCACATTACACCCTTAATGTATTAGGAATATTGCATTGTAACGCTTCCATTAGTTTTCGTTTAATCATTTCATCAACGTCAAAGTGGTGATTTTTGACAGAATAAGAAATGAAAACTGGCAAAAGAACCACATTGTAATACTTTTAATACATTGATAGTGCAAAATGAAAAATCTAATTTTTGAGAGTATAAAGTGAAAAATCTTATATCTTTTAAGATAGAGAGTGAGATTCTACCGACTAATATAACATGTCATTAATAATGTCATATTGCGTAACCGTCCACTACTAAATAAGTGGGACCCACAAAATTAAATAATCACCTATCTATATAATATATAAGGACCTCCATATAAGACAAATGGGCGGTTATAGGAGATATTGAAAGTTTACCATAACTACCCGGTGTCAAGCCTTCATTTGTCCACCTTAATTACAGTCATTTAATGCAACAAATTAAAGTTAATGAGCAAATTAGTAGCCTTCAAGTTGTCACATTAATGATTTTGCATAACATTAATTGCGTTCAGAAAAGCTGTCACAGTGTGATGAAGAAGAATATTTATTAGCTATCACTTTTCCAAGTGCAAATGACCAACAAACCTAGATATATTTATAGAGCAATGTTATCTGTAATTAAATTTGTGCACTAAAATTTGTATTAAATTACTGGTAGTCGGTAAAGAGCACTATTATGTAACTCAAATTTGTAACCCAAATTTGTATTTTAAATCAATAAGGACCATTCGATCAGTGGTTCCCATTTAAAAAAATTGATGGAGTTCATTCATCCAATCGTTCCCCGTTCATTTGGGATACAAATTTGAGTTACATAGTAATTTTCGTCGTTAAATTAGTAGGTTAAATTACTGATCTAAAGATTGCAGTTAATTTAATGCAAATTTCGATGCACAAATTTGATGTATTAAAAAGAGCAATGCTACAAAATCAAATGAAACCCAAAAAATTACAACTCAAATGCATATCATCTCTTGGACGAGTGTGGGATGAGTGGTCCCATTGATGGGACCCACTCATCTAAGGGATGATATGTATTTGGGTATTAACTTTTGAGTTTCATTTGAGTTATGTAGTATTTTCCTTAAAAAATTACCCATATTTATAACAATAACGATGCAATTTATGCCGGTCAATCCAAAATTCATAGAGGTTTTTTTTTTATCGATTAGATGTATTCGAGTCGGTTTATACGTATTTTGATTAATTCTCTCTTCGGTCCGATCAAAGACAAGTCATCTATATCAAGACTAAGATATTCATGAAGAATAAATCTCTCATACCTCGGCTCTAAAAAATTGTCAAAATTGGAACTTTGATAGAGTTTTTCAGTTGTCTTTGAACAAAAAAATCTGAACCCATTTTAATTTCAACAGACCTCAGAGTTTCAAGCTCCAACATGAACAAAACATGAATTCACTCAATCAAAATTAGCTTAAATTGAAAATTGAGTTCAATTTGGATTTTGTAATTCAAAAATTAAATTCAACTTGAATATGAATTTTAACTTCAGTAGTACTCGGAGTTTCAAGATCCATACTGAACAAAACATGAATTCCTTGAATCAAATTTGACCTGAATTGAAATTTTAAGTTCAACTTGAATTGCATAATCCCAAAATCGAACTCAAATAAATATGAGTTTCAACTCAAGAATGTAACTCATATTTCAATGCAAGTATTGTAACACAAGTTGAACTAGATTTTGAGAATCGAAGCAAGAAGGGTTTGATTGGATTTGAGTTTAGGATCAAGTTCGGATTGATAACTTCAATTGAGCCCAAATTGATGCTATAACTAACCCAAGCCACCGTAGATGAACCCAATTTGATAATTAAAAGCGAAGTTATAGGGACTTAATTTAGAACTCAATTCATTGCAGTTATTAGATTAGTTGTGAATTTCAAAGTTTGATGGAGCTTAGGCTTGTCCATATATCGGATTCTGATCTGAATTCAATTAGTTGGATATGGATTGATATTTTTTTTTATCGATAATACGAACTCGAATATGATATTTTATATTTTAACGAGACTCGAATTTGGATACACACATATCCGATCTGAATTATTTATATATTGCTATATAAATATTAAAGAAATTAAGTTATTATTTAAAATAATTTTGTTCAAATTTAGGTATAATTTGTTAAAATTAAGTTAATTAAGTTATTCGGATCGAATTTCAAATTGTTAACGAATTTGGATATGAACCACAAAAAACCATTGGATTATTATATCGGATTTAGATCAGTCAAAATCCGATCCAACACTCAATCCGTAGTGGAGCCTATTTTCAATCGAACAACTATAATAATTAGGTTTTCAAATTAGTTCCAAATAGTATTTTTCGATAATTATTGACCCGGGAAAAGTGTTAAGTGATGAGTAGTTGTACATGTTTAGTCGCAGTTGGGCAGCAAAATTTCAAATTTCAAATCCCAATTATTCAAAGTAGTCTCCTTAAATATGTTAATTAGAGACTAACCCCCAAGTTTTCATCTAGATAGTGACGAGTAGCCTAAAAACTCAAGAAAAAAGAGCACCAAAAGTCTGACCATTCCACATCACCGGTCGACATTACCGCATAGTTATCAGTCCCCACACGCATTTACGCCCCAAGTTCACAACGACAAAGAGGCATCAACCATGAACTTTCCATTAGTTTTCCACACACTTCACCTAACGCGTCAATAGTCAAAACCATACCATACACCTTTAACAACCGTCCGCTATGTCTTTTTCTATTACCCAACACAACCTCATCAGCAACTTGTGTATATATAGTTATACACACACACAAATCTTGTGTGCATTCTTCATCCCCCCCCCCCCCCCCAAAAAAACCAAAACACACACACCCCTACTTTATAAATCCATTTCATTTCTCATCCTCCCACACACCCAATTTTCTTTGCAACCGTCGTTACGCTTACGGGTAAGACTTCGTAGATTTATTTTTTTTGTGAGATTGAGTAGTGATAAAACATTCGTTTATCAAAACTAACACCCATATCGGTCCTTTTTGAAAGTTTCGTTTCATTCTCGTCGTTCTAGTTACAGATAAGATTACGCATATTTGATCGTTCTTCTAAAATCGAGGGTCGACAAGTGATAAGAGATTCCTCTACAAATTAAGATAAGATTGTGGCCATCTAATTGGTGTTCTCTTTTGAGACTCGTACGCCAACACTGCCATGGGAAACTATGTGTCATGTACTTTTATTACCCCTATAATGAAAAGCTCCAAGCCAGCTAGGGTGGTAGTCCCCGGCGGTGAAATACGGCACATTCGGGAACCGGTGAAGGCCGCTGAGCTCATGCTGGAGTGCCCAAGCTTCTTTTTGGTTAACTCTCAATCTTTGAACATTGGTAAAAGATTTTCAGCTCTCTCCGCCGATGAAGACTTGGAGTTTGGCAACGTGTATATTATGTTTCCGATGAAGAGAGTGAATGCCGTAGTTACGGCGGCCGATATGGCCGTGTTATTTATGGCGATCAACTCTCCGGCTAAACGGATTTCCGGTGGCAAGGTGGGAGTTTTACCGGAAGCGGCGGCTGTGGCGTCGGAAAGAAGAGATTGTTCGCCGGAAAGTGATGTCGTCGGAAGGTCGGGACTGAATTTGAGTGACGTGGAGGGTTTCCCGGCGCCGGAGTTCAGGCATAGGTTATCAATGTGTAGGTCAAAGAAGCCCCTGTTGGAGACAATTACAGAAGAGCCAGTTTGTTCAAGATGAGAGAGGGTGTTTCGGCAGGGGTAGATTAGGAAAGTCGTGTAGGTTTTTTTTTTTTAAAGGAAAGAAAGCTTTTGTGGAGAAATTGGGGGTGTAATTATGAATTTGAATGAAAATTTATGGAGAAAAACTGGAAAATATTGGTAGAAATCAATGATGCAGAGGATGTATTTGACAGACTATTGTTATGTTTACTAAATTTTATATATTAAATAATGTCGGTGATTGGATTAATCGATTCCACTCACGCGTTGGAAACATTCAATTTCATAACATCGAATGGGATACAATAGTGAATAAACTTATTTGGGATGGAGAATTTGATTACGTTGAACCAAACGTAGGACTAAAATTTAGGTTAACAACCTCTAGTCCCGAATTCTCTCATAAATTCTTTAGTTTTAGTGTGAATGGTTTATCTCTGATGGAATCGGGAAGAAAATTATTTGAGATACACATAAATTAGTTTGAATATCCCTGACTATTTGAATTAGAAAACAGAAGACTAAGGAACCAAAAAATATCCGAGTAATGCTATGTAACCTAAATTTGTAACCTAAATTTACATCTCAAATGAAGGGAGATCATTAGATCAGTGGGTTCTATTTAAAAAAGTTGATAGGACCAACTCATCAAATAGTCCTCCTTCATTTGGGATGAAAATTTGAGTTACAAATTTGGGTTACATAATATTTCCCAAAATATTCAATACTGTTCAAAACTTTTGCGAGTATTTTTACTAATTTTGAGGGTTATTTATAAATTTTAAAGTGTATTTATAAATTTTGTGGGTCGATTTTAAAATTATTATAATAACCCAGAAAAATAGTGTCCTCATCCATTTGACGAGGAAGATGCATGTACAGTCAAAGCCGGGGGCCTAACTGGCTCCAGCATTTCTACATTCAATGTCCACGTGCATAAATTTTTAATATTTATTATGAGGACAGGTATTAGAACACTTTTTTTGACCATATACTGTAAAAATGTGTCTCTAATTGAAGCACATTTTCATTAATCTTGTGATTTTTAAATTTAATAGCTAGTCATATTTGCCTCTTTTTTAAATTAAGATTCTCCCCGTTACAAATTCATTTAATTTTACAAAAGAGAAATACTATGTATTTCAAATTTTTAATTCAAATTTTTATCCCAAATTAAGGGAGATCATTGGATCAGTAGGTCCCATTTAAAAAATTTGATGGGACTCACTGATCCAATGATCTCCCTTCATTTGGGATAAAAATTTGGGTTAGAGATTTGAGATATATAGTATTTCTCTTTACAAAATATATACATGACTTATCATAAGTTTAAAAAAAAGAAAATACTATGTATCACAAATCTCTAACTCAAATTTTCATCCCAAATAAAGGGAGACCATTAGATGAGTGAGTCCCATCAATTTTTTTAAATGAGACCCACTGATCCAATGGTCTCCCTTGATTTGGGATTAAAATTTGGGTTAGAGATTTGAGATACATAGCATTGCTCTTAAAAAAAACCCGTCATTTATAAGTTAGTAGTCCCTCATCAGTATAATTTATATTTTATCATTTATTTTTTTTAGCATTTGAGTATAATATTTTCTTTTTTTCTTTCCAGGTGGAAAAATTTAATGTACAATAAATTATTTTACCATATCAAATCTTCTTTATTTCTTTTTTTCAATGAGAATTCCGTAGGTATAAATTATTTACATCATGCTGTATTACAATTACCTTCTATATAATGCAATAACGGATGACCATTAACCTTCTAATTAGTACCCCAAAGGGCATGTTTGTTTGGGAGATTTGGTATAGGGTAGGATAGCAAAAAATAGTACCTGGAGTCCATTTATTACCTTGTTTATTTGGCATTTATTTTTCGGGTTGCAATACGTACCTGGTTTGTACAATAGCCTTTAACCCTTGTACATGGCTTTAATGAATACCACATACCAGGTGGTATTATTTGCTGGTATAAATCTACTAATAGTACAGGTAAGGAAAATGACACAAATACCCTCATCTGTGTAGAGTATATTTTTTTTAAAAAAAATTATTTTAAATTTTTTCCTTGTATTATTTTTAAGCGTACGGTGTCATCGGGTTTTTTTTAAAATTTTTTTTTACAGTATCACCGATTCATAGCATCAGATTCTTTATTTTTTATGTGGATTTTTTATATTATCCTGAATTTTTTGGGTATGGATTGTCATACCATGTATTATACCAAACATTGTGCAAAAGCGTTACACAAACGGAGTAATAGAATAGATGATGTTAAGGGTAAAATGGTATATTTGTTATACAAGATGTGATAGAATAGATGGTTGTTTGTGAGGCCCACCATAGTACCTGATGGTGTAAATCCACCGAAAATGAACTAAGGGTCAGATGTGCGTGGAATTAAGTGTGGTGCCTGAGCTACAGGGCTCGTGCCTAATAATACCGGTTGATGCTTAGGGGGATTGAGGAAAGGGAGATAACACAACGGAATTACAGTAGTTCACCGGCCTGAGGGCTCGGCTAGTCCACTCTTGCAATGGAGTCTCTAGCTCCTATTTTCTTTTTAATTGCGTTGAGTGTGTTACAGCGTAGTGAGGAGGGAATTCGGGTCCTTCGTGGCTCTATTGCCTATCTCCTCCTCAATGGAGGTCTACCCCCCTTTTATAGTCTCTTGCTTACCTCTAATCCGATTTTACTTCCTATAATGAAGGGATCTTCCCCCCTCTCTCTCTCCAATCCCGGAGTTTCCTAAACTCCATATGGCTGGCTTAACGGACTGTATCCCGATATCTTTGCCTTCTACCTTGGGATCTTTCTTTATCTTCGGAAAGGATCTTGGTTGGTTAAGGGTTTCATGCTCTGGTTCCAGCTTGACTATCATTTCGGAGGCGTTTGCTATCATCTTGCTGTCTCCTCACCTCTTCTCCTATTATCTTGTTTGGGGGAGCTCTAACATAGGCTGGACGAGCTCTGACTACGGCCTAGGTGAGCTCTGTTCTTCTTCCTGACCTCCGAGCTGGGCTTATCTTCTGAGCTCGTGCTTAGGGTTTATTTTAGGTATCATCAGTTGCCCCCCAGCCCTTGCCTCAAGCGAGCTTGGGCAAGGGCTGAGCTGTTCTTAAACCGAGCTAGATCCGCACGTGGCTGACCCTGACTTGCACGTGATTGAAGCCCTTCGACGGTTTGTACCAATCATGGCTTTCCTCGATTCCTGCGCACGTTCCAGCCCACGTCTCTCAAGCTTTAAATACCCAAACGGCTATCTGAACCGCTTCTTCCCACTGTTCAGCTTCTTCTCTGTTCTTCAAACTTCTTGCCTCTGCGAATTCTTGACTTTCTGCCTCAAAGCTTTCTGATTCTTATTCAGAATCGGTTTTCCTGTGTTCGATTTGAGGACTCACGGTGCTTCTTTCCTCCAATTTCGCTCTGGACTGTTGCTCGTTTCCCTTTCCTAGCTAGGTACGCTTTCCTTGTTCCCTTTTCAATTTTTCTCGTTCTGGATCCTTTGAGTTCGAGGTGGCTGTTGCGTTTCTGGGCTCATAGGTTCTTCTACTTCTGGACCCGTGATTGTTGCTTGTCTCCTCTTCCCCATTTTGTGGATTGGAGTTCCATTGTGCACATACTCGCTGTTGGGAGTTATTGTGTCGACCCTAGGGTTATTAGAGAGTGTTTGTCTGGTATTCCTCCTCTTTATCGTTCCTTTGATCTTCCTTTTTCCTACCCAAACATGCATGCCTCTTCTAGAGCTACTCGCTCCTCTGTTTCTTCCCTAGAAGGTAGGTCTGCCGAGGAAGAGATTGAATTGGGGGAAGTGGGAGATGAAATTGACAATTTCCCCGGTGTTGATGCTGTTGAGTCCGGAGTTAACACCTAGGAGCTTCCCTCGTCATCTTCTCCTATGCCCCCCAAGCCTGACAAAGGCAAGGGCAAAGTCAGTGGGGTTGGGGTTTCTGGTAGTACGTCATACCTAGGAGCTGCCCTAGATCACGCCGAGGTTGTGGGCCCTAGCAAGGTCCACCCTTCCTTTATGAAGATTTTCACTGCCCGCTATGGGTTTCCTGCTGGTGTCCAGACAGCTCCACCCTTTATGTTGCCAAAGTTCATAAGAGGGTCTGCTTCTTCGAGGTCGCTTTCGAGAATGACCTTCGCTTTCCTCTACATCCATTCATCAAGAACGTTCTGCAATATTTCAATGTTTGCCCCTCTCAACTCTCCCCTAATTTCTGGGGGGGTTCTGGTGGGTCTTCTGGTCTTCTTCAAAGACCACAAGCTCGGGGTTCCCAGCATTTCCCTACTTTTGGATTTCTTTAACGTCAAGCTGACATCTTCTGAGGGTTTCTTGTACATCTCCAAGCGAGCCAACGCTAGGCAGATCATCTCTCATATTCTCTCCTCCCACAAACACTGGAAATATCGTTTTTTCTTCGTTGGGGGTACCAATTGGGAATACAATCCTGCTGACATAACGGATACTCTTGGTATCCCTAAGGCTTGGACTGTGCCCGAGAACTTGCGTGAGTCCTTGCTCGAGTTGACTGAGTTTTGCTTTGAGAATCTTAAGTTTCTGACTCTGATCGAGGAAGACGATGCCCCCTACTTCAGCTTCTTTCGTTGGAGGCACTTTAATTCACCTCCTTTGGTTTTAAGCCTTCCTTCCAATCCTGAAGGGTGGTCTAAACGTTTCTTTTTTGCTTCTAGGAAGTCTTGGCGGTCTCCTGAGCTACGTTGTCCTGAAGCTAGGATTCCACGATCCTGGGAGAGTTTTTCTCGCATTGGTATGCTCAAGCTGAGATCCTTTGAACTTTTCTCATGAAGATATATTCTTGTTGTGCAGGTCCTCCTGATCTGGATATTCCAGAGATGATGAATATCGATGAGTTGCGGTTCGTACAGCCTAGGACTTATTCGGAGTTGATGATGAATGAGAACCTTTATTTGCTTGGGGCTGAGGCTACTGAATATGAATTTTCCTCCGTTCCCTATTATTCCTGGACCTCTCCCTCTGAGTCTGACGAGGAAGGGGACTCTGATGAGGAGGGGGACACTGGCGCGAGCTCGAAGAAGCGTAAGAGGGATGAATCCTTCTCACCTGACTCTCTTTCCACTATTTTTCTTACCCCAGCAGGTCAGAAGCTTCTTGACTCACTATACAAGGCTAAACAAGAAAGGGATGAGCTGAAGGAGGAGAACGCTCACCTAAAAGAGGAAGTTACCGAGCTGAAGTCACAACTTAAGAAGGATTAGGAGTTCTGCCTCCTTGTACTCCCTTTCTTTACTGATTAATGTCAAACTCTGTTTCTCTTTACATTTTCTTGAACGCTTATATTCGTGAATCCTTCGAATATCAGATCTTTCTTTTTGAACGTGCATGTTCATGCATGAGCTGATGGGCTCATCCCTTATCTGATGAGCTAAGGAGCTTCTTCCGAATTCAATAAGCTTGGGAGCTTATTGTTTGTATATGAGCTGAGGAGCTCATATTGAATTTCATAAGCTTAGAAGCTTATCGTTTGCTCATGAGCTGAGGAGCTCATCTTGAATTTTATAAGCTTAGAAGCTTATCGTTTGCTTACGAGCTGAGGAGGTCATCTTGAATTTTATAAGCTTAGAAGCTTATCGTTGCTCATGAGCTGAGGAACTCATCTTGAATTTTATAAGCTTAGAAGTTTATCGTTTGCTCATGAGCTGAGGAGCTCATCTTGAATTTTATAAGCTTAGAAGCTTATCGTTTGTTTATGAGCTGAGGAGCTCATCTTGAAGTTTATAAGCTTAGAAGTTTATCGTTTCTTTATGAGCTGAGGAGCTCATCTTGGACTTTATAAGCTTAGAAGCTTATCGTTTGTTTATGAGCTGAGGAGCTCATCTTGGACTTTATAAGCTTAGAAGCTTATCGTTTGTTTATGAGCTGAAAAGCTCATCTTGAATTTTATAAGCTTAAAAGTTTATCGTGAGCTGTCGAGCTTGTTTCATATGTACTTGTTATATATTTACTTACTTTGGAAACCATATGAGGATGAATAAAAGACTTGCTTATTTTCATTGAAAATAGCTTTATTACAAGGAAAACTTACTGAAAGAACTTCTTAAGGTGCTCGGCATTCCAAAAGTGAGGTAGGATCTTTCCTTCCTCTGTTTGCAGCTCATAGTTTCCTGGTCTGATTACCCTTGATATGATATAGGGTCCTTCCCAGTTGGGTCCCAGCTTCCCATGTGTAGGATTCTTCCTCGCAAGCAGAAGCCTCCTAAGCACCAAGTCTCCAACCTTGAAACTTTTGTGTCTTACCTTCCTGTCGTAGTATCTTGCGGTTTTCCTTTGGTAAATTTGGACACGATGCAGAGCTCTGTCTCTCTTTTCATCCAAGAGATCGAGGTTCAATAGGAGAGATTCATCATTGCGTTTGGCGTCTGCAAACTCCACCCTAGGCGATTGGAGCCCTACCTCGACAGGTGCCACTGCCTCGGTTCCAAAAGCCAAAACAAACGGGGTTTCCTGAGTTGCAGATCTGGCGGTGGTCCTGTAGGCCCACAATACTTCAGGGATGTACTCCACCCACTTGCCTTTTAGGTTTTCTAGTTTGGTTTTCAGAGCTGCCTTTATGGTTCTGATTGTGACCTCTGCTTGTCCATTGGATTGAGGATGTACAGGAGCTGAAAAGTAGTTCTTTATCCCGAGCTCAGCACAAAACCTTTTAAATTTTGAGTTGTCAAATTGCTTTTCATTGTCAGATACGACTGCTCTGGGAACCCCAAACATGCAAACTATAGATTTCCAAACGAAGTTTTGGACATTTTGTTCGGTAATTGTTGCCAAAGGTTCGACCTCCGCCCACTTGGTGAAGTAATCTACCCCTATGATAGCAAACTTGCATTATCCCATACCGGTGGGAAGGAGTCCAAGTATGTCCAAACCCCACTGCTGGAAGGGCCACGGGCTTATCACCGAGGTTAACAACTCGGGCGGACAATGAGAAATGTTGGCATGCTCTTGGCAAGTCTTGCATTTCCTGACCAATTCGGTGGCATCCTTGAGCATGGTGGGCCAATAATACCCTTGCCTCAGTGTTTTTCCTGCCAAGGCTCGAGCTCCGATGTGATTGCCACATATTCCCTCATGTACTTATCTAAGTATATAATTGGCGTCTTCATCTCCCACGCATTTAAGGAGAGGTGCTGAAAATCCTCGTTTGTATAGATTTCCTTGCATCACAGAAAATCTGGCTGACCTGGTTCTCAGCTTGGAGGCCTCCTTAGCATCGTCTGGCAAGGTTCCTTTCTGCAGGTATTCTATGATGGGGTCCATCCAGCTCTGCTGAGCTACGATTGGTAGCATTTCTTCCTTTTCAATGCTTACTGAAGGCTCTGGAAGGTGCTCCACTGGTATTAGCCTATCCAAGTCTTCTTGTGAGGCGGTTGCTAACCTTGCCAATGTATCTGCTCGTGAATTCTCTGTTCTGGGAACGTGTCTGACCTTAACCTGCACAAACTTCTTAATTAGTTATCGTACCTTTCTGAGGTAAAGGATCATTTTTTCGCCCCTTCGCTTCGTAGGATTCCTCTATCTGTTTCACCACTAGTTGAGAGTCACTGTAGATCTCCAGCTGTTCTGCTTCCATAGAATGAGCAAGATTGAGCCCAGCGATGACAACTTCATACTCTGCCTCGTTATTTGAAGCCTTAAACCCAAACTTAAGGGCATATTCGACATCTATTCCATCTGGAGAGGTCGGGATCATACCTGCACCGCTTCCCTGAGCATTGGCAGCTCCATCCACTCAAAGCCTCCTTATGGGGAGGTCGGGTACTAACTCTGTGATCTCCATAGGTGCTGCTGCTGTGAATTCTGCGATGAAATCCGCCAAAATTTGCCCTTTGATGGCAGTCCTTGGCTTATATCTGATATCAAATTCACTGAGCTCTATGGCCCATTTAACTAACCTTCCAGAAGATTCTGGCTTATGTAGCACTTGTTTCATCGGCTGGTCTGTTGGAACCTCGATAGTATGAGCCTGGAAATAGGGCCTAAGTCTCCTAGCTGTTGTAACCAAAGCTAAAGCGAGTTTCTCCATCTTTGGATATCTCTCATCCGCCCCCCTCAGAGCTCTGCTGCAGTAGTGTAGACTGGTTGCTGAGCTCTGTCTTGCTCCCTAACCAGCGCTGCGCTTGTTGAAAAATCTGAAACTGCCAGGTAGAGAGTAAGGACTTCCCCTTCTAAAGGGCTCACCAAAACAGGGGGGAGCTCATGTATTTTTTAAGGTTTTGAATGCTTCTTCGCACTTGGTATCCCACTGGAACGCCTTCTTCAAGACTTGAAAGAATGGTTGGCACTTATCGCTTGACCTGGACACAAAACGGCTCAAGGCAGCTATTCTACCTGTCAGGCGTTGTACCTCCTTTGTGTTGGATGGTGACTGCATATCTAACACCGCCCTAACCTTCTCTGGGTTAGCTTCAATTCCTCCGCTGCTAACTATAAAACCCAGAAACTTTCCTGTCGAGACCCCGAATGCACACTTCGCAGGGTTGAGCTTCATCTTGTATTCCTCTAGGATCTGGAATGATTCAACTAGGTGCTCGATGTGGAGCTCTGCTTTCAGTGACTTTACTAACATGTCGTCAATGTAAACTTCCATGGATGCGCCTATCTGCTTTTGGAACATCCTATTCACCAACCGCTGGTAAGTGGCTCCAGCGTTTTTCAATCCAAAAGGCATGACCTGATAACAATATGTCCCATGTTCAGTCACAAATGAGGTTTTCTCTTGGTCATTGGGATCCATCCTGATCTGGTTGTAACCCGAGAAGGCGTCCATGAAGCAAAGGAGCTCGTGTCCGGCTGTGGCGTCCACTATTAAGTCGATCCGAGGTAAGGGAAAAATGTCCTTGGGGCATGCTCGGTTGAGGTCAGTGAAATCGATGCACAATCGCCACTTACCATTGGTTTTTTTGACAAGAACCACATTCGCCAACCAGGTAGGGTAGTCAACTTCCCTGACAGCCTTAGCGCGGAGGAGTTTGCCGACCTCTTCGTTGATTTTTTTTGGCATTCCGGGGCGAAACTTCTTCGCTTCTGTTTGATTGGTTTGCAGGTAGGATTTACGCTGAGCTTGTGCGTGATGATCGAGGGGTCAATACCTTCCATGTCTTCTTGCTTCCAGGCAAACACTCCTATATTTTTCTTCAAGAACTAGATTAGGAGGCTTTTGACCTCTCTATTCAGCTTGGACCCTACATAAACGAGGTGTTCTGGCTCCTCATCAAGCTGAATCGGTTCTAGTTCTTCTGATGGCATTGGTCTTATTTCCAGCTCATCTCTCATGTTGAGTTCATCCAATTGGATGTTCTCAACCTCTTTCATCTTCACAGACGCCATGTAGCATTCTCTTGCTACACGCTGGTCTCCCCGGACCACTCCGATTCCATTCTCTGTAGGAAATTTAACGACCAAGTGATAGACAGATGGGATTGCCCTCATAGAATTAAGGGATGGCCTTCCAAGCAAGATGTTGTATGCAGAAGGTGCATCAACCACTAGAAATTTTACGGTCGTGGTGGCTTGGCAAGGCGGGTCACCTAGGGTGAGCACCAGTTGGATTGAGCCCAGGGGGAGCACCCTTTCTCCTGAGAATCCTAGCAAGTGAGTACTTACATGTTCGAGTTTTTCCCTTCCTATGTCCATTTTGTCGAATGCAGAAGCAAAAATGATGTCCGCCGAGCTCCCGTTATCGATCAAGACTCGATGAACGATCCTGTTAGCTACCACGGCTCTTACCACCAATGGATCATCATGGGGGTATTGACATCCCTCCAAATCGGAATCAGAAAAAGTGATAGCTGTGTCTAAGCGTGGTGCTTTGGATACAGTATGCACTTCGAGAGCTTCTTCAGCTCTGATTCGTCGGAGGTGCGCTTTCCTGGCTGAGCTGGACTCTCCGCCTCCCGCAAATCCTCCAGATATTACTCTGATCTCACCTAGAGGCTGCTGATGTGGCGCAGGTGCCTGCTGTTGAGGTGGCAGCGGTGGAAGAGCTCGATTCTGGTTGTCATGGGCCACAAAGCGACGCAACTGTCCTCATTGAATTAAGAACTCGATCTCCTTCTTTAACTGAATGCAGTCATCAGTATGGTGACCATGATCCCTATGGTAGTCAGAATACTTTGTGGGGTCTCTCTTTACTGGATCAGCCTTCATCCGAGGTGGCCACCTTAGGAACTTCTCGTTTTGGACCTCATACAGAACTTGGGATACAGCGGCGGTGAGTGGGGTGAATCGCTGAGGTCCGTACCTAGGCTGCAGCTCAGGCTGCATGGGGCCCAAGCGGTCTCTAACATTTCCTCTTCTCTTCGGGGAGCGATCTCTATCCCTCCTTGGAGACTTTTCTCGCCCCTTTTCTTTCCTGGGACTTCGGTCCCTTTTCTTCTCTTATTTTTCCGTCTCCTTTCGTGAGGATGCACTTCCCACCTTGGAAAGGAGTGCTTCTTCACCATTTATGTACTTTTCTGCCTTGGCTAACACCTCAGCCATGCTTGCTTGAGGGTTCTTCGATATAGAGAACATTAGATCCTTTGACTGCACTCCTAATCCTGCAATGAAGGCAGTAATGACAAACTTTTTGTCTAGGATGTCCACCTTCAGAGATTCTGAATTGAACCTCTATACATAAGATCGCAGGTTCTCCTCGGGCCTCTGCTTGACATTTAATAAATAATAGCTCGGCTTCCTGTAGATCCGAGCTCCAATGAAGTGAGATACAAAGGAAATGGAAAGTTCTTTGAAAGAAGAGATCGAGACTGGGGGAAGCCTATTGAACCACGCCAAGGCTGACCCCTTCAAGGTGATGACGAAGGCCCTGCACCGCACAGGGTCCTGGTATCCGTGCAACTCCATTTGGTTTTTGTAAGTGTTGAGGTGATCCACAGGGTCTTTTGTCCCATCAAAGACCTCTATCTGAGGTACTCTGAACTTCGGAGGAAGGGGGAAATGCAGTACCCCGGGGGTGAATGAGGATTCAGTTTGTTGCACCAAGGCATCCATTGTTACTGGGGTTTTGACCTTCACTGCCTCTCTCATGTGGCTGAGCTCTTGTTGGATGTCCTTGAAGCGATGCTCCCAATATTGTTCCATTCTCTCTTGTTGGAAGGGAAGGAAATCATTCCTCTCCAGCCCGTCGTTCTGGCTTTGTGCTTCTTCATTGATTCCCCTCCTAGGCGGCTGATGGGGTGCTTGACTGCTTTCTCCTCCTTCGTTTGCTTCCCTGAGGGGATCAAGACACTGCCGTTCCCTAGGAGGAAGATCATTCGGGCCTCGCCGGGGTGGTTGCGCCTACTGAGGACCTTGTAAGAGCTTCAAGAGCTCTTTATTTTGTTGAAGTAAACGTTGATTGACCAGGCGAAGGGCGTCTAATTCGTTATTAGCAGGAGGATCCACCGTAGGTGGGTCATCTTCAGCGGCGGGGACGAAATCATGAAAGTTTTCCGGTTGTCTCCCACTGGTGACCTCCTGGGGATTCTGCACTCTTGGAGGATTCATCTGACTTTTACTCATGTTTCGTGTAGAGACCATCAATCACTGAAAAATCAGTATATTTGTAACAAGAACTGTCGTTCCCACAGACGGCGCCAAACTGATGGTGTAAGTCCACCAAAAATGAACTAAGGGTCAGATGTGCGTGGAATTAAGTGTGATGCCTGAGCTACAGGGCTTGTGCCTAATAATACCGGTTGATGCTCAGGGGGATTGAGGAAAGGGAGATAACACAACGGAATTACAGTGGTTCACCGGCCTGAGAGCTCGGCTAGTCCACTCTTGCAATGGAGTCTCTAGCTCCTATTTTCTTATTAATTGCGTTGAGTGTGTTACAGCGTAGTGAGGAGGGAATTCGGGTCCTTCGTGGCTCTATTGCCTATCTCCTATCTCTTCCTCAATGGAGGTCTACCCCCTTTTATAACCTCTTGCTTACCTCTAATCCGATTTTACTTCCTATAATGAAGGGATCTTCCCCCCCCCCTCCCCTCTCCTCTCTCTCCAATCCCGGAGTTTCCTAAACTCCATATGGTTGGCTTAACGGACTGTATCCCGATATCTTTGCCTTCTACCTTGGGATCTTCCTTTATCTTCGGAGAGGATCTTGGTTGGTTAAGGGTTTCATGCCCTGGTTCCAGCTTGACTATCATTTCGGAGGCATTTGCTATCATCTTGTTGTCTCCTCACCTCTTCTCCTATTATCTTGCTTGGGGGAGCTCTAACACGGGCTGAACGAGCTCTGACTACGGCCTGTGTGAGCTCTGCTCTTCTTTCCTAACCTTCGAGCTGGGCTCATCTTCTGAGCTCGTGCTTAGGGTTTATTTTAGGTATCATCAGTACCTATTGAACAAACAAACATGAGAAGGGATTAAAATATTTTCTATTACTGGTACTGATTTTCATTGGTATTGGAAATGTAATGAATACATTTCTTAATACGATGCATAGTAATACTCAAAACAAACATGCCCCAAGTAAATATAAATTAATGGGTATTAATATATTGGTCTATAACACTTACTCATTTATATACCGACCATTCTTTAAGAATCGTTGTGTTGAAATTTCTCTCCGTAATAAGAAATCTAATGGGCTATCTCGTTATATTTCTTATTAGGAAATGAATCTTGTCAAGTTACGATTCTGAAAAATGAAGTCACTCATACAAATCATGTTTATCATATATTTAAGTGGGATGTATTATTTATAACTAGGTTACTCATCTATATATGGAGGGTGATCCCCTCGTAAGTAAAATTAAGTGAAAATGTAATAGAGAGAATTTGAATCACCCATTATTCTCTTTTCCTTTCCATACGGGTCCATTTGGTTAAGAAGAAAGAATTGTTGGATCCAGATTCTCTCAATTATATTTTCACACAATTCAGTCGATAGTAAATCACTCACTATGTATAGGTAAGAGATATACTTATAAATAAAAAACTCTCCTTGAATCTTGATCAGTGATTTATTATTGAGTAAAATTAAATAAAAATGTAATAAAGAGGATCTAATCTGAATTTTAAAAACCCAAGACAACATCTTCTTGGACAGTCTCCATCTATGAGTTGTTGCTTTGAGCTTCACGATGGCAAATATCTCAGGGTCGCCATCAAAACTCCCTAGGAAAAAGGCTAAGCCAATAAACATTGTTTCGTTTTCTCGTAGAGTCCGCACCCACCTGGTACTGATAAACCCTTCACAAAGTCCAATGTAATTCAAATATTCTTTCCAAAATAACCATTCCTATACATTGAAGTGGGAAAGATTTTGAGATTCACAGAGTTTCGCAAGTTTCATCTGGTAAGGTTTCAAAAGCTCTCTTCTTCTGTAGATGGTCTTTGGCTTTTCCTTGTTATGATTTTTATTTTTCCTTATGATTTCAAACAACTTGGTACCTATTAGAGCATATTTCTGTTGGCATTAGTCGTAGGGCTTTTGAATCATTGATCGTCGATCTTGAGTTTTGAGTACTCATTCTCTTTATAAAATGAACCAAATTCGATCAAATTTTTAAGCTTGCTGGTATACGAGTTGATCAAAAGCAATGCATGACTAAGTTTGAATGAATCTCTATTTTGTTGTTTTTTGAGTGCAGTGATTGAGCGTTAGCTAGCTCTAACTCCTAGCAAGATGAATCCAGAAAAGCAGTTTAATTACGAGAATGAAAACCATAAACATATACCAGTGGTGATTAAGGCAACTGATGATCACAATGAAAACGAAAACGAAAACGAAGGTTATCTACGCTTGGAATTCTTTACCTTGTCAATTGTATTTTGCATGGGCCTTTTGGCAATTGTTTTCATGGCGTTCTATATAATTTCTGGATATAAGCACTATAGAGCTTCATATAAACTCTATAAAGCTTCGAACCATCACGTCGAAAGAAACGCCATAGCCAGTGCAGTTTTTGTCGTCCCCATTTTCATTTGGTTGGTCTCCATGATTATTATGGTTTCTTCTTCATTGGGAAGAACTATTCACAAGTATATTCATATGAGGCATATATCGAGGAAGGTTAAACCCTGCAATGTTATGGAGATTTGAGGCCATTCATGGTGGAATAGAAGAAGACTGATAGATATATGACAAGATCCATACGTGCATTTTGATCATTTTGAAGAAGGATTGATGATTTATGTTTATCTAATGTACGTGTTTATTCACTCTGTGAATAAGGTTGAATCTTATGTAATCAATTATCAGTAAAAATATAAAAGACAATTTTAGAAGAGATTTCAATGAATGAATGATTTTTAGGTGGCGATATCATAAATCCTTTAAGCAGATCGTGTCTAGTTCATCTTTTACAACCAAGTAGAAAGATAAAGTCTACATTCATGAAGACAAGCCTTGTTAGGAATTATACTTGCCCCCTCGAGTGATGCGGAAATTTGGGGCATGTTTGGATGGTTTTGGGGTGGGATTGGATTGCTTTATTATTGATCCAATCCAAACCCAACCACTCCTCTATATACCCTTTTTCCTACGGAGTTTTGATGGTGACCTGAGATAGATATATAGATATGTACATACCCTTTTTCCTACGTTGTTTCTTTTTCTCGTAGACTCCGCCTGCGCCTTCTTGGTACTTACAAACCCTTCACAGAAGTCCAATGTAAATGTACTTCAAATATCCTAATCAAATACATGTATGAAAATAAATTTTCTACCATTTCCTTTACTTTCACTTCACTTTCTATCATTTTCACTTTCCATCATACTTTTCTTCCTAACCAAACGGACCCATAAATTGAAGTCGGAAAGATTTTGAGATTTACAGAGGTTTTCAAGTTTCATCCGGTAAGGTTGTCAATTTTCTGTTCTTCTGTAGATAGTCCTTGGCTTTTCCTTATTGTGATTTTTATTTTTGGGAAAATTTCATCTACACCCTTGTAATTAGGTCTAAATTTAATGACACCCCCCTCCGATTTTAAAACTTCACTGTCACCCCCTGTCACTGTTTGTCGGATTATAGCCGATTGTTAATTTATAAAAATACCCCTGAATATTTTATAGGGTAAATTTTATCCACACCCCTTATAAATAGACATAACTTCAACGGCACCCCCTATAAATAAACATAACTCCAACGACACCCTGTAAATAGACCTATATTTAACAATGTCCCCTCCTGATTTTAAAATTTCAATGCTCTCCCTTTTTGTTCTATTATATTAACTTTTAAATTCATCAATTTATTATTTAATTTTATCAAATTAATATTCTTTATTTAATTTAAACTAAATTAATATTTCATCTCATCAAATCAACACAATTTGATATTTAATTTTATCAAATTAGCATTTAGTTATATTAATTTAATATTTTATTTCATCAAATTAATATTATTTCTTTAATTTAATATTAAATTATTATTTAATTTTATCAAATTAACACAAAATTGACATTTAATTTTATTAAATTAAAATTTAATATATTAAATAGAATATTAAATTCTATTAATTTAACATTTAACCTTATTAAATTAATGTCAATTATTTAATTTAACACCAAATGAACATTTAATTTCATTAAAGCAACATTTAAATTTATTCAATTAACATTAAATTTTATCAAATCAACACTGAATTAATATTTAATTTTATCAAATTAAAACCAAATTAATATTTAAATTTATCATATTAAGACCAAATTTATTTAATTAATATTAAATTTTATCAAATAATATTTAAATTTTATATATCATGGGTGATGTATGAAAAGTGGTCAGATGACGTTGTGGAGGACAAACGATAGCAGAGAAATTAGAAATTGATGGAATTTTGACATTGACTTTATCGATTGTAATTTTATTATAGAAAAATTATTTTTAACTATAAAATAAATTTAAAACCCTGTAATTTATAACAAACAACAAAAAAACATACCAGAGAGGGAACTAAGGTAATATAAGAAAAATAAGAAACCGAAAAGTGTACCTCTTACCCAACAACTTATAAGAAAATGGATTTAATGACTTAAAAGTCTAACAGGTGTTTTGGATGAAAAAAATTTTAAAAAATTTGCATTAAAAAAATTAAAACTATCTGCATGAAAAAATTAAAAAAAAAAAATGCATGAAAAAATTAAAAAAAAAATGCATGAAAAAAAATTAAAAATATCTGCATGAAAAAAAAATTAAAAAAAACTGCATGAAATTTTTTAAAAAAATCCGCATAAAAAACATTTACAAATCTGCATGAAAAAAAAATAATTTTTTTTTATACCAACTTAGGTAATGATCTATCACTGTGGAGAACGAGTTGAAGAATAATGATTGGCTTCAGTCCCCTATGTCTTCTAGAAACCCCAAGTCGTTTTAGACCTTCACAAACAACAAAATGTGTGGTATATATAGTGGGAAAAAGGGTTGAGGGCATTGTAGTATATTTACATAAATAAGGGTACTTTTGACATTTGCATAAGATTTATAGTCAAATCGTTACTTTTTGTACGGACAGAGTTAAAAATTACCGTTAAGGGGGTGTCTTTGTTTTGAAAGTATAAACCAGAAGTGAGTGCAATAAAGTTTTACAATCGGGAGGAGGTGTCATTAAATTTAGACATAACTAGAGAGACTTTGGATGAAATTTTCCCTTTATTTTTCCTTGTGATTTCAAACAACTTGGTACGTATAAGAGCATATTTCTGTTGGAATTGTTCCTGGGGCTTTTAAATCATCGACCGTCTCGAGTTTAGCTTAGTTTTAACTTATGCTCTTTATAAAAAGAATCAAATTCGATCAAATTTTTAAGCTGGCTGGTATACGATCGAATTGATCAAAAGTAACGCATGACTAAGTTCTAATGAATCTCAAAAGTAACGCATGGTTATCAACATTTCTCTCAAAAATCATTCATACTGTACCGTGATTTCAGACACGAGTTATCCCTAGTACACTTACGACACAAGAAAAAAAAAAAAAAAGAACCAAGCAAAACTAAAATAAGGAAAAAAAAAAAAAATCAAGCAGAACTGAAATAAGAAAAAAAAAAAACCAAAAACGAAACAAGTAATAAAAACAAGCATGCCGAAACAAGAAAAAAGAAAAGGACGAAATATGGAAAAAAAAACATAAAGAAATAAGCAAAACGAAACAAGAAGGAAAAAAAAATCAAGTAAAGATTAAATGAATAAACAAAACTACAAGACGCAAAACCGAATATGAAAAAAAAAACAAACATCAAGCACAGACACGAAATCGAACAAGAAAAAAAATAACAAGTATAGATGCAAAATCTTAACAAGATAAAAAATAAAAAATAATCTGAAAACATACATATATATACACACACATATAAATTCTAAATAAAAAATTATTAAACTTGACAGAAATATCAAAACATACCGAAAAAATGCTACTAACCTGTATCGCACTCGAAAAATTCATATTGAAAAAATATTTTTGTGAGTCCATGAGATGAGATAGAAAATGAAACCCTAATTATAAAGGGGTGTATGTAGCATGAGGTGAACTTAGTTACTAATGGGGTGCGTTTAATAGTTTAATAATGAAAAATTAAATGGAGCGGGAATTGAGATTTGTGGAGTGGGAATAGCCCCACCCAAAAAAAATTTGGTACCGTACTGATATTTATCACTTTTGTAATTTTTATCACTGTTAGGAGTATTTTTACCACTATTATGTTACCGAGACCCTTTATGATAGGTTACTTTTAGTGGGGGTACGTTTTTTCTTTTTGAATATAAAAAATTAATACATTGATCATAAATTGGATACTATAATAAGGGAATAATGCTATTTTAACTTAATTTATCTTAACTATTGAATTTCTTTATTAAAAATCTATCACTTGATATAATATTAAGTCAATAAATTAGTTGAAATTTTTAGTTCCGAAACATACCCCCACATGTAGCCTCAAAGAACCTAGTTCAACTCGTGAGCAGTAGGAAGTAGTTTCTCTCCCCCCCCCCCCCCCCCCCCCCCCCCACGCAGGGGTCAAACCATTTCTTCCGATTCATTTTAAAGTATAAAATTGTGTTTTTCAAATTTGTTTTTAAAATTATATCTCAAATGATATGTTAAAATCTTATATTAAATGTTCGGTAGAAATTAATGGACCTCACTAATTCAACCACCAATACTGATTTGAGATATAAAATTTGGTAAATGATTTGATAAGGATAACATTGCTCCTTTTTAAAATTTTGCCCTCATCTAGGGGTGGCAATCGTGTCGGTATGTGTCGAGTATTAGTCAACCCTAATTCAACCCATTTAACTAATCATATCGTGTCTTGTCGACCTATTTATTTTCTGTGTTCATGTTCGTGTTGACCTATATAACACATGAATACAAAATTTGACACTCAATTTATGTCTAAAATTTCATTATCACTTAATTGAATCTATGCTCATATTTTTTCTATAAATTAAAAATTAATTTCACAAATATAATAATCAAAATTAGTAAAAATATCTCTTTTTGTATAAAAATTACGTCATTACTTGATAAAATATAATAAAAAATTAATATTTTATTCTTATAATAAAACTTAAACATGTTAATATCGTGTTGTTCGTATTTAATACTAACTCAACTCATTTATTATCCGTGTTAACGTATTGTTTTATATACAAGTTCGTATTAAAAAATGATCAACTCTAATATGATAATTTCATATTAATTTCAAATTTTATTTTCGTATATTGTATTAGAAATTGTCACCCCTATCCTCACCTCCCGTCTCTCCCTTCCTGACTGTAAATGTGACTTTTCTATTTGTTTTTTAGGGAACATAACAAAACAAGGGTCATAATCTATATGTTATCTACGAAGTTTCCCCTTTTCAAATTTAAATGCAAATCCTTCTTGTATTCAAAACATCAGTTTCAAGCTGATGTGATGGGGGTGTGCTACCCTATCACCATGTAATTTCCAGTTTATAGGAAGATACACAACCTTTCTTTACCAAAAACTATCCTCCAAAGCATAGTTTCAAAACTGGGCCCGAACATTAACTCAGAAAATGGACCGGGTTAGTGGGTCACTGGTTCAACCGTTGGGTCACTGATCGAACCGGTAAGATAATAAAAAAATAAATAATAATTAATAATAATAATAAATATGCTAAAAAATCACAAAAATTATAAAAATAGCATGCTTAATATATTTTAGATCAAACAAAAATCTCAAAATCACAAAATAGATTCCCAATCAAATAGATAAATCTGTAACAATTAAGCCATAACTCAATAAAAACCATACACAATTAGGCAGTAAGATTTCACCTCCACCCAACTCTCAATCAAACAGATTAAAACCCCAATTTCATCATCCTCAATTCCCAATTGAGTAATTTTTGGAATTGATAACTAAGTAATGCCCAAAATTTCATATGCATTATCAAGTATCATCAACTAATTCACTAAGTTAGTCTACAATGTAGTCAATATTAAAAAGCAAAGCAAGAGATGTACCTGTTGGGGAGCAAAAGATTGATCTGTGAGAAGCAAAACAAGTGAAGAAAATCTCTAATCAATCGGCTGATGATGGTGGAGGATTCCGAGAGATGATTATATGATGGTGATAGAGGGATGATTCCTTCGATTCAAGACTTCGAGTTCGACAGTTACACTGCGAGAGAGAGGCTTCAACTTCGACAGTGGTTTGCTTTGACTTCGACAGTGGCTGGCTTTGAGTTCGACTGCTACACTGAGAGAGAGAGAGAGAGAGAGAGAGAGAGAGAGAGGCTTCGAGTTTTGACAGTGGTTGGCTTCGATTCGATAGTTACATTGAGAGAGAGAGAGAGAGAAAGGTGCAGAAGAGATGGGTGGTGGTTGTGTAGTCTGGTCTGGATTTAGGGCAAAACAAAAGGGAAAAATGCCCAAATGATGGAAAAAAAAAACATATTTATACAAAAGAAATTAAACCGGCCGGTTTGGTAAACTCGTCCGGTTCTCACGGGTTTACCGGTTTTTGACTGGTTCAACGGGTTTATTCCGGGTTCGCTACATAAACGGTCTTTCAATCGAACCGGGCCGGTTAGGAAACCAGTTCACCGGTTCACCGGGTTGACCCGCCGGGCCAGGCCGGGTTTTAAAACACTGCTCCAAAGTCATGAGATGCAACAATTAAAATTAAATGGTTTAAAAGGTTAGAATGATCAGCTACTACAGAGAACGATTGGCATCATCCTAACGTATAGAAAAGTCAGTCAGAACATGACTCAATCAAACAAAGTTATCACAAATTCGTTCAAAATTAATTCTAAAATGTTAAAATTTCAAGTTAATTATCTTCGTGTTTTAGGATAGATCCTAATATTTAGAGTCTAACACAAATTTTTGCTACTCATAAATTAGTCTTAATAGAGTCGTACCTTATTCGACCTTAATTGAGCAGTGTCCTAAGTTCCTAACTGATGATGACCGGAAATAATGCCCAAGCCCAGCCAATGGGAGGCTCGTGAGGTTAGTGAGTTTGGTTGAGTGAGTGGTTAATCTGGGGAAAATGGAAGACACATATTGAAAGTGGTTCACCTTAGCCGGTGGACAAAGGCTACATCCACTGTAATGGAGTCTCTTGCCCCTTGAGGCTGTATATTGATCTTTTGGTGAATACAATGAGGTTGCAAGCGCTGAGCCTTTACAAGGACTTATGCTTCGTTTATTCTGTATCTAGGTCTGGGGGATGTCGTGGGGAAGAAGGAGATGCCCTCCCTGGTAGGATAACATTGTTCTATATATACAAGTCATTCCTCCTAGGGCTTCCGGTGGCTCCTTCTATCTTTTTGCTGATTCCGTGGGACCTCCCGTCGCTGTCCTACAACAGCCTCTGCTAGTCGACGCTACTGTGCCCACGATCTCTGGATCATTACGCGCACCACCACTCATTACAAGAAAATTCACTTTTAGCCGCTAGATTTAGATTGCAGCTAAAATTGTTGTCATTGAATATATATGTTTAGTGACAAAAAAATATTATTGTCACTGAAGGTATGATGTTGAAATTATTTAGTGGTCATATTTATTTGTCGCCACTAAAGATATGTAATTAGTGGTGAAAAAGTACTATTGTCACTGAAGATATGATAGTGAATCTAATTAGTGACAATTTAAATGTTGCAACAAAAATATATTACTAATTCATCACTAATTTCAAATATTTAGTGACAATAATTTAAATTTAGTCACTAATAATATAAAATATTAGTGATAACATTTTGTACTTGCAGCAAATATGCCTTGATTTTAGTCACAAATTTTTTTTTGCCATTGTGTAAAATTTTAGAAAATAAGTTGTCGCTGGTAAATGTAATATAATCCCCAAAAAAAAACTAAAATTCCTGCATTTCATATAAACCCTTCTTTTTCATATTTTCCCCAAATCATTTTTTATTCAAGTTCTCTCTGAGCCTCACCTCTCTCTCTCTTGTTCTTGATCTCTGCGTTCGTGCGACGATGGATTCTACCAATCTGCCATTGATGACCTCTCTGCCATGGACAATCTCTCCTAATCCACCCGCTAGGGCAGGTCTGCAGGTATTCATCAACTCTATCTCACGCACACGCACACACACACACAACCATACACTCAATCGTACACACAATCACTCTGTCTTCACACACACACACACACTCAATCGGGATCTATATAGCCATAGATTGTGGCATGTAAGTTGCTTTTGAGAGAAATTTGTAGCTTGCATCTTCAGACTATGCCATGAATTTGGCGAGTGATAGCTTCATATTTATATGAATTTGCATTGCAAAATTATTTAGCTTGATCTTGTAATAGTTTAGGGTTTTTTCTTACTAGGAATTTTATGTGTGGTGAGTTAGTGGAAATTATTGCGGTGTTTGATCAGTTGTTTCTTTTTCTTTTTTTGATTCTTTTCTTTCCTCATCTGATTGAACGATCGGGCCATTATTCAGGAACTTAATTACTTATTTGCTATTGAATCCATGCCGACTTTGCAAATAGCATGATTGAAAACTATGTATCTGAGTTAATGGCGAAGGCTTGATTATAGTCGGTTACCTTGAATCATCCTAATCTTCTTCTTGAAGCTCTGAAATCAGATAAAATCATATAGACAGCGATCGCCTGCACAGTATTTGCTCTGTGTGTGTGTGTGTGTGTTCACAAGAGAGAGAGACAGAGACAGAGAGAAAGAGTGTGAGGCTCAAAGTATACGCGGATCGACTGTCCGAACCATCTCGAACAGTTCTCATCTTCTGCAAGTAAATCTCATTTTCCTTCCAATCATGTTTTTTCAATTTTTCATCTGTTTACTGATTCTATTGTTTATGCTGGTTTTCTTATTAATTTCGTTTGAATCCGCCTCAATGTCCTAAATTTCTGGTGTATGCTATTTCTACCATTATTGTTTAGTCTGTATAGTACCTTAAATTGACATGTTTTTGGTATTTGTGAAGGGTGCAGAGGCGTGGCCACAAGTATTTTTGAATGGTATCCACCAATTGGTGCAGGGCAACAACATCAGGAAATTTTTTTTTTGATTGGAAACCTTGGTGTAATTGATCATTCTTATTCTTTAATATTCAGGCATTGTACACGTACAATTTAATGATATTAATATCATAATCTTATTTTGACGTGATTTAATTTGAAAATTATATATTTGAAATTAAGTGTTTATCGATTTCTTGAACTATAATAGGTATGTGAAATTGGGAAACATTCAAAATAATTCTTTAAAATATTCAATAGGTTTTTTTTGTTCATTTTAATGTTTAGCTGCGATAATAAGTTGTCACTAAAAGCATGTTCTAAATTTTAATGGTGATTTTAATTGCGGGTAAAATGTATACTTTTAGCCGCGATCAATTGTTGTCACTAAAAATCAAGTTTTAATCGGACTTTTAGTGGCGACAAGATACATTTTAGTGGCAAAATTATGGTAACTTACTACAATAATTATTGTGGCTAAATATTTCATATTTAGTGACATTTTTCATGTTGCGGCTAAAAAAATTATTTTTAGTGGCAACAAATTAAATGTTGTAGCTAAATGATTTAGCCACTGACATATAGTCGCGGTCTAGTGGCAATAAAAAAGTTGTCACTAAAATATATAGTGACAATTTTTATACATTTTGCAGCAATAATTTTCGCGGCTAAAAGACAAATTTTTTGTAGTGACTCTCTGCGTCCGGGAGGGTGTAACTGTCATAGGCATCAGAGACGGTGCCCTTGTCCTTTGGACACGTGGCATGGCGGGATCCTTCCAGGGCAGGGGTTTGACTTCTCTTTCCTGGACTGCACTTTAGTTGGATTAAATTGGGCCTGGACTAGACTATTGGTCCTCTGGCGCCGTTGGGCTTTGCCTTTTGGCCCTTTCTGCCCTCGATGTGGGCTGATCAAGGGTACTTCTTAATGAGCAAACTGGGATTTTCTGGGCTTATTGGGCTCCGAAGTTACGACGGCCAATGCCCAAAATTCTATCCTTATCACTAACCATTTTTTACAAAAATTTCTAAAAAACCGATTTCTCGACCCATTATTCATTACTTCCCGATTCCATAGGGATTGCAATCTCAAAGAGGGGTCAATGATTGACCTCCGACAATAAGTAAATAAGTTGCAAGCACAAAAAAGAGTTCAGAATTGGTTATAAATTATGAGTTTTCCCTATTCTGAGCATTAGGGATGTTTAACTGATCCAATCTAGATCGATTGAATTGGTACAGAAGTTGTAACATAGAAAAACCACAGAAATCATGATTTATTTGAATAATTCGGTGATCTACCAACTGTAGAAGTAACATTTTTTGCAAGCAATATGCACTTAACTAATACAATTTCAGTGTACCATCTTCTTTCTCATTTCGAAGAAGCATGTGAATTGATGATGCACAAATTGGTATTGCGCAAGATCAACAATCAAGAATATATAAGGGTGTAATTAATGAGCAATTATCAGGCAATCAATGGCAATCAACGGAACTTAAAGAAATAAACAACAGATCAACACAAAGATTTATAGTGGTTCGGTCTCGGATGACCTACTCCACTTTCGGGAATGGCAACGGTGGCCTGGTGTTCTTTATTGATGAATAATGGTACTCCGAAGAGTTACAGTGTATTGAGGGAGAGAGACTTGGTGTAGAGAGACAAAGCTCTCGGTGGAGAGAGGTGTAGTGTGTGTAGAGAGCTCAAGGTGTAGAGGTCTCAAGGAGGTGATGAACCTGCCCCTCCATGTGGAGAGAGGATTACATTATATAGGTTCACCAAGGTGGTGAGGCGGTGACGTGAGGAAGAGGTCTTCCACTCTTTTGGTAAGTACAATCATGGTAGGAATAGATCTCTGTATCCCGATGTTCTCTCCCTTGTGTCCCTATTCCGTCGGAGGAGGACTCTGGGTTGGATTTGATCCTGAGTGGCTGGACCTGCGTTGGAGTGAAGAGGCCGTAGGAGAGGAGAGAGCCAAAATGGGCGGCGCCCCTTGGAGACCATATGGGCGACGCCCACTTGGGTCCCTCGGGCGGCGCCCCCTTGCCTTAGGCGCTGGCCTTTGACTCATTTGGGTGTTAATCCCTTCCTGGTGCTTTGAGCTTCCTCCTATGGATTGACCCAGTTCTGATTAGGCTCTTCTTTGGACTTTCTCGATTTACTTAAATTGGGCTTGACCCAGCAAAATTCGGGCTCATCATGAATACTTACTCCCTAGTACCAAACTTTTCTACTTGTGGAAGGGGTGCTGCTCACGTGCTCTATTTGTTGCATAAATGTTATACTTATCAAAATATTTACCAAAAAATATTTTTATCAAATGTGTTGGCAATTCAATATCCAATCAAAAATATTATTTTCAGTATTTCGTAAATCCAAGAGTGATACGGAACTGTCAACTCATACTCATGCATGCATGAACTTTAGCGATGGCTGGACATTAAATTGGAACTTATCTATTAGGTCATCTCCACTCCTTACTCAAACTCCTCTAGACTTTAACTCAAACATATAGCAAATGAAGAGAGACTCAAATCAAGGCAGACTCAAATATTCAATTGTCAGATTTCACTCTTTTAAAAGATCTAATGACCATATTTTACCTTCTTTTAAATTTGAATTTACCTTCCTTTAAATTTAAGATTGTCTATTAAAGAAATCTATACTAAATTAAATTTTTTATTTAAATTTGAGTTTGAGTTTAGGTCAACATTGGAGATGCCCTCAACCCTCTATACCTTCGGCTTCTAGCGCAGTCGGGATGTGCCATCCATGATTGTAGTTCTTTGCCAAAAAAAGACTCATGTTTTTGGACTTGGTAACAATTGACAAATTTATGCTAGGGGACCTGGTAACAATTGACAAATTTCTCACTAAAGACTCATGTTTAGTTCCCAAAACGTCATGACAATATCAAATCATTAATATTGTAACCATTTGTGAACAGAAAAGTAAGGAAGAATTGAGATTGCAAGATAACAAAACACAAAAATGGGTAGGGATAGATCCATGGGAGGAGCCAAAAATTGTGTCGGGGTGGGCACGATATCCTTTTACAAAATATAAGTTACTTAAAATCATTTAGAATTAACTTTGGTGAATTTTGGTATTTTGAAATTGTTGTATAACAACTTTATTATTCTTTATATACACAATCATGTATCACTTCGATATTTATCACTCATTCGATTATGAAGTTCAATGCGCACTCTATAATGTCTACCATAATTAAAAAAATAAATGTCAAATTACAAGTAAACTAGCTAATATATATATATATATATATATATATATATATATATATATATCATGTCTTTTTTCATTTAGAAAGTAAAAAATAATTCAAGTATTTTTAAAATTTATCTAGATAGGTACATAATAGGTACAAAATGTGTCAAAAAAATTCATATTTTTTTGATATAAGTGTACACTAATTGATGTGCCAAAAAAATAGAATGGGCATAGTTAAAAATATTAAACAAATACTTAAAATACATATAGCTAATGTCAAGGAAAAAAAATTGACCGTGGACATATGTCCCCTAGGTATATGTTGACTCCGCCCATGGATAGATCACGATTTTGAACGTTATTTTTTAGTTTTATATAGAAAAATTGGTTCAACCAATGAGGTGACACTAGAATAGGTAGATTAAAATCAATCATAAAATATTGAGATGAACTTAAAATTGATCACAACCTTTCATGTTGATAGTGATATTTTAAAATCAATTCTAACATTTTTATGATCAATCGACATTATTTTAAGTTGTAAAATGATGTTAATTGAGCCACTAATAAAATATAACAAGTGACAAAAAATTACTTATGAGTAAGAGGACCGCTACACAATCAAAGCACAACGAAATGCTACAAAATAATAATAGAGACAAACTCTGATGTAGCCGAGGCCTGTGAGGTGAAGCTCTGGTGGAGTTTTCGGGCTCAACAGTCACTTTGGTCCACTTTTATGAGGGTCAAGTACTGTAGATCCACCCATCCTGGGCTGATTGAGTTTCGTTACCCAACTTCACCTCTTCGGAGGCGGTTGTGTGGGATTCGATCCGTGGCTGAGCCGAGGATCAGATGGTTAGTACGGTCTGGTGAGGTCAGCTTCTGGTGTGATTATTGGTTGAGGGATTACCCTTTGGCTTTAGTGTATCCGAGGGCAACTTCTGGGGATCCTGTTTCTGCTTACTGGACGGGTCGGCAGTGGGACAGAGGCCGATTGATGGGGATTTTACCTTCTCCAGTTGTTGAGCAGATTGTGCAGATTCCGATTCCAGAGCAGGAGATTGATCAGATGAGGTGGAGGTTCTCTTTGGATGGGAATTTTTCATTGAGGACTGCTTGGGCTGATATTCGGGGTGTGGCTCCAGTTCGTGCTGGGTTTTCTTGTGTCTGGCAGAGGCATATTCCGACTCAGATCTCCTTCTTTATGTGGCGGTTGTTTCATGGTTTCCTGGCCACAAATGATGGCTTAGAGAGACGGGGTTTTCATGTAGTATCCCGGTGTGTGTATGGTGGGGCTGTTGAGACTCTTAGACATCTTTTTCTGGATTGTCCGCTTGCAGTTTAGGTGTGGGGTCACTTTTATCGGATGTTTGGGATCAAATGTTGGCCGTTTCAGTCTCCTTATGCTTTGATGCTTCATTGGTGGCGTTGTGCTCCTTCTGCAGGTCACGTGCGGGTACTGCTATCGTGCTTCATTCTGTGGCACTTATGGAAGACGCGTAATACTTATAGGTTCGATGGTCAGGCCTTTCAGGTGACCGTTGTGATTCAGAGGGTTATGACCGATATGCAGTTGGTTGGGCTTGCTTTTGGGTTTGCTCCAAGTCAGTTGCGTCGGGATGAGTCAGTTGAGTTTGTAGGTTCTCCTAGGGTCTTGGTTCCTCGGCCTCGACCTCTTCGCTTGGTTGCTTGGACTCGTCCTGTAGCGGGTTGTCTGAAGATCAGCGTTAACGGCTGTTCTAAAGGCAATCCGGGGCTGTCTGCGGCAAGGGGTATTATTCGGGACCACCAGGGTCGGGTACTTAGGGTTTTTTGCTCGTTTTTGGGGCATCAGTCTATTCTGTATGCGGAGTTGCAGACTGTTTGTGCTGGGTTGGAGTTGGCCGCAGATTTGGGAGCTTCTGAGTTGGTAGTGGAGTCAGATTCAGCTACAGTGATTTCTTGGGTTTCTTCTCAGGGTACTGGGTGCTGGGTTTATGCTTACCTGCTTGCTCGGATTCGGGTTCTGTGTGCCTCTCTCTCGGCTCGCGTCGGCCACGTCCTACGGGAGACGAATCAGGCTGCAGACTTCATGGCTAATTGGGCTTGCTCTCAGCAGCTCAATCAACGATTCCCTGATTCGTCATCCTTTCCTTCTGGAATTGCTGGCATCCTCGCCTTGGACGCTCGACAGACCCCTCACATTCGTCGTTAAGTTTTATTTTAATTGATATTTTCTATTATTTTGTTATGTGGGGATTTCCCACTTTGCTTTTCTATTTATTTATTTTCATGTTTTTGGTGGTGAGTCACCTCGATTTTGCTTTGACTTTCTTCCACTTCTGGAGGCTTGGCTTGACCTCCTCCCTTGTACATTTTTCCTTTTAGTTATGTATACTGGTAGGGGTCCTGCCAAACCCCTCACCCACATTGGGTGGCTTTGAGAAAAAAAAAATTAATAGAGACAAAACTAAGCACTTACTTTATAGCATAGTAGTTCCAAACTGTCATTATAGCATCTGCTCTTTCCCGTGGGGGTGTCAATTCACTTCTATCCTTTTGTATTTATTGCATGAATGTATATCAGGAGGGCCCAACTTTTCTACTTGTGGAAGAGGCGGTGCTTCCATCTGTTGCCACCGGGTGGGGTGGGGGAGTTCCCACTGCTGCTACATTCTTTTAATTAATAGTCAAGTTGATCTCTATATGCTTTGAATCTATCTGTTCAATGTGCATGAACTTCAAAGTTCAAAGCTAGACATTAAATTACGACTTATCTATATATTAACCCTCTATAAATATTGAACACCCCCTTATCGTAAAGATATTACATCAGCGATATATTATACACCTGTTTGAACATCTTCCAAATGGCGGGCGGCAAAGGCGGCGGTGGAGGTGGAAAGGGGGGCGGTGTTGGGGGTGCTAAAGGCAGTGGAGGAGGAGGTGGTGGTGCCAGCAAAGGTAGTGGAGGGAGTGGAGCAACCGGTGGTGGTGGTAAGGGAAGTGGTGGTGGTGGTGGTAAAGGAAGTGGTGGCGGTGGTGGTGGCATGATGAAAGCTCCAGGTGGGGGTGGAGCTTTTATTTCAAGGAGTGGGTTTGAAAGCAACCCCCAGGGATACTTTGCTGGTTTGCATGATAGCGGAAAGGGCAAGTAGTTTCTCTTAGGATAAGGGATGTTAATGTAAATATTTAAGGTCTATGGTTTTGTTGTGTGATGTGTTACATGATAGGGTTGAGTACTTTGTTTTGGGATGGATATCTTAATGTAATTATGGCTAGCTCTATGTTCTTACTGTAACATATTATATGAAAACATATGGTACGTTGGTTTTTGTTTTGTGATGTAATTATTAAAGTGAAAAGTCATGATGTATTCAGACGAAATGCTATAAAGTGCCCCACCACAAAAAAAAAAACTTCATTTCTTGATTCCGATCTTAACCTTAAACAGCCCAAAACATGTTGGGGTTTTACTTGTCTGTTTCATTTTTTTTACATTCTTACGGTGTTTGTAAGCCACAGTGTTAATAGGTTGTATACGTGGTTTATAAGCACAAATGAAAATGACACTTCCCTAACTAAGGCATTAGTACTAAACATTGAAAGTGAAAGGAGCACCATTTTGACAATGCATCTTCCCTAAACCTGTACAACACCATTTCCCATATCATTGGTCCTCTCTTACCTGAAACTGATGCGTCTCTCTCTGATACTTCTTCAATTCCCCCGTATCTCTCTCCATAGTCTTACTAACTGTCAATATGCCCAGAAGACTTACCACAGTTTTTTAGGGTTTATCAAGGCTTATATATATCGTTTAGCTTGAATTACAATGTTATTATAACAAATTGTAAATAGAACTCATTTGCTTAGAATAACTTTGATATCAATTGTTTTTTCTATTTGAGGTGGGAAAGACTCTAAATTTTTTAAGTTTTTTTACCCATGAGTCACCAATAACACAAGAAAATCACTATTTTTAAATGTTAAGAACACAAACAGTCTGAATCCACAGAGAAAATAAGAAAAAAATTGTAAGATATATGTTATTAATGTCAAACTTGAATATAATTCATTACACAAAGGACCATTTATATAGAATGCTTCTGCCATCTTTTACCCACCTATATTTTAATACATCTTTCAACTATTTACATTAATATGACCAAAAAAAAACTATTTACATTAATACTTTTAGCATCTCACAACTAATTCAGTTAATACAATTTTAAATTTCAAATTTCTCTACCAACTATCAACAACCTCTATTAATACATTACTAAAAACTTATATCCAAACTACCAGTATATATTACAGGAAGGTGGGGTGGGGGAGTTCCATGCATGAACTTCAAAGTTCAAAGGTGAACATTAAATTAGAACTTATCTACTAACCCTCCTCTAGGCTTAGAACAACTCAGATACCACTTGTTTTTCTATCTGAGATACCACAGGCAAAAATGGTACAGAATGTTTCTATCATATTTTCCTTTGATCCAAACAAGACTTCCGGTCACCATGGAAGTACATAACAAACAACGATGAGAGGATATAGTATACACAGTTACAAGTCTTTTACACTTCACTTCATGTATGCAGATGAACAGCAAAGGAAACAATGAATATACAGAGAGAACCACTGAGGAAGACGAGCCCAAATGCACCACCCACATAACCTACAAGCTTTATGGACTCTGATAATAGGGAATCTCTCTTGTGTTTGTCATGATCATACACAGGTTTATAAGTCCAACCATTTTGGGGTATGCAACGTCGTGTGTCTGTCCTCTCCTTCTTCCTCACTTGTTCTATTCTCTCTCTTAGAACACTTAAGTTTGCGTCCACAATATTTGCTGAGTTACCTGCAAACCAGCAGAAAAGAAAGCTGAATAAACTATCTTACAAAACTCAAGGAATGCTGGTCATCAAAACAACAGATCATCTATTTAAAAAAATACACTTTGACCCTCTCAACTAGGCCCATATCTTACATTATCCCATCAACTATGATATTTCTCACAATGCACATTATACTATGGTCATCAGTCTCATATTGCCTTTTTAATCATCACATTCCTCTCATTAGAACTCCAACTACGGCTATTGATTTCATAATTCTCACGTTGTACCTCCCAACTACGATTCTCGGTTTTAGATTTCTCTTAATATTCTTAGACATAGAAGTTTTGTATTTTACTACACGTGTACAATTCTATTAGAAACATAATGAACATTTGATGTAGGGTTAGTTTGAAATGAATGTGTGTAGTTACGAGAATAATCTTAAAAACTCAATAATTGAGGCAGCAAAATGAGGCCATTATCATAATTGAAGGGGTCAAATTATAATTTACCCCAGAGAAGGGAGAGGAATAGAAGTGAAACGTAGGGAGTTATCAATTAGCATAAATAACATTTCGTATACATAAAAACTATGATTTTCATCTCAATTTACTCCCTTTACTATTAAATTTCTCACATCGCTTTCTAATATCAAATTGTATTTTATTTTTAGCCAGAAAATACCCATGTGTGAATGGACCTTGTGGCAAAGTGAAACAAGTTCAGATGGTGAAGAGGCACAATTTTCAACTATAATTGTAAAGGATGTTTACAATTTGAACTATGTGAAACAAATCGTCACTATTGAAGGGGTAAAGTGAAAAATGTAACAAATGAATAAGCAATATCAATATAAGAGGGGAACATAATTGAGGGGATCCAAGTATAATTTGTTCTAACAGTTATCATGGAAACAAGTGATCAAAGAAGGCATGTGAACTCAAGACATAGTAAATCAATTTACATCTTTTTTAAGCCAGCATCCAGATAGAGAGAGAGAGGCCCACTTAGGTTAGGGGGCATTGTTCCTCAGTTCTTACCAACCTTCGGTGTGTAATCAACATGTTGCTAGCTTAGACAGAGAAAGAGAACAGCTACCTTCATTACTGAAGCTTTGAGATCTCACTCGAGGATATTTTTGTGCCTTAGACTTGCAGAATGGTTTGCTTAAGCTGCAGAAAGAAGGTAAACTACTAGAAGCCATGCTTGGTTGATGGAGTTGCACCTAATGCAATGAACTTTTGATTGTTCATGAGCAAGGGGGTAAGGTAAGATCATACACTTTGGAGAGAGATTCGTACAAAGTTACGTGTTATTCCTTCCTGTTAATGGCCGTCTTTTCCCAACCCACATGTCACACCCTACCTTAGTCTCATTGAAAAATGATGCAATCATTGGTATTATTTATATTACAGAACTTCAAGAGGAGACAACTCAATATCTAATCTAACTAATTAAACCGGACAGCACGACAATAAAATTCAAATCCCATCACCGTCTCCCTTTGACGATTTAAAAAAATCAGAACCTTGAGACTCCCGATGATTAATCAGATCTGTGAGGTCATCCACATAACACTCTCTCAAACCCGGTTCAAGGAACGTTTTTGCAATCTTCTACCCATAATTTCATCCTTCATTTTCGATAAGCATGTGGAGTTAGAATTTCACACAAAAGTTGTTTGTTTCCATGATTTCACTGTGGTCCCACTATTTATTGGGACACATTAACTATTCAATTGTTGGAATTATCAAGTTTAGTTTTTAAGTCCATCTAATATTACTCTTTATACTCCATTTGAGGAATACAAGTTTGGCAAGGAGTTTTATATTTTTCTAACAAAACATTATTCTACTGGCAAGTGAATCACAGATTAAAGAGTAAATTCAATTCAACATTCATTTGTATATAATTATATTGTCTATTAGAATAAAACTAAAAAAATCAAATAATGGATTAAACTGTAATGGATATAATATTTTCTATCTTTAACTGGGATAATTTGATCCTTTAATAGATTTCGTTAATTCCGTAACTAATAAGAGGTCAAAGTGTAATATTTCAAACTTGAGAGGTCTGTGTTACACCCCTACAAATTTCAAAGAATTTGAGTGTAATTTACTAATAAATATACTAATTGGCATTGACAACAAATGTCTAAGTATTACGCGTATACAAATATCAGGGAGTTTGTGTGTAATATTTCAAATGTCAAAGAGTCTAAGTGATTAAGTGACAAATATAAGAAAATCTGGGTTTAATTTTCCATTAAAAATAAGATAGAAAATAGAGACCATATGATATTATTATCACGCATTGCCCATAATTGCAAAGAAGAACCCTAAGGGTAACTCAAGTGGTAATAGAGACGAGTTACAAATTTAGACGTCTTTGAGTTCTAATTTTGACAATCTCTTAGGGTTAAGCCATGTTAAACAACCATTTACTCCAAAAGTTTAAATTATTAGAGAGGATATAACTTAAGTATTTATATTTCAACACGCCCCCTCACCTTATCCCTCATAAATATCTTAATTTTAATGTGAATAATTTATCTGTCTTTGACCGAATGGAAGAAGAAATTAATCAAGTCCGAACACCTTTTGCCCTTGAAAAAAAAGTAAATTCCAAAGAAGTTTAGTAACATGCACACGACCAGCAGGTCCGCAAAAGTGTGCAATTGGCAGTCATTGCACCAAAAAAACTAGTCAAACCAGAGGTCTTCGCCCATTATGTAATACTGCATTAAACTTATTTTTGTAAATTACACTCAAGACCCCTATTCTTTCCCTATTAATACATTGACTGGGATCCAAATGCACTGCCACGTAGTACTTCTCACAAAAGTAAATGAAACTTGCACATGCAAAGTGGATCAAATCGTATTGATTCGCTTTTTGTATTATTTCGATTTCGTATCAACTGGCCCGCATATATTAATAGGGAAATGCTATTTGAACTTAATTTGGGGACCTAATCTAGGGACTTAATAATGTACAACCATTGGATTGATTGTGGGCTCCATCTAACATTAGAACTCACAATTAATCCAATGGTTGCATTGAAGCCACATCATTAGGTCCTCATATTAGGTCCCCAAATAAGGTCCCTATAGCATTGCTCATATTAATATTGATGGTCATGTGCATCTAAGGAGAAAGGTTAGGTTAAGTTATAATTTTTTTGTGGTGTGAATTATACTTTTAAAAACATGATTGATCTGAAAAGTTAAGATTGATACTGAAAGTTCATGATCGATTATAGGTGTTTGTGATCGATCATGTAATTATAACTTCTCTTTTTAAAATTATAATTTTACCATAAAAAATTATAACCGATAATACGATATAATTTACAAGGTACATATAGACCATGGGGTTGCCCATATGAAGGCTTTTTTTTTTTATCCAACGGTCAGGGGTATTCGGACAAATTTATATATAACTCAATTAATCTCCTCTCTAATTTGGTCAAAGACAAACTATCCACGTCGAGACTAGGATATTCAAGGATCTCAAGGATCAGGATTGCCAAGTTTCAAACTAAGATTATTTGAATTTACATCTCATTATTATTATCACTTGAATTTTCCCGCAAAGTTATATGAAGATATTTTCATGATGACAATCATGGAAGAATATTGTGGTGTATTATGGGTAGGGGAATGAAAGCGATCAAGTGTACACTTGTTCGAATTGGGGATTAACAATGATAAAGGTGATAGAAATATCTATGATATATTATAGAAGTGAACAGGTGTAACAACCAAATGTATTTTTGGTCACTTTTTATATAGTTAGGCAGGTAAAAAGTGGATCAAGATTCAAGAACATGAATATGGATTGAAAGATTCCACCAACCTGTACCCACTACTCTTCAATTACCAAAAAAAAAAAAAAGAAAAATCTTTGCTATCATACAACTAGAAAAGATTGGAACGTATTATAGCGAAATTTTTGAATTTTTAGCTTATAAAATCATAACAACGGTCAAGATTGATCTAATATTCATCTATTTTTATCCAATGGTATAAAATTCATCTTAAATAAAATAATTTGCTCAAAAAACATCATTTTTTCTGTACAGCCTCTAATGTCAGACAACTCAATCAACACATTAACACTTTCCAATATCAAATCATCTCATCAATTCACACCTGCCTCTCTTCTCTCTCTTCATTTTAATTTTAAATTATATAATTAAAAAAATAAGTTAGTATTTAAAATATAATTATTATAGAATTAATATTTAATTTTTGACATTGCTTAGTATCTTCAGACACTGGTAATGAATACTATATATATATATATAATGGATTGAACTTATCTATGACTATAGTGAGCAATAGCTGCATAACATTTTTAGGGGTAAAGCACTATTTCAGTGGAGCAGCTACATAACCGAAGTGGAGAAAATATTTGGTGCTTATAGGCCACTACGCGGTAGTGTCATGTGATGCTCACATTCAATAAGAAACTGTAATAACACTAGCTTGCGGGAGGTACATATTAATTTTTTTCAAAAAAAAAAAAAATTTAATAACTCTACAAATGACAGCATTTAATTGGAAATGAATAATATTTTATGGGTAATATACACGACATACCACTGGTGCTTGATGAACACCAAATATTTTCTCACCAAATTGAGGCAAAGTTGTGATCTGAAAATAACAAGGATTTGTTAGATGGGTTGTTATGGGTTTTTGCCATTCGCATAGGATTCGACTTGACAACCTGCACAATTTTAGAGACAAATGATATGATTCAATCCTAACAACTACCAAACTGGTTTGAACCATCAGCCCAATTTAGAGGATCCAAATTCCCAAACTCATGCTTTATATCATAAAGATGTAGCATTGAGATTGAATAGTTGGTCAGATACTGAAATTACATGAGCCCTCTTTCAACAAAATACGAAGAAGTTTCGGGAGTTACAAAGGAAAATTTCGAACTCATATTGGTCATAAGCTGAGAACAAAATTTAATTCTTTGAAATCTAATCTCTCATTGTTCCTCAGTAACTCAATAGTAGAACGATCAGTTGTTAACTGACTAGTCGTAGGTTCAAAATTGGAGAGATTTGATTAATTCTGAATTAACGAATTCAGAATAAAAAAACTCGTTTTGACCGTTAGGAGTAGGTAACTCATTCTCTGTCTTTGTTTCTATTGCATTCTATCTCATCGTATTACATTCCTGTTCTGTGAGATATGAGATTTTAGGCACCACTTTACAAGTAAAAGGAACAGGATAAAAGGCTATACCATTACAACAATAAAAGGATACCGTTACAACAAAAATCACAGCATATTTGTCCACAAGCCTAAATTTATTCTGATTACATAACCAACAAGATGCCCTGTGAAGAAGCAATAAGCAAAAGTCCCTAGTTTCCTAACAACAATCATGTCATACAGAATTTACACCTACAGAATTTCCCAAGTTACACAAGAGTTGGGTGTGAGATATACTGACAATACAAAACATTGTATACACAGCTTTAGCATTCACATATCCATGTCATCAAATATTTCCCCATCCTCCTCATGATACAAGCCGTCCGTAAGAAAACCCTCTCCCACCAAGTTGCTGTCAAAAAACAGCCATTGGGTCAGGCTAAAAAAAGACTAATAGGATGTGGTGGTAAAACAACAACTATTTAATATGGTATAACATTTAAGAGGGACAAAAACCACCTCAAACAACAGAAACGGAAGCTCACAACACGCTTGAGCTTTCTATTGTAGAAGAAGAAATGGTACGACCATCTGAAAAAAAAAAAAACACAGAAATCCATCATAACTGCAGCTGCATCACTAAAAGTTACGTCCTAATAACAAAACTCACATGGCTCCTCTCTCTAGAAATGGATCTGCATCAGAATCTGGGTTGTAACTGTAAATATCACATTCTGCAAGTTTCACAACCTGCATTGACAAAAGTTACCACATTGACCCTCTTGTTCTTTTTTTAATTTTTTTTCATTGTTTCAACTATGCTAACCTCATCTAAAGCCTTGTACAAGGTGTCCAGCAGAGAACTGCACTCATTTGCCTCAACCCATTCCTGCAACCGACTCAAAAAGTACTCAGCAATCAGCTTCAAAAAGTACTGAAGCTGCTCATCAAGTTGCAAAACCCAAACTAAAACGATTTGGTAAGATCTCCCAATTGCAGGAATTCCAAAAGATACTATAATTTCTCCAATAGGATGAAAACAGGCAGTTGCATAGGATACACACAAATTTTAACTGTCATTTAACGAAAAAAGTGAGGTTGTGTATTTGCCACTTCAGCCAATGAAGCCAACAAATTGGTGTACTATCTGCAATAAACCTAATTCACACCACACAAAAGCATTAATAGGGAAATACCTTTGATGCTTCAAACATGTAGTTATCAAATATCTGCTTAAAACTGTCCCAGCTTTCCTCTGTGAAAAACTGGTGAGCGTTCACTGCACTGGTAAACGGCACGGAAGTTGGCAATGTTATAGGATAAGGAAACAGTGGCAAAATCCACATAGTTACATCAGTATCTTGCAAGATGGAAGTAATACAAGTTGAGTAAGACAAGCATCCAGATGCAAATTTAGTTTTGGGAAATGGAGAGACTTGAACTCTCAGCTCCTCCAAGAGCAACAGTTTTGCGAACTGTCTGTCAGACCTTTTGACAACACTCCCAAGGCTGTTAAGAGAGGGTCATACAGCGGGTTGCCATGTCGCCAATAAAGCTGACACTGGCATTACCCATAACCCTCTTTGTCAGCTCCTCATCAAATTTATATAATCTAACGCAACAAAAGATACAGAGTTACCTGAAGTCATAGTCCGGATACATGTGATAGAGAGTAAGAATCAGATAAATCAATGTCTTTCGGCTGGAATTAACATTTAGAAAAACGAGTTAAAGAGACACAAAATGAAACAATAGTTTATGGACCAATCTCGAATAAATTCACCACCTGGATCTACTAGTCAAATATTCAACTGGTGAGGAAGAGTCGGTGTCTGAAGACTTTCCAAGATAATCAAGAATCTGGTTGAAACAAATGTATAAAACACCAAAGATTAACTGGTGGAAATGGGAAAAAATGTTATCAAGAAACTAACAAATTGAGTATTCTCGAGCATCAGCCCCGAAGAGTGGAAAGACATCCTTAAAGAAAATATCAATAAAGAGATGCAAACACTAAATTCGGAAGTAAGGATTCTTGTAGAAAGAAATGCAAAATGATTTTCAAGACTACATTTTGGTAGGTCAGACAAAACAAGAAAGAAAAGTAAGCACAGCAATCAAAGAAGTAGACCAAACATATAAAATATTTTAAATGCTAAACTACCTCATTTTCCAAGCTTAGTGACAGCTTCTTATCAGTTCCTGTATGTTTGCCTAGAGTAACACAAAGCAGAACAAATTACGTGTTCTTTAGGTTCAGATATACACTACAAGCATCCTGAATATCGACAAAGTGAAATTCGTACTTACAAGAGTAAGCTTCAAGGAATCCTTTGACGGTACGCTCTCCCAGATTCACATGACTAAAGAAATCATTTATACTGGAAAATATAACAAAATAATTGCTTACTTCAAAAGCAAATTTGAATGAGAAAAATAAGAAACTAAGAAAAAAATAAGATAGAGCGAGAGAGAGCATAATATCATAAAATTCTGATCAAGGAATGTACTCACAGTCACAGAAAAGAACAACCATACATTTCTGTTTTAACTTTTAACTAAAAGAGTTTAACAGTTACCGTTCGAGAGGTGTGTATTCCAAGTACTTCATGATGCCGTGTAAGCAATGGCTTCAATACGGTTGGTGCCTATCAGCACTACTGGTCTTGCCGGAGGACCTGGATTGATAACAAAGACATTATGATGGTGTGAGATCATGAGCATTCGCATGTTGCTAAAGTCAAAATAACCATTGAATCAAATTGTTGATAACAAAGACACTATGATGGTGTGAGATCATGAGCATTCGCATGTTGCTAAAGTCAAAATAACCATTGAATCAAATTGTTGATAACAAAGACACTATGATGGTGTGAGATCATGAGCATTTGCATGTTGCTAAAGTCAAAATAACCATTGAATCAAATTGTTGACCTTATTATGCAATACAAATATGGACTAACTTCCATCACCCGGTTACATGCGAAAATAGTATTTTTTTTTCCAATTTTCAGGAGAAATGGAAACGTTTCGGTCAGCTCAAAAACGGAAACGTTTCGGAAACGCAATGGAAACGCAGAAAAAATATGGAAACACGTGGAAACATGTAGAAATACAAAATACAATCTATTTATTTATAAAGATAAGCTAAATAATTGTTTAATTTAACATATTTATTCGGTTAACATTCATTTATATAAGAACAAATTTAAATTTAAATTGGAGGGAAAAAAAGGTTTGACATGAGGCGGAAATCATTTAAATTAGAAAATTATCCAATTAATAATACAATTTTATTATAACACTAATTTACTAATTAATAATACTAAGTGCAGCATATTATTATAATACTAATTTGGGCAGCATATTATTATAATACTAATTTATTAATTTAAATTGTGTCTTCAAATTAATAAATAATATTATTTCATTAATATTAAAATCACTGTGTACACAATGATTAAAACACATAAATACTTAATTCTAGATATTTAACAAATAAGTTATAATTAATAAAATGACTTACAGTTATTTAATATGTCAATTTAACAAATAATAATAGCATAAAAGAATAATTATAAAAAGGAAAAAAAATACTGAAGGGTATCAAATTAAATTAATGGTAGTTATGTATAGTTAAAAGTAAAAAATTATAATGCAGTGGGGTATTAAATGTAATTGTTTATACTTATAACAAAAAAAAAATATAAAAGGCAACACAGATGTTTCGACATGTTTCGATCGAAACGGTAATGTTTCGACCGAAACGGTCCGACACAGTGACGTTTCGACCGAAACTTTGAAATTTTGGGATTCAACCCATATTTCGTGTCGGTGCGTTAAAATTCCGAAACGTTTCGGACGTTTCGACACGACATTTTGATCATTGCTTGAAAGTACAATGCATACAGAAAGGCCAAAATACTCCTGTATACAACTCGAGACACGTATAAAACCTACAGAAGCATTTAATTTGGAAATTCTCTTAAACTCCAAAGCTGGAAAAACTCAAGAAGCATTTGTTTTAGACTAATTCATAAACTTATACAACAAATGAGGCAAGGTGAAGTTGCATTCGCGCATTTGACAGACAGGATAACTTAGAGCTGCCAATTTAGCCTACCTCAATCTGCTATTAGCATACGCAGAGTTCCAGAACCTCACGTTAATGTCAGATATGGAGAAAGGCATCACCCATTACACTTCAAATAGAGAAAGCATGGAACCCCAACTATCTCTAGCAACTTTGCAATGCAGTAAAAGATGGTTCTCTGTCTCCTCCATCTTCTGGCACACACGTCAACAATTTTGAAGCACGATGTCATTCGGGACTAAATTATAACTTGTAAAGATAGCTTCCAAGATGCCATCCACCCTAAAAAACCAAACCTTGGAAGGAATTTCCACCCACTATACGTTCTTCCAAGGGAAATCTCATCCCCTTCCCAAGCATAAGTCCTTTATAACAAGATCTAACAAGGAAAGAATTATTGATTGCACTCCCCCATGACAAAAACTCATCCCTATAACCACTGATGTTGAGGCTATAAAGCAACTCAAAGAACACATGCCCCTCTACAGCTCCCAATACCGCATATCTCACATGAAATTGGGCTCCCTCCAAAAGATACTCTTGAATCAAGGGTTCCGTCATCCGTGTTTGAGGCGATACTGTAGAACTAAATCTCTCACAAAGGATAGGCTTCCCACAAAGTAGGCAAACCAATTAATATGCGTTTCCAACTCCCACCACAAACTCCACATAATTCAAAAACTCTTTTCACCCCATCCCTATACGTTTCAATGATTTTGCTTTTTCGGAAAAATCGAATGTAGCATCCCCTTAATTGTTCCAAATTCCTACGAAATTCTGTAAAGTTACATCCAAATTCCCCTCATTCCCAGAAATTTAAAAGAAAACACGAAATGAAGATAAAATCAAAGGTAAAATCCCGTTTCTTGTTCCAAATTTCAAGCTAAGTTCTAACAGATCTACAGAAATTCTTCCATACAAGACGATATAGACACGAATCGCAACTATTAATTCGACAATTCATTACTAAAAATATGCGGAAACTCACCTTTAGAAATTGATGTCGAGCGATTTGGAGAGATAGTGATTTGGTGGTTGAAATTGAAACAACGGTCCTGCTGTGTAATAATTTGAGAAAAAATGTAGTAATATCTGGAGGAATAAAGAAGAGCCCTAAATTCGAATATTCGATTTTTCTTTTACCAACTAGGGATTGTGACAGCCATGTCCATTTTTTCTGGATAATTTATAATTTAATTTTAATGTACATAATTTTTATTTAATTTTAATCCAAATTTATTAATTTGTTTCGATAAAAAGACATCATAGATTAGCGGGTTATGATTGATTATTTTTCAACACAAATCCGTCAATGACATGATTCATTAACACGAATAATGAATGAATCAGATTTATGTCAAACACGAACAACACAAAATCGACACGATTAACACGTTTAACTAGTATTAAAGAAATAAAATATCAATTATTTTTTATTTTTTATCAAATATTGACATAATTATTGTATAAAAAAGATAATTTTTAGTAATTTTATTGTTATATTTATTGAGATAATTTTTAGGTTATAGAAAAAGTAATAAAATTTTAGACTTAAATCTTATAATTTTTTTTCCATTTTTTCGGTTAAAGAGTGGTAGGTTTTTCTTATCCGTTGATTTGGGTTAAAGTCCACGTTGACTCATAAAGAGGGTGGCAATGGGCTGCTGCCGTGTGAAGTCCGTGTTTGTTTTTGAATTCGTGTTGAATATCAATAGCATTTAATATAAATTATTTTATTAATTATATCAGATATTTTAATATACATTTTATTTATTTACCATTTATATCGTTATTAAATTAATACACATTGTGTACTAAAAAAGCTAATTCGACAAATCCAATTGATTTTTATAGCAAAACTAAATAAAAAAGTAAATTCGACAAGAATTCATATGATACATAATTAAAAATATGAAAATATTTTATTTATATCATTATAATTATTATTATCTCAATATCACTGTCTTATGTTATTGGATGATATTCATATGATTGGTTAGCCAATTTGATTCGTTACAGATCCTCACAGCAAATCCGAGAAAGCCCATAGATGAACGTCTTTAGAGCCCACCTTGAATGTATTGGGCCTCAGTCAATGAACCCAACTCTACCCTTGTCTCTCCAGTCTCCGTCCATCGGCCCTTACATGGATAGTACAAAAAAAATAAAAAATAAACAAAAAAATAATTTTTATTTCCCCGAAAATCTCATTAATCTATATTTACCTCTCTCTTATTTTATCTCTGTTCACTTTAATTAAATTATATAATTAAAAAATTAATTTATTATTTAAAATATAAATCTTGCATGATCAATGTTTAATTTTTCGTATTACACAGTGTCTTTAGATATAATGTTATTGCTAAGATATCTAGCATTTTAAATTCTATCCCCACATTTTTTCCTACCCATTTCTATCACATCACTCATTAATATCACAAATTGAATTATTTAATTTTTAATTAATTTATAGTTCAATATAAATTTTATTTCAGACATTGTTTATAAACGATAATATACATATGTTGATAAATTTTTTGAGGTCATGTATTTTTTTAAAATTTTGATGATTTTTTTTAAAAAAAATAATTATTATTTCATATAGCAGGATCAATTTTTTTAGCACTCGAATTTTATATTGTATAGTACCTTCAGTCACGAGTTATAGCTAATATATACACAAAACAAAGGAACAACTTTGTACCTATAGCTAATTTATTTATTGCTTACTTATCCTGGTCCAACTTAAGCTAATGTTGGATCATCAAGTTCACCTACTCAACTCTATTTATGGGTCATCCACCTATCTTTCTTTTAATAGCCAAGTTGTTAAATGAATATAAAGTCATATGTAATAGCTAACAAACCTTGAATAATCAATTCAACATAAGTACACACAATCATGGAGCCAACAAACATCAACTGAGATATTCTCCCATGCATTCATGCAAACCTACAATGGTGGTTCAACTACAACTTAGGTTACTAAAATGTGAGTAGTCCTTCTTCACCTAATATACCCAGAAAAAATAAATAAAATGTTGTATGCACATATTGTCCTTACATATATGTTGGATCCTTTGTGAGGATATAATTATAAACATTAGAATGATAGAACTCTGAGGGATAGCTCGTAATCATATGTTCAAACGATATATATCAATCTGATAAAAAAAACCGATATATCATAGATTCAGGGAAGAATCAACTTATCCAAAGTGGGAGTAAGGTTGTTTATTTTTCTAAATATTAATTATGCTTTAAACTAGAGAATTGTGTACTAACATGTACGATGGTTTTGGGGTGAGGGATTGGATTAGTTTTATAAAACCCTTCCAAATCCAACCCATATCTTTGTTTACATAAGATTTATATATGAAATCCATATCTGTGTTTGGGACCTACGGATTTATCACAATTATCAACACACGTTTGTTCTATAGATGACTATATTATATATTGGTCAATCCAATCCATATTCATGTTTGTTTAATTACAAAGAAGAGTAATTAGAACGGTTGGAATGCGATTTGATAGATATGATATTTTATTGAGGATAGAAGGGTCATTTGACGTAATTAAACCCACCCTCCCCTGAGTTTGTCCAATACCAAGTATGTGGGTTTAATACACCAGATCATTTACAGACTGAGATATAAATTTTGGATTTAAAAATACTAACTAAACACGAGATTGCGAAATCTATCGAACTATTTTTCTTAAACCCCTCTTCAAACCACCCCAAACCCAATAAACAAAGAGGGCTTATATGTGAAATCAATAATGACTTGAATTGGTGCATGAGATATGGGAGATTCTTCTTGGTTTGGAAAGGTCACCTACCAAACCAATGAAAGAGTTTTGACATATTTTTTCTGTGTCAACCAAACTCTTTGAATTGAGAAAGACCAGTCAGAACAAACTCCCAACAAAATGACCCAATCAATTAATTGGCACACGTACAAGGTCTCTGGAAGAGTCAGCATTCAGCAGCCAAAGGTGGCCTCTGTTGGCGACCCTCTTAGTTGAAAGAAACAAGACTAGAAAATGAACTTGATATTATTTTTGGGGTTCTCTCTCTCTCTCACACACACACACACATTTTAGGATAAGATAGAGAAAGGATACCAGGTAAATTTAGTGAGAAGAAAAGAAAATCAATGCATATAACACACCACGTGACTGTTAAGTGGTGTACATCACCAATAAAATATTTGTATATTCTCAATGAATGTCTGCTATCTTATCAATTTGTCAAAAGTTTCTTTGAAAAATTCAATTTTTTTGTTACACGCGCTTGTGTTGTGGTAGGTTTTCATTGGGTGTATACGCCACTTGGAACTGTCATGTGGTATGTATAACTCACTGAAAAATTTCTTAGTGAGAAGATGCCTTCAACTGCTAAAATTAGAACACATGAAATTAGAATAGCTTTTGGCAGTAACAGGACAGGTTTTAGAGTAGAATGATCACATACAATACAAGGTTGTACATGTATGGAATTTAACTTCCATTCACTAGTATACTCTTCCTTGAACAAACACAAAGTAGACTTAGGCATAAGTAATCAAGTTTATTTTGTATTATTTAGTTGGGCAAAGCAAGAAACATGTACAATTCTCTGAAATGCACGTCAAATATACCTATAATGGTGTTCAATTACCATAAATCAAATTTCCGAAAAATTTGTTAATAGACGGTATTTAAATAAAAATTCTATTTCCTACATGATCTAGGGGTGCAACTTAGGCGGGTAAACTAGAATTCAACCCGAGTCCAACCTAAAAAAAACAGGCTTGGGTTAGAATTCTTAATATTTGAGTTGGGCTTGGGCGAAAAAAACCCAACCCGAATGGAATTCCGACAAGCCTCGGGTTGAAGCCTCGAGTTGTCGGGTTCAATCCGAATATACATAAATAAATAAATATATTTAATTAGGGTTAGTATTTATCTTCACTTTTCAGAGTTCAGACTTTCACTTCACTTCAAGTCTTCACCCCTGCGCTTCCATCACTCTGAGATCCCTCTCTCACTCGTCACTCGTTTCTCATCTGGTCTCAAACTCTCAGTCTCCCTCTCTCACTCGTCACTCTTCTCTCTTTTATCAACCCCAATTAAGTAACTCGAGCCCAACCCAATTTTTAACTCGAAATCAACCCGAATTCAACCCGAACCCGCCCGAATTAAACTCGGACAATACTTGGATTGAGTACCTTGGTTTGAGGTCGGGTTAGAATTGAAGATTATATATTTAAGGTTGATGACCTCTCAACCCATCCAACCTACCGAGTTACACCCCTAGCATGATCTGAGTCTTTTTTTTCTTTCCTAAGAAATAAGAACATCGATTATTATGGCGGGTGGGTTCATCCCACCCATCTCTTATTTCAGAGGGGACGACGAGTCATGCCAATACGACCACGTTACTTGGCAAATCCTAAATATTGGTAGGCGTTTATGCTACCAATTAACCGGGTTCTTGTTGCTTCTTATATTCATTTTGGGTGGCTTCTATCCTATAACAAAAATGCATAAACTTTTAACCTATACTATTACCTAGCTATCAACGGGAGTCTTCCTTCAAAAGAAGTTGAAGGCCAGAGGAATTTCGGCAATCGTCCCTCCGATGGTAAAGTTAGAAAGAATGATAGAAAGAAGTTGTATTTAGTTGAGAATGAACTGCTTACTTGGATGATGCATAACTTGTTCTTTTTAAATGAAGCGTTGGAAGATCTTCAACAATTATTTAAATAAAGCGGCATTCAAAGTAAAACAAAAGTTGGCGTTTCCTAATATAGATATCTCAACTAGTTTGAATTAGTCAAGATGAGTCGAATCGCCGAGCTAGAGTGCTAGCGAGCAGGAAAGTCCTTGCTAGAGCTTGCCTTATGAAGCTATAGGACTCACGTGCTAAGCTCGTGCACACGTGCTCAGCTCGTGTCAATTTTACCATTATCAATTTTGATACAGCGGAGCTACTGTAGCAATTACCCGTATCACAAAGAAATCATGTTTTTTGGCCTGTTATGATGTCAAGAATTCGGCAACGGATTGGGGTTACCATATGATGTGGGAAGCTAAGAGTTCCTCAGTCCTTTTCAATTTAAGAACAGGGCCTCTCTTGTCTTGCTCTTTCAGACTTTTTGGCACCAATTGTAAACACATTCAATGCTGATTTTTTTATTTTTTATTTTGTTATAGGGTATTTAAACTTACATCGACTATTCTCTCGAATTTTGAGCACGATAGCCCGAGCGTGTTTAGAATTCATAACTAATTAATAATGAATAAAAAAATCACAATATTCATATAATAGTTTGCGACGTTCTATTTTACGGGGACAAGGTCTACACTTACCTACATATTGGACCCCCCACTCGAACATGAAGAGGTAAATTGGAGATGCAAAACACAAGTCTTTGTTCAAAAGACTATTAAGTAGGGGTGCAACTTGAGCAGGCTAACCCGATTTCAACTCGAGTCCAACCCGAAAAAATTAGGGTTTGAATTAGGGTTTTTAATACTTGGGTTGGGCTTGGGTCAAAAAACCTCAACTCGAATTCAATTTGGGCGGGCCTCGGGTTGAGCCATCGTGTTCACAGGTTGAACCCGAATTAATGTCTCACTTTGGGGTTCCATTTTTGGGGCATTTAGTAACTATGACAATATGTCTATTGGCGAAATTGCAGCCAGATACCTATTTAATAAAGAACTTGAGAAGTCAGTAAACTATGTGGTTCTAGCAAGTATGTATGTTGCAGCTGGATTGTGGGACAGTGCATCAAGTTTAGAACAACAAGCCTATTTTGGACTCAACCCGAATTGAACCCGTAAAGTAACCCGAAATCATTAACCCGAATTCAACCCGAGCCTGCCCGAATTAAACTCGGGCAGTGCTTGGGTTGAGTCCCTCAACCCGAGGTAGGGTTAGGGTTAGGGTTAGAATTTGAGTTGAAAATGATATATCTAGGGTTAAACTAGGGTTGATTGTCCAACCCGTTTAACCCGCCCGAATTGCACCCTACTATTAAGATAGTTTAGCTTTGAAATCACGTTAAATCATCCGATTCAAAATCAAGTAGTAGCGGGTTGTAAAACCCACAAGGGTTTAACTAGGCTTCCATGAAAAATTAATTTATAATTGTTGAATAAGCACTAAAACCACTTGGGAGAAATGGAGATTATGCCACAAGTGAGCTTGGTATAATGTCTCTTTTTCTACTTTCCCTCTTATTGGATATAATGGTCACGTCACATAGCTAGGTGACTACCTTAGTGGCCGACGATCACCCATCACAAGAAGGAATTGCCCCCAATGGCCCACAAGGGTCAACCTATGTTTTTTCCTGCATTTCATCAACAAAAAACAAAAAGAGTTGAAATCAAACTTCGGTTACGGCAAAAAGTTCTAATTGATTGGTAAGTTCTGGTTGATTGATAAGTTTTTATCCACTACTGCAAAGGTTAGACATTTTTAGAAATGTTGCTTGAACTTGGTTATTGATTTTCTTAGATTCTTACGATCGCATTATGATATTGGATAAAATATATTTAAAATATATATATTTTTTCTTGTGTGTGTTTTTAAAAAAAAAAAAAACCATAATCAATACATGTCACTTTTCACAAGATATCTTCGATTCCATATTTTTATTCAAAGAGTTCATTCAAGATCATCTCATTATCAACCCTGATACTCTAAGAGCTACTAGGTTTTAAAACAATCCCAAGGGTTAACTTACGTGATAACAGAAACGAGTTGTAAATTCAAACGTCTTGAGTTTGAATTTGAACAATTTTTTGGGATTAGGTTATGAGGGATTTATCTTTCATAAATCCTTAGTTTCAACATGGATGGTTTGCCTTTGACCGAAAAAATAATTAATCAATGTGCGCGTATGATCCGGACACCCTTCACCGTTGATCTCAAAAAAAAAAAAAATTTAGGTTCTAATACCCACTTGTTCTAGACCATAAGTCTACCACATACAAACCTTACAAACATATTTGAAAATAAAACTTACTCCCCTAAACAGTGAGTTTGTTCAATAGTATATTAGTCTATATACATATAGTATCACCCTAATCTGATATGGGACTAATTAATCCTCAATCATAACCCTAATATCATAGGCCTCTATCATAAAGTTGGCCCACTTTATACAAAAAAACATAACTGCTTATTATTTAATTGTCTATCACATCACCATTAGAAGTCTCTATACAAAAGTTGGCCAGCAACCATGCATCAAAATAACAACTAACACAAAGATGAGCTCATGCTATCTCCTCTCCTATATCCTAATTTTGTATATTCAATACTTTACCTTTTCAGTCAATTTCATTTCACAATCAAAAGGTATTACTCATCAAGACTTGCTATTTAAGAGTACACATGTGTTCTATGGCTAAAGGAATGGCTTATGTTTTGATGAATTTTTTATTTTTTTTTGTGAACTAGATAATATATGTTATTATCACGAGCTTAGACCAAGTTACCAACCCTAACTTTTTAATAGAAAGGTCAGCGGTTCAAGTTTCTTAACAAAAATTTGTAAAAATAAAAGAATTTCGTGTTAAATGTAAGATGTGTATTTGATTATTGTGTTAGAGGCCGATATGAGATAGGAAATAAGTTTGATTTTATCGTGTATGCTATCCTCATTATTTATACAAACAAATAAACAAAGAAAGAAAAATGACAAGTTTTTCACACTTTCATTCAAATAAAATGAATCAATTTGTTGAGCTTGGGATCAGCCTGTGCAGGTCTAGAGAGAGAGAGAGTGTGTGTGTGTGTTTATATACACCCTCTTAATTTTAAAAAACTTCAGTTCTAATTAAGTTTTCATGCACTATTATTTAAGGTCCCACAAACTCTCACTTGATATTAGTGGGATTCATAAAAACTAACTGATATTCTAATAAACTTAGTAATGAAAAATAAACTTAAATCAAAATTTCTACATTTTTAAATGGAGAGGATTTTATACTTATTCATTAATACTATTTAAACCTAATTTACTGATCTAATCTATTGTATTTATTAAATTGGTAGCAAGTCTTAAAATACACTAATTCATTGAGTTACTGTCAATATAATGATTATGAATAATCAACTGATTATGAGTGATTAGGTTAGTAAATTAAGTTAATAAATTAAATTCAAGTAATATTATTCATAAATATTTTTTTTTTGTTACAGAATGTTCAAGTTTGCGTCAAGTACTCTCTCAAGTTCAGCGGCTGACCTGTTCATATCTATTTAATCTATAATATAAAACAACACAAAGTTCAATAAACCTCTCCGATGGTCTTAAATAGACTCATCTAATGGCCACCAATATCCTTTTCAAAACCATTCACATTGAATTTTATTTTTCCCTCATCACTCTTCACACACACTCTCTCTAGAATTTTTATTCCTCACTTCTCTAAATTAATCAGTTGGTTTATGTTATACCGTGTATTCAGACATGAGTTATCCCTAATAGTTGATACTGTAACATATTAATGAGCAATTTTAAAAACTAAATAATTATGATGATTTTTTGTATGATTATTTAAAAAAGTGAAACTCACTAGACATGTAAATGGTGATTACGAATTTATGATCTCTATTAAATTCTCATTAGCCATTAAAAAAAGCCCCCTTTTTTTTTATGTGGAGAGAGAGAGAGAGAGAGATCTTTAACGTCAAAATCGGTGAAGTAAAAAATGGAATCGTGGCAGTCGTGAGCGTCTTTGCCGTTAGAATCTCCACTTTCCACTCTCTCTCTCTCTCTCTCTCTCTCTCTATCTCTGTCATGTGTATATATATATACATACATTTTACAGAAAGCTATGCCTATACTATTCCTATCAAGCAGTATGAAAAAGAAAACTAAAACTTACCTTTATGTGGGAAAGGGACATGCTTGAAGGCTCGAAGATTGATAGATAGGGTTGTTATTATTCTGAGTTCTATTGATTGCTGACAAAGAGAACACACTCAATCTCTTGCTTCATTCCAAAACTGAGATTTCTACCAAGGAACAAAACCCATATAGAAAGGTGATGAGAGAAAGCAAGCTTTCTTAGCTTCAAGATATTCGATCCCCATCTTGTAAGTCTCTCTTTTCTTCTATCTGTTACCTATCTCAGTATATTCTGTTAAATTGACATTTTTTTGTTGTATGATTCTTTGTCTATGGCTTTGAATGGTTCATTCAAAAGGTCACTTTTGCCATCTGGGTATGCTTTGTTCTTCCATTTTCTCTCTCTTTCTTCTGCTGGGTACTCTTCTTTCTTGCTTTTACAGCTTTGGAATCGTTTTGGCGGTGTTTTTGTCAATTGGTTCTTGTCATTTACTCTGATTGTTGAGGGTTTGGATTGGTAGGAAGTTTATCAATGATAGAAAATTAATCTTACTTTTGATCACGTCTAATTCCCCCTCATTCCCTCCTTTAGTAAAACCCTTTTGTTTGTTTCTTGTCTTGCTTTATTGCTTTGTCCTGGTTTTTTGTCTAAAACTCCGATTGTGCTTTTTGACTCCCAATAAACATCCTTTGCTGGTTTTATGAATATAACTAATGCTCTTTCACAATAGAACTTCTACTGTCTATTCAACTTTTTATCCTCCCATATCTACAATTTGGCTGGTGGGCTTTTGATACTTCCATGAGTGTTTCATTGAACATTATCTTTTGTTCGAGTTAAATTGTTTCTTCAGCTTTAATTTTGGTTTTCTAGTCATTTTGTTCATCATCATGACATAGGTTTTGCGGACTTAGCTTCCTGTTTTGGCTTCAGTTTGCAGATTAATGAGAGGTGTCATATAGGAGTCTCTTCAGTTAATTGTCCATATTTCTATTGCCCTCTGTATTTATATGTATACTTATGGTCATGTAATTTGCTTCGTCTAATTGTATTTTACTGCTAATTATTTTTTCAGAAATTGTGGCAGAAGAGAAGTGTTGGTTCAATATTTCAAGGGGTCAGTTTCCTCCTTATTAGCAAATTTATTTGTTGGGTGTTATTAGTGAAGGATGGGGGATCACTTTGTTTTGCTTGTCGATCGCTTGCTCACTGAATCAACTTTAGAGGCTGCAATCAAAAGCAGAAACGCGTCGAAGCAGTCGACACCCTCAGCAATTGATGACGTCAAGATTGATTGCGCTTCCCATATTGATTCTGAAACCGGTTTGTCTCTGAGGAAAATGGTGGAGTGCAGGATATGCCAGGACGAGGATATAGATTCAAATATGGAAACACCTTGTTCTTGCTGTGGAAGCTTGAAGGTTGGTTGCAACTCAGTTTGTTTTATCGATGTTCTAACTAAAAATATTGACATGATATGATACCATTTTGTTGTTACTATCTACAAATCGTTATTGCCTCTTATATCCCAGAACTAATTATGTTGTAGGTTCCTCGTTGCGTCTTCAGAGCATCTACGTCTGTGTATTGATCTGTACACTTGTAAACCTTTTCTATTTCCAAATAATCGTGCTTGTCTGCTGTATTCCTACAGCTTTTAATAATTGCGTAATCTGAGGAACAAATCAGTTTTTGTCCTCAAATATGGACAACTGCATATTCTTTTCTGTCCCTTTATTTGAGGTCACTTATTGGAAAAAATTGCGACCCTTGGAATTTATCATATTATGATGCTCAAGAATTTATCATATTATGATGCTCAAGAACATGTACACCACAATTATCCTCAGTTTTTTGTCAAGAAAATTGGAGCTTCTGAGGCCAGAAAACTTGCACAGATAGAGATACATTTCACCATTTATTTGTATTTTTTTCTCAATTATTGTTCAGACTGGGACCAAGTCTTATATTCTTGGGCATATCTGCCTTAATCATTGAATAATGAATGTCAGTGATTAGATGAGTTTGCTCTCAAACTTCAGTTAATCACTTTTGGTGCACAAACAGGTAAGTTTTGGTGAATTGCACTTGAAACTCCATATTATTTTCTTGACCCCCATGAATGTGACATGGTGTTATGTTTTTCCCAAGAACAAGAAAAGACAAAAGAGGGAGAGAGACTGCGAATTAATTTGTCTGTCATCTTCAAGTTATGCTCAACTAGAATGGTAAGAATTTACCCTATATTTTATGCAAGGATCAAAATTTCGTTCTGATACATGGTTTCGGTCAGCTCATAAATGGAAACATTTTAGAAACAGAGTGGAAACAAAGAAAAAAATTGGAAATTTGTTTCAAAACATTGGTGAAACACTTCAAAACACCTTGAACCGTAGGAAATTCGATGTTCAATCTCTAATTTGTTTCGGTTTTTTTTGGTGCTATGGAAGGAAAAAAAAAAGCAGGGAGGCACAAAACCAAGAAGGCAAATTTCGTTTTATGCCTCCCTTCTGCTTATTCCAGCTACTTGTTAGAGAGTTAGTGCTTTCTTGTACAAGTATTCTACTGTGCAACCTTAAAAAATCTTTCCAAATATTACAGTGGTGTACCTTATGATTCTCTAAGTATTTAGTTTACTGAAGCTTTAATGGTAGTTCTTCAAACAATTTTACATCGGTAATTCTTATGAACCTAAATAAGAATGGTTTGACTAGTATCTTTTTGATGTGTTATTGCTCTCATAGGCTGAATTAGATAGTTCCTTTTTTATCTTCTCGTTGCAAATTTCTTCAGGTTCTCATTGGTTTCATCAGTTATATGCTGGTTTTCTCATGGTTCTTAGGTAACTCAGATTCTATGACTTTGAGATTGGAATTTGACTGAGGTTTGTTATAGGATTTAGGGTTCCGGATTAATTTCTTGCCTGGGAGCTTTTTTTTCATATTTCAGTTCTTGACATGGTATTGGAAATGTGGCACCTGAGACCTGACCTTGACTTGGATTGCTCCAATGGGAGTTTGCATGTCAACTATCTCTTAAATGTGTGATTTCAAGCTGAATATTGCATCCTGCCCCAGTTACTCATTTGACGTTGATGTGTTCTCTTCTGTTGTCCCTATTATATCTCAAATTCTCAAGTTATGAATTATTCTTTCCTCTGTTTGATCGTGCTGTGAAATGTATGTTCTTGAAAAGATGTGACAAAAATTTAAAGCCCAAGAATCTTGAGTGCTTCTTAGTTGTCTTTCGAATGTTATTTCCTTCTTTCTGTTTTGCACGTCAACATTTTTTCTCCCTCAGAAGTTCTGTCAAAATGTGTCCTCATTTAGTTATATTTTTTCACACATATCTTCTACATAAATATACCTTTAGTGACTCACAATGTTCATGTCTGCATTTTGTAGTATGCTCATCGCAGATGCGTACAAAAGTGGTGTAATGAGAAGGGTGACACTGTATGTGAGATATGCCAACAGGTGGGCTAGTGCATTTGAATTTTCTTACAGTCTTAGCTAATTTTTCTTATTCTTTCCTGGAACTTATTTATTGGTCTGTTTATTTAATGTCAATGTATTCAGCAATTCAAGCCAGGTTATACAGCTCCACCACCTATGTTTCGATTTGGAGGTATTCCAGTGAACTTGAGGTACTTCTTTATTTTTCCTAATATTATATATGCTAGTCACATAATATAACTGCAATTCTTGTTAATCCCGCTCTTTGTTATGGCATTAAACCACTTCAGCAATGTCATCCTGCGCCATTTTTACAGGGGAAATTGGGAGATTGCAAGGAGAGACGTGAATAATCCTCGCGTAATAACAATGGTTTCAACTGATCGTACTTTCCTTGATCCTGACTTTGACGAATACGAAGCTTCTGGATCAAGAAGATTGATGTGGTGTCGTTCGGTTGCCATAATCGTAATCTCTCTATCTCTATCTATCTTATTTCATTTCTAATTTATCGCCGTATCCTATTAAGGCTTAAATTTTTATGTTCGAAAGCAATTCTTGAAGGCAAAAAAATAAATGAAAAAGAAAAATTAAGTTTGAAATTATATTTTGGTTTTGAAGTTACTTGCAAAGAGACATTATTAGAAAGTATGTCATGGCAAAAAACTTCAAAATAGGAAACATGCTTGGGATGATCAAGTTTTAAGATGCAGTACGACATCGGCAAAAATTTTCTCGGTTGGAATGCAACTTTTCCTTTTGGAGATGACTTAACAAACTGCATGAGAGGAAGAGATATGATCCATTTGGGGTGATCATTCCAAAATCAGCAAGAGTGTGAGATGTTTTGTAGCCTGGGACGGAGACTTGGGGGCAGTCCTATGAAACAATGAATGGATAGAAAGTCTTAGAGATGTGTGCCGTATCAGTGATCAAATTCCAAAAGAAGGATGTGTTGATGAGTCAATGTGAGGGCGAATAGATTTTCTTAACATAATTTCTTATGCTAAACTGTAATTCAAATTATCCCAGATGTATCCAAAATTTATGAATATTCTGAGAAGATGCGTAGGCGTGCATCCAATACGTAATCAAAAAATATCTGGCACCTATCCGCAACTGATTGGAACTGCCCCAACAACCTATGGGAAGTATAAATGCTTCGTAATACTACAGTCAAGAAGAATTATGGCTCTGAGGTTAACTGAATCAATGCTAGCATTCTCACCGTATATCCTTCTGATTCTAGTTTGCTTTTTGTGTGCAGTGCATGGTTCTCCTAGTTCTGCGGCATACTCTTCCCATCATAGCTAACAGAGCACAAATAGACCCTTTTTCATTGCTCATGGTAAGATATGGCAGCTTACAGTAATAGCAAGAACAGTTTTAAGATACTTTTCGGACATCAGAAATTGTTAGATCATACAGAATAAATGATCTATTTGTCAATTTGTTTGGCAGTTGTTACTTGTACGAACTTTGAGTATTAGCTTGCCAATCTACGTTATAATGAAAGCAGTGAACGCTCTCCATCATCGCCGAGGCCAACAAGTGAGCATATAATCTGGCTTGTTACTCTCTTTATATTTTCCTTGTGTTACTGTTAGTGGACCATCCGCCATCAACATATAAACACATTTACTTATCTCATGTTTCGGTGACATTTAGCAGGCTGCTACCCTCACTTCATCGGATGAAGCAGCTAGCCCCTCAACTCTACAGCATCAGCACCATGTCATTCGTGTTCACTGATTTGTTTTTCTTTCTATCTTGACGAAATTGGCTTTGGGTTTAATTGCTCTTCAAATCTTTACTTTGGCTTACATTGTTGAATGTTGACAACTTTCACCAACATTGAAAGTTGGAAGTGGTGGTCCAACTGAACAGGGACACAGCCAGATTGCGTTTGCCATAATAAACGCGTATCCCTTACTATCTTCGAGATCCACAGGCAACCCTTCAAGTTTACAGTTACCATGCAGGTTCACAGGCACAGATCCTTCACTGAACCTTCTCCAAAATTTGTGTATATGCTGCATATATCCATCTGTATATATGAATGTTACAGGTAGAAAGAATATGAGAAGCAATGAAATATTGATCTTTTCCCATGACCCTATTATACTGGCTATATACTGCACTTGTATAGCTATAAAATTTGATGTTATATAGACCCCAATGACATGATGAACTGTGTGTGAAGCGTCTGATAAGTGAGTTTCATTGTATGCCATAGTTTGAAGTCATGTGGAATCATAATGGCAGTATTTCTACCTTCTTGAGGAATCATTTGTTTTTTAGGTTGGCAGAGTGCTTTTTGAAAGCCTCTTGTTAGTCCATTGTTTTCCCATATTCACTACAAAATTGAGGGAATTTAAACTTATAATGTTCGCTTTATATAGCTTATTAGGTTAGCACTAAAATAAAAAAGTCGTGTTTAGAGTACAATAATTAGCCCTTGTTTGGTTTATATATCAGAAACTATTTCTAAAAACAGGAAACAATTTCTAAAAGAAAAATTGTTTGGTTTGTTGTTTTTTATTTTTTATTTTTTTATTTTTTTTTCCTAAGTAAAATTGAGATTAAGGGCAAAGAGAGTACAAAGGAAAAATCAAGCTTCGAGGCTTGACACTCACTCGAAGGTCATACAGGGTAACTCTCAACCTAGTCAAAACACACAAAGACTAAGAAGACAGATAACAAAGAAAAGAACAAACTTTAAACCCAAAATTCAAGGCTAGACAAACAAAAAACCAAAATGCTTGCTTCACCTGCTTCCACTGCCATCATTTGTGTCATTTAATGGCAATCTTTGAAGAAGACTTTTGCCCTATTGATGATTTGCAAGATCTTGTTTTATATCCTTGTTAACATTTTAGTTTTTGCAAGTTTTGCCCAGACAAATTCCATTCAAAGTTGTCCATTTCATCCTCTTTATCCGATTCATTCTTCTTGCTTTCCATTTGGTTATCAATTGATTCTAGTTGGCTTTTGAAGAAATTTTGACTAATGTTTGGTGGCTGCTCTAAGTTACTGGAAGATGAAAGTAAGGATTGTTGGTTTGCTTGGTCTGGTGCAATTTGAAGTATGACAACCTCAATAATGAATTGGTCTCGTGAACCAGTGCAAGATTCGGAGTTGTCATCTTCTTGTAAAGCTTCGAATTGATTTTCGAGATGAATTTGTTTGCTATCCAATGGTGATTGATTTCTGAGCGGAGCTTTCCCCACCTCTTAGTGGAAGAAGACATACCTGCTCCTTATTTCCATTTTCCATAATTGATGTAATGTCCTACTCTTTGAGATTAGAATGACCTTGCATCACACTTCCATCACCACCACCACCACAATTCCACCACCACCAACACCACACTCCCACCACCCTTCCACCAACATCACCACACTTCCATCACCACCACCACCACACTCCCACCACCACCACGTCCACCTTACCACAATTACCACATTTTTGTTTTTATTGTTTTCTAGTTTACTATCCAAATAAGTTTTAATGTTTTCAATTTTGTAGAACTATTTTTTGAATCATAAAATCAAACAAATTGTGGACATAAAAAACACCAAAAATAATTTTTTAGAATTCTTCTCAAAAATAATTTTCTAATACCATCTTTTGAGACACAAACCAAACAAAGTCAGTTTCTCATCCACCAGGCTATTCCATATTATGACCGTGGGGGTGATCTCTTTTTGGGGATAATAGATGTAGATTTCATTCATTACATTTCTTTTTTTGATATTTTGAAACGCAAACTAAACAGAGCGAAATGGTGGGCTGTCTTTTAAATTTTTACCTCCCGAATGAATGATGGGCATGAACCATTCTCAATCTAAGAAATTTGCTAATGCTTTTCGAGCATTCTTGTAGATGTGGTCGGATCAAGGAAATGGTAACTTGGACACAATGCGGCCTCCGGAGCATGTAATTGATAATTTATTTCATCTACCAATGTTTTGGTGGTCTTTATAGGCTGGTGGATAGCATATCTCCTATGGTGTGAGACAGTGAACATGAGTGAAAAATGTTTAACAATCACAACATAGCAGAAATTAAACCTGGAAATTAAATGACGAATCAGCCCAGAAAGTTGCTATCCTTTGTTTTTGTGCCGTTTTTCAAAGCTCGGTGGAAAGCAAACCAACCCCGTTGTTTAGTAGTTTGCCCACAAGCATCTATAGAGAACTATATTTACTCCATCAAACCGATAAAGTCAACTAAAACTTCTACCCACAATGCTTTTGCTATCAGACCACAAACCCTTGTTGCATCCAGAGCCCACATAGTTTAATTATAGGTAGAATCTCTGAAGCGTGTATGTTGCACTAGGGTTATGGCTCCGCCCAACTGAGAGGAGCAAGACCCAAGTCGATAGGGTGAACCTGCAGGTTGAACAAGCATTCTTACAAATTTTACCTACAAAGTATGGCTGCTATCACTCAAAACAAATAGTCAGACCTCAAACTTACAAAAATACAATCACGATCTCGAAAAAAAAAAAAAATAAGGAAAAGCTCTAGGAAAATTTGTTTACATTTTCCAAAAATTGAAGAGATAAAAATCTGTACATTCCACTTTATATTGTAAAAAGAAAAGGGTTAAGAGATGGTACAGAAGACCTTCAAGCAGGTCGCTTGGTCATTGATTCAACGCTGTCATACTGTTTCCTATCCAGAACTCGATTTTCAGTTGTATGTGTACCTTAATCAATGGCGATATGTAGTTCCGTCCTGTAAACAATCTCAGTTCCAGCTCCTCCTTGGCCTGAAATGTTGGTGGAAGAAAAATAAATGAGAATATCAACCTCCCCCCAAACACAACCCCACTCTTTCTGTTTTTCATCTCTACCACCTTTTTTATGGAAGTATTTCTCTTCCTTCTTTCTTAGTTTTTCTAAAAAAGATTGTTTTGCTCTTTAATCTACTTTGTAAGAGCTCATTACCCTCCTAAAAATCATATGTTCTTTAAAGAGTGTAGGTGGTGTAAATACTTTCGATTCTTTTGGCGTGAACGCCAGAAGCAAGCAAGTGCACCAAATGCACAGCTCGCAACAGCAATTGCCAACGCAGCCCCAACTGGCACCACAATTGCATTTGTTGAAGCAATCGACTCCTCAGCAAGCGCCCTGCTGGACCCACCCTCAGCGAGAAGTCCCTTGTCCTTGGTTAGAGTTACGAGCATCTTCCCATAGTAGCTAGTCAATAACTTGAAGACCTCGTCATGGTCCCAATCAATCTGACTATTTTCATTGCCTTTCCGGCTTTCGGCAAGATAGCAAGAAGGGCAAAGCTGTCTTGAAGGCCAAATAATCTTTGGGAATTTAGGATCACCAGTTCCAGGAGATGCTTCTTCTTTCATTAATCTCTCATTGACTTTATTATGTGCACTCCACAACCAGAGGGCAAAGTCGCGGGTTTTGTTGAAAGGACTAGAAACACTGCAAAGTAGAATATTTAGAGTCAGATGACCTGAGCTTTAGGAATGAAAGATGAACATTCAGTAGCTTTTTTTACCTTGAACACATCTCATAGAAATGCTGGCGACATTCCTCACAAATGAAGAAGTTGTGAATAAAATCACATATAGCTCCAAATGCGAGGTGGCTCTCTCCATCATCCATCCTCACTGAGAGTGAGTGTAATAAAACCCACAATCCACAACTGCAAAAGAACAAGAGCTTACTTGGTAAAGAGAATATTGACTTTGGAGTCAATTTTTAAGGAGCCAAGGGGGCATCAAAATTCAAAAAAAGCATTACATTTTAAGAGGAATTGGGGCTGACTTAACACAATAGAAACAAACAAAAAAAAAAGGAAAAGAAAGTAGCAAGCACAATATAGTTAATAATTAATGCAACCAACCAACGTCATTTTGCTACACTACAAAATTATGTTTGTTATTGTCACGCGCACCCCCCACGCACACACACCCAGAGAACCCACAACAACAACCTTCGCTATCGTAGTGTTTTATTGCTACTTCTATCCCATAGAACACAAGAACACTGAATTTCGTCTTAGGCAACTATTTATCATTGTTAAAAGTAAAAGTTAGATTGTATTGATGCTGCATCTGGTATTCAATGCCCAAGAATTTATCCAACGGTCATCATATGGTAACATCAGAACAATAACCTCATTTGTAATTCAATATAGCATACACTAAAGTCTAAAGCCTTTGTATTACCAATTCTGCTGCTATAACCACTCATTTTCTCTTCTAACTTTCACAGCTCATCTCCATTCAATGCAGATCCACACTGTCACCACCACTACACTATTCCTATCAGAGCCACTCCAAGGGAGAGTGGCATCAAGGGTGGCAACCCCATAACTGCCAAAATGCCACCCCAAATTCAAAATTTTTCACTCCAAGGGGGGTGGCATCAAGGGTTGGAAAATGGAAACAATGCTCTTGGGGTGGCAATTTTGGCAACTCTGGAGAGAGAAAGGGAGAGGTTGCAAATGGATTGATGAATATAGATCCGTTAAATTGCTGAATGATTAAACGATGAATATAGATCCAACGATTCATATAGATTGATGAATGAAAATATAAAAATGGCACCCCATTTTAGTACCTGCCATTGGAGAAGATTTATAATTCAGGGATGCCAAAACACTGTTCAAAGTTGCAAATGGGTGATTTGGCACCCCAAAATGGCAACTTCCTTTGGAGTTGCTCTCACATCTTATCTACACTTTGGTCACATATGATTACTATTCGGTTAATACACTTTAGGTAACTATTTCATCTAACTTTTGTTTTTTTCAGACAACATACCCTTTTTTAAGTTTACCGGATGTATTCATGTAACTCTGAATAATATAGGGTTTTAACCCTGTCAATTCTCATGTCAGTGTGCAGTGCGTGGTTGTGATGCTACCTACTGCTTGGATGCTGCATACTGATAGCAGCAAGGATTATAATTGGTCACCGATTACGAATCAAATTTCATTTGCTGCAGGGGCTGCATTGGCTTCTGCAAGCAGCAAGGAATTCTTAACCACTCGAGTAACGGCTACAAGGGAGAAATCAAAAGGAAACTATACCTGACCAGGAAGGATGTAAACTCGTAAGCTACCAAGGCTAGAGATAATAATCCAGGTCTTAGTGTAAAAGAAAAAAGCCGCTCCACCACAGCAGGCAGGTTGCGTACATACACTCTGCTCCTTCTTAGAAGAATATTTCTATCTGATGACACAAACAAATACGGTCCAGATTGAGGAGTGCCCTAAAGGGTGCAAAAGGTGGAAAATTGGAAAGAAAAGTTATGGTTCTAATTTATCTAGCCTTTAGTATTGACATGGTTTTCTCTATTTTATTTTTCTTATGTTCATTGGTTCCCTCCCTTGTATGTAGTAAAAAACATTTTATTGGAGTTCTATCCCGTTCGGAATGTGCTAGAAATTTCAACTACGTCCAGAGCTGGGTCAGCATCAATACATATAAGGGAGAGAACCAATGATATATTCTTCTCATCCTCTCCTCTTCAAGCTAACACACGACAGTGTAATTTGTTTTGACCCTGAAGCTTGATAATTTCAAGCCTTTCTCGCTGGAAGTTGAATAGAATTTGCCTACTATTTAGATTTAGTAAATTTTATCTATATTTGAAGCCACCATTCTGAACCTCATTTGTCCATCATTATCTTGTAGCCTTTGAATTTCTATTTGGACTGCATTGCATACAAAATTCAATTCTGACTACTTTCAAGCAACTTCTGTCATGAGAACTCAACTCCCTATATCATGTATCTCCTAAATTTAGATGTGAAAGCAAAAGTGATGAAGCGTGTATCTCTCTATAGTCTATGGACAAGAAGATATATCATACCAATAGATTAACAGACATGTTAACAACTTGAAAGCTACGAAAATAAAACCTTACCTAATGGAAATGATGCATAAGATGGTGCAAATGTCAATAAAGTCAACAAAGACGTTTTCTTGTACTCCATTTAACTTCATCCATATGAATAGTTCAATTTATGTTGAAGCATTCCTACAATACTTCTATTTCGCACATGCATACGCAAAAACACAGTCTATCTGAATGTATCAACGTATAATACTGGTTCTAAAATATTAACTATGTAACTAGAGGCTTTTTGAGACACTAACGTCACTGGTTAAGAAAATATATAAGTAGCATGAATATACTATCAACAAAATCTTACAAACTGATTTAAGGGTAAGCTACAGTTTAAAATCCTAAACAATATTATGAAGATTTGAAGAGTACATAAATCGAATCTGAAGCACGAAAAATATGATACACCATTACCTGAAACCCCTAGTATCATTCTTGCTGCCACGACAAAACATCTGGAAAAGAAAACCATGCAAGGGTAGCAACTATCAGAAACATTTAATTATAGATCACAATAGAGGAATCACACTCACATCCAGGCAAGTAGAAACATTTCGAGTAAATAATAATGATGTTAGTAGTTGAAAAAAAAGGCATAGAGAGGATAAAGGCACATTTGAAACAAGGAACAGTTTGGTTTTGACTGCTACACTGACAAAAGAACACCGAGACCAAAGGACTGTTGAACAGAAGTATTTAAATAGGATCGGTCCCCTGCTTTTCAGGCATTCCAATCCACGGAATGTGGAAACAGAAAAAGTCACTGAAAAGAAAATATCCATTTATTGACCTAGACATGACCTAAAAATGCTCTATAATATAAATAGGACAGATTTATGTAGATTTTCCAGACAATATCAAGTTAGGAGCCGAGCAGAATAAGAGAAAGAGATCTCACGAGTTTCCCTTTTTTTAATGGAAAATTACATTCAGACGAAGTTATTTGCCTCAAGAGATAACGAAATTTAGAGTAGGGGTAGTGTTCATAAAAACTATCATGTCACTCGACCAAAGCCATCGGTCTGCTTTTTGCTTCAGATGGCTGTCAGTCTTAGTTATCACAATGAAAACCGCATCATATTATCATGAAAGATGAAAAAGCAAGCCCCATCAAGCAGCCAAAATCCTGCAGGTCACTCTTCCTGCAGAAACAGCTTTCATACTTCATTGCTGGTATTGTCTGTACCAATCAACAATAACAATAGAGAGATAAAATTGGATCAATCATGGCATACTTCTTTCTTGATGATAACCTTAAGCTTATTTGACAATTTAGTTTTATCAAACTTAGTAAAAAATATACTCTGCCACAAGAGAAGGGAACAAGAAGGCAATGACACCTAGTCTCCAAGGCACTCAGATGTAAGTGAGCAGATTGCAGATAACGGATAATCAGTTTCCAAATTTGTCTTTATTTGCTACTCTGGGCACTGCGAAAACATCTTTTGCTTAGAGGGTACTTGGAAGCCAAAGAAACTTGGGCGCTACTAATCAAGCTAAGGTTGGACAAACATAGACCCACTAGATTTACTTGAAATAACTAAGAACGCCCGAGAAAGATCGCTCTTCAGCCAACCACTGAAATAGCATCAATATACAAAGATAAATCAGCTCTTAAGTCAGTTCTGAATAAGATGCTTTCCAAATTCTATATTATCTAGTTTTCATTGATCTCATAGTGTCTCCTGATTTTGGAATTTCGCCTGCATCAATTAAACTGTGTATTCTATAACAGAAGGAAGGACCTGGTTTTCTCCCTCTCTTATACATCTTCAACATTTTCTGCTTCATTGTGACTGCTATGCCTTTGGAGTACAAACTGGTTAACATAATTTTCTGATGAAGATCACAATGCCGCATTGAAATTTCCATATAGTATACAAAAAACCAATTACAAAGGAAATGAAACCATGGATTAATGAGGCCAAACAAATGCACAAAAAAAATTTCATTTTGGAGCGACATCAATTCTCCCCCCACACACAGGGTAAAGAAGGGAAAAACATTGAAAAAAAATTAGCTCTGCAACAGCAAATATTTAGATTGAAAAGCATAGAGAAACATTTTCTTCTATTTTTTTGGGAAATATATATAACTTAAGAGGTAATCACCCAATATCCACGAGGAACTTCTTTTCCACAAATCTGGGAATTCCCCAATGTTCTGTTTCCGCAACTGATGACAGACTCGTGCTTGTTGTCCAACATCATATCTGATGGGCACAAGTCGTCGAAGTTTACAAGTACTTCTGCACTTCCCCTCCGGCATCTGATACAAAAAACCAAGATTCGAAAAAAAATCAGGTCAGCATCACACCCATAATCAGGTATGGATACGGAAGTGGTGGACGCTAGCTAACCTCCTAGAAGGGTGATGAGCCACCAGAAGTTGAAGGAATTTAATAAGTGATGCCCGAGTCTCCAGTTTGATCAACTGTGTGATGCATTTACCATGTGGATCAAAGCCAGAAAGATTAAGATGTGCAAAGCAACAACATTTGGCAAAATGAAACAGGCAGTAACCTTGTGGTCTAAAATTATATCAAAGGCGGTGGATGTTGCCTCCTCAACATCATAAACAGCACGTGCAATCTTTGGCAAGCCAAATTTTACAAAAGTTAATATCATATACAACAAGAGCTTCATTTTGTAAAGATTAAAGCACGATCAGAGCTATGCTTTTTGAAAGACCTGTCCAGGGTCAGACACATTCGTCTGAAGAAGCTCATTCTCATATTTCTCATCATCCAAACCATATGAGCTGCAAGATAAACGTACAGACAGAACCAGTTAGTATTAGGGCAAACATTTGCAATATATAAGCATACATAATCAGGGATTAACTTACAGTTACACAGTAGCAAAGGATTTACGCCGAATGCTTTTCATCACGCAATAAAGCACGTGAAAGACTGACACAGAAGCCCATTTCAAAACTGAGCATGCAACGTCTATAATCATGACGAGAGTTTGCGTACACTTTGATAATCACCTCTCTCTCTCTCTCTCTCTCTCTCTCTCTCTCTCTATCACATAGTAGGCAAAAGTCACTAGGTTTAATGGATGAAGATCATGTATAATACCCACCTACATATGCTCAAACAAGGAAGTAAAGGCCCCAATAGGGCCTTTCTGAAGTTTGGCCCACACATGACCAGGGAAGAAGAAAACGAAAGGCAGATAGGGGGCCTTCACACTTAGATTCGAGTTCTAAACCTGCCTGGTGTAGTCTTTTTTCTTTTGCTTGTATAGAGCACCATGAGGCAGGAGTTCATCATCAAGGAAGAAACAAAAACGACATAGGTTGAGGATCACAGCCTTTTCTTCTTTCTTTTCTTTATGTATGGTCCATCATATGTGTGTGCTTTTAATCTTAGTGCTGCTAGTCTGGGGCGTCCAATTCTCAGAGCCCAGCTCCAACAACTATTTCATAAGTGAGTCGAGGTACCTCTATCAGTTTGGATAGGGGTTTGTTAAGCACATATCAAGAAATCCAAGCAAAGAAAAAGCAGGATAAAAAATATAAAGGAGTAGACAGCAGGACAGACAGCGTCTAAGTGAATAGTTAGAGGCTACAATACAATGTATTGCCTCAGTCTCATCATTGTACTATATTTTTCGTTCTCGACTAGGCCGCACAGTTTTAAACACATTATACAAGCTATAATACAATGTAATGCCTCAGTCTCATCATTGTACCATATTTTTCGTTCTCGACAAGGCCGCAAGGTTTTAAACACGTTATACAATGAATGTCCAAAGTCTACATTTATAGGACACTTTATTCACATTCACCACGCAGTGTGGGATAACTGGCTCCATAGACCAACCACCCCACTACATCGACCTTCTCGGCAGTCAACCTCAGCTGTCATGGGTACTGTTGCATTGACGGTCTGCCAGTCAACCTCAACAGTTGCAATCGCCACACTTCTAGTTGGTGCTAGCTTTGATCTATTTGTAATGCCCCAAACACGTCATGGTCCAATATTGCCTACTTTGGACTAGGCTCGCATGTCTTCATAATAAATTTTATAATGAATATACAAAGTCCACACTCATAAAGAACTTCACTAAACGATGGACAATGAGGGGATCCACATATAAAGCCCTCCATATACAGCCAAATCCCCTCCTTGAGGCTGCTGGTAAGACTAATCTACAATTTTCAGGACAAAAGTGTCACTTTAGTTTTAAGGTGCAACAATATCAGCAAAGGAATTCTCCTCATTTAACTATAACATGATTTCTCTCTTCCTATTATTGGGCCCTTTACAGATTAACTCATTGATCCAATAAAAGATGATTGAATTCACTTGTTACAATCCTTCAACGAGGCATTTGCTTCTTAAATTCAAACGCTTAAAAACGAAGTGCAAAAAAGTGAGAAAAAAAATATTATTACTCGCTCTTTCCAGCTACAACTAGATGACAAAAACCCAGATCAGCCTACAACTAGTTCCATACTGAATTAATACTCTGCACTTAAGAATCTTTATTTTCGTCAAAAATTAGCATTGAAGCCAATATTAAAACGTATATGAAGCTTCAAAATCAGATGAATATGTCGGCAGTAACTACAGTAGTAAAGAACAAATGACATAATGTCACCAAATGGAAGCAAATATAAATGGTGTAACACCAGAAGCAGCAACCCATACAATACAATAGAAGCCCGCCCAACCCACCAACAAGCGCTTTGAGACAGAGAGAGAGAGAGAGAGAAACATGAAGGATGAATTGTGAAAGGAACAGAAAAGTAGCTGGAACATGAAAGGACAAGTATATCAATCGTAACAGTGTAGGAACATATTCTGCCAATGTCAAAGTGAGGACAGAGAAATTCAACTCTAAACAAAGGGAAGATTACTCTACTGTATGCATATAAATACCTTTCTATATCCTAGAAGAACTTCGTGAATGTGACAACATAGTGTGTCTAAATCACAAACATTTACTATTCCATGTTCAACATATTACGTAAAAAAATCCAAGTACAGGCCCCAGGAATGTATCACACATAAACCCCAAGCCATCAAAGAATTCAAAAAATAATGATTGTCGTTGTTGTTTTCCTTGATGATTGTTCCTATATGAGAAAAGCTAAAATGAGTTTTGTTCAAATGTCAAGACTTTGAGTCGAGCACCAAATATCACAAATCCTGGGAGTAAGGACGAGATTCAGCCGCCAGATACTTTCAAATGAGAATAACCAGTGATGCATCAACTATGTGCTGTATTTTTTCCTTGTTATCTCTTTTCTTGCTTTTCCATAGACTCCTTCCATTTTTTCCACAAGACATTTAGGAGACATCTTTTCCGCAACAGCTATACACTTCAACAGAAACTAATTAATATCTTTCAGAAAGATGTTAAACCCAAGCATGTTCGACCTTATTTTCCAGGAAATCATCTTCATCTTATTACTCCTTTTATTACCCCGGGACCATTTCATCCATAGTCCATGGTCCGCCAGAGTTCTGTCTTTCGTTCCTCTCTGAAACTTCATAACTTCTCAACAGTACGAGTAAATATAACAGTTATACCTAGTTAGTGGCAATGTGGTGTAATACCCACCAAATAGAAAAAGTGCACCCCACTCATTCAAATAACCACCCCTTTATCTAAGATAGTAATCCACTTGTTTATTTAACATTGGAGGGGTTACACCACGAGACAATGCTGACGTGGTAACCGTTACACTGGATATTTACTCCTACAGTACAGACCCATATTCATGCGAACTGATACCAGAATTCCATGGAATAAAATAAATCAATGCCTTGTTCTTCAATAACAATTACATGAACCTCAATGGTATGAAACTAACGGAGTACTCTCTCTCATTTACTGACAATTTCAATTGGATAATAATTAAAACCTCTGAGATGGGAGAAATGATAAAATAAAATAAAAACGATCTTGGTAGAGGTAAGTGTTGAGCAAAGATGTCTCATACCTGCCCATTTGCTTATTGATCCAGTTTAGCAAACGGTCAGCTGTCCGTCCATCGTCAATGGGACGTAATTCACTTTTGTCCTGTTTTGGATCCCAACCACCAGAGACGAACTTTGAAGGAGGGCCCCAGAAAAGCATTGGGTAGTGAGCCACAGAGAACTTATCGCAAAGATTTGTATTTACCTGTGCTGCCAAACAAGTCAAAAGGAGAGGACGAATCACTAAGCTATAACTTAAGAAAAGGGACTGTTACAAAGTAAAATGAGATTTAAGAGGAGAGCAACAACAACAAACAAAAAGAGTATATCATCACAAGAGTATTACTACAAAGAGACAGGGAGTATAAGAATGATTCTTGAATAACCAAAAAAAGAAAACAAAATAAGAAACTGCACAGAAGCTTAGTCATGCTATGGAGATAGTCATCTGAAGCTCAGCTTTTCCCGGGCAATAAAAAAGAGAATGTGAATGCTGACATGCTCATCTTTATTTTTTCCTTTTTCCTTTCTTGGTTTTCTAGTTGAAACAAAAAATACAAAAACTTTAAGGCGGAAAAAAGGACCCAAGATAAGAAAAGTTAAACACATCACTCAAACAAGAAAAGAAAAGGGAATAAAAGCAGAGCTACCCAAAAAGAAAGGCAACCCCAAGCCCGAACACAACCCCTGACTGCCACAGAGGAAGCCGGAACTGGGGTAGAAGAGACACTGATGGGCATCACGTCACAACATGCACATGCTTTTTTTATTCATTGTTGGTGATGGGGATTGTTTGACCCTCTGTTGATATAATTCTGTAAATTTAGCGAATTTAGGCGAAGCTGCATCTTGTTAAAACAACAAGATGAAAGTGTAAGAAAACCTTTTCATTCATATGTCAATTAATGAAGTCCTAATATTGCTATGTGTATCAATCAAAAAACAAGTATTTCTCTAAAAGACATTAAGGAGCAGAATGGATGAACCAGTGTTACATCGTGAATAGCAATTCTTCGTCAACTTAAGAATGGGATTTATTGATAATTAGCTGATCTGGTAGTCTCTAATTAACTTCACCCGATCAGATTTGAAAGTTAGCAACTTAATATCAGCAGAATTCTATTCTTCTTTTAGTTTGCTCACAATTCAAAGAGGGTCGCCTATGGATAAGCTCTTGTGAAATTTCAACATATGTTTTGAGGAATCATCTCGGTGATTATGATTATTAAAAAGAAATATCCTTCTTTACACTACCGCAGTCACAAGCTATAGCCACCACATGAAACACCAGTCTTCATTCAAGTGTTAATCTACCTTCCAAGAAACTTTAAAGGCACTAAGTAGCAACATACAAGACATGTACCAGAAGAGCAGTGTTGAAATAAGGGATAGCAGATCACAGCCTTATGCGCTTGGCTTACATAAAGCACATCTATTAAATTTTTGTAAACCATTTTAAATATCACAGTTACTTTGATGTCTAACTGGTGTTTCAATATATCACACTTTAAAAGCAATCTGCCAAACTGATACAAATATTCTGATAAAAAAAAAAAAACCGATACAAATCCAATCTTGGCAATGAATATAGCGCATGGATAAGAAGAATAACCTTAAAAAAGGGAAAAAAAAAAATGAAGACAGTATGTGAACTTCCAGTTGTGGAAATGCAGTGCTACATAGAACCCAGTAACTGCGTAGCTTCTAGCTAAATATTATATCTTAGTTGTAAAATTGAAATGATTTCTATTTACTCAGATAGTGGATCAAGTAATTGAAGTTTCCATCCTTGATCCTAGTGAATTCCCCATTATTAGCCCCTTTTCAAAAACAGTTTCTTAACTTGAAAAATCAAAACAAGTCAACATAATTACAATTTATTTTTTTCCAACTTGAACTGCATCACAAATCTGTATTATTTCAATGACAATGGTGTAATACCACCTTGCTAGCAGCCTAGCACCCCCCTCCCCCCTCTTTTTTTTGACTATATTCAGTCACACGTATACCTATAAAAAACATAAATGCATGCTACTATTATTGGCCGTATAATAACACGCCTCATAGAAAAAGGAATAAAGAAGAAGACCAAATAAAATTCTTTTGGCGGTAAGTAATAAATAATAAAGTTCCATGCACTGCAGTTTACGAATAAATCGTCTCCGCTTCATATCACCAATCATATATTCTACATTATAGCTTTTATCATTTTTCTCCTGATAGGGTGTACAACACTGCAACTCTCGGGTATACATAAAGAACAGCTCATTTTTAGGAATATGATTACACCAGCATAAGCATACCACATGCAAAACATATGTTAATACGGAAGTATCACATAAGTATGCAACAATACCTTTGATGCACAGTCTACCCTTGTCATCAATATGAGGCCTGGATGAACGGCGTCAGCTCCATTGAAGAGCCTTGCGACCTTTTCATATTGGGGCTGCAAAGTTGGGCTTTCAACATAAGAAAATATTCCCACAAGGTGATATACATAACAATAGGTGTATGACTACCTTATAATTTCTGCAAGCCGGGCACCTGCAAGACAAATAGTGGCGCGTGAAGAGAAAAAATAGTTAGAATACAATAAGAAGGTGACACAATTAGGCACAGGAAGTACATACACAACCACAGAACTTTAATTGCATGGTCATTTGCATCAATAAGAAACTGATATGATCATAAGATCACTCAAAATCAGTCTATTGAAACAAATAAACATCAATGAAAGGCATAGCTCTCCTTTATCTACAGTAAAACTTGCAGTTACATAAACTCATGTTTGATTTGATAGAACAGTTGTTAAATAAAAGAACAGGAAATTATACCTCAGTAGATGTAAAGAAAGCTTATTTCTCACATTGAAACATTGGGGACACCCAAGATACGTTTATATGGTTGAAGGGTGTCTCAATTCAGTATCAATCTTTTGAGTTCAATGCTCTAACATAATATCAGAACAGGGCCTCGGGTGTTTAGTCTGCCAAAACTCTTACTCATTTGAATTTCATGGCAATTATGTTTGGTTGTTTCTTTTTAAGTCATTAGTGCAAGCCCAGACCCCACATGAAAGAAGGTGTAGAAAATAGCTTCTATCCCATTTTGAAAAAGTACAGCAACTCAACGTCAATTTATATGATTGATCGGTCTCTCCCGTCATTGCCAATTGATTTGGAGTTGAACATTCTGACACTAAAATTCGTAAAACTAGATAATTAACATAATTGTTCCCCTCCATGAAGTAAAAGTGAAAAAAAGATTGTAATTGTTATAAGATACACCATGGTATATACAAGATGACAAACTATTTGTTTGCCCAAATTTATGCCATAACAAGGTAGATGGTCACTTCATACCAACATCAAGTAATGGTTGTCAATTACTAGAGGACAATACAACAATATTGACGTTCTAGAGGTTTGGAGACAAAGCATGATGATTATTGTATAGTATATGGTGTTATAGTGGAAAAAGGAAGTCATCGTCCCACAAAGAGATCATGACATTAAGTCTATCAGCAATGTCGGAAAGGATGAAATAAGCTGAAAAATCGGTTGATCTTCCAATATAACTTTGAATTTGTCTAAAAGACGGGATCTAGAAATGTGTTTTTAGGGTCGTTGGTTCGGTAGTTAAAATTAGGCCCGAGGTTGTGGATCGAAACCAAGGGAACCATTTTGTACAAATAATGCCATAAGTTAGATTTGTTCTTAGTTTACCCATCCCATATCCTCATTAGAGAGGACTGAACTGTTAGGCCACAAGTGCGTTTTACCTATTCTAGACGCAAGGGTAATCTGGGAAAACCATAGCTGAAGTCTGTTATGGATCTGCTGGCTGATTTCTGTTATGATCCTTATGGATGTGCTGGCATTTCGGGGATTTGATTGACGGGCATTTTATTTGTGATTCACGGTTTTGGTTTGTGGAGGGGAGGAGAAGGTTAGTTAGTGTGAGGGAGTGAATTTTCTTGCTTTGTATTGAGCTTGCTCATTTTGGAGAGTTCCTAGCCTCTCGAACGCTGGGATATTCGGTGCTAGAATAAATTTCTCCCTTATTCCTCACTTGTTTCTTTTGTTACTCAGTGATAAATCTAGAATAGCCATTCAGTGTGTATCAAATTGGTATCAGAGCAATCGTACCTGGAAGATGGCAGCCAAGAATGTTGCTCAGCGGATAGATTCCATGGAGGAAATGGTTGGAGCCGTACAAGAGGAGTTCCATCGTGAAGTGGGAACGTTGAAGGAGGAGGTACAGAACATGAACAAATTATTTGAACAATTCCTCAAATCGCAAGAAGATACAGCTCGAGCAGGTTCCGCTTCGTACAAGAGCGAATCTCATGGTGGGGTGAGAGAGGCTGACCATGGTATAGGTGGCGGCTCGAATTCAAGCGGATTTCGCCATGAAGTTCGATTCCGAAGGCTGGAGATGCCGCTGTTCGAAGGCTCAAATCCGGATGGCTGGATCTTGAAGGCAGAACGCTATTTTACCCTTCATAGGCTGACCAATGAAGAGAAGCTTGAGGCGGCGATTATGGCGTTCGAAGGAGATGCCCTACTGTGGTATCAATGGGAAAACCGGAAACGATCGATTATCTTATGGGAAGAGATGAAGATGCTTCTCTTGAAGCAGTTCCGAACGACCCAAGCTGGCTCCCTTCATGAGCAGTGGTTGGCTCTGGTTCAGGACGGCAGTGTGCAGGAGTATCGCCGGCGTTTCATCGAGATGTCGGCGCCGCTAGAGAATGTGCCTGATGAATTGGTCCTAGGTATTTTTATCAATGGGTTAAAACCCGAAATTAAGGTTGAGGTCTGAATTTTGGAACCCAGTAACTTGGGTCGGGCCATGGACTTGGCCCAAAAGATAGAAGATAAGATATGGGTAACTAAAGCCCATAAACCTCCCAATGGGTTTCATCGAACAGGGGGATTGACACAGGGCACCATCTACCACCGAAACAACGCTGATGCTCCTCGATCAGGCGTTGGGGGAAACCGATCCTCAGGGAAGTTCGCCGGAGAGGTGCGAAGACTCTCGGATTCGGAACTTCAGAGAAAACGAGAGAAAGGGTTGTGCTATCGGTGTGATGAAAAGTGGGCGCCTGGGCATTTCTGCAAGAAGAAGGAATTGAGTGTCCTTCTTACCCATGATGGAGAAGACGATGAACAGGCTGAAGGCGAAGAGGCGGAAGAGGCGGAACCCACACCGGAGCTGACTGAGTGCAACCAAATGGCAGAAGTATCACTTAGTTCGGTGGTGGGTTTGACTAATCCAAAGACGATGAAATTGAAGGGGGTGATCTGCGATCAGGAGGTTGTGGTATTGATTGATCCCGGCGCAACCCATAATTTCATTTCCTTGGACCTGGTAAATAGAGTCCAGATACCCATTGTTAGAACCGAGGGTTTTGGAGTGGCTATGGGAACCGGTGATATGGTGCGTGGAGAAGGCTTATGCTGAGGAGTCTCACTCCACCTACAGGGGATCAATATTGTGGAGGAATTCTTACCTCTTGGGTTAGGGAGTTCGGATGTAATTCTGGGAATTCAGTGGCTTGAGACTTTGGGGATGACTCATACAAACTGGAAGACACAGGTGATGAAATTCAAACTCGGTAATGAGTCCGTCACTCTGCGTGGAGATCCCTCCCTTGGGAAAACTCTGGTTTCTCTGAAAGCCATGATGAGAACCATTAAACATGAGGGGGCTGGAATTTTAGTGGAGCTCAATCAGTTGGAAGGTCTGAAGGAAGAGTGTTCTGAGGTACCGCAATTTCTCCACCAAATTGTGATAGATTATACGACTATCTTTGATATGCCAGTGGGATTACCTCCTATAAGGGGGCGTGAACATTCGATTGTGCTTAAGGAAGGCAGCCAACCGGTTAGTGTCCGGCCATATCGATATCCTCACGCCCAGAAAGATGAGATTGAGAGATTGATCAAGGAAATGCTGACTGCTGGAATCATTCAAGTCAGCAGTAGCCCCTTCTCTAATCCGGTTTTGCTGGTTAAGAAGAAGGATGGCTCCTGGCGTTTTTGTGTGGATTATAGGGCTCTAAACAAGGTCACCGTGCCAGATAAGTATCCCATTCCTGTGATTGATGAGCTCCTTGACGAGCTACATGGAGCGAAAATTTTTTCTAAGATAGATTTGAAGTCGGGTTATCACCAGATCAGGGTCAGCAGCCAAGATGTCTACAAAACCGCCTTTAGAACTCACGATGGACACTACGAGTTCCTGGTTATGCCTTTCGGGCTTACAAATGCTCCGGCTACGTTCCAATCATTGATGAATGACCTCTTTCGGCCTTTCCTTCGGAAGTTTGTGTTGGTATTCTTCGATGATATTTTGATCTATAGTCCCTCGGAGGAGAGCCATCAGCAACACCTAGCCCAAGTGTTGGAAGTTTTGCAAGTTCATAGTTTCTACGCAAATCGAAAGAAATGTGAGTTTGGGAGGACTCAAGTGGCCTATTTAGGTCATATCATTTCGGGGCAGGGAGTAGCAGCGGATCCAAACAAAATCCAAGCCATGACTTCGTGGCCTACACCCAAAAATTTGAAAACATTGAGGGGATTTCTGGGTTTGACAGGATATTACCGAAAATTTGTGGCTGGATATGCTCGAATTGCGCTTCCATTGACTGATCAGCTTAAAAAGGATAAGTTTGGGTGGAATCCGGAAGCTGCCGCAGCTTTTGAGGAACTTAAGCAGGCTATGTCCTCAGTCCCGGTCTTGGCAATGCCCGATTTTACTAAGCCCTTCATCATCGAAACGGATGCTTCGGGGTTCGGGTTAGGAGCTGTTTTAATTTAAGGACAGCAACCAGTGGCTTATTACAGCCAAGTTCTGGGTCCTCAAGCTCGCCTTAAGTCCATATATGAAAAGGAGTTAATGGCTATTGTGTTTGCAGTGTTGAAATGGCGACCGTACTTGCTAGGACGACGTTTCATTGTACGGACAGACCAACAAAGTCTGAAGTTTCTGCTGGAACAACGGATTGTGGGATCCGAATATTAGAAATGGATTACTAAAATTATGGGGTACGATTTCGACATTCAATATCGTAGTGGGGCAAGTAATCGAGTAGCGGATGCGCTTTCACGTGTAACCGATCAAGCGGAATGCTCCACTATGGCTATTCCACAGTGGCAGTACTGGGACACTTTGAAGGTGGAGCTGGCGGATGATCCTTTTCTGAAGAGACTAAGGGAGGACATTATTTCAGGTGCACAAAACCATGTGGGGTTTACAGTGAAACAGGGAATCCTATTCTATAAGGATCGCCTCGTGATTCCGCGGTCCTCCAAGCTCCTTTCTACTCTGATGGGAGAATTTCATTCCACTCCAATTGGGGGCCATTCAGGAGAAACGAAAACTTACCAGCGCTTAGCAGCGGAGTTGTATTGGGTAGGCATGCGCAAGGATGTAGCCGGATTTGTAAGAGAATGCACAGTCTGCCAACAGAACAAGTACTTGGCTATCACTCCCGCTGGATTACTGCAACCCATACCACTGCCGGCGCAGGTTTGGGATGAAGTCACATTGGATTTTATTGAAGGGCTGCCACGTTCCGAGGGTTGGGATGCAATCTTGGTGGTGGTGGATCGATTAAGCAAGTATGCTCATTTCATTGGGCTGAAACACCCCTTTACTGCGGTTACGGTGGCTGGAATCTTTATTCGCGAGATTGTGAGGCTTCATGGTATTCCCCAATCAATCATTTCGGACAGAGACCGAGTGTTCTTGAGCCATTTCTGGAGTGAGTTGTTTAAGCTGCAAGGTACTACTCTAAAACGAAGCACCGCCTACCACCCTCAGTCTGATGGACAGACGGAGGTCGTTAATCGTTGTTTGGAAACTTATCTGCGCTGTTTTGCTTCGGGAAAGCCTAGGAGCTGGGCTCGCTGGTTGGCCTGGGCCGAATATTGGTATAACACCTCTTTTCATTCTTCTACTCGCTGCACCCCTTTCCGTGCACTTTATGGCCGCGATCCACCCCCTCTTATTCGATACGATCCAGGAGTTGCCTCGGTGTCCTTGGTAGATCAGTTATTGGAGGATCGTGACGCTATTTTGGATGACTTACGGATGCACTTGCTGCAAGCTCAGCAGCGGATGAAACTGCAAGCTGACCTCAAGCGCCACCATGAAGAATTCAACGAAAGTGACTTGGTTTTCTTGAAATTGAGACCATACCGGTAGCGCTCACTTGCTCAACGTAAATTTGAGAAACTAGCTGCTCGTTACTACGGCCCATTCAAGATTCTCCAGCGAATCGGGAAGGTGGCCTACAAGCTAGAGCTGCCGCAGACAGCAGCAATTCATCCCGTCTTCCACGTTTCGCAGCTGCGTCCAGCACGTGGAATCTCTTCTTCGTCTCCAGTTTTACCACCCCAATTAACCCCGGAACTTGAACTGGTGGTGGAACCGGAGGAAGTGCTGGGAGTACGTCCTAAAGTTCAAGGACAGCCAGGAGGCGTTGAAGTGTTGCTGAAATGGAAGTCACTTCCAGAGTATGAAGCGACTTGGGAGGACTTTCACTTGATTCAACAACAATTTCCTGATTTTCACCTTGAGGACAAGGTGAATGTTTGGGCAGGGGGTAATGTTAGGCCACAAGTGCGTTTTACCTATTCTAGACGCAAGGGTAATCTGGGAAAACCATAGCTGAAGTCTGTTATGGATCTGCTGGCTGATTTCTGTTATGATCCTTATGGATGTGCTGGCATTTCGGGGATTTGATTGACGGGCATTTTATTTGTGATTCACGGTTTTGGTTTGTGGAGGGGAGGAGAATATATAGGAGAAGGTTAGTTAGTGTGAGGGAGTGAATTTTCTTGCTTTGTATTGAGCTTGCTCATCTTGGAGAGTTCCTAGCCTCTCGAACGCTGGGATATTCGGTGCTAGAATAAATTTCTCCCTTATTCCTCACTTGTTTCTTTTGTTACTCAGTGATAAATCTAGAATAGCCATTCAGTGTGTATCATGAACAATGTGTTATTTTTAAATAGAATCTTAGCATCATTTCAATTGCATGAGAATCAAGTCCATAGAGGTATCAACTTATGCTTCTAGTTAGAAACGTAGTCGCTTTCTTCTCATTGGCATAAGGCAATGTCTTGCATAAGTTGTGGCTTTCCTCATTCCTACGGGCAGGAATCTAGAAGATGCAATCACTTCCAACAAAGTGGTCTTCCTTGTTTGGAAGGTTGTCCGAGAAAATTTGGAGAATAATAGCCCATTACATAAAAAGTGGAAAGATCCTTCCTAAATGGTCTTGGAAGTGTGAGATAGCGGAGAATGTCATTAATCTTATACTATAAGCTATGGGGTGTCAAGACACTAGTGGTCTCTTCCCATGACTCTCTCATGCTATTAATCTTGTAAGTGGCTGGGTCAATGGTGAAAGTAGTGCAGGCTTGGCAAGGTAGTCGAGGGCACATATTTAGCCAGGATGTCAAGAGACCCACCCCTTTATCACACAACAAGCATTCATTGAAACCAATCATCCTGTCATACCCCATCCCTTAATTAAACCTTTACATGAGACACTTTGCTTTTAACTTAGGCCCCGTTTGGTAACCATGTGTTTCTGTTTTTTTTTGTTTTTTTTTTGATTTTTTACTAAAACAAAAAACAATAACGCGTTTGGATAGTGTTTTTATTTTTTTTTCGGTTGGTCTGTTTTGCAAACAACCCCAAATTTTAAAAACATCAAAAGAGGTGCTTTTAAAAACACGAAAAAACATAAACACGCGCGCCCTTTAAACCATTTAATGAGGTCAGGCCATCGAACTCCGTTAACAGCAAAAAAAGGGGGTTTTTTCATTCCAGCTATAAAAGCATTGTATACCCTTTTTTTCTCACCCTCTCGTTCACTCTCACTCTCTCGTTCATCTCTCTTACGAGGCAGCGACAGAACTACGAAGGAGCAGCCAGCACTCTCTCTCTATCTCTCTCTTTCTCTCGCCCTTGTTTGATGGGTTTGATTTTGTGGGTTTCCGTGGGTTTTGGTGGTGGTGAGGGTGGGGTTTCGGTGGTGGTGGTGGGGTTGGATTGGGGGTGGGTTTCCGTTGGTTTCAGTGGTGGTGGTGGGGTTTCGGTGTTGGTGGGGGTGGATTGGGGGTGGGTTTGGGTTGGTTTCAGCGGTGGGGGTGGGGTTTCGGGGTTGGTGGGAGTGGATTGGGGGTGTATTTTTAGGGGTTTTGGTGATGGGTTTCAAGAGGTGTTGGTGGTGTTTGGTGGTGGCTAAACAGGGTGTTGGTGGTGGGTTTGGTGGTGGCTAAACTGGGGTGTTGGTGGTTTATTTTTAGGGGTTTTGGTGATGGGTTTCAAGGGGTGTTGGTGGTGGGTCATTTTTCTACCTGCCAGCGAGGAAATGATGGTCAATATGTCTGAAATTCCAAACTGATTTTCTTCCTCCTGTCAATTGGAAGTTAATTATCCACAAAATTCTCTTTTTGTCTCCCAAGCTTTTCAGCAAGTGTTGGTGAACTTCAACTGGGATTGAATACCACCACAGATGGGTAGTTCTGTTTCAGATTCATGGGATGGCTCTTTATGGGAGGCTCCACTATTCTTTTCCTTCATGATGATCAATTAATTGCCTTGCTTGTTATTTCTCCTTGTTATTTGCTATCACAGACTCCTTGGAAGCTTTTATCTGCCATGAAAGGCAGCCGTGAGAAACAGGGGACACACACCAAGAAGCTGACTGTGACATGGCCCCGGCTAAACAGGGGTGCTGGTGGTGGGTTTGGTGGTGGCTAAACAAGGGTGTTGGTGGTGGGTTTGGTGGCTGCTAAACAGGGGTGCTGGTGGTCGGTTTTCTGTGATTTTGGTGATAGTGGGTTTCCGGTGGTTTGGTGGTGGCGATGGTGGCCGGGTGAAGTGGGTTTTCATTGATTTTTGGGTATTGATTTGGGTGGAGATGCATTTGTGATTAAAAAATTAATCAAAATAACCACAATGAATTATGAAAATACTATTATAATACCAAACATATTTTTTATTTTTGTTTTCATAATTTTTTAAATATAAATGACTACCAAACATGTTTTATATTTTTAATTTTTATCACAAAAAAAACGAAACTTTGTTCTGTTTTTTTCTATTAAAAAAACATAAAAATGAAAACGTTACCAAACGCACCCTTAATTAAGGGCTTACTAATACGTTCTAGGCAGACCTTTTATTTGATTTCCATAATTTTCATGATATGAGGAGTCATGTCCCAACTTCCCAATTTTGCTAATTACATGTCTTCAATTATCCAAAAATGTCGAACACATGTCCAAAATTAACTTTTCTAATATGGATCAGCCAAACGAGCGTCGAGCGCATGTTCATGGTGTCAGGCATATCAGTGTCAACTGTCAAGCACATGTCTAACATGTACACACTACTTTCTACGAAGTGTCCATGCTTCTTAAGCTTTTGTGCAGAGGTGGAGATTATGCAGTTTATAAAGAAATGTGTATTTTTTGGATTTCTATTTTAGCAAGATTAATGTAGGTCATCACAGATTACCACGCAGATTGTTTAATGAGCTGTTTTTATAGCCTCTGTATAGTTGTTTTGTCCTTTTACACAAGGCACGTACTTAGGTTGTGCCCCTTTGGCACTTTTTAGTTCATTTTATTGCTTGTCAGTTATCCAGAAGATAGGGAAGTAGTGGTTTCTAGAAGGAAGGTCATAATGTATATGCAAATATCTAAGAAGCATGAACAATTCCAAGAGTAGCTGTGTAATGACAAGGTCATCGACACTTCTCAAAGACTCATAAGCAGGTACTTGACACATGTAGTATGTATATCTTCAATATAAAAATAAAATATTTACGTACAGAAACGTAGTTAATGAGAAAAGTCTGTGTCAAGGATTATATGATTCAAAAAATGAATTTCACGATACTTCAAGAGAAAGCCAAGACATAGAAAGGTTCTGCTGAAGGAATGTATAATGAGGGGAAGAGAGGAGCCATAAATGTGTGTGCAACTGATCATTTACATAGAGATGAGCATATATACATCACTACAAATCATCAATGACTTATAACAAACACATTTTATGCAAGTCAGTGGACAATAAATGAACTTACCATAAGTATTGTTTGTCATGTATGATGCGTGAGATTTAAATTTGGTGTTGTATATTTTTTGTGATTGTGTCACACTTTTTTTGAAGTCTCAATATCTGCATGGATATGTCATGTTGTATCCATGTCCCGCCATATGTTATAGACCACAAGTTCAAGCAAAGAATATCTCAGAAGGAAAATTCCTTATTTCAACTTGATCTTCCCCACAGCATGACAGTTGATCTTCTGCTCAAACTCTTCATCCTGATCAGCTTGATGCTGTCCAACCCATAAATACCGTTGCAAACCTGAACATCTTCATCTTTTTAACAAAACTTTCATTCACTCTCACGTTAGGAAGGCAATTACTACCGACCAAATTAACATGATTTGTGTACCCTAGCCGCTGTTCTCCAAATCTTCCCAATCCAAATGCTACAAGTTGTACTATTGCAAAAAGATACTGAGAGTGGCTCAACCTTCTAATGTCGTTGAGTTTTCTCCAAGGAAAGTTACTTTGGCAATGAAACTCCTATATCTTCTCGAACAATAATTTGGAAGAGAGATCTATGAAAACAGAAATTAGGGCATGTACAGGTAACCACACCACCCTTCCCAAAATGCTATAGGGTGAAAAAGTTGCTAAGGATTGTTGATTACTGAGTACAATTGGCCGAATTTCTAGATAGTGCTGCTCTTACAGTAGATAAAAAGGTCTTACAAGTGATACAACATCTCAGTTAGTTCAACTCTTACAAATTTTGCAATTAGATCAGAATACTTTCAATCACCCAACAGATTGAGTCGATACATAAAGGCCTTCATAAGTTTTGTTGTTTAATTTCAATAGTACATTCATCCCTGTTCCAGTGACATAGATCTCTTTAAGGACAAAACATTATCAAAATCAATAGCACTTCCTAATTCAATACTTTAAACTTGGTTTCCGAATAAATTATTTTTCGACATCAGAGATTAAAACTCTCCATTGACACACAATACATCAACTAATACCCGAGCTGTAGAATTATAAAAGTTTACTTACCAGTGTGCGAAGAATTCGACAATGGCGTATGTAGCCGGTGTTTCTCTGAGAACTGCATCGAAGCTCGTAGCGTTCAAATCAACAGCAAAGTCATGTTTTTCACCGTCTTGGTTGTTAATAGCTCGGAGAATTGACCGAGATCCAACTGAAATTGAATCCGATGCTTCGAAGCTCGAGAAAAGAAGAGTCAGAAGCACAAGAATTGAAGACATGGACAAAACAGATCGATATAGGTATGTAGATATAGACAGAAGAGAAACAGCAGAGAGAGAGAGAGAGAGAGTATGAGCAATTTGAAATGGTTACGGAGTTTCGAAAGTTTTGAAGAGGACGATGATCTGTTTCAGTGAGGAAATCGGCGGAGAAAGGTGCGCGTATTACGCTTTCCGTCAACTTTAGATGTGTGGACCATTGTGCACTGACCATCAACCTGGCTTTCGAGCAAAGGGATGACATGGCCGGCCACGGTTTACCAATTGATGTCCACGCTGGAAATACTTGGCATCCCTCGTGGATTAAAAATAAAACTAAATATATATATATCTATAAATATATATCTATATAATAAAGTAGCTTACAATTCAAATCTCAAAAGATAAACAAAATGACTTTTGCTATTCGCGATTGAGATCGCTTTAAATTTTACTTTAAAATTAATCTAACGGCTAATATTAATATTCTAAATTTAATAGAAAAAATTGGCTCCTAAGGGTGTGTTTGGAGTGATTTTTTAAAAAATACTTTTAGAAATTATTTTTCATAAGTATTTTAAAAAAAATAATAGTGTTTGAAACCGCCCCACCACTACCTCTACCACCACCACTCCCACCACCGCCGCCGCCGCCGCCGCCACCTTCATCGTCACCATCACCGTCGTCGTCGCCATTGACAGCTATCTATCTGATGTACACCCAAGTGCAGGTGGTCAAGCTGTAGTAATAATCCGGTTTGAGTCCGGAGTCGAATCCACAGGGAACTTTTTTTGATATTTCTAAGGTAAGCAGTGGTAGAGACCTTTTGGTGGTAACATTTTTTGATTTGGATTTGCTGTGAGATGTGGGTTTTGCTGGACAGAATATAAGATTCTTTTCAGGAGATTTTCTTAACAAATTAGGAAATGAATGTTAATAAAAAAAAAAGTCACTCTTTAGTGCAAGGATCTGGACATGTCGTTAGTTATCCGGTTTGTCATAATTGTGCTTGATAACTCAATTAACTCCCGTGTCAACAGTAAATTAATCGGAAGATAAAGATGGATTGTGAGAATTAAGAACATGATTCCGATGTCTTTCTAGAAGTTTACAAGCATTGCCTGTGCCGAGACTTAACCCGTCTACAAACAATCAAGTGTTTCTACAAGACATCCAATCATGATATTAATAGTCCATTCTTTTTAGTGAAGTACAATAAAGGGGGAGATTGAAGGGTAGTCATGAGGATCTAGCCGGGGTACTTGCCTTGAACTGATGAGTCTTTCTATGCAGGAGTCATCCATGTCATAGAAAGGGCTCACAATTATACAAAGTACCTTAGCTTTGCTAGATGCAATCAATCATCCGATAATAGGGGAAAATAAACGTTAAGCATAAAAGAACATTGCACAAATATAATTCCCGGATAACTTATACATGCCCTTCTCCTCTCACTAAAGAGTGAATGAGAAACTACTCACTCTTCATGGCTTGGGTAAAGCTAGAAAAGTGAGTGATGCTCATCCCTCCAAGTGGAGAACTTTAAAAGATAGAGTAACACAAATACGGAGCAAATCTTCCCCAAAGAATGGGTGAATCACGTTCCACCCTTCACGGCTTTGATCAAGGTCTAGAAAAATGGAAGAGTTTCACTCTTCTAAGAAAGAAGGAAGCTCAAGCAATGGAAGTGAAATGCATGAACAATTAAAGTAGAAGAAAGCTAGTCACATTTGGAGGGTGGCTTCCTCAACCAAAGATTGGAGGGTTGCTTCCTCAACCAAGATGGGAGCTATCTCTCTTCTATGCATGAGAATTGAAAGCATAGACATAAGCATAAACATAAAACTACTGCTATAACAAGCAAGAGATGTTGGACTAAAGCCAAACTAATCTCTAAAATAAATACTTCATAAGGAAAAAGAACTAACTACAATGAAAGTGGGAGTCTAAGCCTCCATCACTATGCTACTTCCTACAATGCTTGGCTCCTCAAGCTCTCCAACAAGGGGAGTATTTATAGGCAAGAGGAGGAGGTAGGGGGGGTGAAAGAATAGTGTTTGCCGCCCAAGTCCAAGTGAACAGTCAACAACTTTGCAGCCAGTCTATGGATGACGTTCGAACGTGAGTTGGCGTTCGAACGTTCTTTCTGTTTTTGCACTGAGGTCGTTCGAACGTTGCTTCTGTTTTGGCACTGAGGGCGTTCGAACGCCAGATCTGCTCTGACCCCTTTCACTCGAGTGATCTGTAGGTCCCCTGTGAAGTGCAGTACCAACTCTCTGCAGTGGTCTGGTCTTCAATCCACTAAAGTGCACGTTCGAACGTGAGTTGGCGTTCGAACGTGACACTCAAGTACTTCAGAGTTCCAGTCTTCTTTCCTAACTGCCACACGCCATCTCTTCAGCATCTGAGTCTGCTACAGTGTCTTGTTTGACGTTCGAACGTGAGTTGCCGTTTGAACGTGGTGACAGTGTTCCAAGCTTCTCCAATTTTGGGCTATAATGTACTGGCACTGCATCCAAGTGTGGTACTTGTTGTTTTTGGGTCCTTGTTCAGTTTAGGGCCTGAAATGACATCACTTAAACTCCATTAAAGTACAATTAGTCTTAAAATGTCATAATAATATGTCAAGTTTAAGTACTAATCAGCCATCACCACCACCACCACCACCACTGCCGCCGCCGCCGCCACCACTACCACCACCGTCGCCGCTGCCACTACCACTGTCGCCGCCACCACTGTCGTAGTCGCCACCACCACCGCCGCCGCCGCCGCCATTGCCAACACCACCGCCGCCATCGTCGTCGTCACCACCATCGCCGCCGCCGCCGTCGCCACCACCACCGCCGCCGCCATCACCGCCGCCACCCTCGCCTCCACCACCGCCGCCACCACGGTCATTGTCATTCACCACAACCATTACCGTCTCCTACCACCATCACTGCTGCCCACCACCTCTCACCCCTACTACAAATCGATGCTTAAATTCTTTTATCTCTTCTCTATGTTTGTGATTTGATTTTGGATATGAATACAAATATGTTTATTGTTTACTTTTTTTATTACTATGTGCCTTCAGACACAAGTAATAACTATATATCTATATAATAAAGTAGCTTACAATTCAAATTTCAAAAGATAAATCAAATGACTTTTGCTATTCGCGGTTGAGATCGCTTTAAATTTTACTTTAAAGTTAATCTAATGGCTAATATTAACACCCTAAATTTAATAGGAAAAATAGGCCCCTAAGGGTGTGTTTGGAGTGATTTTTTAAAAGTACTTCTATAAATTATTTCTCATAAGTACTTTAAAAAAAATAATAGTGTTTCAAACCGCCCCGCCACTACCACTACCTCTACCACCACCACCGCCACCACCGTCGCCGCCGCCGCCACCACCACCACCACCCCCACAACCACCATCACCACCACAACCACCACCACCACCGTCGCCGCCACCACTACCGCCACTGCCACCACCTCCCCCATCGCCACCGTCACCACCACTACCGCCACCACCTCCACCGCCGCCACCACCACCGCCGTCGCCATCACCATCGCCACCACCGCCACTATCACCACAGCCGCCACCACCACCACCGTCGCCGCCACTGTTATTGTCACCCACCACAACCATCACCGTCTCCTACAACCACCACTGCCGCTCACCACCTCTCACCTCCACTACAAACCGATGCTTAAATTCATTTATCTCTTCTCTATGTTTGTGATTTGATTTTGGATATGAATTCAAATATGTTTATTGTTTACCATTTTTTATTACACTGTGCCTTCAGGCACAGACAATAACTAGTCTATATAATAAAGTAGTTTACAATTCAAATCTCAAAAGATAAACAAAATGACTTTTGTTATTCGCGGTTGAGATCGCTTTAAATTTTATTTTAAAGTTAATCTAAAGGCTAATATTAACACCTTAAATTTAATGGGAAAAATAGGGCCCTAAGGGTGTGTTTGGAGTGACTTTTTAAAAATACTTTTAAAAATTATTTTTCATAAAAATTTTTAAAAAAAAATAGTGTTTGAAACCGCCTCACTATTACATCTACTACCGCCACCGCCACCACCGCCGTCGTCGCCGCCACCACCACCACTATCACCACCACTATCACCACCACCACCACCACAACCACCACCACAACCACCACCACCACCACCATCGCCGCCACCACTGCAACCACCGCCGCCGCCGCCACCACCATCGCCGCCACCACGGTCATTGTCACCCACCACATCCATCACCGTCTCCTACCACCACCACCACCAAGCCCACCACCTCTCATCCCCTCTACAAACCGATGCTTAAATTCCTTTATTTTTTCTCTATATTTGTGATTTGATTTTGGATGTATTAATGTTTATTGTTTATCATTTTTTATTACTATGTGCCTTCAGGCACATGCAATAACTAGTATATATATATATGTTAATATGACCATCATCATCAGCCAAAAAATAAATTATTGAGCAATAAAGACGATTTTCAGGACTAAGTTCGGTCTATAGGTCTACTAGAGCTAACAACCACTAGGATCAAATTTTTTTATGGTCGAATCACATAAAAAATGACCTATAGACTGAATTAAAATGACTTAATATTATGTAAGAATATACTGTTTATCTCATTGAATACTGATCGGTGAGCAAAAAAAAAAAAAATCATTAAGTCGATTTCAAAAGTGGGTCATTGTATACATGGGTTACAAAAGCATAACCAATTTTCAAGAGCAAATTATATCTACGTGTTTATAACATGGCTAGACTTCATGTGAAAGGTTTTTTACAATAAAATAATTTTTGTTACAAAAGCGTAGCCGATTTTCAAGAACAAATTCTATCTACGTGTTTATACCATGGCTAGATTTCATGTGAAAGGTTTTTTACAATAAAAGAATTTTTGTAAAATTCTTGAAAGATTTTTTCCCTTTTCAATGTTGAGATTAAACAAAATGAAGAATTTTTTTTCTTTACTCTGAAGGATATAAATGGGTCATCACTCATTTTGGATTAAATTTCTTCAAAAGTGATTTTTATATAAAATTTTGGAGAGTATAAATAAGATTTTTTTATTTTTTTATTTTTTATAAGAAACGACAGAGTTATATTAATTAGGGAGAATTACACCCACACCCCCTGAGGTTTGTCACTTAATCACTCAGACCCCCTGACATTTAAAATATTACACATAGACCCCCTGAAGTTTGTACGCGTGTAACACTTAGATCCCTGCTGTAAATATATCCATTAATAAATTACACCTAGACCCCCTAAAATTTGTAAATATTTATTACTTAGACCCCTTAAGTTTAAAATATTATACTTAGACCAAAAATATTTCAATCAAAGATAAAATATCAAATATTTTAAAGTTTACAATTAAAATTCATGTTCTATTGAATCTTTTATTGAAATAAAATCAAAAATAAAAATTCAATTTTTTCTTAAAAAATCGTGATTGGTATACAATTATATTGTCTATTGAAATTTAATTTGGTCGTTTAAACGACCAAATTAAAATACCAAACTACCCCAATTAAAACTTAAAGATATTGTGTTCATTACAGTTTGATCTCTTATTTAATTTTTTAGTTTTATTCTAATAGATAGTATAATTATATACTAACTATGATTTTTTTTTTAAAACTAGATTTTTATTTTTGATTTTATTTCAATAAATGACATGATAGAACATGAATTTTAGATGTAAAATTTATGTTCTATTATGAATGACTTAGACCCCTTGTTTGATTTTTTAGTTTTATTCCAATAGATAGTATAATTGTATACTAATTACGATTTTTTAAGAAAAAATTAAATTTTTAATTTTAATTTTATTTCAATAAATGATATAATAGAACATGAATTTTGGTTGTAAAATTTAAAAATATTTAATATTCTATCTTTGATTAGAGTATTTTTGGTATAAGTATAATATTTTAAACTTAAGGAGTCTAAATATTATATACCTACAAACTTCAAGGAGGTCTAAGTGTAATTTATTAACTAATATATTTACAGTAGGGGTCTAAGTGTTACGCGCGTACAAACCTCAGGGGGTCTGTGTGTAATATTTCAAATGTCAGGGGGTCTGAGTGATTAAGTGACAAACCTCAGGGAGCCTGAGTGTAATTCTCCCTATTAATTATCAACTATGCAAAACATTTTTTCGAAGGATATGATACAAAAGGTGGATAAACTCCCTTCCAACACTTGAGTTCATTATAATTCAAAGCATATTTTGCTAACACAATTAACAATAGGGTTCTCTATTAGAATATGATGATAGGATCTAAGAGATCTATCACTATCTACGTGGTTAGGATTAGAATATGATGATAAGATCCATGAGATTTATCACTATCAAATAAATGTAGATGATGATAAACTTGTGATATTTTATGTTTCTATTATATAATTATCACCCTATAAATAAGGTTGAGTCTTATGTAATCATATACCACTGAATGTTTATTTAATGATAAATCTCTCGAATCCTATCATCATATCCTAATCCTAACTATATAGATAGTGATAGATCTCTTGAATTCTATCATCATATCCTAATATTGTCATCCCTTCTAATCCATCGAGTTGAAAAGTCTATCAACAAGCTTGCATACTCGTGCATTTGATCAAGAAATGTCCTAATATCAGAGAAATTTGGTTCCTTCGACGCCAAGATGTCTTACCACCTTGCTTGTAATAGTTTACCCTTTATGACAAAACAATTTTGATTTGATACTTACTTGCACGTGTGTTGCAAATGAACCATTTTTTCACGCATGTAAATAAAGAAATAAACTGATCGAATCCACCCAAAATAACAAATGATAGAAACAACTTCCATCTTTACTATTATACAGAGATAAGAAGAGCATACAATAAAATGGCTAGCAGCCCAAAGCTCAATGGTGCTTCGCCCCCTAGCTTGGCTGCTGCCTGTAACAAAGGTTTAAACAACTCCATACAAATATGGATTCTAATCTAAACTTCACTCCTTGGGGTTGTGCATCTTGATGATACATTGTTGCTGCGAGTGTTGTTGCCTTTGCAGCTGCCTTTTATTCGTAAGGAAAGCTTCGCAAACACTTCCTCCCTTTGGGGGCGGTTTGCATATAGCATCCAAAGGGCGAGACTGAGCATGACCCCTACTGAGATAAGAGTCAGTCCTGCGTTTACAACGCGGAGATGGTGCTCCAATGGAGGACAGTAATCCGAGGTGATATTGTGAAAGGTATCGCGTACAAAATTACAGTTCTGGAGATTAAGCAAAGGTGGGGTGTAGTGTTCAAGAGCATAGCTTATGTTAACTGCTGCCACCAATTGCCCGTACATGTCTGGGGTCAACCTCCCAACACTAGTGCAAAACCCCAACGCTGACACTGTGCAAGTGTAATTCTGCCAAACCTGGAAATTCACATAAATATAGTTCAATCACAGTTCTCAGGGAAATTTTTTTGGAAAGATGATGAACTTTAGAGAGCCAAAATGCCAAATTTAAAAATTCGTGTACATGGCCACGCTTTTTTTTACTTCGTATCGAAAGTTAAGACCAAATTTATTTCCAATTCTAACCATCTCAAAATCATTAGGACATTGACTATTCATCCGTTTCCCAATCTTATCAGGAAGACATTAAAACATCTTGAAAATGAAAGGAAAATGAAAATTTAATTTGGAATTCAAGCTTAATATAGCAAAGATCACTCAAGTCAATTTTCTAAGTTCAAAAAGCCTTGGAGATATGGTAATGCAGGCTGCTAAAAGAACTTTAGGTTGTGTAACTACGGTGCACATTAGGGGTGTCGGCCACTGGATAATTGACAGTCACAATAGCACAGGAGAAAAAAATACACTTTGAGCTAGTTTTCCCTTTTGATTCATGATTTTTCTCTTTTTATATTTTCTTACTGATTTTCACTAAATTGATCAAACATTTTTGACCTACTCATAATATAATTTTTAAAACATGCTTTGCCAATAAGAAAATTTCATCACGTACCAGAGAAGCATTTGCCATAGAAACTTCTTGGGATGAACATTCGCGATCTTGCAGTTGATTGTCATATGGATAACAGAGATGTAGCATAGGAGGCCCTGACTGGTTAAAATAATTAGGATCACTCTGAGAATGTGGATTTGAGTTGGCAAAGGTGTCTATAAAGCCATTGACAATATTTGCAATGTCATTTATGACTTGTTTACTCTTGACCAACGTCTGGTTTGTGGTTTTTTGGTCAACACATGGAAGGATGTTGTTAAGGGCGGTTTCCGCCTGGGGATTATCCACCCATTCTCCCATGGCCATACAGGTATCTGAAATTGCACTGAACACAGAATCAAAAATCATTCTGTCAGCAAAAGAAAAAAGCTTCTAACATAAAGAATGGAAAATTTTATCTAACCTGGGAAAATTACCATAATAAATAAGATAATTAAGACAATGTGGAATTTCATTCGATTATGAGGCACTTAAAAATATACATTTGCTAATCATGACATCAGAAAAGACATTAAAAATGCATGTTCCCAAAATGCTCAGCTGAAAAAGGACTAGGTGAAAGCAACAATTTGAACTTCTCCAAGGCCAATGAAATTGAACTAATTGCCAAAAGCAGCATGGGAAGTGAAAAATATATGAATAATGAGACGTTGAGTATACAAAAAAAATTGCCAAGGTACAAATTGCAATTTCACTATCTATATATTGAATAAAACCTCGAAATATTCTCCGAGGGAAAATTAAACATAAGCTAATATCCAATCCTATATCTTACCTGTTGAGAATCATAAAAACTCCACACAGAATGAATGTAACTGCCACAAGTAACCATCCGCTAACAATGAATCTGCACCAATATGGAGGTCGAGTGTGAAAATTCAAAACCACAGACCACTATAAGATCATTTTTTGTTGTTGAAGGGGAAATCATCAACTGAACAATCACAAAGAAAACATACACGTGAACTGCGTGTTGGTGCCCAAGGATAGACAGGACTGCATAGGATAGAATACATAACACCGTTAAGCTTCAAAGAGGAATGATTAAGTGGATAAGCAAACTAAAGATTTAGGCAAAGGCATTTTCATGATAACACATACCAAGACCCAAAAGAGATACGAGAAGCATCACTACTGCAACAGCGATCAATGCAGATCGCCTGCAACAATCATATGTGGCTATCAACTTGGGGGTTGCAAAAATTGCAAAATAGAAACATGATATCATAGAGGTTATGGCATCATACACATTATTGAAGACTCTTCTTATTTTGCCAGAATTTTCATTCGTTTTTTGTCCCAGTGTATCTGCTGCAGTATTTAGGTCTGCATTCAACTTGTCAATGCTATCCATGACATCAGAAGGAAGGAATACATGGGCCACATTAACAGTCTTTGCAAGTGATAGATAGGCTGTGACATTTCTCAGCGTCTGAACAGTGTAGTCTGACTGGTTTACAACATAATTCAGAGTATGTAATGCTTCACCATGAAATTCATCCTGCCCGACTGATAGAAGAATACATCCAACCCTGGGTGACAAGAAGATAAATAGGATTGAGACTGAGACTATGACAATGATTTAGAGCATATAATGAGTGAAACATATAAGTAACTAGTTAATGTGTGTGCGTAAACAAAAATGACAATAGGCAAATGGCCAACCTTAACAAAACATAGCCACATTGGCAATCAACTACATAACTTACAAAATTCCATGGAATTGTAAGGTTACAAATGTCTAGCTCCTTGGAGTTCGAAATTCTGACAAAGTGTATGCTAAAGCGATAAGAAGATGGTTTGTCTTACCAAAAAAGATAAGATGGTTTGAATAAAATGATAACACAGTAAAAAATCGGACCTCCAATTATGTGTCCAAAATACTCCAAATTGCATCCAATTTATGTCACAAAAACACATTGCGGACCCAACTATAATCTTCCAATGAAACTAAGCTTGCATTTAAACTAGTTTCACATAAATCATACCAGTTAGTACGAAGACTTTATCAATATAAGCCATAAAAATAAATATAAACCTGTAACTAAATCAGACACGAAGTCACAACCAAAAAAACATTAGAAGAACAATAGTTCCTTTAGACTCTAGGAAATGAAGACAAAAAACACATGAAAATCAGCTTGACGATGTGTTTACTAAAAGATCCAGACATAATTTCCTTTGAAGTACCAACAACCAAATTCAATATGGTAGCATCAGGAAATTGAAACTCTCGAGAAACAAAATTAGACAAGCACCTATGGGAGAAGCAAGAAACAAAAAGTTGAATGCTAATTCTGTCAACCTTTCCCATGCTCGTGTTCAGCAAATTGGCTAAAGAAAGGCAAAATCATACCAATCTTGTTAGCCGCATATTCAACTATCCTAATCAAGTAAGGATTTCAGAATTTTAGAGGTTAAAACTCCATTTGCTTGCTAGCTACAACCTCCTCATTGACAGCACTGTTACATCCTCGAACACAACAGAGTCAGAGTAAATTCTCACATCAGTGCCTATTTTGGCACCAATTAGCCCACTGATAATATAATGATATTCTATGAATTGACAACACATGTCAAAAAAACTAGAAAACTGATGGAAGAAAATTGGAAAGTACTAATATCTGGCATGGCCCTTTCAGATTTTTAGTTTCTAATATATTTATGACCCGGACAGAGGGCAGTCAACAGTAATACCAACAGGATCTTGCCAAGTCATTTCAAAGCAAGATACTATCTTCTTCAAATATGAGGTTGATTTCTAAGGGTTAGAGAACTGCCGACCAACAGACTTGCCAACTGAACAGCTCAACAATTGAGAGTGATTCACCTTTCAAAAGTGAGTAAAGAATAAAGGCATATGGAACTATAGAGATAGCTAATATGAGAAGCTGTAGTTTTCGAGTTCAGATTATTACGCTGCTGCACACGTGAAGACAATCAGCAGTACCAGACATATCCTTTGTGAGCACCTTGATTCTTTGCCTTTAATATCTATTCTCCATCCACAGCAATGATGTACTACAAGAGCCAAGCCGAAAGAAACAAACCATAGAACAGCAAGAATAAAACCCGCAGCACCTGTAAATCCAACAGACTGTAGACACAGTGTAAAACATCAGTGCTTGATTTGGCCACAGCTAAACCAATTAAGCAGCCACAACCTACTAGTTTTTTTTTTTTTTGCTGGGTCACAACCTACTAGCTCTCCTATACTCTGGATAGCTGAAATTTTAACAGAAGAAAATATAGCAACTCGAGATGCTATGGCAATACCTTATCAATCAACAAAATGTACAGATTTTCACATATTATAAGCAACATATAAAGAGGCAATATGTGTTTATGGTGCAGGCACAGTGTATCTTAAGCTACGACAGTCAAGTTTTCCCGGGACACATTCTTGTCCTCAGGATTTTCTTCATCCTTGTTCTACCAAAATGATTGATTTATTAAGATTAATTCGAAGACATCATCCACTTTTATCCCCTATCGTTTGCCCTCAACTCAGAAGAAATAACCTGGTCTTGTTTACAATTTTGCATTCCCCTTTCCACAATAAGCCTATAGTCTAATTTTCTCAACAAAGGCAACATATGCGGGGAACTAATAACCATTGGATCTCTTATTCTTCTCAATTTAAATGTCCTATTCCTATGCAGATATAGTGTCTCTTCAAAAACAGTTCCACAATTCCAATTCAAAGCAAACAAATGAATGTAATAATTTTGAGCGCGCTACGTCAAAAATTTCTCAGATTCAGCCCAATATTGATCAAACTTTCCATACATTACAGGATTCGCATAACCAAAAGGAACCATCCAACCGAAATCTAAGAATAAAAATCACCAGCTATCATATCTGAAACTTTCAAATTACCACAGGAACAACAAACGGAGAACAGAACTTACAGCCCAGTAATGCTTATTGGAAATGTCCCATCCCCCTCGATACCGCCGAAAACCATGAAGAATATCGGGCCTCTTTGTCCTGTGCTCTGCCAACACTAGTGTGCTCACTGATCCATCACTTGCAGGCCCCGGTGCTTGTGCAGCTGCCGCATTCAAGATTCCATTCTTCCAAGACCCCAAATTCTCTTCTCCTACTCATATATTAACACGTAATTAGAATCAATTATAATATATTGGAAATTCACACTACCAAACAAGAAGATACAATTGCCACTTCCGACCAAAAATCATTAATAGTTTCTCATAATTTAATGTACAGATGTAAAAACAATTACAACAAACACCCAAATTTCGAAACTGTTAATCAATTCTCACACTACCAAAAACAAGAAAACAATTTCAGTGCTTCAAAGACATCAAGTTCAATCAGTTAGGACTTTCCCGTATACCCAGTAACGCAAACAAAAGGTCCGAGTCTCAAAATACCCAAAACAAGAAAAGCAATTTCTCCGTACCCAAAAATCATCCACCATTCCAAGAACCGACAATATATTATTAAAAAAAAAAACTAAAAACAACTAACCTAAGATGAACTTGAGACGATCTTTGGGGTGTGAATGAGCTGAAATGAAGCTGATACAAGTTGACAAAGCAATGAAGAGAACCAACTGAGAAACGAAGATCTTCTTCATCTTCGTCTACGGGTTCGCTGCAAATCTCATTGCAGCAACAGCAAATGAAGGAACCGCATCCCCTGATCTGTTTCGTGTTTAGAGAGAGAAACTAATCATGCCTTTTGTATTCTCAGACAGAAGAACAGAACGAGAGAATTCCAAATTCTCCGGTATCATCTTGTTATCTTCTTCCTTGGGGCTCATATATATAGGCAACAAAACTTGGGAAGACAGACACACAAAAATCTCTATAGTGATATATATATACACATACCTATATGTATATGCAGAGAGAGAAAGAGAGTAACATGGGGAAATGATGAGGGGGGTACGAAAAAGGCGGGTGTCAATGAATGAGTGAATGAATGAAGCAAAGCTCAAGCTAAACAGCCTAAACATGAACAATACCAGTACTCCTCTCTCTCTCTCTCTCTCTCTCTCTCTCTTCTTTTTCCCTAATTTAATGGATTTATTGCCATTTAGATCTTAGTTTGATGGGTTTATTATATATAATATTTGATTTGCCTTTTAGATTTCTTTTAGTTAAGAGAAGAAGAGCAGAGCTGGACTTTACAGTCAAAGAACACACATCAAATTTCTATGTGGTCTTTTGATTAGACCAGAATACCCTCCATATTGGAATTATTAAGTTCCTCTTATGGCTACATGGCAAGTAGGGCTATTAATCAAACTGAATTATTTGATTTTGACTCGAGTTCGACTCGGATTCGGCTCGGGTCGTTTTTTAAATGAGCCCAAACTTGAACAAATTTTTAGGCTCATTTAGAAAACAAATCCTACAAGCTCGACTCAAATTCGACTGACTCGGCTCGTTTATGTACAAATACTCGGGCTCGACTAGTTTTTAGCTCGTTCAGTCTCGGCTCGTTTAGGAAACGAGCCGAACTTGAACAATTTTTCAGTCTTGATTAAAAAACAAGTTTTTCAAACTCAGCTCGGACTCATTCGAACAACAGTCCTAATGACAAGTAACAATCCACGACGAGCATTGAACATGATTAATTTAAATAATATTTTTTGTTAAATTTATAAAAATATAAATTTTATATATAATTAAATTAAATGATAAATTTGCTATCAAAAAATTAATCTATATTTTTTTTGTTGTTAAACCTATTTATTAAAAAAAATAAATATAAAATATTTATCTCACCATTAATTGAAACTTGCTATCAATTCAATTACTAAAATTCATTATATCAATATTTTATGTTCAAATATGTAATTTTATGTCAAGTTTGGCAGATCGCAAAATGACTTTGACGAATTTGGTGAATCACGGAGGGCATTTTTGGGAGTGCGAAATTCAGGTGAATGTGAACACAACTTGAGAACCTGGGACAAGCGGCGGCACTATGTTATGTATAAATTAGTTGTTTAATCATTCAATTAGCTAAAGTAACCATTTCTTAATCGCCCATGATGGGAGGGAGGGAATATAGTGGGTATTCGGTGCACCGTAACTAACATGTTAGTTTAGGAGTGTTTGTTGGTTTTGGGTCCCGTTTGGAAATTATTTTGAGGAAGTCTAATGGCCATATTTTGCTGGCAACTTAATTAGAAATAGTGTGTTGGGAATAGTGCTCTTAATCGAATCAAGTTATTCGGATTTAATTTGGGTTTAATTCATATAAGATTTGACTTGAACTCGAATCGTATTTTAAACAAATTGAACTTAAACAATTTTTTAAATTCATTTAGAAAAAAGAGTCATCGACTCGAGTTTGTAAAATTTGACTCGTTTATATGTAAAATAGTCGAGCTACTCAGGTTCAGTTAGGTTCATTTTCTAAATAAGTCAAGCTTGAACAATTTTTTTAGACTCGTTTAAAAAAAACAAGTTTGAAAAGTTCGACTCGATTAATAACTCTAGTTGAAAATAGCATGTCAATTTTATTGATTATTCACACAAATACGATATGAACTTAAAATTAACATAAATAATAAATACATATAATAGTAAACTAAATCAGTGTTAAACACATAATCAAAATGACATAGCACGATTTGACACCACTTCTCGAAGGATTTCATTGTTTAGCAATATGAGTAGCTCGAGATGGGGAGTTGGTTCTTATCTTTTGAGGGTTCTAATCTTGAGGGCCTTAATTTGAAACACATAAGATAACTAGTGATTGTCTGTGCATAAAGGCATAGAGTAATAAAAAAAATTGATTAATAATAAATATATTTGTATTCATATCCAAAATCAAAACACAAAGAGGAGAGATAAAGAAATTTAAACACTAATTATAATGGGGGATAAGAGGTGGTGGGCAGTAGTGGTGGTGGTAGGAGACAGTGATGGTTGTGGTGGGTGACAATGATCGTGGTGGTGGTGGTGATAGCGCGTAGGTGGCAACAGTGATGGTAGTAATGACAGTCATGGGTGATGAAGGTGGTGGTGGTGGTGGGCGACAGTGATGGTTGTTGCCAGTCGTGGTGGGGGGTAGTGACGATAGTGGTGGTGGGCGACGCGACGACAGATTCTTCTGGGCGATAGTATGATGGATGGTGGCGAATGACGGTGGTGGTAGGTATAGTGGGGGTGGATGATAGTAGCTGTTGACGACGGGTGGCGACGATAGTAGTGAGATGATGGTGGTAGTGGTAATAAATATAAAAATGAGATGACGATGATGACAGTGGTGGTAGTAGTAGGGTGGTGGTGGGGTGATAGTGGTGGTGGCGGCAGCGGTGGTGGTGGTGATAGTAGTGGTGGGGGTCGTTGTGGTGGTGGGGTGGCGGTGGTCATAATAGTAGTGGTGGTGGGGCGGTGAGAGTGGTCATAATTTCAAGTTTATGTTGATACTACGGTACTACCTAACTAGTCATAACACAATTTGTTAAATGAGTCTTATCCGAGAGTCTAACACTAATTCAATCTATTTATCTATCGTTATGAATTTGAATTGATAAAAATAATCTATAACTACAAATTCGGAAATTATACCATTTCCGAACTAAATCTATCACTTAAAAAACCCCATTTAATTATTTAGAAGTTTCTTACAAAACCAATATAAAAAAAACAGTTTAACATATTTATCATGTGTCAAAAATAGAATATTTTATATGTCACCATATTTGACTTATTTATTATTCATGTCATTTTTTCTAATCAGGCTGTGAAGTAATTAACCTTAACTCATCTAATAGTAATTATTTTCATGTTTTTATTTCCTTCGCTGATCTTATAACGATAAGAAGTATTTTCTATTGCAATTTCTCATATTATTAAAAAATTGTTCATTAATGAATTAAAATATTATTTATTAAATACAAAAAAATTTAGAAAAATAAGTAAAAATTTAAAATTAAAATAATTTAAAAAGATAGTAAAAATAATTACAAAATATAGAAGGAATAGTTAAAAAGATACAAACAACATATTTGCTAATTACCGGGAAATAAAAAACACATTTGATTAAATTATTCGACCCAAATTTATTTTAGGGGTTATTTTCAAGTTGAACCGGTCTAGGAAACATGAACAAACTAGGCACGTGACGAGGACAGTGTGGGCCCACGTAAAAAGGACAATACTTTTCTTCTCGATGGCGCCAAGTGGCGGGGCCAACCGTCAACACCGCAAGATAAGGCACTGCGCCGCGTTGTTAGAACTTGGAATAGGATCTGCTCCATTCCACCCCATAGTAATGTTATATGAAATTAAAAAATAAATTTAATAATTATAATAATTAATTTAATTGTGAATTTTAACATTTATTGGGATCCACTATTTATTTAATGATTGTGATTATCAATTCTATTTTTTAAATCTAATTTTTAAGTCCATGTAATATTACTCCTCCACTCCACCCAAACATGCCACTACTTGTAATTTAACTAGGCCTCTTAGATTGAATTTTAATCCGATTAATCACATATACAATGATTTTTTTTATATAATTTGAACCTGAATTTAAATTAGTTATTTTATATTTTAAGATTCATATTTAGATATAAATATATCTGATTTGATTGTAAGTTGATCCAAAATATGTATATTTATATATAAATATTTAAAATATTCAATGATTATTTAAAAAAAATTAGTTGACATTTAAATATAATTTGTTAAATTTTAGTTAACCTAAGTTATTTGGATTGTTAACGAATTCGTATATGGACCATAAAAATAAAATATGTTGGATAATCGGATAAGATTTTGAAATTCGGATCAATCAAAGTCCAATCTGTTTTATAAGTTTACTTGTAGGGTTATGAGTATAAATCGAAACGTTTTGAGTTTGTTTATTGATAATTTTTTAGGATCAGGGTATGAAAAATTTAACAGAGATGATGATATTTAGGGCACCCGCTAACCTCATCAAAGGAAGGGTTGGTTTATGCATGACGAACACAAAGCTTCAATCTATTTGTGTGGTTATTAGGCCAAATGAACAAAACAAAAGACAAACTAAGCTTCTTTAAGAGATGGGTTACACGTAAGATTATGACATGAACAAAGAGGAAATTAATCGCAACAGGCACGTAGTTTCTAAAGCCATTGTCATCCTTTCCTTTTCAAGAAGCCGAAAGCAAAGGATATTGTCTTTGCATCCTTTATTTGCGATTGATTTGGCTCCCTCTTTTCTCAGTCTTTTTCCGAAAAGTAACCAATTGGGTAATTCGATTGATAAGGTTTCATACGTATTGTATCTTTCCACGAAGATTCCGGTAACAACAAAATTTCTGCACCTAATTTTTTTTTAGCAATGTTATGTAACTCAAATCTGTAACTCAAATTTACATCACAAATGAAGGGGGACCATTGGATCAGTTGGTTCCATTTAAAAAAGTTGATGTGACTCATTCATTCAATGATCCTCCTTCATTTTGAATGTAAATTTGGGTTATAAATTTGAGTTACATATTATTTTTTTTTTTTTTTAATCAACGGTCAGAATTGTCCGTATCTATATGTATCTCGATTAATTCTCTTTTCGATTTAGTCAAAGACATGTCATCTACTCCTGAATTAGAGTATTCATGAGTGATAAATTTCTCGTGATCTAATCCCAAAAGGTTGTCAAGATTAGAATTTTTGTGAATTTTAATATAAGTTTTTGGGTTTATTTATAACTAAAAAATTATGAATTTTTTAAATTATATTACAATTTTTAAGATTTTGTGGTAACTTGCGACCGATCATAACATTTTTTAGGATCGATCTTAAGTTACCATAAAAATTGTAAATGATGTTCAAAAGTAATAAGAAAAATCATAAAATTTGTATTGGTGGTACAATATTGAATTTTTTTTAGTACCGTAAACTCTTGAAGTCTTCAAAATGAGGCTCTATTAATAAGTGTGGTTTGTAAATAGTTTGTTACATATGACATTTTAATTCTACAACGAGTCCAAAATACATAGAATTGAGACGATGGTTTGCTAGAAAAAAAAAATTACATTATAAGTTCTTTTTTTTTTTTTTTTTTTGTGGTATAAATGTGCGAATGAACTGAACAGAGTCCCAGAGAAGAAAAATCTAACAGAGACAAAGTATTTCTTGGGTTCAACTCTTTAGTTTGCAAAGTTGTAAATTTAAATGTCTCGAGTAGGGGTGGCAATCGTGTCGTGTTGTGTCGGGTTCGTGTCGTGTCGAATATTAGTCGTGTCGAACATTAGTCAACCCAAACCCAACCCATTTAATAATCGTGTCGTGTCGTGTTGACCTGTTTATTTTCGTGTCGTGTTCGTGTTCGTAATCGTGTTGACCCACATAAACTTTGAATAAAAAATTTAACTCTAAGATTTTATTTTGACTTAATTGAATCTTTCCTCATACTTTTTCTACAAACTAAAAATTAACTTAATAATAATAATGAGCATTCATATTTTTTTTTATACAATAATTATGTCAGTGCTCGATAAACAGTTACAAATAATTAATATTTTATTTCTATAATACTAATTAAATATGCTAATCGTACATCGCGCAATCAATTAAACATTAGAAGTAATGGATAAAACAAGCCATCAGAACATGAAAACTCATACATGCAACGAAAAAGTCATGTCAATCTCCTTCGAGTTAAAAATTCCGTGTTGACGGGTCAATTCGGGTTAAGCGGGTTCGTGTCGTGTACGACCCATTAAAATTTCGTGTTGACGGGTCGTGTCAAAAAACTAGTCAACCCAAACCCATTTATTCGTGTCATGTTCGTATCGGGTTATCGTGTCGTGTCAAATATTGCCACCCCTAGTCTCGAGTTTGAATTTTGACAATTTCTTAAAATCAGGTCATGATAGATTTATCTTTCCTTAATATCATAGATCTGATGGAGATGATCTATTTTTGACTGAATAAAAAAAAATTAATTAAAATACACATAAATTAACTGAAACATTTATGAAGCAACGCCTTGTTCGGTGCACCGTCGGCGCATAAAGCTTAAAGTTTGTAATAAATTCTCCATCAAACAATGTAAGATACGCGAGGGTGTTCTAGTTTCTAACCAGAATCCAAACTTTTTTTTGTATTGGGAAAATTATATTCAGGCTTGTTGAATTTTGACACTTAATCACTTAGATCTTTTAATATTTGAAATATTACATACAAACTCCCTAAAATTTGTACACGTGTAATATTTAGACCTCTGCTGCCAATGTCCGCTAATATATTTGTTAGTAAATTACACATAAACCCTTGAAATTTATAAGTATATAACACTTAGACCCCTCAAGTTTAAAATATTACACTTTAATTCCTTATTAGTTACGAAATTATCAAAATCTATTAAACGACTAAATTATCCAAATTAAAGCTGTTTTTAGTTTTATTCTAATAGACAATATAATTGTATGCAAATGAGTGTTGAATTGAGTTTTTTGATATATTTATACTGATTACTGTATGTAGTTCATACCTTTGAGTCACCTACTGACTTAGACATCAAAGAGTCGACCTCCGGTGTTGTCCTCCGATCTCTGGCTTTTTTTTTAGGTGATCGAAGCCCAACAAAATGATGTGTTGATTGTCTAAATTTGGACATCAATAGTACTAATTATAATTTTTTTTAAGAAAAAAATAAATTTTTATTTTTGATTATATTTCAATAAATGACATAATAGAGTATGAATTTTGATTGTAAAATTTAAAATATATGATATTCTATCTTTAATTGGAGTATTTTTTTTGTCTAAGTATAATATTTTAAACTTGAGAAGTCTAAGTGTACACATTTACAAATTTCAGGTGGTCTAAGTATAATTTACTAACGAATATATTAAATGACATTGACGATAGAAGTCTAAGTGTTATATGCGTAAAACTTCAGGGATTTGTGTGTAATTATTTTAAATATCAAGGGATATAAACGATTAAGTGAATCTCAGAGAATTTAAATGTAATTTTCGCTTATATTTTTGTTTTATTTTACTTTTGAGTAAATATTAAGGGTAGTAGTTACATCACGTCAATATTGTTAAGTTATAAACCAATCAATGATAAACAAACACTTGAACAATGTGAATGCTACTTGTTTACATGGAGTCACTACTTTCTTCAGGAAGAGATACCTATTTGAAAGAAACTCCAAAAAATATTTTAAGTGATAATATAGATGAGTTGTAAATACATACACGCAGGGATACAAATGGTGCAACTCATGAATTAGCAAGATGGGAGCTTGTTATGGGTTATATTGGCTCACTCCAATTAGACCAATTGCCAAATTCGGCAAAAGCTCAAGTGGAATTGGATGCACCCCCCCAAGGCGGGTATATTAGGATGCATTTACTTATTGTCTTTTAATTTATTGTATTTACTCTTGAATCTTATTTTCAATTATAAAACAAAAAAAAAAACTCAGATATTTTTAATTTTAAATCTTGGTAACTCTTTGGGATCAAGTCATGAGAGATTTATTCCTCATGAATACCCTAGTCCTGACGTAAATAACATGTCTTTGATCGGATTGGAAAAAAAATTAATCGATATGCGCGTAAACTGACTCGAATACCTTTTAGCGTTGAATCAAAAAATAAAAAAAAATATTTGAAAGAGTGAGGTCTTAGTTAATTTTTTATTACATGATTATATTACGTGATAATAACGACATAGTAAAAGTATCTCTAGCTCTTACCCATTTTTGTACCCTTTTTTAAAAAAAAGTAAAAAACTCTTAAAAAATTTCTCAAATGTTTAGACCCATACTCATACCCGTACCCATATCCATACTCATACCAAATGAAGGAAAACCATTTTTTATATCCAAATTAACTCAAATCCTTATCTTTTTCACCAATTGTGATATTACACATTCTTTTAAAGATTCAATGGTCATATTTACTCTTTTTTAAATTTGGATTTGTTCTCATTTAAAAATATTTCTCTATTGAAAAATTTTATACCAAATTAAATTTTTTACTTTTTTTTTTTACTAGACATTAGAGATGGTTTAATGATTATTACTTTGTAAAGGGATGTTTTTCCTTTTCGTTATTGCAAAGCCCTGTCATAGCATGGACTATCCTACTTCTGTAGTGTCGGCTGCGGACGAATCTAGTCGTGAATTTAGGGTAACTTTACCTACCTATCTACATAGTTAGGAAAAATTTAATTCGATATAAATTCAGACAGTAGAATGTTGGATGGTATGGGTTCAATCTGACTCTCTCAAAATTGCATAAACTGGTTTCAACCTCAATTTTGATCATTTTTAAACTTTAATAGTAACTAATAGTGTTTTTTTTTTCTTTTTCCAAGCTTGTACACTCCTTTGAAAGGTCGAGTATAAAAAATGTGATTATATAGTTTTGAAATCAATTCTACTAGGAAAAAAAATAATTTATACGGCTAAATTCGTGTTTTAAAACCACAATTTTTTAATAAAATTGTTTTTTTTTTAAAAAAATTATGTAGATTTGATAAATAAGTTGAAAAGTCCATCGATTTTGGGCAAAAAGAATATTTTTCCAACCATGTAGATTGGTAAAATAATCTATGCTGCTCAAATATGTGATATTTTTACACAAATTGAGAAATTTTAGACTTACAATAGCGTGTTTAGTAGTCTAAGAGCTAGTTCATGTGTATCATTTCCTTTTAAAATGAAACATTTTTTTACAAATTATCGAAAAATTAAAAAATTTAACATATAATGTGTTTTAGTCGGTAGCTGAGTAGTTAAAGTAATATCGAAACTATACTTTAAGAGAATGAAGTATGGTTAACCTATTGCATAAAATATATCCAAGTAGTGAAAGCAAGATTTCCCAACTAAGAAAAATGGAAGCAATCATATGTAATCACCATAGGATTTTGGTCATCAATAGTCCATCAATTGGTCTAGTATGAACTAACTTTGATGCTTATTAACTTTTGACTTCAATGAAAGAGCACAATAAATTGAAGGGATGCGTATGAAATAATAAAAAAAAAAGATGTAGAAGGAAAGAAAAAGTGGAAAGAGGTTGCCTTTAACATTCTTTTCTTGCTTTAATGATCCTCTCAATATTTGGCACATTACCAAGTCACAATCATTATGATTCTTTTTTTTTTTTTTTTGTAGGGTATCTAGATTTATACCGATTATTCTTTCTAGTTTTGAGATATGCCACTGTAATTCGAGTTAGTTTAAAGACATTTCCTCCGAGGAACATTGACTCTTACGGAGTGTGAAAAATATCGAACCTAAAACTTCTTACTTGCAAGAAGACAAGCTTTTGATCCCTTTTAATTCTCCACTAATATATAAATTTTGACTGTATCTTAGAAGCTTAAATCTCAATCACATGAAACTTACATAATGGTTCTTGATTATCAGTTATGTGCTAAGTTGGCAATTTTGTAAAATTGCACATCTTTTTTACTTGTGAGAAGCTTTATTAGGGTCGATAATGGGTTGTCTAAGTTCTATCATATCGGAATTTATTTATTCTATACTTGACCCATTTATAGATATATAATCATATTTATATCTAATAAGTTCACTTTGTATCTGACTTTTATATGATTAGGATACTGTTAGACTCATTTATTACAGACTTGAACAGTCAACCGCTCGTATCTAATAATTTTGTATTGGGTTGATTGATCATATTAAGAGTTGGTAACACTAAACTTAAAATCGATTCATGTAGCTGACAGGTACAATATTAAATCCTACAAGTTCCTCAATTATTCATTGCTAAAGAGGCCTGTAGTGATTATGTAACAACTTCACAAAATAATAGTAGTGGTTGATCAAACTCATCTTCTAAAGTAGCTTCTTGCCAAGTTGTCCAGCCAAAACATGAACTGTCATCTGCTTTCATAAAGGTAATTAAAATGGAGCACAACTAATTTATTTAGGACATATTTTAATATCATGCACACATGTTACACTAAATAAACAATATTGATATATAATAAAAGTGATTTGTTATGGGTGGGGTTATTTTGATTGATCACAGGTAGGGTAGGTGGGGTTTGGATAAAGAAATTTCAAGCGGAATTTAATTCTTGCAATATTTAAGTTGGACTATTATTTTACCGGCTTCGGCATGTCTGTCAATCGTGTCGGGTAAGATAGGTTCGTGTCGAGTCTTAACAGGTTTGTATCAAAAAATATTCAATCCGTGCTTGATTCGTTTATTAATTTGTGTCTAATGAATTGTGTCATATCGAGTTTGTGTTGTGTATGATTCGTGTATAACCAGTATATAAACGAGTTGTGTCTTGTATTTTTTTTGATTGACTTCACTCAAATTCGATTCGTTTATTAATCATGTTGGGTCAACCCTTTTATAAAATGGGTGGTTTGAAGAAGACTAAAACCCTCTAATTTTGTGTCGTGCTCAAGTTGTTTCATATTTTGACACCCCTAAATTTCAACATGAACCCTTTTCAGATTAAACAACATTGGTTCAACCCAATACAATATGGGTTTACATAAAAAATCTACATGCACACCATGCATCCGATTAGTTGAAACATTGGGGTTGAAGGTTGAGTTGGAGTGGGCAGTATTAGGGTTGACATGTTTGGGTTGTGTTGGAAAAAATTGGATGCAAATAAAGTAAACGGCAGGGTGAGGCGCGGATTAGGTCGCTCTCTTAAGACGATTCGCGCCCCTTTATGAAAAAATCACAGCGCAGATGGCAATAATGCGTCGTCCCCGAGATACAACAGCCCAGCCTATTGACTGTTGCTTCACTCAGATCTGCACAATCGAATGAAGCAGAAGCTTCACACACACCTTCAAATATTGCCCAGAAATTTATATAAGAAAAAGATAGTTGATATCAGATTGTATTTTCCCTATACTGAAAATATGTATATATATACAAATAATATATGTGTTTAATAGGCTGTAATTACTTTTATATTTAATTGGATAATAACTCAAAATATGGTTGTTGGAATACAAGCCGTTGGAAGTTTTTGGTATTCAGCAACTGAAATTTTAATATAGAAGTAATGACAGAAAATAATTAAACAAAATATTAAAAAGTGGGTTTAATACTAGTGAATGTGTGGTATTCAACAACTGAAATTATGTACCTCCTCCGCTAGTCCCACTCCTGCGCACGTGAGAGTCCCAAGATCTCTCTTAAATCAAAGGCTAGATAACACTAGTATATATATATATATACTCAAGTACTTTTGGATTTTTAGTCGATGTGGGATTGAGTTTTCACACTTCAAAAACACTCTTTTAGTTAAAATATTCTAACAGGTTGAAGGTGAGGTTTGAATTGAATTCGAGTTTTAGAACGCTATAATTTGAGTTGAGTCTGGATTCACTTCGTAAAGTGTCCAATACTATCAAAATTGTGTTAGCACCTAAGCCCATCCAAAAACTACTGTCATGCCTAAATCTCACTTTTGGCGACAAGGTTGTCATACCAAAATCTAGCAGTGACCTACAGGAGAATATTCAAGCTATTGATTGGTTTGTTCAGTTTTTGGCCATGACTCTCAAACTACAAAACAAGCATTGAGAAAATTATAGTGAAAATGCTTGTGCCTGATCACAAAATTTCTTTTAAGTTAAGCTTCAGTTAGATCTGTAAATCATGTCAGGTGAAGCGCGTTTGTATTGAATCTTTGCAAATTTGTGTTAAAAAACATTTCAGTCATATTCGATTCATTTACTAATTCGTATTTAATGAATCGTGGGATATTAGGTTCTTGTTGTGTATGAATCATGCATAACTAATATATAAATGAGCCGTATTGTATATTTGTTTTGATTGACTTCACTCGTACTCGATTTGTTTTTTAATTGTGTCGTGTCGGGTCCACTTATTTACGAAACAGGTGACATAAAAACAAAACTCAAACCCTCTAATTTCGTATTATATTTTGGAAAATTTGGAGAGAGAAAGAGAGAGTAAAAGAATAAAAATTATACATAATTGAAGGAATAGTAAGTAAAATAAATAAAAAGGTTATTTAAATTTTGTAACTAATCACAAGATGTTTTATTAAAATTGAACTTAATAGAGTAAACAATTTATCCATACACTTCCTCTCAAATAAGTCTAAAAAAATATACCCCCACCTAAAAAACCTTATATTTTGACACTCCTAGCTTCAAGATTTCAGTGGCCACTGGGCTAGGCTGACGTAAATCAGCACGGGCCGCATTACTGGGCTGGTCAGGAAAAAAGGTCCACAGCCATACCTAATGGGCTCATAGACTGACTTGGACCACGACGTGCGAATAAATATTCTGATTAATTTTAGCATAGTAATAGGTAATTGTCCTATAATAATGGGGTAGAGGTAGGGGTGGGACTTGGAGTAAGGTTGGTGATTAGGGGGTAGGGATAAGGTGACAGATGAAAAATTACATATTCTGTGCACCGAAAGAAGCGGCGACATTCATCCATCCTTCCCAACATTTGATGAGAATTGCCATCCTCCCCATCAATGCGTAAAGCAGGCTAAAGTTGTGGTCAACATAATCCAACTGGTCCCACTCTAGCTTCATCAAGCTGTCAGTATTTGTTCCTTGCCTTGCAAATGGGGCAACTTATAATATCATTCCCAAAACCTTCTGAGAAATATATACAGAAGCTGGCCTACATACAGAAGTGCTTACAGGACATGGGCTATAACAAGAATGTCAAAAGCTAAAATCTCCTTTTTTTTGTTCATACATTCTCATGGTCCAAAGCCTAATTGATTGCAATCTTTCATTATTTAAGGAACAAGAAGTAGCAGCATGTGATGTTATACAGGGACTCGCATAGCATACTTATCATAATACATATCAAGACCCATATGGTAGGGGCAAATCACAATCAACAGGAGAATTTCTTAAGCATGGACTTTGGCAGAGCATACAACCTGTTATCAGTACATAATACTTAGCTTTGTCCCAACTTTTTTCGGGTCGGCGATAAATTTTTGGTTATGCATTTTCTTATTAAAAGAGAAAATCAAGTTCAAACATGCTTCAGCCACTCAAAAACAGGCCTTTGAGTACAACTGGATGATACAAAGCCTTGCAAACCATAACATAACTGAGCATCATATTGCTAAAATCAGGTGCTCTAAATTCACACAAGACACTTGAAATACTGGTTTGTTGATGGAAAGCCGGTTAATAAAATAAAAGTATCGCATGCAGCCAAAGAAACCATAAATCACTTGCATATCAAACATATAGAAATTATAAAGAGAAGTACTTAATATTGCAACCGACCACAAAATTGAGAGTTTAGTTACAACAAAATTAGCTCAGTTTAATTGTCTTGTATGTAAAAACTCAAACTGCCTATTGCTTCTCGAATTATTAAACCCAACAGGATAAGAACTTATATAGATTCAGAGAATTGTGTAAGGGCAAATATAAACACATAGATCGCTAATCAGCTTGTAGCTTGCTAGTTAGATTATCAGACGATTATTAATACGATTCTATTTCATTCATTCTCAGTGCAAAACCGTAAACCCGTCTTGCACTCCTAGCTGGATAAGATAATCAGTTTCCCCTGCTCTAAATTCCTTACTTCTATTTCATTCATTCCCCTGCAAATTTGATCATTCAACTTCCCAAACTAGAACATAATAGATAGCTGAATTATTTCAGTAAATAGATTGAGATAAGCTTACTGAGTGGCACATCCTGTCTGCTCTGCAATATCAGCCTTGATGTGAGCTTGATTGATGCTATAGACGATAAGATACACATTTTGCTCACCAAACACTACCCGCATCTCCTGGGAAGAAGCTGCTGCAACTCTGTAGCGATCTAGAGCTTGGCTCCAAGTTTGAAGCAGGCCAAATGACATGCACAACCAGTGATGATGACACCCCCATAATGTCCTTGTAAAGCTACCAGGGCTCCTCTTTGACCCAGTAGCTCCTATTGGAGTTCCACTTAACTATCGCCATGGGAGAAACAGGCAAAACTAACATGAACTTGGGTAGGCTTGCCACCCCCTTCCACTCTGGTGTTTCATTGGCAACCAACACTCACCAACAAACTTCAGAAGATTGTTCCGCAGCATGATATCCAAAAGGTGAGATACAAGTAAAATGTCATCCTTATTGCTTTAGGTTAGCTAGAACGACATAAAACTAGAGCATGTTTGCATAATATCTATAATGGAATGTCGCATGGACTTTAGTAAATTGAAATGTAATCGGCTCCTTGCAGTTTCAAAGATATAAATAAATAAACCAACACGTAGGATAATCTTATAGCTGTATTTTCTGAAATACACCACAAACAAATATGTCAATAGACCAAAATCACCCATGACTTACGAGACTTGCTTTGGATCTAATACAGAACCATCTCTGTTATACGTTTTTCTTGATAGTTATTTATTGGAAACTACAGAAAGGTTACCAGCAATCAAATATGATGTCCACCAGAGAGGAATTCTACACCCTTTTCTGGGTAAATTGATGATATGGATCGAACCATTCACCCCCTCTCTCCCAATAAACAACACACCAGCACTTCTTCTCTGCGGCAAGAGTTTTAGCAACCCGCATATAATTTCTAAAACAACTTCAGTCAACGTGATAGCAAAGAATGCTATCAGTATCAATCAATTATGTGGCGTGGTATAAATAGACCAATAGTAGACTCATCTATGAAAGTGGGTGGTATAAATACCAATAGTAGAGTCATCTATGAAAGCGGATGCAACATGGTCGCCGATGACAACCCTAAAAACATGAACGGGGTGCATTTAATTGATAGTATAGCTGTCATACATTTAAGCATGAAAAACAATATTGAAACTAGATCTCCAGAAGCACTCCAGATGGAATCAGTGAACTGGTGTTTCTCAGAGAAATGTTACACAGATGAGCATGAATGGAAAATAAAGCTTGCAACTGGTGAACATATATCCACAGCAAACAATCCAGGAAATACATAATACCATATTAGTAAATAAAAGGTAGGAACAAACTAAAAACACATGAGAAGAAAATATGACAATCCCAATAAAGAATTTCAATCAATAAGCCGGGTTAGGAAAAATAAAAAATTCTGATTCATTCTCAATAAATTTAACAAAACCTAAAGCAAATTGCCTGAGCAATTCTATCAATTGATGCACGAACACCCAAAAATCCCCATTACATTAGTACCTAATCAAACCCCCCCGCCCCCCCCCCGCCCCCCAAACACAGAAAATGAAATTGTCCTATAATCCTACATAAGCTTATATGTTAGCAAATCAAAAACAACCTTCATCAGTAAATCTACCTCGGCCCTCCACAACCTACTTATTCTTCATGGTGACACCAAGCTCACCGGCCACAATCAGTGTGGTCGCCATGCCAAGAAACATCCCATGCTCAACAACACCAGTAAGCCTCAAAATGGCATCACTTGCAGCCTTCAAATCCCCAATATCTTTCTTGAAATACAAATCAATAATATAGTTCCCATTGTCAGTCACAAATGGCTCGCCAGTCTCGCTAAAAGTCCTAAGCTTTGCAACGCAGCCCGCATCCTCAAACAACAATTTCAGCTTCTGCGCCGTGAATTTCCAACAAAAAGGCACAATCTCAACCGGCATAGCCAACCCACTTCCCCCTAAATGCTTCACCAACTTGGATTCATCCACAATCACTATGAATTTTTTGCAAGCACCCTCAATCATTTTCTCTCTCAGGAGTGACCCACCTCGTCCTTTCACCAAATTCATATACGGGTCTACCTCATCAGCACCATCAATGGCCAAATCAACAACTGGGTATGTATCAATATCCGATAATGGAATTCCTAATGACAAAGCCTGTTCATGGGTCATCTTCGAAGTGGGTATTCCTATAATATTCTTCAGAATCCCTTGCTTTAAGAGCTCCCCAATTCGTTCCACAGCGTGTTTCGCAGTCGACCCAGTTCCTAAACCCAAGATCATGCCGGACTCAACGAACTCAACGGCCTTATAGGCTGCAACTTTCTTCAATTCGTCTTGGGTTAGAATCACCGGAGGCCGAGATGGTGATGGTGTTGAGACCATCAGAGCAGCCTCAACTGTGGCCGTTTCAGACCCAATAAAAGGAGGGTGTGCAATAGCCATAGTTGACAACACAAATAATCAAATATATATATGTGTGTATATCTATTATTGAATCAAAACAAAAACTTAGGATTGTTAAAGCTTGGTTGGAAAAAAATCAAGAAAAGGGTATGTTAATGTTTGGATAAGCTTTCCCTAGGCTAGAACATTTTAGACCAAGGAAGTAAAGAAGAAGAAGAATAGGGTTTGGCAATGTGAGGAGAACCCAAAAACCATGAAGGGTATATATAGAAAAAGATGGTAAAAGTTAAATGGAAAAGAATTTTCTTTTCCTTTGAAATATCAGAACCTGAAAGCTTTTGGGAAAAGAGAGAGATTTGGGTATAACTGACAAAATATAATCCGATGAGGAAATTGTGTGGTAAGTGGGGCGTGGAGATAATGTGGACAAAAGAGAGAAGATGGTCAGAGTTTCTTCCCGTGGAGATTGGTTTGGCCTGTTTGATTCTCGGGAAAGATGGTTATAGGGTTTGATGGGTGTTTGGGTCGCATTTGTAGAATAGAGGATAGACAGAGAAAACGCGGAACTCGAATGGAGAGAGAAAGAGAAACCTCGAAGCAATAAATTAGCACCATATCCGGAAGACTGGAGGTCATATGTCCAGACTCCAGTCCCTAATGAATTTGGTTAATTTCATCTTGTCCCCAAAAAATCATAGGGTTAATTATAATTTATCCCCTCAAATTATGCCTCGTTTTATAATTTTAAATACTATAATTTGCCCCGCTACCAACCGTGGTTAGAATATGGAAGTACTATTATACCCTCCATCTTATATATATATATATATATATATATATATATATATATATATATATATATATATATATATATATATATATATATATTTGAGATTCAATGATAAAATCCTCCATCTTATATATTGTTTCTCATTTTTTTCTTTATTGAGATACTAATTCCATCCCTAAAAAATAAGAAAACAAAAAAGTTAAGAAAAAAAATACCAACGCAGTGCACAACACCAAGTTCGCCTTTACCCCCACCTAACACTAATACGCACACATACACATACACAAGTTTGTCTTGCTTGCCATAGTCCCTATTTTGGTATGAGTTTCTTCAGGGTCAAGAAGTCACTCGTCGATAGGCCTGACAATCGTGTCGAGTGGAACGGTTTCGTGTCGAGTGGAACGGGTTTGTGTCAAAAAACCCTTAATTCATACCCCATTCATTTATATAAACGAGTTCAACTATCACACTCATACACGAATCGTTTATTAGACGAGTTATCCGATACAACACGTATGTTACCCGCTAAATAAGAGAATAGGTTAAAATATTTCGAGTTCACACGAAAAATCATCAGCTTGCTACACATTACACATGTTTGACCCGTTTACTATAACAATAAATCATGGCTGAGCAAAAAAATAAAAATAAAAAATAAACATTAAATGACTACTAAATTTGAATGAGTCTAAGAGATAAGAGATGTGAGATGAGCCAGAAGTTGAGAGAGCTAACTTTAAAAAAAAAAAAAATTATAGTACCACTGTTAACGGGTTGAAACGAATTTATGGATTAAACACGAAACCGGTTCATTTATTTCACGGGTCTACCGAGTTAACTCGTTAATCACCCGAACCCGTTAAGACTACATCCAAACCCGCTAAATTCGTGTCGGGTTCGTGTCGATTTCACGAGTCGTATCTAAAATTGCCAAGTCTACTCGTCGCCACATTATCCATCTTGACCACAAATCGTGACTTGTCCCCACGTTCTCAAGTAGTGTATTATTGCTGCCATCTCCTTCTCTTGGACCGCACCTCTCGGTCTCATTGAACTTTTGGCTCTCATATGCGATAGGGTTACCTTATTGTATTAGCACACCACTTATGACATAGTCTGATGCTAATTACCTCATTTTTTTATGGTCTACAATTAATTGTAAAATATTCAAGCTTAAAGGAGATTGCTTGTAAAAATAAAAACATAAAGGGGTGAATAAAAAAATATCCAAAGTTGAAGGGGGTATTTTATAATTAACCCAAAATTATATATTTTAATTCTATACCTTCCAAAAAAAATTGCATTTTTGTTTTATCAGAAGTGGAAGAAGAATGTGTGGAAGAATGTGCCAAAGAGTACTGCCACTTTTATCAAATTAATATAGAGTGCTATATTAGTTTATTCCATTAGGTATAAATCGAAATCAATGGATTTTATTATGCCCCAATTATTATTGCTAATAGAGACAGAATAGGATCCGAAGAGACATGTCACGATGAGTGTGTTTAGATTAGATGAGTTAACGATAAGTAAATACATTTTATCTAATTATATTTTTATATTATTTTATTGTATAAATGTGGATGAATTTGTTGTATTTAATCACCAACAATAATATATAAAATCTAGTCATTTAATCACCAACAATAATAATCATAGATTTTGGTAATTTTATTATCCTTTTCAAATAATAATACAAGATTTCGAGAAAGTCAAAGGTTTAGCAGTTGTTCGCAGGTTCCACCCTCCCTTGTTAACAAAAAAAATTAGAAATGATACATTTAAAAAATGTTAAGTCAAATTATTTTATGAACAACTCTCCAAAAATCATCATTATTATTCCTATTGTGATTTAGAGATAGAGAGAGACTAAAATTTGACGTCACTTTAACTTAATTTTTTTTTGATCAAGAGAGAGACAACGAAGTTCGAACCCGCGACTGTAAAATCTAATAACGAAAGTAATCACTATTATTCCAACCACTAAACTCCACCTTAAGTTGGGGGAGAGATGAAAGCTCGTGCACCATGGATGCCAATGGTTTACTATTTTATGTTTTGTCTTTTTGAATGGACCATATTCGAATGGAATCAATTGACTCCATATCATATTAGCAAAGTGGCAAACAAGGCATGGGCCTTGCTTTCATTACCATTCTCCTCATATTCCAAACCAACGGTTACCATCAATACCAATACTCATCTCGGAATAAAATTTCGTCCACACCCTTATAGATTACATTATCTTCAAAGATATCCCTACAATTCTTTGTCTTATATATGTTTCTAAATTACACAAGGGGCGTTCGTTGAATATAAGATAATTTACGGGGATTAATAATAGTGTTTTTTGAATGAAAATGGTCTCGACTATTTATTTATTGGGATCATGAGTGTAACACAAATATCGAATGCATATAATCACCGACTAATCACCCGCGTCAGGATACTTGAACTATATAACTAACTCGTACTAGTTATCTTATTTACATTGTTGCAGATATTATGCCCTCAAATTTCATATATTCCTCCACCATGGTATTTCACTCGACTATGTAATCTTTCATTTTTATTTTTAATTCAGAAAGTGATTCTAGATGTTTTCTTGATATGATAGCATCGGCAATCATAAGAGTAGTTTAAGTGGTAATAGTGATGAGTTGTAAACTTAGACGTCTTAAATTTAAATTTTGACAATTCCTTGAGACCAGACCACAAAAGATTTATCCCTCATGAATACCCTAATCCCAATGTGAATAACATGCCTTTGACCGAGCCAGAGAGAAGATTAATCGAGATGTATATAAATTGATCCATACCCTACTAAATCAAAAGAAAAGATATGATAGCAACGTATGAGGTCTAGGTACAAGGATCAAAAAGCAGTGCTTCTCTTTTATTTAATGGGCTAGGACAGGAGGGTTGAGGATTTTATTTTTTGCATATTCTTATATTCTCGAGAAAGTCAATGTTTGGCTCAAACTTTTTGATCTTATCCAGGGATCATCTTGTCCGCACTTGTTTTGGAACAAGACTGACATGAGTTTTGAAGGTTAATTGACTAGAATTCAGAGATAAAAACATGAATCATAAGGAAAATTCATGCCTTGGACTCGAAACCAAATTAAATTTAGAAGATCAAACCAGTAGACTATGATAACAGGGATGGAGAAAGGAATATGTTCTTGACTGGACACTTTAATTATAATTTCTAATTTTTTTTCTATCGTTTTGCAATTTAAAGTCGTGGGGGGTGGTACCCTAAAAAAAAATCGGTCATATAGTTGGACCCAACAGATAATAAGGTGGTTATAGGGTTTGACAGCACATTCAAGTTCATGAACAACACAATTCTAGGCTCATTGGTACTCCTTGTCTTGTTTTGTGAAGACGTTGTCTTTTTAAGGTCAAGAATTCAAGTCTCCGATTTAACTAGGCCTGGCAATTCTAGACACGACTCGTGAAACCGACACGAACCCGACACGGATTTAGCGGGTTTGGGTGTAGTCTTAACGGGTTCGGGTGGTTAACGGGTTAACTCGATAAACCCGTGAAATAAACGAACCAGTTTCGTGTTTAACCTATAAACTCGTTTCGACCCGTTTAACCTGTTAACAGTGGTACGATAAATTTTTAAAAAACAAGTTAGGTCTCTCAGCCTCTGTCTCATCTCACACCTCCCATCTCTCAGAATCATTCAAATTTAGTAATCATTTAATGTTTATTTTCTGTCTTTATTTTTTTGCTCAGCCATGATTTATTGTTATAGTAAACATGTCAAACATGTGTAATGTGTGACGAGTTAATGATTTTTCACGTGGAATCGAAATTATCTAACATATTCTCTTGTTTAGCGGGTGACACACGGGTTGTATCGGGTAACCCGTTTAATAAATGATTCGTGTATGGGTGTGATAGTTAGACTCGTTTATATAAACGAATAGGGTATGGATGGAGGGTTTTTTAACATAAACCCGTTTCACCCGACACGAAACCGTTCCACTCGACATGATTGCCAGGCCTAGATTTAACTAGTGTATAAATTGAGGGATCGATTTATGTACTTAGAATTTACCCTTATCAGGGACATACGAGAGATTTCCCCCGTTACCCCCAAAAAAAAAAAATTCTAGGGGTGAAAACCGCCATACGACCAAGAATCAACTTTGTGAATGTAAGGGAAGTCCAAGATCTCCTTGTCTTCTTGGTCCTTAAGGTAAAGGTGCGTGTCAAAACGTTTCTAAGACTTGGGTTTCCAAAAATTTTTTATGAGTAGGCTTGACCACAAATCAGTCAATCCTCAGGATTGACAGTTGACTACTCTGCAAAATATTTGAACAGAGGAAGCATAAGTTTGGATAGGGTTGATGCCAACCCGAGCCAGACGCCAGGGATATAGAAGCAGTTTCTCACCTTAATCTAACCTAATATCGTGTTAGAGGTGATCAACTCGCTCTAATTTTAGGCAACAGTGCTACACTGACCAATTTTTCTTATCGCTTTTTTTTTCCCCCTTGCCGACACGGTGTGTACCATTAAATGAGTGTAACACACTGATGAGTAGCTAAGCTGAACTAGTTCTTCCCTTAAAGTACCTCATAGAGACCCAACCAAGCAAAAGGTTTAAGTACCTTTGAGTTGAAATCAACAAAAAGAACAACACTAGCTCCCTACATGCTGCTAGCTTGCTATACATTACTGTAGATAAACAGAGTTCCCTTCACAAGAATTCAAAGCTAAGGTACAAATATCATAAAATTGTTGAGCACTATGTCAATGTAACTGAGAAAGACGATCTGTTACCCCTTCTGGTGATGAAAGCAGCGCGATAGTGGTTAAAAACTTAAAATATAATGTTTATTTACACAACTATGACGATGTATTAGGACCCAAGGGGGACACAGTTTCCAAACTGAGAGGATCTATGCTTCTTATTCAACTTACCAAGGCTCTCAAGTGAGAATCCACCTCCTCAACCGAGCCTCAGATCACTAAAGCCTGGGTTCAATAACATGATTCTGTTATTGCTTTATTGCCTCTAATCACTATGCCCGTACGTGTGCCATAACTTCTTTATATCATAGTTACCATGTATGCTATTTCTTACCACGTTCATTTATTTCTTTATCTACATGATCCCTCTTTGTTCTGTTAGTCACAGAACTTAGTGAACTTCTTTGGACCATCTAATACATCTTCCCTTCACCTTGTCCTCCAATTACTGTGAACCCCAGATGATCATGAATTTCTGTATTTCTATATCTATCTTTATATGTGCAGCCATTCATTTATCTTCAATGGCTACACTAATTTTCGAAGAATCCCCTCTACTGCTCATTTTGTACTTTAACAGGACCTATACATCTTACTAGAATTTCTGTGAATTAAGCTATTATAGGACCATATAACACTCTAGAAACACTTTTTTCACTTCATCAATGCAAGTTTAATTCTTTAACCAATATGCTTTTCGATTTTTCGTTTCTCATGGCAATGCACTCCAAGATACCACATGTATTTCAAAATATTTTTGCTAGCAATCAAAATCCACTGTATCCTTGCCTCTACTCCAGGCATTAGAAAACTTACATCCTACATATTTATAGCCCTAATTGCCCATAACCTTTTAAATAAGGGAACTGCACCCTAGTATAGCTTATAGTTAACTCCTACAACAATGTATACAATTTATCATAATACGAACAATATAGATGGTCATACCTCTTGCTGATATGTCTAGTAAATAAAACAACTATCAAACTAGATCAGCCAAACTTTATTTGCTACGGTTAACGAACATTAGTGCAGTACTTCTCATAGTAATGCACAAGCAAGCACAAAGGAAATGTAATGGTAGATTTGCATTTTCAAACAAGAGGAAAATGACTAATAGGAACTGGTTTTACTGCAACGAAACGAAAAAATTGACCTTCAATTAATTACAACACAAGTATAAGGGTTTTTCTAATTGGATGTAATGCATCCAAGCCAAAACTCTATCATAAGCACAATTGAAAGATTAAACAATAGGCAAAACCTTTACAATGACTGACCTAGCTCATGTCCATGGCACACCCAAGTACCAGAACAATCTTACAAAATGCGATGGGGCACATCTTGTAGAAAGTCCAGATATTTAATTTTCTGAAAGCAAGGACAAAATAAGAAAAAAATTTCAACCCCCTTGGCACAGCTGCAAAGCACTTCAAGCAGTATATTGGCCCATCGTATTCAAGCAATATGCTATACTGAACAAAGAGGTAGCATTGATCTCAGTGAACTTATATGCTACTACATGTCCCTGGGGACTTTAAGATAGTTCTTTTGCTAGGAATGATAATATTGACATCATGCTAACCACCACATAGATTTCAGACAAACACCACACCTATCAGAGCAATTTAAAGTAGATGAAAACATACAAGGAAAGAGATAACAGTGCAACCAAATGCTGCCAGAAGAGAAGTGCTGAGGACTCGCTAGCCGCATAACCTCTCAAGCTGGCAATTGCTCCCAATAAGATAGCACTTGGCATCGTGTACTGCAACAAAAGCACAAATCTGTACATCTGATCGCCATGAACTAGAAATTGCAATTTATCAGCCAAGGCCACAATTCCAATCCCCAATAAAGGCAGCACCAACTGTCTTGCCACAATAACACCAATCGTAGTCCGAAACCCAAGATTAGACTCATTCGGGCCCTCAGCTAGCATGCCTCCAAGAATAAGCATGACGGAGGGAACCATGGCACCCCCTAAAATCTCTAAACTGTCAGTGACGAAAGACAGTGGAGCATCATAACCAAAGACAAAAGCTTTTATCTGCGGCACCATCCCAACAATGATGGCTAACAGAGAAGCAATTGTTGGGGGTTGAAGTATGTGCTGCAATGGAGTCTGTTCAGCAACAACTCTGATCTTCCTGAACACCCTAGGCTCGGCCAAACACCTAATGGACTCAGGACTGTTCCCGTTTCCATCCGCAGAGTGATCAATGTCGGGAATAGTGGTTTGTGAAGCATTTGAGATGCTTTTAAAGATCTTAGCAATAAATGGTGTCTTGGAATGTTCAGTTTCTTTATCTTCAATACCCGGCCATTCAGCTTCTACAAGAAGAGGCTTACTAACATCATCACCCTGCTGTTTTTCCTCTATCTCTATTCCTTCTTCTTCAACAACCTCGTAATATTCCAATGGAGGCTCCATCATGTGGTACACAAGGGTATAGACAAGAATTACAGCAACCCACTGGGCAAAAGATACATAAGCCACCCCTTTACGATGGCAATCAGGTCCAAAGAAATTATCCTTACTATGACAAACAGAACCAATAATTGCAAGAGGGAGATTTCCAGTATTGCCGAATGCAGTCATGATAATGGTAAATCTGGTGAACTCTGGAGGTGGTCTGCATATGATCACAACTAAGATCCCCAAGATGCAACCAATCAATGTACTGACTAATACGTTAACGGGGATAAACCACCAGAGAGTGATGTTCTTGAGTGTAATGGATTGACCCAAGTGAATGAAGGTAAGGCAGGGTAAGAAAAGGGCAAATACAAGCTTGCTGAGTAGCTTGAATGTGGCCTTCGGAATGATTTGTGTTTTTCGGTGAGCAAGAAGTAGTCCTATAAGTGTGAGGGAGAGAAGTTTCAGCAATGGCAACACAGCACTTAGTAGATCATCTTCCCCAGACTTCATTTTAGACATCATTTCCTGGACTACTTCCATAGTAATGCAAATAATTCTATCTGCGATCAACAATGCATAGATTACTCAAATCTGAAACAACTTTCAATCAAAACTAAGTTTCTTAGAACACTAAGGAGAAGTGTTTGATATCCCATTTTGATTCGTTATTAAGATTCTACATAGTAAGTTTTTAACAGATAATCTGAAATGTAGCTGACTCAATCAGAATGCAAACATGGGTTTAACAACTTCCATCAAATGCAACAAACATAGCAAGAAAACAAGTTGGGTTTCACAGATAATTGCAGACTGCAACTAGTTTAACAAACAATACAAGATGAAATTTCAGACTTCACGAACTGTAATAATATCAACAAGAGGACAACAAAGGCTTGAATAGATTATAAGAACATAAATGAAGAAGGAAAATTGTGGGTTAACAAGAATAATCCAGAATAATAACAGAATTAATTAAAAACATGGTCTAACAGAAAACCAAGAACAGCAATGCAACGAAATGGTATAACAGACATTCCCAAATTGTAGTTAAATCAATGCGAATGAGGGATTGATGGGTGCTTCAACAAAGAATCACAAACATAATAAAGTGACATTTATAGACATAATTTCCTATAAATAAAGGTTATATGAATCTAAGAATTTACAGAGAGGGGTGTAGAGATCTTACAGCCCACAGATTCAAAAGAGAGAGAAATGTGAGAGAAAAGCTATGAGCGCAAAGATTTCACGAGGGAGTCTTTGTGGTGATGCTAAATATAGCTATACATTCACGTAGTAAGCTAACACTTACGCTAATACATTACACACATCGTTTTCCAGATAAATAAATACAGCTTACACATTCAAGGGGTAATTACAGTCAGACCTCTTAAAATTTGTCATTTAATTACTCAAACCCTTGACATTTGAAATATTATATAAAAATTCCTTAAAGTTTGTACATGCACAACACTTACATCTCTGCCGTTTAGTATATCCGTTAGTAAATTACACCTAGACCCCTTAAAATTTGTAGGCGTGTATTACTTAGGCCCTTCAAATTTAAAATATTATACTTAGACAATAAATACTCCAATTAAAGATAGAATATCAAATATTTTAACGTTGACATAGGTCTGATCGAAGGTGATTCCGATCGGATGGAGGAAAGGTGCATACTCTCTTTCTCTCTCACATACATACATACATATATATATATATATACCAATGACGATGAAGATTGGTAGTTGATGAGTAAAATAGTTTCACCCAAGAATAAGGAGTTTCATTGGAGGAAGGGTTGGCTTGGGCTAATTGAGAGCTATTGCTGGGAGTGGGGGTGGGTTTCAGTTTCAATTTTCAACGAAAGGGAGAAGGAACTGGGTAAAATCACCAGTTGAGGGAATGTTGATTTTCACCGGAGGAACTTGCTAGTTTTTTTATGTGGAGAGTTGGGTGGTTTGGATGATTTGGGAGAGATGTGGTTAGGGTTGGAGTTTCATCGGAGGAACATTTCGGCTTTCACTAGGTTTTGCTTGTGGAGGGTTAGGTTGTATTATTATTATTATTTTTTTAAAAAAATTGAAGGGTATATATGTCTTTTAATTATGTTACTATTGACTTCTGTCAATTTAGACGGTCAAGAATTATGGTAATGGGGTGATTGAGATATGTTAAAACTTGAATGGGGTAAATTGTCAAAATTGAAACTACGAAGAATTGATTGAAACATGACCCAAATTTGGAGGAGACATTTTGTAATTAACCCTAATAAAATTCCAGTGCATATTTAAAGCGCTGAAAAATAGAATTAGGTACAAAAAGTAGCTTCATAATAAGAGCAACTTTAGCCTAAAGAAACGACTACACATCGAAGGAAGGCAACTGGCGCGCAAACTTCGTGGTCAGAGCACCGCTGCCCCCACATTATCCATCAAGCACACCTTTGGAGGCGGGTACTACAGATTCGGTGTAATCTTATCCTATATTTGGTACGAAAAATAGAAAGTATGAAGAATAAAAAATAGGAGGGATACACTTTCTATCATTCAAGGAAGGAAAGTAAGAATGATACATTTTTTTTCTTTTATGTTTGGTTGGATTGATAAAAAATAAAAATGACTAATTTTTTTTTTTTTTTTGTGCTGGCTAAGATTAGGAGTGACAATCGAGTCGTGTCGTGTCAGATTCGTGTTGAGTTATTTCGAGTTTGTGTCGAACATTAGTCAAACCTAACTCAACTCATTTAACTAATTGTGTTTCGAGTTGCGAGTTGACCTGTTTATTTTTATTTTTTTTATTTTTAAATTTGTTTTTAAAAAAATATATATATGTAAATACATATTTTATCATTGTATTTTTATATGAAATTAATATATATATATATATATATATATATATATATATATATATATATATATATATAATATGTATATATTAAAAAATATATAGACAAATAAGATACATCTCAACACAAATAATTAACTTTTCATCCACTTTCCTTCCGATTTTGGAGGGATTGATTTTAGTGAGTTGGAAGGAAAGTTAAGCCATCAACTTTTACATCTTTCCTACTTTCCTTCCTTAGAGCATCTCCAAGAGGCTCAATAAACCCCTCCCCTTAGCTATTTTAGATAGCTTCTCCCTAAAATTCCACTCCAACAAGCTAGCTATTTGACTATCTATTTCCCATAGCCCTCATTTCAGTCGCTACATCAAGCTAGCCCATCTCCCTCGCCAGACTCTCTGCCTCCCTTGCCTCTCTTCACTCTCTTCGTCTCTCTGCCTCCCTCGCCTCTATCTCAACTCTCTGTCTCCCTCGCCTCCCTCGTTCGATCTGAAAATCTGATTATGAAGGCTCTCAAAATCTGAAAATCCCAAAATTTGAAGGCTCTCAAAATCTGAAGGCTCAACCGACTGAAGCTCTACCCACCGACTGTTGAGGCTCCACCCACCGACTGAGGCACCGACTATTGAAGGCTCCACCCACCGATTGAGGCACCAACTGTTGAAGGCTCCACCGTCCACTGTCTGAAGGATTTTCGGTATGGGTTTTTGAGACATTTGGGTTTCTGATGTATTTATAGAGTTCATAGGCATTTGGGTTTTTGATTGTTTAATGTTGAGGCATTTGGGTTTGTACATAGGCATTTAGTTTATGACTGTTTGGAAATTTTTGTATGAGAAATTATTTGGGAATTGTTTGTATGAGAAATTGTTTGGGAATTGTTTGTATGAGAAATTATTTGGGAATTGTTTGTATGAGAAATTATTTGGGAATTGTTTGTATGAGAAATTGTTTGGGAATTTCATTAATGTCACTCTCATTTGTCATGCATGATTTGCCTCTGATCTTGAGGGTATGCACCATCTCTATATATTAAGCAGTAGAAAAAAGAAATCCACATCAAAATATTGGCATATTGAAGGATTTGTCAAAGACTCTCAGAGTTGTTTATGATTTCCATCAATTGGCCTGCATGCTTATTGTATTTGAAAATGTCAGTGTCACATGATTTTCAAACATGGCTTTCATACCTGGGAAAGTCTAGGATTTTCGTTAGTATTTGAACCTAACATCTTCTTCAAGGCACACAAAAAAAAAGTTTCCAACCTCAATAGGCAGTGAAATAATCTACCACTAGTTTATACCCTATACCCCAAGTGATATCTCTAGTTCCCTCATCAAGGAAGCCCAAGCTGACGAGCACACAAAGGGAAGAGAACAAGAACAAATGTGACCACCTGGACTAATTCAAGTCCCCTTAATGATGCAAGACTTCACAATTAACTTCTTTAGACTGTCCTTCATTATACTGTGTGTGTTTTTTTCTCTTAGCTGGTTTCCTCCTCCTGCTTTTGTTATTTTCCATAAGCACATCAACATAGAAGTTGATAGATGCAGCTAAGCTTAGTCATTTGAGTAATCAAATTGTCTTAAAATTATGAGATCCAAGTAATCCAAAAAAGGCATGTCAAATCCACAGATCATATGAAGCGACCGCCTCCAAAATAATTGTTGGTTCATGGACGTGACCAGAATACATACCTTTCCATACTATTGGACAATTCTTCCATTTCCAATGTATACAATCAATGCTACCCAACATCCCAGGAAACCCACGATTGGTACCCATTGCTAATAATGTAGCAATGTCATCGTTGTTTGGTGACCTGAAATATTCATTGGAAAAAATTGCTACTACCGCCCTCATAAATCTTTTTAAATTTTCGATTGTAGTGCTTTCGCCAATCATCACATAATCGTCAACAACATCTGCTGCAACTCCATAAACAAGCATCCTTATGGCGGCTGTCATCTTTTGAAGGGAAGACAAACCAGTAATTCCAGCAGTATTTTTTTTTTTGGACAAAATATGGATCATAATTTTCCACCATGAATAGAATACGAAGGAAAAATGTTCGATTCATTCAAAACCTTCTTCGAAATAAATTTGGGGGATAGATAGGCGGTTCAGCAAAATAATCACGATACAGCCTCTCGTGCCCTTGAACTCGATTGCGAAAAATAATTGAATGACCTTGAATGGAACCACGATGTACACCAGAGCTTTCCTCGCTATTGAGTTTGTTCATTTCAATAGCACAAATTGTTACCATCTCCAATTCATCATCGGAGTTAGAATCGTTAAAAATCATGTTCATTGCAGGATGACGAACCATAACATAAACACAAAGAAGAGTGCAATGCCAATAAATAGATTTAAGGTGTATGACAATAAGAGATGGAAGAATGAATATCCTATTTATACATATTCAAAAATATGACCGTTGTAAATATGACTGTTGAAAAATTCAAATTTTAAAATTTTGAATTTCGTGACCGTTGTAAATATGATCATTATTAATAAAAATAAAAAAATTAAAATTTTGATGACGTGACGTAACACATCAGCATGTGATGTCATCAATATGGTGATGATATGACATACTACATAGTATTTTAGATTTTATTATTAAAAGTTAGTTAAAGTTAGTTGAAGTGGATAACTAAAATAGATAGTGTTGTTCGAATGACTTTGAAAAATTGGTTAACTAAAGTAGATAATACAATATTTTAATATATTTTGAGTAGCTATTTTAGATAGCCTTCTTGGAGATACTTTTACCAAACATGATGTTAATGTGGAGTGGGTTTTTTTTTTAGTATATATAATATATATTTTCATAATTTTTTTATTAACAAATAATATATTATACATTTAAATAAAATTAATTATATATAATATATATTTTCTTAATTTCTAGTTAATTAGTAATAATATTACGTGACATAATAACAAGACATCAGTGTTTCATTAAACATGTACAGAGCTTGTGTATGCTTCCAAGTTCCCCGAGACACCCTCAAGTGAATTGGCTCGTTCCCTCCTTATCTGAGTCAATCCCACATATAAATATTTGAACCAATATTGTTATTTGCACTAAATTTATTGATAAAATTAGTTTTCTAATTAATTATTATCATTAGGCCAGTTCATGTGTTTGATTTTTATATCAATTCGATCTGAATGAGAATTTGAATACTCCTACATGAATTGGGTTTTTTAGAATAATAATCGGAGTCCAATCTTTCAAATAATAATATTACAAATGAACAACAACAATAAGACGGTTGATTAAAATTTGATTCAAGTTGATTAAAATTTTTTTTTTACATATTAAAATTTGAGTCAATTAAAATATATATTTTTTTATGTATCAAAATTTGGGTCGATTAAAATTTAATGCGACTTGATTAAAATTTGAATCGATTTAAATATATATTTTGTTATGTATCAAAATTTAGGTCAATTAAAATTTAATGCAAGTTGATTCAAATTTGAATTTCGAATAAAATTTTAATTGACTCAAATTTTAATACGTAAAAAACTATAATTTTTAATCGACTCAAATTTTAATACATTTAAAATTTAAATCGAATTTTAATCGATCCGAATTTTACTACGTGAAAAAATTTAGAAAATAAAAGGGGATCTCATTGAAAATATGCCTATTTAGAGGGGTGTAGATGAAATTTTACTTAAAATATATCATGAACAATTTAATAAAATTATATTCTAATTAACACCTTTAATCTAATAAGAGGTATTAGTGATTCAAAGGCGGTCGTGCAGATCTAAAAACCCTAACTTTGTTTAGCCTATCCCAAAATCAAGAATTATCAAGAAATTTGAAACATAACCAACCGATTGAGAATTGGGAGTTGCACGAGGGTAGTGGATTCCGGCGGAGATGAGCATTTTTCGCTTTCCGTCGACGATCAAAGCTCTGTGATCGTAGCTCACGTACGAAATCTCCATTAGCAAAGAAGACAAGCACGAAAGGGTAGTTGTGGCATTAAAAAAAAATTATAATTAGTTTGGACTTAATAATTTAATTGTTTGAAATAATTGTCCTTAATAACTTAAAAGATTTCTGTTTGTCTTTATTTGTTAAAAAATATTATAAAAGTATACTTGGTTCTAATTTTCAAATGAAATTATGGAGAAGACTTTGATATTGTCTTTAATACCATATAAAAAATTATAATTTTTTAAGATTAATTTATAATTTTTTGAATATAAATTATGACTGCTAAATACATAATTAATTCGAAAAAACTAGGATCGATTATAAAAATTTTAATTCGTAAAGGTTAAGTTATAATGTTTTATCAATTTTTTTTTTTGATACCATAAGTGTTTGTTGGGATTCCTTGTCATAAAATTAGGTAAAGAAAATTATTTTATCTCCATAAAATAAGAAAATGACATCTCCTTTTCGAAAGAGGAAAAAGATATCGGGTCTATTGATGAGAGCTTTTTACCATACTCATGCCCGACTAGAACTTATATACTAAATCCAATTAATTTTAAATTTATTTCTCAAATTTAGTATCTTTTTAAAAACATCATTTAGAATCACGCTTTCATGATCTAAAACATTATTTAAAATGACGTTTTTAAATTGAATAAAATTTTTGGATCTTATTATAGTCACTCATCAAATCGTCATTCACAATGACAATTTCAAATGCATCGTTAATAATGATGTTTAAAAATAACTATTTGTTGAAACGGTAACTAACACGGTTAGTTTAGGTTACAAATAAAAGTGTCATTTGAAATGAAGATTTTTAAAACGTCAGAATGACGATTTTAAACACATAATTTAAAATGACGGTTTGATTGTAAACAATCCCTTTTTTTTGGGGTGATATTTGTGACTTCATCTTGTTTTAAATATTTAATTTGTAATAAGTTTTTTGTGATATTTAATTATTGATCATGTTGTTATTTAATTTATTAAATTTTTTGTTTTAACTAAAAAATAAATTATTAATCATGTTTCGCACAAAAATTCACAAACCGTGGAGATACCAAAAAATGGAAGTTATGAATTAAAAAAAATTAATTCATTGCATTACACTATGAAAAATACATAAAATATAGTTTATGTATAAATGAATTTTGTGACTAGTTTTGGGATATTCGATATGTTTAAAAATTGTCCATTTCAAAACAATGTCATAAGTTAATCGAACAATGAGATTTGACCCCACAAAAGTGTACAAATCATGCACATATGAAAAATGATATTTATATATTACAAAAAACAAAGTTATTACATGATATTGTCAAAAGTACAGTCCGTCAATAATGTTGATGAAGCTAAACATAGGTGTTAATTGGTTCATCGTTAATACAACCTATACACAACAAAGTACATCGTTAATACATAAATAACACAAAATACAAAGTTTCAAAATAACTTAAACATTTCAAAAAGCCATAAGTGAAAGTTAAACATAAACATAGACACAACATATTTAGAGTTGATGATTCATTGTCGAAATTCATTGGTTCTTTGTTGGACATGTTTGGCGATTGTGTCCTGGCTGCAAGCAAATCCCACAGTGGTTAATTTTGCGCTCTTCTATCGTGAAATTCATTCCATCGTGTATGCGTGATATCGTTGGATGTCCTTTACGTCCTCGACGCAACGACCTATCACGGCATAATGTAGACCCATTGGTATTATCTCAATAGTCTTGGTGGTGCAGATGATGAAGTTCAAGTGCCCAAGTTGACTCAAGTACCTAGATGTTGTATACTGGATTGATTAAATGCCAAGAACTAAATGGAAATACGAGCAAGCGGCTATTACATGAGAATAAGATAAAAAATGCTATTACATGAGAATAAGACATTTTATAAATTATAAATTTTCCACAAATGCATCTACGGTTATTAATACACACGACATGTGTATACCCTTCGTTGTGACCATCTCAACAAGTTCTCGTTGCATGTGAAATGGTGTAACATTACACATTCCTGATTTAATCTAGTTGGCTCGCATAAATTCGATTGCATCAGGTGAGAATTCCATGCTATTCCATAAATTCGATTGCATTGGGTGAGAATTCCATACTATTCCAGAAAGAGAGAGAGAGATGAAAAGAAAAGGGGGGAGAGATAGAGACTTTAACTACCCACAGAGAGATATATAAGGTGAGATAGAAAGATATAATGCGAGAGAGAGAGACTTTAACTACCCAGAGAGAGAGACACACGTAGAGAAAAGGGGAGAGAGAGACCATCTTGAACTACCCAGAGAGAGAGAGAGTTGAATTATCCAGAGAAAGAGACATAGAGATAAGGGGAGAGATATAAAGACTTGAACTACCCAGAGAGAGACACACACAAAGAGAGATAGAGAGAGACAAAGAGATAAGGGGAGAGAGAGACTTGAACTACCTAGAGAGAGAGAGAGAGAGAGTGAGAGACTTTAACTACCCAGAGAGAGAGATACGGTGAGAGAGAGACTTGAACTACCCAGAGAAATAGAGACAGAGAGATAAGGGGAGAGATAGAAAGACTTGAACTACCTAGAGAGAGAGAAATAAGATAAGGGTAGAGAGACATTTGAACAATATTTTGGTCATCAATATTTGGATAACAATGTGACAAGTGATTTAATTTGGATAACAATTCTCGACATGATTGACAAGCACAAATAATCAATATAGAGTTAGCGAGTCTACACTTAATTTAGTGAATTTGAGTGGTAAATAAGTAGTCTTGTTAGAATCCTTTAACAAATGGATTGATATGAATTCGGCTACACATAACATGAACTTTATTAAACATGATGTATGCACTACACGAACTAAGTTATATACGACTGTTAGAGGATTGATATGATAGAGTTAAATAAATTTTAATACGATACAACTTCTACACGAATAATACAAACCATTATTAATCCTAATTTTTGTTGAACTAGGAAGCTAGTACTTGTTCCACCATTATATTCCTCCAAATCCTCACATCCAGCTTAGAAAAAGTAACACGCTGGGTATATAAGATGGGTCTAATTATGGTATTGAAAAATTATTTTTTGATATTGTATTTGATTATTTCCATCAATCAAAATAAGACATGTATAATTTTTTTTATTTTTATGATATGTATGTACTTCTAAGTTTTTACCCAATAAAGCCTTGTAATTCCTTCTCCAAGTAGGCCACAAACCTTCCAAACTTTTCTTCTTCAACTGGGAATGTGTTTTTCCCCACTAATCCTATGTATATTCCCCACTAATCTTATGTATGCAATTTTTTCAATTGGCCTTGACCACTAAAAGAATTGATTTTGCTGAACCCACAAAAAATTCAGATAAACATTACAGTCTCTAATTGAATATCTGACCAAAAACTTCAGATCAACTTCAATCTCTGACCATCTCTAATTGAATATCTCTAATTGCCCTAATTCCCAAATATGCACATCTCTAATTGAATATAAAGATGTGGTCAGAACTAGAGAGAGAGACACATAACCAAAAATAGGCTAAGAGAGAGAGAGAGAGAAATAGATAGAGAGAGAGAGAGCAAAAAAACCTTTAGTGGGTCGCCGGAGTTGTGGTCAGAATTCGTCGGAGGAGAGGGACAGAGATAGAGAAAGACACACACAGATTTGAAGTGTGCAACTGGTGAGATTTGCGAAATCCTTCAGTGATCTAACTGTGCCTACTCCGGAGTGGTATTCGTCAGGAAGTGGTTTGTGCCTTCTGAGTGTAGAAGGTCGTTGAGAGAGGGCTGATGTGATTTAGAATTTTTTGATTTAGAAGGCTTAGCGATTTTGTGATTTGAAAAAGTGGTTTCTGATTTTATTCGCCTAAAGCGTCGTTTAGAATGACGACTTTAAAAACATCATTTTAAACAATGTTTTATGCGTATCCAAATTTGTGAAAACATTATGTTCTAACTTTGTTAGGAAACCGATTTAATTTCATAATCATTAATAAATCGTCATTTTAAATATCAACTTGAAACACGTCATTTACAATGATCTTTTTAAAAATTTTCCAAATTTTAAAACGTCATTCTAAATGACGTTATAGACTATGAATGCGTCATTCTAAATGACCTTTTTAAAAGGAAATTGAGTTTGAAATATAAGTTATTGTGAGACACGGTTATGGTAAAAAACTCGATCATGACAATGCGTCACAAAAGGACACTAATGAGAGGTTGTACCGATAAAACTATGATACCGCCTTCGATACAATATTAACATTTATCTCAATTATTAATTGTGAATTAGATAATTTGTAATTATTAATTAAAAAATAATAAAAACATGAAAATTTTATATGCTATGCATTTTTATTGGATGAAAAATGAAGAATGATATCAAAAAGTGATATTATAGTACCGTAACGGGATGCCAATTTTACAGGTTTTGAAAATTAATTCTTTGTCATACTCTTTCTGTTAAACTAGTGAATAATAATAATAATAAATCCGAATAATAACAGGTTTGTATATTACAAAATGGCCTTGACTAGGGTACCGTCAAAAAAATTTCGATATCATACCTCCAAAATTTACTACTTCAAAGTGTTCTTTTTATAATTTTTATGGGTTATTTTATAATAAATTTTTTTATCACTTTTGTACGTATTTTTATCACTGTTGTGGGTGTTTTTGCCACAATTATGATAACTATTTTGCCACTTTTCTTTGATATAAAAAATCATTACTTTTGTAGGTGATTTACCATATTTGTTGGTGTTTTTACCATTATTGTGGTAATTATTTTTGATGGGCCAGGCCCAAATGGCCCAACTCATGTGGAAAACCCAAGCTTGTTGAAAGGCCCAAGTTTATAAGAAGACCCTACAAACACAATGAGGTCCAAGCAGATCAAGTCCCTCAAGGAGCTGCGTCATCAAGAGAGCATCCAGGAGCCTCACCTCTGCCACTTGGAGAGAGTCAACCTTCCCTCAAACATTGACCGGGTCTCTTGGAGCTCCCCTACCCGTTGAGAAGAGGAGGGGTCACCGAACCATTATTTACTATTAAAATCTTCCTAATCCGTTGAGACCCCCTGCCTACATGATTAATACTCATTATGAGCCAACCACTATAAATTGTAAGTTTTCCCATCACTTGGGGGGCATCTCGCAAAAACCCGAAGCTCATCTTTCTCTCTTGTAATTCCCTGATCTCCTTACCTGAGATAATAAACTTCCCGGCAAACTTAGCCATTGAAAGTGGACGTAGGTCTCGTTGACCGAACCACTATAATCCTTGTGTTGTTCTTGTCTTTCCTCTACTTATTATTACTGCATTTTATACTATTACTTGACTGTGGTGTGCAAACCAATTTTGTGCATCATCAGTTTGGCGCCGTCTGTGGGAAACGACAAAATTCTCATTTCTAGAAAATCTTCTCTGTCAAATCCATGAATCCCCCTGAAAACAATCCTGTGCGAGAAGAGGAGGTTACTCCTCCTCCGCCCGCTAATCCGGTCCCGAATGCGCAGCAGATGCTGGACACCATGCAACAACTTATGGCCCAGAACCAACAGATTCTGCAGCTGATGCTTGGGCAACAAGGAGGAGCGCAGCCCGGACTTCAAGCTAGGGGAGCTCCACTCCCTGGTCATCAAGAAGCTCCCCCTCCGGGCGCCCCTTTAGGCGCCCCACCCTTGGGCGCCCAGCCAAGGGGGGCCCACCATGATGGACCTCCTCTTCCAACCCCTGCTCCTGCTCCCCATGGTGGAGACCCTCCTCTTCAAGAGGACGAGGGTGAAAACCAAAACATTGAGCATGAGAGTCATTTCCGTGGTAATTCCAGAGGACCTCCTCCCAATCAGTGGGATGAAAAAATTAAGGAAGTGCAGAATCAGCTGGGTGATGTTTTCAACGCCATGAAGGCACAGGGACCCGAAACAGTAGACTATCTAGTAAGTCGAACCGACACACCCTTCAAGCCTGACGTAGCTAATTACCCGCTTCCTCAAAAATTCAAGATGCCATCTGTCGAGACCTTTGACGGTAAAAAAGATCCATTGGACCACCTCGAAACCTTTAAGACTTTGATGCAGCTGCACAATGCTCCCGACGAAATCATGTGCCAAGCGTTCCCAACCACCCTGAAGGGATCCGCTCGACAATGGTTCGCCAAGATTTCCCCCTCCTCCATTGGCTCGTTTGCTGAGCTGAGCAGGTCTTTTGTGTCACACTTCATTGGAGGACGTCGCCACCAAAAGCCTGCCACACACCTGCTGAGCATAAAGCAGGAGAGAGATGAAAGCCTGAGAAGCTACCTCACTCGTTTTAACGAGGAGGTCCTTCAGGTCGAAGAACCCGATGAAAAGGTTAGCATGACCGCCTTCCTGGGAGGCCTCCGGTCATCAAGCTTCCTTTTCTCGGTGATGAAGCGCCCACCGAAAAGCATGCCTGAGTTACTAGCGAAGGCCCAGAAGTATATGAACGCTGAAGATATTACAAGGGCCAGACGAGGTGAGTCCTCGAGAACTGAGGAGAAAAGAAAGGAGAGAGACAGAGACGACAAGAGGGAGAGTAATAACAAGCGCGGCAGGACAGAAAGGATACCTGCCAAGGACCGTCTCGAACCCGCTCCCCAGAGAGAGCGACAAGCCTTCACTCCCCTTAACGCCTCTGTCGGGCACATCCTATTACAAATTCAGGATGATCCCACAGTGAAGTGGCCAGGGAGAATGAAGTCTCCTTCAAACCGCAGGAACCCAAGCAAGTATTGTCGCTTCCATCGCGACCATGGCCATGACACTGACGACTGCTACGACCTCAAAAGACAGATTGAAGAACTCATTCAACGAGGTCACCTACGCCAATATGTGGCCGGTAGAGGACAGGCACCGGCACCGCCTCGTAACCAGGAAGAACAGCAGCCCATCGGGGAAATTCACACCATCTCCGGAGGGCTTGCAGGGGGAGGAGAATCCCTCTCCGCAATGAAGACTCATGCCAGGAAAGCCAGACATCCTGATGAATTACGCCCATCTAAGGCACCAAAGCATGGCAACGACGAGGTCATATCTTTCTCGGACAAGGATTTAGAGGGAATTCAGCACCCCCATGATGACCCTCTAGTGCTTACCATGACCGTCGCCAACTTCCAAGTGCGGAGAATTCTTGTGGACAGTGGCAGCTCTGCGGATATCTTGTTCGCAGAGGCTTATGACAAGCTCAACTTGGGCAGGGAGAGACTACAGCCTATCAGGTCACCCCTCATTGGGTTCTCCGGAGAGAAAGTGTATCCCCTAGGGTCCATCACCTTACCAGTCACTGCAGGTGTAGCACCTCGAAGCTCCACAATCATGGTTAACTTCCTGGTGATAGATTGCCCTAACGTCATTCTAGGCCGACCCGCTCTCAACACTCTAAGAGCGGTGCCCTCTACCTACCACCTCATTCTCCGCTTCCCTACCCCGAGCGGAGTCGGAGAGGTCCGGGGAGACCAGGTAGCTGCAAGAGAGTGCTACGTCTCCTCTATGAAGGCGAGGAAGCCACAGGAGGCGCTGCAAGTAGAGGTCCTCGACCCAAGGGATGATGCCAATATAGAAAGAGGAGAACCAGTTGAGGAGCTCATCCTAGTGACCCTGGATGTTGAGTATCCAGAAAGAAAAGTGTACATTGGCTCTTCCCTTCCTGAAGACTTGGTCCGCCAGCTCATAGACTTTTTGAGGGGTAATATGGACGTTTTTGCTTGGTCACATGCAGACCTGGAGGGCATCGACTCTGAGGTCGCCACCCACTGCCTCAACGTCGACCCTTACCACAAGCCTGTTCGCCAAAAACTGAGAGGTGCCTCCACTGAAATGGCCCAAGCGATGGAAAAGGAGGTGAGAAAGTTGATAGAGAACGGAGCAGTTAGAGAAGTAGCCTATCCTGAGTGGCTCTCAAACGTGGTAATGGTGACGAAAGCTAATGGAAAGTGGCGCCTCTGCGTCGACTTTACTGAGCTCAACAAGGCGTGCCCAAAGGATAGCTATCCACTACCACGAATCGACCTCCTTATCGACGCCACAGCAGGACATGAATTGCTCACCTTCTTGGATGCATACTCTGGGTATAACCAGATTAGCATGCACCCCCCAGACCAGGAGAAGACATCGTTCATCACTCCAAGGGGAACCTACTGCTACAGGGTCATGCCCTTCGGGTTGAAGAACGCAGAGCAACTTATCAACGACTGGTGAACAAGATGTTCCAGTCGCAGATCGGGAGAACAATGGAGGTGTATGTGGACGACATGCTCGTAAAGAGTCTTGCAGCAGCAGATCATATTGATCACCTCCAAGAAACTTTCAATGTTCTCAGATCATACCACATGAAGTTGAATCCTGAAAAGTGTGCCTTTGGCGTAGGCTCAGGAAAGTTCCTTGGCTTTATGGTCAACCAGAGAGGAATTGAGGCGAACCCCGACAAAATCAAGGCAATCTTAAATATGAAGTCACCGTCCTCAACCAAGGAGCTCCAGCGCCTCAATGGGAGAATTGCAGCGCTCAATAGGTTCGTCTCCAAATCTGCAGACAAATGTCTGCCTTTCTTCAAAATTCTCCGAAAGACTTTCGAGTGGGGACCTGAGGCAGAAGAAGCATTCCAAAAACTTAAACTCTACTTGGCTAAACCTCCACTCCTTTCACACACTGCATCTGGTGAGACTTTATATCTATACCTTTCTGCTTCCCGATCAGCAGTGAGTTCGGTCCTCATCAGGAACAGTGACGGGGTACAGAGACCGATTTATTATGTGAGCAGGGCATATCGGGGAGCGGAAGTCAGATATTCAGAACTAGAAAAATTAGCACTAGCCCTCATCTCAACAGCTAGGCACCTGCGGCACTACTTTCAGAGTCACACTATTGTTGTCATCACAGATCAGCCTCTAAAGAGAGTATTGGGGAAGCCAGATGTATCCGGGAGACTCCTAAAATGAGCAGTGGAACTAAGCGAGTTCGACATCCAGTACCAGCCAAGGGCGGCTATCAAAGCGCAAGTCTTGGCAGATTTTGTCGCGGAGCTTACACCAATAGGGGAGGTAAATGAATATTCTACGCTCCAGACATCGAGTCCGGACACCCAAAGCAAGGTGATACACAACGAGGACACTAGGGCACCCACCCCTGGTGCCCAGACACTCCTGGGCGCCCAGGCCTCCTCTGCAGGCGCCCAGACCTCCTCTACAGGCGCCCAGGCACTCCCGGGCGCCCAGACCTCCTCTGCAGGCGCCCAGACACTCCCGAGTGTCCAGCCCTCCTCTGCATGCGTCCAGGCCTCAGGCGCCCCAAACCTCCTCTGCAGGCATCCAAACACTCCCGGGCGTCCAGCTTTCCTCTGCATGCGTCCAGGCCTCAGGCGCCCAAACCTCCTCTGCAGGCATCCAAGCACTCCCAGGCATCCAGGCACTCCCGGGCGTCCAGGCCTCCTCTGCAGGAGCCCAGACCTCCTCTGCAGGCGCCCATACCTCCTCCGCAGGTGCCCAGACACTCCCGGGCGTCCAGGCCTCCTCTGCAGACGCCCAAACCTCCTCCGCAGGCACCCAGCCTGGAGCCTTGCCACCCAATCTTGTTTCTTTTACTCCCTCAGTGATCTCCGAACTCTCCTCTTCGCCGCTTTGGAAGCTTTATGTGGATGGATCATCAACCCGTGAAGGAGGTGGGGCTGGCTTAATCCTAATCAGCCCCGAAGGCGCTACCATCAAGTACGCTGTGAAGCTCCACTTTATCGCCTCCAACAATGAGGCAGAATATGAGGCCCTCATCTCTGGACTTAGATTGGCAATCGAGATGGAGGCTCAACACCTCATCACTCACAGCGACTCTCAGCTAATAGTCAACCAAGTAAATGGCGAGTTCGAAGCAAAGGGAGCCAGAATGCAGGAGTACCTCGTCATGGTGAAAGCCTTGGTCGCCAAGTTTAAAATTTTTCAAATCTCCCATATCCCGAGGGAGGAGAACATGGCCGCTGATGCACTAGCCCGGCTCGCCTCGTCCTCGGACGCCCCGCCAGGACCAACATTCATGGGTCACCAGTTAGAACCAAACAGGTTAGACATGGAAGCTACAAGTATCAATTGTGCATCTGCCGAGACAAACTGGATGACCCCAATAAAGGCATACCTCCAAGAAGGTGCGTTGCCTAATGACTCTAGTGAAGCCAGGAAACTCAGGATGAGAGCCTCCAAATTTACTATTTTACAAGATACTCTGTACAAAAAAGGGTACTCCTTGCCGTTGTTGCGGTGCCTTTCGCCTGAAAAGGCAAACTATGCCCTGCGGAGATCCATGAAGGGATTTGTGGGAATCATTCTGGAGGGCGCTCCCTTGCCCACAAGGCGCTCAGACAAGGCTACTTCTGGCCTAGTATGATGAGGGATGCTCAGGAATTTGCCAAGAAGTGCGACAAATGTCAGCGCTTCGCCACTGTGCCCAGACAACCACCAGAGGAACTCACAGTCGTCACAAGTCCATGGCCTTTCTCCAAATGGGGCATCGACATCCTAGGTCCCCTACCCCTCAGCAAAGGACAGTGCAAGTTCGTGGTGGTAGCGGTTGACTACTTCACTAAATGGGCGGAGGCAGAACTCTTAGCAAAAATAACAGACGTCAAGGTGAAGGATTTCATCTGGAAAAATCTGGTCTGTCGCTTTGGGATACCCCACGCCATTGTCAGTGACAACGCCAAGCAGTTCGACAACAAGCTCCTAAACTCCTTCTGCTCAGACCTTCAAATAAAGCAACCTCATTCCAGCCCGGCACACCCGCAGGCAAACGGGCAGGCTGAGGTCATGGTGAGAACGGTGTTGCGTAACCTAAAGACAAGGCTCGAAAAGGCAAAAGGTCTTTGGGTCGAGGAGCTCCCAGGCGTATTATGGGCCTATCGGACCACCCCAAGAGCTCCAACCGGAGAAACCCCTTTCTCCCTCGCCTTTGGAACTGAGGCAGTCATTCCTGTAGAGATCGGGGTGCATTCTCTAAGGGTCCAACATCACGACCCTGTCACCAATGAGGAAGGACTCCGCATCAACCTCGACTTAGTAGAGGAGGCAAGGGAGATGGCTGTGGTCCGCAACGCGGAGTACAAGCGTCGCATGGCGAAATACTACAACTCGAGGGTGAAGCCTCGTTCCTTCCAACTAGGAGACTTGGTCCTTAAGAAAGTGATCCTAGCCACAAAGGATTCACGAGAAGGAAAGCTGGGACCGAATTGGGAAGGACCCTACCTCATAATAGAAGTGGTGAGGCCGGGTACCTACAAAATACAGGGTTCTGAGGGGAAAGTTTTGCCCCATCCATGGAATGCCGAGCACCTGAAGAGGTACTATCAGTGACACCTGGAGAGACTCAAAGTAGAAAAGTTGGGAACTTGATTTTATTTTCTGTACCTTTTTGGGCTGTTGCTCGATGTTGCTTTTTCAGAAGCAATGAAATAAATAAAACGAAATTTCTAGATTTACTCAAAAAATCTTTGCATTTTTGTATTTAAGATCAAAAGGGCAAAACCACTACCACTTTCGCAAAAGTACGGCTACAAAATGCTTTTCAAACAAAGAAATAAAAAAATCCTTAAATCAAAAAGTCCCTAGTACTTTAACTGCTCTCGGGGTCGTCATCCTCCTCCTCGGCATCCTCAGAACCTCCATCACTCTCAGGCGCCTCAGTCGCCACGAAGCGTGAGACATCAATATTGGGGTAAACAGCGGAAATCTTTCCCCGAAGCTCCTCATAGCCGTCAATGAAAGCTTCGGCAGTGCCATACCTCAGGTCCGCCTCAGCCCGGGAAGCTCTCTCTTGAGCAGTCTTCACATCTGCCTCTACGGCAGCCTCTCTGAGCATGGCCCTCTCGCGGGTCTTTGCAAGCTCAGCCTCAAGTTTGGCCACCCTCTCATGGGTCGCCGAAAACTCAGCCTCTCTGAGCATGGCCCTCTCGCGGGTCTCTGCAAGCTCAGCCTCAAGTTTGGCCACCCTCTCATGGGTCGCCGAAAACTCAGCCTCTCTGAGTATGGCCCTCTCGCGGGTCTCTGCAAACTCAACCTCAAGCTTGGCCACCCTCCCATGGGTCGCAGAAAACTCAACCTGGGTCTTTGCAAGCTCAGCCTCACTGAGCGTGACCCTCTCGCGGACTTCAACAAGCTCATCCTCGAGCCTGGCCACCCTCCCATGGCTTGCCAAAAGCTCAGTCTCAAGATCAGTCGCCCTCATATCAGAAGCCCTTCCAGCAGCTTCAAGCTCTGTGATCCTCCCCTGAGCAGCTAGAAGTTTATTTTTCACAACTTCATGGGTTTCCTTCAACTGGTGATAAAGGAGGGTCCTTGCAAACATACACATAGATGCTGTTGAAGCCTGAGGACGAACAAAAGGCAAAAAGATGTCAGAAATGTATATGAGGAAGGGAGAAAAAGGAGATAATAAACCCTTACCTGAGCCCAACTTTCCAAGTAAGAGCGGAGAATTCCATCGGTGCCCGTGGAACCGAGCTCGGTCACATCCCTGGAACACACAAACTTCCCAATCCGATCCCTAATGAGCGGCAGGTTACCCAACATAGAGATACCCTGAGAATGTATCCCAGAAGAGGTCCCCACAGGAGAAGATGGAGGGAAAATAGAAGGTGCAGCCGACAGGAGAAACTCCGGAGTAAGAGGTACAATTGAGGGTGTAGGCACCACTGGAGGGGGCACTGGACCAAAGGAAGCCCTAGGAATCACTAGAGGAGTTGATTGAGGAGAGCTCCCCTCGGGCGGTACCATTGGGGATGTCACTTGGGAAACCGGGCCCGTATTCGCCATCTCAGGGACCCTGACCACCTTGGGAAGGGGAGGACTTCTACCAGAGAGGAGAGACCCAATCGCCTCCCTATCTATTGCTGCAAGGAAGTAAAGTGTTACCTAGATATAAAAAATAAGGTACAAGGTTAAAAGAAGGTACGAGATTAAAAGAAGGTACGAGATGGTCAACTCACTTTTTCTCTTCAAAGAGGAGCCGCCAGACTTAGGGGTGGCACGAACTCCGGGCATGAGGACTCCAATATCTTTTTCAGGATAAGCCTTCAACGCCTGCAGTTTCCACTCCTGACCCTTGGAAAGCACGAGGGGATCTGCAAAAGGAATGATGAGTAAAAAATAGAAAACACACAAAAGAGTTAAAGCAAGTGTGAAGCTTACCAAGCTCTTTGGGGATACTCCATCCCCGTAGTGTCGAAGCTCTATCGGCCTCAGTAGCCCATTCTCCACCGACGAATAGAAAGCGGGATTTCCAAGTTCCACAGTTGGACTTCAGTCCAGTGATCAGCCTGTCTCTTGTTGTAAAGTAATACCAACCTCGATTGGGAGCAGGGGTCTCGCTCAGAGTATAAGCTCCGTGAAACTCCTCCGGAGAGGCATCCTCATGGTGCACTTTTTTCCACAACACCAAAAAGCATAGCAGAACTCTCCAGCCGTTGGGTGACAGTCGCCCCGGGGTGAGTGAAAAATATTTAAGGATGCGACAGATAGGAGGGGACATGGGAAGTCGGAGCCCAGCCTCAAGCATTTCCTCATAAATAACAATATCCCCAGAAGAGTCATCCGAGGCGGGCTCATCCATCCCGGCCTTCCGACATAGCACAGTCGGAGGAATATGGTAGGTGGAAACAATCCGCGAAATATCATCTAAGGTTAAAGTACTAAAGAGAGTATTTACCTTGGACCCATCGTCAACTATTTTGCTTCGGTATTTTCTCTTACGGAGGCCCTGAAAAGTTTGACTTTGAGTAGCCACATTCTGAGAGACTGGATCATCACCAATACAAGTGTCAGGTCCGCCTCCGGACAGCGCGCCCGGACAGTCCACGCGCCCAGGCAGTCCGCGCGCCCAGGCAGTCCGCACGCCCAGACAGCGCGCCCAGGCAGTCCGCGCGCCCAGACCCGGCCTGGACAGCCTGCTCGCCCGATTGGCTCCCCGGGGCAGCCTGTTTGCTCGCCTGGACAGCAGGGACAGCCTGCGCCTGGACAGCAGGGACAGCCTGCTCAGCACGCCGAACAGCCTGTCCTGTTCGCCTCTCTGCCGCAGCTACATGATCAGGCGGCACACCCAAGCTGTCCAGCCCTCTCCCTTCCTCACGCGCCAAAGTTGCTCGCCCAGGCTGGTCGCCCAAGTGGTCAGGATCAGCGCCTAAATGCCCTCCACCGCTCGCTCCATCCTCGCTACTTCTCTCCACGCCGGCTGCTCCATCATCAGAACTCCCAATTTTCTCTTGCCCAGGCAATGAATCTTTAGGAGAACTCATCTTAAGAGCAAACCAGTCTTGGGTCTCCAACAATTTCAAGAATGAAGTGGATAGAAGGAAGAAGAAAACTACTATTTATACCCCAGGGTTTCTTCAAATCAAGGGAAAATAAAAAGGCCCAATTCAAAGCAAGGGCTTTTCTAGAATTCAAAAGGGGGAAATAAAAGAGGAGGTAATGCAGCTGGAGACGCCCTACAAAGCTAAAATATATATCAGGAATGAAGAAGGAACCTTGGTTTGTGATTCAAAAAATCGTTTAGCTTTCGGGGGTGCTGCCCCCGAGCCCCTGCCACCTGACCGGGCAGGTGGAACCCCGCGACCTGACCGGGCAGGTCGATCCCCGCGACCTGTCCGGGCAGGTCGATCCCCGAAATTCAGTCGTAGCGTAACATGGTCGTAGCGGGAGAGAGGTCTTCTCAGGTCAGAATTCAAAATCAAGTGAATGTCGTCTTCTCCAAATTTCATTGGACATGAGGCATTGGGGGGCAAATGATGGGCCAGGCCCAAATGGCCCAACTCATGTGGAAAACCCAAGCTTGTTGAAAGGCCCAAGTTTATAAGAAGACCCTACAAACACAATGAGGTCCAAGCAGATCAAGTCCCTCAAGGAGCTGCGTCATCAAGAGAGCGTCCAGGAGCCTCACCTCTGCCACTTGGAGAGAGTCAACCTTCCCTCAAACATTGACCGGGTCTCTTGGAGCTCCCCTACCCGTTGAGAAGAGGAGGGGTCACCGAACCATTATTTACTATTAAAATCTTCCTAATCCGTTGAGACCCCCTGCCTACATGATTAATACTCATTATGAGCCAACCACTATAAATTGTAAGTTTTCCCATCACTTGGGGGGCATCTCGCAAAAACCCGAAGCTCATCTTTCTCTCTTGTAATTCCCTGATCTCCTTACCTGAGATAATAAACTTCCCGGCGAACTTAGCCATTGAAAGTGGACGTAGGTCTCGTTGACCGAACCACTATAATCCTTGTGTTGTTCTTGTCTTTCCTCTACTTATTATTACTGCATTTTATACTATTACTTGACTGTGGTGTGCAAACCAATTTTGTGCATCATCAATTTTTACCATTTTTTTGGGTACCACCACAATGATAAAAACACCCAAAAATATAATAAAAATAATAAATGTATGCTTGATACCAAAAAAAAAAATTCCCTACCGTAGTCAACTCCATTACAAATTGGATGTCCTCATATCCTCTCTCTCACACACACACACACACATTATGGCTTATTAAACAAAACAATGTTGCACCAAATATAAGGATATATAGCTTGTCCTTATCAAATTCAGTTGGATATCACAGGATATAAAAGCTTTAAACCTGTAAATTTAGTCTTATGTTTATATGTATGCAGATACATAAATGTATATGCATATATAAATGTATTTCTCAAACATGAATATTCATATATATTATTTTAAATATAGTTATCAAATTTTGGCAAAATTGTCTTGTACATAAAAAAAATATTTTAAGAAACCGTTACCAAACTGTACCTAAGACTCCTACATGAATGAGATTAATGGTCACGCGGACTTCTAAAGTTCAATAATATGGTTGTGTTCAAGTTTTGACCATACCATACTCATAAAAATTAAATTTCATGCACAATTATGTGGAAAATTATTTATTTTTAAAATACATATTAATTATAAGATCTTGAAATAATAATTATAGGTTACAAATATCATTTTAGTTTGATATGTATATGTATATGTATATCTATACTATTAATAAAAGTACACTATCAAGAAAAACTTTTGATTGACAATTTTAACCCTAAAATAATATATAAAGACGATACTAGCCTTATTTAATTTCGAACTCATATTAATAAGACTTGATTGATGTTAAACTTTTAATTAATATTAATAAAACTTCATTAATATTACACATATCCAAGCCTTTTCATATTCTTTCTTTTAAAAGACAAAAATTAATTGTTAAAATAATTAAATTACTTTTATTTATGTCTATCTATTTTCATTAGTTGATGACAAGTTCTGAATTTTCAAATAAAATTGAATAAATACACTAGAGTCTTACTTAATATAAGATTTATTTTAATATAATTTGGATAAGATTATCAAACCCTACCTTTTCATTTTCTTCTCTTTTATGTTTTAGTTTTAATAAATTCTTTTTAGTTATGTTTATTGGCAATACTATATGATGATGCACAAATTGATCTTCGTGCAAGATCAACAGTCAAGTATATGAACAAATATAATTAATGAGCAATAAACAGACAATCAATGACAGATCAATGGCAAAACAGTAAATATAGAGTCTGATGATGCACAAAATTGTCTTGTGCAAGATCAACAGTTAAGAATGTATAAGGGTGTAATTAATGAACAACTAACAAGCAATCAATGGCAATCAAGGAATTAAAACGATAAACAATAGATCAACACAGGAATGTATAGTGGTTCGGTCTCGGATGACCTACTCCACTTTGGGGAATGGCAGCGGTGGCCTGGTGTTCTTTATTGATAAAATATCAGTCACCGGAGAGTTACAGTGCTTTGAGAGAGAGAGAGAGAGAGAGAGAGAGCAATGTGAGGTATTGGAGGCGTGCCCTCACTATTGAGAGGGTTCACATTATATAGCTAGGTTAAGGCGGTGACGTGAGAAAGAAGTCTTCCACCATTTTGGTAAGTGTAATCTCAGTAGGAATAGTCTTCTTCGGCAAGCACAGTTAAGGTAGGAGTCGATCTTCATATCCCGACATTCTCTCCCTCGTGTTCCTATTCAATCGGAGGAAAGTTTAATGTTGAGCTTGGACCTTGGGCTGGACCTTGAGTTGAAGTGGGCGTACCGGAGTACCAAGGCAAGAGGAGCACCAAGGGGTAGGCACCCAAGGGGCGGCGCCCAATGGTTAGCGCCCAAGGGTTGTCATGCCCTTTGGGTGTTTTCCTTGGGCTTAGGTGTTGGTCTACTAGTGTCTTCCTTCTTGGACTTGAGGCATCACGGCATGAGGAAAGATCACTTGACTTGAGGCATCACAGCATGAAGAGAGAACAAGTGAGAGATTGAGGAGGAGTGGGGAGCCCAACCATTGGGCGGCCCCCAAGGGTGGCGCCTAGTGGGCGGCGCTCATGTGGCTTGGGTGGCCTCTCATGTGGTGCCCCTTGGCCTCCCTTGGCCTCACTTGGCTCCTTCACCTCTTCTCCACTCTCTTTAGATGGGTTGACCCGGCTTGATGGGCTTTGGCGACTTGGACTATTTCTTAGGCCCTTTAGTATTTGTTGGGTCTGAACCAGTTAATTTTGGACTCATCAGAGTCGACACAAGGATTTATAGTGGTTCAGTCCGGGTGACCTACTCCACTCTCGGGAACGGCTACGGTGGCGAGAGGTGTTTTATTGATGAACAATGCAACCGGGAGAATAACTCCGGGAGTATTACAGTGCTTGGGAGGGAGAGAGAGAGAGAGCAAAATGTGTAGTGAGGTATTGAAGGCGTGCCCTTACTCTTGAGAAGGCTTACATTATATAGTGAGGGTAAGGCGGTGAGGCGGTGACGTGAGGAAGGGGTCTTCCACTATTTTGGTAAGTGCAATTTTAGTAGGAATAGATTTCTTCGGCAAGCACAGTTAAGGTAGGAGTAGATTTCCACATCCCGATATTCTTTCCTCGTGCTCCTATTCAGTCGGAGAAGGATCTTGGACTGGACTTGACTTGGCTTAGACCTTCATTGGAGTCAAGAGGACAAAGGAGGAGAAAACAATGAGGGCAACACCAAGGGCGGCGCCTAGGTTGGGTGGCCTCCCCATGGGCGGCACCCCTTGGTCCTTGGGCGTTGGCTTTGGCTTGAGCTCCTTTTAACTCCGCTTTGATTTACGGCCGCATTGATTTACGACCGGTCCAATTCCCTTTATGCCCTCCGTAATTTGGACTATTCAGCTCCGAATGAAATTTCCTTTGGGCTTTCTCGGTCCCTTTAAGTTGGGCTCGACCCAGTCAAATTCGGACTCATCACTATAAACTATTTTATTTGTATCGATTAACAATGCTACGAATATGTTTAGTCTCACATTAAATTACTTATCACAACTTAACTTTTTAAATTTGCTCAACTAATTGTTTATAATTAAATGACCACCATAACTTAAAATAGTCCACTTCTGTATTTTTCATAATTTAATAAGTGTTTACGATACTTTTTATTTATATATACCCACATACTATAAAAAAATATATTTGTACAATTACTATTATATTGCAAATAAAACTAATCTAAATAATTAACTTCACGTGAAAAGTTCTAAATTTTAAGGGCACAGGTTTAGAAGAAGGTAATTCATCAAAACTTAAGAGAAAATAAAACAATAAAAACTAATATTCGTTCTGCAAATATGCAGTGTTATGTCCATTACAAATTATAAAAATTATATAATAGGAATATTCAAAATGTTAGATTTATAAGTAGGTATTTACTATTATATTTATCTAATTATTTCAAAAGCAAAACTATACCTCAAAAAATCCATGTGCACGTGTGCACGAATTTTAAATACCACATTATCCTTCTATAGTTAAATAGCTCAATTACCATTATATGCTTTATGTTTAAATCTCCACATTACCCTTAACATCTCTTTTAATTCTATATTCTTTACGTATAAATATCAATATCTAAGAAACTGTTTAATTGATTATGTTACCTTTAAAAAATAAGCATTGATTAGAATATTGACAATTATTATTATTATTATTATTTTATTCAATGAATTATAAGTTGAAACTTAATTAAATGAATTTCAAAATAAATTATTTTTATATCTTTTTTTCTTATAGTTAGAACAACGAATCGTTGGGAACATATAAAATTTTTCAAATTCTATAATATAATATGAGCGATAAAAACATAATTTTTTTAAATTTGAGATGATATTTAATTTAGGTATACATATACCTAAATTTTTTTATTAAATTTTATACACGAAAATTATTCACGTGCAACGCACGTGGTACATTGCTAGTATATAATAAAGTACAATACAATTCAAATATCAAAAGATAAACAAAATGAATTTTGTTTTTCGCGGTTGAGATTTCTTTAAATTTTGCTTTAAAGTTAATCTAACGGCTAATATTAAAACTCCAAATTTAATAGGAAAAATAAGTCCCTAAGGGTGTGTTTGAAGTGACTTTTTAAAAATGTTTCAAAGAATTATTTCTTATAAGTACTTTAAAAAAAAATAGTGTTTAGAATCGCTCCACCACTACCTCTACCACCACTACCACCTCCTCCACCGCTCTACCACCGTCACTACCACTATCACCACTGCCCCACCATCCTCACTACCACCGTCACCATTAGGGATGGCAATGGACCGAAGCGGGGGCAAAAGGTGTAGTCTCCATCCTTGTACCCGCTTAAAAAACTCCGTCCATCCCCGGTCCACCTCCATTAACAGGTATAATTTTCATCTCTATCCCTGTCCGTGGGTAAATTTGTAATCCCTGCCCTCGCCCCATCCCCGCCTTCACCCCCGTCCACCTTACCCAATCCAAGCCCATGCCCAAACCAATATAAACCAAAATTCTAAATCAATCTAACATTCTAAATAATCCAACATAATTATAAAAATATCATAACATAATTAAAAAACTTGTCATCTACAACATAATCTAATATAATATAATTAAAACCTTGTCTACAACATAATCCAATATATAATAAAGTAGCTTACAATTCAAATCTCAAAAGATAAACAAAATGACTTTTGCTATTCGCGGTTGAGATCGCTTTAAATTTTACTCTAAAATTAATCTAACGGCTAATATTAACACTCTAAATTTAATAGGAAAAATAGACCCCTAAGGGTGTGTTTGGAGTGATTTTTTAAAAATATTTCTAAAAATTATTTCTCATAAGTACTTTAAAAAAAAATTAATAGTGTTTGAAACCGCCCCACTACTATCTCCACCATCACCACCGCCGTCGCCGCCGCCACCGCCACCGCCACCGCCACCGCCACCGCCACCGCCGTCGCCGCCACCACTGTCGCCGTCATCGCTAGCACCCCCCCCACCGCCACTGCTACCACCGTCACCATCACCGCCGTCGCCACCACCACCACCGCCACGATCATTGTCACCCACCACAACCATCACCGTCTCCTACCACCACCACTGTCGCCCACCACCCCTCACCCCCACTACAAGCCGATGCTTAAAATCATTTATCTCTTCTCTATGTTTATGATTTAATTTTGGATATGAATACAAATATGTTTATTGTTTACCATTTTTTATTACATTGTGCCTTCAGGCACAGACAATAACTAGTAATCCAATATAATATAATTAAAAGTTTGTCTCCCATGTAAATCCAACACAACATAATGTAACATAATATAATTCAACATAAAAAAAAAAACATAAAAATACAAAGATCTACACTTTTACAAGCCAAAAACATGAAAAAAATATAAAAAAAAATAATTTCTAAAAGAAAAAATCATTCAATAATATGTAAATTTGTATTCATAGCAACATGTATATATACATATAAAATAATAATAATAATAACGGGTAAAACGGAGCGGAACGGGGCGGGGCGGGGAGGGGCTGGACGGGGGTAAGTGTGAGTTCATTCCCGCATTCATCCCCGCACGGGTTTATACGAGTATCCCTATATACGTTTATTGTCTAATACGTACGGTTCATCCTCGGTCCAAACGGGACGAGTTTGGACGAATACTCATTTTTACCCGGTCCACTGTCATCCCTAATCACCACCACCATCGCTACCACACCCTACCACCATCACCACCATCGCTACCGCGCCCTACCATCATCACCACCGCTATCGCACCTTACCACCACCGCCCCTGTCCCACCATCACTGCCACCACCCCCACCACCCCCAACCACCATCACAAATACCACCACTATCGCCAACCCACCACCATCACCCCACCCTTACTGCCCCACCGCCACCCACCACTAATTGCTACCATCGTCGTCCACTGTCACCACTCACCACCCACCACCATCATGATCTTATTTTTATATTTATTTACCATTACAACCATCATCCTACTACCACTGTTGCCCACCGTCAGCACCCACAACTACCATTGTTGCCCACCGTCACCCACTACCACAACCCACCACCACCTGTCATCGCCCACCATCGCCACCAGCCACTGTCATCCACCCCCACCACACCTACCACCACCACCCATCATCGCCCACCACTGCAGTCACCCACCGTCACCTACCCTCACCACACTTACAACTGCCATCATTCACCACCACCCATCACATTGTCACTTAGAATTATCAATCGTCGCCCACCACCGCCATCGTCACCGCCCACCACCACCGTCATCGTCCCACCACCACCACTACCAACCACCATCACTGTCGTCCCCCACCACCCACAACCACCCACCACCACCACTGCTGTCACCCACGGCTGCCACTACCATCTCGTCACTCAAAACCCACCACCACCATCACTGTTGTCACCCACGGCTACCACAATGATGACGGTTGTCACCACCCAACACAACCATCACCATCTCCCACCATCACCACTGTCGCCCACCACCACTAACCCTGCTCACCCCATTACAATCGGTACTTAAATTTTTTTACCTCTCCTTTATGTTTGTAGTTTGATTTTGGATGTGAATACAAATATGTTCATTGTTGACAATTTTTTTTTATTACTCCGTGCCTTCAGGCACGGAGAATAACTAGTATTTATATATGAGCCAATACTTTTCAAATAAAAATTTAAGTAATAATGAGTAATCATATAAGTAACTAAGAAAGCGAATTCGTTAATTGAAAATTTGAATTCGTTAATTTTATAAATTGATAGCATGAATTTATGGAGAATTTGCTCTCAAAGCGCGAATTCGCGGATGAGGTGTCAGAGTGTTGGTTGTTTTGAAGGATTATATGACTAAAGTCGGGAGAGATTATTGTGTAAGTCAAGCATGTGGGGTGGGGGGTGGGGTGGGGTGGGGTGGGGGGGGGGAAGGGGCGAGTATTTGAAGGGTGCATAGTGGCTCTCTCCATGACTATTGGGAGTAGGACTGTCAAAATCCGGTACGACACGATTAACCGACACGAATTAAACGGGTTTGGGTGATAAACGGGTCGTGTTCGGGTGAGACTTGTCAAACCGTTTATCACATGTTTATCCGTTTAAATAAAATTAATATAATAATAAATTAATAATTATTTTAAAAAATTAGCAAGAAAAAAAGAATTAAAAAAAATCAATACAAAAAAAAAAGTAAAGTAGTAGTTCAAAGACAAAAAAGGGGAGATGAAGAGTACTTCAAAGACAAAGGCAAACCAATGTCTTTTGTTTTTGTCCCACATTGGAAAATGATGGGAGATGAGAATGGTTGAGTTGCCTATAAAAGGCAAACCAATGCCTTTTGTTTTTGTCTCACATTGGAAAATGAGGGGAGATGGGGAGGGTTGAGTTGCTTATAAAAGACAATGACTTCTTTCATTTTTTTTTAAACCTTCAAGTCTGATTTTTATGAGATTTGACAAAAAAATCTTTTTTTTTTTGAGGTAAGTACAATTGGCAATAAAAAAAAGTGGAGTATTAAAATTTGTTAATATAATTTTTTTAAAATTAAACGGGTTAAATGAGTCGTGTCGTGTTACCCGTTTATTAAACGGGTCATGTTCGTGTTGAGATTTTTCACCCGTTTATTAAACGTGTCGTGTACGAGTTTACATATTTTTCATCCGTCACCCGTTTAACCTGACACGTAACCGTTTAATCCGACACAGTTGATACCCCTAATTGGGAGTGCCTCATGGATAACCCGGCCCATGGACTGGTCAATCTGGAAAAATGACAAGAACAAAAAAGCAAACAAATTTCTGCAAAAAAAAGAGTACTCAGAGACAAACGAATTGACAACACAAAGCAAAGCACCTGAGCCTGAGTGAGTGAGTGAGGACTGTATTTGATTCTTAGACGAAGGGTCCCGCAATACGAAACTTTCGGCTGGGTACTGGCTAGAAGGACTCAAAGTCATCTAAATTATCAATTATAGAAGACAATATCTATCATTTGATAATATCACGTCAATCCCCAAAAAAACAAGTAAAGTATACGGCTAATCAAATAATGCAACTTTCGCAGCGAGATTGAAGCAGGTTTTCATGAGATAAACAATCTTTTTTCTAAAGAGATTTAATTCGAAACTATGAGATGTCTAAAGTTTAATATTAAAATAATTCCAAACAATTCGAAATATCAATTATTTTTTTAATGTGGTTAAAACGTAAGTGGGTAGTTAAACTATTTATCGTGACTAAAACATAAATAAGTGGTTAAAATATTTATTATGATTAAAATATTAAATATAAATAAAAAGAGTTATTGTGATTAAAATGCAAACTGTTAATCTAAACAATCTAAGTCGTTATTGTATTTTACGTCATCCATTAAGGAGATTTAACACAACTCTATTTTTTAGTAGAAGGGATAAGTATAATTGTACTGTAAAAAAATAGATATTGTGTCAAAAATTATTATTTTTAAATATTAAGTTATGCTTTTTAAAAAATAAGTTATGAGTGACAACATAATTCATAATTAATCATAAAATATTGTGATGCATCACAAATTACTTCAATTAATTATAACTTGAACTATTAACAATATAAAAAATACATCATTATAACTTTTTGATTTATAAGTTAGAAGATATGAAGTTGTAATATTTAAGTTTTCCTCCCCAAAAAAAAAAAAAAAAACCCCAACCAAACTCCCCCGAATCCTTTCCATTATTGGGAGTCTGGGACCCAAGGACTGATGCTGATTAAGGAAGCTAAGGTTTCGTCGTGGCCAAACGTTAACTAAGAGATCAGCTTTTAATGGTACGGTCTGGCCTTCTTTAAGGAGAGCCATACAGCTGGATGATTGGATGCGTAAGCAGACTACAAAACACTTGTTACCGGGCGGTAAATCTAGATCTCTGGTGTTTAAATCTTGATAATTTAATAAGGTTAGGTTATGAATGATTTATTTTTCATAAATATTTTAATCTTGACGTGGATAACTCGCTTTTAAATGAACTGGAGAGGAGATTAGTCGAGATACCCATAAATTGACTTAGACATCTCTAATCATTAAACTAAAAAAAACTTATATATTTGGCACCGTACCCATAATTGACAACTTTTTTTTAGGTTAAATTATAACTTTTGAGGCAAAAGTCAAAATTATAATTTCTAATGATAAAATTATAAAATTTTGAAATCATGTTATAAATTTTAAAGGTGAAATTATAACTAATCAGAAGGTATTTATGATCAATCACGAAGTTATTTCAAACAAGTATAAAAAAGGTATAATTAATCTTAAAAATAATAATTTTCGATACAATATCGAATTTCTTATTTCAATACCGTAGAATTATGAGTATAATTTTCGAGGCAACATATAAATCTCGATAGAAAATTGATTTTTTCAACATAGAAAACAACTTGATGAGTCTGCACTAAATCTACTTATCAGAGGGCCTTAGATTTCCATGTCCCATATGCACTTCTATATATAGAAAGAGTACTATCCTCATCGCTCTCATCCTCAAACCTCCTATTTCCAAACTCTCTCTCTCTCTCTCCCACACACACAGAGTGAAACATACATTGTAGTTGCATGAGCAAATTGAAGTTATGGATATCCTTTTTTTTTGGGGGGGCTTGTGCAAGTTTGTTTACAAGAAATGATGTGTTAGTAGGGTGGTTCATGGAGGAAGGAGGGAGGTCCCTTTGGTCCAGTCCGAGACAGTTTGAGAGCTAATAACCAGCTGCTGACTCGTTGGTTCGAGAACTCATCAAACATTATATGGATGAAACCATGATGCGTTTTTGATCCAACGATGCAGGAGCTGTGTCCAGCTATTCCTGTCACGTCTTGGACTGAAGGGATCTCCCTCCTTTTATTCCACACCCCCATCTTAGTTCTTAACTTCATGCCTATCTATTAGGTTACATATGTTGAACACACACACACAAACACATACACATATTTCTATGTGTGTGTACCAAGCTATCTCTCATAATCACTTGATTAGAATTAAATTTTATCATTTCTCTACATATTACAAAAAATCGAACCACCAAAACGAGAAGTATGGACGTCTTGACTTACTTCGTTAACCAGTAGATCCAAAACAGAAAATTTTGTTTCGGGTTAGGGTAATGGTATTGAGACCTAATTTACTGATCTAATTTGCTGATTTAATTCATTATAGTTTTTGGATTGATTATAGGCTCCATCAAACATTGGAACTTGGTATTGATCCAATAGTTCTACTGAAACAACATCATTATATCAACAAATTAAGTCAAATTTTTAGATGCAAATAACGTTACTCTTGTGGTTATCCCCTTCATCTCCGTTTTGACTCAGACCAAAAAATAGAGGGAGAGTTGCTTTGCATTAAGCACCTCTGTGTTGAAGAAAAAAGATCTAAATTCTCTGCTACTCTCTGTATTCCGCTTACATTTGCTTCGGTTATCTCTTTAAATTCAAGGTATCTCAAAAACCCTACACTCTCACTGGTTGTTGTAGATCAATAAACCTTAATGCACTCTAACTGTTTGATAAAAATGCCTACTAATAATATAATTTTATTTTTTAGATTAAAAGTCACTGAAGTGGGTTCGACATAGGGATGTATGTTCTAGATTAGAAGCTTTTGAAGACAATCGAAACACTCAATTTTGTTGTAATTAATTAAAAAAGTTATTAAACGGTACTACTAATTAATAACGAAATAATATAACAAGGAAACAATTAATGTATTAATCAATAAACCAAAGAATATAACTATGAAAACTTGAGAGTTTTGAGCGATCTATTTAATATCACGGTTAAGAAATTGAATCCTCAACTAATAAAAACACACAACAACGGTTCTACTTTGATTAATTGATACGAAATTCATCACAATTTTTTTTCCCGGTCAAAAACATTATATTTTTTACACGGTTCTTTATGTCAGATAATTCAATTAACATACTCCCAAATGTCAGACAACTTCACTAATCCACATCTATCTCTCTCTCTCTCTCTCTCTCCTCTACTTTTTTCTTATTTTCTTTCTGTTTACTTTAATTTTAAATTACATAACAAAAAAAAATACTATTCAAAATATAAATGTTGCACAATTAAAATTTGATTTTTAGTATTGAAGAGTGTTTTCAGATACGAGTTCTTACCAGTCGATTTACATAGTTATTTGATCGATAGATGCAAGCTGAATCCCAGCTAAGATCCCCAAACCCATGTCAATTACATAATACCCAACAGCAGCAATAGAACTAAGCATGCTTAACAAAACAAGAGCTACCATTGCCAAAGCCAAGCTAGGCCTGGTCTCCATAAAAAATGACTGTAAAAACCCTATTGCTCCGAACACATCATCATGATAGTCTCCGTAATACCGCTTCTCCCACTCCATCCACCCACACGACGGCGGCGGCGCATAGTTCTTCTCCAACATCTTCATTTCATGAATTCTCTGTCTGAGAACAATCATGTTTGAATCAACAAGCCTGCCATAGTTATGATCATTACTGTATTCGTCTCTTTGAAGTGCTGGTACAGAGTTGAAAGCCCTTTTTCTTTGGCCAAGTCCAACTTTTCTGTGAGGAAAATGGACGGAAAATGGACATGAGAGAGAATGAAGGGAAGAGGTTTGCATTGTAATGGACTTGAAAGGTTAAAAAAAAGGTTGTTTGAACGATTATAGTCAATGGTTATGAGGATGGGGGCATGATTATACTACATATATATACTAGTTTTCCTGGCATAAGCTATGCATGATTAGGGAAGAGGTAACTCAGACGTTCTAAATTCGAATTTTGACAATTTCTTAGGAGCTAGACTATTAAGGATTTATCCCTCATGAATATCTTAGTTCCAACATGGATGACCTGCGCTCCTTTGACAATACCTGAGAGGGGATTGATCGAGATGTGCATAAGTTAACTCGAACACATCTGATTGTTGAAAAAAAATAAAATAAATGTGTGATGGACATATAAATGATAGAATAATATAAAGTATTAATATGTTACAAATTAGTAGGTCCCCTTGGGATAGACACCAAACTCACATCTCCTTTTATTAATAGAAACATTGTGTATATAAATATATGCATAGATACATATGCATATTTAGAGAGAGAGAGTGTGCGTGTGATGGTGATGGCCGGACAGAGGACCCGTGAATGGAGGTGGGCAAGTGGCAGTTATTTTCAGGAAATTACATGGAGGAAGGTGAGGAGGGAATTGGGGGACATAGACATAGAGTCTTCCAAGAAGAAGGTTATCTTGAGAATGAGGGGTTTGGGTTGGCTTTGTCTTCTAAACCAGGGCGGCTATTTTTAATATATTTTATTATTATCCTCATATATATAGTGATTGAAGTGTGACCTGTTAATGACGATTTGGATCCTAAGTTTAAAATTGTCAATTGTCGAAACAAACCCCGCATCAAAAAACACCTTAACACACAAATAAATGTTATATAATATGCAAATAATGATATATATATATATATACTAATTATTGCCTGTGCCTGAAGGCACAGAGTAATAAAAAATAGTAAACAATCAACATATTTATATTCATATCTAAAATCAAATCACAAACATAGAGAAGAGATAAAAAAATTTAAGCATCGGTTTGTAGTGAGGGTGAGAGGTGGTGGGCAACAGTGGTGGTGGTAGGAAACGGTGATGGTTGTGGTGGGTGGCAATGACCCTGGTGGTGGTGGTGGTTACGACGTTGGTGGGGGTGGCGGCGACGATGTTGGTGGAGGCAGTGGCGGCGACGGCAGTGGTGGTGGCGGTAGTGGCGGTGGTGATGGGGGCAGTGGTGGTGATGGTGGTTGTGGTGGTGATGACGGCGGCGGTGGTGGTGGGGGCGGTAGTGACGGTAGTGACGGTGGTAGTGGTGGTGGCGGTGGTGGTTGTGGTGGCGGCAGCGGCAGTGGCGGTGGTAGAAGTAGTGGTGAGGCGATTTCAAACACTATTTTAAAAAAAAAAAATTTATGAGAAATAATTTCTAGAAATACTTTTAAAAAGTCACTCTAAACACACCCTTAGTGCCCTATTTTTCCTATTAAATTTAGGGTATTAATATTAGCCGTTAGATTAACTTTAAAGTAAAATTTAAAGTGATCTCAACCGCGAATAGTAAAAGTCATTTTGTTTATCTTTTGAGATTTGAATTATAAACTACTTTATTATATAGACTAGTTATTGACTGTGCCTGAAGGCACAGTATAATAAAAAATGGTAAACAATAAACATATTTGTATTCATATCTAAAATCAAATCACAAATATAGAGAATAGATAAATGAATTTAAGCATCGGTTTGTAGTGGGGGTGAGAGGTGGTGCCGGCAGTGGTGGTGGTAGGAGACGATGATGGTTGTAGTGGGTGGCAATGACCGTGGTGGAGGTGATGGCGGCGAGGGTGGTGGTGGTGGTGGCGATGGTGGTGGTGGTGGTGGTGGTGGCGGCGACGGTGGTGGTGGCGACGGTGGTGGTGGTGCTAGCGGCGATGGCAATGGCGGCGGCGGTGGTGATGGTGGGGGTGGTGGTGGTAGAGGTAGTGGTGAGGCGGTTTCAAATACTATTATTTTTTTAAAGTACTTATGAGAAATAATTTCTATTAGTACTTTTAAAAAATCACTCAAAGCACACCCTTAGGTAGGCCTGACAATTCTAGACGCGATTCGTGAAACCACGAATCCGACACGGATTTATCGGGTTTGGGTGTAGTCTTAACGGGTTCGGGTAGTTAACGGGTTAACTCGGCAGACCCGTGAAATAAATGAATCGGTTTTGTGTTTAACCTATAAACTCGTTTCAACCTGTTTAACCCGTTAACAGTGGTACTATAATTTTTTTTAAAAAAAGTTAGGTCTCTTAGCCTCTGCCTCATCTCACACCTCCCATTTCTTAGACTCATTTAAATGTAGTAGTCATTTAATGTTTATTTTTTGTCTTTTATTTTTTTGTTCAGCCATGATTTATTGTTACTGTAAACAAGTCAAATATGTGTAATGTGTAACAAGTTGATGATTTTTCGTGTGTACTCAAAATATTTTAACATATTCTTTTATTTAGCAGGTGACACACGAGTTGTATCGGGTAACCCGTCTAATAAATGATTCGTGTATGAGTATGATAGTTGAACTCGTTTATATAAACGAATGGGATATGGATGGAGGGTTTTTTGACACAAACCCGTTCCACCCGACACGAAACCGTTCCACTCGACACGATTGTCAGGCCTACCCTTAGGGGCCTATTTTTCCTATTAAATTTAGGGTGTTAATATTAGCCGTTAGATTAACTTTAAAATAAAATTTAAAGCGATCTCAACCGCGAATAACAAATGTCATTTTGTTTATCTTTTGAGATTTGAATTGTAAGTTATTTTATTATATAGATATATATATATATATATATATATATATATATATATATGAAAATTTATGATAATTATGAATTAAGAAGTCAGTGGTTAAGATATTATCACGAGGAAAAAGTAACCTACACTGAATTGGTTCTACTGACATGCTAAGTAAAGAGCAATAACAAATTCAAAAGTTAAAGTTGTAATAATCTGACGAGTATTGCAACTTAGATCTTATATATTGACTTAATTTATTGATTTAATAAATCAATGTTATTGAATTGACAGTGAACTCTAAAATTAGTCAGAACCCCTTACCAATTTAATAATTATAATATATTTGCTTATAAATAAAATTAATAAATTATGTTTAAATAGCATTTTTCATAATCTAATTCCAAGTGACGACATTGACAGGGAGAGAGAGAGAGAAATTGGGCTGTAGAGATTTTGACATTTGGGTTTGTGCCAAAGGTTTCGTGCTGACCCAAACTGACTACATTGATGGAGACGAGAGAACTTGTGGGTCTGTGTCATTTTTCAAGCGTGATTTTCGGTAGCAAAAATTTCTTCTTCTTCTTTTTGGTGATTTTTGTTTTTGTTTTTGTTTTTTTTTTTCGTAACATGTACCGAAGGTATGTTACAATGTAAATAATTTTAAAAGAAATGTTGGTGGCCGTTGAATGAGTCTATTTAAGACTGCTAGATAAACTTATTAAGGTTTGTTCTGTTTTATATTATAAATTTTATTTTTTTTAGGGGGTGGGTTTAACTCAGGACAATGGTTTCGGTTGGATAGGAGTCTAATAATATCGGTATTTTATATCCAATGGTGTGTTTGTTTGCCATATAACATTTGTTGATATTGATAAATGTTATCCATACCACCAAAGAGAAATTATTACTGGTAATGCACTCCTATCCAATATCATGTTTATTTTTGTATAAATGGATTAAATGAAACTTATCAAAAAAGTAAATGGGAGATGACATATTCTATGCAAAAAGACTTTTTTAACCTTATTGCATTCATGGGAAAGTGGATAAACGGATATTATGATAATTGTGTGGTTTATACCATCGGTGAGAATAATAATGAAAAAAAAAATTCTATCGATGCCACAAGCTAGTTCTTTACTCACTCTACAAAATTTGTCCCAAATTCTCTCTAGAAAATTTTCAAAAATCTGTCCAAATTAAGTGAAATTTTGGTCAATTTGTTGGATAGATTGATAGATTTGAAGGGTCCAATTTAGATTAAAAAAAAATTAGTGGCCTAATATTAGTTTTCTCATTTAAGGGTAAAATGGGTAGTTCAAGTAATTAAATTGACAAAATTTGGCAAAAGTGGAACTTGTTACAAGTTGTCAAATTCTACAGGTTCATTGTCAAATTCAGCCTTGATTCTTTATTATAAACTCTTGAGACATTTGTTTTCTTCTAATACACAGAACAAAACATTAACAAATGCCAAAACTTCACATGGCATTGGCCCCTTTGATGTTGTTAACCTGTTTCTCCATATTTGTCATCTACCAAATAAAATATACCACTAATAGGTTACCTATCCACCAACATTTTATTCTATCCACCAACATTTGTGTGTGTGTTTTCTAATCAAACCCTCCTCCAGAATATACTTATGTGTAGATTAGAATAAAATATAGGGTAAATTACATTTACTTTGTTTGAGATTTGGTCAAATACCAACTAAATCCCTTCTTGTTTGGGAAATAACACTGACATTCGTTCTGTTTTGGTATTAAATAACACATTCCCCCGATCAGGGGCGGAGCTACACTTACCACTGCCCCCACTCAATTTTTTTTGTCCAAACATTTTTTTTATATAAATTTTAATAAACTCTAAATTTGTCCTCACAAAAATTCAAATACATTTTAATTTACTTAATAATTTCTAACATTAGGATAATTTCTTTACTTGATTATTGATTATTTAGTTGAATCTCTCAACATGTGTTCAAGAAATTTTGGAACTTTTTGTTCTCTCCCCTATATGAAGCCCCTTACTCTCATCTTTGTAAAATTTGACACATTGAATGATAATATTATTATGTAATATTTTTAAAAAATTAGTCAATAAGATGGTAAAGATAAGGTATACGTTGTTCCTTTATGGTTTGAATGTCAAGAATTCAAGCTGCAAAAATAATACTCTCTCACATGCAGGATAAGAATATGTACTTCTTACTCCAGTCCTTGCAATAGCAGAATCCACACGTTGAGCCACCTTGTTTAATTTATTATTACTTCAAAATTTTAAATTTTACTTTTGTTAAAAAAATGTTACTAACATATAATTGAAAGGTCTAACTTGATAATATAACACATTTTTATTGTTGAATTAGCATAGGGTATCAACATTAAATACATTTTATTTGTTAATCCAACGGTAATAATGCATTAATTTTTCCAATTTAGTACATATAATATTGTCGTTGCTAAAATTTTTGCCCCTACTACCCTAAATTTCTGGCTCCGCCCCTGCCCAGTCGTTAGTAATATGTTAAAAAAAGTTAACAATTTCATGATGTAAGCAAATTTTATCTCCATTATACCTAATTTGCCCATAGAAGATCATTTGCATGTCATGTGAGGATAAATTTGAACAACATGAGGGTTATAACACAAATTAAATATTAAAAAAAATAAAAAATAAAAAATAGGATTTGTTTGCACCTGCAACCACGAACCCTCTCAAACACTTCCACATCACCACAACTTCACCGCACCCTTACCCTTCTCCAAACTGCTAAACCCTCCACCACACACCTCCGTCACAATACCCCCAAACGACCCAACCAACAACTAGCAAAATCCTCCACAAATAACACGTCTTTCTTGTATACCTTTTTACCCATTACCAGTGGATGCAAAATCACAATTCCAATTCAATCATAATCGCATAATCCACAGAAGCTCTGGCAAACACACCACCATCACCCACATGGTGTTCGACGTTACACACCACAACACCTTCAGGAATAGATTTGAGAGGCAAGACATTTTCGACGACGAGATTGGCCTTTTTGCCATAGTACATGAACTGGCCGGTGTACATGTCGCCAGCCACAACCACCACCTCCAAGCCAATCGAACATCATTGGATTTGTTGGAGAGCAAATCCAATGAATAGATTGGATTTCGATTTCGATTTCGGTTTCAATTTTTGATTTTGATTTTTCTATTTGGTTTCGTGAATGGTCTTTATTTCTTAACCATAAATAGCAATGCTAATAATATTTTTTTTTTTTTTTTGAAACTGCGATCATCATATATTTAATAAGCAATACCAGTTACATCATTGTGAATATGAGATATCAGAAAAGATGGAATCTCATCTTTCCACAATATAAAAGTATTACAATTAAAAGCAAATTTGGCTAAATTATGAGCAACTACATTTCCCTTCCTTCTTATCCAAACCGTGGAAAAAGCTTGAAATTTTGTCTTGAACATATGAACTTGATCAATAAAATTACCGACATCAGATAAAGACCCTTGCTCTTGAGAAATAGCTTGAATAATGTATTTAGAGTCCCCCTCCAGAATGATGCTATTAAAACCCAGATCAGCAGCCAAAGACACAGCAGCAAATGCAGCATAAGCCTCCACACATTCTGCACTTAAGATGCCTTCTATCCTTTGGCTTAAACCTGCCAAAAAATTCCCATTACAATCCCTAATAACCACTCCCAATCCAGAGCAATTAAAGGAACTAGAAACAGCCCCATCAAAATTGACCTTGTATGTTCCCTCTTGGGGCCGCTTCCATATGGACACTTCCTCATATGCATTTGATATATTATATCTTCCCCTCAAACAATGAACAACATGATAATGATGAATGTATTCTCTGGAGAATAAAACTATTTCCTCTGGAGATCTGGAACATTGTTCAACCCGAACTTTGTTCCAATTAAACCACATTGCCCATGTAATAACAGCAATCATAACTACCCCATTAGATGGAACCTTTTCAGAAATATAAACCAGCCAATCTTGAATATTTGATACACCTTCAGATGGAAAATGAATATCAGCCATACTCCATACAGCTTTCGCAAAGGGGCATATAAGAAATAAATGGAAGGACGATTCACAAGGGTGACCACATAGAAAACATTCATTCTTAACCATTAATCATCTCATTTGTAAGTTGCACAAAGTAGGTAAAATATCCATAAATAACCTCCATAAGAAATTTTTGATCTTATTAGGAACCTGAAGTGACCAAATAAAAGAGCCCGGCCAACGATCCATAGCATTACTTGAAGATGCTATATCCATCTGAGGTCGAAAAAGATTTCTCTCCATGGCTAAATGATAAGCACTGCGAACTGAGAAGTTCCCAGACTTATTAAAATGCCAAATGATTCTATCCGCTGGCAACGTTGGACAAATTGGAATTTTCAGAATACCTTGCACTTCAAAATCCAGGAACCATTGTTGAAGCAATTGTACATTCCAACTTCTCGAGACATCATCAATAAAATAGCTAACCGATATATCATCACTGAGATTCGGCATTTGTGTAATAACTCTGAAAGTATGTGGTCTAGGAATCCATGGATCAAGCTTCACATTGATACTTCTTCCATTTCCTACTCTCCACCTTATACCAGCTTCAACCAATTGACGAGAAGACAATATACTACGCCATGAATAAGATGGATTCGACCCCAAAGTGGCCTCCTTTAATGAAGTAGAAGGAAAATACTTGGCCTTATAAACTTTAAAGAGCAATGATTCAGAATTTTGAAGGAGCCTCCAATATTGTTTAGCCAATAAAGATAAGTTAAAAGCTTCAATATCACGAAAACCCATTCCACCTTTTGATTTTGGTAAACATAACTTCTGCCAGGACAACCAATGAATCTTCTTAATCTCCGAATTATGACCCCACCAAAATCTAGCCATCAATTGATTAATTTCCGAACAAAATCCTGAGGGAAGTTTGAAACAAGACATAGCATATGTAGGTATAGCCTGAGCGACCGCCTTTATTAATATTTCCCTTCCCGCCTGTGATAGGAGCTTCCCTTGCCAACCCTGCACTTTATCCCATATACGCTGCTTGATTCCTTCAAAAACTTGACTCTTTGTTCGGCCTATAACTGATGGAAGACCCAGATATTTTTCATGACTAACCACCACCTTCAATGGCAATTCATTCAAAACAGACAGTCTGTCCGCAAGAGAGGTATTATCTGAAAACACCACCTCAGATTTTGAAAAATTTATTGTCTGTCCAGAAGCTTTCTCATAAGTCTGCAAACATCGCCTAATCCGCTGTGCATTAGATCTGTTAGCTCTGGCATAAAATAAACTGTCATCTGCAAACAAGAGATGTGTAAAAATTGGACCCCCTCGACCAGCTGCAAGACCCTGGATGCCTCCATTCTCTGCCTCTCTTTGAAGTAAAACATTTAGACCTTCCGAACATAGCAAGAAAAGATAAGCTGATAATGGATCACCTTGTCGCAGACCCCTTTGTGGACGAATGAATCCCATCTGCTCCCCATTAAGAATAACAGAATATGAAACTGTAGAAACACAAATCATGATCAACTTTATCCACCTATCATCAAATCCCATCCTTCGCATAATAGCTTCAATAAATCCCCACTCAACACGATCATATGCTTTACTCATATCCAATTTCAAAGACATATATCCTTTGTGACCCTCTCTCTTCTTCTTCATATGATGATTCAATTCAAAAGCAATCAAAACATTATCCGTTATTAATCTTCCAGGTACAAATGCACTTTGGAACTCTGAAATAATGTCTGGGAGAAAACGTTTTAAACGATTGGCTAGAACTTTTGATATTATCTTATAAACTACATTGCACAGGCTTATTGGACGAAACTGAGACATCTCCTGCGGCTCAAGATTCTTAGGAATTAAAACAATATGGGTGTAGTTAATCTTATGACAGAACACATCATGATTCAAAAAATTCAAAACCAACTCAGTAACTTGATTGCCAATGATTCCCCAGAACTTTTGATAAAAGATTGGACCCATACCATCAGGTCCGGGAGCTTTAGATGGATGAAATTGTTGAATAGCTGCTTCCACTTCCGATCTCGAGAAAGGTTGAATAAGGAACTGATTCATAGCCTGAGAAACCCTGCGAGGTACTGCTTGCAATACTTCCAATAGTTCCGCCTCTGAAGGAGAAGAAGAAGTAAACAAATCTTGAAAATACTGGACAGAAATATCTTCCAATTGTTCTCTGCTTGTGCACCATACCCCATTCCTATCCCTTAAACCTTTGATTTCATTCCTTTGTCTTCTTAAACTTGCTCGAACATGAAAGAAAGTTGTGTTTCTATCTCCCTCCTTGAGCCACAATTCCTTTGATCTTTGATGCCATTTAATTTCCTCTGCTTCCAACAGCATTTGGTTAGTAGCATGAAGCTCACGCAATTCCTCTCTAACTTCCTCCGTTAGAGATCCTGATTGTAAGACCTGTATACGGGAATTGTTATCTTTCAACCTTCTTTGAATATTATCAAATTTTCCTTTGTTCCAATTTAACAGACCCTTCCGACATGACCTTAATCTGTCCAACCACATAATTCCATCAGATGAACCAGTAACATTATTCCAACTTCTTTCAATTACTTCTCTGCATGAATTGTCTAACAACCACATAGGCTCAAATCGGAACCTTCTCCTCTTTCTCCATTGTTGTGGACCACTAAAAGAATCCTGAACTCTCAACAGTAATTGACAGTGATCCGAATATGTGGTAGCAATATGAGTAACAAAGCTACCCAAATGACTACTAAACCAAGATGGAGAAACCCACACTCTATCTAACCTTTCCTTCACAGTAGCTGGGGCCAATGAACCATTACACCAAGTATAAGGACTTCCTCTAAAACCCAAATCTAATAAACCACAATCATTTATAACTTACCTATGAAACTCACCCCAACTTGTGAATCTTGCCTCATAGGTAAGATGACTAAAACACCATTTTTAGGACATGGTGAAAGAGCTGCAAACATTTTAGGATTAATACATAGGGATGTATGTGGACTAATTAATTCAGTAGCCAAAAGAGGTTTTTCTTACTTCATAACCTTTACCGTTAGGGTATGTGTACTTAATGAAGTACAAATCTGAAGCTTTTGAAAAATTCAAAGAATTCAGATATGAAGTAGAAAAATAAACTAGCAAAAGTATTAAAACTCTTCAATCTGATTGAGGTGGTGAATACTAAAGTAGTGAATTTTTGGATCATCTTAAGGAAAATGTCCAATTTCAAGATGGAAAAAATAGAGAGAATGGTTCGATTGGTGGTTGGCAACAGCAGTTCGATTGTTGGTTAGCAGCGGTGGGTTTTGGTTGGTGGCAGTGGTTTAGATGAGAAAATAATTGAGAGAGAGAGAGGGAGGTAGTATAGTTATTTTATTGTTTCCGTTAAAGAAATGAGTCGGACGTCATTGACAGGGAAGATCAGTGATATTTTTCAAATAAGGAGTCTAGTTGTTATTTGACCAAACCTTAAGAGAGGTGGATGTAATTTACCCTAAAATATATTGTGTAGAACATGGAAGAAGGCATAAATCCCGTGGTGATAGTAAACCTAACATACATTAATTGAGGCTTTATTATTGATAGGGCCACATTCCTCACTGTCATATATCAGAATATTTAAGAACATTGGTCATATATTCTGACTATTAAATCCCCAACACACTCATCCCAAAAAAAAAAAATCCCCAACACCATACACCAAAGATTCATCAAGCTCCCACCAAGCATAATGTGAGGAAGCAAATACTACATAAAATAACTTAAATACGAGAGAGTTTTAACCCGACCCAACCGAACCCAATAGCCTATTTTCACTGTAATCTAATTCGTGGAGTTAGTTTATATGACACTACCGTGGTCAGTATTTCGAATAATTTAAATCTTACCAAAGATATTTTGATTTACTTGATGCATGTGATTGGGGGAAAATTATAAACATTCTAAATTTACTAAGCCTCACAAAACAGAGATTCAAAAGGGGTTAACAAGAGTTCCCAAACGTTAAAAGAAAATAGGCCATATTTATCTAATTTCTAACTGTTAATTTTTTGGAGAAATTTCACTTTACACCCCAAAAAATTTAAGTTTTCTCACTTTATGCCATTAAAGATAAGATTTGTTACATTATACTCTTAATGTATTAAAAGTATTACAATTTGACTACTCTTTTGTTTCTGTTATCTTATTTGGTTTATTTCGTCAAAACCAACCTCATTGACGTTAAGGGAATGAGTAATAAATTGAGGGTGTAATATAAAAACTTAATTTCTAAGGGTACAAAATGAGAATTCTTGAATTTTTAGAGTATAAAGTGCAATTCTCCCTAAATTCTTTTATGGTAATTAGAAATTGTAATTTCACCTGTGAAGACAACAATGACCGTAGTAAATAGATAAGACACACATACGCTCCTATGACGCGTGTAGCCAACACTCCAAAATTTTAGGAACACTCGTGAAAGCACCACATTCATTCCTTTTGCCTCATTTTGGGTTCGTTATAGTCATCTCAACACAAGTTACAACATTACAATCAAATTTTTTTCCGTTTATAGTCATAATATAATATTATAACATCGTTCGCGAAGACAAAGTGAGAGAATATTGGGCACAATCTCGAACCATCGTAAATATGATATTTGCTTTATAAGAATACGAATGACACAGTTTAGAATTGGTATAGACCAGGCCCACTTCAAATATACATTGCTAGCTCACCACATGATGGAAGAAGTTAGGTCAGGTCAGTCGTGTCATCTTAAGAGAGTTAGGTCAGCCGTTATCTTGAGAGATTCAGTCTACAACTGATATATGAATAAATCTACGTGGGACGCGCACGTCGCCACCTCCGTGGAACTGTTTCGCCTGTTACAAAAATGGCGTCACCTCCACCGAATTACATCATATGTTACAAGAATAACGCCTCAATCTATTAGGAGACGCCTATAAATTATAAGTCTCACCTACACAAGGGGATATCTCTCACATGATTACTCACATCTGAGTACTCCACACTCATTTTAGCAATAATTCATAGTGGAGTAGGTCAACTTGATCGAACCACTTAATTTGTGTTTGTTTGTGTTGAGTCTCTTTTTTAATTAATGCATTAAATACTTGACAGGTGGTGCATAAACACATTTTACGCATCATCAAAATGAAAGAGTTTCACGAGAATTGTTTTGATCGTTTGATATCATTGAAAAATAAATAAGAAGTGTTATCGAATGATTTCCTGAAATTCTTCCCAATATAAAATGAATAAAGAATCAAGATATAAGTCTCGATCTCCATTGTAAACTTGTATTATACCAAAAAAAACTTGGAAATTTGTAAAGAAGTCTAGAATTTTTAAATTAGAAGTTACAGAAAAACCGACTCTTTAGCGTGATTTGTGTTTGATTCAATGAAAATTGACCCAAATTCTTGTGCAATTTGAATAAATTGTTGCAAAAATAATGTACTTTTTTTAAAATATTCTCATTTTTGACAATTTTTTTTATTTTGATTGACCATCGAAGAATCCAAATATCTATCAAATTTCACAAAGTAGTACTACACGAATAACAAAATATATACAGAGTGTATGATCAAGTAATTTATTTCTATTTTAATACTAAGATATTAATATCCTTAAATTCATAAGAACATCATCAAAACATCATTTTGTCCGTTTGAAAACTCTTATTAAAGCTTATTTCTTAAGTATTGTTTTGCGTTGTGCATATTTTTATATTTTTACAAAAAAATAGATGTGTCTAGTCGACTCTCACGAGCAAAGAGGAATGGTCTAGCAATTAGTATAAGATTCGAGTCTCACCAAGTCCCCTTCCCCTGTATGAATAATCACCCAAAAAAAAAAAAGTCCACCCTCAAAAGTTCACCTTCTTTTAAAAAATAGACTTTTTAGAAGCTATATGCAAGCTTTCAATTGTGATAAATTGTATGAATTTGGTCGTCTAAATAATTTATGTATTGTATTAGGTTAACGACTGACCTAATGGCCCTCCATTGGTGAGTCTTAAAAACATGAATTCAAACCTCATTATTCTCCTTCATATAATAGTACATGACAAAAAATATATATATTTGTTGTGCACTAGGGCCGACTCTATTCCTAGGCAAGTGAGGCGGTTGTTTAGAGTCTCATTTGTGTATATCTCTTAAAATAAAATGATTAAATTTAAAAAAATATAAAATAAGTTTAAGATGTTATGTTAAATAGTCAAAAATATAAAAAAAAATATTATTTTTTAAATTAGAAATATATTTACATTAAAAAAAAATCGCACAATATTTTTGTACAAAACATTACCACATTTTACTATGTTATTTATTTGAATTTTCAATAACTCTAACTAGGGTAGATAATTTAATTGAGCTACTAGAGTTCGGCTCATTTTGAGCTTGGTTCGGATTCAATTTGTTTTCTAAACGAGCCGAGTTTGAACAGTTTTTTAAACTCGTTTAAAAAAAGATTCTAAAGGCTTAGTTCAAACTCGCAAAACTCAACTCGTTTATTTGTAAAATAGTCGAACTACTCGGGCTCGACTCAAATTCAACTCAGTTCAGAAAAATGAGCCAAATTTGAATAATTTTTGAAACTTGTTTAGAAAAATGAGTGTGACATGCTTGACTCGAGCTCACAAAGTTCAATTCAATTATCAGTCTCAAATCTAACTTATTTATTTCGTTTAATTTTCTTAAACTATATTTTGAGATAATTTTGATCTTAATATAATCATTCACCTAGTGTATTAATTTTACAAGTTATTTTTTACCTTAAATGTACCTACTAAAAATATGAATTTAAATATTTAAAATTAAAATTAAAAATAACTAAATTATTCATCTATGACCTCAAGTATTATTGGGTCGGCATGTTGTCCCCAAGAAATTTGTCCAAACTCCAAAACAAAACCATTATTTGGTGAAATTTTTTTGGATAGCGCGTGGAACAGTGGTTGAGAATGGCACATCAATCTCCATAACTAAAAGTTTATAGCACAAGGCAAACAGATGAAATCAAAAATTGATTCAAAATCAAAATAAGCAAAACAAACTCCATTGAAACTCACTCTTTCCACCACCAAACTAAATATAACAAGCAAACCCTATATCTCTCTTTCTCCCTCTCTTCAGATTCACATAATCAGATGCACGCAATCTATATAATATAGAAAGAAGCATACTCTTGGAGAAGAGCGACGCCAGCAAATTCTGATCTGTTTCTCCCCAATCTTACATTTCGCTCCCATTGTCTCTTCAACCCCAAACCCACGAAAATCAAGGTCTCCACAAACCCATCTACAGATACAAATTTCTGTATCTGACCAAACAAACCCAGCTAACCCTTTTTTGTTTAGGCTTTTCTTTCAAAGAAAGTTCACAAACATGAAGATCTCCCCAACCCCACCTCTACATGCTCTTTTTTGTATCTAAAAATGCAAACCCTTTTTTTATATTATCCAATTTTTTTGCTACATTCATTCCATGCTTCAGAAACTTGATAAACAGGGAAGAAATCCACTATGGGAGCTGAGAAGAAATGGCTCTTCACACTCTTCTCTGCCACATTTATCTCTTTTATGCTTTTCCTTTCCTCAATTTCTGGGTTTAGTGCCTCATATCATTATTTCACCTCCTACAAACCCTACACTTCAACCGTCCGGCACGGTCCCGGGTACCCTCCGGCGTTCGCTTACTTAATTACGGGTGGGAATGGCCATAAGGACCGAATGTTTAGATTGCTGCTTTCAATTTATCATCCGAGGAATCGTTATTTGTTGCACATTGGGACAGATGGGTCGGACGATGAGAGAACGAAATTGGTGGCTTTGATTAGGTCTGTGCCTGTGATTACGGCCTTTGGAAATGTGGATGTGGTGGGGAGACCTGATCCGGTGACCTATATGGGGTCCACGAATATTGCTGCGGTTTTGAGGTCTGCTGCTATATTGTTGAAGGTGGATAGTGGGTGGGATTGGTTTATAACATTGAGTGCATTGGATTATCCATTGGTTACCCAAGATGGTAATAATCTCCATAATTTCGATTAGATGAATCAGGTTTAATTTACTTTTGGATTAATTTGATTGGCATGTGTTTACTACTATGTTGGGTATGCAGTTTGTTATTTATTTTTGGTTATGCTTGTTAGATGTGCTTATTTGTTATTTATTTTTGGTTATGCTTGTTGGATGTGCTTATATGTTTTTGAATGTGGAATGATTCGGAAATGAACTATATTTATTGCTCTATATGCATAGGGGTATGTGGTTCGTGGCTTGGTTGGAAGTGTACTTTTAAGGGGCTTTTGCTATTTTATTTAATGAGGAATGAAGTTTCTGATTAGTTGGATGTGGGAAATTAACTATTTTTAGGAGGGATGTGTAATGGTTAGTAATGTAAGATGGGTTAAGTTTCGAAAAAGGAAAACAAAAGAAGTATATAAAGGTGGAATGACCATTAAAAGCTAAGGTGTACATTAGTCCTGATCTAAAGGGTCCAAATTTATCTTGTAAAGGCCAATGAAATTTCTGTTATGCTGCAAAATATGAATAATTTTCTAATGTTTCTAATATTTCTCATTATTTTCGTAATGAGAAATTACCTTTCCTAGGAACTGAGTCTTTTAATTCTTTAGTGGTTACCAGCCTATTAAGTAGTTGGATTCTGCATTTAGAGGTAAGGACATTTTTACCAGCATTATGGCACTTATTAGAGCTTACCTGTTCTCACTACTTCCCCAATTCTAGGTTCTTGGATTGTTTTGAACTGTGATTTAGTTCTAGCTTGTTGACTTCCATTCCATGTTTGGACATCTTTCCCATTGCTGTACATGTTTGAATTGTGTTGTTCTTTTCTCTTTTTTCATTTTGATAAAATTCTTGCCCATTTTATCTTGAAGCACATGTTTAACATTTTGAAAGGTCTTTTGGTCTATGTTAACCTCTTGCTGCCTGCAAAAACTAGTAGAGTCGATGGAAGTACGAGGTAAGGTCAGAAAAAAGATTTCCGAGGCAATTTGAACATAGTTCTTTCCCTTGGCCTGGATTCCTCCTAAGATGCCAATCACTGGTAAAGAAATTGTTTGAAGTACACTCCCACCCCAAAAAAGAATGGAAGAAAAACATTGGGCACACAAACAAAACAAGAAGAAAAAAGAAGATGACTAAGAATAAGAAGAAGAAATGATTCTGAGGTAGTTTATAGCATAGACAGCATCTGAGGCTACTCCGAGGTACTAGAAGGTCGATGGCTATCATGAACTTACATCTACGCTACGACTGCCTGACATACGTGTAACTGTTGGTTCTATTTCAGGGTACTTAAATGTTTTTGTAATCTATGTTTTTGAGTACGAGGGAAAGCTTATTCGTAGAAGAATAAAAATAAATGTTTTTGCTTCACAGTCTGGATTGAAGCTGAAGTGCAATGCTGAATTTACTTCAACATGTGGGGTTGCTAATTTTTTGTGTACAGAGTCATCTAAGGTAGTGGAGGAAGGGCTAAAACTGTATGAACTCACAAAGGGCCAATGAAAGGAATGTGAGCGCAGAAGTTCCAAAAGTAGCAAATTGAGGCTGATAATGAGTTTTAGTTTCTTTTGATGATACAAAATGCATTTTCTTTTTGGTGTCACAGCAGCAACAAAAAATATTTATTTTGTTGAAGATTGGACATATAAGACAAATCCCCTCCCTGCAAGCCTAAGAAAAATTTATCCAGACAGTGCACATTACAAAAATTTTGATAGGAAAGTGGAATCTTAAATCTTTCTGATGTAATTTGAAGGAAACCCAAGACATTAATAATGCCAATAGTGGTAATGGATATAAGATGAAAGGACCAGAATTTGTTCTCCAAGGCCATCTACACTTTTTATCAGTAGTAACTCTTAAGTTAATGTCAGTACCTTATTGCCTTCCATCGCCTGTCATGGCGTTGACATTCAATTTTTCCACTGTAGATAATTTAGTATGTTGATGCACTGGGCTTTAGCCCATACCTGTGATGCAGGCACCGCTGAATGACATCGTCTTCAGAAAGCACTTGCCTCGATCTGATTGCACTTGAAGTGTTTCATTGTGAGCTTTCAGGATTTATAGCGCAGAAATGGCAAAATTCTATCATATTCCTTTCGAGAATAGCATGTGATTGTTTGTCTGCTCTGGTCGAGAGCTAGAGAACTAGGGCACCCATTTGCTTGACATCCGCAATCTGATATTCTCAGTGGCAACCACATGTTCATAAACTGAATCCTCTCCATTGCTCAAATATATCTCCTTCAGTATGTTAATGTCATGACATTTCATATTCTGCCCTTGGCATTGCTTTTTCTTTATTGCCATTTTGAGATGTCATGCACACTTACTTACTTGAAGAGAGTCTTAAGTTATTATGGATTCATTACATTGGATTATTTTTGTACTTGACCTATGCTGACTTTCTTTTCAGACTTGTCTCAAGTTTTCTCCTCTGTTAGAAGAGACGTCAGTTTCATTGATCACACTAGTGACCTTGGATGGAAAGAGTAGGCAAACCCTTTTTGCAAATTTTAGCAATAAACATGTAGTATTTAAGCCTACAGTTGTGTGATGCTATTTTTTGTTTAATATCATTACAGGGGTCAGAGAGTCCAGCCAATTGTAGTTGATCCGGGACTTTACTTGGCTAGGAGGACCCAAATCTTTCATGCCACAGAAAAGAGGCCAATGCCTGAATCTTTCAAAGTTTTTACAGGCAAAGTTTCTTCTCTATATTTTAATGGCCGTGCAACTTATAAATGCTGGATAAGCATAAAAACGTCAGTATTTAGAGGGAATTCTGCACTCAAAGATAATCCTATTTTTTTTTTTGGTTTTTCAGGTTCTCCATGGGTTGTCTTGAGCCGATCCTTCCTTGAATTTTGTGTTTTTGGCTGGGATAACCTCCCCCGAACCCTTTTAATGTACTCTGCTAATGTAGCCTTATCTCAAGAATTCTATTTTCATTCTGTCATTTGCAATTCACCAGAGTTCAAGAACACAACTGTTAATAACGATTTGAGATATATGGTCTGGGACAACCCCCCAAAGATGGAGCCCCTCTTTCTCAACACGTCAGGTTATGAGCCAATGGTCCAAAGTGGAGCTGCTTTCGCAAGACAGTTTGAAATAGATGACCCAGTGCTAGATATGATTGATGAGAAGATCCTCAAGCGTGGCCATAACCGAGCTGCCCCAGGGGCATGGTGCACTGGCCGGAAGATCTGGTTGATGGATCCATGCTCCCAATGGGGTGATGTCAATGTTTTGAAGCCAGGACCTCAATTGAAGAAGTTTGAAGAGTCTACACACAAACTTCTCGATGACTGGAAGACAGAGTCAAACCTGTGCAGATGACAACATACCAATTAAACGAAGACCACTGTAACACGTGGTTAGTGTTCTGCTACATCTGATTATTGGCCAATTCGAATACCTTTGGTTGAGATGCATTCTTTGGTATTTATACATTCTTTTTGGGGTATTCTTCTGGGAATGGGCTGCTCCAGTGTGAATACTGAGGGGGTATGAGTTCGGGGGGCAAGATAAATTCATTTCTGGTGTTGGGCTGTCTTGTGGCTTTGGAGCAAGTATAATTGTAAAACCACCACCAGCAGTCTTCGATCAATAAGAGGAATCTCCCTCTGATGTCATGGATACACTGTTATGTATTCGATTATACCTTCTTGGCTATCCAGTTGACTCTATCCTCAATGTTACGGCACGAGTTCATTGTTGAAACTTCAACCTGATTGGTTTTTTTATCTGTCCCCTTCTGCCCACATGCATACATCTCAGCTAAGTAAGGTTTCTATGTGGTTGACCCAAAAAATGCTGGTTTTTTATGTGAAGAGGAAGCCATCGATCAATAAAAGCATTGCTTTTGTCGAGAAGTTACTTACCTACTTGTGCCCAGAAGGATTAGGTGTATCACAGACGATTTGTTTTGGCTTTGTGGTGTACCTTACGAGTACTATGTGAACAAATTTCATGTCTAGATCTAACATTAAATTGTTTCATTTTGTTTTTATTTGGAAATTCAAGATGATCAAGTGCCGGTAGTTTCACCAAGCAATTGCTTCATTTTTTGTTGGAAGTTCACACAGCCTTGTAGCATGTATCAAGCAATGTTTGTTTTGGCATTCCGAGCAAGGTTTGTTGCCAAAGTACTTCCAATATTCCCATGCACAACTGGAGAAGGGAAGAAAAACAAAAAGAGAGAAAGTAATGAGGAAAATTAAAGAGAAGATTGATTGCAAGGCAGCTCCAAAGATGGATTGTCTTCACTCCATGCTGAATTGACGAAATGCTTTCCACTTTGTATCTGCTCTCTTCCTTCTCCAGTAACGTCAGCAAAAAAAATCATCGAAAATATCAAAATTACTCCTACATAAACTCAAACAATCTACATAAAATTCGAGCCCATTAAAATTTGATTTAAACTGATTAAATTTTTTTTTTACGTATTAAAAATTGAGCCTATTTTTTTACGTATTAAAATTCGAGCCGATTTGAGCTCTACATGAGTTGTTAGCACCGATTAAAATTCGCTTTCCGTAGATTAAAATTTATATTTTTCTACTTATTAAAATATGTGTCAATTAAAATTCAATTCAAGTGAATTAAAATTTATTTTTTAAGTATTAAAATTTTTATTTTTTTTATGTATCAAAATTCAAGCCCATTAAAATTCAACGTGAGTTGATTAAAATGAATTTTAATCGGTTTAAATTTTAATACGTAAAAAATATAATTTTTAATCAATTCGAATTTTAATAAGTAAAAAATAAATTTTAATTAGTTCGAATCGAATTTTAATTGACCCGAATTTTAATACGTAAAAAAATTTAAAAAATAGATGGGTCTCATTAAAAATATGCCTATCTAAAGGAGGTGTGGATAAAAAAAATTTTAATCATGGGCAATTTAGTAAAATTGTATTCTAGTTAACATCTTTAATTTGACAGGGGGTGTCAGTAAAGATTCAAAAAATAGAGAAGATGTCATTGAAGATATGATAAACTAGAAGTGATGTAACTGAAATTTTCCCAACATTAAATTAACTGCCATGGCCCTACCCTGCTAAGATATCACAGTAAGTCAGTAACACAAACACGCCTTTAGACAGCTGCAATTGTCCTATTCTGTAAAAATACCACAACTTTTATTCAGGGAAAATATACCTAGTCCATGCTCTGTATTCCTCCAAACAAACTATTTTCCCACAAAATAAGTGGAACAGAAATCACCAGCCAACAGTCAAGATTCTCTTCAACACAAGTTTTCTTCAATTTCCTTCTTGGCATATCATCTACTGCATTCGAGTGGAACCCATTGTATACAAGTGGGTCTCTCACTCGTTAATGAGAATAATCTACTAACAAGGAAATCGAAGAGAAAATGTATTGGAGGGGTCTGAATCGATCACACACATTGTAATTCGAGAGAGATTAAAGATGCTAACTTTGGTTGCCAAATCGAACTCTACATCACATAAATGAAATCATAAATTCAGCATTATCGACAGTGACATCAACATTTGGACACTCAATTGGCTGTCAGAGGCATTAGAGTTTGAGACATTGGTTTGCAGTTCAAAGGCCTCTTGATCTCCCTGTATCACTGACCACCAGAAGTATTCAATAACTTTTCAGAACACAACAGACTTTAGTCCTCATTTATCCCCACTAATAAGAGAGGGCATCCTCTATAAATCTTGAAGATACTGAAAAACTGCAAATGCTATAAGACCCATATCTACTGAAGCATACATGTCCATTAGATCAGAGTTCCATTGGACTATGCCAAAGATAACAGAAAAAAGAAGAAGAGGCCAATCTACAAGTCTGAACACTTCAAACAGCAAAACTCCATCTCAGTATAAGAAAAACAAAAATGGTAATGTGTATATCTAAGCTTTCCATGTTCAAGTTCTAGAATAATTGTGAATCGGGTCAGCCAATAGAAGAAACCTTTACAAGAAGAACTGTACCATCTGCCACAACAATGATTGAGTTTATCATCACATTTTCAATCAAAGTATCAAAAAATAAGCAAGCATGGAGAATTTCAAATTTTCAGTGTATACAAACGAACTTACAGAGACTATATCAACATCCCCAGCTCAAAATTCACTTCGATCTGGTGCCATCGACACTTCACTGCTCCCAATTTCATCAGAAACAGACTCTGGCAATGCAAGAACTTCACCAATTCCATGAACAACAAGCAAATCACTGTAATACATGTCCGGAAAACCCACAGAAACCCCATTCACCATCAATAAATCGCCGGATCTTGTAACATTGATCCCAAACCCTTCCAAATAAGTCTCAAGCACTGTTCCGCTCCCAATGTTAACCAAATCAGCCCATGTAACTTTGCAAGGAACCACATGCCTAAAAAAAAGAGATGAGTAGTCCGAAAAATCCCCGGAGAATCCAAACATCAATTCGTCATATGGAGCAAACACCGTCAATTTCAAATGATTATCACTCAGAAACCCTACCAGTTGCAGTTCAAGAAGCGATGCCATTATCGAATACCCTCTCGATCTCAACTCTAAAGACGCATCATGAAACAAAAATTCGCTTCTCCGATTACTTCTTGAAGTTTCACATCCAAGATTTTGATTGCGGGGGGTTTCGATTTGGGCCGAAATTGTAAAATTGGGATCGAAGAAATTTTCAATTCCGTATACAATGACTGAACCGTCGTCGAATATAGGTGAACCGGTGATTGTGACATTGTTGAGTGAAATCACGGAACTGGATGGCAGTGTGGTGATGGTTAGGGATTTTGAGGGGGACAAAGTGGGTATTCTAGTGCCGTATGGAAGGGAATTGAGGCTTTGAGGAGAGAGAGAAACGGGGGAGAGGTGGAGTTGGAGGAGAGAGAGAGAGGGTTGGCCGGAGGAGGCGAAGGCAGAGTCTGCCGGAGCGAAGATAGTGAAGGATGGTGGGCTTGAAGATTTGGCGGTTTTGAGGGCATCGTCGGAGATAAGTTGGAGGGTGAGAGCCATGGCGATGTAGCCGGAGTTGGAGAGAGTCTCGGCGGCGTTGAGGATGGATTGAGAATGGAGCGCGGAGGAGAGAGAGAACAGAGAGAGAATGGTGACAAGGGTGATGAAAGTTGGTTTGGTCGCCATTGATGAGAGAGAGAGTGAGAGCGCGGTGTGCGTATGTAAAGGCTTTTTGGCGGGAATGAATTGCAAGGACACGTGGCGGTTTGGAATTGGTGGAATCGGGGAGTCGGTTGTTGAGAGTTGGTTAGAGTCAGTTTGTGTAGGGAAAGGAAAAAAGGTAATACTTAATCATAACCATTAAAAAAGTAGTAGGGCCCAATAAATATTGAAACCCACAGTGAAATTAATAGTTGTAATTATCAAGTCTAATTTTTAAATTCATGTAACATTACTCAAAAAAAAATGCTACTTTGAATTGGGTCTGATCTCATTTATTGACCTAATGGATCTTAACCATTCAATTGGAGCGGGTTACAATTAATACTGAGATTCACTATTAATTCAATAATAAAAAATAATTAGATATACAAATAACATTGTAATTTGTATATATGTTTGTTGGAAAATTTGGGACACGGGACAATAGAGAATTGGTGTAATTTAGAAATGAGTAATACTACATGAACTTAAAATGTTGACTTGATTTGTTGATTTGATTAATCATTGTCATTAATTTAATTATAAGTCCCAATCTTTATTGAGATTTACTATCTATTCAATGATTACGATTGATTAAGTCAACAAATCAAGTCAATAGTTTAAGTCTAAGTAGCATTTTTCTTTAAAAATTGGTGTTAAAAATTAGGTGTTAACCAGAATGGAAGACCTCGTAATTACGATTAAGCTTAACTTCAACAACATTCCAAGAATTGTGTAAGAGTGTCTAACGGTGTTAGTGGTGTTTTTCAGTCCACAAATCACGTAAGGATTATGTGATTATTTTTGAATATGAGGGATATGATCTACAAAATGATTTAACCATAGGGAGGTAAAGTGAAATTTGTCCACAAAATTAACAAGAGTTGAGCTTATTTTAGAGAGCGAGTCATGGAAGTATCAAACTGATTAGAGCTCCTTTTAGAAATTAACTCATCCTTAAATAGGCTCGGAGGTTGAAGTCTTAGAAAAAGAGTTGATTAGAACCACTACTATAGTGAAATTAAAGCTCGACCACGAAGCAAATAAACCAAGTCTAATAACCGTAATCTAGAAAAAGGCTTTGTCACAATCAAAATGGTACATTTTTATAAAAGCTTATAGTGAGTTTGGTACGGTAGAAAAATGGGTGGAAGGAAAGTGAGGGAAAGAAAATGGAAGGGAAGGAAAATGTTTTCATTGTTTGGTACCAAAGGAAAGTATGAGGGAGTGGAAAGTGGGAGGGAATCTCTATCCTTCCAGCCCACCAAATATTTTCAGCCCAAATTTGGGCGGAAAGTGGAGGAAAAAAATGAAGGCAAGACAATAATTTTTTAAATTGACCTTTTTACGCTTTACTTATTGGATATATTTCATTCCCAGTTCCCACTTGAAGCTCACCACTCTTTTTTAATGTTATGATTATAGAATTTAAATATTATTTTTAGTTTTATATCTTAATTTTTTTATTCAGGAAAATACACCAATGTATAAATTCTTTTTATATTCTTATTTTTAATTAATGCCATTTTGTCATTTTTTAATTAATAGTTACAAATCATTCAAAACAAAATTAATTCCTCCAAAATTAATTCGTAACAAAAATAATGGGATTAAAAACATTTTCAAATTAATTGGATTGATTTGTAATAAAAAAATTCACTTAATATATTTAAGGGTAGAATTGTAAATTGGGCATATATGTTTTTTCTTTCCTTTCAGTTTTCATCCAATACCAAACGATGAAAAATATATCCCTTCTATTTTTCATCTCTCCTACCAAACAAAAAGGAGGGAAAATAACTTTCTTTCCTTCATGGATGGAAAACTTATTCCTTTCACTTTTCCTTCCTTCATTCTTTCCATCTTTCGTACCAAACGGACCATTAGTCTCGATGTCTAGCTCAATGAATAATGAAAAACCTGATTCAACCTCAATGAATAATCTAAAACAAGATGTAATTGTCATATGATGAACACATATTTTTCATGAAATCTCAAAATATACATGAGATGAGAATGAGATGCATCAATGATAGTTAATGGAAAAAAAAAACTATCCCTGAAGATAAAAGATCTGAATAATGACAAATTGCAATATAAAAATCTCAGATTCAATATTCCCGCTTAAGCTTCTCTATTTCTTGCTTCCCTTTTCCTCTCTTTTCAAAGTGTTTAGAGGCTTTTTGGAGTCTTAGCAATGAAGGAAAAATATACGGCAAAAGAAGTAGGTGAAAACTATTTTTAGGCACACAAAAATAGACTAAGGCAGTTAAAAGAAAATCCACTACAAAGAGGAAAAAATGGGTCCGACTCATCTACAGTTGGCCACTAACTGCTATCATGCACTTTAATCAAACGACGCCGTTTTGCGTCTTTTTTTTTTTGTAAACTAGTGCATAGAAACGGCTCCCATATCAAAACCAAACGATCAGCTTCTTCTCCTGCTTCTTTTTTATCAATTGCAGCTCTTGCCAAGTGAATTTCTCAGCTTCTTCTTTGTGAATTGCAGCTCTTGCCAAGTGAACTTTGACTGTGGATCTTCCTCCAAGTGAAGCCGTACTAAACACTCGACGCAATACGATTCGATTCTTGTTGATTTTATTTATGTTCTCTCTGTTTCCGTTTGTACTTATCAACTTGCATGCTATGTTTTGATTTGGGGACATGATTTTATGCTATTTTGTAGTTGTATATTGGAGATCTAGGGTTTGTTATACATGATTTTCTGATTTTTTAGCTATGGGTGTTGGGGAGCTCTTCCGATTTTGTGGAACTGTTTTGATAGAGAGTGTTTGTCAATGTTGTTCCAGTTTTTTTTTTTTGGAATATCATACATATATTCATGTGTTTCATTCACCACATAATGTCATTTCAATGAAATTTTGTATTGTAAGATACTATGATGGAGTCTTTGTGGGTTATTGTGAGAGAGAATAACCCACATATTGATATGTAATTTGATTTTAAAGAAGATGCTTATGTGTTTTAAAACAATTATGGAGGGTCTGTAGGATTTAGGATGAGAAAATATTTTCAGAATAAATGTTTGGAAGATGGCGTTGTCATTTACAGAAAATATGTTTGTTGTAAACAAGATCAAAGGGTTTGAGGTAAAAGAGATTGGAAGATAAGGAAGCCTAATGCAGAGACACGAACAAATTGCCCCGCTCATATGTGCTATCTCTTAATAGAGAAATTGACAAATTTGTTGTGGTGAAATGGGACGACAACCACAACCACTCTTTGCACCTTGCTGAATGTATTTATATGATGTCATCTTAATGGAAGGTTATCGGAACACAAGACATTAATATTGATATGACTTCGAATTGTGGGATATCACTTAAGACTTCCTACGAACTTTTGAATATTCAGGCGGGAGGAAAGGAAAGCCTAGGCTTCACTCGTTAAGACCAAAATAATTACCTCTGTGAAAGAAGACAACGAGACTTGATGTATGGTGAGGCCGGTAGTTTGATAAAGTACTTTCGAATGGAAGTAATTAAAAATCTATCATTCTATTATGGAGTCCAATTGGATGTGGAGGAGCATATTACTAATATTTTTTGAGCCGACCCAAGAATAATTATTGATTATAGCAACTTTGAAGATGTTTCTCATTTGACACAACATTCAAAATGAACAAGGAGTATCGACATTTTGCTTATTTTATTGGCTTCAACCATTTCAGGAAAACAATTTTATTTGAAGCTGCATTATTGTATGATGAAATGACAGTATCATTTCAATTGTTGTTTGAGACATTCCGACAAGCTATGTCTGAGAAAAATCTTATTACCATCTTCACCGACCAAGATCAAATATTAAGGAATGGCTGAGGCTATTTCCCAAGTGATATCAAAGACATACCATGGGTTATGTTGTTGATACCTTTGCCAAAATACTTTGAAACATTTAGGGAACATATATAAGGATTATCCACATTTTCTTGCTCATTTTAAAGAGTGTGGGTATGGATATGAGGAAGAGCATGAATTATTTGAAGCTTGAGAATCGTTGCTTGCGAAGTATAATTTGCACGAAAATATGTGGATGAAATCCACTTAGGCATTGAGAGAGAAATGAGGGCATGCGTATATGAAGAAGACTTTCATCGCAGGAATGAGGAGCACCCAACTAAGTGAGAGCTTGAATATAGTCTTATGGAAATACTTAAAGTCATACCATGACATTATTCAATTCTTTATTCATATTGATAGAGTTATGAATGATAAGAAGTATAAGGAGTAAGACTTAGAATACCAAGCTAGGTAAAAATTACCCAGATTGAAGTTAAAAAGAGCTTCAATGTTAGTACAAGTAGGGCAATTCTACACTCCTATGTTTGAGTTGTTTCAAGATGAGTATGATATCTTTCAGTGTGCTCTTACGACGTCATGTGATGTGTTGGATGGGTGGCATCAATTTGCGGTTCGATTATTTGATGAACATAGAGAGTATTTGGTTTTGGCTAAGGTTAATGATGAGATAGTAAATTGTAGTTGTCAAAAGTTTGAAATGGAGGACATATTATGTGGCAATGCACTTAAAGTCTTGGACACGATAAATATTAAGCAAATTCCCGAGCAATACATACTTAAGAGATTGAGAAGAGCTGGAAGACACAGTTGTAATTAGGCCTCCAGTATCGTACCAAATGAGGAGGATCCCAAGTTAATGATGGCATCACGTTATAAGCAGCTTTGTCCTAGAATGGTTCAACTGGCAGCTCGTTGCTCTAGTCTTCAACCTGCACATCAATTGATGTCAAGTGGTGTTGAGAAATTGTTCAAACAAGTGGATATTATGTATGCATCAATTGGTGATGAAGTTAATGCCTATGAAACCAATGATTCAATCCATGATGAAGGAAAAGAGAATTTTGAACCGAACATTCTCCGAGCTAAAGGTTTAAAAAGAAAAGAAGGGAGTTACAAAAGTTGGGGTCGACTAAAATCTTGGCATGAGAAACAAGCGAAGAGGAAAAAAGGAGCTTCACAACCATCACATATGTCTAAGGTATTATATAAATGCAATTGTAGGTATTTTTATTTATTTCATATTAAATGTACTTATCACAATATTTTTTGTTGAAGGCACATGGCTTGACTCATCCGTGTACATCGACATATGGACATTCAAATATATTGTCTTCTCAGGCTTCAAATAGTTTACAAAGTGTTGAGGTATGTTACCTTATTAATAATTTTTTGTTTCACATTATGTATCAAGTTTCTTTATTTAACCCCTTCTCATTAATATAGGGTACTCCGAGTGATGCAACACAAGTGCATTCTTTAAATGATGTTGAATCATTTTTCATGAATCAACACATATACGACTCTTTCAGTGATGATTTGCGAGGTGAACAATGAGCAACAGTTAGAAGGATGCTTTGTTGCTTAAAGATGGGGGATAGTAGTTGCTTAAGGATGCTTGGTTGTGATTTTGTTGAAAAAAACATAAATTGAAGTTCATGTATTTTGTATTCTTGTAGCAGAAATGATGATGGACATTGTCCTGTCTCCATGAACATGATATTGTTTCCAAAAATGGATGCATATTGACATGGACATGGTCCTGTCTAGAATGACAAGCCATAACACCATGCACAACAAAAACTTCCAAATCATAACACTATAGATAAAAATTGAAAACCAAACTTACAAATTCCATCCATACAACAAAACCATGAAACCTTCATTCACAACACAAGTTCATACATCATCAATAAGTATGTGTACATCAAATTTCACTAATTTACTAGAATCACAAACATAAGCATCACCACTAGTAACGTGGTTACAAATATATATGACTTCATTGCTCTTTCATTTGCCTCAAAATGTTGAACTCTAGTAGAAAGTTTTTCAATCTTTAACTTTAATGTCATTACATCTTCTTGAATCGTCGTACATCTCACCTTTCATTTGTAATTTCTTAATAAGGTAGAGTAGTAGGAGTCATCCACTTAAAAAAATTGATATCCCTCGTCTGGACATTTACAGTATAGCTTCCCAAGATTTTTTGCAGATTCGAAAATTTTGATAATCGCTATTTTTTTACAATTGGTGCATAACATATTGCGATATGTTAACTTTCTGTTACTTGTTGCCGTGTTTGAAGATGTCATTCTTCAACACTAAAAACATGATAGGACAATGGTATTTAAAACTCTATATTATAAGAGAAATCAACATGAGGAAGACTAATTGACAAACTGCATGAAAAAAAATGGAAGTGTGCTATAACATAGAGAGTATATAGTGGTATAACAACCTAAATGCCAAGCCTAAATGACAAAATATAGTATTCTGTTACAGTGTGCTATTGATTCACAATATAACAAGCTCAAACTAATATTAAATTATTCATGTTATACGTTTTACCAAATTTACAAGTTCAAAAGTCAATTTTGGAGGGGTTGCTTCAAAGACATGTTCAAATGGCTACTAAGATAAAAAAATCTTGACACAAACTTGAAAATGTTAGTATATGAAAATTACAACAAGTTTATTAGTGCTAGAGAGACAATTAAAACCCACCCAAATAGCAATTGCCATTGCATTGCAATTATCAAATAACACAACCACAAAACCATATAACACAATGGCCACATAAGCACAAACCAAAAAACCCTAAACCCCACCCAAATAACAACAAACAATTTTATGTAAACAAATTTCTCCATCCTTTTTATACCAGAGATTGGACCTTCACATCAATTTTATGTAAATAGAGATTGGACCTTCAACTACTACAGTCGCGTGTTAGAGAGAGAGATACAGAAAGAGAAAGAGGTGGTTGGATCTTCAGGCTCCATTGCAATGTTTCATGGTAGATGACGAAGAAGAATGGCGAAGAGAGGTGTAGGGTTAGGGGGAGATGATGTAGAAGAGAGGTTAGGGATTTGGGGCAATTGAGGGAGAAGAAGCTGATCGTCTGGTTTTGATATGGGAAGAGTTAAATAGTGTCATTTTCGTGCATTGGTTTACAAGAAAAAAAAAGCACAAACGACATCGTTTGATTAAATTGTATGACATGCGGTTAGTGGCCAACTGTAGAGGAGTTGGACCTAAGAAAAATACAACTAGTCGGTTCATATATCAACATAGCTGGCTGTGTGATCCGGCTAACCGAACACACATTCTTTCCAAAATTCTTTTTTGTCTAGAAAAAACCTATGGTTGATAGGTTGATCAGATGACCCCACCAACCCACCATAGGGTATTTTGACGCGAGATTTATTTTAATGTTATTTTAACTCAAAATTATTTTGATTATCACCTAATCAACACCCTAAAAACTCAATTTGGCCCACAAATCAAACTCTTGGATTAATTGTTTACCACCAATCAATTTCATATTCATACATTCGATTTATTAAACATAAAAACTAGGTTTTATAACATCACTAGGTGAGATCAAATCTGATATCTGATGATGCACAAAATTGTCTTGTGCAAAATCAACAGTCAAGAAGGTATTAGGGTGTAATTAATGAGCAATAAACAATCAATCAATGGCAATCAAGGAATTAAAACTGTAAACAGAGAATCAACACAAAGATTTATAGTGGTTCGGTCTCGGATGACCTACTCCACTTTCGGAAATGGTTGCGGTGGCCTGGTGTTCTTTATTGATGAATAAGAGTCGCTGGAGGGATGTCCTCCGGGAGTATTACAGTGCTTTGGGAGAGAGGGAGGGAGAGAGAGAGAGAGAGAGAGCAATGTGTGTAGTAAGTGTGTGGGATCTTGGAGGCGTGCCCTTATTCCTGAGAGGGCTTACATTATATAGCTAGAGTAAGGAGGTGAGGCGGTGACGTGAGAGAGAGGTCTTCCACTATTTTGGTAAGTGCAATCCGAGTAGGAATAAACCTCTTTGGCAAGCATAGTTAAGGTAGGAATAGATCTCCGTATCCCGATATTCTCTCCCTCGTGCTCCTATTCAGTCGGAAGAGAGTCCTGAGTTGGGTTGGACTTGATGTTGAGCCTGGACTTTGAGTTGGAGTGGGCTGAACTTTGTGTTGGAGTACCAAGGCAAGAGGAGTGGAGAGAAGTAGGCGCCCAAGTGATGAGGTCCAAGTGATGATGAGTGAGGGTGGCGCCCAAGTGATGGGTGACCTCCTTGTTGGCGCCCCTTCGTCTCCCTTGGCCATTTGGCTTCCTTCTGGATTCCTTTTGGATGGGTTGACCCGACTGAATGGGTCTCAGCGACTTGGGTTTCTTCTTGAGTTTTTAATATTTGGACCTTTCTCGATTTATTTTTATCGGGCTTGACCCAATCAAATTTGGGCTCATCAATATCAAGTCTAATTCTAAGCCCGCATCAAGTTTTCTAATTATTGTATCCTCAAATTTTTCAAATTTTTATCTCGACTCATATTAAACTTCATTTTGGGCCTCTTTATAACATCACTAGGTGAGATAAAATCCAATATCAAGTCTAATTCTAAGCCAGCCTCAAGTTTTCTAATTATGATCAAGAGCTACCCATATTACACATTTTTTGTCGAGAGCTACCAAATTTTAGTCGGGAGTTATCCAAATTTTTTTTTTTCCCAAATTTAAGTATCACATAATAAGTTTATAATAAAAAATCATTAGTAATTTGAATGTTGTCTACTCGAATGACCATATAAAAACATATTTAATACTTTCAGAATCAAAATGAGACAAATTCTATATTTTAGGGACCTCCAATATAATTAATCAAAAGCTAAAAATATTCTTTTATTTTCCTCTTTTCTTCTAATTGAAAACATGTTAGTTGATCTTGATAGTAGAAAATGAAAAATTTTCTTTTCCTTTGTTGAATTTTCTTCTCCTTCCCCAAAATCAACCACACCGTAATTAGGGTTTGAAACCAGACGACCTCCTCTCACGGTCTTGAACTCTTTGCCCTTCATCAGACAGAGGTTTAAGATTGAGTTAGAGGCTTATCTACCACTCCTTTCATGGCGTTCCTGTTTCAGAAATTTCAAAACGTACTCTCTCTCTCTCTCTCGCACACACACACGCACCACTTTAGTTGTAATGATTATTTTGAGGAGTAAAGCTTTATTGAAACTTTTATTAGGTTTGTGTAAAGACTGGTTGGTTAAATTCGTTCGTTTATAATGCTTCTATTTATAATATGACATTTTTCATTTCCCCTAAAATGATCAATTTTTTCTTGTCTTAAATTACTCTTTCTTCTCCTTTCAACTTGTAATTGGAAGTGGAAAGCAGTCTTTCATTAGCCAAATGACAGAGGCTAGTTGTAATTGTAGTACCCGTATGGAATAGGCATTGAAAAGTCTCAGCAAGGAGTTTCAACTTAAGTAAAATTGAACTCTCTTGTCGTTTGGAGCTGATCTTGATCGAAAATAGGTTATTTCTACCTTCATCTCTCACTGGCAGAGCGCTATTTTCGATTATACCACAATGTGGAGAGATGAAGGTAGAAATTACCCTTCAGTCAACTTGACGATTGGCGCATTACAGTGGTACAAGCTGTACAGTCAAGTGGTTGAGTGCTCAATTGGGATGAATTTGAAACATGATTAATGCTTCGGTTTGGTCCTTCTCGTTATTAGGATGTTCAGGTGAATTTGCTAAAATCTGTTCAAACATCTGCAGTTTGAGGGGAATCAGAACACTTCCACTGCGTCTCATAAACTTGGGAATGATTTTCAGTTTTGAAGTGGTGTAAGAGTGGTCTGGGGGACCAATTGATGTCAGTGATGAGATAAGTTTACGGTGGTGGTGCAACGTGCCTTTTCTGTAATTTTGCATATGCTTATGCACATTTACACTCAACGCAACAAAGCCTTATTCGACACACACATCTATGAGTAAGAATTACTTGAAGCTTTAGGCAGTAATGAGGCAATGCTGACAATTGATGGGAGCATATTTTCCTTTGTTCCTCCAAACTGGGTCTTCACCATCTTGCTCCCCAAAATCACCACCCTTGTTACCACCTGTCACCACTGGCACATACTCTACAACAGTTGACACAATTAAAAATAGAAATGCATATGGGGATGTGTGTGTCTAGAGAGAGAGAGAGAGAGAGAGATGGAGAATCGATTGATTTGGTGCTTGATGATGTGTGGGTGGGCGGCTATTGGTGGATCTTGGTAGTGATGATTTTGAGGAGAGAGAATAGATAAATTGATTAGGATTTTAACTAAAATTAGATATGTGGAATATATTAAGGTCATTTGGCTGTCATCATTAACAGAGTCAACTATACAAATTCATCCCAAACTAAGTGAGAGTTATGTGCTATATTTGATCATAAGGGTTGAAGTGCTACAAATGGCTGTATTTGAACTATAGTGGCTATAATTTTTCTTTTTACCAGTAGTTCTTCTGAAATATATCAATTAATGGATTCTTCATATCCTCTTTGTCTATATTTAAAAAGAGGGCATTTTATCATTCTTGCTTCTTTATGAGGTTTTGCTGTTTGTGCATATTGTATTCTTAGGCTGTGAAGACTCTTGCGAAAAGTCCCACATTTGCTAGAGATCCAAGACACCTTCAATTTGAAGCAGACATAAATCGCCTATTTCTTTACACCAGGTCAGTATCAGTTCGAACATGGACCAAGTGTGGCTCACAGGACTCCTGCTTATAGTATTTTGTTACAGGTTGCCATTATTTTAGGGTGGGATGTTCTTCTAATGTAGTAATCTCTTGGATGACATCTTGCCTCTGTCAGACTTTATTGAGGAACCTGATGTAGTGTCACTGTGTGTGTGGTGTTTGATAATAATCTTATGGGTACAAATTTTCTTATACTGTGTAAAACTATCAGTCTGGAACTGGCAGCTGATGTTTTTTCCAAGATTATTGTGAGATAAGGATTTGCTGCTAAAAAGCCATGATTTAAGCATGCAGAGTCTTGACGTTACTAGATTTGGCTCATCATGAAACTCAATATACGTGGAGTAGTTCATACTATTGTGCAAAATGGGAAAGAAATGGAATCATAATTCTAAAGTTTGGGTCAAAAAGAAAAGGAATCATATCTCTAGATTACTGTAAGATCTATTGTGAGTGATAGTTCTGTGGTGTTGAGCTGGAACGGCAAGGCTATGTTGTTAACCTTCTGGTTATTTGTACGCTGTTTGTTAAGTATGATATCTTTCAAAATTGAAGTCCAACCAATTAATGCTTTAACTGCATAGACATAGACGCTAGAAAAACCTTGATTTGAAGAGTTAAGTAGTAGAGTTGACTTCTAGCTTTTAGGGAGTAATTTCACTTTCTTATATTCAATGACTTTATTTGGATTTTGGAGTTATTTTTGTTTGTTTATGAAGTAATATTAGTCATTCACACTGTAAGTAGTGTCAAAAGCTTGAGCCAAACCAGAAGTAAGACTATGACCATTCTCCTGCACATCATGTATTGATGCTCTACATCATATATTATACTTGCTTTACTGCTTGTGATATGACCGTCCTGATTACTCATGAAATACGTCAATTTTCAGCTACAATAGTTTGGGAAGGCATGCTAATACAACAGATGCAGAGGAGATCATTGACTTGGCTAATAAGGCTTCCCTAGCTGATCAGCAGAAGCAGGTCCAAGAAAACATCCACTCGCAGATTAAAACCTTCTGCACATATATGGATGACATTCTCCTTCCTGATTTAAAAAGCGTAGACGAGCCGCTGAAGTCATCTCCAGAAAGTGATGCTGCTCCTCGCCGTAGTGGCCTGGGTCTTGCTGTTGGCATCAATGTTCCATCGAGCAACCGTCCTGGTGAGTATTCTATTGGTCATATGCAGTTACAAATTTTCAGAAGATTTGGTTGAATGTCGTATTAACTGCTGGGTGTTTTAAGTGACCATTTTCAAAAACATCAATTGCATAAAACTTTTCCACCCATTCAAGCTGACAACCAGTTTTAATTATATGTTATTCTTCCGTTTTGTTTTATTTCGTTGATTTCTTGGCTTCTTGAAGAAATGGTAGATATTATTAAGATCTTGTGAGTGATTTCAATTTATGGTCACACTATTGCTGTGATAGGAGTGTATATGCCATTTAGAAAAATTGAGGAACTGAGAGCTGATGCATCAAAGTGATGTTTCCAAAACCTTAGCATCTAATGGGGTTTAGAAAGGAAGGGGAGCAGCAGCTAAGAAAGAGTATCCATTCTTCGGTTTTGTGATTATCCCAAATAGAGAGTTTGGGAAAACATGTGAGGTGTTGGCACTTCATCAATGGGCATTGTAGAAAGGATGGTATATGACCCAAGGTTTTTGGCTATATCAAATTAAGTTGGGCAATAAGTATGGAGTTCAAAAAATTTAGGCCAAACTTCCCTTTACCCCCTTGTTGTATACCCTAAATACACATAACCTCCCTCACATTTAAAAATGTCCACATAACCCTCACATGGTTTGTGGATTAAACTGCCTTCCTAACACTGTTAACAGAAAATATAAAATGACCTTATTACCGTCTCTCCTTCCCAACAAACCCACCCCTCCTCTAACATACCTAATCTCCAAGTCCTTGCATGAAAACTATCACCAGCACCTTGAATAAAGGCACTTCACAACATAAACCCAAAACATCTTTACTAGAAATCAAGGTGAATCCTAAAATCCAACCTAGAATATGGTAAAACAATTCAGAAAAATTCAGTAAACTTTTCCAGCAAAAATTTTCAACATCTATTTTTAGTAGTTCAATAGAAAAATATTCAAAAATTCAATAGAAAAGTTTCATGAAGATCAACATTAGAGAAAATTCACAACAAATTCTTGTCAAAATTCCAGCAGATTCACTAAAGATTTTATGAGCAAAAATTTAGTGTAGAAATAGGAGAGAGAAAGAAGGGGTACAAGAACAAGGGAAGAAGATTGAAAATAGGATTTGTTTGATGATTGATGAAAGTAAGAAGTTTTGTGTTGGTGGCTTTTTTGGTTTAGGTTTGATTGTGGTGGTTGTCGACGAAGATGAAGGGGGAAGATCATAATATGAAGGGGGTGGTTGTCGGTAGTGGATTTGTCAAAGAAAGAAAAGAGGAAGAAGAGTGAATGGATTAGGTTCGTGGCGAGCAAGGTCTGAAGTGAGAGAGAGAGAGAGAGAGAGAGAGAGGTGCAGGTGATGGTAGTTTGTTTTTGGTTAGTTGGCGATGATAGTTTGGTCATTCTAAAAATGTGTTTTTACACAAACTCTCACTTCTAAAACGTGAGTAGCACGTTCAGTTAGATTAGACAGAAAATGTAACTATGCAGTTTAGTTCACAAACCATGTGAGGGTTATGTGGACATTTTTAAATGTGAGGGAGGTTATGTGCATTTGGGGTATACCACAAGGGGGTAAAGGGAAGTTTGCCCAAAAATTTAAAATGGTTTTATTTGATCTATGAGGGCACTAATTTATTTTCAATTATTTTTGTCTTAAATGGAAGTTCAACATAACTTGTAGTCCTATTGAATATCTAATTTTTGGTTCTAGAGCTTCATAAGGAATTGCACTCATCTTATGTTTGGCCCCAGAAACAATTTGGATGTTGTTAAGTCTTTGTATTCAAGGATCAAGATTTCATTTCATTTCTATTGAAACAACTGAAATTGAAGTAAATTAGTGCTTGGATATCGAAATGCACATATGTTTTGAGGTGTTTTAGGATGTTTCAACCTATGTTTTGGAAATAAATTTCTAAATTTTTGTTCCATTTCCATTCTGTTTTCGAATACAAATATGTTCTTTTTTAGGTCCCTAAAATAAGCCCATATCTTTCTCACTTCTCTTTCTATGTATTAAATTTATTTTATATTTTAAAAATATTTTAGGGTGAAATACAATATAAAACTTAAGGAGATGAATGTTGTTATTGTCTTCTTATGCCAAAGTATGAACTTGTTAGGTATTGCATTTTAAAATATGACGTCATTTTTAGATTTCTAAAATATAGGGAGTTAAAATTTCAATAGCTTAAATCACAAGGAGGTAAAAAGTAATTTAATCGTAAAATATATACCCCTGCTCTCTTGCAGACGGAGTTCAACTGGGGTTTGCCAGATACTTTTACATATACAAGTACTGGAAATGGGAAACTAAAACAAGTGGTGCTACCAAAATAAGCTGCCTTTCTTTGCGCTGACTTGTTTATTGTGTTTTACGGATCTGTATACATTGTGGTGCCACAGCAATTTTCTCCTCTTTATGTTATAAACTATGGACTTGAGGTCTGGGAGGATAACTGGCCTTTGTCCAAAATTGTTTCCTTTTAAAATATTTGACTAATAAACCGCTTTTTTGTTACCAAGATTAGCGGTAAAACTGTCATCTGAGGTCTAAAATTTAAAGACTTTGAACTCCGAGGGAAGAAAATTAAATATACAAGTACTCAAGGTGGGCGCTTTGCTCTAGTAATTATGGTTTACACGATATTAGATAGTCTAAATGGTTTTTTTGATCACTTGCATTTTTTGTTATTAGTTTCTTATATGGGAGAAAGCTTCAAGAGCTTATGAGCAACTTTCTGCTCCTGGAATCTGATCTCTGATGAACTTTTCAGTACAGCTGTAGCTGAGACAAAGCCGTTAAAGTGTGCTGAGGTATCTGAGAGATTGAAGGATCTCTTGGGCTACACCCTTGAGCTTAAACCGTCTGGAATTCTGCACAAGGAAGCTGGCCAAGGTTTGTTCTTAAATGGCGAAGCAGACGTTGGTGCCGTCATAGCGTTCTACCCTGGCATAATATATTCTCCGGCACATTACCGCTATATCCCTGGATACCCTAGAGTTGATGCACACAATCCTTATTTGATTTCAAGGTATGATGGAACTGTCATCAATGCACAGCCTTGGGGTGCCGGGAGTGATACACGTGAGGTATGGAATGGTTCATTAGTTCCTGAATCTAGTCCAGAAATGCATGTTTCGGAAAAAGGTTTGGACCGAATTTGGAAGATGCTCAGTAAACCTTTGGATGGCACACGAGTGGGGAGTAATGGTGATGAGCTGGAAAGGAGAAACCCACTAGCTTTTGCTCATCTTTCCAACCACCCACCTAAATCTGTACTCCCAAATGTCATGGTTTGCCCCTATGATTTTCCACTAACTGAAAGGAACATGAGAGCCTACATCCCAAATATATCATTTGGAAATGGAGGAGAAGTAAGGATGAAGAGGTTTGGCAATTTTTGGTTTAAATCTGGGGGGTCTGGCAATAACTTATCAGATATTCCTGTTCTGAAAACTCTTGTTCTTGTGGTTACTAAGGCTCTTTGTGATGAAGAGGTGTTCTTGAACTACAGGTTGAGCAACTTAAAACAGAGGCCATCATGGTATACCCCAGTAGATGAGGAAGAGGATCGAAGGAGGTGGAGCTAATTCAAATCTATGAAAGTTGATTGTCGAAGTGGTTTCCAGTAAGTTTGTGTGCCTGGTGCCGACTCTGATGGTTTTTTGCTCTAGTGATTTACTTTTATTATGTGCTTTACCTGAGTTTCTGATCAGCTAGGAACAATTTTTTAAGAAAACTAAAAAAAACTTCCCTTCAATTAATCTTGACCAGTCAGTTTGTAGCCTAACAGAGAACTTTTTGTTGGGCTCGAAGGAGCCATTTTTTTCCTTTTTTTCCTTAATCACAAGTGGAGAGTCATTATTCCTGAATGAAACTCCTTCAGAAGTGAATTTCACTGGAGCATACAGTAGTTGGGGTTCTATTTAGATATGCTGCTGGGAATATTTGTTCAAATTTGTTTTTTTTGCTGGGAATATTTGTTTAAGATTTGGTTCACTTTTTTGTTTCTTTCTCTTCCTTCCCCAGAAAGGTTAGAAATTTCGGGTCATCAAAATTTTGAACTAACCAGTAAAAATGTCAAGCAACTATGTGTGGTGTTGCTCATCAAATGTACAATATCACTAATAATGCTAACATCTTCTTTCTTATATGTTAGGATATCCTCTGCCTTTGCAAGCCCAAAAAAGGTCTTGATCTTGCATACTATGTTGGCAATGGATACACCATCTGCAAAAAACATGCAGCATAAGAATAAATACATGAAAAAGTCAATATTTGCTTAGTGACTGCTTGTGATCCAGGAAGTTGATTTATATGACTGCTTTTTGCAAGTTGGGCTTGAATATCTGTTCATCAGGACTGGTTTTCTCGACGTCCCTGTTATCTAACTGTACTGACTTCTTTTAGCATTGACATTATGCATTGACATTATGGCTCTGTGTCTCTGTGTGTTTGTGTGTTTTTGGGTTTGTTTTTTCCCTACACAGCCCCGCAGGTTGGCCATACCCCTCAAGTCCCGGATCAGTTCTTGTGCTGGGTGAGCCCTTCTCCACTGGGTTGTCACATGCTTGTGCGATATAACTTTATTGTTCTTTTTGGGGTTGTGTTTAAATCTGCAGAAGTCATGGGCAGTTTGGTGTAGTCTCTTGACTGTGTTTACAAGCATATGGCATGTGGTTTTGCATTTTCGCCTTCTTTCATTTTTATTTTGCAAATTCTTGCTGCTTTCTGTACTTCATATATTTTTCAGAAATAAAGTTATATCTTCTACAGAAATTAAAAAAAAAGAAAAAGAAAAAGAAGGGAATATATATCTCATAGATTGTCTTGCAATAGTCATTCTTGCTTGCATCTTCATCTACCCTGTTATTTAGTTTTTCTGTGATCTACTGTTCTGGACCCTTAAAAATGTACTTCCCCATATCATGAAAATATTTCCCCCATGAATCATTGTTAGTACTTCCAGCAGTAGAACTACTCGAGTTATCGTGAACTTGAACGCCCGAAGAACTATCATTCTGATGGCTGCTCGGAGTATAGTAAGCTCCAGTGTTCATCCAATAACAGATATTTTCCAGATGATCTAGAGCTCCCATTTCGCCTGACGTATTATGCATAAATTCATAAATACAAGGATAAGGATGATTAATATCTTCTTGGTGATCATCAAATGGTATTCTTTCCACAGTTTCATGTAGTTCTTCGCTTTCTATACGATTATGAGGTGGTGGTGTTTCATCCTCAGTTCTTATGTCCTTCACACTAGGATTTGAGATGCTCAACTTCTGATCTGCTTCGTCGCCAGTTATATCCTCAGGGAGGTTTGCTTGCACTGCAATATTAGCAGTACGAGGTTTCGAGTTATTTGGATTTTGATTCACCACATCACCACTTCTGAAATTCGTATAAGCACTAGAACTTTGGAGTTCTGATTTTTTGGATTGTTTCATCCCTGAAAATAAGTGTTAGATAGAAAGACAGTTCTATGATTTAGAAAAAAATAATACAGTAGCTTATATTTTAGTATGTGAACAAAAAAAATGTTTTTTTTTTTTTGCAACAAGTTTTTAGGGAAGAAGCTCTAAAATTGTCGCAAAAAGAGATCTTTTTAGTGACGAATTTGAAGATTCTTCGCGAAAAGATTTAAATGTGGTATTTTTAGTGATGGAAAGAGGACTTGTCGCAAAAGGTCTTCCTTACAACATTGGTGCCAAAAATAATGTTCTAACACGACAAAACTTAGCTTTTGGCGACGCCACTGTTATGGCAACTAATTCAATTGTATATAAGCTTTTTCTGAAAATATTGACAATGATTTGAAAGAAGCTTGTGGATACGTACCAAAACATTTGAATAGATGAAAACCCAGCTTTCTTGTATGAGAAGATCGATACTCTTATTCCCCTTGTATTGAAAAAAGATTAAGATTAACTTTTATTCATGGCATTGATGCAAAAACAGAAAATATAAGATTAAATGAAAAAAAATATATCTGCATGCTTTTGGTGAAAAATAAAAATCCTCTATTAAATAATAATAATTTACTAAATATTGTGAGTTAGAGAGGAACGGAGTATGATTTAATTACACATGATTCATAATCGATAATATTATTTTATTATTTTCTGGAGAATATTGATTGAGAGAGAGAGAGAGAGCATTCGTAGCGCCAACAAATAATGTACACACAATAATTTTTTTCATCTGTATTGGATTGTTTGATTTCAAGTTTAGCCACTCAATTTCGTATGCGCTTTATGTCACTATAATCCTTATTCTTTCAATTACATTATTGTAGTTCCTTAAGTTTTAAATTTGTTACACTTTGGTTCAATAACAAATAACGTTTAAATTGACTCTTGGGGGTGCTCGTCACGTAATTACAATTATAAATTGTCACTTCGGTCCCTCAAATTTACAATGTTTGTAATTTTGATCCTTCATGTTTACAATTTGTGTCCCTTCAGTCTTTTGTGTTTCTCAAAAAAATTCCCTCAAGCGTAGTCTCATGAGATGCCAATGACAATTTTTATTAGTTAATTTAAACCATCATTTTTTATTAAATTAAAGTGACACAGATTGAATACTTGAAGGATTAAATTGACACAATTGAAAGATTGAGTACTAAACGGACACAAAACCCATAATTTAGGGACCAACAATACATTTTTGCCCTTTGCTATATATCATAGTATAAAAGCTTAATCCTCGAGTCATTAAGAAATGCTAAAAATTTCCATTGCACTTGATGATAGAGACATGACTTCTTTGCAATCTTCAATAGAGAATATCATCCACGTTCTAAAAGATCATATCAACATGAACAAAGAAATATTATTATACTAATAACTTTTATTTTCTTCCAATCTACTCCATTAATATTCTAATCTATTGTTTTGTTTAGTATGGCGAAAAATAGAAGGATAAAAAATTGGAAAGATAAATAAAACATTATGTTTAGTAAGAAAAGAAAATAAGAATGATGAAAACGTGGATGAATTAGTGTGTCTTTTAACTCATCAAAATCTATCATTCCAAAACTGGGACATATGTTATTTACCTTTATGTCATTTTTTTCTACATTTATATCCTATATGTAGATGAATTAGCGTGTCTTTTTTCATCTTTCTACTTTTCTATCTTATCAAACACAAAAAATAAAAATAAAAATTAATCCTTTGTATTTTCCGTCACGCCTTCCAAACACAAAAGAGAGAAGAAAAAATTTCTCCCTTAAAAGATAAAAAGTATATTACGATCACTTTTAATTCTTCAAATTTTTCATCTACCCCTACCATACAAATGTTGTAATTTTCAACCCCACTTGATTGAAAGATAGTGTCTTCTTCATGTATTGCCACTTAGAATTAAAAAGATGAAGGTGATCATGACATTGAAAACATTGACAGCCATGGTTTAATCTTTTTTAGGTGTGTCCTAAAGATTGACATTTTTATAGTCCAAAATCAATGCCATGTGTATTCAAGGAAGATATTAGTGGTTAATGTCGAGAAATCCTAAAATCCAGCTCTCAAATAAATATTCTCATTGATTAGATGTGCATAATTTACGGGTGATTACGTACGTCTCAAATTTACATAATAGTTATGAGTTTATTTCTTCTTCTTTTTTTCCAATGGTCAGGGATATTCAGGTCAGTTTAAGCGCACCTCGATCAATTTTTTCTCCAGTCTGGTCAAAAGCAGGTCATATCTCTCATGATCTGACTCTAAAAGGTTACCAAGATTTGAATTTATGATGTATAAGTTTATAACTTATTTCTATTACCACTTGATCTATCTTGGGGTATGATAAATGATTTCTATGGGTGTCCATCCCACCCTTCTTTCCAAACAAGGCATTAAGGCTGTGTTTGGACAAGAGTTTAACTTGTCTGGGATAAGAATATCTGATCCTGTTTAATCAGGTCTAGTGGGATAAGAGTGGGGGATGGAACAGATTAGAAATCTCCACCCAATTCAGTTTGTTGTGTGAATGCTGATTAATCCAAGGGATTAATTACAAAATCATGAAAATTTGTACATGATCATTTGGTGTGTACTTGATATAAGTGTCAAAATATAACACAATTTGTTAAGACGACACGAATATAACACGGAATTATAGAGTTAAAGTCTTATTTAAGTCACCCGTTTTGTAAATGGATGGACCCGACTTGACACGATTAATAAACGAGTTGGGTACGAGTGAAGTCAATCAAAAGAAGTACACAACTTGACTCGTTTGTATACCAACTACACACAATTCATACACAACATGAACTCGATATGACACAATTCATTAGATATTAATTAATAAATGAATCATGTATGGATAAAATATTTTTTGACACGAATCCGATAAAATCCGATACAAAATCGCCTTCCCCGCCATGATTAATAGGCCTACTACACGAGGATAAAACAATCTTTTCACTAGTTATTTCTTCTGTCCACTCCTCCCATGAATTCGTGTGGGTGGTTTCGGAGAAGTGTTTTTTTATTTTTTCTGGACAAAAATGTGCTTCCAAACAGGGAATAATTGAGTTGTAATAAAACAGGATCTAATAAAATAAATGGTGAAACGTGACAGAATGGTTTTAGAATCAATGATTGTCGTGATTTGGAGATTACATAATACATAGTACGTGCATCCCTCAGTTTTTCAATCATTGATTCCATTTGAGGCAAAACAACACGCCAAGACATGAATAATAAGTGGGACGTTCAAAATTTATTGCATACAAATAACATAAAAATTAAACAAATTTTATAGTTTTCTTCTATAAATTTTGATGATCATTTACAATTTTTTGAGAATTATTTACAATTTTTAAGTTCCTTTACAAAATTTTGGGGTTGTTTACAAATTATGGACGTTGCTTGGGATCGATGCAGGCAACCCCAGAAGTTGTGAATGACACCCAAAAGTTCTAGTTCAAAAAAAATATATATATAAAAAGTTGTAAAATAACCAAAAAAATTATAAATTTTTGTTATGGTAAACAAACCCAAAATTTTTTATTTTAACCCAGAACATTTATACAATTTAATGATACGATTCTAAATTTTTTTTTTCCAATACCGTTGTCTTCTCAAAATCAGAAGGGTGGTTATTATTTTGAGCCGCCCATTAAATAAGAAGAGCAATGCTATATGAACTTAAAATGTTGAGTTTATTTGTCGACTTAATCAATCACTGTCATTGATTTTGATGATGCACAAACTGGTCTCGTGCAAGATCAACAGTCGAGTGTATGAAGAGGTGTAATTAATGAACAATAAATAAGCAATCAATGACAAAAACAGTAAATAATGAGTCAACATAAAGATATATAGTGGTTCGGTCCGAGTGACCTACTCCATTCTCGAAAAACGACAGTGGTGGCCAGATGTCTTTATTGATGAATAAAGTAACCGGGAGAGAGAGCTCCGGGAGAGTTACACAAGTTAGGAGAGAGAAAACTATGTGTGTAGGTGTAGAGAGATGAGTTGAGATATCTCAATATGTAAAGATGTCTAGATGTCTCTCTCCATGTGGAGAGAGCCTACAATATATAAGTTTGGTGAGACGGTGACGTGAGTGAGAGGGGCACTACTTCTTTGGTAAGTACAATTAAGGTAGGATTTGATCTCTATGAGTGCATATCCTGATATTCTCTCTCCCACGTGCTTTTTATCTTCTCGGGCTTCTTGGATCCTGGATTGGGTCGAATTGATAAAGTGGGTCTGGGCCGCCTTTTAGCTGACTTGGGCTGAATTGATTTATTGGGCCTGGCCCAGTTGGTTTTGGGCTCGTCAGATTTAACAGTGAGTTTCAACATTTATTAAAATTTACTATTTATTCAATAGTTCTGATTGATTAAATTCGTTAATAATGTCAACATTTTAAGTCCAAATAATATTCCTCAAATAGAAACCAGGATATGTATCAACGGAGAAGTTTCTTGTGATTTACAATTTGAAAATTTTAAAAATTAATGCATGTAGCCATAAATTAATGATTTACAAGGACGTTTACCTAAACTTCAACAAACTCTGTCTACCTGGCTTTTGGCTTTTGCCTTGGATTCAATCTTCAAATCCAATGGCCTAAGATGTTACAGATAAGAAAACTTCAAGTTCTGGGTTTTTGAATTTTTATACACACGTCGATGAACCTTTTAACAAGTTAAACTAATCAAATTAGTATACTAATTAGGAATTGTCTACGGAACCGTAAAAAAAAAAGATACCATACCGACATTTACTATGTTTGTGGATATTTTTATCATTATTATTAGTATTTTGATCACTATTATGGTACCGAAAAAAGTGATAAAAATAATTATTATAACAGTGGTAATAAAACCCACAACTAGGGCTGCTAATCGAGTCGAACTACTCAGATTCGACTCGTATAAACGAGCCGAGTTTGAACAATTTTTTAGGCTCGTTTTTAAAAAGCTCAACTCTTTTATATATAAAATAGTCGAGCTACTCGGACTCGGCTCATTTTAGGCTCGGCTTGGCCTCGACTCATTTTTTAAATAAGTCGAACTTGAACAATTTTTTAGATTTATTTAGAAAAACGAGTTTGACAAGCTTGGCTTGATTCTTAACCCTACCCACCACAACAGTGCACCCACAAAAGTGATAAATCATCCATAAAAGTGATAATTTTTTTTTGTACCAAAGAAAAGTGGTAAAAATATTTACACAACTATAGTAAAAATATCCACAAAAATGATAAATTTTTTTCTTATAAAAATACCCACAAAAAATTATAAAACATTGACAACAGTAATAAATTTTAAAAATACGGTACCGTGTCTTTCTAATTATTTTTTTTCGAAAAGTTAAGTCCTAATTATTATCAGTGTTGATTTCTTTTAGTAATAAAAATAATAAGGGTCCTAATTATAATCAAAACATAGATGTTGATATGCATGATTGTATGTACCATACAATACTTTTGTATTCTGTCGTTGTAGACTTAACTATTTAGTTCTTAGAATTTTATTAGGAGATACATGTTTCGGTCAAACGGTGTGTCCATTAAAGAAAGAACCTTAAAAATATATTTAACATGATTTAACAAAAATATTTGTCAAAAGCACGTTGTATGCACCGATTCAAAAGGCGAGAAAAAGGGACCAAAGAAAGTTCCGAGAAGAAACTGAAAGATAAGTAATTTATATGGTGAAACATGAGAATAAGAGATTGTTCAAAACTGGAAGAAATCGAGTCTACCCACACAAGGTATCGTCACTCTTACTCTAAGAATGGAAATTGGTCGAGCTAAGTAAAGAGTAGTAGGTTATTAAAGCTTGATTTTTGAAATTTAAATGAGTTTTAAATGCAATTCAAGCTTGGACCTTTGATCTTATGAGTCGATAATATTGATGAGTTTTTATTGGTATTACACACATAAAGATGTATTTCGAAGTAAACCTCATATTTTACCAAAAAAAAAATACTAAATCTCACAAGATGCACAAGCTGATCACGTGAATGAATCTATATCTATAATATAAAATATAACATATTTCAATAAGTTCATCTGACGGTCTTAAATAGATTCATTCAACGGTCACCAACATCTTTCTCAAAACGATTCTCATTGCACCGTACCTTCAAGCACAAGTTGACCAAATGTAACAAAGTTTTAGACGAATACTTAAAACACTAAGAGAAAATCAAGATTTGAAAAAAAAAAAAAAAAAAAAAGAGCATGGGATTTACTTACCGCCTTGACGTGCACTCCAAACTGTCCATTGAATTTACCACTCCAAGAACCATGTTTTCTCTCGTATTTTATCTCGTGATTGACCAAGAACCAGTCAGTTGTTACACATTATTGGGCTATCCACAAGGGTTATTTTTAGGGGTGCAACTCGGGCGGGTTGGGCGGGTTAGACAGTCAACCCTAACTCAATCCTAGGTATATAATTTTCAACCCTAACTCTAACCCTAACCCTATCTCGGGTTGAGGAACTCAACCCGAGACCTGCCCGAGTTTAATTCGGGCGGGCTCGGGTTGAATTCGGGTTCACTGCAAGAGAGACAGAGAGAGGGAGATAATAATTACAAATTCATAAAACAATCCATATATTTCATTCATAACAGTACACGATTATTGATCATTTGTTTTCACACCAAAAAACTAGTGATCTCAAAGCACAATCCCAGAAAATATAGAAATTAGACCCATAAAAATATTAAACTTAAAACATCAAACTATCACCACTAATCATGCATAACGCATAACAGAGTAGCAAGCAACAAGAAACAGATGACGATGGAGTAAAAATGAAAAAAAATGCTAATGTTTTATATATATAAAATTATTTTTTAATTAGTCGGGTTCGGGTTGAAATCGGGTTGCCGATGCCTCAACCTGAGCCCGGCCCAAATTGAATTCGGGTTGAGGTTTTTTGACCCAAGCCCAACTCAAGTATTAAAAACCCTAGCTCAAGCCCTAATTTTTTTGGGTTGGGCTCGGGTTGAAATCGGGTTGCCCAACCCAAGTTGCACCCCTAGTTATTTTAGAGGTGTCGGGTTAAGCGGATTAGTATCGGGTCTAATCGGATTCATGTAAAAAATATTCAATCTCGTACATGATTCGTTTACTTAAACGAATAAAAATCTATAAACCGTACACGATTCTTTTATCAAAAAAGTTATCTAACACGATTCATTTAATCCGTTTAATAAATTTTTTATTATCATAATAAAAAATAATTATTAAATTTTTTTTAACTGATTATCCTTATCTTTACTAAATTACTGTTTATAATGGCGGTGACTTTTCGGTATTAGCCATTAATGACTCACCGGTACAAATGGAACCCCCTGGAAAGGGTATGTGGGAGGATATGATATGAAACCCATCAATGAATGCCAAAGCTTATCGTTATTCAAGAATGTAATTATGTGAACTTATCGCTAATTTGACGGATAATAAAGCAAGAGCAATGAAGACTATGGAATTTTCTAGAGTGAGTAGGTGGCAAAAGCCTGAGAATAATGGATGATGAGAACTCACAAGGGTTGCTATCTTCCAGAGAACTTGTAGGAACTAAACATCTTCAATAATGCAACCATCTCATTAAATATTGTCTTTTTTTATTTGTGTTTGTCATATGTATGTTGATCAAGTTTATCTTTGATTTATGTGACACTCATATGCGATGAACTTAGATGAGAAAAAGGCGGTTGTTGGCTCGTGTGATTTTTGATTCACTAGTAACACAAAAAGGACACGAACATAAGATGAATCCAAAGCAATACGATATGATTGGACTAACACTCTTAAGAATCTCGAAAAGATTGATTACCCATACAAGAGGGTCATGACAGAGAAAAAGATTACATGAAATCAGTGTGCAATAGAGTTTTAACCATATTCTTCCATTGGTAGACAAATTCAAAGAATTTTTAGAGGTTTTTCCAATTTAAACAAGGTGGATTACTAAAAGTTATAGAGTTTATTTAAAAATTGAACTCGATTTTAGCTCGAGCTCGAGCTCGAGCTCGAATTCTCGCAAGAACCTGTTAAGCTGAATTTGAGAAAAAATCTAAGCTCAATAGTTCAGCTTGGCTCAAACTCTAGTGTGGATACGTAGTAAACAACCTCATCGTCGTCTTCAATGTTCTCTAATATGTTGTCTCAATATTATCTTAGAAGTTATGAGGGTACCTCTTTTAATTATGAGATAAAAAGTGGAGACCAATGTAATTTATCCAACAACATTTTGTTCGCTCTCTCTCTTTTTGTGGTAACCTTTGCCTTCATCCTCCATGTTGATCTTTTGCTAAACTGATAGTTACATGCAAGTTCAAAGGCATCATAAAGTAAATGATGTGGAGCCCAACTTTGTTTGCATTATTGCCTTGAAATGGGGACTGCTCAATCTAGGCTATTAGCTCCTATCTAATGTCCATACCACCGTTTTGACTATTATTAACAAAAAAAAATAAATTCAATTATTGACATATTTTATTATAATTATTAAATTAATTATGGGTCCTATCAAATATTAGAATTTGGTATTAATTCAATTATTACAATAAAATCACATCATTAGATCAGTAAATTATGTCAGATTTTTAAGTCTAAATAGCATTACTCGTAGCAAATTGTGATGTACAAAGATGTTAATTAATATAAATATTGAAACTGATCTCAAAATAAAAAATAAAAAAATGAGGGTATTCTATATAGTTATTAAATATTATAGGGGATTTCATTATAATTTTCCTAATTTGTTTTGGTATGTGAGAAAGGTTGACCCCATTGATGTCTCGTAGCAACGCGATATGTCACATCCTTTAAATTACCAGGACGTGTTCAAGTAACTGTTTGGTGATCAGCATGAAGAGTTTCCTTCGGTGGTTTCCTACTGACTGCCAGAGAAACTCATGCTGGAGTCCATGGAATGACGACTACTACGCCCACGAAATATGGGGGTGTTAGATTTGTGTGGTAGAAATATATATCCTAGCGGAATATAATATTTACCTTATATTTTATCGTTCTAGTCTTAAAATCTTGTAATTTCAAATCACGAGTCTTTGATTAATCAAGCACTCACAAGAACAAAATAAACACCCTCATTTATACTTTATGAAGGTGTGGAAAAAGAGTTTCTATCTTGATTTACAACCGTCTTTTGATGGTAATCACAACCCTCTATTTATAGATAAGTCACAAACCCTAATTCTTATTTTTTTGATAATATAATCTTATCAGTTTCCTTCTATCAAGGATTCCGCTACTGACCTGATAATCATAATCTTATAGTGGGTAGATTGACTTAATATCAATTATCAATTTTTGATCCAAAAATTATCTCTATAATTATAAAGTTAATATTATCGAAAAAACTAATGTGTGAGTCACTTCAAGTCTCCTAATGGAATCGCGCTAATCAAATAAAAAATTAGGCCCATTGTTCACAAAATGTAAGGACCCACGTAACATGATTTCAATAAGAACATCGAAACAAGTAGCGGGTATTTTAGTCATTTCAGAGCATTTATTCAAAAATGCGTAGATCAAGCTGCAGCTTGTGAAGCACAGATTCAAATCAAAAGCACACAAAAGCACTTTCCAACAGGTTTCCTTTTTCAACGCACCGAAGGAGGGAAAAAACGGCCAGAACTACAGCTTCAATTAACATGTAAACCTTCTCACGCTTAAGTGGAAGGTTCGAGTCTTGGAATTTATATTGGAGTTTATATTAGAGTTCGATGGTTGATTGTGATATTAGTTTAGCTAGATTCATTACTCAGAGGTGTAACGGGCACGATCGATTCCACTAGTGAAGATTTATCGTGATGGTCTCTTGACGCTCTCTTTTGCCCCCACTCACCTCTTTTTTCAATAGCCAAAAAAAAAAAAAAAATTACAAGTAAACCAAGAGAAAGTCTACCATACAAAAAAGAAAAAAAAATTCGGTACCAGCTTTATTATTTTTAATATTGCAGTGTTTTAAGATCAATCACGACTTTATAAGTTATAATTCACATATCAAAAAATTATAATTTAATTTTAAAAAATTATAATTTTCGATATATGGTAGTGTTGTCTTTTTCCATTAACCAAATAAAAAAAAGAATAGATTTTATGTAATGATTAATTGGGAGCCAAGCAAAACCCAAAATGCCCAGTTGTCCACCATGATTAGGGGGGCACAAGTCACTTTCTGAGTTTATAATATTTAATTTTAAACCACAGCTTGGTTACACCTATTCCTCTCAAACCACAGCTTGCTTACACCTATTGCTTACACTTGTGTATAAATATAGGAGAGTGAAATCAGATTTTGCATATAATCATCCTCCAACATCTCTCTCTCTCTCTCTCTCCCCAAAGAGTTGAAGGAAAAATGGGTTTTCTTGACAATCTCTCGGACATGTGTTCAGATATCACCACAACAACGAAGAGGAAACGCAAACCAATGCAGGTAGAGATACTCATCCTCACTCACTTCATGTTCCAGCTTCCTTTCTGTTCTTTGTTTTTTTTTGTTTGCCTGCTTAGCTGAAGTTACTATGTCAAAGAGGAAACTACAAAACTCTCTCTCTCTCTCTTGTTTGCGGGTTGTTACTATTTTTTTCGTTATTTCTCCATTTCTAAATGGGTTATGCTTGCCTTTTTTTTTCAGACAGTTGAAATCAAGGTGAAAATGGATTGTGATGGCTGTGTAAGGAAAGTCAGAAATTCTGTTTCCTCTATGAGAGGTTCAAATCTCTCTCTCTCTCCCCCTCTCTCTCACACACACACACACAAACAAACACACACATTAATCTCTGTGCAAACATGTAAAGGTAAGCGATGTTAGTAGGGCAAAGAGAGTATAGAAGCAAGTAGCCTTGCTCCTTTTGGTTGTCTCCTCTTCAACTAATGATCATATAATTTCTCCAGAAAATGTTTGTCCCTATTGTATCTGATCAAGAATGAAATCTATAGAAGTACATAGTGGAGTTTCGAAAAATTTCAAACAATATTACTGATCTACGATAAAAAGCTTCATCTAATAAATAAGTTCAAAAGTATTGTTTAAAACGTGCCGCACACCGGTAGATAACTCAGTATATAGCCCATTAATGGCGATCAATCACAGTTCATGTTAAAGTTTGTAGTTTGTACCCCCAGTTTTACACTGAAAAGGAGTTACTTCTCTTTCTCTTTCCTATTTTCATATTATTTCTTTCATGGTTAAGTCCAAGTCAGATGTCAGAGTTTTGAAGGTTTTGACTATTTTCTGCGGAAGTTTTTCTTACCCGTATGTTTGCCTCAGGAAGTTAATGATCAATTGTTTCTTGTTCTGTGTAAAATGTAAATTATACAAGGGAAAAGACCCGAGAAATAACAAAAATTACTGTTGTTAGAGCAACTCGAAATAGAGTTGTCATTTTGGGATGTCAAATTACTCATTTGTAATTTTGAACAGTATTTTAGCATTCTTGAATTATAAATCTGTTCCAATGGTAGATGCCAAAAATAAGGTGTTATTTTCATATTTTCATTCATCAGTCTATATAAATCGTTTGATCTATATTCATCAATTCATTTACAACTCTCCCTTTTTCTCTCAAGAGTTGCCAAAAATGCCACCCTAGACCATTAATGCTATTTTCCAACCCTTAATGTCACCCTTGAAAATTTTTGAATTTGGGGTGGCATATGGGATTATCACCCTTGATGGCACTTTCCTTTGGAGTTGCTCTTAGCGATGAAATTACATGTTATAAAAAGACAAGATACAACTTTTCTCAATCGGTCACAACATTTTATAATTCATCATGACTTAAACTTAAATCTAAATCTTCAAATGATTATAACTAGAAAACATTGAAATATCGTAACTTTTGGTACGTAACTCTAACCGTCTATATGTACAAACTTTGTGGTTGTCTCAAGGGCATAAGCAGCAAGAATGACACATTTCTCCATGCTTAGATTCGTATTGCCAGAAAAGTCAGCACAGCACCTTTACGATCTGAACTGGGGAACTCACACAAACCTTTTACATCAGCACAATAAATGCAACCCACAACAAACCAAACGGGCCTTTAATGTATTGTTACATTGACAAACCAACTTGAATATTTATTGGGTAGTTTTCATGTTGAATTCAGTCCTTATCACTCACCATTCCATACATCAACAGCCATATGACTTCTTTCCCAATACTAGTCTTCTCTCAGTGTATCTGATTATTAGTCTACAGTGAGAATAATTTTGTTGTTGAATCTTAATATTAGATATCGTTCGATAACTCTTTTTAAGCACTTTTTTATTTTTATTTTTATTTTTTTTATGAACACACACAAAGGAATACATGCAATTTACTTTCTAAAGTCAGTTACGAGATTCATATAGGTCACTTTTGCTAAATATTAACTTTTTACTAAGATAAAAGTACTTAAAGAACGTTACTAAATGATATATCGGTTTTTTTTTTTTTTTTGTTGATTTATATCTTCTACTTTGGTTTTAATACAGGTGTGAAATCAGTGGATGTAAATCAAAAACAAAGCAAGGTAACAGTTAGTGGTTATGTTGAGCCAAAGAAGGTGTTGAACAAAGTGAAGAGCACTGGAAAGAGAGCTGAGTTTTGGCCTTATGTCCAATACAATCTGGTCTCTTACCCTTATGCACCTCAAGCCTATGACAAGAAGGCACCCTCTGGTTATGTGAAAAACGTCGTTCAAGCATTTCCTAATCCAAACGCACCCGAAGAGAGGCTCAGTATACTTTTTAGTGACGAAAACCCGAATGCATGTACGATTATGTAAGGAATTTTGAGGTTTGTGTGTTAGAAATTATGGGACATGTTTGGTTGGATAGATGAAGGTAGACTAGAATGTGTTAATGGCAGCTTGTTGTACTTTGTCGTAGGAGCCTGGAAGGGAAATTTTGTTTGTGCTTTGGCTGTAGAAGAATCTGCTTGAAATATGATATATATATTAGTAGAACTTGTCTTTGTATGCATAACTCCAGTAAAATAATTTTCTGCAGAATCTATTTTTAGGGTTGAACTAAGAATAATGACGGGGGTTTTGTATCTAGAATTCTTAAACGGGATACGAGTGTTTATCGCTGGCCTCTTTCAGACCTTCCTATTGGTGGAGTTATAATAATGGGTACAACTTTTAGGACAGCTTTGCTTTTACATTCTATAAATTCTTTAAACAGTACTATGAGAGCTACAATTCTCAAACATAATTGTTTTGGGAGCAATGAACAGAACTGAGGTGAGGACCAGACTTTTTGGGTTCGGCTTGTTTGTTCACAAAGAGTTCAGACTCAACTCGAGCTTATGATAAACTCAACCTTATCTCGGCACGTCTCGTCCGATAAATAAACTGAGCTCAAACTTGTGTTCAAGCTTAAATTTGAGTTAAGACTCATGTTCAATATCAAATTGGGCTTGTTTAATTTTTGCATACTATATATAAAATATGTGATATATAATTCCTATTATATATCTTAAAGAGCAAAACAAGCCATTGCTCTAGCTAGGAAAGCATAAGGGAAAGTAGTGAGCTTCTATTATCATCATCGTATCTTACTTCCTACAAATCAGGGATTATGGAGACAAAATACAAGAGAAAGTCAAGGTTTTCTTTATTTTTTAAATATCAATAATTGGCCCTAGTGCTTGATGCCTAATATTTACCCAAAAATAACAACTTCAAGACAAAATGATGTTACAATCAAGCTAACCATCAAAGGGACATGTTAAGGTGAGCATAGCCAAGTCTTGTCCCCAAAAGCAATGAAATTGCCAAAGAAAAAAATTTTAAAAAAAATTATTTTTTCCCAATAGTTTATGTGGCACAAAGAACAATGCTATTTGAATCTAATTTGCTAATCTAATCATTCGTAACCATTGGATTAACAGTGGGTACCAGTATTTGATAAGACCCGCAACCAATTATGTCAGCAAATTAAGTTCAAATAACATTAATAGTGACACAAAAGTGGGAGAATAATTTTAAAGATCATAACTTTTAGATTAAATAAACTTTTGGGGTCTTGGAAGAGAAGCTTCTTTATGCATAAAGGAGAAACTTTTTTTTGTAACCTTTAACAATCTTTTAGTAATTTAATTGATTTATTAAATCAACCCCACCAATTATGAAATCTAATGCGGCACTATCACTTTAATAAACATTCCTTTAAGCTTAAAGTTGATTAGATGAAGCCAAACTTTTGGAAAATGATAACTTATATTAATCTTATGAATGTAAATAAATCAACTTAATTGGATTAATTATTCTTGAGCAGCATAATGCTTGATCTGCTAGTGCAAGGTCAATCTTATGATAGAAAGATTAATACCCTTGATCATGAGTCATACGAAAAGCATTCCATGATATCGATTATAACAATGGAGGGCATGATAGTTCCCGAATCACATAGTTATAATATTTATTCGCACGATTTTTTTCTCTGATTTTCTCTCATCAACTCAACTGGACCTAATAAGATAGATAAATCATATCTCAACAATATTATTGAAAAGATTTCATTAATATCCTATCGGGTCTTTATCCTATCGGGTCTTTGCCACGTTACACAATATCTAGTGGGGACCCTCTTTTTTGCCAAGAACACTATATAATGACAACAAAATTTGTTTGGGTAACTAAAAAAATGAGTAAAAATACTATTAGAAATTTATTTATCGAACTAATTCATTTTTGTAGTTAAGTTAGTAATGAGTTCTAATATGATATAAGATCGTTTGTCGATTCAACAATCATAATAAGATAGATAAATCATATCTCAACAATATTATTGAAAAGCACTTGAATTCAAACATTCTACCTATATAGCCTTTGAAGATAGCTAGGTTAACACTGTGAAGTTGCCTCTCTCTCTCTCTCCCACACACACACATGTCATATGCACAGAGCTAGGCCCTTGTTCAAACATGGCAAACAGGAGAACAAAAGACACCAAAAACTTTTTATCCCAGAAGCATAATGTAACAAATAATTGGAGGTTCCCGAAAACATGAAGATTTTTCATGAATATGGTAACAAGTATCTCTTATCCATATCCACTAGTCAAAGTGTGCGTATCTAGGAAGATCATACAGATTTACACACAACATTCTGACGTTTGCCTCTATCTTGTTGGGTTTGATTCACTCTGCTTTTCAATATTTGTTTGTTTTGTTAATCTTAGCGTAAAGAGAGAGAATGACATAGCCTATAAGTAGGTCCTTTTTTTTTTTTTTTTTTGTGAACAAGATAAAAAGGCTTGAGGAGGTAATCGGGTGGAACCACTCCTTGGGCATAACCATATATTGTAGACCAAACCCACTAGGGAAGTCAATCATTGGAGTATAGACGGTGGAAAATCACAAACGCACTCAAAAACTGACTCGAGTCACAGTCTAATTCTCGCACTCAAAAAAGCGTGCGCTTCAGGCCCACGTCAGGGGTGCCCCGAAATATTTTGAGGCCTAAAGTGGAGACGAGAAATGAAGTCTTTTTATTTTAATATTAATAATAAATTTAATTTTTAATTTTTTAAATATAAAAATATTAATTAAATTTTTATATTCAAATTTTTTTTATCATATTTGAGAGAGAGAGAGAATAATTGAAAAAATTGTAAGTTTAAACTTGATTTTTTTTAGGGTTAAAACTAGATTTTTTAGTAGTTTTAGTTTTACATTTAGTTTTTTTCTTTATTTCAAAAAATAAATTTTAGTGTCTTTTAATTTTACGGCTGAATTAATAGTCCTAATCTATTTAAGTTGAAATATTTTGTTTAGGCATGAATTTAAATTTTTTGTTTGGACTATTACTGTATACCTATAAATTATGGGTCTTCCTTGAAGTGAGACCTTAATTTATTTTTTTTTATTGGACTTGTATTTTTATAAGGCTTTTTTGTATGACTTAATTTATAGATTTAATTTTTTTACATGAACTATTTATGATATTTAAAAATTTGGGACCTTCTTTAAAAATGGAACCTAAAGCCCAAATTTTTTTTATAACACTGTTGAGCCGTCCCTGGCCCACATATATATAAGGCCTCAAATTTAGAGGTCAATAATATAATACAAATTAAATATTAAAATCTATTACGATATAGCCTAACAAAAAAAAAACTCCTGAAAGAGTAAGTCAAAAAAAAAAAAAAAATTTAAAATTTAGGTCCAAAAGTTCAGCCCACCTCACATAATCACAAGAGATATCATCAATCTCTTTGTCCGATCACAAAAAATATAATAAGCATCTTTCTCTAATCCAAAAATAAATCAAACTAAACACATTCTCTACTTTTCTTAGACTCTTTTTTTTTTTGCTCATTTAAACACAAAACACCAGCTAAATCATTCATTCTCATAATTATTATTTTTTTTTATAAGGTTGGTACTCGTAACAAAAAATTAAGTGAAAGTTGCATATATAAATAAGTAAAATATCATAAAAAATTAAAAGATAATGAAATAAGCCAACAAAAACATAATAAACAACATGTACGTAGTAAAGTCAATGACGTAATACCACAATTTTGATAAAGAATATACAAATATGAATGAAGAAATAAATTATATTCCTATAAATGTCTATGATCAAAAGTCATACTATCAATCAAAAATAATATGTTAGCAAAATTTGGATAAAAAAAATTCAATTAGTAATTTTGGATCACAAAAAAAAAATTAAATTATTACTAAAAAACAATAAAAGGCCTCATTAACTCTTGTCACTTTAGGTCTCATAAGCTCTTGAGCCACTCTTATCCTGCACCACAAAGTTGTCAATGGGAATAACGGGAGTCCCCGTAAATTGAACTCTGCTTGTTACCTTTATAAAAGTCAAGGAGGACCCTAAACGAGGCACTGAAAGCCACTAGACCACCTTATGAATAAGTCCTTTGATCTACCAAAGAAAAATGGGCAAAAAAGTATTAGATGATTGCGATCCCGTCAAATAACATGACACTAGCGCTACATATAAAGACTAAACTGAGACTAGGGGTAGTAAGATCTTACTGGTATTCGATTCATAAATGAATTGACCCGTTAACCCACTTATATGTTATGAACTCCACTATACGTGAACTCAAAATCGAGTCACGAATTACACATGACGACGATGAGAATATGAGTGACTATACATACATGACTAATAAATGTGTCTAGTATGACTTGATTAAATTTTGATACGATATAATTTGATAAAGAAACCGCACTTCAAAAGCAACTACATCTTTGATGATACCTAAAGTAAATCCAGACACGAGCTTAGATAGTAAGCTCAGCTCGTGAGCTCAAGTAAAATAAGCAGAGCTCATCCAGCAATGGTCTGAGCTCTGCCAACTGGTACTAGAGCTCCCAGCTGAAGACACGAACTGAGAAATAACAAGAGGGCAGCAAAATGACAGCAGATACCCTTGTAATGGGAATTAAGCCAATCCAAGGCGAGAAACCCGTTGTCAACCAGGATCCTCTCCTAAAACCAAGGAGAGGATCCCATGATAAAAAACAAAGAACTCGCCATTCGGAGCCAGCCATAAAAAGTTTAGGTAACCCCGAGATTATAGATGAAGATAGGGCACGATCCCTTCAATAAAGGAGGTGATTTCGAGCCCATCAAACAGAACTTGCAAGCCCATCAAACAGAAGAGGAGGAGCTTTGCCTCCGAAAGACAAAGGGCAATCAATGAGGAGGTCAGCAAACTCCTCAATGCCAAGGCCATCAGGGAGGTTGATTACCCCACCTGGTTAGCAAATGTGGTTCTTGTAAAGAAAACCAATGGAAAGTGGCGACTGTGCATTGACTTCACAGATCTCAACCGAGCATGCCCCAAGGACAGTTTTTCCTTACCTCGGATAGACCTGATAGTGGACGCCACAACCGGGCATGAGCTCCTTAGCTTCATGGACGCCTTCTCAAGCTACAACCAAATCAGGATGGACCCCAGCGATCAAGAGAAGACCTCCTTTGTAACTGAACAGGGAACGTACTGTTATCAAGTCATGCCCTTCGGGTTGAAGAATGCTGGAGCTACTTACCAGCGGTTGGTGAATAGGATGTTCCAAAAACAAATAGGAGCATCCATAGAGGTTTACATCGACGACATGCTAGTAAAGTCACTAAAGGCAGAGCTCCACATCGAGCACTTGGCCGAATCATTTCAGATCCTAAAGGAGTACAAGATGAAGCTCAACCCTGCGAAGTGTGCATTCGGGGTCTCGGCAGGAAAGTTCCTTGGTTTTATAGTTAGCAGCCGGGGAATTGAAGCTAACCCAGAGAAGGTTAGGGCAATGGTGGAAATGCAATAACCATCCAACACAAAGGAGGTGCAACGTTTGACTAGCAGGATAGCTGCCCTAAGCCGTTTTGTGTCTAGATCAAGCGATAAATGCCAGCCATTCTTTCAGATCTTGAAGAAGGCGTTCCAGTGGGATACCAAGTGTGAAGAAGCATTCGAAGCCCTAAAAAGTTATATGAGCTCTCCTCCAGTTTTGGTGAGCCCTTTAGAAGGGGAAGTCCTCACCCTCTACCTAGCAGTTTCAGATTTTTCAACAAACGCAGCGCTGGTTAGGGAGCGAGACAGAGCTCAGCAACCAGTCTATTACTGTAGCAGAGCTCTGAGGGGGGCAGAGGAGAGATATCCAAAGATGGAAAAACTCGTTCTAGCATTGGTTACAACAGCCAGAAGACTTAGGCTCTATTTCCAGGCACATACTATCGAGGTTCCAACAGACCATCCGTTGAAGCAAGTGTTGCATAAGCCAGAGTCCTCGGGAAGATTGGTTAAATGGGTCATAGAGCTCAGTGAGTTTGATATCAGATATAAGCCAAGAACTGCGATCAAAGGGCAAATTTTGGCGGATTTTATCGCAGAATTCACAGCAGCAGCGCCTATGGAAACCACAGATTTAATACCAGACCCCCCCATATGGAAGCTTTCAGTAGATGGAGCTGCCAATGCTCACGGAAGTGGTGCAGGAATGATCTTTACCTCCCCAGAAGGAATAGACGTCGAATATGCCCTTAGATTTGGGTTCAAAGCTTCAAATAACGAGGCAGAATATGAAGTTGTCATCGCTGGACTCAATCTTGCTTATTCTATGGAAGCAGAGCAGCTGGAGATCTGCAGTGACTCTCAACTGGTGGTAAAACAGATAGAAGACTCCTACGAAGCAAGAGGCGAAAAGATGGTCCTTTACCTCAAAAAGGTACGAGAACTAATGAAAAAGTTTGTGCAGGTTAAGGTCAGACACGTGCCTAGAACAGAGAATTCACGAGCAGATGTGTTGGCAAGGTTAGCAACTGCCTCGCAAGAAGATTTGGATAGGCTAGTACCAGTGGAGCACCTTCCAGAGCCTTCAGTAAGTATCGAAGAAGAGGACATGCTATCAATCGAAGCTCAGCCGAGCTGGATGGACCCCATCATAGGGTACCTGCAGAGTGGGACTCTGTCAAGCGATGCCAAGGAGGCATCCAAGCTAAGGACCAGGTCAGCCAGATTTTCCTTGTTGCAAGGAAAGCTGTATAAACAAGGATTCTCAACACCTCTCCTTAAATGTGTGGGAGATGAAGATGCCAACTATATACTCAGAGAAGTACATGAAGGGATATGTGGCAATCACATAGGAGCTCGGGCCTTAGCAGGAAAAGTACTGAGACAAGGGTATTATTGGCCCACCATACTCAAAGATGCCACCGATTTGGTCAAAAAATGTAGGACTTGCCAAGAACATGCCAATGTTTCCCATTGTCCACCCGAGCTGCTAACCTCGGTGGTTAGCCCATGGCCTTTTCAGCAGTGGGGTTTGGACATTCTTGGACCCCTTCCCATCGGTGTGGGACAATGCAAGTTTGCTATTATAGGGGTGGATTACTTCACCAAGTGGGCGGAGGTCGAACCTTTGGCAACAATCACCAAACAAAAAGTCCAAAACTTCGTTTGGAAGTCGATAGTTTGCAGATTTGGGGTTCCCAGAACAGTCGTGTCTGACAATGGGAAGCAGTTTGACAACTCAAAGTTTAAGAGCTTTTGTGCTAAGCTTGGGATAAAGAACTATTTCTCAGCTCCTGCACATCCTCAATCCAATGGGCAAGCAGATGTCACAATCAGAACCATAAAGACAGCTCTGAAGACTAAATTAGAAAACCTAAAAGGCAAGTGGGTGGAGTACATCCCTGAGGTATTGTGGGCCTACAGGACCACCGTCAGGTCAGCAACTCAAGAAACCCCCTTCGCTTTGGCCTTTGGAACCGAAGCAGTAGCCCCTGTTGAGGTGGGGCTCCAATCACCAAGGGTGGAATTTGCAGATGCCGAACACAATGATGAGTCTTTCTTATTAAACCTCGATCTCCTGGATGAAAAGAGAGAAAGAGATATTCATCGTGTCCGACTTTACCAAAGGAAAACTGCAAGATACTACAACAGGAAGGTAAGGCACAGAAGTTTCAAGGCTGGAGACTTGGTACGTAGGAGGCTTCTGCTTGCAAGGAAGGATCCCACGCATGGGAAATTGGGACCCAACTGGGAAGGACCCTATGTCGTATCAAGGGTAATCAGACCAGGGAACTATAAGTTGCAAACAGAGGAGGGGAAGGTCCTACCACACTCTTGGAATGTCGAACACCTTAAGAAGTTCTTTCAGTAAGTGTTACTTGTAGTAGAGCTGTTTTAATAAGAATAAGCGAGTCTTTTATTCACCCTTATATGGTTTCCAAAGTAAAGAAATGTGAAGTAAGCTCTACAGCTAACGATAAGCTTCTAAGCTTATAAAATACAAGATGAGCTCTTCAGCTCATAAATAAACGATAAGCTTCTAAGCTTATAAAATACAAGATGAGCTCTTCAGCTCATAAATAAACGGTAAGCTTCTAAGCTTATAAAATACAAGATGAGCTCTTCAGCTCATAAATAAAAGATAAGCTTCTAAGCTTATAAAATACAAGATGAGCTCTTCAGCTCATAAATAAACGATAAGCTTCTAAGCTTATAAAATACAAGATGAGCTCTTCAAGCTCACAAATAAACGATAAGCTTCTCAGCTTATAAAACACAAGACGAGCTCTTCAGCCCGTACACAAGCAACAAGCCTCTAAGCTCATAGAATTCAAAGCTGGTCTCTTCTTGGAGACACCAACAGTCTTTCCTCCACGACTAGTAGTCCTTGTGCACTGCCTACGTACTCGAAGACCCCAATATATTTGATACAGTAGGGATCAGCTACGAAATCAATTGGGAATTGAGGTCAGTGCAAACATGATCTTCTGTTTTTCATCAATGTTCGTGGTTCGACCAGTGGAATCAGTCAGGAACAAAGGGCAGTACAAACATGATCTTCTGTTTTCCATCCACGTTCGTGTTCTGAACACGAAGAGCGTGCTAAAATAACCTTACAGAGTTCGGAACGAGCCCGTCAGCTCATAAAGAATTGCATATTCAAAAATAAAAGTTCTGGTATTCAGAGTATCCAACAGTACAAGTGTTTAGAAAAATATAAGGAAAGTCATAGATTGGCATCACTCAAGTAAAGAAGAAAGTACAAGGGGGAAGAGCTCCTAGTCCTTCTTAAGCTGGGACTTCAGCTCAGCCACTTCCTCCTTCAGACGAGCATTCTCTTCCTTCAACTCGTCTCTTTCTTGCTGAGCTTTATAAAGTGAATCAAGAAGCTTCTGACCTGCCGGGGAGAGGAAGATAGTGGACAGAGAGTAAGGGGAAAAAGAGTCATCTCTTCTACGCCTCTTTAAGCTCGCGTCAGTGTCCCCTTCCTCGTCGGAATCATCTTCCTCGTCAGAATCAGAAAAAGAAGTCCAGGAAGAGTAGAGAACGAAGGAGAACTCATACTCAGTAGCCTCGGCCCCTAACAAGTAGAGGTTTGCACTTGTCATCAATTCAGAGTAAGTCTTAGACTCCACCAGCAGCATCTCGTCAATGGTCACCCTCTCTGGCACATCCACATCAGGTGGACCTGAGCAACAAGAATGTAATAAGAATATAACTTCAAGAAAAATACATACACAAGAGAGCTTAGCTAAAACTTACTAATGCGAGAGAAGCTCTTCCAGGACCGAGGAATCCTAGCCTCACGACAACGATCCTCAGGAGACCGCCAAGACTCCCCGGAAGCAAAAAAGAAACGTTTAGACCATCCTTCAGGATTGGGGGGAAAGCCTAGAACCAAAGGGCGTAATTTAAAATTCCTCCAACGGAAGAAGCTGAAGCAGGGGGCATCATCTTCCTCTATCTCGAAGAAATACAGAAACTCGGAGATATAGGGGAACCTGCCAACGCTATGTAGGCGCCAGAACAGGAAGAAGCTCACCATAGTGGCCCATCCTCGTGGGGAAAGGCGAGAGGGGCATAGGCCATAGTAGGCAAGAACTCGCCCTATGGCAGGGTGAATGGGAAGGCGAAGTCCCATATCCATGGCACCTTCGAAAAAGCAGACTTCCCCTCGAGGAAGGTAGTTACAGGGCTCGTCCGCGGTAGGAACCCGCAAAGGCAAGTCAAGATAAGGAAAGAACCGTTTCTTGATGATTTCCAGATCATAAGAGTTTAAGTTCGAAGCTGACAAATAGCGGTGATGCCACTTCCATTCGATCCCGAAGGAAGTCCGTTCCTGGAACAGAGAAGAAGTAGGGGCAGCCATTAAAAAGCACGATAAAAGCAGAGGATAACCACGAAAAACCAAGAAGAAACTCAGAAGTGTTTTGGGCAAAGGAGAAAGAAACTTAACAGGTTAGAGGAAACTTAAATAAGGCTGTAAGTTTTTAGGAAACCAAGAGACATGCGAAAGGAAATCGGCTGTCTTTTTGGTTTCTTAATTAATAAAGGCGGTTATGGTTATGGAAAACGGTTGGAAAAAAAGGCGGGAAAAGGAATCAGCACAAGATCAACCCTCCTATCGCACTCAAAACGACCGAAGAAAGTTCTGACCCCACCAAAATATTCCTCATATTGGAGCTCAGCCCGGTTGGCAACATTGCACCTCAGAATGATCTCCCAGACCTGCGGCTCCTAGAGCCTTGCCCACATCAGAATGATAAAACTCCTGATGGGCTCCTCAGTTCATCAAAAGAACTTAGTGACTCATGAAGTCCATAGTCTTGCGTGAAGAAGGGTTGAAGTACTTCTCAAAGCACAGAGGAAAAGTTCAGAAAAATAATGCAATGAAATTTGCCCCGAAGTTTGTTATTTATCTCAGAAATGGTCTATTAAATGGGCCACGAAGCTCAGAAAGAACTTTTAAGTTCACAAGAAGAGCTATATAGCTCAGTAAGAATCCCTAAGTTTACAAACTCGAGACATGTAGCTCAGAAGGAACTCGCCAGTTCACAATATCAAGCTCTGTTGCTCAGAATGTAGAAGAAAAGGGAAGGGATCCCTGAGATACCAACTACCGAGCTCAACTGCTCAGGAGAAGCCATTGAGCCCAACACCAAGTCTTCCACACTCTTCAGACCTAGTAATTTTGCTTCAAGAAGTGCACAGCACCCCTCAAAGCAAAAGGGGGAGTACAGAGTACAAGGAAAGGAGAAAGGTCAGAAGAATAAAATTATGACAAAACCATCTGGCTTATGTCTCAAATCACAGCACATCACACATCACAGTTCAAAGCGAGATTCAGAAACTGCTCTATGAAGTTTGTATTCCAAAACACAAGTTCGAAGTACAAAGGAAAATAAAAGTTACATAAGCACAGAAAAAAGCTCTAAGTGTCTAGAGAGAGAGTAATTGAAGGATCTCGCAGCTCGGTAGATGGGCCCTCAGCAACTGAAGCAAGGGAGGAGCTCCCAAGAATGCCTGGGGTCCCTGCCCCCGTTGATTCCGGATCTTGAGCAAGGGCCTCAGTCACCAAGTTAGCTGGAAACGGCGTAGTAACAGGAACAGCAGGGTCTGCAATTGGGGGCTCAGGAATCACGACAAGAGCTCCAGAGGTCCCAGAGGCAGGAATGTCCTGACTCAAGGCTGCAGCTGGTGGGACCGAGACATCCTCCTCACTATCAGAGCCAGACTCTTCCATTTCTTCCTCAGTGGGGATAGGGAAGTTGAAGTCAAGATCTGGGAAAGCTTTGATAGCCTTGCGCCTAAATGCAAGCCATCCAGTAGCCCACAAAGTGGTGGCCTCATCTCTTAGCTCGGCAATCTCCTTATCCCTCTGACTAACCAAATTTTTCTGCTCCTCGCAGAGCTTGCCGTTTGCCTCGTTGAGGGCGAGGTAATTTTGATTGGCCTGGCTAAGCTCTTTCTTGGCGTCAAAAGCCTCCTGCCTAGCCTTGGACCATGCCTCAACCTTAAGCTGCAGGTCCTCCTTAACTAGCCTTAGCTCATCCTGAGCTTTCTTTTCCCCCTCCTCAACTCTGACTCTGACGGTTAATGTGTGTTTGAGGTCGGAGGCTTGCTTCGCTGTTAGCTCTCTGAGGTTTTCCACCTGAGCCCTGAGGTCCTCATTTTCAAGGGATAATTCAGAAGCCCTGGCCTTGTTCGTCTTCAGAGCCTTAAAGGAGCCCTCTTGAGACCGAACCTGGTGCAGCAGACCTTTCGCATAGAGGGCAGCCTGAGAATAGAAAGTTCAGTAAATTGCGCCAGACCACGAAATAAAAACAAGTAAAGGGGGGAAAAGTGCTAGCACTTACAGCAGCTGCTCCCTGAAGAGCTGAAGAGATGGACTCCTCAAGGGGCATAGAAGCAGCCTTCAGGACATCAGACTCAGAAAAAATAGAAGAAAGAGCTCCTGCAGCAAGATCCATGTTGTCGAAAAAAGAATCCTCGTCTTCTCCCTCAGATTTTCTCTCTTTCTCAACCATCTTCCCAGAAGCAGTGTATGAGAACTTTCTGGGTTGGAGATCAGGGATCACTCCCAAAGCTTTCTCAACCTTAGAGGAGGAAGGGGAAGCCTGATCTCCCACTTGAGCAGACACCAACCCAGGATGGGCCACCGGAGGGGAAGGGGTAACGGCAATTTGAGGGGTGTCGGAGGAGGAGGGCGGTGCTTTATTGGGAACCAGTTCTTCAGTAGCAGAGGGGGGTGAAGGCACCTCCAATCTGGGGATTTTAGCCCGGGTGTTTGGACCACTCCCAGAGCTGACCCGGGTCTTGCGCTTGCCAGATCTGCCTCCTTTCAACAGTTCCTCAACCTTAGCCTGAAGCTCCTCTGGAGTAGATTTCATGGTAGAAGGACCTGGAAGGTCTGAATAGAACAAGGAGTAGTAAAAAGAAGAGGAAGAGAAGGAAAGATAATGAAAAAGGAAGAGAAGGAAAGATAATGAAAAAGGAAGAGAAAGAAAGTGACAATGAAATTACCTTCTTCAGCCCCTAAAATAGATAATGGAATAGCTAGGGTCACCACAAGAGGACTCAGACCTAGCTCCACCAAATTTCGAGACTCAATCAGGTCGCCGTACCTCTCTGGCTTAATCTTCCCCAACTTCACTAGCACCTTCTTATCTTCACGGCTGAGCTCAGGACGATCACCTGAAAAGAAGAAAGTGTGCAAATAAGAGAAAGGCAAGAGGCCTATAAGTTCCAGATCAGAGCTCAGTCGACTCAAGTGAAGACTCACCTAAGTTTTCTGGTTCTGTCCAAGCCGTAGGGATACCAAGAGTATCTGTCTTATCAGCAGGATTGTACTCCCAATTGGTACCCCCAATGTAAAAAAAATGTTTTTTCCACGCCTTGTGAGAAGAGGGGAGGTCAATAATAATTTTCTTAACTTTAGTTCGCTTGGAAATATACAGAAAACCTTCAGCGGAGGTCAGTTTGACATTGAAGAGCTCCATAAGCAGAGAAATGCTAGGAACCCCGAGTTTATGCTTCTTAAAGATGACTAAGAGACCAACCATGACACCATAGAAGTTGGGAGAAATCTGGGAAGGGCATACATTGAAATGTTGCAGAACAGCCTTGATAAAGGGATGCAGAGGAAAGCGAAGACCGTTCTCAAATGCGGCAAGAAAGAAGCAGACCCTATTGCGTACTTGCTCTACATAGTAGATGGATTTATCTGGACACCAGGGTTCAATCCCAGGAGGAAAACCGTATCGAACCTTATAGGCTTTCATTAACCCAGGGGCCTCTCTACTGTAGCCCACAGACTCGGCATGCCTGAAGGCAAACCCCAAATATGAGGTCTTTTCTTCAACCCCGACTCCACTCACCTTAACCTTGCCTTTATCAGGTCTGGGGGGCATGAGAGAAGAGGTAGAGGGAGGTTCCTCGGTGCCAGCCTCGGCCTCTCCGGCCTCCGCACCAGGAAAGTTATCAATCTCATCGCCAACATCCCCCAATTCGGTGTCCTCAGATCGATCCCCTAATAGGGAAACAGAGGAACGAGTAGCACCAGAAGAAACAGACATATTTGGGCAAGAAAATGGAAGATTAAAGGAACGGTATAGAGGAGGAACACTACTCAAACTTTCCCTAATAACCCTAGGGTCAGCACAGTAACTCCCAACAGCGAGTATGTGCATGATGGAACTCCAGTCCACGAAATGGGGAAGGGGAGACAGGCAACAATCACGAGACCAGAAATAGAAGAACCTATGGGCCCAAAAACGCAGCAACCACCTAGAACACAGAGGGTCCAGAGTTGGAAAAGTCTAAAAAAAAGGGATAGGGAAAACGTACCTAGAGGGGGAAGAGCAGCGAACAACAAATCCGGAACCGAATCAAGAGGGGAAGCACTGCTAAGCCTTCGAATCAAACACAGAAAGGCCGATTTTGGGCAAGAATCAGAGAGCTTCAAGACTGGGGCTCAAGAATTCACAGAGGCAAGGAATTCGGAAAAACAGAGGAGAAGATGAACAGTGCAAAGAAACGGTTCAGGTAGCCATTTTGGGTATTTAAAGCTTGAAAGACGTGGGCTGAGGCATGCGCGGGAATCGAGGAGAGTCATGATTGCTGCAAACCGTCAAAAGTCTTCAAGTCACGTGCCAAACCAGGGGTAGCCACATGCAGATCTAACTCGATTTTGGGAAACAGGTCAGCCCCTGCCTAAGCCGACTTAAGGCAAGGGCTGGGGGGCAACTGATGATACCTAAAGTAAATCCAGACACGAGCTTAGATAGTAAGCTCAGCTCGTGAGCTCAGGTAAAATAAGCAGAGCTCATCCAGCAATGGTCTGAGCTCTGCTAGCTGGTACTAGAGCTCCCAGCTGAAGACACGAACTGAGAAATAACAAGAGGGCAGCAAAATGACAGCAGATACCCTCGTAATGGGAATTAAGTCAATCCAAGGCGAGAAACCCGTTGTCAACCAGGATCCTCTCCTAAAACCAAGGAGAGGATCCCATGATAAAAGGCAAAGAACTCGCCATTCGGAGCCAGCCATAAGAAGTTTAGGTAACCCCGAGATTATAGATGAAGATAAGGCACGATCCCTTCAATAAAAGAGGTGATTTCGAATTAGAGGTAAGCATGAGGCTATAAAAAGGAGGTAAAGCCCCCATTGAAAAAGGGGGACGAGAAACCCTAATACTCTAAATACTCTACTGTAACACGTTCAACTTGATCAATAAGATAGAGAGGAGCCAGAGACTCCATTGCAGAGTGGACTAGCCGAGCTCAGGCCGGTGAACCACTATAATCTTGTTATCCTCCCCTTTCCCCAGTTCCCAAAGCATTAACCTGCTCTATCAAGCGCAAGTCGTCTTAGCTCAGACACCGTACTTAGCTCTACACAGATCGTTCATATCAAATAATCCCGTTTCATAGCTCATTCGCGTAGATTTACACTATCAATCTTAAAATCACTTTGGCATCCGACCGTCATTGTGTTGGGACAAAGTTTTTGTGAGTTGAATTGAATTAAGTTTAGTTGAGTACAAGCGTATCATCTCCAAATGACTTTAATCAATCCTTAGAGCTAGAGGACCCAATACTCGGATCTAACTTTTCAAACTGTCTATTCTAAAAATGGAAAAAAAAAAAAAGAAAGAAAGAAAAATTTTCAAACCCCGAAGGTTTTTGGATGAAACTGGCCAAAATCTCCAAGCATTTGGCACCAGAATAATGTTTGGTGACACCAAAATCATATTTTCTTTCAAGTTTAAGCGTTCGACTCCGAGTGTAATCAAGTTGATGAAAATTGAAGCTCACATCTCGTTTGTGTTATTTTTTCACTTACTACCTCAATTTAAGCCTTTATATTTTCTGGCTCAATTTGGCTTGGATTAGGATTCACTTCACATAATATCATAAAATCTATACTTTTTCGATAGAATATCTAGTTAAATTCAGAATAGCTGATCATGAAATAATTGAGAGACTTGCACGCTGAACTTGAAGTGTGATCACAATTTAGGGTGGTAAACGAGCCGAACGAACGAGTTTGAGCCCGAGTTTGATGAGCTCGTTTTTCAAAGTGAACTTAAAAAATTATTCAAGTTTTTCTCATTTTCTCAACGAACGAGCTCGCCCCGAGCTCAAAACGGTCGAACTCAAGTAACTCAATTATTTTACAAATAAACGAGCTAAACTTTACGAGCTCGGCCCAAGTTTATAGGGCTCATTTTCTAAATGAGCATAAAAATTATTTGGGTTTGACTAGTTTTAAAAAATGAACGAGATCAAGTCGAGCTCAAAACGAGTTGCATCCAAGTAGCTCAGCTCATTTGTCACCCCTAATTACATTCCAATGAAAACTGGGAAATCTGTTCTGCAAAGCCCAAACTTAACATAATGTTTCCAATGGGCCTCACCAAATTGGTTGATGGACAATACTATCAAATACTTGGGCAAGGTTGGACACTCTTCTATATGAATATACGCATTAATCAAAGTCGAACTTATTAAGTTTTAGTACACCTAAACTTAGTTCGGTTTTGAGTGACCAAGCTTGAGCTCAACCGCTGAGCTTAAATTATTCTTCAAGCTCTTGGCAAAAACTCGTGAGCTTTGCAGTCAAACTCAAGTCGAAATCTAACTCAATTTTCAGCAAAAATTTTGAAAAATGGTGAAATACAGAGCTTAATAATCAAATCTTAAAACAATCAATTTGTCCAGGCAAAAATTTGATTGATTATTGATGGTGCTCAGAAAATACAACCCAAGCCCAACCGATGGGACGCTAACAAGTTTTAGTAGGTTTGTTCGAGTGAGAAGTTAATGTATAAAAAAAAGAATGACACCGAATATGATAGCATTTAAACTATTTCAGCCTCATAATTTCAATAATTAAATTTATTCTTTATTAGCATGATAGTATTTAAACTATTTAATCTCATCTGCTGGTTATGAATACTCACATGTAATTAATATTTCAAACAAAATAAACTCGTTTATACTTGATTAACCATGTAATATTATACTTGACACCACTATACTCATGTAATTTCTATGACTAATAATTAAAGTTTTTTTTTGAATATATATCAAATCATTAATCCAGTGTCAACTCGAGACTTAAGAGAATAATAAATACATAAATCTCAAATTATTAAATATTTATTGTACATACCTAATCTCGAATTGGAACCAATAGATTTATAATTCATGACAATATGAGCAATATACTCAATTTTCATCACCACCAGAAGAAATTTAATCGTTGAATCTTCGCTCACAGACCTCATTTTCTGATCTTCCTATCTCTTTTTTTTTTTTTCTTTTTTTTGTCAGTTCTCTTGTATTTACCTACTAAACACATGATAAGGACACCAAATCCATTACTTGCTTTGCTTACACACACACACGTGTTATAGCCATGCACCAAGTAATGTTAGGGGTACAACTCGAGTGGATTGGGCAGGTTGAGAGATCAATTTTATCATAACCCTAGGTATATAATTTTTAACCCTAACCCTAACTCAACTTGAGTACTGCCCGAGTTTAATTCGGACGGGCTCGGGTTGAATTCGGGTTACTTAATTCGGACTGATTTTCGGGTTAAAAATTGTGTTAGACTTGAGTTACTTAATTCGGGTTGATTTTTTCAAGTGTAAATTTGATTTTTTTCAAGTGATTTGAAATGAAGGGCGAGACGTAGATGAAGAAAGAGGGAGTGAGAGAGGGATTTGGGAGTGATGGAGACGCAGAGGTGAAGACTTGAAGTGAAGTGAAAGTTTGGAATCTGAAGAGTGAAGATAAATACTAACCCTAATTAAATATATTTATATATTTATATATATTCGGGTTCAACCCGAGACTTGCTCAAATTCAATTCGAGTTGGGGTTTTTTTGCCCAGACTCAACCCAAGTATTAAAAATTCTAAATTAAACCCTATTTTTTTCGGGTTGAATTCGGGTGGGCCCGCCCAATTTGCACCCCTAATACTAACCTTAATTAAATATATTTATGTATATTCGGGTTCTACCCGATTTTAATATTCGAGTTGAACCCGACAACCCGAGGCTTGCCCAAATTCAATTTGGGTTGAAGTTTTTTTGCCCAGGCCCAACCCAAATATTAAAAATTCTAACTCAAGCCCTATTTTTTTCGAATTGGGCTCTGGTTAGCCTGCCAAAATTGCACCCCTAAGTAATGTCCGGGTGGTTTCTAGTTGGCCCACCAAAAGAAAATTTCTATATATGTTTTGTTTGTAGAGATAATGGGATGTGGGTACCTTTTTCAAAACTTAATTGACTTAAAGTACCACCTCCAAACTTATCCTCCTTTAAGTCCTCTTTTTCATTAAATAGTTGTCAATAAGTACACATTTTAACATATTTTAAAACATTTTCAAATTCTTTCTAAATTGTATTTCATAATTACCCATATCATAAATAGTGCATACTTAATTGAATGTGAGACTTTCAAGATTAGAATGTGAGACTTTCAAGATTCCTTTTGATATTTGTGTATCATTTGAATTTTGAAATTTCATATATATATATATGGATTCGAAAAAGAGAGACACGATATAAATCGTCATGCAAACAGTGTCACCAAAGAGAGACACGATATAATGACAATGGAGGTCCAATCAGTGGCATCATGGAATGTCATTATATCGTGTCTCTCTTTGGTGACACTGTTTGCATGACAATTTATATCATGTCTCTCTTTGGTGACACTGTTTGCATGACGATTTATATCGTGTCTCTCTTTTTCGACTCCATATATATATATATGTGTGTGTGTGTGTGTGTGTGTGTGTGTGTGTGTGTGTGTGTGTTTGTGTATGTATGTATATATGAAATTTCAAAATTCAAATGATACACAAATATCAAAAGGAATCTTGAAAGTCTCACATTCTAATCTTGAAAGTCTCACATTCAATTAGGTATGCACTATTTATGATAGGGGTAAAAAGGCTTTTATGACTTTTTTTTAGCACATGTACTTCTATCCCAATTATTTTAAAAAGTGTACTTTTATCCTATTAAATTTTTTGGGAGGTACCGGCCTCCCAATGACCCTTGTTTGTACACATCTAGCTATATATATATTCCTATATACACACACAACTTAAAAGAACTACACAATGATCCACCAAAATGGAAAAACCTCACCAACAGTCATCCATCCAGCTTTTTGACCTAAAATCAAACACTAATTCATGTGTGGTGAACATTTATCCACCTAGTTTTACCCATGTTTTATTATTTCTACTTCTCACCCATCATCTATAATATAATCTAAACTTATATATATATATAACCCAAATAATATTTACTACCTATCTAATGGAAACTTACATGTGTTATACAAACTTATGCCTAATTACATGCATAACTAGCATAAAAAATATTAAGTAATTACACTTACCTCGCCAAATTTTTTTAGAAAATTCTACTTTTCCTTAAAATTTTGTACATCTTCTCCATTATACCAATACATCTAATTAAATGTTATGCTATGCATGTCAGGGTTTCACAAGAGGGAGTGTGAGAGAGAAAAAAAAAATAGGGGAGAGAATGATGAAAAAATTAAATCAAATCTTTACATATTTAAAAATAAATAAATTATCAATGTGAGAGAGAGAAAAAAAAAATAGATATAGAGAAAATAGGGAAGAGAGAGTAATGGAGTAATAAATGATATTTTAGTCTTTTTTTTTTTTTAAAAACGTACTTAAGACTAAATAATTTTTTTTAATATAGTAATAATTTAGCTCAAATAAATTTAAATTTTTATCCACACTTCCAAATTACTCTCGACAAAACTAAAAAGTGAAATAGTTGGATGGACTAGACAAATCCTTGGAGGGCCTTTAATAACTGGGTGGAGTGTACGGTCCTAGCCCAGCACTCAGTAGGCCCCAATAATCGTGGGAGCCAACTGAAAAGATTCGATCCTACGCATGGGATCGAAAGAGTTCCATCAAAAGTGGGTCCCAAAGTGTATATCAATCACCCTGTACGATCGACAAAACAATCCAAATCTGATCATCCTGACTGGTGACAATCGAATCATATCTTATTGTGTTTGGATAAGATCACAATTCGTATTTTAATTCAATTTATTTAATTAATTATATTAAATATTTTCAATTAATAAATAAATTTATTTATTTATCGTGTTTTATTTAGATTAATACGAATAACTTGAGAATCAAAAATTCAAGATTAAAATTTTTTTGATATTAACAAACTTATTTATTATTCATGTTAATATATTTTATTATTTTTTTAACTTTTATTTATATCGTGTCAAAGATTATCATTCATAATCGAAATTGAACCATTCCCTTTGTCTAAATATAATGTCCCTCAATTAATCCCACGGGTAGCCTAACAAAAATAGAAACGAGCTATAAATCTAATTCTCTAATTCTGGTATGAATAATTTATTTTTAATTATACTGAATAGAAAATTAATCCAAACAAGTGAACTGGTCCGAACAAGGCTGCCTGCTTTTTAAAAAAAAAAAGAAAAGAAAGAAAGAACATGGTGTCACTGAATTTACCCAATACCCTCCTAGCTTTGGAATTGTAAATTGGACCAAAGGGTCGGCGCCAGTTGAGGTAATAATAGTTGGGTTGAAAGTGGGAGCCTTGAACAAAAAGCAAGAGTTGAAAAAAAAGAGAGACACGGCATGCAGAGATTGCAGGTCTTTGAGAGCAAGTAATGATGGACCTAACACCCCTACTGCTCTGCTGCAAAAAAATACAGTTTCTCTCTCTCTCTCTCTCCTCAGTACTGCCTCCACAAGAACCTCACAAATTAGGATAGCAATACCCTACCCAAAAAACATGTGAGGATTGCCATTAAAATATCAAAAACTATTTTTTTAATATATTTTTATTAATCATAATCCGTATCTAAAAACACGATGAAATGTAAAATTTAAGTATTTAAAAAATTGATCTCACTATATTAAATTTTATTAACATGTATATTCTATCGTATATAGATAATGTTTGAAATAAAAATTATGTTAAACTACAAATTAATCAAGTATTAAATGATTGAACATGTGATAGAAATAAGTAATGTGATGTTTTTAAGAGAGAAAATATGTAAAAAATACAAATTTAAATTGTTATGTGTTTTATTATATAGATTATTTATTAATTAAAAGATACAAATCATACCAAAATTTATTGAGAATCATTGATTTAAATTTAATTAATTTATAATTATTGATTATAAAAGATAATACATTAAAAAAATTTATTCATTAAAATTTTATTAAATGAAAAGTTAAAACACAATTTAAAAAATTATTTTTTAGCAGTGTAACTAGAAATTAACTAAAGGTGTCAATTATGTCATCACGTCGTATCACTGTTAATCATATCATTTTTAGTTTATGTCAATATTTATGTTAACAAAAAATTATTTAATTTTAAAATAATTTATATAATATTATGTAAAAATATTAATAAAATATCTATCATCTGCTTTCACTACCCATTAATCTTGTTATTCACATGGCCGACCCTATTAGGCACCCAAAAAATTTATCCCTTCAGTATATTAGGCGGAAAAAAAAATTCTGAGTTTTAGATATTATCCAAATTTTAAATGTTCAAATCTATGTCTAGTTTTGTTAGGTCTAAAATTATTTTTCATTTAATTTTGTCTAAAAAAAGTCCTAAAATAAAGAATTAAATTATAAAAAAATTATTTTTAAATAAATAAAAAATTAAATTATAATAATTAAAAATAATATATATTATATATGAATAGAGCCCATGTACAATTTTCGTCTAGGACCTCCCATTTTCGTTGGGCCAACCATGGTTATTCATGTATAACTTTAATTTCATCTATTTATCCTTTATATTAATTAATTGTATTATTTTTAAATCGGATTTATATTTTACTTGTATGGATGTATAAAATTGATGGACTTGACTATGATATGGAAAGAAAAAAAATTCGGTATCATACTTCTATTTACCACATTTGCAGTTATTTTTACTATATTTGTAGGTCTTTTTACTACTGTTATGGTACTCCAAAAAATAATAAAAATAATTGTAACAACAGTAGTAAAAATATTCACAAATGTGATAAAAATATCCACAAATGTAGTAAAAATACTCACAAATATGATAAAAAAATTTGTACCAAAGATAAGTGGTAAAAATAGTTACCACAATTATAATAAAACTACATATAATAGTACTAAAAATATCCACAAAATAATAAATTATCTACACAAATAATAATTTTTTTAATTATAAAATAACTCATAAAAATTATAAAAATATCTATTAAAATAATAAAAATTAAAAGTATGATACTAAATTTATTTCTTGGATACCATATTTAAAGTTCAAAATTGCCACTCCTAAAATTTACCAACCAACAACTTTAGGACCGGGGGGCCTAAAGTCACAGGTTAGATTTCAGAAACCTCCAAACGAGGAGATGTGGTTAAAGTAAACATGCTCAGAAAAAAGAGGGAAGATGTTTGGGAATTGTGAACCATAAATGGTTAAAAATAGTCCCTGTCCTGTCTTTGTTTTTGGGGTTTGCCGCTTGACTTGACTGTTGAATGGAAAATACTATATATTTTAAATTTGTATTTTAAATGAAAGAAGATCGTTGAATGAATGGGTCCCATTAAATTTTTTAAATGAGACCCACTGATTCAATTATCCCTTTCATTTGAGATGTAAATTTAGATTGCAGATTTTGATTATATAGCATTGCTCATATTGAATCTTTTTTTTTTTTTTTTGGTGAACCTCGATGGAGCGAGGGAATTTTATTAATTAAAAATTAAATTACACCTAACCAAGGGACGTACCCCTCAATGTAATCTAATTACATAGAATTAAAAATTAAAAAATTAAAGGGGAACAAGTGCATGCAAAAACATGCTATTCCTAAAATAGAAAAATCAGCTATAGCCTAAAAGTGGGCTGCAGTAATGACAGCAGCTAAAACACTGCTGAACCGTTCTAATAAGGCCGTTGAAAGGCAGCTGAAGAGGCTAATAAGGCCGTTGAAAGGCAGCTGAAGAGGCAAAGTGATAAGGCTATCATGTAAAGGATCTGATCAGGCGCCTGTACAGCATTTGGAAAAACCAAAAATCCAAAGACGCAGAGGCCTTTGAGACAGAACCAGGTTGAAAATCTGAAGTGAAGCTCAAGGACCGCACAACCGCTGAAGATGAAACAGAGCACCAAAGCATCCAGTATGCTGACAGATCAACCAGAGAGCCTCTGCTATAGACCAAAACAGAAGCACCGAAAGAGTATCCAACAGAAGAAAACAGGTGCCTTCCAAAGTCTACTCATCTTAAGTTTTTATTTCCCACCTCTGAGAACTGGACTATATAATCAGACTGTTGAGCTTGTTTTGATGTTCGAACTTGTTGAACTTGTTTTGATGTTTGATAATTCATACTGCCATAGGCTCTGTGATTGGTGAATATGTGAAGAAAACCCCACTGTGGACACTTAATCGAAGAGAGCCCCAGTAAAGAGAGTAATTTTCTTTCGAAGAACTCTTAGTTGCATAGTATCCTGAAGCATGAGGAGTTTTGTAGAAATAGGGAGGGAGTCTGTAGAGGAATAAATCGAAGAGTGCATATTAATCACCCCTTGATTTGCCAAAGAGTCAGCCACCGAGTTGCCTTCTCTATAAGTGTGTTGTAATTGAAAATCAAAATTGGAGATAAGAGATAAAAGATTGGGAAGGAGAGTCCAGAATCTCCAAGAAGCCTTGCTAGATTGTTTGACCATGTCCACTAAGATCTGAGAATCTGTTTCTATTATAAGTGGATAGACTTGTAAACCAGATTGTTCCAATAACATAAGACCATCCATCAGAGCTCTTAGTTCAGCTTCCATATTGGTACAAATACCATAATAATAAGAGCCCCCTAGGAGAAACTGTCCCCATTGATTCCTTAACACAGCTCCTCCACCCGAATGACCAGGATTCCCTTTAGAAGCACCATCAATATTTAATTTCAACATACCATGAGGAGGGAGTTTCCAATTGATCCATTTAACTTGCACTCTAGGCAAATGATCCGTAGGGATGTTAAGAGATTGAAGTAGACTCAATCCCTCAAATGATTCCACGGCCTTAGGTCTGATATTGTGAACTTGTAACTTACTTTGGTTTAATACCTGCTTGAAAATTGATGATGAATGGAGTTTCTGATCTTCAAATATCCTTCTGCAGCGTTCTTTCCATATTTGCCAGAAAACTAATAATGAAATTCCCCTTATCAAAGTATGACTTAGAGAAGGTAGCTTGTAGATTCTAGACAGCCTCATGAACCTGGTCATAGGACTTTCATTTGTAATCAGCTGAAACCCTATAAACTGTGACAACCTTTCCCAAACCGCGTGGACATTTCGACAATTTATGAACAAATGCTGCACATTCTCCGTCTCTCCTTGACAGATAACACATCTACTAACCACTGCAACCCCCATCTCCTGGAATGTTGAATCCATGGGCAAAATGCTATTCATAATCTTCCAACCTACCAATTGTGAACTTGGAGGTACTAATTGTTTCCAAATAGATGCTGCTAAGACATTCAGCTGACCTTCAGAACGAACTATATTCCACGTTGTCTTAACTGAAAAATTCCCCAATGCAGTGTGCTTCCAGATCAGTTTGTCTTCTCTGTCTAACAAAGATATCTGGTATGAATTTATTTGCTGGAGCAAAGATTCATCCATGTATTGCTCCACCTCTTCTAGCTCCCATACCCCATTAACTAGAACCTCTGAAAGCTTTGGGAATCTGTCAGGAACTATAGAATTAGCCAAGATTAGCGCCCCATCACCTGTCCAGTTGTCACACCAGAAGTCTACAGTCTCTCCATTACCCACCAAAACCTGAGAGTTTTGAACTACAATCTCAAAGAAAGGCTCTAAGGAAGAGAATGACTTTGAGAGATCTTGCCTTCTATTTCTCAAGAGATGCTGGTTGCGCAAATATTTAGCAGAGAAAAAGTCAGACCATAAGGAATTTCTTTGAAGTAATTTCCACACCTGCTTCATTCTAAAGGATTGCTGAACTTCTGTAAACTTTCTGATACCTAAGCCTCCTTCATCCTTAGGCCTTGTAATATCATTCCAAGAGCACCAATGTCTCTTTTTCACTTCTACTTGTCCAGACCAGAAAAAAGCGGCCATAGCAGAATTTAATCTGTTAATAATTCCTTTTGGTAGATTTAGTACAGATAGCAGATGCACTGGTAGAGAAGATAGAACTGATTGTATGAGGACAATCCTACCTGCATTAGAGAGGAGCTTAGAATACCAACCCGTCAAGCGAGATTGAAACTTGTTAACCAGGTCCTCAAAGTGAATCAGCCTCACTCTCTCTCTTATAATTGGACATCCAAGGTAAGTTAAAGGACAAACCTTCAAAGGAATTTGAGCTATGCGTGACAACATATTCTTTCTTGCAAGGGGAATTTTTGTTGAACAATAAAGAGAGCTTTTTTGCTTGTTTACCTTTTGACCAGAAGACTTTTCATACCTGTCCACAAACTGAAGAAGGTTTCTCATCGATTTCTTTGTTCCCCTTAGAAAAATAAGAGTATCATCAGCGAAAAGAAGATGACTTAGCATCATGGATCCCCTGCCTGTGTGAAACCCCTTTATAAGACCTTGCTGGAATCTTTGTTGGAGCCCTCTACTTAAGACTTCCTCTGCTATGATAAAGAGGCTTGGAGACAATGGATCTCCTTGCCTCAATCCCCTTGTGGTAGGAAAAAAGCCATGTCTGGCTCCATTTAGTACTACTGAAATATTCTGGTTTTGAAAGCAATTAGCAATTACAGCTACAAATGCCTCTGAGAAACCAAAGCTTTTAAGTGTTAGGAATATAAAATCCCATTCCATTCTATCAAACGCCTTCATCATATCGAGCTTTAATACAGCATTTCCCGCCTCCACCTTTCTGTCTAACTCATTTACCATTAACTGAGCTAGTGCAATACTATCCCCGATGTTCCTTCCCCTAACAAAACCGTGTTGTTCCTGAGAGATTAATTTAGGCAACAGACCACTCATCCTGGAAGCTATTAGCTTAGTAAGAATCTTGTATAAGAAATTACATAGACTTATTGGTCTAAATTCAGAGAAAGAGGTTGGATGCTCTTTCTTTGGAATGAGTGTAAGCAGTGTAGCATTGACTGCTCTAGCAATATCCCCTCCTTCAATAAAGAAATTAGCAGCAGCCAACAAATCAATTTTGATAATATCCCAAGCACTGTGATAGAACTTACCTGAGAAACCATCTGGGCCAGACGCACTGTGCGCAGACATAGAGAAGACAGTACTTTTGAGTTCCTCCATAGTGACTGGAGAGAGCAGCATGTTATTATCCTCCTCGGTGACAAGAGATGGAATAACTGAGAGTAGATCCTCCTCTATAGAATGAGATTCGGATCTATATAGTTCGTAGAAATGACTAACACCGCACCTTGTAATTTCATCTGCATCTTCCAACCATTCACCATCTGCATTTTTAATTTTAGACACCTTGTTCCTCATAAACTTCCCTTTGGCTATTGCGTGATATAACTTTGTATTTCTTTCCCCCTCCACTGCCCATTTGATGTTAGCTTTCTGTCTCCAATAGAGTTCCTCCATTCTAAGAAGATGATCAAGATTTCCCTTTGCTACTTGAAGCGCTTGATTAGCAGCTTGTGTGTCATTCCTCTCCACTTCTGCTTCAGCTTGTAAGAGTTTCGTTTCTTGCTTTCTGACATTGTCGAAAATATTCCCAAATACATCTCTGTTCCATTGCTTTAAGCAAATCTTAACATTCTTCAGCTTGAGAAACATGGTAACAATAGGATTAGCAGAAAAATTGGTCCTCCAGCTCTGTTCAACTACATCAAGGAAAGCTGGATGTTCAGTCCACATGTCTAAAAATTTAAAGTATGAGAGTCTTCTAGGGCCAGCTTCTTCTGAAAATTTGATAATTAAAGGGCAGTGATCTGATTGTCCTCTAGCAACATGCTCAACTGATGTGTGTTGAAATCTCTCCCCCCAATTAACATTAGACAAGGCTCTATCTAGACGCTGCCACATAATAGTGTTATTGTGAAACCCGGGAAAATTTGAAATTTTTCTGAAAAAGGGCAAAATGGTAATTTGCCATTACTGCACGTATTTGAAATACATATGTTCTAGACCTCGGATGAGGAAACGGAGTGCGTCGTTGGATTCGCAACGCGAAATCTAGTGACCACCAGAAAATTCGTTGAATTCCGAGATAGTCGGATTTTGCACGTAGTTCGAGACGACTGCGTGGCGATTGACCTTTTAAAGGTCCCCAAAAACGAGAAATATTAAATTTTCTTATAATTGGATTAATGTGCCAATAAAATTTATTTGGACTTAATCCGGGACTTAATGAGTCGTTTCGGGACGAAAAACGGACCCGAAAGTAATAAACGAGCGGTGCGATGTAGACCACACATTTAAAATTATAAATAGGAGCTAAAATATCTGAAAAATCAGAATTCCCAAGCCACTTGAGTCTTTGTTCAGCCGTTCAAAGAGAGAGAGAAAGAGAGGAGAGAGAAAAGGGTTTTCTTAAGCCTTTCTCCGGCGATTTCTCCGACAACCGTCGCTCGGATTCCGTCGAGCTAGAAGAGAGAAGTGATCTACTCGTCGAGGGCTACGTCTACGTACAAAAAATAAGGCGTTTCACCGAAGATCCAAAGGTGGAGTTTGGGGAAAGTCTTGGATTTTGGGTGATTTTGGTGTATAGAGATTGCCTACATCTCTATTGAGGTAGGGGTTAATCCTATCTTGGATCATTCTACTCTAGGTGTAGCTAGAATAAGGGTATACATAAATATATGCATGAGTAATAATGTATATATGTGATTTATGGTTTGTGCCTACAAGGTGTTTGTTTAAATGCCTTAGTTGATAAATGGGTGTTATTTCAATTATATTGTGATAACATATTTGTGTGTATAGAGATAATTGAAATTTATGCTCTATGTTGTCAAGATATGACTTTGATGTGTTGATATGCATATGTGGTTTGGTAGTTATATGCACTTGATATAATTGCCATGAAGTTATGATATGTTGAACATGTGGATACATTGCTCATGTGGTAGATGTTGCATTTTGAGCATTTTCATGGCATCACATTCATGGGACTATTGCATGAGTGTTGGTGTGTGGGAGATGCATGGATATAATCAACACCTTGTTTGGTGGTTGATATGTGGGCTTGGAAATGTGGACCGATGGTCACATGGAGTCACATGATTGCATTGCATAAGGAAAAACTTGTGTTGGGTATAGCAAGAAGGGGCATGACGACTTCCTTGGGTGCAAAACCCTAAACCACTTGGTTGAGTCACTTGGCCGGCGGTGAGATTCCAGAAAAGTGACACGGTGTACGGAACCGGCGGTGTGATTCCGAAAATCCGTTGCCCAAAGAAAACACAAGGGTTTTGGTTATAAAAACACCCATTCAATGGGTAGATTCCAATGATGATCGGATTTCATAACGATCATTGGAAGGGTTTTTCCGTCAATAGACGGGGTGCATTACACTTTGGCGTTGCATTGTGTTGCGTGAGTCGGTGGGGACTCGGGTTGAAATGCATGGGTGAGTGTCACTTCATTCCATGGCATGGCATTGTTGCATTCCATCATAGAATGCATAAGTATGTGAAATGTTAAGTGATATGTTTATGTTATGATTACATGAGCATGTGCATCTAGGGGGAGAGTAACCTCTATAGGTTTATCTCTACTGGGCGTTGTGTTCACCCTATACGGGAAACCATTTTCAGGTGTCGGGTTTACACCGGCGATTGGCTCCCATGGAGAGCATCAAGCATGAAGGGGGCCGGCTTGTGGCCTTAGTTTAAGTTTTGTAAAACCTTCAACAAAATTCCATTTTGATGTATATATATTATGGAATGAATTGTAATAGAGATTGTATGAGTTGGGTATTATATGGAAAATCTCATTAAACATGTATTGAATGAGTTTGGAGTGTATGGGGTAGCTTTAAGGATGGTTTGGAGGGGGAAGAAATCCATTTTTATGCTCACAGTCTGAAAACCTACCGGAAGGTGTGTGTCGGACTTCCGGAAGGTTTTGCTAAAAACCCCAGCTTGCCTTGCTCACAGCTAATACCTTCCGGAAGGTTTTGCCCACTGGAATGAACCTTCCGGAAGATTTTAGCTACTGGAGTAAAACCTACCGGAAGGACCTGTCTACTGGAGTGGACCTTCCGGAAGGTTTTGCCTTGGGTTTCTTTTTGACTGCCGAGTTCTTCCGGAAGGTTTTGTTTTCTGGAATGAACCTTCCGGAAGGTTTTGGCTACTGGAATGGACCTTCCGGAAGGTTTTTGCTACTGATGTCGACCTTCCGGAAGTTCTTGAAATTGATCTTTTTCATGTAACAGTTCCTTCAGTGACCTTCCGGTAGGTGTATGTCGACCTTCCGGAAGGTTTTTCCAAAAACTTGAAATTTTCAAAGTGCTTAACCATGCTTTTGGGCTTTGTTTTCTTTGGCTTCTATGACATAAATGGAGGTATAATTGACCTTGTGGATGGTAAATCTGATTAAAAGCATGTGAGTGACGTGGTGTCGGGTTATACGACTATCACGAGTATTTCCGCGGGTTGATGGGTTATCAACGGGACCCCCGGATTTTGGGGTGTCACAGTTATCTTGATGCTTATTACACCAGGTAAAAGGGGAACCTGAAAATGTACACTCCTGTAATCCCAATGAATGGATAAAGCTGCTGAACTCTGCCATGACCGACAAACTGGGAGTAGAACCTCCCTTTCTTTCTGATGAACTAATAATTGCATTGAAATCTCCGACCAGCATCCAAGGTTCATTAGTTTGAATAGACTCCAAATGCCTCCATAGGGGCCTTCTCAAAATATGATCACACTTGGCATATACAAATGTCACATTAAAAGGCAAGGATCCCAAAAAAGATACTTGAGCTGTAAGGGCTTGCTCATGAGTAGCAAGTATAGTAACCTGCACCCTATGATCCCATATAAGCCATATGTAATTTCCAGCTAAAGGATTAGCTAAAGAGGAGGAGAAACCCATTGAACCACACAAACTACGCAACTTAGAAGGCTCCATTTTAGGCTCCAATATTGACACTAAGCAAACATCATGCATCTTAATAAACTTCTTAAGTCTTAGTCTAGAAGACTCATTTTTCGCTCCTCTAACATTCCAAGATATTATACTAATCATTGAGAATAAAAAGAGGGAAGCTTGCTAGACTTGGATCTAGTAATCATACCCGAGTGGGAACGGTCCTGAACCTGCATAAGCTGCATAGCAGTATCTTTAAATCCAGAAGCTGATGAATAAGAATCTGCATCTAGACTCTCTGTAATTGGGGAAACTTCTGAATCTGAGAAGTAGCCTTTGTCTGGAGGCTCCTTGATGCTTCTTATCCCACTGTCATCATCCGAACTTACATGGCTTCCTTCTCTAGCCGCGTAGTGACGAACAATTAAGAACTTAGATTGAGAAATCGGAGACAACTGCTTGTTCATAGGCATTTCTCTCAAAGTGGCTTGCTGCACAACTTTGCTTTTGACTGCTAAATCGTTTTGCTGATCCTGATCTTCTGCGGTAGTATTGAGTAGTACACAGTCATTCTGCTCCTCATGCTCTTCATTCTCCATTACCGAGTTTAAATTTTGAAACGATGGATTCTCGAAATCTTGGGTTGGCACACTTTCCTTGTTGGGATTTTCCTTACCATTATCTTCTATATTGTCTTTGCCCGAATGATCCCCCCTTTCCAGGATCATAATAGAGCCTTCCTTTTCCATATTCCCTCCTTCCAAAACTGAATCTGCTTCTTTTCCAATCGCAGAAACTGTTTCCTTGTCTGGAATATTGACTTGATTCGGCCTCTGCTGTTGTTTCCAGATTTCTTTCCGTTGTTTGGGCAGATTTACCTGCTTTGATTGCAACTGAATTTTTCCACGACCTTGAGTTTCCTTGAATCCATTACCCATCGATAGATACTGCATTCCTTCATTTTGGGCCATTACGACCTGTTTTCCTTTTCTCTTATTCATAGTTTCTTTTTCGTCACTCGCTGATACTGGTAAAGGATTCTTTCCTTCTGGGACCATCATCTTCTCCAATGGTTTCTGCTTCCTGCATTCAACTTCATCATGGCCTTGCTTCCTGCAACTTTTACAAAATTTCTTGTTCTTTTCATATACTATTCGTTGCCATCTTGCATCCTCAGCCCCCATGTCAATCCAAATTCTGTTCGGGTTTTTAGCAAGGAGGTTGACCTCCACACATACCCTTGCTACCCCAGGCTTATCTAGTGAGAGTGTCGCATGATCATAAGCCAAGACTTTGCCTATGGGTTTTACCAGCAACTCAAAAAACGGTTTCTTGAAAAAATTCAAAGGCAATCCAGGTAATGATATCCACATAGGCACAATAGATGGTTCAATCCCTGGTACAAACGCTGGAAACCATTTAAAGAATCTGAACAAGTAATCTTCAATTATTGTAGCATCCTTCAACCATGTCTTCACATAATCCTCTTGCTTTTCAAAACGAATCAACACATGTCTTGGGTCTATTGAACCTATCTCAAACTCGCCCTTCAAACCCCATTTAGACCTTATCACTTCTCGAATCACACCAAGACTAGGCCTACCATAGGCACATTTGCCTATTAACGCATATTGAAGAGATAAACACGATTGTTTAACTTCTTCATTGGTGAAGTAGAAAGCCGGCTCCCCCTCAAAAAACACAATTGGTTTTTCAATCTTTGGTAAGGATTCTTCCACAAAAACAGGTTTGGATGATGATTTGAACAGAGAAGCATAGGTGGGTAGTGTTTGTGGAGGATTAACAGGTTGTATGTCGGGTGGTTTTGGTGGAATATGGGATGAACTTGGTGTGTCACTCATGAACTTGGAAAATCCTAGAGAGAAGTCAGAGCGTTTAAGTAATGACCTACTCTTTGTCAAACTCTATCCTTGCTCATATTGAATCTCACAACAATCGAAAGTGGTTTAAGTGATAATATGAACGAATTATAAATTTAGATATTTTGAATTTGAATTTTTGTAATTTTTTTGGAGATAAATTATAAAAAAAAAAATTTCATGAATTTTTTAATTTTAACGTGAATGACCTATCTTTAATCAGACTAAAAAAAAAATTAGTCAAAATACGTATAAACTAACTTGCATACTCTGGACCATTAAAAAAATATTGAATCCATTAAGCGACTCATGGTAAAGTAGGAATATTTATTATTTTTTTATTTTATTAACCAAAAACTTGCCAAAGTAAATATCAAATGCATGCAATCACCCACATATTACAAATATCAACCAGTCACACCCTCGACGTTTAAACTCCAGTGCGGGTTCAACTTTTTGCATGATACTTTCTTTAAAAAAAAGCTCACTACTATTATTAAAATATAATTTAAAAACATAATATATTGTAATTATTAGATTAACGATGAATAGCATTAAATATATGAACTCATTAATAATTTAATAATCATTATTATATCCTAATAACGTTGTTCAAAAAGACTTTTGGCATGACAGTTGTTTGTTTTATTTCCTTTGATAGTATCTAATAATGTTTAACTCACATTGGATAGAGAATTTTTAGTTCTCAGTACACTGTAATCCTCTTTGTTTTAAGTTCTAAGTCTACTTTAACCTTAGACTTGTCCTAAACACCTTCATTTTCCCAAGGTGAAATGAACTAAACGAGTCGCACATACATTTTAATACATGTTGGTCAACGTTGAAAGCATTCCCGAGAGCGGGAGATTTGGTGGCATTTCAGATTGGCTGTCTTATATTTCTAATAAATTTTTGACCCCTCTTCCCCGGGATATATTTGAAGAAAAGTAGAATGATTCACTTTTGGACAAGGTAATATCATGATATTTCTCTCCCTTGACCTTGAGATATAATGTCTTTGTTTTTTTTTTCAATCGTTAAGGGCGTTCGAGCCAGTTTATGCAAATTTTAACTAATTTTCTTTTCAGTCCGGTCAAAGACAAATTATCCACGTCGAGACTAGGGTATTAATGATGGATAAATCTCTCATGACTTGGTACCAAGATATCATTAAGATTCAAACTCATGACGTTTAATTTTACAGCGCGTATCTATTGTCACTTGAGTTACTCATTGGATTTTTTTAGGCAACATTTGATAAGTATTAAAAGTGTTAATCTTCAAATGATCTGAGCCGTGAAAAATTCATGAGTAATAATCTAACTCCCTTATTATATATATTATTATTATTATAACAAAGTCTGAATAAAATACAAGTCCAAAAAAAAAAGGAATACAACAAAACCCTTAACTGGAATAGCAAGAAAAGGTACAATACAATTCTCAAAGAGAAAGATATACAATAGATCAATTCTATTTTTAGCATAGATTGATTCCTTAATCTACTGGCTGAGAGTATCAAACGTGTCTGACTAAGATAGGCTCAATAGAAAGATACATAATAGATCAAATAGTTGATTACAGTACCTTAAAAAAAAAAAAAAAAAAAATCGGTATCATACCTCCATTTATCACATTTGTGAGTTCTTTTATTAATGTTGTTATACCCCAAAAAATGGTAAAAATTGCTACCATAAATATGATAAAAACACTCATAAATATAGTAAAAACACCCACAAATGTGGTAAATTTTTTTGTACCAAAGAAAAGTGATAAAAATAGATACCACAAATGTGGTAAAAAAACTCACACAGTGATAAAAGCATCCACAAAAGTGATTAATCACTCATAAAAATAGTAAATTTTTTAGTTATAAAATGACCCACAAAAATTATAAAAATACCTATAAAAATAATAAAAGTGTTGGAAGTATTAATTTCGGTACCATAGTCAGATCCACAGATCAAATCTATTTTAAAGCAGGGTATAAAACTTGCCTTGGTTTGGGAAGAAATAAATCAGTCCTCCTAACCAAAACCCCATTTGTCATGCTCCCCCACTAGAGTGATGGTGGACACATCGGTCACGGGGATATATTTACAGGGATTATATGCTCACGGGTAAAGACTACGGTATGATGCAGAAAATTATAATTTTTTAAGTTTAAATTATAATTTTTTAACGTAAAAGTTATAATTTTAAAAGGTATGATTAATTATAGAAGATTGAAATCGATATAGAGAATTCATGATTAATCATATGTGTCTGTAATAGATCATAGTCTTCATTTGAACAGATGTAACTTCTCCTTTCAAAGTTATAATTTTACCATAAAAAATAATAACCAACGGTACAATACCAATTTTTTTTTTCGGTACAGTAGACTTTCCCATGTTCAAGGCTAATTTTTTAAAAATTATTATTTTTTGAGATCAAGTAATTATACCTTTTTAAATGTGAAATTGTAAGTGCTTGAGGTATTTCTTGATTGATAATAAAATGTGATCGATCACAAATATCTCCTAATTATTTGCAACTTCACTTTTAAAATGTGTAATTTCACTTTTAAAAATTATAATTTTTATAATCCATCGTAACATTTTAAAATTGATCATACTTTTTATAGTTATTATTGATGCCTAAAAAATTGTAACTTTCCCTTAAAAAGTTAGAAATTTCGGCATCGTTCCATAGTCCACCTCTATTTTGAGAGGCAAAAGAGTAATAACTTGTTTTTTTTTTCAACCCAATTCATCACAAATAAACCATTATACATTGAAAATGTACTTCATAATTAACCTACAAAATCAACAAATAAATAATTTAATTCCCTGCTAATTTACGAAAGAATAAATAAAAAATGATATCAAAAATTAAAAAATATATATATTTTTATTCTAATAATACTAGTTAAACGGATTTATAATTTAGAGATAACAATTTTTTTTGAATTTGTCATCAACTCTCCCCATAATTGGATATCATGTTGAAGATTATGATGCCAAGTAGTTCTTGTCATAATTGCATGAGAAGAAACAGAGCAGAGCAAATCCTCTGGCGTTTAGAAACCAGACATGATCTCCTTGAGCTCATGGGGTAAAATTGAACTGCATAGTACACACTTTAAGTGAAATTTGTCGGGGGAGGTGTTTTCATACTTTTAAAAGATATTACATTTTAAAATTTAGGTATTGATGATGTGTTCTGCACAGTTGAGCAGAGGTGTACTGTATAAAAATTTGAGGATCACTGGAGTGTCCAGTCAGAGCTCTTAGGCTCTTGGGAGTTGAGTTATCAATCTAATCAAACAGATACTGACTAGACAGAGAGTTTATAGTGGTTCACCAGCTCGAAAGCTTGGTTAGTCCACTCTAATGGTGTCTATTACTCTGGAGGAGTTTTCTATTGATTGAGGGGGCACTGTGTTCGGTCTAGAGAGAGAAACTCTTGCTTCTCTCTAGAATTTTCATTTCCTATTCATTTCTTCTTCAATTTTCTTCGTTTTTCTTTGATTAATCCTGATTTCTTTTGGGATTTCTTGCTTTAACTTGGGGGTCCGAGCTTAAACTTGACTAATTTTTTGTATCATCAGGTATATTTGTTAATGTTTTTGAAAATCTTTTTAATGAAATGACTGTAGATTAGTGTGAATTTAATTATTGCTTAAGTTGGCATAAAACGGGTGACCTTCAAATTGCACCTAGTCATTAATGACTAAAATCTAAAATGCATGTGAATAGATGTGGTGAAATTAGTGGTATAATGTTAGAACATTTAATGGGAATAAATATTTATGGAGTGTGAATAGTCCAACTCTAATTAGGAAGAGAGAGACACGATCAAATTCGAAAAAAATTCATGATTTGAGCATTTTAGGAGTAATGTTTAATATAATTTAGAATAGGAGTTTGTGTTGTAGTTAATTCTGATTCACTAGCCTCTTGTAATTGGCCAAATTAATAAAAAAATTCTCTCTTTTGTTAATTTATGTCATTTTTTTATTTTGAGTTTGCAGATAAAATTCATCAAAGAAAGTCCTGAAACATGGCAACTAAATCCCATTTAAGTAATCACTTGGTACAACTCTATTGCAGGCTTTGGGATAGAATTTGGAAATGAATATGATATATATTTTATTCTATTTTATGTTTAAAAATGATTGAATAATAATAGAAAAATATATGAATTTCACGATGTGATATAAAATCAATATTATTTTTGACAACACGTCATCTAGTGAAGTGTTCGTTTTTTTGTTACAGGATATCAAGATTCATATTGACTACTCTATTAAACCCAGTGGTTGATTACTGTAATTTGAGTTGGGTTAGAGTATGTCTCTAAAAAGAGACTAATCCTTAGGAAGTGTGAAAAAGAATTGAACTTGAAATTTCTGTGTTACCAAAAACCAAATTCAACCCTTAAACTACCCCTAAAAATTATCTAATGAAGTGTTTGATGCCATACAAGGACAAATAATTTTTTTTTTTTTTATAATTTTAATCTATCCACCTATTTGAATACCACCCCACATGTGAGTTTCAACAACTCATGTATGTGATGTTATTTCTAAGGAAAATGAAATTTGAATTTAATTTGGCGACTTAATTGATTGAATTGAAAGTAAGCTCCATTAAATCTTAAAATTTATAATAAATTTAATGACAGTAATGATTTAAGAAACTAATTAGATTCTTAAATTAAGTCTCTGTAACATTAGTTATTTTGTGGACTCAAATTTATAATTTTATGGGAAAACATATTGTCAAACATGAAATTTATGGACCCAAGAATTTATTTTTACTCAATCCAAACGGACCGAAATAGTTAACCAAAAAAAAAAAAAAAAGGTAATTATCATTGACACTCCCTTCAAATAGACATATCTTCAATGAAACTCCTTCTATTATATGAAACATCACTAACAATCCTTGTTAGATTAATGACGTTAATTAGAACACAATTTTACTAAATTACCCATGATATATTTTAAGAAAAATTTCATCGACACCCCCTCTAGATAAGCATATCTTTAATCAGATCTCCTCTGTTTTTTAAATTTTTTTACGTATTAAAATTAAGGTCGATTAAAATTCAATTTAAACTAATTAAAATTCGATTCGAACTAATTAAGATTCATTTTTATGCATTAAAATTGGAGTTGATTAAAAAAGTTATATTTTTTTACATATCAAATTTTTAGCTGACTAAAAATTATTTTTAATCAGCTCAAATTAAATTTTAACTGTTCCTAATTTTGATACATAAAAATATATAAATTTTAATTGTCTAAAATTATAAGAAATAAAAAAATAAAAATTTTAATCGACTCAAATCAACGATAGCAACTCATGTTGAGTTTGAATTTTAATACCTAAAAAAAGAATTGTAATAGGCTTGAATTTTAATGCATAAAAAATAAAATTTAATCAACTCAAATTTTTATATGTTGAAAAATAAATTTTAGTGGGCTCGAATTTTAATATATAGAAAAATAAATTTTAATCAACTTGAATTTTAATCAAATTTTATGTAGAAAGATTTTTTAAGATTTATGTAAAAGAAATTTTGGTATTTTAGATAAATTTTTGTTGTTAGAAACAATGGTTTAACGGTAGGGAGTGTCAATGATGTTTAAATATAAGAAAAATTACGAATAAGTATTACTTTTTTTTTACAAACATCCATTAAGTCATATCATTTTTTGTATATCAATAAAGTTATATTTTTAATATTTTATTTCAATTAAGTCTTAATTCAATTATATTCCAATTTCATCCTTATCATTTAGTCATCAAAAAACTTCTATTTTTTTACATTCTTATGTTAACTTGGCAGCACAATCTTGGGGCATTTCAATTGCTATGCGACTTTGCCTTCTTTCTAGTACGTTAACTTCGTCGGCACATTTTTGGAGGCATTTCAATTACTACATGACTTTACCTAATTTTTGGTATGTTTATTTCGGCGGCACACCCTTGGGACTTTTTAATTGCTATGTGTTATATTTTTTTTCTTATAGCAAGTTAATTCTTACTTTGATTAATGTGATATTATTATATTACAGATTCTATTGATACATTATCTCGTTGCTTTTAAATTATTCTATTAATTTATATTGAATTTAAAATGATTAAATTATGAATTTATTTTAATTGTTGTGTTTGAATTGATAACGATATTAAAGTGGAGTTAATCAACAAATATTATCCATGTAGTTTTTTATGACATTTCCTATTTTATTAAATACTTCGCAAATATTGTCTCAGATTTTAAGATTGGGTACCTCAATGATATAAGAAAATATAGACTTTCTTTGGATCTTGTCATGAAGTTTATGTTAGTTGAGTTTTTTTTTTTAATCTTTTTAAGTTTGTGTTAGTGGGTTTGAAGATTTTCTACCACTCGTAGTGGGATTGGTGTTTTGTGAGAACCAAACTACTATTCGTTCATGGGTATCGAGGCTGAGGGTTAGTATACTATTCTTGGGTTGAATTCGTCATTGCCGATGCATCGGTATACGTCTTTCCTAAAGTTGTGTATCCTTGTGAGGATTGGGTGTGTGTGTGGTGGTCAAGATATTCTCAATGTGTGTATTCATGCGAAATCTTACTATATACCTAAGATACAATGTTGGTAATAGTTTGTTGTCTGAAAGTTGGTTTTACTTCTTCATTTTATTTATTACTATTACGTAAACTTGAGATCTGATGAACTGTCACTGTTTTATTTCAAAAGTTATATATTATATTTTGTAAAATAAGACCGATCTATTTTATATGTTTTCAAAACCTTGTTCGAGCTTGAGATGATTTTCCTACAGAGCTTAGTGCTCACCCCCTACAAATAACATATTTTTCAGATTACGGTCTAGTGGAAAAACTCGAATTGAATGAGCAGGTAAAGTGGAAAGCTCAAATTTATAGGAATGTGAATTCCGAGGTGGACGTTTATATTTGTTTCCTTTATGTTCTAAATTGAGAGATTAATTATAAGACAATCTTAAGGATAATATTTTATTTATTTTGCTGCAAGATAATATTTAGTTTTTGGATGTAATTGCCATGGTTTGACGTATTTATTTTGGATGATACTTTAGTTATTATGGATGATGAATAAAATTTCTATTATTTATGAATTTTTATTAGTTGCTCTCATGATATGAATAATTATAGATAGTAATATCTTCCACAGTAAATTTTGGGACGTTACAAATAAAATATAAGAATAAGACTTTATTGATATAAAACAAAAAATGATCGTACTTAATGGATTTTTATGAGGAAAAGTAATACTTATTGATAATTTTTTTTTAAATATAGATTAGAAGGGATGTCAGTAATATTTTAAATAATAAAAGATGTCTCATTAAAAATATGTCTATTTAGAGAATGTGTAAATGATAATTAGCCAAAAAAGAAAAGAAAAAAAAAAAAGAAAAATAGGATTGTACACAAGCCACAGTAAAAAAGAGCTGTTGGGCCCTCAAGAAATAAATGCTCTAATCCCTGAGAATTCAGAATGGCTATATTTGATTAATTTGTTCACGGGAAAATGGAGATGGCACCCAACCATGTGACAATGACGACAGAGATAGATGTTAGGCTGTCAAGTCGCTGTTCTTTTTATTGTTTACTAGTATTTAACGTTAAATCACATCATTTCAGAATTCAGAGCAATTTTACACCCCCCATTATCTTCTCTCTCCTCCCTCCCACTTTCTACTCTCTCTCTCTGTCAGTGTGTGTTTCTTCCCTTTTTACTCCTGTGTGATTTTCTCCACTTTGTCTTGGCATTTAATTTGTATTTACATTGTACCCTCTTTTTTTAAAAGCTTTTAAGACCCATGTGCTTTCACTTGTCTGTTTCCTAGCACAAGTGAAGTCGGTAGGAGGGAGGGAGAGAGAGAGAGAGGAATCTGTCTGTGTGGGTGCTGTGGAAACTAGAAACCCTCTTATCTTCACTGTAGGTTAGGTGATTGTTCTTTTTATTTTTTCCGTTTGTTGCTGATCTTTCATTCCAAACAGCATTGAAAAATGACTAAAGATGAAGACTTTAAGCTCCTCAAGATCCAGGTATTTTTTTGCTCCAAATGCACATTCTGTGTTTGGAGTGTCTACTTTATACCATTATTTTTTATAAATGTGAAAGTACTGCAAAGGTGTTTAGTGGTCTTTTTCCTCTAAAATGTTGTTGTTGTTGTTGTTGTTTGCCTTTTGTTTCCTTTTATTTTTGCCCTTTACAGACTTGTGTTCTGAGGGTCAACATACATTGTGATGGGTGTAAGCAGAAAGTGAAGAAACTCCTTCAGAGAATTGAAGGTTCTCTCTCTCTCTCTCTCACCCTTTTTACTGTCCCTGTTGATTTCTTGGTTATCTCTCTCTCTCTCTATCTCACACACCACAAACAAACATACTCGCAAGTGTTTGTGTGTATATCTGTCTAACTCTGCTATTTTCCCCCAATTGCTGTTCTGGACTCTGGTTGTATAGTTTTGTGTATGTGTAAAATCTGTTGATCTGTTTACTAGTGCTATGTTATCAGCTCTACTAGGCAGTGTGTGGTACTCTTAATTTTATGTGAAATGCACAAAATTCAATAAATTAGCTTGTGATTGTAGCATGAAAGTCCCTTTATCTGTGATTTGGTTGAAGACAACTAATCTTTATAAGGATAAAAGATTTCTATGCAAATTTTCTTCTAAGAAACTGATCTTTATGATGATGTGCTGTTGCCAAATCTAGAGAAAATATGGGGAAGCTCACATTTTACAGTCCAGAAATTGCCCTCTTTTGGTTTCCTTATCTTGTGTATTTATCACCTGGTTTTTTCACTATCTTTCATTATAGGTGTCTTCCAAGTAAACATAGATGCAGAGCAACAGAAAGTCACTGTTTCAGGCAGTGTAGATTCTGCAACTTTGATCAAGAAACTTGTCAGGGCAGGTAAGCATACTGAGCTTTGGTCACAGAAGACAAACCAAACCCAAAAACAGAAGGCCAATTGCATCAAAGAGGATAAGAACAAGGGCCAAAAACAAGGTCTAATCAAGGGTCTTGAAGCCTTAAAAAACCAGCAGAAATTTCCTTTCATATCTGAGGAAGAGGATGAATATTTCGATGATGACGACTACGATGAAGATGATGAAGAGGAAGAACTTCGATTTCTCCGGGAAAAGGCGGAGCACCTGAATCTGATCAGGCAACAAATTGATGCGAACAATGCAAAGAAGGGTGCTGGAGCCATTGCTGGAGCTTCCAACAATGGAAAAATGAACAATAATGTGGGAAATGGAAATGCTGGGAAAAAAGGTAACAACCCAAATCAGAACATGGGGGTAAAGGTAAACCCTAATGTGATTGATCAGAAAACATTGGCAGCACTGAAGATGAACAATGCTGCCCAGTTGAATGGTGGAAACATCAATCTTGGGGAGGGGAAAATGGGAAATGACATCAATACCCTGATGGGTCTTGGTGGTTTTCATGGAAATGGGGCTAATAATGGCAATCCCAGTGGTATGGGAGGAGGAGGGTTTCAAGTCCAAGCAAACAATGGTTTCCAAGGTACTGCTGCTGTTTCCACAGGAATTCCCAACGGTGGTCTGGCCACAGGGCATCATCCCTCCATGATGATGAACATGAATGGGCATCCTCAACAGTACAACAACTACCCTTCATCAATGATGATGAACCTGCAGAACAGGCAGGCCATGGTGCAACAGCAGCCCCAGATGATGTACCATAGGTCTCCTTTCATTCCCCCAAACACTGGCTATTACTATAACTATCCCCAGGTTCCACAACCTTACTATGAGTCTAACCATGGTACTGATCACTCTGCTTCCCATATGTTCAGTGATGAAAACACAAGTAGCTGCTCAATTATGTAATGGGCAAATTTAAGGGACTGTTTGGCCTATAAGACTCTTACATCTCCAGGTTATGGCATTACTGCTTTTTAACAGTGTCATTTTACTGAGAAAGAGGGAATGGGGGCCTGTATTGTGTAGTTGTTTAAGATTATGTTTGTTTCTTTTCACCTACTCCTCCAGCTATGTGTTTTTTTTGGGGGGTCTTTGTTGTATGACTGACTGAATCTGTAGTTTGTGAGCTTCTATGCTATTATATATAGTTAAATGGGTGATTATATAAGATCATTTGTTATTACTATTAACTATACCCATTAATGATGTACAAATTGACTTTGTACACCACTTGTCAAATAATCATTAACGTGATCTACGTTCATTTTAAATGGCTAGGGTTGCCGAGGTGTTTTATTACTTCAAGGTGTGTGGGGGAAAGCAGAGATATACAAGCTATGAGAGTTACAGAGATGTGCTCGACTGAGTGTGATCTTTCTCTCAAGTGTTGGTGGGGTTTACAATTTATAGTCGTCCCCTAACAGATCGGGGTGACTTAACAGTAACTAAATAGTTATTCTGGCGGAGCCGACGACTTCTTCTCAATGGATGAGGTAATTGTGGTGCTCTCCATGAGATTCGGTCAAAGGATGAGGTGAGGGTTGACTCTTTTCAAGGCGGCAAAGATGAGGCTCTTGGATGACCCTGCACACTTCTTGGTGAATTAGCCCCTCGAATTTGATGAGTTTGACCGAGCATGGACCACATTAGGTTTGCTGGGTCTTTACAAACTTGAGCTCTTAATTAAGATTGGACTTTTAACATGAATTGGGCCATTTAGGCATGGTCCATCACCCATGTTCCACAACCAACCCTACTGTGAGCTTAATTACAGTGGTGGTCACTTTGCTGCCCTTATGTTCAGTGATGAATTGAAATCTAAAGTACCTGCTCAATCATGTAAATGTAGCGGTCATCTCGTGCGATTCACGGAATTTGTAATGTTTCTCTGTCTACGACATCCGAGTGTTTGAAAATTTAACAATTAGGAAGCTAAACAGATTTGTATGAAGTTTTAAATTTGAAATTGTTGACAAAAGGGGGGTAGAAAATGACTGGATCTGTAGTTTTTTGGGTAACGGGAAATTTCATAGCTTGTTTTTAGAGTAGAGGCGCATTTATGTCGCTCAGACTCATAACTTAAGTAGAACCAACGGCAAACCCGGGTGTATGAACCGACCCTTCAACTCATACTAGTTAAATCAGGACTTGCGTTTCAGACTCGTAACTTAAGTAGAACCAACGGCAAACTCGAGTGTATGAATCGGCCCTTCAACTCATACTAGTTAAATCAGGACTTGCGTTTCGTCGGGATTGGATATGTAGTTTATGAGCTTCAATGGTGTTATCTATATATAATTAAATAGGTGATTAGTATTATTATATAATTTGATTTGTTTTCTATTGAGAGACAGGGTATGACATTGGTTGGGGGCTTGTGCAGAAACTTGTTTTTTTTAATGAACTCTTGGCACTGTATGACATTAGTGTTGTAAATTAATAATATGTACATGGAATGTACAAGTTGGGTGGTTGAGCACGCGTGTCTCACGTGCTCTTACTGTTCACATGGTATGGTGTAACCGACAGAATCACTGTACTGGTGAATGTGTACTAGTAAACAAATCTGTCCATTTGCTTCCTTGTTACTTGTCCATTCATCTGTTCAAGGAAATCAATTGCAATGGAAATAGAGCATAGTGGCTCCAAACATAGTTTTTGACATTTACTTTTTGTTTGGTTTGATAATTTCTTTTTAATTTTTTTCTTGACAGATCATTATAATGAATTCAAGTGAGATTCTTCATATATAAGTAAGTTTCTCATTTATGATGGATGATTTGTCAAGAAAGAAATTGAAGAGTAAATTTACGTTCCCTAAGCCCAACTTGTGTATTTTTTTTTTTTGGAAAAATTAGGTGTGGATAAACATTTTAGGTCGGATGTGGATATAAGTTCCTTTAAATGGTAAAATATTTTATAAGTACGTATACTTTTTAGTTTATTTTTTTTAAAATATTACTTAATTATCTCTGTCTTGATTCATGCATAACTGATATGAAAATATTTTGAAAAGATTAATTCTAATGTTATTGTGATATATACAACTGTTTGAATTTTAAAAAATTGATATCAATTCATTTGATATTATTCTTTTGAACCAAAAGTTTTTCTTTTTTAACATTTCAGTTTTCTTCGACGAAGTTTTTTGTTTTATATAGTATGTAGTATTTTTTTTTTTTGGGTGTAGCAAGATTTTGGCTTTTTTTTTTTTTTACCATTTCAGATTTTTGTTTTCTCTTCTACCCCAAAGGAAATCGCTAAATTGGACGCGTTAGTTACATCTTCTCTTTTTTTCTTTCTTTCTATGATTCGATTTTTTTTTGATTTGGCTATTGTTGATTTTTTGAATCAAAATTTTACAGAGAATTGCTCGTAAATCTTTCTTTATATTTGACTTATTCACCATAAATTTTACAGAGAATTGATTGCAATTTAGGATTAAGGAGAGCAAATTTGGACTTGTTCAAATTTCTCGAAAAAATTTAGTTTTGGGTAGACAATGAACCAGCATCAATGCAGCAAAGCAATGAAAAATAATGTAACAATAGAAAAAATAATATGACAAATTACTCAAAAATAATGTAACAACACAAAAATCAATATGACAAATTACTCAAAACAATGTAACAACATATTAAATAATGTGATAAGTTACTCAAAAAAAATGTAACAAATATTAAAAAAATGTGAAAAGATACTAAAAAATAATGTAACAATATATTATTTTTGAGTAACAATATGACAAGTTACTCAAAAATAATATAATAACATAAAAAACAATGTAACACGTTATTCAAAAATAATGTGACAACAAATTAAAAAAATGTGACAAGTAACTAAAATTTGTTTATTTAACAACATCAAATCTTAAAAATCATGATTTCGAAAACAATGGAACCAAAAATCTTGTTTTGATTCAGAAATTGAAATGGGCAAAATTAATAACTTTGGTTTGAAGATGAAACCAGAGTCCGTGTTTGGAGTATAATGGAAACCGATTGGCGTGAATCAAGGAGATCGTTTGGTGTGGTTTCCATAACTGTTGTTTTGAGCGATCAAAATTTGTTGTTGGAGGAGGGTATTATCGATTTTTTTCATTCAAAGTGGACTTTTATAAAAAAAAAATTAAAGAGGAGTTTTTCACAAATAAGACTTAATAAGGAAACTCACTTCCATTTTTTCCTTTTTTTTTTTTGGGAGGGGAAGGAAGACGTGAATCATTGACCCCAAAACAATAAAATCTTCACAAGTTAAAAAGTATCATTGGATCAAAGATCCGTCCCGCCAATCCCCCAACCTGTCACCCGAAGCAAAGGCTTGTATACCAGCTCCACTCCAACCCACCACCCTTACCTTGCCACCCCCGCCACTCTTACCTTGCCACCCCCACCCTCACCAGCTATGCAAGCTCTCCATCAGGGTTAAGCAAAACATTTTGTTTAGTGTGAACACATTACTTAGAAATTTTAATTTTTTTTTCAATCAATAAAAATAAAATAATATATTCAAATTTAATGCATTATATTTAATACTTAAAGATTCATAAAATACAAACAAACCACTAATAAGGCTTAAATGAAAAAAAATACAAGCGCTCTCAAAAGTTGATTTCCTTAACTTTCTTTCACTATTATTGTATTTTATTTAAAAAACTAGTTATTTCCCGTGCCTAAAGGCACGGAGTAATAAAAATGGTCAACAATAAACATATTTGTATTCACATCCAAAATCAAATTATAAAAGATAGAGGAAAAAGAAAATAATTTAAGCACCGGTTGTAGTGGGGGTGAGCGGTGGTAGTGGTGGTGGGTGGCGACGACCGTGGCGGTGGTGACAGCCGTGGGTGACAATAGTGATGGTGGTGGCTGACGATGATGGTGATTGGTAGTGGTGGTGGTGCGGCAGTGACGGTGGTGTGTGGCAGTGGACAACGGGTGGTGGTGAGTTATGGTAGTGGGTGGAGGTGAGAGACGGTGATTATTGTAGCAGGTGGCGACGACTGTGGTTGTGGTGGCAGCCGTGGGTGACAATAGTGATAGTGGTGGGCGATGATGATGGTGGTTGGTAGTGGTGGTAGTGGGGCAGTGACGGTCGTGGAGCTACGATGGTGGTGGGTGGTGGTGAGTTATGGTAGTGGGTGGCGGTGAGTGGTGGTAGTGGACGACGGTGGTGGTTGGCAGTGGACGACGGTGGTGGTTGGCGGTGGACAACGGTGGCGATGATAGTGGTAATAAATATAAAAATGAGATGATGACAGTGGTGGGTGGTGGCGGTGGGCGACGGTGGTGGTGAGTGATGGGTGGTGGGGTGGTGACAACGGTGGTGGTGGCGTGGAGCTGGTAGTGGTGGGGCAGTGGTGGTGGTGGTGGGGCGACAGTGAAGATGGTGGTAAGATGGCGACAACGGTGGTGGTGCAGTGGGAGTGGTGGTGGTGGGGCAGTTCCAAACACTATTTTTTTTAAGTGCTTATTAGAAGCATTTTTGAAAAATCACCTCAAACACACTTTTAGGGAGTCTATTACCCCTATTAAATTTTAGAAGTTAATATTAGTCGTCAAATTAACTTTAAAATAACATTTAAAACTATCTAGACTGCGAAAAGTAAAAATCATTTTGTTTATCTTTTGAGATTTGAATTGTCTTATACTTTATTATATAGACTAGTTATTTCCCGTGCCAAAAGACACCGAGTAATAAGAAAAATAGTCAATAATAAACATATTTGTATTCACACCCAAAATCAAATCACAAACATAGAGGAGAAATGACAAAATTTAAATATCGGTTGCAGTGGGGGTGAGCGGTGGTAGTGGTGGTGGGCTGAAGTGGAGGTGGTAGGAGATGGTGATGGTTGTAGTGGGTGGTGACGATCGTGGTGGTAGTGACAGTCGTGAGTGGCAATGGTGATGATGGTGGTAATGGTAGTCATGTGTGACGGTGGTGGTTGTGATGGGTGTGAGTGATGGTGGGTGACGGTGATGGTGGTTGTCAGTGGTGGTGGTGGGGCGACGACGATGGTGGTGATGGGTGACAGTGACTGGCGACGATGGTGGGCTGCAACGAATGGTGGTGGGTGCTGAAAGTGGGCGACGTGGTAGTGGAATGATGGTGGTAGTTGTAATAAATATAAGAATGAGATAACGATGATGGTAGATGGTGGTGATAGACGACGGTGGTAACAATTGGTGGTGGGGGCAGTAGGGGTGATAGTGGGGTGGCAGCGGTGGTGGTGGTGTGATGGCAATGGTGGTGGTAGTGGTGGGATGGCAGCGGTGGTGGTGGTAGTGGTCATGGAGTGGGGTGGCGCAGTGGGGGTGGTAGATGTGATGGTAGGTAGGACAGTAGCGATGGTGGTAGGGTAGCGGCAGCGATGGTGGTGGTTATTGTGGTGGTGGGGTGACAGTGGGGGTGGTGGTGGTGGTAGTGGTGATGGTGGTAGGGTGGCGACAACGGTGGTGGTGGTGGTGGTGGTGGTGGTGGTGGTGGCGACAATAGTGGTGGTGGTGGCGGTAGTTGTGATGGTGGTGGAAGTGGTGTGAGAGTAGTGGTGGGGGTGACGGGGGTAAGGTGGTGATGGTGATGGGGGTAGGGTGGTGGCAACAGCGGTGGTGGTGGTGGGGCGGTGGGGTGGAGGTAGTGAGATGGTGACAATAATGGTAGTGGTGGTGGTGATAGTGGTGGGGTGGCGGTGATAGTGGTGGTTGGGGTGGCAGTGGTGGTAATGGTGGTGGGGCGGTGGGGGTGGTTGTGGTAGTGGTGGTGGTGGGATGTTTCCAAACATTAATTTTTTTAAAAAAATAATTATTAGAAATTATAAATTTTAGAGACACTTTTAAAAGTCACCATAAATACACTTTTAGGAACCTATTTTTTCTAGTAAATTTGGAGTGTTAATATCAGTTGTCGGATTAATTTTAAAATAAAATTTAAAGAGATATCAACCACGAAAAGTAAAAGTAATTTTATTTATCTTTTAAAATTTAAATTGTATTGTACTTTATTATATAGACTAGTTATTGCATGTGCCTGAAGATACAATTTAATAAAAAATGGTAAACAATAAACATATTTATATTAATATCCAAAATTAAATCACAAACATAGAGAATAAATAAATGAATTTAAGTATCGATTTGTAGTGGGGGTGAGAGGTGGTGGGCGGCCGTGGTGGTGATGGTGGTGGAGGCGGTGGCGGTGGCGGCGGCGGCGGTGGTGGTGGTGGGGGGGTGGTGGCGGTGGTGGTGGTGGCGGCGTCGGCGGTGGTGGTGGTGACGGTGGTGGTTGTGGGGTTGGTGGTGGCGGTGACGGCTGCAGTGGTGGCGGCGGCGGTGGTGGGGGTAGTGGTGATAGAGATGATGGTGGGACGGTTTCAAATACTATTATTTTTTTTAAAGTACTTATGAGAAATAATTTCTAGAAATAATTTTAAAAAATCACTCTAAACACACCCTTAGGACCTTATTTTTCCTATTAAATTTAGGGTGTTAATATTAGTCGTTAGATTAACTTTAAAGTAAAATTTAAAGCGATTTGAACCGCAAATAGCAAAAGTCATTTTGTTTATCTTTTGAGATTTGAATTGTAAGCTATTTTATTATATATATACTAGTTATTGCTTGTGCCTGAAGACATAGAGTAATAAAAAATAGTAAACAATAAACATATTTGTATTCATATCCAAAATCAAATCATAAATATAGAGGAGAGATAAATGAATTTAAAAATCGATTGTAGCGGGGGGTGAGAGGTGGTGGTGGTAAGAGACGGTGATGGTTATGGTGGCGGCGGCGACGGTGGTGGCGACGACAGCGATGATGGTGGCGACGACGACGATGGCGGTGGCGGCGGCGGTGATGGCGGCGGTGGTGGTGATGGCGGCGGTGGTGGCGACGGTGGTGGTGGCAGTGGTGGTGGTGGTAGAGGTAGTGGTGGGACGATTTCAAACACTATTTTTTTTTTTAATGTACTTATGAAAAATTATAGATTCTAAAAATACTTTTAAAAAGTTATCCCAAACATATCCTTAGGAGTCTCTTTTTCCTATTAAATTTGGAGTGTTAATATTAACCGTCGGATTAACTTTAAAGTAAAATTTAAAGTGATTTCAACCGCGAAAAACAAAAGTCATTTTGTTTATCTTTTGAAATTTGAATTGGAAACTACTTTATTATATAGACTAGTTATTGTGAGTAATAAAAAATGGTAAATAATAAACATATTTGTATTCATATTCAAAATCAAATCACAAATATAGATGAGAGATAAATGAATTTAAGCATCGGTTGTAATGGGGGTGAGATGTGGTAGTGGTAGGAGACGGTGATGGTTGTGGTGGGTGGCAATGACCGTGGTGGTGGCGACGGTGGTGATGGCGGCGGTGGTGATGGCGATGGTGGTGGCGACGACAGCGGCAGTGGTGGTGGCGGCGACGACGACGACGATGACGGCGACAGTGGTGGTGGTGGTGGCGATGGTGGTGGAGGTGGTGACGGTGGCAGAGGTACTGGTGGACTGTTTCAAATACTATTATTTTTTTTAATGTATTTATGAGAAATAATTTCTAGAAGTACTTTTAAAAAATCACTCCAAACACACCCTTAAGGTTCTATTTTTCCTATTAAATTTAGGGTGTTAATATTAACCGTTAGATTAACTTTAAAGTAAAATTTAAAGCGATCTCAACTGCGAATAGCAAAAGTCATTTTGTTTATCTTTTGAGATTTGAATTGTAAACTACTTTATTATATAAACTAGTTATAGTCTGTGCCTGAAGGCACAGTATAATAAAAAATGGTAAACAATGAACATATTTATATTCGTATCCAAAATTCAATCACAAGCATAGAGAAGAGATAAAATAATTTAAACATCGATTTGTAGTGGGGGTGAGAGGTGGTGGGTGACAGTGGTGGTGGTAAGAGACGGTGATGGTTGTGGTGGGTGGCAATGACTGTGGTGGCGGTGATAGCGGCGATGGTGGTGGTGGTGGCGGCGACGACGAAGGTGGTGGCTGTGGTGGGGTGGCAATGGTGGCCGTGGTGGTGGTGGTGGTGGCGACGGTGGTGATGGTGGCGGCGGTGACGGTGGTAGTGGTGGGGGTAGAGGTAGTGGTGAGGCGGTTTCAAACACTATTATTTTTTTTAAAGTATTTATGAGAAATATTTTATAGAAGTACTTTTAAAAAATCACTCCAAACACACCCTTAAGGCCCTATTTTTCCTATTAAATTTAGGGTGTTAATATTAGCCGTTAGATTAACTTTAAAGTAAAATTTAAAGTGATCTCAACCGCGAATAGCAAAAGTCATTTTGTTTATCTTTTGAGATTTGAATTGTAAGCTACTTCATTATATATATATTATTTGAACTTAAAATGTTTTCAAGATAACCACATCTATTTATTTTTAATAATAATCACACAATCTGACAATAAAAAAAAAAAAAAATCGCATGAGACATATAAAATATTTAATTTTTTTTAGAACACGGTGAGAATTCTCTCCGGTATTAGAAGCCCAAAAAAATGGCCACACTGAATCTCAGCCGTTCATTTCCCTCAGTCGCCGGCCGGAATTCTCCGTGCCAGAAATTCACACCACCCACCAAACCAACAATCTCATGCTCCAACTCTCATCTCCCAGGCAAGGTGAGTGGAGGAGTCACCGAGTGCCTTTTTGACTTTATCTTCAGTTTCTGTTCACAAATTTATAGCCGTGTGTTTTTTATGCAGTTTAAGAGACCGTACACGAGCGTGATGATAGTCCCAACCGGCGTCGGAGCTTCCATTGGTGGCTTCGCCGGAGATGCTCTACCGGTGGCTCGGACGGTCGCCTCCGTCGTCGACTGCCTCATCTCTCATCCCAACGTATGTATGACATGTTCCTCTCTCCACCAATACACACGCACTCACACAGTCACGCACTTTGTGGGATTGTAAGATTCACTGGCATTTTCGTTATTTTACTGATTTACAAGGCTAGAATAGAGAAAAGGATGGATCAAAAAGGCTATCCGTGTAGTCTTTTTTAGGCCGAGCTGGGCCTATGTATGGGGAATGTTTTTTTTTTTTAATTTTTTTATTTTTAGGGGTGCAACACGAGGACTTCTCGGGAGTCACCCATCCTAGTACTACTCTCGTCCAAGTAGACTTAACTGTGGAGTTCTTATGGGATCCGGTGCATTAGTACTGGGTCTATGTATCGGGAATGTTTAGCAAGCAATTCTACGATATAAAACATGACAGATTTCGTGCCACTTATATATGATTTATAGATTTGTATAAGACACGACACGTACATAAATTTAATGAGTAGGGGCGAGTGTAGGCGGAGTAAATTTTGACATGACACGAGTTGAAAACAACCCATTAACATTCCTACTTCCAACATCCCTATGATACCCCCATTGAGCCTTAACCATTCGGGCTAACCCTTGGGTTAGCTAAAGAATCGCTAGTAGTTGAATTTTCACTTCTTTGCAGGCTATTGCATTATGCTTGACTCTGTGGTATGGAGGATGGTCCTATATGTAATAATTTGATGTGCTCCCTTTTCTGGCTTGTTGATCAAAATGGGGTCTATAGTGGGGAGAAAAGATAATGCAGAGAACTTTAGGAGGGAAACAAGCTGGCACATAGAGGCATGTCCCAAAAAAGACTATAGCAAGGGTTGCATATGTATAATTCATGTGGACAAATAAACATGCTAAGTTGAGCTGAGTGTTAGGTTGGTTAAGCTCAGTTAATGAACATATGCGCCTTTAATTAAGCTACCTTATTTATCCGTTGAACACTCATATATGAGGTCAAGTAGCTTCGTTTATGTAAGTACAAGGATATGAGCAGGTGCGAACTTATCATGTTGAATTCATATTGGAATCTCAGAAGTATGATTGAGTTGGTTCATTTACATCTTGAATGATCACAAGTGAGCTTCTAATTTTATCTGATCTTCACTATGCTCATTTAGCCAAAAATTGCTCTTCGTTTACATGCCTATGTTTTTGCTATCTCAAAATTGGCATCTAAATGAGCTTCATGAATTACTTATTTGCACTATATTGTTCATGGCACTTAATGAATCCATGGAATCAGTAAAAACCAAAAGACTGGCGCTTACCATGTCAATTGTGGAAAGTAACGATGAACAATTTTAAGAACATTTTCAAACCTCGGGCAGTCACACCCTCCCCTGGCATGCGAGCCATCCTTGCAGTAGAACATCTTCAAATGTACGCTTAAAGATTAAATATAACAGATTAGATGACCTTCCGAAACGACAGTGAAGTGTGCCAATTATACTAATGTCTGGAATTACACAAGTGAAGCCTTTGCTTTTCCATAGCTTAATTCCTCCCATTGTAAATTTTCAATTCTTATAGGTTCTTAATGCAGCAATGCTTTATTGGCCTATGCCGAATGTATTATATGTTGAGGGTTATGCTCTTGATCGATTACACATTTGCAATATGTTGTTCATGACACGATGAATCCATGGAATTATTTAAAAGCCAGAAGACTGGAAATAGGAGCAGTGGGTTTACCAGGTCAATTGTGGACAGTAATGGTGAGCAGCAAGAGAAGCAGTTCTTAGAATTTTGCATATCCATGTTTTTACTCATGTGGAAAGAGACTGGAACTTTAAATGAAAAAGTTGGGGCAAACTCTATGTATCTGTAAGAGTCCCTTACCAAATACCATATAATCTAAAGAATATTTTCAAAGGGGTGGTCACATCACACCCTTCCCCGGAATATGATCCATGATTGCATTAAAACATCTTCAAATGCAAGCTTAAACCTTTCAATATAAGAGATTAGATGACCTTGCAAACGACAGTGAACTTTGCCAAATAAACTAATTGCCAGGAATTACACAAGTGAATCCTTTGCTTTTGCGTAGCTCAATTCCTCTCATTGTAAATTGGTAATTCTTGCAGGTTCTTAATGCAGCAATGCTTTATTGGCCGATGCCAAATGTATTATATGTTGAGGGCTATGCTCTTGATCGATTTGCAGAAGGCCTATGGGCACTACAACCTGTTCACCAGAATAGGGTATGGTTGAAGTCTCTTGACTTTTTTTTTTTTCTAGGGAGGATCACATGTCTGGTGTCACAGAATGTGATGCTGCCACATCTTTTTTATATGCTTAACATGTGATTACTTTATTAAAATTTTGTCAGATGAAACAGGTGGGACTGGTTCTTGACGCTGGAATAGAGGAAGAGCTTCGCATTCACCATCTACAAGCAGTTGATGCTACAAGAGCTTCCCTTGGTTTGCCTGTTGTCGAGTATATTGTCACTGACACCCCTTTACTGGTATTTATATAACATGCTATTTGAACTAAGGGTATATTACGACAACCACATCCCCTGACATTTTGAGCTTATCCTCCATGCCACTAGGCATTATATATGTCAAAGATACCCCCAATTGGAAAACTTTATGAAGAAATGACTTCTTATTCACTTACCAGAAAAAGAAATGAATTTTTTAAATACTCCTTATCAAAATCGGAAAGAGCAATAACTTTTTTTGGGGGGTGGCGGTAAAAGACCCAACTGAGCGGTAGCACCCCCTTGACGGCCCCTCCTTCTGCCCTGTGCACCTGCAACCCCCCTCTCCTCCCCAACTTCCACACCCCCCCCATGTGTGTTGTGGTGGTTTTTTTTTTTTTTTTGGGGGGGGGCGGGGGAGGTTATTAATTGTGATAGTGTTTGGTGGTGGTGACCCTCACCTAGGTTGGGGGGTCAGTGTTGGATAGAGAGGGAAGAAGTAGAATAGGCAGTCTTTTGCTACAAGGTTTATTTCATTTACATGAGGAAATAATTTGGGAATAGGAGAATAGGATTATTTTGTTCCACCAAGGAATAAGGGAGGCAATATTGAAAATATTGATATTATTTTTGCTGATGCCATCTTTCTTCAGTGTCGGAGAAAGTCTTGCTGTTACAATTGCCAAATGTCAAAGGTTTGTTGTGTTAATATTGAAATGCCAAGAGGTGGCTGGATAATTAATGGAAGTGTCTGGTCTAATCGAAGTCAACTGACTTAAATGGAATACAGGGTGAGTGTTCACCGAATGGAAGTGTCTTTGTAGCTTATTCTAAAAGTAAATGCTAATGTAGTCAATTAGGACTGTCCGCCAGTTCTTGAAGGAGTCTATGCTGCTTTCGTATTACGCTATTTGTCTGTGCAAACCTTTTGGATTGACAGTATTTTTTGAGACATTTAATTTTTCACTTCTGTGTCTATCCTGAGGGATAAAAGCTTGGTGACTGATAAACATCCCTTGGATGAAGTAACTGTGTATAGGTATCACTTGAGGAAAGCAGTTCAATTTGTGTCACCACTGTAAAGCAGAAAATACTCCTCAAAGCCATTTAATGTGCTATTATTGAAAATGTCTTAACTTATGTTGAGACTTTGTGGTTGATTAGTTGGAGTCAATACTTGACGTGCTACAGCTTGTAAGGGAATTACTTTCTGTTTTCCCTTTTGTGCTCAACAATTCAAATGTCGTTGCCTTGCAATGATTTTACACTTCTGGGAGCTTTGAGTTTTCAATTACTGCGACAGCTGGAATATAACACATCTTTGCAGGTGGAGAAATGGGTTGATCTGAAGAGTGGACAATCAACTGGGAGGATAAAACATCCTGATTCCCTATTGAGAGCTGTAGAGAAATTAATTGAGCAATCAAAGGTGAATGCCGTTGCAGTTGTTGCACGCTTCCCAGACGATGATACTGAAGATATAGATGAATATCGGCAAGGGATGGTATGGCAATTAGATAGTTGCATGCATGCTTCTTTACTGGCAAAATGCTTCGCTTGTCAAATTTTCTGCAGTCTTACCCCTAATGGTTGAGTTATGTTTTACTCTGGTGGTAAGTCAAGGTTTGTCATGCATGTTGATTGTTGACATTCAGTGAACAGTAATCTTATTTTTCTGAATATGTGGGGTACTACCCCTTACCAGTTTGTTTGGTGTTTCTAAATCATTGTTTAGAACTAAAATGTCAATGATTCATGAGTGGTACTACAATTTGATATCAAGGAATATATTTGTGAAAATCCTGCAATTTATAGTGAAAGAACTTGCTGCTTCTTCTCTGCATCAATGTTTGCTTTTATTTCTGTTTTATCTTAATGTAGCTTTGAGAATGTCCATATTGTTACTCACTTGCAGCTAATTTTCCAATTGTCATTGGCTGCCGAAATTTCTAAGTCAAAATATAAATTCCAAATATGTACAAAATGATTCTGAATTCTAAATAAATTTTCAGCCATGGATGGCCGTGTATACTTGAATCCATTTTGATACTATTTTTATTTGAATGAATGTCACTGGATTGTGTAGGACTAGCCGATACCATCGTTTATATATGTTGTTCCACTTGATGTTCTTAACGTTGCAGGGGATAGATATTTTGGCAGGAGTGGAGGCAGTTATAAGCCATCTAGTGGTGCAGAATTTTGGGATTCCCTGTGCACATGCCCCTGCACTATCTCCCCTTACTCTAAGCATGTCTGTATCTCCAAAATCATCCGCCGAAGAGGTGAGTCAAATTTTCTGGGGAAACACAAAACTTCATGGTCTCTGAGATGTTACTACAAACTGTCTTGCTGAACATGCATGTATGATTATGCTTGATTGGGTGGACTTGGCTGCATATGCTCCTTTGAACTCAATATTCTATTATGAGCATTTAAATTCCAGTGTCGAGGATTTAAAATAGTCAAGAAAACCAAGAGTACGGAGATTGAGTCTACTAGAATTAAGTTCACATGCTCTAGGAGAAATTTGGTTTATAACAGATAAAGGATCTGCTTCTGTTTGATAAGAGGAAATCTTGTATGAAATATCGATAGGTATATAATTGTTTACTGTGGTGGCAATAGAATATGAATTTAATTGTAATGAGTCGAAGTAGCTGCCATCTCTATTTTACTAGGTTTGATTATCTGAAATGAGGCTGAATATTATTTCTTGTTGGCTATAAAATTAGAATTTCTTCAATTTCATTGATTGCTAAATTCTTCAGTTATATGGATTACAAACATCAGAATCATAATGATATGCAGCCTCCCTCAACAGCATGAACACATTCTCTTCATCTTCTTTATCAGCGAAAAACAGAATCAGGATAGAGCTTTTATTGGGAAAACATGTCCTTGTGTAGCTTAATTGGGGAACATGCATCTTCTCATAAAAACACTAAGGATCATTAAAAATATGTTATATTTAATCCATCTTGATAAGAACCTACAAAAGCTGCGTCAAAAAGTTCATATCATGTTTATGCATTTATATAGCCAATATGTGGCACAGGGAAACCGTTAACATCAGCTCAGACCCCGTTCTACCGTAAATTATGAGCATGCTCTTTCCGTGCCTCGGCTTTCTCTGGTTAATGAATTCTTTATTATCTCTCTCTCTGTCTGTCTCACTTAGAAGTTTTATTTAAATCTAACAGATAGGATACACATTCTTGCCATGTGTGCTTGCTGGGCTTAGCAATGCACCTCAGTACATGGTCAGGAACTTTGAATCACTAGAAAAGGGTTGCATATTCGCAAGTGATGTTGACAGCGTCATTCTTCCAATAGATGCTTGTGGCGGAGATGGTGCTCTTGCATTCACAAATGGTAGAAGAAACAAGGTACAGACTTTATGTCCTCAAGAGCAATTTGGCCTCATAACAAAATGACTTGTTCTGACTTGCCCCATCCTGCTGTATAGCTTTATAATTTTACCATGAGCAGGTACTTAGCAACTGCTATCTTGTAATTGCCAATCCTTGACTTTGCTGCAGCCGCTTATAATTGCTGTGGAAGAGAATGAGACAGTACTCAATGATACACCAGATAAACTTGGGATTGAAGCGGTAGGGTTTGAACAATCTGCACATTTTTTTCTGCTTTGTTTTGGTTTTCAACTTTTCACTTGTTTATGAGCATCTTTATGTTAGTTATAAAGGTCTAGGTAGGATATGAGGCTTCTTTGCCACCGTCGTTCAGTTTTTAAACTGCATAATACCAAAAGCAAATTTCTATATGCCTGCAATAATTGCTGAAGTGATTCACCGATATGGTATGCATGTTCTTCTCAAAGTTTGCAGATTTAGAAGTCCCTTATTGTCAATATGAAGTGCCATATTTTCAGCTACTAGGCCGTTAAATCATGCTCATTGAAGCCATTCTTTTTTGGGATGCATCATATCAAACATCCCCACATAGCCAGCAATAATTGTTCCTTGATGCTTCAAGCTTCTGTTTATAAAGGAAACGGGATTTCTCTTTCAGGTCAAGGTCTCAAACTATTGGGAAGCAATAGGTGTCATTGCAGCTCATAAGGCAGGAATTGACCCTGATTCTCTCCGAAGAAACAGAATTAAGAACATTCGACACAAATCCTCTTTCCCTTCTTTAAATGGTAATTCTGTTTCGAGCGCCAGATTATTTTCTTAACAAAAGTAGATCAACAATTCAATTTTTTTAACCCATTATCATATTCAAATATAAAAGTAGTACATTTTGATTCACAGTACTCTTGTTCTGTTCATTGTCATCTTTTGTATTTGACATGTATAGTGAAAGAATGCATGCATAGCTTTCATTTCTGCTAATGGAGGAAAAGTTTTCTGGGCTATTACATTTTTCACATGCTTTAGTGTTGTGTACCAAGCACCATGGATGAGTATACTGATGAACTGATGAAGACAGGAAACTTTCTGAAGTCAATCAGTTGAATTTGTCCTTCATGTTGCCATTTTGGAACAAGCGCCCCGTTTAACAGGTTACACTTATATCTAACTTTTTTTTGGGGGGGGGGGGAAGGGGGGGGGGGGGGGGGGGGGGGGAATGGGGGATGGGAAGGGGCAATTGAACCCTTGACCTCAAAAAGATAAAACTTTTACAAGACAAATAATATTATTAGACCAAAGGTCCATTGATAAGTATTGCTAGAGTAATGCTATTGAGATCTAAAAAATAATCTAATTTATTGACATAATGATGTGTTAAGTTATAGAGTCCCGATAGAAAAGTCCAACTGTTATTGTCACAACCTTATTATTGGATAGTATTATTGTCACTTTATTAAGTCAACAATTTAGATTGATTTTTGAGCTACCAATAACATTACTTTAATTAGGTCAATATTTTCGGTACCTATAACGTTACTCTAATTGTTTTGTTATTTGTGTGGCAAGTTTAAACTTTGCAAACCCAAGGGGCTAGCCTAATTATAGTTCAGCCTCTTGATAAGCCTCTCATGTAGGGTAGGTTAGCGGTTCGAAACTAGTTTAGCCACTTGATAAATCTCTCATGTGGGATAGGTTAGGGGTTCAAATATTTCATGAAGCGTTGTCTCTTAGAGCCATCACTCATAGATTTTATCCCTTTGTGTGGGGAGACGGTTTTGCTCAAGATCCAGCTTCACTCCAGTATGTGAGTGGAGAAGTACTGCGATAATCTACTGTAAATTTGCACTCTTAAACTTTGGTTCTACTCTCATTTTGCTTCTGAACTTACTCATTTTAGCACATTTTAAGTTGTCCAAAATAGCGACACTTCACCAATCGTGAAATATAGGAAAGAAAATTGCTCATTTTATAGTGAAAAACAATCCACCAGGATTTTTACATCCGGAATTCAAGGATATGTGCAGTGTGTAGTTGACGATGTAATGTGTTTAAATGAATAGTTGTTGAGATAAAATGAAAACCAAGATCAAAGTTTAGGGGGAAAAATGTAATTAAATCTATTTCTTTAGTGTGTTAATTACAAAGTTTACAAGTACTTTGTATTCACAACAAATTACTGTTAAAAATCTTAGTTTTATGTTGTCCGATGCGGAATCTCACTTTGCATTCCGAAAGATTTAAGATTTTTTATAGTGACAATTGGCCATAAATTTGAATGTTCTTTTTTGTTTTCTAGTTTAGGCGTTGTATTTTTATGACATTAAGTCTACATTAGTGTCTTTTTTTTGTCTTGCAGTCCAATCTAATTTAATCATATATTTTTAATAACCAATGTACCCTTTAGTCACTCACGCTATTAATGATCAAGTTTTCAGCCTAATTGGTCAATTATAGCACAATTAGGCCTGTCAATTGTGTCAAGTAAGATAGATTTGTATCAGATTTTAGCATTTGCATGCGTGTCAAAAAATACTCCACCCTTTTTTATTAATTCATGTTTCACCGATCAGATTCGTGTCATGTATAATCAGTATATAAACGAATTGTGTTGTACATTTATTTTAATTAATTTCACCCATACCTAAAATTTCGTTTGTTGTTCACTTATTTGTAAAACTGATGGTTTAAGAAAGACCAAAAATCTCTAATTTTATATCGTGTTTATGTCATATTTTAACACTCCTAACCACAACTGCTCAACCATGGTGTTAGTTCATTCTTCTCAATATGTCCCTTTGACTTTGAATGTACATGAAATTTCATTATTACAATTTTTGCCCAATTAGAGATTGTGTTAAATAAACAGCCTAGCTAGTTCTTTCAATAATTTTCATCTTTCAGTATTTATGGATATTCTTTCCATCATTCTTTCCACAACCACGGGTTTGAGTTGTTAATACCTCGACATCTCAAGTTTGAGTTTTGTAAGAGATGTCTTGATTGACTTGATACATTGGTTTGTAGGTGAGAGTGCCTATTTCTAGTTTACGTAGGAGCTAAGTCTAAAAAGCACGCAATTAGGTTGGTTCTCGGTCATAACAAAAAATCAATTAGATTTGTTAGTACTTATATGAAGTTGCAATCCTCTTTTATCTTTTCATGCAATGGGATGAGGACTGCCCATTCCAAGTTGCACTCCATTATGGCCCCAAAATTAGCATGAAAACGGGTTCAGATTCACTTCCGTTCAATTTTTCTCAGTCAAAAATAACCCACGATGCATGAGTGAAAAATCCACTTAAAATTATTATAAGTGATGTATTATTGAACAAAAGTGTAACGTAAAGGAACTTTTTTTTCCGAAAATGTTGCCGTGATTATTTTAAGTACATATACGACTAACCAACAAAAAGGGGAAAAAGAAGATAAAACAACCACCAAAGTCAATGTGTATGCTAATTATAGAACCCCACAAGATAAGAAATTCCCAGGAAAATATTCCTGGTTTTGATGAAAATTAACGTTATTAGTGGTTATTATTGGACTTAGGAGAACAGCTTCACCTGTCATTCTTCTTGGACTGTTCAAGCACGTGCTGCACATACTCAGCAAACAGTCCAATGTCAAACCATGCTAGCAGCTGGTCTGATTAAGACTTGGAGGTTATCAGATATGTGTCACAGTACGAATTCAAATAGGAACCACTACATAACTGATTTCTTTGTCAATACACGCTTAATTTTTTATCCTCGAGAAAAATAGAGAAAAAAAAAAAATTCAATCCCGACTTTCCAACCCACACAACTGTAATGCTCCATTTGGTAGGAATGATGGAAAGTAAGAAGGATGTAAAGTAGGAGAGATACACTTTCTATCATTCAAGGAAGGAAAGTAGGAATGATACACTTTACTTCCTTTGTGTTTGGTTGGATGGATGGAAAATAAAAATGACTAATTTTTTTTTTATGCTGGCTAAGATTATGTGTTACAATCGAGTCGTGTCGTGACAGATTCGTGTTGAGTCATTACGGGTTTGTGTTGAACATTAATCAAACCTAACTCAACTCATTTAACCAATTGTGTCGTGTCGAGTTGCGAGTTAACCTGTTTATTTTTATTATTTTTATTTTATATATATATATATATCTATATAATAAAGTAGCTTACAATTCAAATCTCAAAAGATAAACAAATGACTTTTGCTATTCGCGGTTGAGATCGCTTTAAATTTTACTTTAAAATTAATCTAACGGCTAATATTAACACCCTAAATTAAATAGGAAAAATAGGCCCATAAGGGTGTGTTTGGTGTGATTTTTTAAAAGTACTTCTAAAAATTATTTCTCACAAATACTTTAAAAAAAATAATAGTGTTTAAAACCGCTCCACCACTACCTCTACCACCCCCACCCCCACCACCAACACCGCCGCGCGCCGCCACTGCAACTGTCGTCGCCACCACCACTATTGCCCCCCCTACCACCACTATCGCCGCCGCCGTCGTCGCCGCCACCACCACCACCGCCGTCGTCGCCGCCACCCTCGCCGCCATCACCTCCACCACTATCATTGCCACCCACCACAATCATCACCGTCTCCTACCACCACCATTGCCGCCCACCACCTCTCACCCCCACTTCAAATCAATACTTAAATTCTTTTATATCTTCTCTATGTTTGTAATTTAATTTTGGATATGAATACAAATATATTTGTTGTTTATTATTTTTTATTACACTGTGCCTTCAGGCACAGACAATAACTAGTATATATATATATAATAATAATAAAGTAGCTTACAATTCAAATCTTAAAAGATAAACAAAATGACTTTTGCTATTCGCGGTTGAGATCGCTTTAAATTTTTCTTTAAAGTTAATCTAACGATTAATATTAATACTCTAAATTTTATAGGAAAAATAAGTCTCTAATGGTATGTTTGGAGCGATTTTTTAAAAGTACTTCTAGAAATTATTTCTCATAAGTATTTTAACAAAAATAATAGTGTTTGAAACCGCCTTACCACTACCTCTACCACCACCGCTGCCACCACCACCACCACCACTGCAGCAGTCCCTGCCACCGCCGCCATCACCACCACCACCACCGCCGCCGCCACCGCCCCCCGCCACCACCACCACTGCCACAACTACCACCGTCGTCACCACCGTCGCCATCATCAGCACCACCGTCGCCACCACTGCCGCAGCCGCCACCACCATCACCATCGCCGCCGCCATCACTTCCACTACGGTCATTGTCACCCACCACAACCATCACCATCTCCTACCACCACCACTGCCGCCCACCACCTCTCACCCCCACTACAAACCGATGCTTAAATTCATTTATCTCTTCTCTATGTTTGTGATTTGATTTTGGATATGAATACAAATATGTTTATTGTTTACTATTTTTTATTACACTGTGCCTTCAGACACATGTAATAACCAGTATATAATAAAGTAGCTTACAATTCAAATTTTAAAAGATAAACAAAATGACTTTTGCTTTTCGCGGTTCAGATCGCTTTAAATTTTACATTAAAATTAATCTAACGGCTAATATTAATACTCTAAATTTAATAGGAAAAATAGGCCTCTAAGGGTGTGTTTGGAATTACTTTTTAAAAGTACTTCTACAAATTATTTCTCATAAGTACTTTAAAAAAAAAAAATAGTGTTTGAAACCGCCCTACCACTACCTCTACCACCCTCACTCCCACCACCACTACCTCTACCTCTACCACCACCACCACCACCATTGCCACCACCGTTGTCATCGTCGCCACCACCACCACCACCACCGCCACCACCACCATCGTCGTCATCACCGTCGCTGCTACCACCACCGCCACCACGGTCATTGCCACCCACCACAACCATCACCGTCTCCTACCACCACTACAACCGATGCTTAAATTCATTTATCTCTCCTCTATGTTTGTGATTTAATTTTGGATATGTTTTATTGTTTATCATTTTTTATTACTCCGTGCCTTCAGACACAGGCAATAACTAGTATATATATATTAAAAGATATATAGATAAATAAAATACATCTCAACACAAATAATTAATTTTCCATTCACTTTCCTTCCGATTTTGGGGGGATTGATTTTGGTGAGTTGGACGGAAAGTTAATCCATCGACTTTTCCATCCTTCCTACTTTCATTCCTTACCAAACATGATGTTTTATCTATCTCTCCCACTTTCCATCCTTCAAACTTTCCATCCTTCCATTTTTCCATCGTACCAAACAGAGCATAATGGTCCTCACAAATATGAGTAGCCACCACAATGTGGATGACAGATTCACAATAGAAAAGTGGATAGGTGAACCTAGTTAAATCGTAATAGGGACAAGTTCTAAGTTTAGATGTCCTGAATTTGAATTTTGACAATTCTTTAAGGTCATATCACGAGAGATTTGTCCTTTATGAATATCTTAATCCTGGCGTAGATGGTGAATTTCATGTGATGATGTCCCACAAGCAATAGAAAGGATCAGGAGGACCACAACTGTCGATCCCAACCTTCCACTTATTCCTTTCTCTACTCCCTCCTACTTCTTTGTGTGAAATTTCATTTTAAACAAATCAATGTATATTAGATAATTTAAAGACTTTGACATGCAATTTCCTAGTTTTTAATCTTTTTTTTTTCAACGGTCAGAGATGTCTGAGTCAACTTACGCGCACCTCAACTAATCTTCTCTCCGGTTTGGTCAAAAACAGGTCATTCACGCCAGGATTAAAGTATTCATGAGGGATAAATTTCTCATAGACTGGTCTTAAGTGGTTGTTAAGATTCGAACTCAAGACGTCTGGGTTTACAGTTCGTCCATGTTACCACTTGAGCTTACCCTTGAGGCTATTTCCTAGTTTTTAATCACTTTAGCATGTGCACGTATCATATTGTGTATAAGGGTGGTAATTAGGTGTCTAGAATACCCCGATTAATCTCTCCCAGAAACATACAGTCCCGTTCCCTGTAAGAGTCGAATATTTAGCCTAACTTAATTCAACAAAACCTTAATCCTAACTATTTAGGAATCGACTATATGAATCATATTGACAGAATTTTACGTTTGCTATCAGCTACCTAATGCAACATTGCTTCTTTATCCGAACTAGGGACTAACTATGTAAATGATGGGCCCTATAACTCAAAACTGACGAAGTTTTAGAAGCTTTAAACATATGGTGTTGTTACAAATGTGAAAAAACATATATTTGTTTTTATACATATAAAAGTTAATCGAATGTACGAGATTTTTGTTACTGAAAGGTCTAAGGAAGACTAGATGTATCTAGTCTAACCATTCCATACAAAGAGATTGTTTCTACATACATATATGTATATTACCAATAAATCATGTCTGAAGACATTCTACAATACAAAAAATTGAGCATTAATTGATCATACAACATTTATATTTTAAAAAATAATTTATTTTTTTAATTACGTAACTTAAAACTAAAGTGACTAGAGAGAAGATAAGCGAGAAGTATAGGAGAGAAAAGTAAGTGTGAATTAGTGGGGTTGTTTGACACTAGAGATTATGTTGATTGAATTGTCTGACATTGAAAATCGCGCAACGATATCTGAAAACGAGAAATTTTTTTTGGGATATATATGTTATCAAATTTAACTTGTTTGGATAGGTGGATCTGATGTTTTATTACCCTTTGCTTTTCAACAGCCATCTCCAAAATGTTTTAGCTATTTCAAGAATGAAAACAACTATAAATAAATTGATTCGATTTTGGTCTGATCAGCAATACAGCTGTGTTGGACTATTACACATGCCATGATTTGGTGGGCAAATAGATCTGAATTCAGACCACACAATAAACAAAAGTAGAACCTTAAATCCAGATTAATGATGATAGGGACTGCAAATACTCGAAACTATCAGTCAACTGGATAACATGTGATGAGTTATCTTCCCCTTTGGTAGTTGTTGTTGCTTGTTGGCAGGACAATCTTAGGTTTGATATCTCTTGGATGGATTAATAACGTTAAGAGTTTGGGATAAGTCTAATACGTGGAAATCTTTATTATTTTATTATGTTTTTTCATGATCGATTTACAGCTTAGATTCATTTTTCAATGATAAAATGCCGAAACGTTTGTTTTTTTGGTGCTACAACCTTATCATCTACTGACTTAGACGAAAATCTAAACTTTTTTTTTTGCATTGGTGGATCATCAACTATTACAATTTATATAACGGATCATCCTCAGACCGTGCAATGGTGGAAGCCTAATGCACTAGTTACGTCTTTTTTTAGGAGAAATCATCTACAAAGTAGTGAAGAAAAGTTCGAAAGAGAGTACAGTAGAATTCACGAAAAGAGGATGTAATTAAGAAACCAACCAAATTTTTTTTATCAATTGAACTTTGAAAAGAAGAGCAATGATATTCCAATGTAAACTGACGGCAAACTAACAGATACGACTTTGTCAAAGTTGCAACCTTCTATTCGTCAAACCATACAGTGTTACGCATGGGCAAACCCACCAGTCCAAGTCAAACTTTCTTTTCCCTCCATGTCCAACCCCAAGCCCTAAATATAAATATACCTCTACTGCTCATAGCTAATCCACAACCCCTTGAGTTCCTCAATTCCTTCTCTCTCTCTCTCTAAGGGGTCTATGAAAGAATTGCTTTGCAACACAATGAGAAAATCTTGCTGCAATAAACAAGACGCCAACAGAGGAGCTTGGTCCAAGCAAGAGGACCAAATACTTATAAATTACATTCAAAAACACGGCGAGGGTTGTTGGCGCACCCTACCTCAGGCTGCAGGTACGTAAATAAATCATTTGACTCTCTCCAGATTTCGTAATAGCGAAGTCTTATTCAGGATTACTCGTTTATGAATCTTAGTGTGTAAATGATACACTTTATATGTGTATACGACTGTATATGTGTTCGAGCTTGGAAGAATGGAGTAAGTTCTGACTGAAAAAAGCAAAAAAAAAAAAAAAACACTAATATATAAAAATAAATGATACTAAATATATTTATTTAGATAACAAAAAGCAAGAAAATACTTAAAATACATCAAAACCTACCTAAACTTTTCTGTTGTTTTCTTCTTGTGTGGGTCAGGTCTCCTTCGTTGTGGTAAAAGTTGTAGGCTGAGATGGATAAACTATCTAAGGCCAGACGTTAAAAGAGGCAACTTTGGTGAAGATGAAGACGATCTCATCATTAGGCTCCATGCACTACTAGGCAACCGGTACGAAGTCTTAAACCCATTTTATTTTTAGTTGGTTTCTTTGTCCATACCATAGTTTTAAAATCCGGCCCGGACATCAACTCGGTGAAGGGACCGGGTTAATGGGTCACTGGTTCAACCGTTGGGTCACTGGTCGAACCGGTAATATAATAAAAAATTAAAAATAATTAAAAATAATAATAAATAGGCTAAAAAATCACAATAATTATAAAAATAACATCAAACATGTAAAGTTAAGAAGAGAAAAATCATCAACCATGTATCCAATTTTCAATACAACTTGTAAAGTTAAGTGGTGTAGATTGAGATTCAACTTGTAAACATGATCTTTTGGCACTGATGCAGGCACTCCTAAAGACAAATTTTCAAGTAAAAGCATTTCTATCCCACTGCATTGCATCACTAAACAGGCCCTAGATCTTTTAACCTATTCAATTTGGGAACTAAACGGAGAATTTATTAAAAATGGAGAAAGTCCTTGGGTTGATACTCTGATGATCTGATCAGAAAAATACTGGCACATCCTGTATGTTGTGTCCATGAATGCCGAATCTATCAATGCTTGTGTTGCCTTTTTAACATATTTGGATATGAATCATGTGACCTACATGGGTTGATACCCAAATTACACGCTTGTATAGTTGTATGTACAAATTGATAGGGACAGGAATTGGACAATGTAACCAAAGTACCAAACAGAGGAATTGGACTGAGATAGAGATAAAAGGGGGGAGATAGAGAGAGAGGGAAACTCACTGGTCAGTGGTCACTCGTCATTGGACTGGAGTCGTTGCTGGTGGAGGCGAGCTGGCTGCTGCTCTGGAGGTGAGGTGGTGGAGGCGAGGCGGTGGGTGGTCAGTCGCTGCTGATCGCTGCTGCGTGGAGGCAAGGTGGTGGGTGGTCAGTCGTTGGGTTGGTGGTGGAGGCGAGACTGGATGGATCGATTTAGTTTAGGGCAACAAAAGGGGAAAAAAAGGGGAAAAAAATCTCAGATTTATGCAATGAAAATAAACCGCCCGGTTTTGTAAACCCGGCCGGTTCTCACGGGTTCACCGGTTTTTGACCGGTTTAATGGGTTGATGCCGGGTTCTGTACATAAACGGTTTTTTATTAGAACCGGCCCGGTTAGGGGACCGGTTCACCGGTTTACCGGGTTGACCCGCCGGTCCGGGCCGGGTTTAAAAACACTGGTCCATACTACTTTCCCTATAATTGTATTTTTTTTTCTTTCACTAGACCATCTATAATTGTTTTCACTAGTGCCTCCTGTCCAGATTTGCACCATAAATAGCAAGTTATTGTTTAGGTATTTTTCGGTGGATTTAACACATCACGTGGCAATGTCATTTACCATGTGGGGTATATTACTAATAAAAAATTATACTTGTTCAATGAATTATTGTTACCTATCACCTTGTCAGATTTTTTTTTTTTTTTGAAAAACTCAAGTTGTAAGTCTCACAATCTATTTTTATGGCAACCTCTCACTCTGTATACACATCACATGACAGTACTAGAGTGTGTTTGCTTAATGTATTACGAAATAAGGATTGAAAAAAAAATGTCTGGGCCCACCTTATTCCCTTTACTCCGATATTTTTGATATACACTCAGGATTATCACTTAGAAATAATCGAGGCCCAAAAAAATAGTGAATTTATAGTCACATACACCTTCTTAAATAAACCCACTTATTTTGTGGGTTTAAATAGTCCGATTGTGGTATGTTTTTGTAAAAAATATTTTTACTCTCAAGAATCTCTAGGATATAATTATCTTGAGAGTTCTTTAGTAATTTAATGTTTATATCATCATTCAATACTCCATCCAAATAAAGTATTGGATGAGATAAATTTGGGGCACACTACTTCTAAATACTTGAACCAAATATGAGATGAGAAAACATTATCACTATAATTAGTTCAAGACCCAAATAGATGAGTATAGAATAAACGAGTTTTTCCAATCCAATCATATCTAATGCCTAAACAAAACACACCCGTAATTTAAACCCTTACAAAAAAATTTCTAGGAATGAATGCCAACGAGTTAAATTATCGAATTACGTAAACGGCCTGTTATTGTCTTCACTCCTATGAAGTGATGGGCCTCTTATCCATTGGCTTATCCTTTTGTTTTTTTATTTTGGAAAGTTACTTACCCTTTTGTTTTACTTAGTTACTAGTTACTACCATTATCAAACTGTTGTCGTATAACTACTTAGAAGAAGTATTTTTTGCTACTGTAACACAAAATATTAATTTTTTTACAAATATTTGAAGGTTATAATTATTTGGTTGTTTAAATAGTAGCCTTTTAGGATCATACCCACATCTACGAACCCTAAAATGTAAGGATCGATTCTAAAATACTTAAAAACTTTGTAATTTCACCCAGAGACAATGTAACACAATTCTATATGATGCAGGTTTTTTTTTAACTATTGATCTTAACTTTTTATTGAGCAAAGAGAAATGGTCTAGTGGTTAGTTCTTTTCCCGCCTTGCCATTTGGTGCAAGGTTTGAGTTTTACCAAGTCCCCCTCCCCTATATGAATAGTGACAACTTTTTGTTGTAATTTGAGTCAAAAAAATTATATTTCAAACCAAAAAAGAGCGTGAAAATCCTGACATGAATACAAAGAATTTGGTGGATATTTCAGAGGAACCCAAAGACGCTCTCTATGAAATCCTATAGTCATGTCTTTCTCCTAAGGGCTACAGAACTATCTCTGGCAAGTCGTACCTCCATTTGTAACAAAGTCACATATTTTTTTTTGTAGATGGTCACTGATTGCTGGGAGATTGCCAGGACGTACAGACAATGAAGTGAAGAACTATTGGAACTCTCATCTGAGAAGAAAACTTGAGAATATGGGAATCGATCCGAATAATCATCGTATAAACCACAGTTTTTCTCGAAGTCCATGTGTCTCTAATAGTTCGACATTAATGTCTGCTTCGAAAAGCCATGAATGCAAGCGTGTAAAATTTCAGGTTGATAATGATCATGTCTCAGATGCTGCAAGCTTATTGGAGGATGATGACCCACGAGGAGGCTTGCCTGATCTGAACCTTGGTCTCACCATTAACGAGACCTGCAATTCAATTGCTGCCATTGATGAGGAGAGAAAACAAGAGTCTACATCAAAGGGACTTGAACATGGTCCATCTTCTACACTTCTTCTTTTTAGCTGATACAATTATTTTGTAAAAAATATGGAGATAATTTCTTTGTGTGAATTGTATCTTACCCTTCAAAGTTTGTTGATTCAGTTATATTTTACTTTTCTACTTTTTAGGAATCTAAATATCGAGTAATGCTATTAAAACTTAAAAAACTTTAGACACTAAGCTAATGATGCTATTAAGATTGAAAAAACAAAAAAACAATTGATTTGATCAAGTAACAAGGTTGTAGCTGTAACTGTTGGATCTTTTTTCTGGGTCACATAACACATTATTAGACTGGAGTATTAAGTCAAATTTCTAGACCACAACAAGTTTGGTCATTCCAATGATCACCAATAATTCGCACATTCGCTTAAGTAAGATTCACTAAGCATATTACCACGTGTCAGTAATAACATGATATATTGTTGTATTGAATATTTTCACGTATCAAACCATTGGATTTAGGACTAGAGTGCAATATCTAACATGGTTAGTTAGCTAGGTATAGAAAAAAAAAAAAAAAAATTAATGCTATACAACTCAAATAAAATCCAAAAAATTACAATTCAAATAAAATTCAAAAAGTTAAAACTCAAATGCATATCATCCTTTAACTGAGTGGATCCCATTAACTTTTTCGGTGGGATCCGTTCATCCAACACTCATCTAAAAGATGATATGCATTTGAATTATATTTTTTGGGTTCCATTTGGGTTGTATAACGTTTTTCAAAGAGCAATGCTATACTTACCAAATCATTTACTAAAGAGCAATGTTATGTATCCCAAATTTCTAACCCAAATTTTCATCTCAAATCAAGGGAGACCATTGGATCAGTGGGTCTCATTTTAAAAAGTTGATGGGACTCACTCATCCAATGGTCTCCTTTCATTTGGGATGAAAATTTGGATTAGAAATTTGGGATAGATAGTATTTCCCTTTACTAAATTTTATATCTCAAATCACGGGTGAGTAGTTGGATCAGTGGAGTCCACTAACTTCACAAACATTCGATGCATAGAATTTTGACACATTATTTAGGATATGAGATTTGATAGAGATATTCCCTCCTTATCCTTGGCACCACCATGCATGTCTTATCACCAATGGTCGGTACAGAGTGGCAAACAAGCTACAAGTTGTTGAGACCACGTCAGGGATGAATATCCAAGAAATGAGAGTTTTATATATGAAGGAATATTTGTTTGGTAGGAAGGAGAAAGATGGATAAGTCCATTGATGCATGTCCTTAGCAAGAAAGGGTACAAAAATTAATGCATAATAAAACACACAACCACTCATTATCTTTCTGATCAGGAAAAAAAAAAACATGAAGCATAAAGAAAAATAACAGAGGTGGGAAGTTGGATCAACCTCAGATCTGATAATTTGACAAGGACTTTGGAACCAATTGAACGCGACGTTGTTAAACGTTCATTTGTTGATATGTTCGCCCAAAAAACAAAAAAAAAAAGGAATAAAATCAACAATAAATGGCCGGTCTAGGTTGGCAAAAAAGGTGCAAGAGTTGTTGAGACCAGTGTTATTAGAACTGGATCGGACATTAAAATTGGTAGAGAGACTGGGTCAATGGTTCACTGATTTAACCGTTGAGTTAATTGGTTAGACCGATCGCATAGTAAAAAAAATAAAAAATTTATAAAACATAATAATTTAACTAAAAAAAATAATATGTTCATAAAATCCAAAGGATAAAGAACATAAACAAAAAGATTACTATTATCCCAGCACAAATCAATTCATAACTATACATTTCACAAATAAAGTAAAGCAACGAACAAAAAGAAAAATATGAAAATAATGAAGGAAGAAATGCCTCTGGACTTCGTTAAAAATAAGAGTGTTTGTGTGAGAGAGAGAGAATAGTAAAGGACAATCAATGCCAACTAGTGGGATAGAAAGGAGAGAGGTTTTCTTTGAAGAATGTGAAAGGACCATTTCTTACTCATATTTCATGACTGACAATCATAGGCAAGTGCATCTGCATCAGAGAGAGACAGAGAACTTAACAAAGAGAGATGGAAGATGTCGTCTCTGGAGAAGGAAGGAACTCGTTACAAGATTTCTGATCTTGCCTCGCCTGGATCTCGTCATCGTTGCCTGTTGAGAGTTGTGTTGAGAGTAGGAAGGCTTGAACTGCTGCCTGTTCGTCGCCTGAGAAGGAAGGCTTGAAGGCTGAAGTAGAGAGCCAAGAGAGTGAGACCCCAATCGTCCGGTTTTTAGAATCTGTCTGGTTCACTGGTTTTTATCAAAAATCGGCCGGTTTAACAGTTGAAAGACGGTTCCCATGTCTACGCGGTCCAACTTAAGAACCAGACCGTTCTAGGCTCTGATTCACGGTTCATCGACCGACTGATCTGGTCCAATTCTGATAACACTAGTTGAGACCACATTAGGAATTGAATATCCAAAAAATGAAAGTTTTATGTGAAGGAATTTTTGTTTGGTAGGAAGGAGAAAGATGGATATATAAGTCCATTAATGCATGTGCTTAGTAAGAAAGGGAACAAAAATTAAGATATGAATATATTCCACACTCATTATAATACATTGTCTTCATCAATCATCACCAAATATTGCATGTTATTTATATACTTGTAGTCTCTACTCATTCATATAATGGAACTCATTTTGACAAAACAATATGTTTTTCAATTATTATTAGATGACAGGATTAGGTAGCACATGAAGACATAGTTTGGATGGCGGGAATGAAAGACTAGTAATCGAGTTTTATTACTAGGGCTAAGATTCCTCTCAATGTAATAACATATGCCATTTTTCAATTATTATTAGATGACAGGATTAGATTGGATGGCGAGAATGAAACACTAGTAATCGAGTTTTATTACTAGGGCTAACATTCTTATAAATGTAATAACATATGCCATTTTTCAATTCTTATTAGATGACAGGATTAGCTAGCACATGAATACATAGTTTGGATGGTGGGAATGAAACACTAGTAATCAAGTTTTATTACTAGGGCTAAGATTCTTATCAATTTAATAAAATATGCCATTTTTCAATTATTATTAGATGAAAGGATTAGCTAGCACACGAATACATAGTTAGAATGGCGGGAATGAAAGATTAGTGATCGAGTTTTATTACTAGGGCTAAGATTCCTATCAATGTAATAACATATGCCATTTTATTTATGTATGTGTTTAGGGTGGGAATTTTTTTTCCTAAGAAATAATATTTTATGATGAATTTAACGTAACTTGAAATACTATTGATGAATAATAATGGTGGCAAGTAGCACCCAAAACCCTAACCTTCATGAATCGCTGAACTAAAATCCTAACTAAACAAAATGGCCAAAATAGAATTAGACTAAAATATAAAACATCGTATTGTTTGCACTCTAGAATCGTTGACAAATATGAAATATAACTCTTGTGAACTATATATGAACATTTTATATAAACGACATAAACAATGCAATTTGATCATAACATAATGAATTCCATGTCGACAAAGCAATGAGTATTTATCATCGATTCATTTACGATCAAATGACCCTAATCTTGCACGATTCTGACTTTGCGAGGCGGCCCACGACCATCTTGGCCCTTGGATGCATGGTTTTGTTAAGTTGCACTGTGGCATCACATAATTTGTCTTTTGGAATGTATATACAAGAGGGAGAGAACATATGATCTTTCTAATAACGAAAAAACAATAACCCTAAGGAACAATTAAGAGAGATGAGATGTTCAACCTTAGATAAAACTTGGTATACAACAGATAATTTGGTAGGGAACTATTGTGGGGGTAATCCATTGGTACAAATCCAAAGTAGAAGAAAGAGCGAAAATTATGATAGAAAACAAAATTGTGAAGCAAAGCACATATATAGGATGTTATTATCTTCGAGATAATGATTTTTCAACTATATGTAGATGAATCCTTACAAAATATTATTTCTATGATAACAATGTCTAACCCTAAAACATTATAACATTACATTTCTTAGAACTAAACCCGAATGAAAATCAAAAAATTAAATTCAAGAAAAAAAATTAAAAGAATATATTTAGAATACGATAAAATGACTTTGTTCTATTGACCAAGCATAACAATACTATAAGGAACACTATGTTAAATGGAGTGAGAACTTACTATTATGTGACCATTAGAAACAAGTAGTCACTTAACTATCAATAACTAGTTAGAATATATAAAACTTTGTATCATTATTTGTAAATATCTATAAATATGTATGTATATACAACATGAACCTCAACCAAATTTAATGAGACGAGGCTGACCGTTCATTTGTTGATATGTTCGCCAAAAAAAAAAACAAAAGTAGATTAAAAAAATCCACAACCAATGGCCGGTCCAGGTTGGCAAACAAGCTGCAAAGTTGTGGAGACCAAGTAAGGAATGAAGATCCAAAAAATGAGAGTTTTATATGAAGGAATTCTTGTTTGGTAGGAAGGAGAAATATGAAAAAGTCCATTGATGCATGAACTTACAAAGAAAAGAAACAAAAATAATGATCTGAATATATTCCACACCCATTACAATACATATATGGCCCACATAACCAAATACTACACGTATTAAGGGTCTTTTGAGGCAAGTTTTTTACGGCAGAAATATTTATCGTCACAAAAAGTATTTTTGAGGATTTTTTTTTTTGTGGTGGTATTGCTGTCATAAATTTTTTTTTTTGTTATTGTAAATATTATTTGAGACGAGGTGTTGTTCGCTATAATTTTTCTTTTTCAAAATACGTTTTTTTGTAACGATAAATACTGTTGTCTCAAAAAACCCTAATTCTTGTGAATTTTTCATAGTGGAACTCATTTTCATAGAATAAAGAAGATACGATTAGCCAGACAAGAAGACTTTGGGATAACTTAGTTAATGTTATTTAGAGTAACCTAGTTATTTTTCTTCATATACATTGGTTGGTCACAATTACAACGAAGAAAGCACCCGCAAGAGGAAGATGAAAAGCCTGAAACAAGTCATAGTTGAACTGCTATAAAGGGAAACACAAGAAATCAAATCTCGCATTTGACTAAGCATATTCGATTTAGTGTAACTCATTCATGTATATCAAGAATATGAGATTACCACCCAAGTCTTTTTTTTTTTTATGACGGGGGGAATTCTTGGATTGTCTTCGGCTTAGTTGCTCAACCTTGTGAGTTCGATTAGAACCGAAATTTCGGATGTATAAACTGATTTCTCAATTCATACACTAATTAAATCAGGACTTGTCCTTTTTGTGATAATAACCAACCAGGTTTAGGAATGAAATATCCATTTTTTTTTTTTTTTGTGGTAATAACAATAGTACCATATGATCAAGTCTTCGAGAGTGATAAGATCATTTGCCCATTTCAGTAGATTAGAGCTGCATCATAGGGTTTGGAGGACATTTATTCAGAATTATGGCAGGTTTTGTATATTCTAAAAAGTTTAAGGGTTAATTGTACCGGAGGTTTTCAAAGTATAGAGTTTATTTCATTCTAATCTCCAATATTTTAATTGCATCATTTTGATCCCTAAAGTATTAAATATGTTTCTATGTAGTTTCTCAAGTAGAAAACATCCAAATTGCTAATGATTTTTTTTATCATAAACTTGTCACATGATATCTAAATATGAGTAAAAAATAATTTGGATAATTCTTGACAAAATATGTGTAATATGGATAGTTTTTGTCCAAAATTTAGATAATTCATGATCAAAACTGTATAATTTGAATTGATCTTTTGATCAAAATTTGGATAAAAATTTGGTCAAAAGTTATTCAAATTATTTTTTTACCCATATTTAGGTATTACATGACAATTTTATAATAAAAAAATCGTTAGCAATCTGGATATTGTTTGCTTAAGGGACCATATAAAAATACATTCAATATTTCGGGGACTAAATTGATGTAATTAAAATATTATAAACCAAAATGAAATAAATCTCATACTTTAGGGACTCTAATGAAATTAACTCAAAGTTTAATGGAAATAACAAGCAAATGGTTTTTTCCCAAAACCAGGGGCCATTTAGTTTGGTGACAGAGAATATCATTTAAGGACAAATGATTTTAGCTGTCATGCAGAATCCAACCTCGATACTCTAACCAGGGCGGAGCCAGAAATCTTGTGTAGTGGGGGCAACTTAAACTGGTTAATAAATTAAAATTATAATTGTAGTACTATTTTCATTAAAAAAAATAATTTTTAATAATTTTTATAAATATATTATCATTAAAAAATATTAAGGGAAGGCACAACCTATATAAAGATGTACGGAAAGAGCCAATCAAAAAATTAACCATATTTAAATGTTCAATTGAACCGTAAGTCTTAGATTATCATTGTCGATTGAGGAGAAAAATGAGAGGAAATAGGATTGAATCAATTACTTGATTTGTCAAGGTGTAAGGAAAAATTGGTGCTCAAGCTAATAGATTTAACCCCTTGAGAGTAAATTTTATCGCTCACTAGTCTAATGTCACTTGCTTATATATCTGGGCAAACAATGATATATATTGGAACTTAATTTTGTTGACCTAATTCACTATAATAATTGGATTAATTGTGGGACATATTAAATATTGAAATTTGGTGTTAATATAATAGTCACAATTAAATCACATCATTAGGTTAATAAGTTAGGTCAAATTTTTAGGTATAAATAGTATATTACTCTTTTTGGGCATATGTAATAAAATATGAGTAATGCTATTGAAACATAATTCATTGACCTACTATCTTTTAACTATTGAATTGACTATAGATCCCACCAAATATTTGAATTTAGTGTTAATTTAATGACTATAATAAAATTTTTAATAATTAGATCAAATTTTTAAACCACAAACACAATTTCATAAGATATTTCACGGATAAAAGACAAAGTTTTAGCCAACTCTGACAAAGCGGACAGCTAATCATCTCAAAAATGATCTATAGGTGATCTTAATGAACTAACGGTGGACAACTTGCCAACACAAAACCTATTACCTATGTTGGACAGCTTTTTGCACTTCCAAAACAGAAGGCAAACATGATTCACACGTAAAGAACACTCATCTCCAACCTTGCTCCTCCATCCTCCATAGACGAGTACACTTGAACTTTTGTAAATCACCATGCAAAAAAACTCAAATTATGTTAAGTAAATTTCTTTCGGCTTTCATAGTGGGGGCAAATTATCAAAAACATAATTTTTTTTTTAAATATTAAATGTAATCTAAAAATTTTCAAAATTTCAGTGGAGGCAATTGCCCCCACTACCCCCACTGTAAATTCGCCCCTGACTCTAACCCAACCAACCCACTAAGTTTATGAAATTACCAAGTTCGACATGATAGCCTAAAACAAATTAGTCTTAAATTTCATTATGTCTCCATGAAATTTATCTTAAATAGTTTGAAGTTCTCTCACGTCGAAAGAGTAGTGCAGAAAAAGAAAAAAAAAAGGAATGCCACGCCTACTACATCGTTGGACTTCTCGTTCTACCCTGCGGTGTTATCCACTTCAAATCCTAGTCCATTTAGACCAAGCATCTGCTCCCTCAGGTTTTAGTCTTATAATTAGATTCTTACTTTGTAATGTAGGGAAATAACAAAAAAGACCAGACTACCATTAAAAAAGAAATAAAGCAAACAACAGATTTAGGCATTGGGTATTTGAACAAAGGCAAAATTAAACCAAGCAACAGAGATAATGTGAAAGTTAGCCCGGGTTGGGTTGGGTTCGGGATGACCGCTCAAGTTGCACCCCTAGTTCTCATCATGCATTTGTCTCTTTGATGTTAGGTAATGTGAAAGTGATATGTATAACTTTTTTCCTTATTGGGATACTTTGTCCAAAACCCTTTTTCATCCCAGCTTTTTGTCTAAAACCGGAAAAAAATAAAGAAGAGAAAAACTAAGGGACTAATTTGATAATTTATCAAACTTTCAAGAAAGGTCATGAAATATGTTAGAAGTTAGTTGAAGGTTTTAAATATATTTTTAGTCCCTAAATTATGCGATTTGTGTCAATTTGGTCCTCAAATTTCGAATTGTGTCAATTTAGTCTCTCAACTTCTCAATTTATGTCACTTTAGTCACAATCGAAAAGACAATTTGAGTTGACTAATATTCGAGTGACCACATTTGATGGGTCGCTTTGGTCCCTTAAATTTACAATTTATCTCATTTTGATCATTCAAGTTCATAGTTTATATCACTTTAGTGACTAAAATTTTCAAAGAATGTGCCTCAAGTGCGATCGTGTGAGATGCATGTGGTGATTTCCGTTAGTGAATTCCAATTGCTTTTTTTAGTGGACCAAGGAGACATGCATTAAAAAGTTGAGGGATAAAATTGACATAATTAAAAGATTGAGGACTAAATTAACACAAAATGCATAGTTGAGGGACCAAAAAGAAACTAAGGTCATGTTTGGTTTGCGTCTGCAAAACAGTTTTTTGTTCTCAAAATTTTAAAAACATCCAAATCCTGTTTGTTTAGCATTTTTGTTCTCAAAATTTTCGGAAAAAATGAGATTTGTGTCAAAGAAATAGAAAACAAGTTTAACTTGTTTTCGGAGTTTTCTTTGAAAATTTTGAAAACAAGGAGAACAATTTTGGACTTTAATGAGGTCTGCCCTTCGAATCTCCTTAGCAGCAAATTTTTTCATTCAATTTTTTTTTTACTTCTTCCTCTCTCTCCTAATATATATATATATATATATATATATATATTCTATTATATTATATAATATTATTATATAATATATTAGTATTATATTATATAATATTATTAAAATTCGTATATATATATAAAAATTGGTATATATATGTATATATTTATCTACGAATTTATATATACGAATTAATAAATAAATAAATATATATATATATATATATATATATATATATGTGTGTGTGTGTGTGTGTGTATGTATAAATATATATATAAATTGGTATATATATGTATATATATATCTACGAATTTATATATAAGAATTTATAAATATATATTATATATGTATCTATATATTATATATATGTATAAATATATATATTATATTATACATATATATAATATATATATACATTATGTATATACCAATTTAAATATATATATGTATAAATAAATATATATGTATAAATAGGTATATATGTACATATATATACATATATATATGTACACCCAAATACATACATATATGTACATATATATACATATATATACCAATTTATATGTATAAATATATATATTATATTATATATATATTATATATGTATTAATATATTATATATATGTATAAATAGGTATATATCTACATATATACCAATTTATATGTATAAATATATATATATTATATTATACATATATATATATATATATATTATATGTATATATATATATATATATGTATAAATGTATAAATATATATATATGTATAAATATATATATATATATATATATATATATATATATATATATATATATATATATATATATATATGTGTGTGTGTGTGTGTGTGTGTGTGTGTGTGTAATTATATAATATAATATAATATATATATGTGTAAATATATTATATAATATAATAGAATATAATATATATAAATATTATATATTATATAATATATAATATATAATAGAATATTATAATATAATATAATATATTATATTATAAGATATATTATATTTTAAAGTTTGGTTTATTGAATTTTTTTTTTTATGAAATTATCAATCTAAAAATAACTTTCTTATATTTTTTTATTAATGTTTGAATTACTGTTCAAACATATATTTAGGCTGTCCAAACAGGTTTTACTATTTTCTGTTCTGTAAAACTGTTTTTGAAATCATCTAACCAAACAAGTTTTTTATCTCAAAAAATATCAAAACCATTTTCTCAAAACTCTTCTCAAAAACTGTTTTCGGATACCTGTTTTTGAAACGCAAACCAAACAGGCCCTAACTTTTCCCTTTATCCCCTTTCTTGCATTTGAGGCTTTACATGAGAGAACTAAGACATTTGATTTGACACCAAAGGCACTCATTAAATTGTCTTGTTACATTTACCATCCGTATTGCATATCCACAATATATCCTAAAATTCCGAATGATTCAAAATTCTCTCCACTTATAATTTTGTGAATTTCGATAAAAATTGACCATTCGTGGCTCAATGCAACAACCCACATTGGGTGTCTGCATCAACAAAACGCAACAATGAGAATCGAATTTAACGAAAGACCATAAAACTTGATCGAATTTGACAAAATCGAGAACTAAGAGGACTCAAATCCAATTTTGATAAAACACCATGTATCAAAAAAGAAAAAAAAAAGCTTTATAACAGCTGGTTGACCTCTTTCTTGGGTCTTCATCACTGAAACAGGGGCTAAACCTTCAATAACAGAAAAACCAACTGCTTTCCACTACCAAAACATTATAAAAAAGTAAAAAACTCTCAATAATTGCTTCATAGTCAATACAGCCAATACACACATCCCTTTACAGCCCAAAAATTCTTAGCTCCCAATGCAATCCCATTCATAATATTCTCCATCCAACTGTCTTCCTTTGTTTCCTCCTCATTTTCCCGTTTTCTTAATATTTTATTGCTTTGTTCCGGGAATCTCGGTTTCCTCACCCTGTTTTCTCTCTCCAAAAACCTGTAAATTTCCTCTCTTTCTGTCTCTAAAACTATAGTTATGTAGTGATTAATTCATTTTTTTATTAGATATGAAGCACAAAGTCCATTCCTTTAACCCAACCGCATGAGCTCATCTGTCCTCACATTCCAACAGAGAGAGATAGGGAGAGAGACCACCACCACCACCAATACGAGTAGCACCAATGGCCGGCGGAGATGCCACCGCCACTACCCAGATGCCACTTCGCCTGGTGAACGATGTCGTACGGATCTCAGGAGCAGGGTTTACTGGCTCTTTCAAGAAAGACTGTACAGACCTCTCAAGGAGGGTGGCTCTTTTGGCCCATTTGCTGGAAGAGATTAGGGACTTAAAGGGCGATCTGGTTGCTTCATTTTCTTCCTCCAGTTCTTGCTTGTCTGATCTCACTGGAGCTATTCAGGATGCAAAACGACTGCTTTTGGCTGCCGGCAATTTCGATCCCAAGATCTCATCTGTACGTATTGTTCATTGCTCTTTGTGTTTGGTTATGTATAGACTGAATTAGGAAATGGGTAATTTGCATTTCATGTTTAGACTCAAAGGAACTATAATGGGTTGCTATTATATTGTGAATTTACTAAGTTTTTGAAGGATACAATGTAGTAGTGTTATTACAATCTGATCGGAACTATGGATGATATACCTGTTATGTGTACTGAGTTAGATTTAAAGGACGATGATGGGTTAATCAGCAAGTCTTCTATGGTGAATGTAATGATTTTTCAAGGTTGCTTTTTTACAATCTGATCAAAGTGTGTCAAATTGCATCTTGTAGTGAGGTAGATTTGAGGTGTTGGTCTGACTTTATGGGTGACATTCTGAATTTCGTTGCAATGTCGTTGAATGTTGGGTCTTTGTGATCGTCTAACCAGTATTTTGTATTGTCATCAACTGATCTGAATTTCCCAAAACATAATAACTCCTCAATAGGTAAGGTTATGCTGATTGTGTAACAGGAGTCAATATCCAGAAGTGTTGTTGAATATTTGGTGTTTAGAAATGAAATTTGAATTAATCCTCTTCTTGTAATTTGGATGCACAATTGTTGGAGGTTATGCACAACTGAACCTCATCTGAGGAGATGTATTGATGCAGTTGACCCATTACAAACTAATCTTCATTATGTACCTAATTTTTTTGTTGTAGATCAGATAAATTCCACAAAGTAAATCACTTTATGAGTAATATATTTTCGATTAGCAGGTAATTGTTTGGATTTCTTTGAATCAGTAGTCTTTGCTTAGTGTGGCTTTAGCCTTCAAGTAAAGTGCTGTTACATGGTTCAAGTCCATTGCCCACTGCCAAGCTGTGGAAGGTCATGGATGTTATTTGGAGGTTTCTGATCTTATCAACATATTAGTGTCAAATCCTGATGTCATTCCCTTTGATATAGCCAAACATTTATTGCATCTAGTTATTTTAAGGGACAAATTTCATTTCCTGGTAGCTGATAGACTAACTTGGTTTTGAAAGAATTGATTTTCACAAAATACTGGATTCTCTGAACCACATCTGCAGTAATATTTCCCAAGGAAAAGAGTTCCCAACTGGATTAATTAGTAAATTGGGTAATCAAGTAAACACTGGTACGGTTGGATATTCAAAAGTTAGATAAGCAGGTCTATAATTTGTGCTGTTAAGGCAAGCTTAGTCCCTATTGGTACATAATTGATTATCATCCAGTATATACTAGATTGTTGTGCCTAGCGATTTACAGATTTTGAGGCATACCATTAATTTGTTTAGTGGTCATCCTTGAAGTAACAAAGATTCAATTATCATGGCAATCATGGGTTAGGTAATTCATAATGTAGTTCTTCTGCATCTGTGCTCATGCATAAAGAAACATAAGCTGCATCTCTCAAAATATTCTATTTCATGATTGAAGGATGGAGCTGCCAAGAAAATTGCTTTTCAATTTCAGTGTGTGACATGGAAACTGGAGAAAGCATTGGGAAATCTACCACACGATCATTTTAATATCTCAGAAGAAGTGCAAGAACAGGTAGGACTTGACCTCTGTGTGGTATGCTTATCTTGTCAAAAATTTGGTCATAATATCTCAACTTTTTCCAGGTTGAATTGGTGAGAGCACAGCTGAGACGAGCCACAGAAAGATATGGTGGGCCTCTAACACTGAGTTTACTATCTCGTGCCTTGTCCCAGCCATTGAACAAAGAACTTGATCCGCTACAGTCAGGAAACAGGGCAATGGGAAGCTTGCATGTAGAAAATATTGGTAATCTTGATCATGAAGTCAAAGCAAAGGTGCAAAGTATTCCAAGAAGTAGTGTTTTGAAAGGTTCTGTATCAGATCAGATGATTCATCAATTGCCAAGGCCGAGAAACTCCTCTGAGTCATGTGAGGTCTTTGTGTCAAACAATGATGATGCTAACCAGGAAGACAACTCTACCAGCAAGAATTTGGAGAAGAAGAAGAAGGCTGATACTCCTGCAATTCCTGATGATTTCCTCTGCCCTATATCTCTTGAACTGATGAGGGATCCTGTCATTGTGGCCACAGGGCAGGTATTTTTTGCCATTCCCTGATGTGATTTCAACATTTTTTTGTTTTTTCACATGACATTAATACCATGACAAACCGTGTTTCTTATAGTTGCCTTCTAATTGTATCTTTCTCTTACCCCTGCAGACTTATGAGAGATCTTACATACAGAGATGGATAGACTGTGGCAACACGACGTGCCCAAAAACTCAACAGAAACTACAAAATCTCACACTCACCCCAAATTATGTTTTGAGAAGTCTAATTACTCAGTGGTGCATGAAACACAATATTGAGCAGCCGACGGCATTGATGAATGGGAGGATAAAAAAAAGTGATGGATCATTTCGTGATGTCAGTGGGGATATAGCAGCCATTGAGGCACTAGTTCGGAAGCTTTCAAGCCAGTCCATTGAGGAATGCAGGGCTGCAGTATCTGAAATCCGATCACTTTCTAAAAGAAGCACCGATAATAGGATATTAGTGGGGGAAGCAGGAGCTATCCCAGTACTGGTTAACTTATTGACATCCGAAGACGTTTTTACGCAAGAAAATGCAGTTACTTGCATTCTCAACCTCTCTATATATGAACATAATAAGGGACTAATAATGCTTGCTGGTGCCATTCCTTCTATTGTCCAAGTCCTCAGAGCTGGAAGCATGGAAGCAAGAGAGAATGCGGCAGCAACCCTTTTTAGCTTGTCACTTGCAGATGAGAATAAAATTATAATCGGTGCATCAGGAGCAATATCGGCTTTGGTAGATTTACTCCAGAATGGAAGCGCGAGAGGAAAGAAAGATGCTGCAACAGCACTCTTTAACTTGTGTATCTATCAGGGGAACAAGGGCAGGGCTGTCAGGGCTGGGATTATTACAGCATTACTGAAAATGCTCACAGATTCAAGCAGTTGCATGGTGGATGAAGCTCTGACTATACTGTCAGTTCTTTCTAGCCACCAAGAGGCTAAGGTTGCTATTGTAAAAGCTAGCACCATACCCGTCTTGATAGACCTTCTGAGGACAGGCCTGCCCCGCAACAAAGAGAATGCATCAGCCATTTTACTTTCCCTGTGCAAGAGAGACAGTGAGAATCTTGCTTGTATAAGTAGGCTTGGTGCAGTCATACCCTTAACTGAGCTTTCCCAGAATGGCACAGATAGAGCCAAGCGAAAGGCTACTTCATTGTTGGAGCATCTCCGGAAGTCACAACAGCTCTAAGAGAAAAAAAAAACACACACACACACAACAGCTCGAAGAGGTGGAGTGGCACTGATGAACTTATTATTTATTTCTTTAATTTTATCTTACAATGATTGTTACACGTTTGTTTATGCGCGTGAAAAGAAACTTGAGAATTTAAGCATGAGACACAAGGCCGTTCTCATTGCTTTCGGTGTATTCGTTGACTCTATTTTTTTTTTTTTTTTACCGAGTGTGCAAATATTCATTCTATCTGTTCAAGACATTATTTTTATGTTTGATATGTTCGTGGGACACAAATAATCAAAACAATGAACTTTATTATTGACAATTCTCATATTTGTATCTAAGGGTGCTCAAATTTCCAATTAGCTGCAATTTTTTATCCTACCCGATCCTATTGAACGGCTAGCTGAAAAAATCGGGTAGGAATGCAGAAGAGTTTTTGGTTTTCCAATTAAATCGGGTAGGAATGCGGAATAACCATTAATTTCCGTATTCCCTAACCATATGGTTTAAACTTAAAATAATTGTTATTGTATTTGTTCAACAATTATGTGGATTGATGTTTATACTTTCTTGTGTTTTATTGTAATTGTTGTTGTAATTGTTTTAAATTTTAGTGTTATTGGTTTATTGTGTTGTTAAATTAGTGAATGTTATTTAATTGAATTATTAAAAGTATTCAAAAAATAACAACTATAAAAGTGGTCACCCGATTTCCTATCTAACTTCCTACCTGATTAATTTGGCCGGAAGTCGGGTAGGAATATCACACTTGATCGGGTAGGGTAGACCAAAAAAAAATTCTTCCGTAACGTATCGGATAAGAAAACGAAAAATCATATTTTCTACCCATAGAATAGGGTGAACACCCTATTTATATCAATGGTGAGAATATATAGTATAGTAAGAGTGGTTGAAACACAAGCACTACTAAGCAAGTTGTTTGTGGTACACCTAATACCTGGAGGACCAAGCAAGGGATAACAGTCTTCCTCCAGTTCATCCAAAGTTTCTTACCCTTAAGCACGAATTATTGAATAAGCCATCTTCCTATCAAAGTTAAGGAGGCAACTGAACATCTCAGCAGCGGGATTGAATACCCGGATCGAATCAGAGTTGACGTCGCATGTCTTTAGAGGAAAGAAACTCACCTTGATCACAACTTGATTAATGGTTCAACTCATTTAGTTCACTCCTTTAGTTCAGTTGTCAATATCTGAGTAAAGTTTCAAATACCTGCATAATGGTATTTTATTAGTTGGGTTTGTGTCTTAATCGGATCAAATCTGATGATACCTAGAAAAAAGCTCTAAGTATGAGCTCAGACATTGAGGTCAGACAAGGAGGTCAGACACAGTAACCAGGGCTCCGCAATTCAGACCTCAAGCTCTGCTCAAAGAAAACAAACGGGAAATTGAAAGGGAAACAGCTGGCTGGTGAATAGCATCCTCAAAGCAATGGAAAGCTAGAATCAAGGCACAAAACTCTCAACTAACCAAGATTCTATCCCAAAAATCAAGGAAGATCCTACGGATGAAGGGCAAAGATCTCGGTAAAAATCTCTTAGAGATAGGAATTACACTATAAATATTGTACATCGCCTCAATCAAGGGGCAGAGAACCCTACTGGCATCAAAGGCATCTTGTGAAATATTTTCTAGATGAATATAGATTCTAGGAGCAAGAGACTCCATTGAAGAGTGGACTAGCCGAGCTCAATAGCCGGTGAACCACTATATTTCTATGTGTTACACACACCACATCTCAGATAACTAGAGCACTCACACACAATTTCATGAGCCTCGTAGCTCAGATCCATCCCATACCATTGAACCCAAACTCATTGCTCATTCGTGTAAAATTCCACCATCAGTTTGGCGCCGTCTGTGGGAACGACAGTTCTTGTTACAAATATACTGATTTTTCAGTGATTGATGGTCTCTACACGAAACATGAGTAGAAGTCAAATAAATCCACCACGAGTGACAGATCAACATGACGCCACCGACGACGGACAGCCTGAGAACGCCCAGGAGACGAATCCTCCCGGGGTAGTTCCCCCCACCAACAATGAGTTGGCAGCCCTTCGCCAAGCCAACGAGCGCTTGATACAACAGAATGAGGAACTCTTGAAACACTTGCACTGCCCACAGGAGGCACAACGGGCCCAAGAAGGCCAGAATAACCCCCCACGCAGGGAGCAGCAACACCCCAACCCCCTCAGAGAAGCCGACGAGAGGTTGGAAAATAGCCAGACCATGGGGGAAGTCCCTCATCAACCCCTTAGGAACGGCCACAACGAAGAGGTACAAAGTCAGAACGATGGGGGCGAGAGGGACGATTTTTTTTCCTACCAGCAAGACAGGAGAGAACAACACTGGGAGCAACGTTTCAAGGACATCCAGCAAGAGCTCAGCCACATGAAAGAGGCTATAAAGAGCAAGACTCCGGTTACAATGGACGCCCTAGTACAACAGACTGAGTCCCCATTCACCACTGGAGTGCTGCACTTTCCTCTCCCACCAAAGTTCAAGATGCCTCAGATAGAGGTCTTTGACGGAACGAAAGATCCCGTAGATCATCTCAACACTTACAAGAACCAGATGGAACTGCATGGATACCAGGATCCTGTACGTTGCAGAGCTTTTGCCATCACGTTAAAAGGCTCTGCCCTGGCCTGGTTTCACAGGCTCCCACCAGCCTCGATCTCATCCTTTAGAGAGCTCTCCATAGCTTTTGTATCTCACTTTATAGGAGCTCGGATATACAGAAAGCCGAGCTACCACCTGTTGAATGTAAAACAGGGACCCAACGAGAACCTACGGTCCTATGTCCAAAAGTTCAATTCAGAATCCCTGAAGGTAGATATTCCAGATGAGAAGTTTGCGATCATTGCTTTCATTGCTGGATTAGGAGTGCAATCGAAAGATTTGATATTTTCTATATCAAAGAACCCGCAAGCAAGCATGGCAGAGGTGCTGGCTAAAGCAGAAAAGTATATTAATGGCGAGGAAGCCCTTCTCTCAAAGGTAGGGAGCTCATCCTCATAGAAGGAAAAAGTGAAGGAAGAAAATAAGAGGGATCGAAGTCCTAGGAAAGAAAGAGGACGAGATAGGTCCCCAAGAAGAGACAGGGATCGCTCCCCCAAGAGAAGGGAAGATGTCAGAGAACAAGACGAGCTCTTCAGTTGATGAACATCAGATGAGCTCTTCAGCTCATAAACTCAAGATGAGCTCTTCAGCTCATAAACATCCGATAAGCTCTTCAGCTCATAAATTTAAGATGAGCTCTTCAGCTCATAAACTCAAGATGAGCTCTTCAGCTCATAAATTTAAGATGAGCTCTTCAGCTCATAAACATCCGATGAGCTCTTCAGCTCATAAATTCAAGATGAGCTCTTCAGCTCATAAACATCCGATGAACTCTTCAGTTCGTAACTTGAGTCACGCAGCTCACGATGAGCTATTCAGTTCATAACTTGAGCCAAGCAGCTCACGATGAACTCTTCAATTCGTAACTTGAGCCACGCAGCTCACGATGAGCTCTTCAGTTCATAACTTGAGCCACGCAGCTCACGATGAACTATTCAGTTCATAACTTGAGCCAAGCAGCTCACGATGAACTATTCAGTTCGTAACTTGAGCCACGCTGCTCACGATGAACTATTCAGTTCATAACTTGAGCCAAGCAGTTCACGATGAACTCTTCAGTTCGTAACTTGAGCCACGCAGCTCACGATGAGCTCTTCAGTTCATAACTTGAGCCAAGCAGCTTACGATGAACTCTTCAGTTCATAACTTGAGCCAAGCATCTCACGATGAACTATTCAGTTCATAACTTGAGCCAAGCAGCTCACGCTGAACTCTTCAGCTCATAATAGGAGCCACGTAGCTCGCGCTGAACTATTCAGTTCATGATATGAACAACACAGCCCACGAAGAACTCCAATAGTTCAGAAAAGAGCCTAGGAGCTCGAAATGGGCTATTTAATTCCTAAAAAGAGCCCGGCAGCTCATAAAGTCAATAATTTTGCTTCAAGAAGCACTGAAGTACTTCTCGAAGCAATGGGAACTCGGCAACCGTAGGAAAAGCAGCAGCTCTCTGCACCTCGAGCTCATGCAAATCGAAGTCGATGTGTGGAAGTCTATCTCAATTCAGCATCAACTCAGCCCCTGCCCAAGCTCGTTTGGGCCAAGGGCTGGGGGGCAACTGATGATACCTAGAAAAAAGCTCTAAGTATGAGCTCAGACATTGAGGTCAGACAAGGAGGTCAGACACAGTAACCAGGGCTCCGCAATCCAGACCTCAAGCTCTGCTCAAAGAAAACAAACGGGAAATTGAAAGGGAAACAGCTGGCTGGTGAATAGCATCCTCAAAGCAATGGAAAGCTAGAATCAAGGCACAAAACTCTCAACTAACCAAGATTCTATCCCAAAAATCAAGGAAGATCCTACGGATGAAGGGCAAAGATCTCGGTAAAAATCTCTTAGAGATAGGAATTACACTATAAATATTGTACATCGCCTCAATCAAGGGGCAGAGAACCCTACTGGCATCAAAGGCATCTTGTGAAATATTTTCTAGATGAATATAGATTCTAGGAGCAAGAGACTCCATTGAAGAGTGGACTAGCCGAGCTCAATAGCCGGTGAACCACTATATTTCTATGTGTTACACACACCACATCTCAGATAACTAGAGCACTCACACACAATTTCATGAGCCTCGTAGCTCAGATCCATCCCATACCATTGAACCCAAACTCATTGCTCATTCGTGTAAAATTCCACCATCAAAATCTATACACATTTGGGCTCAAATTTGAATACATTCAGATCCTTTAAATGGGTTTTGAAATCGAAAAAGGATCTTAATTCTTCGTAACACAACAGGATTATATTATGGTTCGAATTTAACTCCAGATCCAGATCGTGATCCGACCCATTAACATGCAAGAGGGAAAGCATAAACTTTAGCATTGCTTTCTGCTTTTCTGAGTAGAGGCAAAGCAGTGAACAATGATGGCAATATGTTCAAGCTAATATGCAGATACAAAACGGAAAAAACAATAAGACAAAGTTATGAATAATACATTTCAATATGAACAAATGTACACTTATCATACGTGTGACTAAGCTGAGAAAAATAGAGCAAGCCCTTAAATGCAAGAAAAAAACACAAAAAATAAAACAAAGTTAATTTTAAAAATTACTTAAAAACTACAAAAATAAAAAGAATGTTATGAACTCATGGGTAGAACTTACTCTTGAAAACTGACTTGCAAGGGAAGAGTGTCCAAGAGTTCATATACACATATCTAGTCTTATTTTTAATCGATGTGAGAGCGTAATATCTCACCACGCTTCCGTAGCCGACGTCTACAACGACCCACTCTATCAACACTGACTCAACGTTAACACTTTCCATTTGGTGGCTCCACTCACCTATCAATATTTAATGGAATAATATTATGCTCATATATAATACCAAGTCATTTTAATCCAGCCTATAGGTCGTCCCTTCTGTGACTCAACCAGAGGGTCATAGTTCATACTGTGTTCAATCTCATACTTGACGTGGTGGCTAACTCTGATACCAATTGTTATAAACCATTTAGCATAACTTGTCCCTGAAAATAGACTTGCAACGGAAGGGTGCCCAAAAATTCATGTAAGCATATCTAATCTTATTTTTAACGGATGTGAGAAATATTGGATTAAAATGGGGTTCTTGATGGGAAATATTGAGGAAAAGAAATAAAACACTTTTTAACATTTATCTCTTTGCTTAACCATCCACTTGTCTTGGAAACAGTTATTGTTGTATAGTGCAGCTAATGCTGAAAGCCTGAAACAGTTTAAAGTGCAGCACCAATAAGAAAATAAACAGAAGCAACAAATTTTTTTTTTTTTTTTTTGGCTTTTCTCAATCTTTGTTTTTTGGTTACATAAAAGCGTCCCAACTAAATGAATTTTGATATTTCTATAAAGAAAACAAAATTAGAGGTTTAATTTCTATGTATTTCCATCTACATTGCACCAGCAATGCAGCACGTAAATAATTTTCGTATACAAAATATTAATAAAAAATATTAAGTATATGTGTGCCTACATTTAATATAATCTCAAGTTTATCAAAATTATATTTTTATTACTCATATTATACTATAAAATTCAAAAAATATTGTCTATTCCTAACGATTCGTTGTTTTAACTATAAGAAAAAAAATAATTCATTTGATTAGGTTTTAACTTATAATTTATTGAATAAAATAAAAATAATTGTTTATGTATTAGTTAGGTCAATAGAGATAAAATATAGGTTTAATAAAACTTTGGGTCTCTAAAGTATTCTTTTTTGTCAATTTCATCCTCAATATATGATTTTGTTAATTTGGCCTATAAAATATTCAATTCTTATTGAAATGGTTCCTAATCAGACGGTGCATTAAGTTTTTTTACGGGAGTGACCACGTGTCATTCCGTCATGTAGTATCACATGACCAATACGAAATCACTTATGTCAAAGACTTAACAGATTGTCTGTATAAAGATTATTTAAATACTAACAAAATATTTTAGAGACCAAATTGATAAAAATTAATACAATGAGGACCAAACTGATAAAACATGCATATTTTAGAGACTAAAAGTGCTATTAACCATAAAATATAATATATTTTAAAAGAATATTAAAGTTCTAAAATTCAAGTTTTACTTAAAAATACACTTATTTTTTTTTATATAAACTCTTAATAAAATATAAAAAGTTTACTGTGGTTGAAGAATTATGTTGATTTAACATAAATTATTTTTTAAAAAAAACTACATAAAAAATTATTTTTTATCTTAAAATTTAAATGATTGAAATTTTGGATAAAAAAATACACATATATAAGCATAATGTTATCTTTATATTTGAAATAAGTAATGTTAGATTGATGAAGTTTTTGAAGATTTTTTGAACATTTTATTAAAAACTATAGTGATGCATATATTTTTTAAGAGTAACTTAATCAATTAAAAAATTTCATAGATACTGATATTTATACATAGTGAATATAGAATTAAAAGAGATGTTAGGTGTAATTTGAAAATTTAAAAATATAAGTATATAATGGTAATTTAGATATTCAACTACGGAAGAATAATATGATATTTAAATTTTTTTAAAAGAGTAAAATAGTGAATTAAAAGTTTTTCATTCTAAAGTATTTTTATTAGTAGTATAGATAGAAAAAAATACACACATATATACATAATATTATTTTTTTTATTTGAAAAGAGTAATGATCTATTGATAGGCTTTTTGAACACGTTATTGAAAATTATAATGATGCATATATTTTTTTAAGGGTTGCGTAGTCAATTAAAATTTTTCATAAATATTGATATTTATACAAAGATAATAGAGAATTAAAATTTTATACATAAAGTTATGATTGTAATTTAGATATTTCACTATGAAAAGATAATATGGTATTTAAAATTCTTTATGAAGATAAAATAATAAAATAATTTTTTTTACTTAAAGTACTTTTATTACTAGTATATAGATATAGATATAGATAATGAGACCAGTCCAATTTCTATACAATTTATTGGCTTATATGTTTGACAATCTGTAACTTACAACAAGAGTGTATGAGTTGCCAAGCAGAAAAACTCTCTCTCTCTCTCTCTCTGTACATGCATTGATTACCACATATAATTGACGAGGGAAAATTAGCAGGAAGTACACAAAATTAGACTTATTTGGTAAAAAATACACAGAAAAAAATGTAAGGTTATTAAGTCCTTAATTTTGATACTTATTTGTAACTAAGTACACAATTTGAATTTAGATGATTTTATTATGACTCTTTTGTCCTCCATTGATCCATGTGTATTTTCTTTGGAAAGTGGTGCATTAAACATCTCCTAGTTTTATGGGAGAACTTTTAAAAAATACGCATGAATCAAGGTGCATTATATATATAAATTCGAATATATATATGTATTAACAAATACACATGAATCAAGGTGCATTAAATATAAGAAATTTTTAATTAAATGACCCTAAAGGGGGTATTTAGGTCTTTGTATCCATGTAGTGTACTTTTTTCCAAGACATTTTTTAATGTGTATTTTTTGCCAAATAACTCTAATTAGGTGTACCGGCTTCCAAAAATCCCAATTGACAATACATGCAATTTGGCCCCGGTAATGGGCCGGCCCAGCCCATGATTTTTCAGCCCATAGCCTGCCAATAGGCCAGGCCTTTGATCTTTGACTAGTTAGTAGGCCGGGCCAGACCCATCTGTTAAAAAATTTAAGGCCCATAGCCCGCGTGTGGGTTGGCTTATTGGGCCAAAAGCAAGCTAAATACGAATCGGACCTGAAATTGGGTTTTTTTATAAAACAAAAAATGCTTTTTTATGTAAAAATTACAAAAAAAACATCAATTCATAAAGTTGGATATGAAAAAATAAATTAACAAAAAAATTATTTGTATTAATTGAATTTAACAAATATTCATCAAGAGTTACAATATTACATTGATTGATGAGTGAGACTATTTTGCATAACTACAAATTGAGTTCATCCCAATTAAGTTGGCACCTACACAATTTTCAATTATTTGTAAGTCTCAACCCTTTTATAAATTACAGATCAAATATCAAATCAGTAAAACAAGTATAAAATATTATTTGTTGGACTAACAAGCTTCTTAATGGGACAATCCAACGGGCTAGGACGTTGGGCCCCCAGTCCAAAAAATCAGCCCATGCCCTACCCATTGGGCTAACCAAGGCCTATCATGTGTACGGGTCAGGCGGACTATTAGCCCATTGGGTTGTCGGGCTTTGGGCGGCCTATTGGACTTTGGGCTTTTTGCTAAGACCTACACGCAACTTATGAAGAAAGAAGTTGTCAAAATTAAAATTCAAAGACAAAACAATAAACTTTAATAACCAAATATGAAAAACCTAATTTACAGTTGACGCTTTAAGCCTCAAACTATTTGAATCGGCGGGTCATCGGGCTTTAACTTGTAGCTCTCAAAATACACAATCTTATTTCTACGTTGTGTCTAGAGCGGCCTTTGCAATTGAAGCATGACATGATTACGCGAAATTGTAACTTTGTACAACTAAATCTTGACCACATGATTCTCACCACCTCGCTGAGTGTGATTGAACTTCACTATCTAAGTTTAGCTTAGTTATAGAGGATCTGAACTCACACAGAAGAAGGGTTGTTGATACTTGTATTTGCAATACAAATCTCAGATACACACAATAACCCACTAATCATATGTATATGTTAAAGCCAGATTATGTATGGTCTCAGTACTAGGTGCAAAAAGTACACTTTAGGCCTTACTACTTATTCGGTCATAGAATGGCTCAAGCTTGATGAGCGGAACATCAAATTGGACTTGTATAGTGAATCATATCCAAATGTTCAAGATAAACTTAAACTTGGCCCCGCCAGCTTTTACTTTTATAAAGAAACTAGACGACAATTTACAGTCATAACAATTGGTTGGTACATCAAAAGACTATAAAATTGGGTATCAAATACTTTGATGGTTTAATTACGATGAGAATTTAACCGATTTCAACATTAACAACAAGTCAAGTCCTACATCATGAATGGAATATCAAGTTTCAAATTCACACCGTGATTAACGTAAATCAATTTCGTTGAACAGGATTATGTAATTGTCAAATTATTGGTCCCCCACGTATCTAGGGTCCAACTCCGGTTGGACCACCAGGTTGACAAATCAGTGGCTTTAGGCCCTATTCCTAAAGAAGACTCCATATTCTATATATATAATCTATTTCAAACTAGAATTTTAAATTATTGCATTTCTGTAAGTACCAAAAAAAAATTGTATTTGAGAAATGGAATAAGAACATTTTTTTGAATCTTTTAAGTAAGAATGCATAAGCAATAACCGTTGTGCCCCTTATTTCACTAGGTTTTTTTTGATAAAATATCAACAAAAATAAGAGCAAAATAAAAATGTAATTAATTATGCTATTGCTATTGCTTTTGCTTTTGCAGCAGGTATAGGTATATCACTAACTAGAAAACATAAATTAATGATGTTATTTTATCAAAAACTCTGGGGATGCAAATGTAAATAACCCTTGGTTGTATAAAGAAGCTAGAAACAATATTTTACATTCATACTGGTTGATGGGGATGCTTAAAATTTTTGGTTGGTTAGGTGTGTATGGATTTGATGGAAAGAAAGAATTCTACTGTGATAAAATAATTATGTAATTTCCATTGTTAACACCAAGTCAAATACCAAATGATGCATGGAATCTCAACAAAGCCACTTTCAATCCACCAATTTTGACAGGTGCTGCCAAAAGTAGCTTTAAGCTTAACCTTTCACAAAGTATAAAAAAAACTAAGAAAAATTACATTCAGACCATCGCAGGTTCATCATTTAATCATTCAAATCCCTTAATATTTAAAATATTACATATAGACACCTTCAAATTTGTACTCGCGTAGCACTTAGACTCCTATCGTCAATGTCCGTTAGTATATTCGTTAGTAAATTATATTCAAACTCTTTGAAGTTTATAGGCGTATAATACTTAGACCCCTCAAGTTTAAAATGTTATACTTAGACAAAAAATACTTCAATCAAAGATAGAATATCAAATATTTTAAATTTTATAACGAAAATTCATGTTCTAATGTATCATTTATTGAAATAAAATCAAAAATAAAAATTTAATTTTTATTAAAAAATCGTAATTAGTATACAATTATAATATCTATTGAAATAAAATTAAAAAATTAAACAAATGATCAAATTATAATGGATACAATATCTTCTAACTTTAATGGGGGTACTTTGGTAGTTTAATTTGGTCGTTTAAACGACAAAATTAAATTCCAATAGATAGTATAATTGTATACTAATTATGTTTTTTAAGAAAAAATAGATTTTTATTTTTGATTTTATTTCAATAAATGTTATAATATAACATGAATTTTGATTATAAAAATTTAAAATATTTGATATTCTATCTTTGATTCGAGTAGTTTTATCTAAGTATAATATTTTAAATTTGAGGGGTTTAAGTATTACATGTCTACAAATTTCAGGGGGTCTGAGTGTAATTTACTAACGACAGGATCAAATTGTTACGCGCGCACAAATCTCAGGAGGTATGTGTATAATATTTCAAATATCAAAAGATCTGAATGATTAAGTTACAAAACTCAAAAAATCTGATTGTAATTCGCCCAAAAAACTAAATCATACCAAAATTTATAATTTTTTAGAGTTAAGAATATTTTCAGCCCGCACGTCAAATGTCAGCTAGGGTTCCAACGGATATTTTTGGCATGCAATGCAATGCTTCTTCAATAGATATGCCAAAAATTGAGATGGCAAAAGGATATTTGACGTACTGTTAAATGTGACATTCCATTTGATATGTCAAATCTGTTAAATGCATTATTTTATTGAGTAAAAGAGTGTTTAATGCAAAATCTTTTAAACAAAATTTGACATATGTAATAAAATTTTGACATATCGGTTGGAATATGATGGTACTCGAAAATATTGGCCCAAGTCCAGAATCGATACCTTAGCCGAAGGACTAAGGCTGTGCACGAGATGATTTCTGCAGTGAATAGAGATTGCGATTCCCTCGATAATGAACCTGAAACAACCAATAAGGTCAGAAAAGGGGGCCGGGTGAACACCCGACTTGCCCCCTCTGAAGTTTAAGTCAGTGAGAGTTTGAGACTTTGACACAATGTTTCTCTTTCTTAGTTTAGTTTTACATGTGCGTACCTTTGTTCATCTTTTTTAGGAGTATTTATACTTGAACTAGCAATGAGTGCAAAGGTTTGGAGTCTCATCTCAGCATTTAATGACTTGTACTCTTATTTATGCATAATGAGTGCTCTCTACTCAGATTCTCATGACTGGCTCACTCGGGTGACAAGGTGACTGCTCGGGACATGCCGAGCATCTATGACCCTATCCCTGGTCATTTAAGTCCGTCTGGTCGGAGCTTGACACCTACTCCCGAATGTTCAATGCTCGAGACAAAGCACTTCGGGGTTTCTCGAGGACATCTGGTCAGCGCAATGGCCATTAATGCTTTGCAATAATGACTGTCAGTTTGGATCTCGAGAGTGCAGAAACTTATTAATAGCTTTGTCACAGTCACTCAAGTTCTCATTATTGAGCAGTCACGTCTTCCTTAAATGCTAGCCCCCAGCATGTATACTCGACCCCTTTTGAGCCATTATTGCTCGACGCCACCTTCCCCGACGTCTTTTGAGTTCCATAATGACTATATTTATTTACGAGTTGGTTCGGGGGCTGTCGAGGCGAGCTTTTGACCCCGTGCTGACCTCCGGCTGAGCTGGATAATTGCTGGGTTGGGCTTTAAGTCTTCTAGCACTATTGGGGCCGCCCCCTTGAGCGTGGTCTATCTTACTCTTGTCACAGGCAAACTACTGCGATCCATCTGGGCTGTTGTGCACGTAGGGCCCCCTGGACTTAATGGGCTTTTAATTATGATGGTCCATACCCAAAATTCCATCATTATCAAAATACAATGAGGTGAAGATATTAAATGTTATATGTCAAATTATCACATAAGTCTTCAAACTTAAATTTGGCATTTCAATTTTGACATCTACATTGGAGATACTCTAAGTTATACTATTTTGAAATCGAAATTATAACTAGAAAAGTAATTGAAATTATAATTTTTCAAGGTAAAGTTACTATTTTTTGAGGTTAAATTACACTTTTTAAAAATAAAATTACAACTAGTCAGGTGATATTCATGATTGATCATAATATTTTATGGTCGATCATGTAAGACTTAATGACTTTTAATTTGAGATACACAAAAATTATATTTCACTAAATTAAATCAAATATAGAATTGTAAACAAAAATGTAATTTATTTGTTTATGAGAAGGATAAAATTAGAACATTTACCAAAAAAAAAAAAATTTGGAGCAAAGCATACGATTAATAGAGTTTAGAACTTCTTGAGAATAAATTATAAAAAGTCACCGATGGAATCATCATTAATTTGTTTCCCTTTGTTTTACTAGTAGCGAAAAATAGTCTTAACCATGTTACTTTTGAACCCATAAAACTTCAAGGTAAATTTCGAATGCATTCAATTACTCGTTGTATATCGGATTTTTTGGTCAAAAATATTCGAACTCAGAATATACGAGTTTATGATTTGCGTCTTTTCGGCCATGGAACATTGACATCTCCTTCATCCAGGATATAATGAGAGAAAAATCGTGAGTTTACAAGTTTGAAGAGCTTATCATCGAATTGGACTTGTGTTAATAGTCATATTCAAGCGTTCGTAAGTAGAAGTTGACTACGGTACTGAAATATTTTTTTTTTTAATATCATACATTTATTTATTATATTTGTGTGTATTTTTATTACTGTTGTGATACCTAAAAAAATGATAAAAATAATTACTTCCATAGTGATAAAAATATTTATAAATGTGATAAAAACATCCTAAAATCTAGTAAAACTCCCACAAAAGTGATAATTTTTTTGTATGGAAAAAACATGGTAAAAATAATTACCACAAATATGATAAAAACATCCACAACAGTGATAAAAACACCCACAAAAGTTGTAAATCACCCATAAAAATAATAAATTTTTTTATTATAAAATAACCTACAAAAATTATAAAAACACTCTTTTAAGTTAATAAATTTTAAAGAAGTGGTACCAACTTTTTTTTTGTGTCAATACCATGGTCAAATCCTTGTAGGTATGATAAACACAAACCTAATCTACCAGCTTTTACTTTTATAAAGAAACTAGAACAATATTAACGGTAATAATCATTGATTGGTACACTAGAAAAGAAAGCAAAAGTTTGTGTATCAAATCTATATAATAAAGTAGCTTGCAATTCAAATTTCAAAAGATAAACAAAATGACTTTTGCTTTTCGCAGTTCAGATCGCTTTAAATTTTACTTTAAAGTTAATGTAACGGCTAATATTAACACCCTAAGTTTAATAGGAAAAATAGGCCCCTAAAAGTGTGTTTGGAGTGATTTTTTAAAAGTACTTCTAGAAATTATTTCTTATAAGTACTTTAAAAAAAATAAAATAATGTTTGAAACCGCCTCACCACTACCTCTACCACCACCCCCCCACCACCACTACCTCTATCATCACCATCACCACCACCACCGCCACCACAACCACCACGGCCGTCGTCGTTGTCGCTGCCACCACCACCACGGTTGCTGTCGCCGCCACCACCACCACGGCCGCCGTCGCTGCCACCACCACCACGGCCGCCGCCGTTGCCACCACCACCACCCCCGCCGCCGCCGCCACCACCACCACCATCGCCACCACCACCGCCATCGCCACCACCACCACCGCCACCATTGCCGCCACCACCGCCACCATTGCCGCCACCACCGCCACCATTGCCGACACTGCCACCGCCGTCGCCACCGCCGACACTGCCACTACCACTGCCACCGCCACCACTACTGTTGCCGTCGTCGCTACCACCACCGCCATCGTCATCGCCATCGCCGCCACCACCACTACCACCATCGCTGCCGCCACCACGGTCATTGCCACCCACCACAACCATCACCGTCTCCTACCACCACCACCTCTCACCCTCACTACAACCGATCCTTAAATTCATTTATCTCTCATTTATGTTTGTGATTTAATTTTGGATATGAATACAAATATGTTTATTGTTTACCATTTTTTATTATTCTGTGCCTTCAGGTACAGGCAATAACTAGTACTTTTATAAGTTTAATAATGTTGAGGATTTGTTCAATATACCAGCATTAACACCAAGTCAAATATTACCGATGAATGGAATCTCAACAAGTTCTCGAGTCCACACCGTGATTAACAAATTTTCATTGAACAAATAAACAAGTTTGACTATGTAATTGTCTAGTAAAAGATCGGATTGAACGTTGAGTCGGCAAAGTAATAGTTTTGGGCTCCATTTCTTAGAAAAAGAGACTCTAAATATTAAATATGTCTATAATTAGTTGACGAGCTAAAACCAAGGCTCCTCGTTACGCTCCATAGATGTTGGTATAATTTTTTGTGTATGTTTGAAGCCAACCTCTCATTAGGTCTTTGTTAAATTAAGAATTTCAAACCTTGTAAAAGTCTAAATCCCCCAAAAATATCCCATTGAAAACTATCATCTCTCTCTCTCTCATATTTGAGAATCGACGTAACATTTTATTCTTGAGGCACAAAATTATATGGGAAGATTATATTATTTTCCTAGTGCATGCATTGGTTACTCATATAATTGACATTATCTGTAATAATTACTTATGCAGAAAAAAGTTTTTCAAAATTAAAATTGATATAATCCTACCAAGTGCTCACATCAAGCTATCGGTGAGCAACCTTCGCGAGCAATCTCCTCAGGCGATTGGTGATCAATCTCTGCCATCACCACATACAATCAGCATAACTTAGGAAAAAAAAATGAGTGATTTTATGTTTACATAAAAAAAATTAATTTAATTTACTAGTATGATGTTGTGACAATAATATAGTCAATATTATTTATTATAAAGTGTTGGACTGGACAACGAAACGGTGACAAACATATTTTTTTGTTTTGAGAAAACGTCAAGCAAGCAACTATTCCAAATTTGCATTCTTTCTTTGACCTCTAACCCCTACCCAACAACTAACCCCAAAACAACCCCCTATATATTCTTTTTTTTTTGGCTAACGATTAGGGGTGTTTGGATTAGTTTGTGCATATTTCGATTAGTCTTTTTCGAGGTTCAATCAAAGGTAGAACATCCACGCCAGAACTAGGATATTCGTGAGAGATAAATTCTTCATGGTCTAACCAAAAAAAAAATTATCAAAATTTAAACTCAAAACGCCTGCGTTTAAAACTCGTCCCTGATAAACTACTTTACTTAACACCTTTATATTACAAGCTACCCTTACTTAACACCTTTATATTACAATGCCCACCACTCCACATTACTCCTGGTTTGACAAATAGTAACCCAAAAAAATAAAACCTACCGAGAAGAGTTTCTCAGAGTTCATTTTGTAATAATCAGCAGAGAATTGAGCCAAAGAGTGTGACAATAACAACAATGGGTAACAGTCTAGGAGGAAGAAAGGATGCAAAAGTTATGAAGATCACCGGCGACACAATCAAGTTAAAGACGCCGGTGAACGCCGGCGAGGTTGTTAAGGACTATCCCGGCCATGTTTTATTAGAATCAGAGGCTGTTAAGCATTTTGGTATCAGAGCAAAACCCTTGGAAGTTCATCAGGAGTTGAAGCCCAAAAGGCTCTATTTCCTAGTAGAATTGCCTAAGTTTATGGAAGAGAAAGGGACGAGAAGAGTCCGGTCAGGGATTAACATGACGGCGAAAGACCGGCTCGAGAGTTTAATGCTGGGTAGGAGATCGGTATCGGACCTTTCTATCATGAGACCGAGGAGTAGTGTGGTGGAGGAGACGAGAGAAAGATTGGAAAATGGTGCAGTGAGAATGAAAATGAGGCTTCCTAAGAAGGAGGTGGAGAGGTTGATGAAGGAAAGCAGAGATGAGGCTGAGGCAGCTCAGAAGATTGTGGATCTTTGCATGGAAAATAACAACGTCGGCGGTGGCGGTGGACCCAACGAGGTCCATGGTGGTGCATTGCTGCACCAACAAGAGTCCTGGAATGGTGGCCATGGAAGAGTTAAAGGGGCTCTCAAGGCGCGTGAGGTATGTTTTCTTTCAGACACTGATCCTGTTTTTTTTTGTCCTATTCAACGGTTCGACGAATCAATTTACGTATATTTTGACTAATCTCTTTTTTTGTCTAGTCAAAGACAAGTCATTCACATCATAACTAGGATATTTATGAGGGATAAATCGCTCATGTCCTAATTCTAAGAAATTGTCAAGATTCAAATTCAGAACATCTAAATTTACAACTCATTCCTGTTGTGACGAATCCAAAAAAATTATTTAAGTATGTTATAGAAAGTTATTACATCTATATTATATTTTTTAGAAGTGAAGTTATAATTATTTAAAGTAAATTTATTATTTATAAAGAAATTTTATGATCGATCATGAATGCTTCTTAATCAATTGTAACTTCACTTTTATCGACCTTTATAAGTTGTAATTTGATCAATCAAGACTTTTTTGGTAGTAATTTTTACCTCAAAAACTTGTAATTTAACCTTAAAAAATTATAAATTATGTAAACTTTTACCTCAAAAAATTATAAATTATAAACTTTTACATCAAAAACTTGTAATTTTGTCCTCTTTGTTTTTTAAAAAACAAAAAATACTTTTAAAATAATAACAACACATGATAAGTTCCACCCACCGATAAGTACACATCGGATCATTGATGTCATGGCTGAACACCCAACCCCCACCCCCCACCCCCCAATGCACCCACCAAAATGAGAAGTCCTAGTTCTATTTCCATAACCTAACTTCAAGTCCCTTGGTAAGACTTTTCTTCTTTATTTTTTTTTGTTTAATGATTAGGGGTGTCTGGTCAACTTACGTGAACTTCGACTAATTTATTTTCTGGTCCAATTAAAGACAGGTCATTCATACCGAAACTAGAGTAAACATGAAAGATAAATATCTCATAATTTGACTCTAAAAAATTACCAAGATTTAGACTTATAACGTCTAAATTTACAGTTCTTACTACTTGAAGTATGCTTGGTATTATAAGACTTTTATTTCACGTGCATGGAAAAAAAATGGTTGGGCATTTATTTGACCACCAATATGTTCCACTTGCACATTTAACACAAGTCTAACAAGCATAGACCTCAATTTCTCCATGGGTACAACCATTCGTCATAGCTGGATGTCAACAACTATCATGTCAAAAGTGATTTGATTAGGGTACCAAAAAAAATTAATATTATATTAATTTTTATTTTTTGAATATTTATAACATTATTTTGGCAAAATTTACTAATTTTTTGAGTGCCCTCATTTTTTATTTTTGGAGTCAAATTTATCACTTTTTAAAGTAAAATGTAACTTACCATCTTTTAAGTTTTTTTTTTTTGCATTTCAATAAGATACTGAAATTTAACTCTTCGGTATGATAGTATTTTCCTCATATAAGACCTCTTATAACATGATAGATTTTTTAAGGGTAAGTATGAAAGGCACACATATCCTAAATCTTCCTCTTAAAAGGATGTTTGTGAGTAATTTTTTTTTGTAATATATCGTGTTACTTTCAAATTTTTGACATGCTATTCAAACACCTTGGAAATTTCCTCCTAGAGTTCTGGTCAATAACCATTGCCCCCCCCTCTCTCTCTCTCTCAAAATGGAGCATGAATCGTCTGTTTACTAGAGGCAATGATTGGTTTAAAAAAAACAATGGTTATATCTATTTATCCATAAGGGTTAGAGAGTCTTTCGGACAATATATACTTACCGAAAAAGCTATATGGCGACAAGTGGTCGGCTGAGAAAAAAAAATGAGAAGAAATTATACTTGACATATTTGAGTGGAAATAACATCGTCATATACCCGAATTCTACATAATTTGCCAAAATTCTACTTAGCATATTTGGAATTGCTTTTTTTTGTTGGTTTTTCACTACATGCAGCTGACTAGACATGTGAAATGCACCTTATTTATCTTTTATTAGGATGAAGTTGGAGGGAAGGGTACATTAAAACTTTTAGATATAGTTAGAGGGCTTAATTGAGGCAAAAAAAAGAAGAAGAAGACAAAATGCTTAATTGAGATTAGTTACAAAATTTGGAGGTCAAATATATATTTTTATCCTTCATGTTGCCTTAAATACACCAATGACCCCCATACAAATTTGCAGTTTTCTATTAGGACTTTTTTAAGTTTTTCACAGAATAGGATGAGAGGTATAGTTTGAAACTTTTAAATAGTTGGATAGTTCTTAATTGGTATAAATAGAAATTAATATTTTTTTATTTTTTTTTTACAGAAGTCCCTTAACTTATTTTGGTTTTTTTTTTTTTTTTTGCAGAAGAGAGTCGGTTTTCTGCCCATAACTGAACAGGAGATTCAAGTAGCTGTGGCCTCTTAGCAGCAAAATGATCATATGTTTCAAACAAGTAAAAGTGAAACAGCAACATTGCAAGATCAAATAAAGGTTTTCATTAATTTTCTGTATATAACTATATATTCCGGCAGTTCCCAGCAACCAAACAAGAGTGTCTATGTTTTGTATTTGTACAAGGAAAAGAGAAGCTGTGAGATGCTGAGAATTAGAAGGTGGTTATAGGTTTATTATTAAGGACATGTTTTTGGAAATGACATTAGTATGACTTGTATAATCAATTTTCAGTTTGTTGTAATCTTTCCGGTTGTTCCAACTTCCATACCGGTTCGAAAATGAAAGGGGCAAATCTCACTTTGTGCTCTGAAAGAAGACAAAATTCTCAATTTGCACTCTAAAAGATTAATATTTTCACATTATACTCAAAAAAATAAAAATGTTGGAATGTAATCCACAGTACTTAACTTCCGCTTATTCATCCATTTGCTTTTTGATCATATGTGAACGTGTTTGTGTTGACTAAGTATGTGTGACTCTCTTTTTTTTTAATCGAACCCACGAAGTATGTGTGACTCGACCAACTTTCTTTGATTGACATCCCAAGTTGAGCCATATTTCATTAGGTTGACTTGTGTAGAAATCTATGATCATTATGAGAAACCTAGAACCAGTAATACAGTACAAAAGCATTCTTGCCCTTAATCTGGATCACTTAAACTATTCTTCTAAACAAGTAACACGACGTAATAAATCCGGTATTATTTGGTGTTATCAGCTACACATTGGAAGATTGATCCATAGAAAGTAACCATACTCATGACTTGTAACCTACAATTGTTCAATTCATAAAGAAAAGTTTACAAAATCAGTAAAAACCAATTGAAATACCGTGATAATACTAGCAAAATTAGTTGTTCAATGTCCAAAAAACATAAAACAAAAAAAAAAGAAACCCTAATTACATAATACTTTATGAGACACATGTTGTAATGATCGATTGCTTGAAAACCAACATGTTGCTGAGAGAGAGAGAGAGAGAGAGAGAGAGAGAGAGAGAGAGAGAGAGAGAGAGAGAGAGACTAACCAAATACGAAAAATGGAACAACAACTTATCTCGTTATTAGTACATGTGATAAATCTCCTTCCAAGGTTTTAACTCCGTCCACGATGTCTTCGTTTTGGCCCTTCTATTACAGTAGCAGAGTGTTTGCATTTCTCCCTCTTCTTCTCCTTCTCAATCTCTCTATTTCTTCTCCCCCAAAATCAGTAGTCGTTTAGGGTATTTGTGCAAACGATGACACTACGCAGAAATTTGAGCTCCAATTCATGTTATTTTACAAATTCACCTTTGCACCTTATCATGTATTTCGCACATGATCAAAAAATAGACGGACGAATAAATGGAAGTCAGGTGGTGGACCATATTGCAAACTTTTTATTTTTTTGAGGACATAATGTGGGACAATTAATCTATTGGGGTGCCAAGTGAGAATTTTGTCACCTTTTAGGGTGTGAAGTGTGATTTTCCCAAAATGAAAATCATTCTTCGAAATAAAAGCAGAACCGTGATCATAATGTGCAGTGGTGGGCTTAGGAATTGAGCTTAACTAGCGAAAATTTATTGAGAGGGCTCTGATCATAGGGAGGGATCTAAGAATTCACCTAAAGAATGAAAGTATATAGAAAAGGAGACCATTAAAATTCAAACAATTAACAGTAAGAGCATGCTTAGATTGTATCATTGTTAATAGCAGGGCAACAATAAGGATGGATCTGCTGCCTCAACCCCCCCCCCCCCCCCCCCCCCCCCCCTCCAAGACAAACAAAAAAGAACATGATTTTTCTCTTGAAATATAGAACATGAATGTGTATTCCACAGGGTTTATGTTTCATATAGAAGAATAAAAGAAGATTTTGACAGAGACTGAACCTAAGCCCCCAGGGATTAGAAGCAGCGTAATGCAAATGAATTAAAGCAAAAACTAAACTATTCCTCCAGTTAACATAAAACATCCAGCAACACCTCCATTTTGGGCAGGACATCCTAAGGATAATTATGTTGTAGAATAAAGTGTGGTAAAATAATTTCAAGGAGTAGAAGAGTAAAGAATTAAAAATCGAAGAAGATAGATCGCTAGGCAAGGCGCGACACTCGTTATCTTCGAGATAGTAATTTCCTCACTTATAATGCAGATAGACTCTTGAAAATTCTACCCCCAGGATACAATGTCTAACTTTAAGATTATCAAAGACTACACTTCTTAGTAATCTTAGAATCTAAACTCAACCCGAATAGAAAATCAGAAAATATAGAAGCTTTGAATCAAGAAAAAGAAGAAGAATGATTAAATTATTGATATTTTATTTTTGCATTTGAACCCTATTTATAGTGTTCTATGCATTTCTTAATGAAGGAGTGTAACCCTTCAAAACCATGGCAGAAAACACCCTTTGAAAGAGCTGCAATAATATAGCCGTTAGAGACTAATTTCAAATAGAATACCTGTCACGTTCAAACGAGATTATCACATTCAAACATACTCAACTCTCAGTATCTTGATTTTGAGATTTTTGCCAAAATACTAAGAGCAAGTCACATTCGAACTTGGGTTGCGTTTGAACAAACCAAAATTCCAGTATCTCAATTTCTGTCAGAAACTGAGATTTTGAAAAAGTACTGAGAGCAAAACACATTCAAACATCGCCTCCCTCCTTTTATTTCTTCTTCTTCTTTTATATATATTATATATATACAAAATTATAACTTGAAGTTCTCATTATGTAGCCCTCCTCTTTAAGAGGATTCCTTGAGACATTGAGTGAGGATGAAGTTCTTCCTCTATTTATAGATGAAGATGAATCCATGAAAAACCTCCAAGAACCAATGTGGGATTCATGTCTTTATCCTCCAACTCATATACTCCAAATGTTTTGGAAGGAAGTGAAAATTTCACTTTTCCACCAATCTCAATTTAGAAAGTACTATTGTACTTTATATATATATATATATCCATGTATTTAATGTTTATGACAATTCATGCAAATGATGTTTTACTAATCAATATATCACTATTAGTAAATAACTATATATATATATATAACAAATTATTATCCCAATCATAGTTAGACGTATTGCCAAATGGGAGATTAGAATGGATGGTATTCTTGTCTCTCATTTAATCTCATGTTTTATCTCTCCTCGATTATGTAATCTAGTCCCTGTTGTTTTAGTACGGCATCCAAACCAGCTCATAGTATTAAGTTTTCTTATGATTGCAAGCCACAAAGAGAGAGAGATCATTTAATCTCATGTTTTATCTCTCCTCAGTCACATAATTTAGTCCCTGTTGTTTTAGTACAGCATCCACACCAGCCCATAGTATTAAGTTTCCTTATGAGAGAGAGAGACCACCATACCCACCTTTGTCCTCAGTTTTACCTTTGACAGAAAAGATCAAACTTCCTCCACTAACCATCATCATGGAACTATATGAATGAAATTGAAAAAATTACTGATGGTACCATTAATTGACAGACTTGATTACAATACCAACAAGTCTGCTTTTAGGATGGAGAAGAAAAAGTACAGGTGAAATTGAAGGAACAAACATGGCATAATACTTTTCTTGCAGCACTTCAAGAAGCTATCTAGCTAACAGAAAGTTCAACCTTTCTGATCTGGAATCTTTATAATCAAGTTTAACCACCTACTCTGCCTCTCCTTCAATACTGTTGTAACTTCAAAAGTTGCTCCAAATTTTCTTTTTCTTTTTCTTTTTTTAATAAAACAGAAAAAAAAAAAAAAAAAAGAAGAGGTAACTCCACAAAAGACTCATCCACATACACAGAACAAGTTCAAGCCACCCTTTTGACCCCATATTCCCACCAAAAAAAAAATAAAAAAATTTCATTAAAGGTATGCTCTGCAGGAAGTGAAGGGAAAGGATTTTCTTCAAAGAAACTAGTTCACATATACAAAAGTACAAAGGAAGCCCTACAAGGGATCTTTGTTCCCTACTTATGTATAAACCTATTATTGGGGTTTGATTATGCCCAAATTCAGCAGAAAACTACAAGCCAATTACAGCAAGAGATCCACCCCTTCATCTTTCTGAAATAGCAGTTGTTTCCCCTTATTAACAGGTAATCTGCAAATCAATGATGCGGTTTATGATGACCACTGATCAGGCACTGTAAGAAAATAGGTTGTCATTGCTTTTCGGAATCGTTTCTTGTATTGTTTCGGAGAAATAATTGTTGGGGCAGCATTCTTCGGTCCACCAAGTATCCCAGAAGCTTTTACCCATGTTTCCAAATGCTTGTCCCAAGTGTATTGTCTCATGAAATCAATGATGCCCACAACCAGCTCCTTGCGCTCATCGTCCACCCCAACCAGCAAGGAATAATCCATGACATCAACGGACTGCAAAAGCACTAGAAAATTTAATGGTCCTCATCTAGAACAAATATATGACCTTATTGCACAAGTCAAATGCTTAATATCTCATGACACTAGTGCACCCAATCCAAGTATCCAACAATTACTGAGGTGTCGACGTTCTTATCTCTTTTGTGCCATTTCTCTCTTTCATATCCAATGAATCTCAACAAAACTAGAAAAACTGGGGGCAAGTTTCTATGACCACCCAAGAAGATTCTAAAATTACATTCATCCTCCCCATCTACTAACAGTCACTACCCTCAATGCAGAAAGTGATGCATCCATTCACAATGTTAGCCTAATCTGATGACATGTGATTATGTTCATAACAGGAAACAAGTGCTAGTGACTATTAATATGGTTAAAAACATTTGATGGAAAAAATATTTAAAATTCACAGTGGTAGTCTATAGCTTGTACAACTTGATCATTGTTTGCATCACAAAATGGTAGCCCAGTGCACAAGGCTTCCGGCTTTGCGATGTCTGTGGAGGGGTCAGATGTATGCAACTTCACCCCAAAATGCGAAGAGGCTATTTGTGTGACTCAACTCATGACATCCAAGAGCAACATATATATATATACTTTATTTGAGGTAACCTCATCCATTGATAATGCAAAAGGGAAATAAAAATGTAGCAATCCCTTAGAAAATCAAATAGAGTCAAGAGAGTGGGGACGGTCCGTGAAAGTTTTGGAAACCTGAAGAAGGGCCATATCTTATGAGACATATCAATATTGTCTACCATTGGTGTCGAATAAAATTTCGACCAAATTTCGAAATCCTAAGAGATTGACACAAGTTGGATGCTAAAACTGCTTACCGCTAAGAAAGATGTATCATTCCAAACAGCTCTCTCGAGACTTCTCTTTGCCTTGCCTCCAAGAAATATGGGTTTAGTATGCAGTGTTTCCAAGAGATTCAAGTCTAGTAGTACTTTGTTTGTCCCTGTTGCATCTGCATTGTAACGAGATCTCACAGAGCCTTTAAGATCATAGACCCTAGAGATACTTCTTTTGAAAAAGAGGTTCTCCATCACCATCAAATCCATTTTTGTTTCCTTGCCACCTTTCATGTGTTTGATAGTGACCTAACATTAGCACAAAGTGTCAGAATCACAAGAATACAAGAGTTAATCCACCACCACCCCTTCCCCAGTAACACACAATTCAAAGGGCACACGAGAAATAAGACCTAACCTGATATATGCCTAGAACTTTAGCAAGGCAAGTTGGACTCCCTGAGCTAATAGAATCTATCAAATATTTGAAGTATTCAGGTGCAAATTCTTCAAAAGACTCCAACTCGGTCTTTGTCACTTGCTTTATAACGAATCTTTCATCCAATGACTTGGCAAAATAAACGTTGCTCTTTCCCCCTTGTGCACTCCATCTCTTGCATCGGCTCAAAGAACTCACAAAATCCACTTCGCCAGGGCAACATTTCTTTCTAAGAGCATCAAATTGCCTTGCAAAATAAGAGGTGACAGAAAACTTCACCTTTCCCCCCGAATTTGAAGACTCGACTTCAAAAGAAATTCTAAACTGAGAACTCTTGGGATCTGTAAACAGGGCACCTATTGTCGTTGAAGTTTCTTCTGATCCATAACTTCTATAATCCAAGCCCAGAGAGCCAAAAGATTGCCAGGATGAAAAGTTAGAAGGTTTAGAATTCTCCTCATTAGCGTCACTAGCATTGCAGACTTCGGGTCCATTCAGCTTATTAGCAATCCAGTCTTCATACTCCTTGGAACTAATGGCGTAGGATATTATGGAAGTGGGTTCATCCTCATAAACAACAATAACTAAATTATTTTGGCCATTTTGTGGAAGCATCAACAATGCCCCTTCAGGCAAAAGAGATACAGAAGAGACAAAAGAGGGTGAGGTACTCTGCAAAAGATTCAACTTCTGGGTTTTGCAAGGCGATATTTGAGGATAAGGCCGTTGTATATTGGAAACGGGATCCCTGAGCATATTGCTGTAGACCCCAGAAGCATGAAAAGATCGAAGTGTCGACAAACGTAATGTAGAGGGGGACAGTCCTTTCCTGATTCTTTCTTGAATTCTCACTGCAGAATCAAATGAATAAACTCTGGTCGGTGGCATTAGCCTTCTAAAAGGCGGATTATCATTTTGGTTTATCTGGCTGAGCTTAGTAGCTTCAGGTCTTTCTGCCTCCAGCATATGAAGGAACTGAGTTTTCAATGATGGTGGATCTGTACCAGTCCATAATGAATCTATTTTGTCGGACAGAGTGGCCGCAGCCGAGGGGAGGCCTTCCAAGAATGTACTACTGTTAACTGCAATTTCCCCGTCTGCGTGCAATTCCTTCTCTTTGTTATTCTGGCAGGAGATTGACATGGAGTCTTCTGGGACACTAGGCTCGGATGGTGATGCTTTAGGCTCCTGTTCAGACAGTATATCTTTCCTGGGAAACTCCGGTAATCTTGAAACCCCAGATGCATTTTCTTCATCACCACAGTCAGGACTGCCATCCTTGACAGATGGATCACTTCTCCCATCTTTCGGCTCAGCATAAGATGCAGCATCCTCTCTAACCTTAGAACTAGAACTCCTTGTTTTGAGGAGAGAATCTAATGTACGTAGCCGACGATCCCAAACCTGTGAACCAATCAGGAGAGAATGTCTCAAACTATTAAGTTCAAGAATGTCTAGTGCTGCCTGGCCTGATTCTGCAGCCTCTTCATCAGCTGGTTGAAGCACATTCTGTTCAAACAAATGGAAACAGGTCAGAAATAAATGAACGCACCACTCAAGCATCAGTAAATGATAATTCATATCAGAAGAACAATACGAGGGTCCTGTGTACCAGGGACCTATTGAAAGTTGCAGTATACGTGAATTCAGGTTTTTAGGTAAGTGTGAATCTCAAGTTCGTACTACCTTGTAGTCACTTTTCTCTTTCAAAAGGAAGTCTTTCAACTCCTTGATGTGGTTACATAACTCACTTATATCACATGCTTCATGTCCAAAAGATGTGCTTTTCTCCTCGGTGCTGCAAAGTACACCCAATATCTCCATGTACAAGGCTTCCATCTTACAAAGAAGCTGACAATGGCAAAACGCAGAAGGTTATTATATAGATTTTTCAAAAACAAGTTATAAAATTATGTAAAATTTAGCAACAATCCATGGAAATCATAGAAATAGCATTTTGTTTGCTATCAAGCACCTCAGCTGCCTCTTTTCTTATCCAGTCCTGTTGAACATGACCATTGAACTCGAGTACTGATGGGGGCAAGCGGATGGAAAGAATATCAATGGGAGAATACCGAAAGAATGCAACCATACTCCCAAATCTGTTAAAGCAAGCAAGAAATTGGTGACCACTACCATTACACAAAACAAGTAGATGAAGCATCCACATCATTACACCCAACATTATGAAAATCAAAGCAGGTTCTAAACTAAAAGCAAGTACCCATAGTAACGAAGACAGTCCCTTTGTAGAGAATGACCACAACTAGCAATTCGATTAGCAGTTGCATGGTTTGAAAAACCAAGTTCCAAAAATTTCCCAAATGAAAGTCCCCAAGCAGCATCAGACATGATCACTCTGCGGGTTGCCGGTGGAACTCCATCTACAGGTGCACACTTGAGACATCGGTGCCACATCCATATTTTTCCATCCTGCTCCCCCGGTAGCTTCACCAAAGGAAGGCGTCTAACATTGATCATGAGATTTCCCTGCTGATGGGTGTAACATATGACATGAGCTTCGGCTGGCTCATTACATGATCGACAGCAATATGTCTGGCAACAAAAATTGCAACGAACTTGTAAATCCCAATCTAGTAACACTTCCCAACCATAGATTACAAAAAACAAAGGTTACCTGATCAAAGAGATCATCTCGAAGATACCTTCCAAGTGGCTTATCGAAACAGCCATAGAACTTGATGCGGAGGAGTCGAGAGCGTTCACATACAGTTCCATTTAGCACACAACGGCTAGAAAAAGATACTAATATGCTCTGGTGACTTTCAGTGGCTGAATAGTACTCACTAGAGGCTTCAATTTCGTTAAGTTTTTCCATCTTAGCCACTTCAGCATGTTTCCTTGATTGCCTCTCCTCTTGACCCATAGTTTCCACGGACTCATCCAGGGTAGTATCTGTGATCTCAGAAGGAAGCACAGCAGGCCTCAAATCCTCCAAAGCCACATTAAATATATTACAACTGGGTGCATCAGATAGTGCAATGTCTGCTCCGCCCTTTCTGAGTGTAAGAGAAGAATCATGATTCGGGTTTTGATCCTCAGATGAAAATTCCTGCTCTGTTAACTCCAAATCGAGACCTCTTTCATTGAATTCCAGGATATCAGCAACTTCATAACTGCTGGGAACAATAGAATTCGGGATAACTGAAATGGCATTATTAGCAGTTGTCCACTCTGGTATGGCAATAGATGTTTTTAATGACATTTTAGGTAGACTGGCGCCCTCATCAGCAAGAAAGGAAGTCTCCAGAGATAAATGGTATGCTGCAAACACTGCATATTGAACAACATGTTTAACCTTCTTTAGCTCTTCACGACATAGACCCCTCAGTAGGACCTGCAAAAAGCCATAGACATAGCATAAGGACAAGATGACATCAGTATCATCATCCAATTTGGTCACTGTCAATCAAGAACGTTTTTTTGTGCATTATAGTTAAAAATAAAAGTAAGAAGCAGAAAAAAACATAAAGTAAGATACAGAAAAAATATATATATATATAGTCGTTTAATGTAAAATAAAATGTTTGGCAACTAAAACAAAAATGTGTAAAATGACAGCCATGCGACAGGGGGCTACATTATTGGGAAAATATGATAAGTATGACAAATACATTCCCCACCCCTCACCCTAATTCCCCAAGACAACAGACAAAGAAAAAAGAAAGAAATTAATCTTTGGCATTACATGGACAAAGTTATTACCCTCATCAGCCGAAGTGAACCAAATTTAGCAGATCCTTTAACCGAAGAAAGGGCTAAAAAACACTATCTTCATACTCGTCTTTCAGACATTTAATAAATCAGTAGCGTTTAAAAGATGAAAGCAAGATGGGAGCCATTATCCATTCGGAATCGAGGAATAAGCTTTTCAAGTTTGAAAAAAAAATGAGAACAACGAGTGATAACCATGATAGTGAAACATAAAATAGATTATCAGGGTTAGAGGAAAAATCAACTGATATTGTAAAACTAGGAACCTTGTAGGCGTATGCCTCACGTGCTTTTTAACGCCTTGAGGCATTTTCCAAGGACTTGCCATGCGGCAAGCCTCAAGAATGCTTTTAAAAAAAATGAGAGCAAGTAAGAAAGACAACAAATATGTTTCTGTATGAGGTTCCAAAGCACACTACACTAGAATGAAGTAGTTGAAGCCCAAACGGCTGTGGGGGAACAGACTCCAAACTCATAATGAACGGCCAATGCCAAGTGAAATCAACACCAAGTAAACGGAACGGAAGACATTTTTCTGCACTTTTCTGCAACATCACATGCTAATACCCTCAAAATACGATCCAATAACTTCACCATATTTAAAAACAACATATAGGAACAGTTAATCTATGGACATACAAAGATGACATCTGCTTAATATTTTTTATAGCTGCTTTAGTCCTAATGTGTTTGGGGTCGGCTAAATGAGTCCATTTTCACTATTCATTTCGATCATGCATTATATGCTCATTTAAGTTAAATATTTTCATATATTATCTTATTATTTCGTTCAATATTAATTTAGATCTACCCTTACTTCTAGTACCATTAATTCCATTCAAACAAAGGGAAAGAACAAATTCATAGAAAAGCTTGTTTTTCTCAATATCATGGGAATGTGATCCGCTTTTTGAATAAAATTTGGTATAACTTGAGGATCTTGATTGAAGAAGAGGAGCAAAAAGATATAGCACATGGATGTGCACACTGCATGTGGAACATCAAAGTTAGGACATGCAGAATTTACTCTGTCACAGCAAGAAACATTTTGGAGACAGAGACAACGGAGGTCATTTGAGAGGTAGAAAGCAATCGCACATCAAACCAGGCGCAAGACAAGGAGTCTAACAAAGAGAGAAGAAAAAGAAGAAACGAGGAGAAGAAGAGAAGAGAAGAATGCTCTGAAAGAAAAGACAAAAATTAAGAAAAGACAAAAAAAAAATTAAATACTCAATTCATTATTCAGATCTCCATTTACTAATGGAAAAGAGCCCATGAACTGAATCAATTGACAAGATATAGAACAAAACAAGTGCATGCCAGCATAATTCAATTACATCATCCGTAAGACAATCATCTTTTTCAGATTCTCATCTTTACCAAATTTCTACGCAATCAAAGACTACATGGATTTGGCATATACATTACCGTGCAACCTAAACGCCTGGGACAACCTTCAAAAAACATCAAGGTTTTGGATGGCTTCTTGCTGAACTGATTGGCATGCTCATGTTCTTCTAACATTTTTTCTAACCAGAAAAGTTCACAATGTCCCAATCGTGTCGTAGAAATATTATCAATTGATGGAGTTATAAGAGCACCAGTGCACTTGGCTATCCGCTCCAATAGTGGTCTTCTAACATTTAACACCAAAGAGATATCCTTTGCTAGTAGATACTCTTGGGCATATGAAGATACACTTTTCTCGACGAGCAACACGTTTGGACGATGGGCCTCTATCTTTGAAACAATCATCTTCAGATGATCAATTTCCTGTGTAAAAAAAAAAATCCATGAATTCATACCAAAAGCTCTGTGCTCACCACAAAAAAAAATGACTTATTTAGGAAAGAACCTGCTGCAATAAGGTATCAAAAGATGCCAGCTGATTTGGTACTCTTTGGTACTCCAGTGCTCCTCCTAAAAGAAGCAATCTAGCATTTCTGTATTGAGAAGTCATGCGCTTGTGTTTTATGTTTTTTGTGCAAACTACTCCTTTAATAAGTGTGCTGCATAAAAAAGAAATAATTCATTAATCGGTAAGTAGCTTCAAGAGCCAGGACATTGATCAGCGCAAAAGAGAATATGGAGTACCTAAATATGGAGTTACTAACAAAAGTAAAATGGGAGGAGTATTTTACCTCTCACTAGGACTTCCTGATGCTATACATTTAACTTTCACATAATCACTGGGATCCATACTGCCTCCTCTACTAGTATCTGGTTTCACAAAGTTTGCAGCTTGCCATGATATAGTCGTAACTATGTCAAGCCAGTCTTCTGCGCTGTTTTCTTTCCCAACCTCAATACCCTCCCCTTGTAACAACTGTGACACAAGGGCCCTAAAATGCCCTTGTACCACGGCTCTCAAAGGTTCCTTATGATCTTCCTTTTGTTTCTCCTTTGCTGGGAACATGCTAACAAGGCTATTGCTAGATGAAAATATCACACCTGGGTCTCCAATATCATCATCCTCATCATCATATGCAAAGAAATTGTTAGCCTCATCATCTTCATCCTCAGCCGGTGGAGGAAACCAAATGAGACCGTTGTTTTCAAAATCCAAAGGCTTTTGGAACTTCCCACATTGGTCCTGGAATATCGACAAATTATCAGCAGAATCATCAGCATTGTCTGGATCTAAAGCCACTGTCCCCAGCCTTTTTGAAACAGCCATAGGTTCTTGTTCAAAGGTACCATCATTTTGAGACCTTGGGGTTCCCCCCGCCTCTTGCCGTAGAGAATGCCCAGCTCTATTGGAATTAATGTAAACCCTAGAGGGGCTGTCCGAAGGACTTGATCCAACAGACTTAAAGCTGTAAAACTCGTGCGTACCAGCAACACAACTTGAATCTATATCTGAAGTATCATGACAAAATTCACTTGATGGGCTGTAAAAGTGATTTGTGGAATCCTCTCCCTCCTCTTCATCACTCCTACAATCATTGACATCAAATCAATGCTCCTTTACTAAAGAAAGCAGTAAGTACTTGAACTAAGAGGAGTTTTTAGAGACTGTGGAAATTAAAAGATCCCACTCATGGGCTCCAAAGATTAGAAGACCCCAGTTGGTCTTTTATTATAACTGTTTCCAACATTACAGCAAAAGAATTCAATAGCGAAACAAATATAGGAATACCAAACTTACATGACAAATTTACAGTTAAATAAGTAAAATTTAGACTGTATGCCAGAAAATATGACACGATTGCATATCAATACAATCTTTGAATTTCCTCCATCGCATAGATACATAATTCGACCACAATACCATCCTACATCAATAAGCAAACAATATAAAGATCTTGTAACTTGGAAACATTTAACTGGATGTCGAATTTTGCTATGTACCTGCTAGAAGAGTGACGAACAGACACTGGGGATGTTTGACTGGTAAATGATGTAATACTACTTCTGGTCAGAGCATAGGGCGCATAACCATCAAATCTGTCACTACTGAAACTTGGTGATGGTGGCTCGGGGCTTTGTCGGGGAGACTCTGAAGGATAGATTTTATCACTGTACTTCCCTTCACCTCCGTGCCTAATATTACCATCGGAGCAAGACTGGCAGGATTTAATATTAAGCCCAGCTTCTGTCATGCTTTTCAGTTCACCGGATGTAACAACGCCCAAAGAGGCATAGCCTGGAATGCAATTCCTACACAGTACGCGACCACAGCTTTGGCAGTGGTACTTGATGCAAGACTCTGTATAATACATATCACACTCTGCACACATTTTGCAGTCATTATCAGCCATTCCGAATTCACCCGACAAAGAAATTAGATCACCGTTCCCCAAGAAATCCAAGATCTAAAATTCTCTATCAAATCTACTTTGGAACTTTCAGCTATTCCCATATACTGCAATGATCCACCGAGTACCACCTCCAAGCGAAAAATATATCACCCTTCTTATCCCCCTAATCCAAAAACTAAGCTACCAAAACTCTACAATTCAACTGAATTTAGTCCTCCGAATCAAAAAAGAGAGAGAGTTTGTTGATCAACAGAATCAAAAAAGATCAACCCACAAGAAAAAAGGTGGGGTTTTTTTTTGGTTTTCAACGAGGCATACAAGATATGTTGATTATAATTCTTATCTTGTGTTGGAAAATGAGTAAGATTTCAAGGGGGTAATGGAAAAAAAATCCCTCCTGGAATCACAAACTAATGAAAAGGAGGAAATAGATGGTTTACCATTTTTCACAGAAATCTGGCTGTATTTACACTGAATCCTCTTGCTATAATGACACAAGCACACCAAATCTAACAAAAATAGTATGGATTTTTTTTCCTGTCAGTAAATTGCAGCAATCAAGAAGAACCAGAGACTCTCAAAACCTGACCACAGCTAACCAATCCCCGAATCATCGAGAGTTAATCCAAAGATCAATTTGACCATAACCAAAACAAGATCCAGAGCTTAAGCACCAAGAAAAAAAAAGACTCAGATCAAAATTCCATAGATTTTTCTCAATCAAACAGTTTAAACCAAAAACTCCAACACAAGATTAAGCCAAAGAAACAACACCACCCACTAAAAAGTTCTTGTTTTCAAAAGAAAAAGGGTCAGACACAAAAACCCAGATCAAGAAAATCAAGAAAAGGTGTGAGTATAGCAAATACCATGTACATATAACTAGCTATATGAGAGAAAATTAAAATAGAAATCTAAATAACAAAGAGTATGAGAATGAAAAGAAGGAAAAGGAAGAGTACGGAGAACGTCCCCTTTCTATTGGAATGATTATTTATGGCTCGCATCTCCATGAATACCATCTGCTGCTTCTTCAACAGCAAGAACAACAATCTCTCTTTCTTTCCCTTCTTTCCCGGCAATGCTTTCATTATCACTCCTCAACAACATTAAAAAAAAGTAAATACACATATGGGTATAATATTTCTTTCTCTCTCTAACTTTCTTTCTTTTGCTATCAACTTTATCCTTCTCTGGGTTTATGTCAATGAAAATGAAACACTTTATCTATTCTCTTTTTTTCTGATTGGTTAGCATGAAGACAACTAAATTGGTGGGTTTTGATTAATTAATGAAGGTTTTTGCATTAAATAATTAGGGTTCTTAGGTCTGGATTGATTATTTTGATTTGGGTATTGAAAGTTTTCATCAACCATTAGTCAGAAACAGTGTATGGAATTTAAAAGTCTTTTGGCTGCTCAGTCAGCAGCAGACAGCAGTATTAGATTTGTAGGATGGAGTCTATATTTTTGTACTGGAAATTTCAACCACTTCCAGAATAAGCGCGTGGTTTTCCCGCTGGGTTTGCTTCATGCGGAGGAAAAAATATTAAGGGCATGTTTGGTTGATGGGTTTAAGTGAATTTTGTCATAATAGTTTAATGTATCACTTTATTCGTTATTTGGTTGTAAATTTTAGGCATGGGATTTGAATCTCACCCATAACAAGCCCACAAATAAAACCCATGGATAAGGGTTTCAATAAACCCATGGGATGGGGGTGGATTTAAGCAATTTCATAGCAAATATATTGATTAGTAAGTGAATCTCATGTGTATTTATGTCACTTATCAAACATTAGATTAGATATAATACATTGTTCAATCTTATGAACAAAACCTAAGAGTTGAGTTTAGATGGGTTTCATAAATCCAATCAAATATCTATCTTAAAAATCATTCAAACAGGTCTTAAATGTATCGGATATATCACGTCATTATCATCTCGTAGTGTCACCAACTAATAATGTATAAACATATTGGATGAGTGGGATTCCACTGAATTTTATAACCACCAATAATATGACGATGATAACATAGTATAACAGTTACATTAAATATTATCAGGGGCGGCTCAAGTCAATTTGAGACCTAAAGCGGAAACATTAAATTGAGGTCTTTTTATTTTTAGTAGTATTTTTTTAAAAAAATTAATTTATTTCTAATTTTCTATGCTCGAGGGAGAAAAAAGAAGAATGTGTTGTTAAGAAAGAGATTTCAACTTTTGTTTTTGTTTTTTACCACAAAGAGGGAGAGAGAGTGTTTAATTTCAACTTTTATTTTTGTTTTTATTTTTTTACGAGAGAGAGAGAGAGAGAGAGAGAGAGAGAGGAGTAAATATGAGTTAATTTTTGAATATTTTTTTATTTTTTTTAATTTCTAAGTTTTTAATGTTATGGGTTGAATTATAGGCTCAAATTATTGCAATAAAAATTTTGATTGGATTTAATTTTTTGGGACTTTTTTGTATGGCTTAAAATTTAATAAATTTAATTATTTTTGTGAACTAGTGATGTACTTAAAATTATGGAGTCTTCTAAAAATTTGGGGCCTAAGCCCATGTTTTTTTTTTCCATACTGTTGGGCCGACCCTGAATATTGCATACAACTTTGTCACCACCATCCCATGGATCCCCTATGAAGGATTTTATCTGGGTCCAGCATGGTGCTTAATCAATTTTAGAATTTATTTCATATTTGCCCCATAAAAAAGTTTTAAAAATAATTATAGGTAGTCATGTAATTTAACAACTCTATATGGGTTACTTTTGTATATGTCAAAAGTAATTTTGTAAGCAATAAAACAACTCCAAGACTTTGTCTGTCCCTTTTTTTTAGCCGACTTGAAATTTTTTTATTTTCTCCATCTCAGAGGTTGTCACGTCGACTCGCCATTTTTGACAATTTGAGGCTTGAGCTCTTCGACAATTGAATCGAAGGCTTTATCCAAATTTTTTGTCGTTCTTTTATTCGAGACTTCAAACTTTTCGATTGTATGGTCGAATGAGAGAGATCAATAGATGCACGACTGTTTGGTTATATAGTAAAGAGAAGAAAATTTTCTAATGTCATTGTTGTGTAAATGCTATGATAACTTTATAGTTAGACCTTTTTTGTTGATTTTTTTTGGTAAATAAATTGCTCGTATATATAGATTATCCTCCAATTGGCATTCTTTTGAAGAAAGTGTATTTAGGAAAAAATTACTAATTAATATTTTTGTGAAGACAATACTAATATTATGATTTTAGATTATTAAATTTTTTAAGTTTTTTTTTTTTGTTGAGACTCGCTCCTTTTTTATAACGATAATCACATATATAATAATATACAATATTTATATACAAAAATATATTCAGTTACTACAAAGAATCTATATCACGTTTACAAAATAGTAACTAAACACGCATCTATTTTTTTTTTCTTTGACAAATTACTTTTTTGTTCAAAAAAATATTGCTTAAAAAAAGCGATATGAAATGGTACTTAACACAATATTCTAACATAAAGATATGAAATGGTCATTTTTCTTTGTTTTCTTTTTCTTCTTCTTCTTTTTCTTTTTATTTTTTATTTTTTTTGTGCTGAGAAATCTGATAAAATTATAGAATTAGGAACAACAAGCATGATTTATCTACCTTTAAATAATTCAAAAGTTTGTGATCAAGTTCATATATATAACAAACAGGAGTGGAGCTAACATGTCGGGGAAGTTGCCCCCACTGCCCTCTTGACCAATACTTATTACATTGCCCACTCAAATATTTTAAAATTTTTGTATGGTAGTTATAGTCTCTTTTCTTTTGGATAAGTTGGTGGTCTATTTGTTCCTAAATAGGTTTGGCAACGAATCGAGTTTGAATTGGATTCTAGCTGATTCGAATTCGAATCTGATTTCAAAAGTTCAATCCAAAGTCAATGAATTTTTGTTGTGTGATCCATATCTGAATCCAATCCGATCCGAATAACTTAATTAAATAAATTTTAACAAATTATACCTAAATTTTAACTAAATTTCTTTACATAACCAATTTTTTTTAGTATTTATATAAAAATAATAAATAATTTAAATCGAGTCACAATCAGATCGGATATAGATATATTCAAATCCGAATACGTGAAATATAAGATATCGGATTCAGATTCGGATTATTAATCCATATTTAACTAATAGGCTAACCCAAAAGCATTTTTGTTGTTCCATAAAAATTAATTTCTTAACAAGATGGATGATGAACTCAACTAGGTTTTGCAACAAGATAAAGGATTATTTTCAATCTAACATTTGATTGTGTGCATTTAAAAAAAATATGGTATAAAATTAATCAATTATAAAAGATTCTTGGGATTTGTAACGTAGTCATATTTCACTTTAATATATGATTAAGTTAAAATGTACTATGGAGACATTATTACCATTATTTGTCCATATTTTGTTAATGCAAAATTGATACTAGTTTTATTCATATTCTTAGATTTGTATATATTTCTCATACTGTTCTTTAATCCTATATTTCTTATAACCCAACTTATGAATTCACTTTCCTCATTGATGGAGCGTCGTAAATTTATAATATAAAACATGACAGATTTTAATAAGTTCATCTGAAAGTCTCAAATAGACTCATTCAATAGTCACTAATATTAATTCGTATTTTACCATTTAAAATTCAACCCAACTTCAAAGATTAAGACTTCAAATACAAATATGAGTATTGATAAATCTAAGGTGTACCAGGTGTATGGTTGGTAATCGAGTCGAGCTACCCGAGCTCGACTTGAGTTTGACTCATTTTGAGATTAGTTCGAGAGAAAACGAGCCGAACTTCAATAATTTTTTACGCTCGTTTAAAAAAATGAGCTTAAAAAGGTTAGACTCAAACTCGTAAAACTTGGGTTGTTAATATGTAAAATAATCGAGCTACTCAAACTCGACTCGGCTTGTCTTGAGCTCAATTCAAGCTCAGTTCATTTTCTAAACGAGTCGAACTTAAATAATTTTTTATGTTCGTTTAAAAAATCGATCTCGACAGCATCGACTCGATTATCAACCTTAACTAGGTGTATAATAATACTTAAAAATTACTGCAGAAAACAGTGACACTCGATTTGGCTGGGCTTCTATCAACATCAACATATGTGAAAGCTACCCAAATACATGAAATGGACCCATTGTCCAGAATTGAACATATGTGAAAGCTACCCAAATAAATAAAATGGACCCATTGTCCAGAATGGGATTTGAGGTGACAGACACCAAAGATGAAGAGGAGAGAGAGAGAGAGAGAGAGAGAGAGAGAGAGGATTTGGTAGCTTTTGTTTAGCTTTCGGTTTGGTAAGAAGACAAATATCTGTCAAGGTATGTGTGCCGAAAGATGGCCTTTTTCATTGTACTCTGAGTGCCATCCACTTAATCTTGTTGGCCTTTGCAGTAGTTAGATAATAGTCTTTCAAGGTACCTCATTTTTTTCTGGTTAATGACATAATGTTATTGATATCAAAAAAATTAATCTATTTTGGTGATATAATAACGTGATAGTGACATGGTCTAATAATATTATTGTGACGATAACTGTTAAATTTTTTTATTAGAACTTTATTACTTGACACATTATTATGTCGGTAAATTAAATCAATTTTTTTTTAGATCCCAATAACATTAATCTTTTTATATTAGCAAATAATCGTCTCAATTATGTGTTTTTGACATGATTACCCACGAACCATATTTAAGAGTGATGCTTTTGGGCACGACACGATAACATACACGAAATTATTGGTTGTGAACTTGTGATTGATTATTTTATATACGAATTTAAAAATGACACGACTTGATAACACAGAAAATAAACGGGTTATCTTAGTATCAAAGGCAAATAACCCGAATAATATGATTAACACGTTTAATTAATTTTGTATAAATAAATAAAAAAAACAGATTTTTGTCATTTCTATCAAGTATTGACATGAATCATTGTTAAATGAGATGATTTTTTTTTTTTTTACTTATCTTCTACTATTATATGGATTTAGTGAATTTTTACAAATAGAAAAAAGAAGAGTGGTGAATTTGGTTAGGAGATAATAGTCTTAATGTTTAATTTACGAGTTATATTAGTCAATCCAAACATCACACGATATTCAATAGGTTGGTTTAGTATCAAAATATTTGACACAATTAATTAAATAGAATTGAGTTGACTAGTGTTTTCACACAAATTCAGAATGACATGAAATACGCCTCGACAAGATTCAATTGCTACCCTTAACTACATGAATTGATTAAATCTTAAATTTTTGCAATATGCAACCCTCAAATTTAGAAAAGGGTAATTATAAAGGGTCAAAAAAAAAAAATGGTATTGTACCCAAAGTTACTATTTTTCAAAGTCTAAGTTATATTTTTTAAAAGTGAAATTATAACTGCATGAAGTAAAAATCATAATCGATCATGAATATTCCTAATCAGTTGTAACTTTACCTTTAAATGTTATAACTTTCATGATCAATCATAACATTTTAGGATCGTTCTTGACTTCTGCAAATGTAACTTATACCTCAAAAAATCATAACTTGACTATAAAAAACTATAAATTTAGGTACGATACCGACTTCATACCATAATATTATTATACCTCATTTAGAACAAATGGTTTTATGGCTCACCCCTCCCCCCCCCCCCCAATGATGGAAACATGTCTCATGGGTTGGATGTGCCTAATTTTTTGTACTGTACAATTTGGAGTTTCTTTATTTAGTCTTAGGTGCACCCCATGAAAACATATCATATTCCTGCACATTTTAGTCACTAAGAGATAAGAGTATAGAGTTAGCCGCCCATAGACTTTTTTTCTTCATCCTCATCATTCATGACTCATCTCCATGTGAGTCTATGTTGTTATTTTGTGAATGGAGGAATCCACACCCCTTTCACTTCAAAACTGATGTTATATAGAACGATTCCCGGATTGGCCAAAAAAATAAATAAATAAATAATAAATTGTACAAACTTAGATCAATCAGTGCACCTCCCCCTATTCCCTCCAAAACTGGTTCAATGGTCAAATCAGATCTTTTTTTCTTAATCTTTTTCCCTCGGTGGTCGAATCAGTTTTCACTTCCTCCCGTCCCTAGACTCGTTACGTTTAACAACTTCACTCGTTGGTCCTAATATTTCTTGAAATCTCTCTTTTGATTCAAAATCGTAATGTAACTACGAAAAATAATATAAAAGTTATCTAATAGGAGTTTAGATTTACCTAATTTTGGAAATAAGTCGATATGGACTTAATTATGAAAAGAATATTAATAGGTGGAGTGTATGAATTGAATAAGTTTTGGCACCACACCACTTAAATTTGAGCACAATACAAATTCAACATGAGATGATATAAACCTATTCCTTGCCATTATGAGGACAAATATGATCATTGATATGAATGTATAACTTACATGTTTTCATTATGCATCTATTTTTTTCTTTTTCCACCAAAAAATATATGTCTGATAACCCATTTAAGCATGTACGTAAAAGTCGTCTATTCTGAATAATTTCTAAAAATCACATCGTGTCACGCATGCAATGAACAGGATATATTAATCATAGAACCCTCAACGTCATTGATTATGTTATTTTCAAATTGATGTACTTAACAAAATATGTATATAATTCTACGTGGCATAATTTTTTTTGGCACAACACGACTTTCACGACAACTTTAGTTGTAATATTGGGTTATCATCATTTACATGCTGAAATAAAATTCATCAAAAACAAAAGATTAGACGTAAGATTTAATGGTTCTCTCTCCATATGTGTCTTAGAACTTTTAGTGTATGGAGATTCATATCTTCCATTTTAATGATGCCTTTAAAGAAACAAGAGGCTATCCAATGAATATTCTTCTATTAGTGTCTTGTTGTCCTTTCTGTGATTTTTTCTCCTGTCAGTCCATAAATTTCTCCACCATTGTGATGCAACATTAATTACATTTAATCGGGGATTCGACTTTTATTAATAAAATATATAAAAAAATTGGATTCAAAAATTCAATGAGTATTTTTAGTATTATTTATATTATTGTGATAAATATTTATAGGACATAATATAACATTTTCACCTATTGACTTTATTTCTCATTGATTTTATGGATAGGACTGTAGGGCCTAATCCATGCAACTATTGACTTTATTTCTCATTGATTTTATGGATAAGACTATGGTATAAAAAAATAAATTTTAATATTATATTAAAAAAATGAATTTAGATTACTTTATAAGTGTCTTGTTTTTATTTGTGAAAAAATATATTGCGGTGCCAAAAAATAAATTTTCGCTATTATAGCTATACAATTGATTTTACTAGCTATATATGAACTAATATTATTAGTGAGTCGTGGCGTGCTGTGTTTTTTTTGGTACATGACCACAATTTGTTTTGTTTAAAAATCTAATATTTTAATATTTGATTAATTGATAATCGTGTATAATTTAATTCAGGTCGCATCGTATATAAGTTACATTTCATCTGAATTTTGTCGACTAGTTAATTTGACTCATCAGACGTATCTGATAATGCACAAAATAGTCTTATGTAAGATCAATAGTCGAGTGAATGATGTAGGGAATTAATGAGACAATTAATAAAGCAATCAATGACAAAAAAGTAAATTTTGGATCAACACACAGATATATAGTGGTTCGGTCAAGGTGACCTACTCCACTTCGGAAAACGACAACGGTGGCCGGGAGAACTTTATTAATAAAGTAAGATGAGAGAGAGAAAAAACAAAAGTTAGCTCTGGAAGAGGAACAATAGTTATAAGAGAAAAAAAGTTAAGTGAGGAGTGTGTAGAGAGGTGCCCTCTCATGTATAGAGAGGTGCCCTCTCATGTATAGAGAGCTTACAATTTATAGGTATAGAACATTTGTTAAGGCGGTGACGTGAGGGTAAATGTACTAGTTCTACGGGAAGGATAACTACAAAAGGTAAGTATAATTAAAGATTGTTTTGATCTTCGAGAGCAACTATCCCGATAATTACTCCCCACGTGCGCTAATCCTTCTGAACTCCTTGAACTCTGGACTGGGCTGAATCCATGAATTGGGCTTGACGTTGTAGCTGATTTGGACCTATCTTATTAATTGCATCTGACCCAGTTAAATCTACGCTCGTCAATATCCATCATTTATCATTCGAATCCAATAAAATTAACACTGTAATTGTCATCCACATATCAATTTCGTGTCGGATTTTTGTTTCTAAGTGTAAAACTATCATCTTTATTAGTGCGCCACAATTTCTGACTAACGCATTTACTTTTTGCTAAAATAGTTTTTTTTTTTATTATTATTTTATTTTGCTAAAACGGTTGAAAACGTTTCATTAGCTTTGTTTACTTGGATTCAGATTACGTCAAATATACTTTACTTTTAATTTTTTTTGACACATAATTCACCATTAGCGAATAAAAGACCTACAATTGATGGGTCCCTTGATGAGTGAGAGACCCAGTTGTATATAATAGGTTCCACTTGAATGGATGATAAATAATATACTAAAAAAAATTAAATAAAAAATGTATTAGAAGAGATCTCACTCCTATTTTCCTTTTAGACGAAAACAAGTTATATGATATCTTCTAACTAATAGGAACATAGAAGCATTCAACATGAACACGCTTTACATGACCTAACTATTATACATAGGAGTGCTGAGAGCGCAATCATCGTTGAAAAAGAAAGATAGTTGGAGGAATGGTGTTATACACCTAAGTTTGACATTTCTAGATGGAAAACTTGGATGCAAACTCCATATCAAATTAGCGGTATGAATTTAGACTTTAATAAATTCAGATGATGAACGAATAGATCCGTTAAATCTGTCAAATAAACGAGTCGAAAAAAACTTAACTAAACACGACACCAACTTGCTAAACACAACTGATCATACACATTCTTATACATAATTCGTTGGAAAAAGTTCAGTTATTGTTCAATGAACAAATTGACGTGGGATGAAATTTATCCACAGTCCACAGACTTGTATTTTCTACACCTACATATGACAAAGCCCTCAAAATTCGGTCAATGCTTTTAAAACAAAGGAACATTCCCTAGAAAATCAATACTAATGAGCTTCCCTAGGAGTGTAAGAGATCAACAAAGTGGATGATTTTTCAAACTATTTTCTTAATCTCACCACAGTTGCGTATGTTTCCCGGTATGACTACATTTTTTTTTCAATAGTTAGGGGTGTCAGGATCAGTTTATACGCATCTTAACTAATTTGTTCACCGGTCCAGTCAAAAACAGATGATTTACGTCAAGATAAGTGTATTCATAAGATATAAATCTTTCATTCCTCACGGTTTTACTCGAGGAGTTATCAAGATTCAAACTCAGGATGTCTGAATTTACATGTCATCATCCCTGTTACCACTTGAGCTACCATTGAGGTTATGTGACCGCATTTTTGGGATGGAAACACTAGGTACCGAAATTTCGACAATAGCAAAAAATATAAAAACACTCTAAAGGTAATAAATTTTAGAGCAATGTTACATGTACCTTATTTAGTGATCTTATTATTCTCTGTCATTAAATTTACAATGGACCGTACTATTAGTTAGGACTCATTATCAATTTAATAATTATAATCTATCATGTCACTAATAAAGTATAAATAACATTTTTCTAAATTTTATTCTAAAAAATAGCAAGTAAATCTGAAAAACGAACACCCAAAAGTAAGTAAACTTCACCCATAAGATGACTGATAAGATACTGAAAAAATAATACGAAATTCCTTTTTGGATACCGTGGTCAAACTCTTTTGGGATCCATAAGATGAAGAAAACCTCGCGCGATGTGCTTGTTTACGCAAAGTTTGGCTCCATAGATTCTCGGAGATGTGACCTTTGGCGTAGAGTATATTACAAGTTTTCATTGCAGCTTAAATTAGGCTCGAGAATCGTGTCGAATGAGACGGATTCGTGTCGGGTGAAATAAATTTGTGTCAAATTTTAACGAGTTCGTGTCAAAAAGTATTTTACTCATACTCAATTCATTTATTAATTCGTGTTTAACGAATCGTGTCATATCGGGTTTGTATCTTGTATAAATAATTTATAACCAGTATATACATGAGTCGTGTTGTATATTTTCTTTGATTGGTTTCACCCATACCCAATTCGTTTATTAATCGTGTCGGGTTGAGTCTTCTTCTTTACGAAACGGGTAGCTTAAGAAAAAACCAAACCCTCTAATTTCGTATTATGTTTACGAATCGTGTCATATTTTAATACCCCTAATTTAAAAGCCCTTGTGGTGTCCAAATTATAGGGATGGAGCGATGGTATTGAAGAATTATATATTTTTACTCGGAATTTATATGTAGTGTAAAAATAAAGATAAAATAAAACAATAAAGGTTACAAACTTGTGATGCAATCAGTGGATGAAAAGTATATGTAATGTATCAAAAAATTATTTTTTAGTATCTTAGACTAAATCCCTAGATTATATGGACGGGATACCTTGAAGCTAGAGTGTCTGTAAGATTTGAAAAATATCTTAATCTAATATAAAATATGTAATGTGGATCGCACTCTTCTCCAAAATGGAAAAATAAAAAATAAAAAATATTTCTTATAAATACCCTCTAAAGAGTTTTCTTCATTCCTGCAAAATTGCTGTTATTAGGGGAACTACACATAGAATTGGGCTTTTGTTTGTTAGGCCTCAAACTTTGTTCTGATATTGATACACGAATGGATGAGACACCGGCTTTCAGCGGATAAATGGATCGGATTCAAAACTCAAATGTTTAATCGGATTCGAATTTGGACAAATAAAAAATCAGTCTAAATCCAATCTGTAGTACTAGTTCAAAAACTTGTCAAGAAACTCGGCTTGGTCATGGCACAAAGTTCTTGATCATAGTTTCTAAGCCAACCCCAAAATTCAAAATTCTTAACTCCTCACTTTTTCAATAGGCAGGTAGGTTAGAAAATTCAAATAAACCAAAAACACGAACTTAGAAATGCCCTACTTGGTACACACACAAAAAAAAAAAACAATTGTCTCCAATGGTATACCATTCGTAGTGTCAAATTTTGCGCGAAAGTACAAGTTCGCCACGGGAACAGGATATTGACCAAGTGTTTTCGTTGGGCAGAAAGCACCATGCCCAAGCATATCATTATCTCATTTGGCTCACGAGCAGGTGAAATTGTTTGCTCACCCCGGACTCTTGACAAGAGCCCACCCCCCACACACTGAATTGAACCATGGGCTACACCGTTTTCCCAAAGCATCTCACCTTACCCTAAATGCCTTCTATCAAGTTATAGGAGGTGAAATTGTTTGCTCCATACAAAGGCGTCTCATGGATCGATGGGGTAAACACAAAGCCACACGATGAAGTGAGGCCATATCACCCTGGGACGTGCACAGATTGAGACGCCAGGGTTTGAACGGGATAGCTGATTCATTATCAACTAGTAATCCACCACAATAGATTGAAGCAACTGAATAATAAACTTAACCAAGTCCTCACATACTTTGAAGTTTTATTTTCAGGTTTGATCAGTCTTTTGTAAGGCACCAACTGAATAATAAACAACCTTCCTTTGGGTAGATGATGAAAATTTAAACTTAGCTCCTGCTATCCAGTAACCCTGATTTTACCACAAGGCCAAGGCACTGGTCTAAATGCTGAACCACCAGTTTTGGAACATTGATCTTGTCAGAACAGAGATTTATTTGCATTGAACTCCATCAAACCTTTGGTTGAGAACACAATCTAAATAACCAAGATACAGCGTTTAACCCCGTCAATTGGATCTATAACAAATTTGTAACTATTCAAACCCATGCCACTCAGCCTTTCTGTTCATGTAATGGAGTTCGATAGAAGTATTACAGTTAGCCAGATAAACTCCATATGAAACAAAACTAGCCATTACTTACAGAGTGTGGAATTTTTCATACACAATCTTTTATACTATGTTTGTTCATTGCACAAATACATGAATGACAATTTCTTTTTTCAAAAATGGTTGATGTGCTCTTTCTTTCCTTTTGTTTACCCTCTGACAAAAGAAATATGGTTTATCAGTGTAATTACCTGCTGATCCAGTAACAAAGCACAAGATGAAAGATGATCATGCCCGATTTGTACGCCTCCCAACTTTAAGTGCAAGCTCTGTATCAATTTTCAGGGAGATGTCGAGCGCTTTCACAGAATGTGTCAATGCGCCGCTGCATACATCACCAGACCAAATAAAAAATACGAGTCATAAAGTAATCCTGACAAGTAGCTAGAAATTCATGCAACAGAGTAAATGTTGATTCTAACTGAAAAATTTAGATTCATTTCCAGAGACAAAATAAAAAGGCTTCAGACATCAATAAAAGACAACAGAAACTATAAGGTACTACATAATCAATGATGCTTATTACACTGTAGCTGATTGAACACGATATAAACCCAATATTATCCGTTAAGAGTTTGTACCCTATAAAATTAACCGGTCACAAGATCTATTGAGACAGATCCCCACTGACATATTAAGATATTACAGTTTATGAATCTATCGTGGTCCTGTATGTGAGTCCAATAGGACCAATACCACTCTGTATATACCACATTCCCATCTATACTATACTGAGACGATTCATCACAGTATTGGACAAAGTTTCACATTATAACCTGATTGGTATGTCGTGTAAGTTCAATGATTAAAGATTGAAAACTGGTCCAAACTTCCACCTCTTCAATTCTATAATTGGAAGCTGTTTGTCAAACATGATGGGGTAGTATCCTTTGTGTGCCGAACCAACAGGACTGTCCTTAATTTCCTAAAGCCAGAACCCCACTCAGCCACCAAAACCTTCTCTCTCTCTCTCTCTCTCACACACACAAACACACACTCTCTCACATACAAACACAAGAACACACAAATGAGAGGCACGCCACCTTATGTCCATTTGAAAGCAAGTGAAAGCCATCAACTTCACAATTTTCAAAAACCTCCACAACAAACAGCTCAGTTAAAACCCCACTTCGTCTCATTGGACTTCATTGAAACACCTCCATCAAAACCCACCTATGTTACTCGCACAATCAAACCCACTTATTGAAGAAAGGTTGTCAAGAGAAATGGAGTTCGTGGCAACACCTTTTCCTATTCTTCTCATTTTTTAGTAGCCAGAAGATCAAGAGATATCAAAGAGTGAACATTTTAAATATGTAGGGTCTATTAGGTTTTTAAAATCAGGATCTTACCTTGGAACGATGGGGTAGGCTAAAGAATAGGGATAGTAGAGAATCGTAAGATTCTACGAACTGAAAATATGAGACAAAAATATACATAGTAGTACAAAATTATTGAAAATAATAGTTAAACAAGACTGGTATATATACAAATAGGAATGATACAAAAAATACGAATCATAACATTTGAGAAACTACAATTTGAGCATCGAAGAGGGTTGAAAATCAAGGGCTCGCAGTTAAACTTGTGAGATTTTACAAGAGGAATAGGAGAATTGAAGTACTTTAATGTTAACTTTGGGACAAAGACAAGTATAGAGGAGGAGCCTGGAAAGTTGCTAGAATGTTGAATAAACAAATTTTATGATTCAAATGGAAGACTAACTAATTATGATTAATCGCTAGAAAGGAGATCAATTGTAAGAAACAATCATATTTGGATTGTGTTTTTAAGTATTACAACAAGAAATATAGATTGGGTTAGCTCAATAACTAAATGCGCATAACAAACAAATGCAATAACTCAAATGGAAGCCTACGACCATATAACATCTGGATCACAATCTATTAATATCCTATGAATTTGAGATTCTACAAGAGATTCAGATCAATTTGAATTACCAATCATAGAATCTTACGATCCTATGATCTGGATTGAGATTTTGATAACCATGCTTTAAATGAAATAGTAAAGAAAAATACGATAACTTTCGGTTTAACAAAAAGTATGACCCTTGATAGCGCATAATAGCAAAAGAAGATTCATGTAGCGACCCCAAAAATGTTGGGCTAAAATTTTGTTGAGTTGAGTTGAGGTGGAGCTAACATGACTACAATTGTAGGATTTTGTTTGGAGAGTATTGGAGGAGCAGGCGGTGGAGCGAAGAGAGTTGAATAGATACTAGAGAGAGACAGAGAAAAGTGTAACATAGTCAATATAACTGTCTTGTTTGGTAAAGGAAGTAAAAGAGAGATGATGCTTACTTGACTTATTTAGATTTTTCAGGATTTTGCAAATTCATTTCATCTTTTTTTATAAGTAAAATGTTTTGTCTTGTACCCAAATACATGGCTTGTTTAACTTTTGCTGCCAAGAAATGTCCTTTACTTCTTCTTTCCATTTTTTATTTTCTCATCAATCATTAAATGACTATGTACCCTGTCACAAAAAGGGGAATTTAAAAGTTACAAACCTCATGGAGTGTCACTTCCAATTTACTAACAAGAGGTGAAATTTTCCTTTAATTAATGTTATTTTTTCCTTAAACTTCCTATGGAAATAGCACAAGCATGAACCAAATGTTCCCAGTTTTTGTTCGCTAGCCAGCCTAAAAGGCAGTCATTAAACATCACTCAACAGTATCTCCTGCAAACATGTGACAGAAGATATAACCCTCTTATTCTTTAGGTAGAGATGTGTTTCATCTTAGGTAGCGCTCATCAAGGGGAATACAATTACCTTTAGCGGCATGAGATTAATGCTAACAAGTGACATGCATATCCTCATTCAAAAGCTCTAGTGTTCTGCACCTTTTAATATTCTCATGGAAGTATCATATTTCACGTTGAACAGAAAGATATCCCCAAGTCGAGGGTTTAGGACTTCTCCAATGTCTAATAAGGATGTGATGCTCTTTTGTGGCCTAGCTTTGGAAGGATAGTGAATCATTTGACCCAATGAACAGTGCATCTAAACCTTAGTAGCCATGGCTATTATATAATATTTTTATCACCCTAATGTTTGTTTAAGAAGTTTTCGAAACCCAAGCATTTCTACAGCCTGATGGAACATATCCAAAGGTAAGATTTTAAGGCCTCCATCAATTATTTTTGCTCTGCTACCGATCTTTCCTTCTTGCCTCTATTCTATTTTGAACAACCTTTCAATTAACTAAAAACTGGGAAGAGTGGCAGTTACCTAGAAATGTAGGTCACCCCTGTTTGTCCAATCGTGTGCACTGTTTCAAGGGTAACATTTCCAGATGCCTGTCACCATAGAACCAATAACTTAGCACCACCTAATAAAAGCATTAGTCTTTCATAAAAGAAAATGACACATTTAAAGCAATCAGCAATAACGAGCAGTGCTACAGCATCTTGAAATAATCATAAAGCAATGTTTATATTGCTTTCTACTAGAAAAATACTGCAAATTAAATTTTCTTATGATGGTTGATTAGCATATGAATTCAGGCCACTAAATGCTCTCGGGGTTCTTGAAGAGGATACGATATGAGTCACTGAGGTATAAGCAATAAATGTTGGAGATCACATCAACTTTCTATTCCACTTTTTGTCACTAATATTTCAAGCTCATCAACTAGACCTTCAAATTTTGTTAACAAATCACACTCCACCCCAAAAAAACACATGCAAACAAAGAGACGTTCTCCTAGTAAAAGGATTCATGAATTTTCCCAGAATACCTAAGAACTTTCAAACCTCCTTTCTATTATAAATATTATACCAGTCTGAACTGGCTTCATTTTGTTCACTCGTCCCCCTAATCCCACCTATCCCAATCCGCTATGTATCATATATGGATACTTCGACCAAATAGGCATATTAGTGCTCCATTCATGTTGGTACTATATTTTCTTTGTGTGATTGTTGCTTGGCGTGCGAGCTGGGGTCCAAAATGAGAAAGGTTGTCAGAACTTCTCCCACACCACCAACGTGATCAAATGGTTATCTCATAAACTTGTTGAGGTATACGTTGATCAAATAACAAGCCATATTCAATTAAAAACTGTTTAATAGATAAGAAAACAAAGTTAACAATCAACCTCTGAAGTTGCCCTCACAAAATTTTGCCTAGTGTTGTGTAGAAAAAAATGAATAACAGTTGATCAGGCAAGCTTATCAGGAAGTAGACAACACTGCATCAGTGATAGACAGATAGTTCTTATGAGGTCTTGCACATAACAAAAACAAGATCCCAATGTAAAAAATGAAAAGTAGGTGTTACCTCAGTCTCAAACTTCCCGTTGATCAGTTCCACGGCTTCTTGAAGCATGGATACATCAACATCCCCATTAGCTTGGGGCACAACCATATTGTCTAGCATAATTCTTGTTAAGGAAGTGTTCATTTGAGATGCATAACGTAATACCTCATTTACTTCCTCAAGTGTCCTAGTCTCAATCTGACAAACAAAATTTTCAATACACAACATGCTAGGTAATAAACCTACATTTGTCCATTCGCACAAGTAAATCAAAATCAGAGAAATAGGAAACACTTCACACTTCAAATGGCACGCTAAACAAAGAATGAAACTTACGATGAAACACATAAATGGTCTAGGAAGAATTTTCACTCCATTAAGGACTAATCCATTATGGCTTACAATCCACTGAAAACTTCAAAAATTCAGAGGACTACCTCTACCCCCATTTGAAGAGCGTTTTGCTCCAGATACACGTCCACAGTTTTGAGGGCATTTATGACCCCTCCAGCTATTGATATATGATTGTCTTTTATCATCACCATATCAAATAAACCCATTCTGTGATTCTGACCGCCACCTATTAGTACCTACAAAAAGAGACGGGAAGGTCAACGAAAAAGAATATCCACAGCAAAACATAATATCACAAGGAAAACAAGAAATACAAGTGAGAGAAGTGATCTGCACCGCCCATTTGTCTACCAAACGTAATCCTGGAGCAGTTTTCCTAGTCTCTAAAATGTAGGCGGGGTGTGCAGCATCTGCCATGGCCTGTAAAAAACATGTACCTTTCAGTCTCTCCTTGGCAGATACGACAAAGGTATCACAAAATAAGGCACCTCTCCATGATAGCATGACTTAATTAACCATACATCCATAGTTTTGGGTTTCCACTTTTCATATTGGTTAACTTGAATTGAAATCCCCTGGAAATTTTCTTTTGTATTTATATGTTTACAAAAGTTTACCTATAAATCATGTAGTTCCACTTACATATAAAGGTGCATAGCCTTGTTTTACGTTCTGACTTCTGATTGATCCTAATCATGCACTGCCCACAAAGCATAACTAAAGCATTTCTAAAACAGCTCTAAATATTGTTGTCATCGCTTAATGACAACAGTTGACCAAGATCAGTTCAGAATTATCATAAAATGTAATTTGTCAGTAATGAAGAACGAGATTATGATTCTTTTCATAGCTTAAATGAGATGTTCTATATACACAAATACATATTTGTATATATATACGACCTTTGGAAATATATACATAAAAGTCTAAATTTTGTGCTAAAAATCAAATGCTGGTGATCAAGCTTTTTCATCAATAAATATAAAAAAATATTAATGTTATGGTCTGCAGGAATATTCATGATTGCAGAATAACTAAAGGAGAAAACAAACATACCTTAGTTAGAGTTGCTATTCCACTCATCCTCTGCATAAAATTAAGCACAATCCTTTCGGCTACAACAATGCTGTGTGCCCTTCCTGCATATGTTCAGAAAAGAGGCAAAAAGAGGACAGGGTTAAAATTGGAACTTTAAATTACCTCTCTAACTGCCTTATGCACCTTTATATGTAACTGGGATTGGATCTGGTAGCTGGAGGTACCTCAAAAGCTGAAATATTTCTTTTGGTTAGTTAGACTTGTATCAAACAACCTCAGAGCCACATGAAATATGATCAAAGGCCACTTGTGACAGGTATAAATCCTGTCAGAGACCACCATCCACACCCTTCGAGATTGTGCTAAAGCAAAGATAATCTGGAACTTCTTTCTAACTAGCAAAGACCTCTGTAATAACCAACCACTAAGTCTGCATAGCAGACTGATCTTGAACCACAACACCACTAAACCTAAAGCAGTGGCCAGTGAAGCATGGCTACTGGCTCTGGAGGCCCTCAGACTTCTCTCGACCATGCAGGAGGAGGATCACGTCAATGGAGCCCTTGCTGCTAACTGCAAACAACTAATTTAAGAAAAATACATCCCTATAATCCACAATCTTAGGGAAGGCAACCAGTGTGCAGACCCACTTGCAAACCTTGGTGAACTACAAACGGAAAGCTTCATGGAGCTGGAGACTCCCCCATCACAAATAGGGAGTAAATACGGATTTTGCAAGTATTTCTTTTGCTAGGAAGTCAATATGACTTAGTTCTCTATCCAATGTCACAAAAAAAAAAAGAGAACCTTACCATGTACTTTCCCAAACTGCAGTCCTTTGCGAATATCATCTCCATCCCTTTTTGACCACTCCACCTGATATCAATATGCACATCAACAATGACAAAGCATACAAGCCACTCACATTATTCAACTATCAACAAAAAAAAAAACTTTCTTAATACCTTGAGAGAAGGATCAACCTCATTGAATACCATCTCTGCTAGTGCAATTCCAGCAACAACCCCATCCTCCTTTGCTAAAAAATAAGCTTCCACTTCCATGTCAACCGGAATAGTGGCCATACAAGTCACATCCCCTACCATTTATACCAGTGCTCGATATGATATGATTGTATTTAAATCATCAAGATTGAAACCAAGGTTAGAAATATTAAGATGATAATAAAGTAATTGGACCTACCTCGATCTCCAGCATCTTCAGCAAGGGCAAGTTTGATTACACCCTTCAGATCATAAGTAGGGTGTGCAGGAGGCTTTACAACCATGGCATCAAATGAAATTCCTTGATTTCTCGTACTAGTACCAGACATTTTAACAATTAGTCTGCAATAACAACTGACAAACAAATTTAGGGATAAACGTACATATCTCATCATCAAAAGAATACACACCAATGATAATTTCAAATAAAAATTGTTTACTAACCTTGAACCTGTAATTGCATGAGGCGCTATTAGGGGAGAGAATGACAGGATTCCAAGCATTGAACGCGTGTCTGTGGTGTGTATACTGTTCATCATACTAGGGTTTCATCGCATTTACCATGAAGAAGATGGTGAAGAAGATAAAGGTCTTCTTACCATTAGCAGAGTCTGAAGGATTAAAATTTGTTCATGTTTTCAAAGCCATCGTAACGAATTAGTGTTGAATCGATTTTAAAATATTTTGAGTTGTTTTAAAATATTTTAATTAATATTTTAAAAATAAATGTTAAATTCTTTTTATTAATTTTTAAAATATTTTTATTTTTTAAGTGATGGCAATAATTAGGCCTGACAATTCTAGACACGGCTCGTGAAACCGACACGAACCCGACACGGATTTAGCGGATTTAAATGTAGTCTTAACGGGTTCGGGTGGTTAACGGGTTAACTCGATAAACCCGTGAAATAAACGAACCGGTTTCGTGTTTAACTCATAAACTCGTTTCAACCCGTTTAACCCGTTAATAGTGGTACGATAAATTTTTAAAAAACAAGTTAGGTCTCTCAGCCTCTGTCTCATCTCACACCTCCCATCTCTCAGAATCATTCAAATTTAGTAGTCATTTAATGTTTATTTTTTGTCTTTATTTTTTTGCTCAGCCATGATTTATTGTTATAGTAAACATGTCAAACATGTGTAATGTGTGGCGAGTTAATGATTTTTCACGTGGACTCGAAATTATGTAACATATTCTCTTGTTTAGCGGGTGACACACGGATTGTATCGGGTAACCCGTTTAATAAATGATTCGTGTATGGGTGTGATAATTGGACTTGTTTATATAAACGAATAGGGTATGGATGGAGGGTTTTTTGACACAAACCCGTTCCACCCGACACGAAACCGTTCCACTCGACACGATTACCAGGCCTAGCAATAATACACCGAATTAAATTTTTAATCCACTAATCCTATTATGAAAAGCGAAGCTCCATGGGATGAAAAGAGAGGTCAGTTTTGGAATCAGCGAGCTGATAACCATACCAACCCGCTGACCCGCCCCAAAACCCGTGGCAGTTCAATATTTTCTCAAGCAATGCGAAGATCATCAAAAATATTTTCCAATTGTCACACCTCTCTCTTGATTTTCAAAGGATTTCATTTATGTTAATAACAACCTAATGTTCATTTTACAGTAGTCTTTTTTTTTATCGAAACTCAATTTTACTGCAATATGTTCCCTCACAATTCAACTCGGCTTTAAATCCAAGTAATAGGCACTAAAGTATATGCAACATAGTATAACATCTTCAATTTCATGAATTAAAATAAGAATAAAATTCACCAACACCTCCGGGATATAGACATACATTTAACAACACCTTATTTCTTTTCTGAAGTTTCACTGACACATTTTTTGTTAGTGTTTTATTTTTTACGGGAGTGATGGAATTAGTGCTTTTGCGTTTTTTCCCATACAAAATTTATGTATTTACCAAATATACATAACATGTATATTATTGTAAAAATCTATATAATAAAGTAGTTTACAATTCAAATCTCAAAAGATAAACAAAATGACTTTTGTTATTCGCGGTTGAAATCGTTTTAAATTTTACTTTAAAGTTAATCTAACGGCTAATATTAACACCCTAAATTTAATAGGAAAAATAGAGTCCTAAGGGTGTGTTTGAAGTGATTTTTTAAAAGTACTTCTAAAAATTATTTCTCATAAATACTTTAAAAAAAATAATAGTGTTTGAAACCGTCTCACCACTACCTCTACCCCCACCCCCACCCCCCACCCCCACCGCCGCCGCTGCTGCCACCACCGTCGCCGCCACCACCATCGTCGTTGCCGTCGCCGCCACCACCACCACCACCATCGTCGCCGCCCTCGCCGCTACCACATTCATTGTCACCCACCACAACCATCACCGTCTCTTACCGCCACCACTGCCGCCCACCACCTCTCACCCCCACTACAAATCGATGCTTAAATTCCTTTATCTTTTCTCTATATTTGTGATTTGATTTTGAATATAAATATAAATATGTTTATTGTTTACCATTTTTTATTATAATGTGCCTTCAGACACAGACAATAACTAGTACATATATATAAGATCTATACATATTTATCATAAGAGATAGAGAGAGAGATCATTGTTCACCCCCTCACCCCACCACACACCCTACTCATAAAAGTGGGGAAATCGATTATGATTTTGGTTGTTTGCTTTTGTTTTTTGTGTGTGTGCATAGTGGTGGTTTTTGTTTCTTTAGGTAGCTGTTGTGGCGGTGGTGTTTGTGTGGAGTGATGGCATGGTGGAATAGTGGTGCGTAGTGGCGGTTGTGTGCGGTAATAATGTGTTGGCGAGTGTCTATTGTGGTTATTCGTCTCTTTTTCGTCAAAAATTAGGAGAAAAACTAAGTTTTAATTTGATGTTGTTGATTTTGATTTGATGAATTAAGTAATGCGTAGTGGTTCGTGGTAGTGACATATGGTGTGTGTGTGTGAATGGAGGAAGAGTGGCTTTGCATCGTGAAGAAGACAAGGGTAAAATTGATATTTAAAAAAAGATGACATTAGCCAATTTTTAGATGCTAGTGACGATTGGTCATAACAAAGGGTGAGGATGGAGCACACATATTAACCAGTGAAGAGAAGAGGACAAGGAAGGGGAATGTAGGTATAGAATGGGCTGGTGAAGGTGGGAGGAGCTTAGAATGATTGGTAGAGGGCGGTGATTAGTAGAGACGGGTTTAATCTATACTACTTAAAAAGTGAGAATACATGAAAAACATTTATATTTCGTTTTTATCCTTAACTATTGGTATAAAGTCAATCATATCCACTATGCATTTTGATCTTCCCTTAGCATCAAATTAATTAGCTGCATTGTTCAACAAGTAATGTCAGTGCACATTCATCTGATTATATTTAATTTCCTTAAATTAATACTGATTATATTTAATTTTCTTAAATTAACCCTTAAACGTTTACAACTCATTGTCACCCACAACAAATAAATCTTTCTCTGTTGATATAAAAAGTCTTGTTCTCGATCATCTTCTCTGTCTTCCATTCTCTCATTTCTCTACTTTGTTATATTTCAAAATTTTGGCTCTTTGTTTTATCAATTTGTGAGCATCTATCCACAATCTTATCGATCCTCCAATTACTTTCGACTCACCAAAATTTTGGACTATGTGTGAATAGAATGAAAACAAAGAAAGAAGAAGAAGAGAATACAATGGCCGAGGACTCCAAGAGGCAGAAGCTGTTTCATGAGCTTACTGAATTTCTTTTTGAGCACATCTCATTATTCATGAGGTGGTAATGGCTTTATGTGCTTTTATTTGCAGATGCATTTGACTTTTATAACTTTCTGTTTGCAGGTTTTGGATTTTGATTTCGAGAAGTTTTGTTCTATTTCTCTTTCGAATTTGAATGTTTATGCGTGTTTGGTCTGTGGGAAGTATTACCAAGGAAGATGCCAAAAATCTCATGCATACACTCATAGCCTTGAAGCAGGACACCATGTTTACACAATCTTTGAACATAAAAAGTTTATTGTCTTCCCGATGGATATGAAATCATTGACTCTTCATTAAATGACATTCGACATGTTCTTAACTCGAGGTTCGCTAATATTTAACTTTAATTGTTTTTTACATATAGCAGATTTTTTTATCCCTTTATATCTTTGCTAATAGTTTATATTCCTATTTTAATTAATCTCCTCGTTCGATTTCTTTGATATTATTGTACAGGTTTACTCGGACGCAAGTTCAGCAGCTTGATAGAAATAGGCAATGGTCTAGGGCACTTAATAGTTCTGATATTTGTTGATATTACTATGACATTTCATTCTTGTTGCTTATTGGTATATTCTGGACAATTTTGAATATAAACTTAGACAATCAAGTGTCCAATTCCACCATTCTCTGGTGTCAATTATAATCTCATGGCTCCGACAATTTTTTTAGGTGGGACTCAATAACATTAGAAAGACTGAAGTTTTGAATGTTACAATTCAATCTTTAATGCAAGTTACTCCATTGAGGAACTTTTTTCTTATCCTTAAAAATTATCTACACTCATCCTTCGATTTGGAGAGCTCAATCGAAAGAATTGGCACTCAAGGAACTTCAAGGGACATGTTTGTTCTTGGTGTAATGAAACTTTAGAAATGACTTTTGTTCATAAAATGCATATACTTAACATTTTTTGTGTCTCTAGGTGAACCTACATGAGTTTCTATAGGCAGTTATGGACTACATACAATTTTGAAATCTTTATGTTTTTTTTCTTCTGAGCATATAAACAAAAGGGGCTGACATTGATTTGTGTTTAAAAGTATATGCAGTGTCTACATCAATTAGGTTTATGAATGTATTATCTTTCTTTATTTCCTTGGTCAGATGTTCCATACGACTCATAAGGAATACAATAAAAAAATAATCCAGATCGTCACTTTTGGGTAATGGAAGCTTGCGATATCCCATTAACTGGTGAGACACATCACATAATAACAGCAAATAGAAATAGTGGGTCAGTTGCAGGCTAAAAAACATGTATACTTCTCGAGGGTGTCGTGATAGTGTTGGACACAACCAGACATGTGTCCGACACAGTTAAAAGTGTCCTGAATAATGAGTTCAGTCGAACACGACCAATGTTTTTTTTTTTAAATGATTGTAGCTTGGTGTGTGTGTGTGTGTGTGTGTGTGTTTTGTTATGTTAACTTATGTATTATGAATGTTAATGTATGTAATGATGTTTGGTGAAAATTATGGATGTTTATTTTGATCTATTTTAATTTTAATCAAAAAATAATATTTACTAAATCTTATTATCAATATTATTATAAAATATGCTTTATTTTTAATATATTATAACTTTATTATTGTCTAAAAATATATTATATTATTTTAATTAGTTGTATCTTTGACATACATGTGTCTTATATTTTTGAATTTTGTCATATCACAGTGTCCGTATCGTATTAGATATATATTTTGTTTGCAAATTAATGGTAATCTTTTTCCTTCTCACACTTGATTCTTGATTTTTTTTCCCTACAAATTCTGAATGCATGACTAAATGTTGGGTTTTACTTATAACTCATTCAGTGAGTATACTAGGTGTAGATCTAAATATCTCCAACATAGTGTGACTTGACTAGATTTCCAAACCATAATTTTAAGGTAAAGTGGTTAATGCCTCAAACTAAACTATGCATTATGTATTGTCATTTCAAAAAACTTTCTTGCCTTTCTACTTGCACAAGTAGATAATTTAGCTTTCAATTTTATGTGAACAACACTTCCATTTAGTTGCTGAAAAAATACAAGACCTGACCAGAAACTTGGAAGTTGATTTCTAGGTTCTCAACTCAATAAAATTGAACATCGATTCTTATATTTTCTACTTAATGAGGTAATTATAATATTACCTTCCGGAAAAAGACGTAGTTGCAGTATTAGGTCTATTTAAGTGGAAGCTAATTTAAATTTTTATGTATAAAGTAAGTGAATTTGAATGTTAGTGATTGTAGTACTTTTATAAAGTAAACTCTGTGCTTTGATGAGGGAATTATGTATTTAAATAAATACCAGTTATTTAAAATCAAATGAAATTTGATGAGAAAATCATATGATTACGAATGGAAGAGAGTAGAAAACAAAGATGAAGATATTGTCTCGATTTATTTGTAACATAGGAAACTCGGCCAGATCGATCGAGTTTTTCAGGATACATTCATAAGTTTCAGACATCAAGAATGAGACATCAATTAAGATGTCTAATTAGCTATTTATTTGTCTTTTAAGAGATAGAGATTATCTCCATGACTTCGTTTTTCTTTTAATTTTGCTATTATAAACTATTACAGAGGTTTTTTATATAACTTCTCTTTTCCTATAATTAACTATTAATTTTTCGTTAATATTGGTTAACAGAAGACATTGAATTCTATTTGGCTAAAAACTTGCCATAGGTCAAGAGTTATTTTTGTATTTGTGGGTAATGATGAAATTATACAGAATTTCCAATATATATAAATATTAACAAAACAACACTAAACTTCTCTTTGGGTCAATTCTTATTTTGCTGTTGCTAACCCATCAAGCAGTTTGGAGTGACAACAAACTTGGATTATAGATAACTAAATTCAATTAAAGGAACACTTTGCTTAAGTTGAGTTGCATGATTCATCTTTTAAATTATTAGGTTAATTTAAGTCTGTTATGCCATGACAAAAAAGAAAGAATGTTTGATTGATTTTGTGACAAGAGTGCAACAACAATAGTCATCACCCACGCAACATACTCACACAATAGTCGCGGAAGATGATGACAAGCACAAATGCTCAAATGGAGGCAAGGAATATCTTCTCCAAGAAATAGAAAGCCAGAGTAAGGTTTTCAAGATAAAAAAAATGCGTCAAAAAAGCATCAAGAAGGGTCCAAGAGAAAATTGGAAATATTCAAACTTGAAGATGAGGAGTTCTTGAATTACCTAAATCTACATGTGATATTTCTCCTTTTGGTTTTGTTTGAAGTTATCCAAATCTTGAGTTTATTGGTGAACTATAAATTCTAATTCTTGGTTATTGACTATCTGCTTAATTATTTTTCGTGAATACTAAATAATGTATACCACATAATTTATAGTTGACATCTAACTAGCAAGAGAGTTCAAAAACTTGTCTACAAAAGCTGACAAAGACACGATGAATCTGTATGATTTATTGGATTTCATGGTTTTTCACATCGACAATGAGTAATATTTGATGCTCGAAATGGTCCACGTGCAACGCACGTGTGCACCAACTAGTTAGAGAAAATACTGCAAAAATGGGGGAGTATGATCGTGAATGAGAAGGATGAGGTTTTATAAACCATTACATAATTGTTTACACCAAAAAAAAAACAAAACTAAAGGGTGACACGTAAAAGGAATCCAACGGTTATAAATGAGTTTGTGAGAGTTTACAATTGACAAAACGGTTAAAATAGTAAGACTAATGATTTCGAAAAATGGGGAGATGTGACATTATGAATCGTCAGTTGGAGACAGATTAGACCCGTCCACGAATCTCATGGGACAAGCCCATGATCACAAAAAAAAAAAAAAAGATGGCTTCGATTGTTGAAGGTCATCCCTATAAATAACAAATGTCAGACCATAGAGAAGGGATCCTACGATCAAACCAAACATACTCTGCACAAAGCTTACCTTATTCTTACTTACTCTTGCTCCCGAGCAATTTTATTTCCTTATAATTCATCATTCTAGTGATCTTTTATTACTTTCATTTAATGTTTAGTGCAGTACTTGTTATATTCTCTGAATTTAGTTTACTCGTTGCTTTGCATTCCAGTGATCTTTTTACGTTTCAGTCCATTGCATTGTTATTTGAGAAATTATTTAAAGTCCTTGAACTATAAGACATAGAAAAAAACTCAGAGATAGTCTTACGTCTCGCTACAATCGCCTGAACAATCACGATTTTAGAGCCTCACGCCGGTTCGAATAGGTAATGTTGTACGTATTTGAATTTTAAGTCCAATCAAATTTTAACACGCCCGTAATTCGAAAATATATTAAACAATTTTGTATTAACTATCATATTGAATGATGATACTATGCACCAATAATCACATGATATGACTGCTTTATTGAATTTTAACTTGGGGGTTGAGGAGAAAATATAGGGGCACGGTACAATGATTTTGAGGAGAAAAAACTGAAGACAAAAGCCCATAAGCATCCCCAAGTCGCTCATAGATTCAACCTTATAGAAGCTATAAGCTGCTTGAAGTTAGCATACATTTAGCCAAATAGCTACCATTTTCAATTGAGCTGATAAGCTATATTTTTAAGTGGTCTCAAACAAAGGTTTGTCTACATATATTCTGATTTCATATTAATAACTTTTTTAAACACTTTTAGCAAAGGGGTGTAATATACTTAATTAATTACCTTGTTAGGAATTAATCCTCCTAAATCAAGGTTCAGGAAACAACAATAGTAGTAGAAAGAATAGAGATGTAAGAGGGTCTTACATAAGAATACATAGATTTATCTGGAAAACACTAGAGTCATACTAATTAAATCTACAATTAAACCAAAAAATACAAAGAATGATACATAAGAAACTACCACATACATTAGTATTTAGTGATTTAACTATATATAATTGTGACAAAGTTACGACCACGAGCTTTTACTACACGTGTCAATTGTGTTCTAAATTTTTACCGGCTTAAACTGCACTTAGGGTGAACCAAGAGAACAAAAAAAAAGACATCTATCAATATCAGTCACACCGTTCTCTCTATCTATGTCGAGCAACTTTTAGACTTAAATTTCTTTAAGCATTATCGTTGCTTTCTATTTTACATAAAAAAACTTAAAATGGAATGAAATACAAGAATGGGCAAGTTACTCCTTTTCTTAGGTCAAAGTTTATAGGACCCGCCTACTAGTAAAATTTAAAAAAGAGCTTGTTTCGCCAACCTATGAAAATAGAAAATTGGTCAAGAAAGCTCAAACGAGAAACGTGAAAAATTGATCAAATGATGAGGCTTGACATCTTCGTTTGGCCGAGGGTATGAAGACTTTTGAGAATAATTACAACACACTCTTCCACTCAAAGAAGAGTCCAAGCCATATCAAGGGAATGTTTTGTCAGCATCCACACAACCTTCATTACCTGTCTAATAAGGCCACTGTTATGTTTATAGTTGATTGTATATCTTTGTAGCTTTGCCGGACTTGAACTTCAATTGGCCCTAGCTATATAAACCAACTTTTATTGGCTTCAATAAATATATGCCCAGTCTCTCTCTCTCTCTCTATATATATATATATATATTTCTGTGAGTATGTTGCATGCCATTCACGTACCTAAGAAAATGTTTAACTACACTTGGGATAAGGAGGAAGTTTCTGCCTACCTTCCTGGGTTGTGTGTGCGTGTGAGAGAGAGAGAGAGAGTAGAAAAAAATAGTGTAAAATGCCGTCGAGCCAGCCAGGCATGCCGATCATGGTTTTGAAGCTACATTTGTCAAGTTTTCAAGCATTCCGACAGAGTCTAAAGACTCTGAGATACACTAAACACAGAAAAGTAAACACATGATAGATGACTGTAAAGGAATTGTTAATAAACAATATACCCTTTTGTCAATAACACAGAATTTTTTGCATTTCTAAAATGGCTGCTTTCAACTTACGACTTTTATCCTTTTTAAAGTCTTCCCACATGCCAAACACCATAATTTTCACTCTCCACAAACATGGTTTGTTTCTTTGCATTCAAACTCTTTTATATATAGATGATTACACCTGCACCCCTTAAACTATGCCCTTTATTTTACACTAGTGTGCCGAAATTTTTAGAACTAATCAGGACAAAAATAAGAACCCACAATGGTAGGAGATACGACCTTTCTCTCCTCAACTGGGCAAAATCTTTTGGCCTGATTAGTGCAATGTGAGAAAATAGACAGTTTAAGGGGCAATATGAACTGATAGGTATAACTCAAGGTGTAAGTGTAATTTTCTCTCTTCCTGTTACTCTCTCTCTCCTCATTGCGTGTATGTGTGTGTGTGTATATATATATATATATATATATGTATCATTGTGTGTGTGTGTGTGTGTAACTGTGTATATATGTATAGATTTATGTTTCAGTAATACATGCAACTTCTGGGCATCCATACAATCAGGAGAAGAACAAGAAGAAAACCATGTCATTTTGTGAGAGGTCTCTGGTGGGTCCAAGGTTTGCATTTGTTCTTTTCATTCTAGTTTCAGCAATGGCTTTCACAGGACAGTCCATAAGAGCAATGAGTGGAAGGAGCGTTGAAAGCTTGTTTAACACCCAGCTTCCGAGAGGGCCAGTGCCTCCATCTATGCCTTCACCATGCCATAACAAGCTCGACCTTCAAAATCAAAGCAAGCTCTCTGACCCTCATGACTTTATTTTATGTCCATAATCTTTCATTTCATCACATAGTTTCAGTATACCTTTCAATCTTTTTTCACTATTCTCGAGATTGGATCATCTTCGATACACTGTTTCTAAAATTCTCTCGATGTGGGAGATTGGAGGAGATGCAAATCGTTATACTAAAACTCATTTTATTTGTTTATTCAGCGGTTCGATAGAGCTCAATTCCACTTTGTGGTAGACAGATTTATGGCTGGAAATGTATACAATTTTAGGACATCAATTTTTTTGGGGATGAAAGAGAATTCTGGGCTCCAGATCTCTCTCTGTTTCCATTTTTTCTATAAGTAATAGCACATATTGTACTGAAATTATGCAGTTTCTGTATGCATGACCTTGAATGGCCAATTGACTATTAGTGTTTGAAGGACATTAGCCTTCAAAGTGATGAATCTTTTTATTTTTTGTTAGCTTTGCTCATCTAAGATACTTTTTTTTTTTTAATGAGTTTTATTATCTCTATTGGAATTCCCTTGGCGCAATGGTAAGATTGATCCATTGTAACCTGTAGATCACGGATTCAAGTCGTGAAAACAGTTTCTCTGCTTACAGGATAAGACTGCGTATATCTAATCCTCTCCAGATCTCGCCATTACAGAGAGTCGCGTGTACTGGGTACGCCATTTTATTGGAATTGCCATTATTTCCTAGAAATGCTAATGCTTTGCCATTATTTCTCTGTTACATTTTCCTCTTTAAAAATAGCTTGTTACACGACTGCATAAATAAATCTGCAATATTGAAATGAGGCAGTGATGTAAAACTAGAAAAGCTATTGCACCATGTTGCCAAGCCCAACATGAAAACTACTATATGTTGCCAAGCCCAATACAAAAGTACCCAACCTGAAAACTATAGGACTCTGCCAAAGCCCAAGTCCAGCCCTCCCTTAGTTTATGGTTCATTTAAAAGGAGGTATGGGTCACGGCCCAAATACACAGCCAACTAGAGGTAACACTAGGGTTTTCAAATGGATTGGATTTTGATCGGAATCTAAATAAATCATGTATAGATTAATATTTTTTGTTGATAATTCGAATTCGAATCTGAATTCGAATTCGATATCTTATATTTCGCAGATTCAGATTTGAAAATACCTATTATCGATTTGAATTTTTTATATACTAGGGGTAACCATGCCTAAAGGCACGATAAGTGAGAAGTGCTGGATTTGAAGTGGGAAATTCAATGTGAATAGTTTTGAGAGGAATGTTGGTGGCCGTTGAATGAATCTATTTGAGACAATCGGATGAACTTATTGAAGTCTGTCCTGTTTTATATTATAGATTTTTATATAAATATTAAAAAAATTAAGTGATTATTTAAAAAAATTTAGTTGAAATTTAAGTATAATTTGTTAAAATTTAATTAATTAAGTTATTCTAATTGGATCGAATTTCGAATTGTTAACGAATTCAGATATGAACATGAAAATAAGATCTGTCGAATTACCATATTGAATTCAGATCAAACTTTTAAAATTAGATTCGGATTCGAATCAGTCAGAATCTGATTCAAATCTAATCCGTTGACAGATCTAACTAACCTCATTGGGCATATGATTTAATTAACTTTAACTTTGACCCTAATATGACTTATCTTACCCTACAAACTTAAGAAATGATTAGTTAATGAGGGTGGTCAAGGGTGCCTAAAATCTACCAAACACTCAATTAAACTGGACAGGTGAAGGATTTTGGGTTTGATTATGATGGTGGTCGACCGCTTTTGCACGTATGCTTCTTTTTCCTTATTTTATAATTTTTTGCAATTTATAGTTACACATAAGTCATAACTCAAACAACAATTTATAGCTGATAATAATATTTTGATATAATACTAAAAAAAAATAATTTTCAATTCCATAGTCTCACCCATGTTTTTTAATGTACCAACGTAAGGGTGGTGGCCCAAACTCAGTTGAGAGACCCACACCTCTCACAGAAATGTCATGAATCAGAACTCATCAACTGAAATTAACAAATTCAACTAGTCACAAATCACAATATTAAAACAATATCTAGTAATCGGAATGGAGCTTCGTACGGTGCGCAAAGTGTAAAGTTTATTTTTGCACGCGAAATTTATTGAATCGATTGCTTAACAAACTGTGGCTATACGATGTGGTGATAATTGTTTGTTGGTTAAACGGATTTGGATCCGCATCACCCCTGTTTAAGCTATCCTAGTTTCTGTTAGAATTAGGGAAAATTCATTTAGCGTAAGAAAAAGAGAGAGAGAGAGGATAAAATAGGAATCGCTTAAATCAATTACTCGAACATAAATATAATAAAAAAAAACAAAAAAATCTATTTTCAACCTACCTATGTATCCACAATAGGAATTGAGAGAACCACAACAATGATTTTTCTGATAATAGTAGGGCCAACATTTTTCTTGGTCCTGTTCCAAAATGAGAACCATTGTTATTTCAAGTGAATATTGTTGTAAAGGACAGAGGCGAAATCGTGAATATACTTTTTTCTCGGTCCTATGAAGTCTATAAGAGGCCATTTCAAACTCAAATTGTTTGGTGGGATGCCTAAAGGTAGGTATAAGCCGAGAGAGAGAGAGAGAGAGAGAGAGGGTTGTATGTCTGGTATTCGGGGGGGTTAGGTGTTGAATTTTCTTGGAAGCAAGTTTTTCTCCTATTTTTTCGCAGGGAAAGGGACAGCTACCATAAAGGTGACATCAAGAATATTGTAGCAGAGAGGGAGAGAAGGTAGGTTGGATCTCTGGTCTTTGATATGCTTACGTCTAGCTTTTTATCGGGTTTGTATTATTTATAAATTAATTAAATTAAAATAATTTTAATTATATATATAATTTATTTTTGATTATGTATAGTAAAACTCTATCAACTTATTTATTCCAAAGACCAATGCAAATTTATTAATTCTAAACTTAATTTTATAATTTCGTATTGATTTTTTTTTTTTTTTATGATTTAAAAAAGTTTGGTAACGTGGACAAACGTCCTATGTAAATGCAACCCGTCAATACGAACTTGACGCAATAACTACCCCCAAAGCATTTTCGACTACGACAAAAAATAAAAGTATACATGTACCCGAGAAATGTAATCACTAAGTCAATTTACATCAACATATATAGAAACTAGGACCACAATATGTATAGATATTAAGTGTAATTCGTACTTGAGAGATGTTGGTGACTATTAGATAAAGAGTAATGCTACATGTACTTAAAAACTAGACTTAAAAATTAGACTTGATAATCTCAACCATTGAATAGGTAGTGAGTCCCAATAAATGCTGGGACCTACAGTGAAATCAATGGTTATAATTATCAAGTTTAGTTTTTAAGTCTACTTTTTAAGTGTATGTACCATTGCTCTTAGATAAATTTATTTGACATCGTCGAATGAGACAGGTCCAACTCCTCGGTTGTACAATAGAGATTTAATTCTCAAAACGTCATTATTTTTATGTGTAATGAATGTATCATCATTTTCAATAACAGTACCTATGCTAAAATGTAGAGTAACTGTGCCCTAAGGTGGTAGAGTCTCCATTAACTAAACATCATGATTATGTACATTGTAACAAACCGTGAAAGGTGGTAGCTGAAGCTGTGCATATGGTGGTAGGTAGAAAAGATCTGCAGGATTAACGCAGGTGAGAAAATAAAAGAAAGATTAAAAGAAAAATCAATGATGTGAGACTATATCACTATATAGTTGTCATGTAAATAATTATTTTATTTATTGGTCAATCTAATTCATATTTATGTTTGTTTAAGCAATTCAAGCTAAATTAAAGGGTACAAAGGTATTTTACCCCCTCAGTTTACTGAATCCAATGTTCATGGTTTTAAGTATTCGGACCAAATTCGGGCCGGCACTGCAGTCTAAGACTTCAAAATTGCATCCAAATATGAGTTTTGTTAGTCTATTGAATTATTTTCCCTAAACTCCTCGTACCTACCCCCTTTACCCATCTACCAAAAAGGCCCCGAAAAAGGTGAGAATATACATTTGAAATATGAAGTTATAATTGACAAGATAATTTATGAATGATTGTAGAATGTTGTGATTGATCGTAAATCACTTCAATTAATTACAATTTTTTTTCTAAAAATTATAATTTTCATAAATGATTATAACATTTTAGAATTGATCATATTTTTTTTATAGTTGTAACTTACTTTCAAAAAAATAAATATTTAACGAATATTGTAGACATAAAATAATAATTTTGTAAGTAGTATTATATGAGTTGTTGTGAAATTATATAATTTTTTATTTGTACGAATATTGGCACGAATCCGACATGAATTAAAAGTGACCTGACACGAAAATAACTCAATTCAAAATGACATACTACGAAAATGACACCAAACGACATGATTAACCCTTCTACTTTTTGATTTTGGACGTCTACTTTTCATTTCATAATATTTTGATGTGTGAAAAAAGAAAATTATTTTTTATTATATATAATTTTATTATTTTTACAATCAATAGCTATAAGTCCAATCAATTAAACTCTAAGGCTCTCGATCAATTTTCGCATCAGAGTCCCATCCATCTTTAATTTGTAGTGCTGATACTTGTTATCCGGTGCATTAGTGAGTCTCATCCATCTTTTGATATGGTGAAAGTAATTAATCCAACAAGTATCACTTTTTTTTTTTCTTTTTCTGGGTTATAGTGCATTCAGATTTGTGTCGATTATTCTTTCGAACTCATATATCGACTATCATAATCCAAACGGATTTAGAAAATGTCATTTGAAAAACAAAGATAGCTGACCTTTAAAGGGTATGAGAAATGTTAAAGATGCGATCTCTGGGTTAACCAGAAGTGAGATTCTATCTCTCAACCACCCCTAAGTTTTAAGTCATATTTAATTGATTAGCAAAAATTTTGTCAGAATATTATATTTATATCTATATCTATATCTATATTATTTATAAATGTCAGTATTTGTAAAAAAAATTTAATTTTATATTTTATCCCTAATTATTATTGGAAAGTCAATTATACCAACATATTTACTTTCATCCAATTTTTATTTTTTATACTTATTCAACTTTCAAATTCTTTTAGACTCTTTTATTAAATGTATTTAACTTCTAAATTCTTTTGGACTCATTTTATTAATAATATACTTACATACAATTTTCTGCTATGTCTATATTTATATCAAGAAATAAAGTCCAATTTAAATTCTGTCATTACATATGTAGTTGTCAAATTGGATTCTACATTCAACTATTATATTTGATTTTCTGATGTGCGTCAATATCATAATATTATAATAGAAATAATAGTATTATAATTTAATCAATCTCTTTGATAAAAAAAATAATAAATTTATAATATTTATATAATAAAGTACAACACAATTCAAATTTCAAAAGATAAACAAAATGACTTTTGCTATTCGCGGTTGAGATATATTTCAATTTTACTTTAAAGTTAATCCGACGGTTAATATTAATATTCTAAAGTTAATAGGGAAAATAGACCCCCTAAGGGTGTATTTTGGGTGACTTTTTAAAATTGTTTTTAATACTTATAATTTATATTAAATATTTTTTTTAAAAAAGTAATGTTTGGAACCATCTCACCACCATCACCCCATTGCCCAACCTGGCCCACCACCATCACCACTACCACCACCACCCCCACAATTACCACCACCACCAAACTACCCCCCCACCATCATCACCACTATCACCTATACTGTCGCCACCCTACCACCACCATTAATGTCACCACCCCACCCACCACCATCACCACTACCAGCACCCCCCGCCCCTTACCACCACCATCGATGTCGTCACCATACCACCCCCTACCATCACCACCGTTGCCACCCCATCACTGTCCGACCATCACCATTCCCATTACACCCACCACCACCACCACCGTCACCTCCACCCCACCACTGTCCTACCACCAACGCCGCCGCCACCCCACCACCACCTCTGCCACAATAACCACCATTACCCCTTACTATCACCACCGTCACCATTACTATTGCCGCCACACCCACTACCACCACCACCCCCTATCACCCGACCACCACCATCCCCACTACCCCCACAACCACCATCACCACCATAATCGTCACCGCCACCCCACCACAACCTTACCATCACCGCCACTGTCCAACCATCACCCCTACCACCACTATCCCGACCACCACCACCACCACCGACATCGCCACCGTCGCCACCCCACCACCGCCACTACCACCCATCACCACTACCATCGCTCACTCCCATTATAATCGGTGCTTAAATTCTTTTTTCTCTTCTCTATATTTGTGATTTGATTTTAGATGTAAATACAAATATATTTATTGTTGACATTTTTTTAATTATTCTGTACCTTCATGCACAGGTAATAACTAGTAATTAGATATACGAATACTCAAGAATGACAATTTTACAATGAAGTTTCATTATTAATAAAAGAGAGAAATATCTAAAAAGGTCAGTAAGATACCTAAAAAAATAACAAATTATTCACAAAATGGGGTAGAATATATCTATAATTAAGTTTAGTAATAATTAAAATAGGAATTAATTGTTTGACATATAATTTATTATTTAATTTAATTATAAATATAAATATAATTTAAAATTTTATAAAAAAATATTATTTAAATATGTACACGTGCAACGCACTTCACTGTATGCATATCATCACTCTTTTGGATTGCAAAAAAAAAAAAAAGACTATCACTTACCTATTCATGTTAATAAATATCATCTTATTCAAAAAAATAACATTAAAAAATACAGAATATACTTTATCCACACTGGACTTTATTCCATAGTGTTTGATAACTTACAAACTATAGGTGGGTCCTCCAAGGTTTACAAGTTTCTTTTGTGGTCAGCAAACAAATGTGACAAGATTGTGACCTATGTCCAACAAAATAGGTAAAATGATTCATAATGGGACACTAATTTCTGTAGTTGCAAAGTCCAATAAGGCAGCTATCAATAAGTTAAGCTTTAAATAATAAAAAGGAAAATCAGGTAACAAGTTCATATTGGGGGATTTGTTATGCTTTAAGGCCAAAATTCATAAAGTCAGAGACAAAAATAACCTTAAGTCCATCTAGTATTACTCTATTTATTTGTCTCATTCTCTATCTCTCCTCTCTCCTCTCTCATATGTCCATTTTTCTGTCTCTCCTTTATACCTCAAATTCTCACGAATATTTATTGAGTAATATTATGTTTACCAAATTTCTTATCTAATTTTTATCTTAAATAATGTGACACAATCTCTATAATTGAATATTAATGAGGCTCACTTATTTAATGGTGAAAACTGTAACGTCACTTGTAATAAAAAAATTGGTAATAAATTTTAGTCAGCATAACAATGTTGCTCTTTTATTCCACAAATTTTTCTCTCTTATTTATTTGTCTCATTCTCTCTCATCCATCCCTTTCTCTCTCCCCTCAATTTCACAAAATTTTCTATCCTATGTATTTGTCCGATTCTCTCTCATCCGTCCTTTTCTCTCTCTCATTCTCTTATATCTTCCTCAAATTTCTATCTCCTAAGAATTTATCTCTCTCTCTCTTTCTCAAAACAGTGAACTCAAATAGTGAACACAAAAATAGTGATGAGCCTTAGTCTTAACCTAAAACCTAATGAATTTGATTAAAAGATTTAGTTCGAAAGAAGACTAAATTCTACTTAATTAATAAAATTGATTGGATTTTAATAACTTAGTTAAGATGTTTAATTTGAATTGAGAAACATATATAAAAGACAGTGAACTCAATATTGAACACAAAAATAAGGCACACAAAAATAGTGATGGGACTAATGAGAGTTGGTCTTAATTTTAAAACTAAATTAATTTGATTAATAGATTTAATTGAAAAGCAGGATAAATTGTGCTTAATTAATATAAGTAATTAGATTTTAATTAGTTAGTTAAGGCGTTTCGTTTGAATTGTCAAACATATATCCAAAAACAGTGAACTCAATAGTATTGAAAAATAGTGAACAAAAAATATTGAAAACAATGAACACAAAAATAGTGAACTAAAAAACAATAAAAAATAACCAAAAAAATAAAAATACACCGCCATTGAATTAAAACAGAGAAATATCAGAAAAATAGTAAATCAAATATAATTCATTATTGATTTGGAGATTAAATCTTCACTTAAAATTATTTGATCAATCAAGAATCCAACAGAGAGACTGTGAATCTATGTATTTTAGAGAGAAAATGGATGAAGATGACGATAGAAAAGAAATAGAAAAAGATGGTCTAACCCCAAGAGAGTTACCAAATTTTAAACTCAAGATGTCTGATAGCTCTTCCCTATCTCTACTAGACTAACCCTTGGGGGTAACAATTTAGATTATCATGATAGACATATCAAGCACACATTTTAAAAATTGAGAGATATTTTGCTTGCATGACATATTTCAACAAATAGCATGTGTTAACATCACTAATGATAAGAAATGCAATGTAAAGATCCATAATCCTGTAAAGAAGAAGGAAGTTAGTTGGGATATAGTCGTCTTTAATTTTCTTCTTTATGCTTAAGTTCGAATTGCAGTTCTTATGATTGATTGGTCATTGATTTTTTTGAGTAAAAGTTCATTGTTTCTTGCTACGATTGATCATTTGAAGGTACAATTACTCATTTAACTACCTTATGTTTCCATATTCATAAATTGTAAATCTCAAAACCTACAACTCACTACAAGAAATAGAATAGGAAATGAAAACTAAAATTATAACTCAATATTTTTAATATTTAATAAATTAAATTAAATTTTTATGAAAATTATAACTCAAAATAATTTATGTGTAACACACGTGTACATCACATAATTTTAAAAAAAGTGTCTTTGAGGCAGTAAAAAAATTATGCCTACCAATTCCCCCCCCAAAAAAACAAAAGATAGTTGTGTAGATAACTTGGTGACATAAAAATTTATTTGATCAGAAATGTTGGTGACTGATAGTGTTAAAATTTAAACATGTAAGCTAAATGCTTAAACAGTAAAGGTTATGTAAACAGTGATCAAATGTGAATGAATGACCAGTGAATGGCAAACATGCAATAGGAAGCGTAAAGTAGAGAGGTAAGATCAGTTAGAAAATTAGGGAGAATATAGAGAATATAGTGGTCCACCAGTTGAAGGGTTTGATTAGTCTATTGTAATGGAGTCTTTTGTTCCTTGAGAGATTTTTTATTACTTAGGGAAGAAAATAGAGATAGATTACAATTGATGCCTGTGTATATAGGTGATTGCCTCAAGTATTTAAACCCGTACGTGGTGGGATGGTCATCGCATCATCATCATATGGTCACCTAATTTATTAGGATTTTGTTAGGAAAATATTTAACCGTTAGAGATTACATTTTTCAGGTATGACGTGACCTTCTAGAATGTGATGATGTGACTTTGATACCCTTCTTCAAGCTTGGATATGCTGTGATCCTTTGCGTATGTGGTAGGTTATTCTTCTTGGGGTGACCTCTTATTCTTTTGGTCAGCTTGTGAATAAAGGAGTTCAATCTATGCTTCTGATTTAGGAAAATGCTATGTTGACAAATTTTTTTTATCAAATATTTTATACCAAATGATGTAACACAATCTCCGTTATTAGATATTAATAAGACCCACTTATCTGATAGTAAAGAACTGTGTCACATCATTTGGGATGAAGATTTGGTAAGCATAGCATTACCCTCTGATCTAAGCTAGAAATAATAAAGTTTCCCATGAGATGATATGAACGACCTGGTCAATTTTTGCTTGATGTCGTACCTAGACGATCTGGACACTTTTCCCTGTGTTTAGGTATGCAACCGAAAGGTCGACGGAAAGATCTCTGTATTGATCCTTATTGCAGACGAAATATGAAGATATTTTTCTATTTATTTCTGATATTATTTTTGATATCATAAGTGACTGTGAAGAGAAGAAAAATCCCTTGGAAGTACTTAAAAAGTCGATGCTGATTGTTCTTAAAACGCTCGCCCGTCAGTGGCTTTAAGTGTCTTACCCTCAACAGTATTTATATATGAAAAGGATGGTTGTAGGTGAGAGTTTTTGTGGTTGCTGGAAAAAGTGTTACTATAAGTGAGGGATATGGGGTTAGATAGGAAATGTGGTCAGGTGAGGTTGTAGGAAAAGCCATCCACCAATTCTTTTTAACTCCACCACTACGTCACAACACCACGAGCACTGCTAACCCTGGTTCTTTCTTTGTCTGTTTCTGTGTCAACCCTTCCCTTGGGTCGCCCTCAGATCTCTCTCTCTCTCTCCATAAAAAGATGGGCTTCGCATAGCAACAAGATTATTACATTGTAACTTGAGCGTAAAAAATCTAAATGAATAAGATTATATACGTTAAACTCTCCATAGATCCTATTATAATAAAAATTTTGTTTGCTAGGCATCTACATAAACACACTAAAAGATTTTATCATTGTCTTCCGCTTGCGTAATTATAAAAGAATAAGAAATTGGAAGAGAGAGAGAGAGACATGCAAGTGGGAATAGAGTGAAATACATGGACTTATACTAACTAAAGACGGTTGAGTGTCCATGGAAAACACTATTTGAAACATAATTTAGAACCTAATTTAATATAATCATTGAATTGATAGTAAGTTTCATCTAATATTAAAATTCACAATTAATTTAATAATTATATTAAAATTACATAATTAGATATTCCAAATAAGCCCCAAATTAGATGCTATTGCTCGAGAGTGCTATTAGCTTGACAAAAAGTCAAGATGTTTAAAAAGAGAAAAGAGAAAGAAATATTTTATTTGAGGTGGACACCAAACCCTTTTTTTCTCCTTCATTAATAGTGATATAACAGATATAGATATATCGGTGTCACTTGGGGGTTGGTTGATGAGGAAGGGATGCACCTGCACCGTTGGTTTGATAGTTTCATCTATTTCACCTGTGAGTCAAAGCTCTTCCCACGTGCTCCTGGTAGAAGATAGAGAGAAACATTACGGTATTGCGCACGCTTAAGCGTTAGATACCTTTTTAGCTGATCCTCTATAAATTAAGAGCAGCCCAATACCCTAATCAAAAACAGAACCTCTTTGGAGTAATCTCAACCTCTGGCAACCGGACCAAGTAATTTCTTCTTCTTCTTGTTCTTTGTATTCATATTTCCTTTAGTTATAGCTTTGTTCTTTATAAGATTTGTTCCTTAATATAGAAATAATTTGATTGTTTTCTGGTTTTTGCAGATGGGTTATAACTTATAAATCCGATGTTAGTTCATCCAAAAATGATATTATCGGATGCTGGTGTAAATGTTTTGATGATCGGTTATGGGTGAGTGGTTTCCATGCTATTCTTGTCAAGCGAGCAGTCTTGCAGCTAACCTTAGTTTCATTGTCTGTTCGACCTTGAACTTGGTTTTGGTATGAAAACCCTAGTTATTTTTGCTCTACCTGTTATATGATCTGTCAATAAGCTTCAATTAGTCTCAACCCTGATCAACTTTGATTAGGTCTCTTTCTCTCTCTATCATCGTACAGTTTTGATCTTTGTCCAAAGGCATACGCTGCACCTAACCAAGGTGCAGCCTGTGCATATGTGTATGTTCATGGGGCTATTTAGTCCAGTAGAAAGATCATATTTGCATGCATGACCCGATGATTGCAGAGTGTCGTCATAGATGAAAGATTTGGGCGTATGATATAGAAAAAGTTATCATGTCTGAGGATTTTATTCAAAAGATAGACGCATTGTGCAAGAGTTTGGCATAGTTTTTTTGTAGGTCAAATTGGCTTAGTAGTACACATTCACATGGTTTGCTCGATACCAATTGGTTTAGCACAAGTTCATATTGAGAGATGAAACTCTGATGTGTGTAGAGGTAGTTGATGACGGAGAGATGAAACTCTGATGCGTGTAGAGACTAGAGGTAGTTGATGACGGTTAGGGAGATCTCTCTCTCTCTCTCTCTCTCAATTTATCTGTTTTCTACATATATAGGGTGTAAACAAGGATAGAGGTGAAGTATTTTTGGCAAAAGATGAAAGTGGGGGCGCCTCATGGTGGCTTTGCATTGGGAAATAAAGTATATAGTATGACAATGAAGTACAATTTCTGCACGTGGGGGCAATAATAAAGTATCACTTGGGTCTATAATCAAGGGGGTTATATTTTCTGATTATCGAAGATCATCATGTCTCTCTAATACAAGCACTTGCTTACTTATTTGGTTATATCCTTATAAACAATTAGGGTAATTAAGTTTGTGGTTATGAGCATGTTATAAAGGTCTGTGAGTTCCACATATGTACATATTCCAAACTATGTAACTGTAAGGTGTTTGGCTAGATGTTAGGAACATAGGACTTCTTTGGGCATCTATTGAACATAAAGAATCTTAGGACTTACAAACTTAGTGGTGGCTGCCCTTTATTAAAGAGAAAGTACTGCTGTGTACAGACTTTGCCCCCTTTTTTTTTTTTGACCCCACTTCCACTCTTGCCCCTAGTGGAAAACCGACCATAATTTTTTGGTAGTTCAAGCGATAATGAGGGCAAATTATAAATTCAGATGTCTTGATTTCGAATGTTAAAAATTTATTTGAAGTCAAGTTATGAGAAATGCATCTCTCATGAATACTCTACTCTCAGCATGAATGGTCTACTTTTGACTAGATTGAAGAAAAAATTAATCAAGGTGCGTGTAAGTTGGTCAAGACATTCCTAATTGTTGAACAAAAAAAAAAGTCCATCAATTGGTTGAATTTTGAGGAACAATTACATGGAAAAAGATTTTAATTTATCAATTTAATGTGCCATAATAGGAGAATTAAGCAAATGGAGACAGAATATTCTTAAACCCTCTCGCTCATTGGAATTGCTTTGTGGGTGTTTTTTTTTTTTTTTTTTTTATGTCGGACAATTGTATAGTTCAATATGTTATAATCTGCCTTTCTTTCTTTGCTGTGTAAACCCATCAATCCTTTTAGTCAATACTTTAGTTCTGTTGGAGCCACATGTGAGCCGAGTCTGAGCCCAACTTCTAACAAGTTCCGAATTTAGCAACCTCTCAACTACTTCATTTGGATCTGAGCAGCAGACCCAAACCTTGTACTAGAGAATGAAACTAGTGAAGCAATTTATAATCACATACACAAGCACAACAACATTGTATCACAAAACTCTGGGATATTTGGATCATTATATTAATTCTAAGGTCGAATTGACAATGAAAGCGAGGTATAATAAGCAAGGACTGGTCACTTGCCAAGGTTTTGCATGGAAATCAAAACCCTTTTCATTACATTTTGCGGCTTCAATAGTCAATTGGCGGTTTGCATGGTGGAAATGAAGGGTACTCTCTCGGTTACTTTAACTTGCACCTATTCGAAGGTCCAAAACAAACGTCTTCCTACGGAGGAACCAGCTCAGATGTTTGCATGTGCTATCGGAAACACTTGCTGGTAATCCTTATTCCCCATCTCTCTCTCTCTCTCACACACACACACACACACACACACACACACACACACACAATGTATATAGATATTGTGGAACACAATGGAGAGCAAAGTCATATAATTAAGGTTTAAAGAATAATTTTGGTGTAACTATTACTCTCCAGTTTATGTCATAAAAAAATCCACAGCAATACGATTTTTTGAATAAAAAGCAAAATACTAGATACTATAAGGAAAATATTATTTAGACTTAATTTTGAGATTTTATTCGGTGCTCTAATCAATTATAACTGTTGAATTAAAAGTAGAATCCATCTGACATTAAAACTTACAATCCACTTTCTCTCTTCATTCTTACATACTTTCTAACAAGTTCAGATCTAATTGGGCCAGACCCAGTAAATCAAGCAAGTCCAGATCTGCTAGAAAGGCAGGCCCAGTCTGATTCATCAATTCGACTCAGCCCATAATTCAAGGAGTCCAAGAAGATAAGAGCACGTGGGAGAGAGATTATCGGGATATCCACTCTCGAAGATCAAGACTATCTTAGTTGTACTTACCATTTGTAACTATCATTCCTGAAGAATTAACACACTCACACTCACGTCACCGCCTCACTATGCCTATAAATTGTAAGCTCTCTCCATTGAAAGGGGCATCTCACTACACATTGAGCTCTACCTCTACATCTCTCTACACACTTTCTCTCTCCTAGCTATTGTATCCCTCCCGGAGCTAACCATTGTTCACTTTCCCGTCTACCTTACTTTATCAATAAAGATCCCCTGACCATTGTAGCCATTTTCCAGAGTGCAGTAGGTCACTTGGACCAAACCACTATATATCTGTGTATTGACTCAATATTTACATTATTGCCATTGATTGATTTATTTATTGTCCATTAATCACACCTTATCACACACTCGACTGTTGATCTTGCACGAGACTATTTTGTGCATCATCACTTTCTTTGCTGAAAATAAGAAAACATAGCACCAAATCTCAAATTTGTCCACCAAATGCCCCTCTTCAAACTCTATATAAAATTGATGCACATCGGAGAGAAGCATAGTACTCGAATCATTGATATTGTATAGGGGTGGTTTGGGTCAGTCAAATGAGTTGACTTTTTTAGAATCGCTTTCACATACATGGATTTTGAAAGACCTAAGTCCAATCAGAATCAACAAAACGAGATGAAATGATCCAGGATGGATTTTAGGCAATATTTTTTCATTTAGGGCCCAAAAAATGCGTTTTGATTTTTTCAGAAAACTTTTTGTAGCTAAGTAATTTTACCGTGTGAAATCAGAATTGATTGTGGTTAGTTATATCTTAATTTGGGTGATTGGTAAATTTTAGTTATATGTTTAATTTAAAACTTTTTTTTTTTGAAAAAAAATGTAATAATGACCTAATTACATGATTACTGATAATTAGGTCACATTTCTATATTTCCTAGTTGATTTTGGATTTCTGCTATTCTATAAAAACGTCTAAGCCTTACTGCAAATCAGTTTTGAGTGAATAAAATTGAGAGAATTTTCTCTTTTTTCAATTCGTCTAGTATTCTTAAGAACCAATTGATTAATTGATGCATTTAGGATTGCCATTTTGACTGAATCTACAGGCCTATAGAGAGATTTTGAACCGGTATTTGTGCGTAAATCAACGGTTTAGTGTCGTTTTGTTTCTCAAAACCTTTTTGTTCATTATATTCCTGTTTTTATATGTTTTCCTATATCAGTTGGTCTCAGAGCCTAGTTACGTGCCTATTACTATGTTGCCAAGAAGACAACCTTTGGAGGAGATCTATGAAGTTGACATCCACGCAAGGAATGCGATGATATAATAATAGATTAAGACTTTAATCCAGTAGATGATAGTCTTAACTGTGCTTTTCAACAACAACAACAACAACAACAACAACAACAACAACAACAACAACAACAATAGCGATCCAAAAATCCACGATTGATGGAGGAAGAGGAAGAGTGTTTGGTGGACGAGGACGAGATTCCTTTTGCTAAACCTTGAAAAAATGTTTTCCTTTAAAAACTTGACCACAACTCGATGGTCATTGGTCTTGGTTGGGATGACTTCTACCCACTTGGACACATAGTCCACTTCCAGTAGGATATAGAGGTAGCTAAAGGACATAGGGAATGGACCCATGAAGTCGATGCCCCAACAATCTCAATTATAAGTACGGGAGAGAGGGGCATCATGTTCCTACGGGTCACACTTCCCAACCTTTGGCACCTATTGCATTCTTTGCAAAATGAAACACAATCTTTAATTAGAGAAGGCTTATAAAAACCGGATTGCAAAACCTTAGCTAAAGCCTTCTTGGAAGAGAAGTGTCTACTGCACGCCTCAGAATGATAGAAAGAAAGGACGTCCCTTTGTTCGTCTTCAGGTATGCACCTCTACATGACTTGATTGGGGCAATATTTGAACATGTACGGGTTGTCGAAGTAAAAGTACTTCACATCCGCCATGAATCTTTGTTTGTCCTCCGGGCTTCAAAGCGGTGGGATTTGTCCTATAGCAAGAAAATTACATATATCAGCATACCAAGGACAAACAGAATGAATGGAAAACAAATGCTCATCAGGAAAGAAATCAGGGATATGGATGTGCTCTTCGGCGTCTTGGATGACAAGCCGTGACAAGTGGTTCGCCACCACATTCTCGACTCAATTCTTTTCTTTGATGATAAAGTTGAATTCTTGAAGGAGGAGGATCCACCTAATGAGTCTCGATTTCGCGTCCTGCTTAGATAACAAATACTTCAAAGCAGAGTGAACAGTGTAGATTACAATAGGCGAACCAATGATGTTTGACCTAAACTTGTCTATTGAAAATACTACAACTAGCAACTCTTTTTCAATGGTGGTGTAATTCATTTGTGCTTCATTTAGAGTGTTGCTAGCATAGTATATTACATAAGGCCTTTTTTCTTCCCTTTAACCCAGCACTGCGCTGACCGCGTAATCACTCGCGTCGCACGTAAGCTCAAATGGTAATTCCCACTTAGGTGGTCACATGATTGGAGGTGAAATGAGCATGCTTTTGAGTTTTTTAAAAGATGCCTCACAATCATCCGACCACACAAAGGGAACATCTTTTGCAAGCAAATTAGTCAAAGGTCTTGCCAATGCACTAAAATCTTTTATGAATCTACAATAAAAATCGGCATGGCCAAGAAACGACCTGATATCCTTGACGACCTTTAAAGTGAGGAGGTTGGAAATTACTTCTACCTTGGATTTGTCTACTTCGATCCCCTTTGCGGACACGATGTGCCCAAGCACTATCCCTTGTGTCACCATGAAGTGACACTTCTACCAATTGAGCACCAAGTTCTTCTCTTCACATCTTTCTATCATCCTCTCCAAATTCTCCAAGAAACCATTGAATGAGTCCTCAAACACTGAGAAGTCATCCATGAACACTTTCACAATCTTCTCCAACATATCGCTAAAGATCCCCATCATGCATCTCTGAAAAGTTTCCGGGTCGTTGCACAACCCAAATGGAATGTGGCAGTAGGCAAAGGTACCAAAATGGCATGTGAATGTGGTCTTCTCTTGGTCCTCCAATGCAATCTCTATTTGATTGTAGCTGGAGTAGCCATCCAAGAAACAGTAGATAGATGACCGACTACCCTCTCCAACACTTGGTCAAGAAATGACAAGGGAAAATGATCATTTCTTGTGCATGAGTTGAGCTTCTGATAATCAATGCAAACTCTCCAACTGGTGACCACCCTTGTCGGAATCAACTCATTCTCCTCATTTGCTACCACAGTGACCCCCGACTTCTTTGGCACTACTTGAGTGGGACTAACCCATTTACTATCGACAATTGCAAAGATAATGCCCATATCAAGTAGTTTGAGCACCTCATCCCTCACCACGTCTTTCATGATAGAATTTAGCCTCCTTTGTGGTTGACAGGACGGTTTGGAGTCTTCTTCCAAATAAATTCAGTGAGTGCAAATGAGGGGGCTAATCCCCTTGATATCGGTAATTGTCCAACCGATTGCTCCCTTATGCCTCCTCAACACTTTCCGTAATTTCTCTTCTTGCCTCGGCTCCAAGGAAGAACTTATCACCACCAGGAATGTCTTGTACTCCCTTAGGAATTCATACTTGAGGTTGGATGGTAATGGCTTTAACTCCAAGATTGGTGTTTGCACGGTTGATGGAAAGATTTTCTTCTCTTGTGGTGGAAGTTTCTTAAATGTTGGGACTCAACTTCCTACCCCTTGTACACTATCAGACTCCTCATCTTCAACAAACTCTTCCTCCTCCAACTTCATATTGCTAAGTAACTCCAAATGGTTCTCCACCAAGGTGTCAATCCGGTTGACCTCATGAACTTCCTCATCATCACTCGGTTGCTTGTACAAGTTGAACACGTTGAGATCCATCGTCATGTTCCCAAAGGCAAGCTTCATTAATCCATTCCTGTAATTTATCACAACATTAGATGTAGCAAGGAAACACCTACCTAATATGACATAAATTTGTGAACTAGGATTAGCAACGGGGTGAGTATCAAGCACAATAAAGTCAATGTGAAAATAAAAATTGTCCACTTGGACTAAAACATTGTCAACTACTCCCCTTGGCGTTCTTATGCTTCTATTCGCCAATTGAAGAGTGATTGAGGTTGACTTCAATTCCTCAAGTTGCAACTGTTGGTACACCGAGTAGGGTAGGAGGTTGACACTTACTTCCAAGTCTAGCAAAGCTTGCTCCACACGAAAATTTTCGATAGTTATGGCAATGGTGGGGCAGTCGGGGTTCTTGAACTTGGGTGGTGTGTTAGTCCTCAGGATGGAACTCACTTGCTCCGTAAGAAATGCTTTCTTGTGCACGTTCATCTTCCTCTTCACGGTGCACAAGTCTTTCAAAATCTTTGCACATGAAAGTATTTTCTTGATGGCATCTAGGAGCGGAATGCTTATCTTCACTTGCTTAAACATTTCAATAATATCCAAATAGTTAGCAAGTTTAGCCGGTGCTTTCAAACGTTGGGAAAAAGGGGCTGGAATAGGACAATCATGCACATTGAAATCAAGAATTTTTTTCTTTTAATGTGTCTCACCCCCCTCGGAGTTGCCCTTAATCTCTTTTTCATTTGCCAATGTGGCCTTTGGTGAGACTTTTGGCAAAATAATTTTGTCAATTTGTTTGCCACTCCTAAGGGTGGTGACTGCCTTGAGTTGCTCATAACTCTCATTGGTAGACTCAGACGACTCAATCACGTGTTGACCCCTTGGGTTTTCTTGGGGTTGAGTGGAAAATTTATTTTCTCTTGTTGGGACGACCCTATAGCATTGGTCAACTTAGTGATTTGAGTCTGGATTTCATTAAAAGCGGCGGCGGTTTGATTGTTGACTGTGGTTTGGTATTTGAATGAATTGGTGCACTACATCCTCCAAGTTTCTCTTATGGGGAGGTTGGTAAGTGGGCGGGTTAGGTAGTCCTTGTTGACCATACCCTAGTTGATTGGACCGGAGGTTTTGGGAGCTAGACGAGGGGCCTTGACCATGATATGGTTGGTGTTGCTTGGGTGGAATGGGAGGTGAGAATGAGCTAGACCCACGAGAAATGAGATTATCATTCTTCCAAATAAAGTTCGGGTGATTACTCCAATCCGGATTGTATGTGTTGGAGTGTGGAGAGAATGATTGCCTAATTTGATTGAAGGCATTCACTTGCTCATGGTATACCTTTTTGAGTGCCGGAATATTTGGGCACTTCGAGATGGAATGCTCAACACTCTCACAAATAGAGCAAAATTCCTCGGCCTTTGTGACATTAGAAATCTCGTGCCTCCTATTCACCTCTAGACTCTCCACCTTGCGGGACAATTTTGTGAATTTTGAAAGCAAGTCCTCTTGGTCACGCAAGTTATACATCCCTCCTCCACTTGGTTGACTACTACCCGGAGAGGACCTTGACACATTGGTGGGATCCGTGATATCTCAAGATTGATCATTTTTCGCCAATGTGTTAAAGTACTCAAGGGCTTCATTGGGATCTTTGTTAAGAAACTCTCCATTACACATCATGTCTATGAATTGTCGATGGCTCGGTGTAATTCCCTCATAGAAAAAACTCACCAATTGCCATGGTTCGAATCCATGATGTGGAATAGAGTGTAGCAAATCCTTATACCTATCCCAACATTGATAAAACTGCTCATTTGGTTTTCCCAAAAATTTTTGAAGTTGTTTCTTAAGCGCAGTGATCTTGGGCACCGGAAAAAAATTGTTCAAAAATTAGGAAAGCATTTGTGCCCAAGAACTTATCGATCGGGGTTTCAATGAGTTCAACCAAGTTTTGGTTTTTTCTTTGAGGGAGAAGGAAAATAATTTCATGCGTGTCATGTCCTCCATGACATGATTGGTGATGAATGTTCCAACAATTTCTTCAAATTCCTTAATGTGTAAATAAGAATTTTCTCTTTCAATACCATAGAATTGATGAAGTAGTTATAACATTCCCAGTTTAACAAGAAAACAATGGGCTTGCACGGGCAAAAGTATACAAGAGGGTGTGGTGTTTTGAGTTGGTTGGAGATAATCCCTCATTGACCTCGCGGGAGGATCAATTGAGATATTGTTTCCTTCATTTCTAGGAGAGGGAATTGCATTCGGGGGTTTGGCACTTGAGGGTTTTACACTCCCCCGCCCCTTGGAACATTGACACCTACATCCCCAAAATTGTCTCCGGCATCCTCGGGTGGGTCTTGATCTAAATTCATGTTTGGTCTTAGGGCTCGTCTCACTAGTCTATTTTGGTCGTCCCATCCCCACATACAAAAATACTATCTACAATGAAAGAAAGAAGATACAATACACAAATATGTACAAAGGAGCAACGTACCTCGGCCCGTGATGAAGATCACGGGACTTACCTCCGTTGTCCCGAAATTACCTTTCGAATTCGACGCTTAGCCTTCCCCGACAATGGCGCCAAAAATGTTTGATTGCGTTCACCCTAATCTCCAAACACGAACCCAATAGTGTGTATATGACTTATATGAGTAGGTGAATGTCACTCTCCCTCAGATTTGATGCTAGAAATGGGAAAAACGTGTGTGTGAATGAAAATATGTGTGTGTGCAAAAGTGCTCCCCAAACGAAGAGAGACTTGCAAATGTTGTGTTTTACTTGGAATGAGTATTCCAATGTCGTCTCTTCAAGGAATGTAGGTCAAATTTCTTTGAAAGGTGATTGGTGAACAACTGAAAATTGTGAGATTTGTGTTTTGAAAAATTGTTTTTTGATGAGAAAATGCAAGGAAAATAGGGTTGGCTAATCCATTGGGGTCATTCCAATGGGAATACCAAATCGACTCAATTCATTCCACCAATGGTGTCTCAGTGTTTGATTGATTCGTAGGAAGTGATGGACTAATGTGGATGTGTTAGGCTCAAGCATACCCCGTGACAAGTCTACGATGTATCAAGAGTCCACAACCACGTCCGCACTCAACTTAGTCAAACCAAACACTTTACACTACGAGGAAGAATGAAAGAGAGTCGATTTCACATACCCAAGAGGAAAGTCCCCTTAGATTAGTCAACTAAGTGCTTAGCTACTCATAATGGAAACAAAACCCAACACAAAGTGAAGAGACATGGTATAGAAATGGAGCATGTACTTGTATTAATGCAAAAAAAAAGAGCTAAACTACAAGAGAAATGACATTCATAGTTAAAATACAAAGATTGGAAACAAATACCCAAATGTAGAACTTGAAATACTAGAAAACCCTAGCTAAGCTTGCATATAACTTGAATAAAGGAGTTTTAAGAGACAAGGGGAAAGATTACAAGTAATTTAAAGCTTACAACATTGAAAATGGTGAAGAAATATGAAAAATCCAGCTTTCTTTCTCTAACTTCATCTTCTTCCTTGAGCTTCTCTCTCTAAAACTGTGTGTAGCTGAATAATAATCTGTAGTATTCCTTCCAATTTCGTCCATAACCCCCCTATGGTCTGTGAGAACTAAAGTGTAATGAGTGGAGGGAGTATGGACACTACCACAAGCAACCACATGCCAACATGCCTCTTCCGTGCTTTCCTCCAACCATTCCTCTTCTTTCACTACCACCACCATCGCCACCTCATCACCACCATCACTGTCGCCACCCTACCACCACCGCCACCGTCCCACCATCACCACTACCATTGCTATTCCCACGACCATCACCATTACCACTACCACCTCCGCCGCCGTCGTTACCCCACCACCACTACTGCCCTACCACCACCCACCACCAATTGCTACCATCGTTATTCATCGTCACCACACACTACCATCGTCATCTCATTCTTATATTTATTACCATTACCACCATCATCCCATTATCATTGTCGCACACGGTCAGTACTCACCACCATCCACTGCCACAACCCATCACCACCTGTTGTAGCCCACCATCGCCGCCAGCCACTGTCACCTACCCCCACCACACCTACGACCACCACCCGTCATTGCCCATCACTGTCGCCACCCACTGCCACCCACCCTCACCCCCTTCATCATTCGCCACCACCCATCATATTGTCACCTAGAAGCTCCTGTGGTCGCTCACCACCACTATCGTCACCGCCCCCAACCACAACCCACCAACGCCACCACCACCGTCGTCGCCCCATCACCACCATTGCCAACCATCGTCATCGTCACCGTCACCCACACCCACCACCACCATTGTCGTTATCCATGGTTGCCACTACCACCATCGTCACCCAAAATCCACCACCACCATCACCGTTGCCACTCACAGCTGACACTATCACCACGGTCGTCGCCACCCACTATAACCATCACTGTCTCCCATCACCACTCACCCCTACAACAACTGGTGCTTAAATTCTCTTTCTCTCTCCTCTATACTTGTGATTTGATTTTGGGTGTAAATACAAATATATTTATTGTTAACTATTTTTTTATTACTCGGTACTTTCAGGAACGGACAATAACTAGTACTCTAAAAAAAGATACTCAAGTTATAAAATAAACTAGCTTAAAAAGAGAATGCCTGCAAAATTCAAAGGCAAGCTAGGTAATTACCCCTCTCACATCCCTAGAGGTTAGGATAAATTATATCAAGACTACAAGGTTTTCCTTACAACCCCACATTTTAGGGTATACCTTATGATTCCTATGGAGCGGTTTTTCTTCATACACATTGGTAAGCCTATTGTTCTCCACTTGGGGTGAGGGACTTGAAAGTGCTCTCACGTTGGACCAAGCCATACACCTTTTTGGCCGTGAATCTCTTAAATGTGGTACTCTTCCTTGGAGGTTTTTCCTATTCTCTTCCATTGGTGAGGTTCCATTCTCTTTTCTTCTATTCGATTAGTTTCCGTTCTTCTACACTCCTTGCTCATCCTATAATAAGAAGATTTGAAGGGAATTGATTGGGAGGAGCAAGAGGTAGAAGCCACTACTTCCTTTTTCCTCCACCCATCCATAGAAGGAAATTCACAAACATCCTTTCCCTTGTCAGTCAGTCCAATTTGGCCTTTTTTTTTTTGGTGTTCTTTATCTCCTTTTTGTACTTGATTCTTTTCCAAGAATGAGGTTTTGAGTTTAAGGAACACTAGATTATAGAATGGCCAAAATGTTCACATTTGTTACATTTACGGGTTTCTAGGGAACATCCACTTTAATCTCACGGATAACATCGTCAACTTTGATTTTGAAGGACTTAGGCAAGTCCTTGGATGCTTCAATTTTAGCACACATTCTAATAAAAATATAGTTTGGTTCTTGATCGAGTACGATCATCATGGTACAAGGCCGTATGTTAAAAAATAAACTTGTTTGAATTAAAATTATTTTTTGTTTGAGGATTGATATCTTTTTTTACTTCCTTTCATTTTATTTCTAGTTTTTTTGACTCCAACAAAGTAGTATCAGAGTGATTTTCTAACACAAGTAACGTTAGAGTAATTCCAACAAAGTATGCCTATTATACTTCCCAAAAAACGAAGACCATCTTCATGCCAAAGTTGCATTGCACATTAAATAGGTTCACCCCAAATGGGAGCACTTGAAAAGTTGTCTTGGGATAATTCAATTTTGGGGTGCCACCTCCTCATACCACCACAATAATAGTTACCGCCTTCAAGAATTCGACAAATGGCGTCCTCATTATTGGCTTGAAAGAGATAAAAAAAAAACATCATACAAATCCAATGCATCTATTGAATCTTCCCTCAAGTCCTTTTAGCCTTTTTCTTGCAAAATTAAATGATAATTGTGTGTTGAGAAAGTACCCAACGAGAGAAAATTGTCATAAAAAATGTCTTTTTTTTAAGGTGAATTGCATTTTTCACGCTGAAAGATTTTTAAATTCTCATTGTACACCCTCAAAGTTTAAATTTATCACAATATACCTTTAATGTATCAAAAGTGTTGCAATGTAACCCTTCTGTTAGTTTTTCGTTAGTTTTTTATCAGTGTCAATGAGTTGACTTTTGACAGAAAAAGTTAGTTTTTCGTTAGTTTTTTATCAGTGTCAATGGGTTGACTTTTGACAGAAAAAATAATAGAAGTTAACAGAAAGGTCACAATACAACACTTTTGATATATTGATGGTGTAATGTGAAAATTTTAATATTTCAGAGTACAAAATAAGAATCTTAAAATCTTTCGGGTATAAAGTGTGAAATATCCTTTTTTTGATGTATCTCCAAGGGCACATCCAATATATCATTCTTTGGGTATCTAATATCATAAATTTTGAGTTCGGAAGGGCGAAAGGAATCAATATTTTGGGTCCACTGCAATGTTGGGCTTTTTCAACAAATGTGGTTGGGCCTTGTTGGACTGTTTCACATGGAGTTAAATTGTTTTGATACAATAGAGCTGGAAATTTGTGCAAGTGTGTATTAACCCAATGGGGATGTTTACTTCAATGTGTGTTTTTTTTGCAGTATAATAGTGTAGTAGTGTATGTTAAAAGGGTGTATGTTTTTAAGTATTAGTGATTGTGTTTTTTCAGCGTGTGCATGTGTGTTTTTTTATTTATCACTAATGTTATTGACACCTAAAAAATTGAAATAATTTATTGATCTAGTGATGTAACAACTGACAAGTGATAGAGTTTCAATGAAAATATTTAACGGTTACAGTCACCACATTACTATTGGACTATGTCAATGCCCCATCATTTAATTAGCAAATTATGTTAATTTTTTAGGTTCAAAAAACATTACTCTTGATTTATAGATTTTGTGATTATTTTAGCATTTTATATTAGTGTTTGGGTTGAATTTGTTTGACTTGATTGAGTGCACATCACATATACTTTCCGGAAGGGTGTATGGCACTGTTAGACACAGTTAGAAGTGTCTTGAATAGTGAACTTAGTCGAACACGATCATGATAAGGCTATGACAAGACAAGACCAAGATAATTAAGTCCTATTTTTCATAATTTATTCGTACGAAGCCCTATACTCCATCAATAGTATGTTTTTTTTTTCCAATTTTATTCTTCCCATCAACATATCAGTTATATTTTTACCAATAATATTTGTTATTAGGACCAAAAGCAATTTTTTTTAATTAGTGCATAACATCCAAAACACGTAATTAACAATAAGGTTTTATGGAAATTATATTTCATACAACTCTATTTTTTCTTATATTTAAATTTTTTAAGCATATAAATTTCGACTCACTTGATTATCAAATCTCAACTATAAAGACATACAATTACATAAATTAACAATGTAAAAACTAATCTATAAATACATTAATTGTGAAATTTTATCTAATTATATTTTTTTACTTCTCCTTCCACATTTTGAATTAATTAAAAAATAATTATTGTTTTAAGATATAAAAAACAAAAAAATCCAAGCATTCAAAACTACAACGATGTATTTAAGAAAAAAAATATTTTTTTATTTTTTATTTAAGATTCGCTCGCATATGAACTTCTACATGTCAATAGGGTGGATGCTTTGATAATTGAAGGTATGCTTATTGGATTTTAATTTAAGATAAAAAAATAATATTTCAATAAATATAATTGAATAACATTATAAACAAAAATGTAATTTATGTTTTCATGAAAAGGATAAAATTAGAGTAGAATCACCCAAATATCTTTTTTCAAACTGTCTTTTGTAGCCACGAGAGGACCAAACACTGATTTTTCTCAGGGAAACTAGGGCCAACCATTTTCTTGGTCCTTTCCAAAAAGAGGGAGCGATTGCCATTTAAGAGAATATTGTTGTAAAGGATACAGCCAAACCCGTGAACATACTTTTTCTTGGTTCATGATGAGGATAGGTTTTTGGGCCTGGGCCGCCCTTAGGACCAAGCCCAAAGACCTCCGGAAAATGTTGGGTGAAAGCTCCAAAGCCCAAGAAGGAATGGTCCCAACCGGCCCGTATTCGTCTCTTAGCCCACGACCCGAGTTAAAGCCTGTTATGCCACGTGCTCCAAGGACAAAGGAAACCGGCTCTGATTTCTCAGAGTTACTCCCTGCAAAAAACAGAGAGAGGTGGAGCCGAACGAACACTGGCAGTCGTGGGCACAGCATCGCCGGCGGTCAGAATGGCTTGCAGGAAAAGGACGAACGGTCCCCACAAGATCAAAGAGAGGAAGAAAAAGAAACCCTAAGAAAAGGGGGGATATAAATAGAACAGTAGAAGAGAGGGAGGCATCCAGTTCCAGGCTTTCCTCCCCAGTACCCTAGACCAGACAAACGGAAAACACTGTATATGGCCCTGCGCCTATAATTTCCTGGTAGTCAGCCAGATTCAATATACACAGTCAAGGAGCAAGAGCCTCCATTACAGTGGACGTAACCCAAGCTCTTCGGCTAGGGTGAACCACTTATATCAGTTGCCTGCCATAGTTTAACAGCAATCTCCTTAGAGAACCAATTTCGTAAAAACAAACCCAAAAACACAAGATCCACTTGGGCCGGAGGGATTAATTTCCGAGGACTCATCAGTTGGCGCCGTCTGTGGGAACGGTTTTCATCGTTCTCTTGTGAATCTTATATACTTGATGGTCTCCACTCGGAATATGAGTAAAGCTCCAGCCAATCCTCAAGGCCACCCAAACTTGCCGGAAAACTTTCCGACGCACATGGAGGACGCTGAGGGTCACCCCCCAGCGACGAACCTCCCACCCCTCAACGAACTAGAAACGTACCATAGAACTACAATACAGCTGATGAAACAAAACCAGGAGCTGATGGATTGGATACAGGCTCATCAGTTCCCTCTTCCCCGATTTCCCCCGGCTCGACAAGAGCCACCTCCGCTCCAAGAAGAGCACGACGACGATCCCCCGCTCCAAGAAAGACAAGTTCCGCCCAACGGGATAACTGAGCTCCATGAGCGCAGCCATTCTGGCGAAAATCACCGAAGAAGACATCCCGAAGAGCGGGACGACGAAGCTCAGAGCAGGGCAAGGGCCGCCTACCAAGAAGATAGGCCCTACCCCCAGAACATGAAGGACCATGCTTGGGAGCAGGAAATCCGTGAGCTCCAGCGAGAACTAGGCAATATGAAAGAAGTGGTTAAGGGGCGGACCCCCGACACCATGGACGCTTTGGTTCAGCAAACGGAGTCACCATTCGCCCCAGAAGTCCTCCATTTCCCCCTCCCTCAAAAATTCCGGACCCCTTCGATAGAGGCATTTGACGGGACCAAAGACCCCGTTGACCATCTAAACCTGTATAAGAATCAGATGGAGCTTCAAGGATACCCGGATCCTATCCGCTGCCGGGCATTTGCCATCACCCTCAGAGGGTCGGCCATAGCCTGGTTTAACCAGATACGACCAGCGTCGATCTCGTCCTTCAGAGAACTGTCCATACAGTTCGTGTCCCACTTCATCGGGGCAAGAACTTATAGGAAGCCGTCCTACCACCTACTGAGCATAAAACAGGGACCCAACGAGTCCCTCCGAAGCTACGTACAGCGCTTCAACCAGGAGTGCCTGAAGGTAGAAAGCGTGGACGACAAGTTCGCGTTGACGACCTTCATGTCCGGACTTGGGGTCCAGTCCAAGGATCTTCTCTTCTCGATTGCGAAGAATCCTCAAGCCACCATGGCCGAAGTGTTGGCGAAAGCCGAGAAGTACATAAACGGCGAAGAGGCCCTCCGCCTGAAGGGGAGTACGGCGACGACGGACGGAGAGAAGAGACGGAGGGATCACAGTCCCAAGAAGGAAAAGAGACGCGACCGATCTCCGAGGAGGGATCGCTCCCCAAGAAGAGGGAGAGAACCTTCCCCTAAGAGGAGAGGGAACGTACGAGATCGCCTGGGACCTCCTCCCCAGGAACTGCAGACTTTTCAGTCTAAGGGCTCGTAAGCCTAAGAGCTCGTAAGCTCAGGAACTGCAGACTTTTCAGTCTAAGGGCTCGTAAGCCCAAGAGCTCGTAAGCTCAGTAACTGCAGACTTTTCAGTTTAAGGGCTCGCAAGCCTAAGAGCTCGTAAGCTCAGGAACTACAGACTTTTCAGTCTAAGGGCTCGTAAGCCCAAGAGCTCGTAAGCTCAGGAACTACAGACTTTTCAGTCGAAGGGCTCGTAAGCCTAAGGGCTCGTAAGCTCAAGTTCTACAGAAAGACAACGAGTTTGAAAGCTCGATAACTCAAAACAGGCAGTTTTCCCAGTTCAACAGATGACCACATTACTTAGCAAAAAAAAAAACAACAACAGACAAAACTGGGAAACAAAAGCCCGGAATTCTATTTCACCATGAGTGAACAGTTCGAAAGGAACAAGTACATAGAAGTTATACAAAAATCAGGCCCCCTGGCCTCCTACCCCTCCTAAAGTTTCCTCAGCCACCCCCTCCATCGGGGTATCTCCCTCCTCCGCCTTCTGAAGTCGAACAGCCGCCACCTTAAGCCTGGCATTCTCCTCCTTCAGAAGATCTCTCTCTCTCTCCACCTCCGCCAACTTCCTCTTCAGGACCTCCACCTCAGTATCCTCCGGATCCGCCTCCTCAGGCTCATCAACAAAGGAGAGCGAGCACTGAATCCTGGTTGAGCTTCCCCCGATCCCGTAACGGATTAGGTTCTGGGGAGTAACAAGAGCAGAGTAAGGACGGGGAGAAGCTTTCTCCACCATCCCAACATGGAAGGTCTCCAATGGAGTAAGAGCTGGAATACCTGCACAGCACATAAAAGGTTAGCAAAGTTGATTACTGTTCAGACAAAAAAAAAAAGGGTGGAGATCAAGGAAGTGGATTAGCCCGTTTGTGGCTACCTCTCTCCCGAAAGCTCGTCCAAGAACGAGGAACCCAAACATGTCCTTCAGTCCCTACGGCAGATTCCCAGGAGTCCCCCGAGACGAAACAGAAGCGTCTAGACCACCCCTCAGGGGAAGTGGGAATATCAGCAATCAATGGTGGATGAAAATACCACTTAAAAGAGAGAGAGCTGAAGAAAGGAGGAAAGTCGAAAGAGAGATCAAGGAAGTAGAAGAACTCGGAAACTGTTGGAAAGACTTCAAAACCTTGCATACGCCAGAAAATGAAGAAACTGACCATGGTAGCCCACCCCTGGGGGGAAAGACGAGAAGGACACAGTCCATGATGAGACAAGATCCGGGCGAAATCTGGATGAAGAGGGAGTCGAAGACCAAACTCAAACGCATCCACAAAAAAAGAGACCTCGCCCGGAATAGGCATACTGCAAGGTTCATCAGGAGTAGGAGCCCTAACTCCCAGATCCGCCGGAAGGTCGTATTGTTCCTTCAAATCAGCAGCTTCCGCGCCCGTAAGCTGAGAAGGAAGAAGAAAGATAGAACACCAGTCTCCCTTGAGTGACTCACGGGCTCGCTGCTTGAAAAGGGGAGAAGAATCCATCGCTGCAAAAGTACGAGAACACAGAAAGCCTTTCTGAAAAGCGATAAGACAAACAGGTATTAATAGTGTCCAAAGATGACTGTTGAGATCCCGCAATGAAAGCAGCATTGAATATTCGCTCAACTTACGAAGCAGTTGGTAAGCCGCCTAGGGGGCTGGCTTAAATCCGAGTCAAATATTGTTCAAAAAAAAAAAACGTATACATACGTAACTTATGGCAGGTACTTGCAGCAAATCCAAGTAAGGAAGCCCAGACCTCAAGAAATAATACTACTCCAAACAGGCCAAGGCCTCCTCGGAGTAGGGGGGCACATGAGTATATAACACAAGGAACAACTAACAAGAGCACCACAAGTTTGGTTTTCCATTCCAAAAAGGGAAGTTCTACTACAAAATACGTCAACTAAAGAAGAAGGTTACAAAAAATATCAGCTATGAAGATCCCGGTTCTCAAGACCGATCTGCAGGAGGGGTAGCATCAGTAACATCAGGAGCCCCGCCACTTGAAGAAGCATCAAACCTTGGCTGAAATTGCTCAAGGTCTAGATCGGGATATCTCTCCATCGCCTGGTCGGCAAAGTTAAAGAACCCGTCGACAAAAGCCGTGGCCGCCTCCAGCCTCGCCTTCTCAAGCTCTTGTCGTTGATCTTCTACAAGCTGGCGTTCGGTAGCTAGAGACCTATTAAGCTCGGCAGCCTCAGCCCGGGACTCCCTTAGCTCATTTCCCATAAGAGTGCGAGCAACAGCTGCATTCAGTAGTTTTTCCTTGTCAGCCTCCCGCTCTTCCTTTAAACAGGCGAGTTCGTCCCTTAGAGACACTTCAGCAGAGGTACTGGCAATCAGTTGTCTGAAAGTATGAGCCCGCTGTTCGAGGACCTGCTCCAATTCCCTCTCAGTGGCCAAGCCCCAATGCAACAGCTCGTTGCCTTGCCGACGGGCGTCAAGAACCTCGGCACCTCTGCTCTGAACATCGCTCCTCAGCATAAAGATTTCCCTCCCAAGAGCGCAGACGTGCGTCGCCGACTGAAAACATAAGGGACAATGTAAGATACCGAGAAGTTCGAAACAGATAAAAAAAAAAAAAAAAAAAAACACCAAGGCGTACCTCCAGCAGGGCATGAAGGGCGTCACGGCTCCGGATTTGGAATGGAAGATCCACGGAGCGACGCAGATCAGCTCGGGGAATCAATTCCATCAGAGCCCGGCTACTCAAACTTACGTCCCGAAGTAGGCCGGCCTCTGGGTCAGCAATAGAGGCCCGGGGGGCACGAAGCGAGCTGGAACCAGCTGCAGCAGATAAAATAGTGCCTCGCCGAACAGGCCCTCCAACGGGGTCAATCGCCACAGTACCCGCAGTGGCTTCACTGACGACCGGCTCAGATGTCAACTCCGGGGCCTCGGGAGAAGGAGCAGGAGCACTGGATCCAAGAACAGGAGCCTCGGCGGCCGGAACAGGGACCTCACCAGAAGTGGTACCCTCTTCCAACCTCGTCCTCTTCGCCGGGGGTCCTACGGCCCTACCCCGCCTTCTTTCATCTACGCGCTCCATGATCATGTGGCGCTGTATCACCAAGTAGGAAGGAACTACGCATACAAAGATCAAAAAATTAGCAAGGTTCCGAACTAAGGAGCAGAGAGATAAAGGGCATTGTCTATATGCAATCACCTGGCGCCAAGGGGACTCCGGGATGCAACAGCTCAACATAAGAAAAGGGCAGACGAGCGCGGGCTTGGTCAACTCGGGCTTGCTCAGAAGAGTCAAGGGGCGGGAGCTCTCCTGCATTAGGAACCGGTGTCACTGTTAGTACACGAGAACAAGCATCCGCCAAAAATTAAGGTAAAAAGCTTACTTAAGTTTCTGCGGCTCCCCCAGGCGGTAGGAACTCTAGCGGACCCCGGAAACTGGGAACCAAACTCCCAGCCATCTCCAGAGATGAAGAAATATCTCCTTATCCACCCCTCAGGATTCGGCGGGAGATCCCGGATGGGAATTTCTCCCCCTCGCCTGGGGACGAAGTGATAAAACTCGGATACCTCCTCGGGGCGGAAAAAGTGAAGAAACTCCCTCAAGTTGGCCCTAGCCTGAGGAAACATCCTTCCCCATGCCGCGATGAAGGTCAGTAGCACCGCCCAGCCAGATGGGAGGAGCATGGCGGGACAGAAACTGAAAAAATGAAGGACCTCTCGTATCAAACTGGGCAGGGGAAACCGAAGTCCTAGCGAAAAGGGGGCCTCGAAGAAGCAAGCTTCACCAACCACCAAGCTGTGAAACCTGCGCAAGTCCGCAGAACGCACGATAACGCCGGGGGGAAAAACGAAGCGCCTAGCAAGGAGCTGGGCCTCCTCCCCGTCAATTTCGCTTGCTTCAACATTTCCGAAGACTCGCTCCATGATTTCGAATGAAGAAGAAGGAGAAGCCATGAATGCAGGAATCAGAGAAGATTTTTCAGAAGCTGGGATTTTGCACTGTTAATGAAGAACAATCATTCCCCGGAGGCCTATTTGTAGGCACTGCAGGACAAGCCTTGCCACTGACGCCGAAGGGAGTTAATGCACGTCTCTCGCCATTAATGAAGTGAACACGTGGCGTCGTGGGGGCTTTTAAGGCGCCACGATCGAGGGACCACTAAACCCTCTGACGGCGCACGTTCTCAAACAAACAAAACCGTCGGATCACCACTACAAAAAAGGCATCTGGAAAGGACCAAAATAGCCTTAAAGAAGTTCAAAGGACCCAAGGGGAAAGCGTGAAGGTCAGCTCGGTTCAGAGAAGCTGAAGTCAGTGCTAAAGGAAAATACAACGCAGCAACAGGTCAAAGAAATTTGTAGCAAAGGCACTACACAACAATCATAAGAAAAGAAAGGGGAAAAACTACAACAGTTTTCATTTCAACTTATAAAGAGATTACAATCAAGCGTTCCGCAAAAAAGACTACTTGAAGAGTCACAAGAAAGTTGAAAACAGCAGGAAGGCCTCAAATCAACCTCAGGAAGCAATCTCCTCATCACCTGCCCCCTCACCAGAAGCCTCTGCTGGCGTACATGGTCCCTCCGCCGCTGCCACCACAGGCCCAGGCACCTTCTCGGCATCGGGAGCCATACCCTCAGGGATATCAGAGGTCCCGGCCTCCTCAGCCGCCACGACAGCCTCCTCGGAGTCCAGCATTGGTACGAAAGAGTCCAAGTCCAGCTCAGGATGAGCCTCCTCAAGTTGATCCTTAAGGTTTAGAAAACCCTTCACAAAGCCGGAGGCGCAGTCCTCCTCGAGCTGCGAAACACGAGACCGCAAAGACAGCAGCTCAGAATCCCTGGCAACCAGGTCAGCCTCGGCGGTCTTGAGTTTGTTCTCCTTGGAATCCATAGCCTTCACAAAATCCTGAAGGCGAGCATCCATCTCGTCGTTAATCCTCTTCAATTCAGCGGCCTCTGAGGTCAGAATCTTCACCTTCTCCTCGGCGGCCTCCTTGCTCACTAAAAGGGCGGCCCTGAACCCCTCTGCCTTCGAAAGCTCCTCGTTGTAGTGGAACCCAAGCATTTTTACGCAAGCGAGCGTCTGAGAAGAAAAGGGGGTCAGTTAATAGCCTCCCCGGAGACCTCGGTATGAAGAAATACAGGAGAAAAGGAAAAGACAAGGATAGAAGATACCTCTGCCACGCCCCGGATAGCGCGATCGACCTTCCTGTCAAAAGGAACCCGCGTGGCTACCCTGGGATCTGGAATTGGAACAAGGTCGGATAGCGCAGCAACTGCAACCTCGGGATCACGCAGAAAACCATCCCCTTTATCCCTAGGCGGGGATCGAGCGAGGCCCGTTTTCCCACCCTCCTGAGGGACGGAGCGAGAGAGAGTTCCCGAAGCCTCGCGTTGTTTCTCCGAAGTTCCCCCGGTCAATGATTCGCCCCTAGGAGCTTCAACGGGGAGCAAGGGGAGAGGCGCATCCTCGCGGGGAAGGCGGACTTCTCCCTCCTGCTCAGAAGTAGTAGGTGGGAGGTCAGGAACCGACGCACCAGTAGGTAACAGATGGGAACCCGTCACCACCTTCCTTTTCTTCCTCGACTTCTCGGCATTAGTGAATACCGCCATTACCAAATCTTTCTTCATAGGGGCAGTTGGGGGAGCAGGGGGTGATGAAGGTACTGAGGATTGCTCAACTGGAGGCCCAAGCTCGTAGAGAGCTAGATTTTCGTCCGTCACCAAATCGAAGAAAGGCTGCAACCCAAAATCCTCGGCTCTAGCAACCCTCGCCGCTTCCTCGACCCCAAGGACAGGACGGTAATCTGCAAATTAGAAATAAAGTCAGTAACAGAAGTGCAGGGAAAGTAGAAGACGTAGCTAAAATTAAAAGGCCTTACTTATGTTCCTTGGGGCCCCCCAAGACTTGGGAATGAGAGGAACGTCCCCTGGTTTCCCGGAAAGCTCCCAGGAATCACCCCTAACAAAGAAAAACTTGGGTTTCCACCCTTTGTTGGAAGAAGGAAGCCCGGTGATCAAATTCTTCGCTTTAACCCTTTTCGAAAAATAAAGAAAACCCGCGGAAGGGGATGACTTGAGTTGAAAAAGGGAGGCAAATTCATTAATGGAGGGCTGAGAGTCGTTCCCACTCTTCAACCAATGAACGAGAAGTCCGATCAGAAGACCCCATCCATTTGGAGATAGCCGGGCAGGGTATATGTTGTAAAAAGAAAGAACAATCCGGATAAAAGGATGAACAGGAAACCGCAAACCAGCTCGGAAGGCGGATTCGTAAAAGCAAACCAGGCCAGGAATAGAGGAATTGCACCTCTCTTGCTTTTCAGGAGAATGTAAGAGGACGGAGTCAGGGAAACAATACTCCCGCCTCAGTTCGTCTAAGTCCTCATCGCTGAGACAACTGGGAGTCGATGCGGCACAACAGGCCACGTCGGCTTGGTCCCGACGAGCTCTTTTCCTAGGAATAGGGGAAGGAACTGGTTTTGACTCTTTAGTCTCCGACGCAACAAAAGAATCTGGAGGAAGCGAGGAAAGAGGATGAGCTTCTTCTACAAGGGCGGACCCAGAGGCAGAAACTCCGTGAGCGGATCCCGACGCGGCCCTATCAACAGAACTACCGCTCTGAGAACCTGGAGTACCTACCTCAACCTCCTCAACTTCTCGATCCTCGGAATCCGATTCTGAGGAGGAAACGACCCGCTTCCCCATCAAAGGTTCGGGCCGTAAACCGGAGTGGAGGGAAGGAAAGTGTAAAGCACAGTCCGTCAAAAATAGCGGTCTCAAACACCAACCTCGAAGGAAGGATACCCTAAGCAAAGTAGGATGGTCCACGAAACATGTAAGAGGAGAAAGGTCGTCGGAGTGGTTCCTGAAGTAGCTAAACCTCCATATCAAGAAACGAAACCCAAAACCCCACCATGGAGGGTTGAAGGGATCCAGATTGAGCAAGAATAAAGAAAGGGGGAAGACGTACCTAGTTAAGGTGCTAGATGCAGAAAATAACCGAGAACGCAGAAACCCTAAGAATCGCCTGAAAGTCTGAAGCGAAGCACCTCGAGAGCCAATGGAAGAGAGAGAAACGTAAGGAAATTCAAAAAGCGCAAGAATGACAGAGGCGAGGGGACTTCCCCGCTTTTATACGAAACATTCAATGCCCTGAAAAGCTAAACTACAGGGCTCGCCTCAGGAACCGTACCGTCGGGTTCACCCGATGATGACACGTGTAAAAACCATCCCATCACAGCCGGCAAATACCGAAGCACGCCGAACCAACGCAAAGCTTCCTGACCACGCATTCTGCCACGTATGATGTCTATGAAGAATTCGGAAAAGACACTCTCTATCCCCAGGTCAGAGAAGACGTCATTCTCGTGACCAGGGGCTGGGGGGCAACTGATGAGGATAGGTTTTTGGGCCTGGGCCGCCCTTAGGACCAAGCCCAAAGACCTCCGGAAAATGTTGGGTGAAAGCTCCAAAGCCCAAGAAGGAATGGTCCCAACCGGCCCGTATTCGTCTCTTAGCCCACGACCCGAGTTAAAGCCTGTTATGCCACGTGCTCCAAGGACAAAGGAAACCGGCTCTGATTTCTCAGAGTTACTCCCTGCAAAAAACAGAGAGAGGTGGAGCCGAACGAACACTGGCAGTCGTGGGCACAGCATCGCCGGCGGTCAGAATGGCTTGCAGGAAAAGGACGAACGGTCCCCACAAGATCAAAGAGAGGAAGAAAAAGAAACCCTAAGAAAAGGGGGGATATAAATAGAACAGTAGAAGAGAGGGAGGCATCCAGTTCCAGGCTTTCCTCCCCAGTACCCTAGACCAGACAAACGGAAAACACTGTATATGGCCTTGCGCCTATAATTTCCTGGTAGTCAGCCAGATTCAATATACACAGTCAAGGAGCAAGAGCCTCCATTACAGTGGACGTAACCCAAGCTCTTCGGCTAGGGTGAACCACTTATATCAGTTGCCTGCCATAGTTTAACAGCAATCTCCTTAGAGAACCAATTTCGTAAAAACAAACCCAAAAACACAAGATCCACTTGGGCCGGAGGGATTAATTTCCGAGGACTCATCAGTTCACATCAAAGTCCCTAACAGGCCTTGCACATTGTTTAGTGAATGAGAACAAGGAGGGGGTGTTGGCTATAAAATTTTCCTTGGAGCTACTTTTTCTCTATTTTCCAAAATTTAGGTGGAAAGAGAAAATTGCCTAAATGGTAATACGAGAGAGAGAGAGAGAGAAGGTTGTATATCTGGTCTTGGAGGGGAGTTACGTGTTGAATTCTCTTGGGAGCAAGTTTTCTTCTATTTTTCAAAAGGATGCAGGAAGGGACAGCTGCATGGATGTAACATAAAGAATAGTGTACCAGTGTGTGTGTGTGTGAGAGAGAGAGAGAGAGAGTTAGGTAGTATGTCTGGTCTTGGATCTGCATAGATTGTGTTGGTAATAATCTACTGTTTTATGTCATGTTCAGGTTAGTTATTTACACAAGAAAAAAGAAAGGGTCATGTTCAGGTCTAAATTCATTGTGATAAAATAAATTTAACCCCATTAATAGTTTATTATCATAAAGTATAGTCATATTCATATCAATTAATTCACTAAAAAGAACAACTTGATTTATGGAATAACTTTGTTTAATGTAACATTTTTATTCATAGTTTTTTTCCCCTATCAATTTCGTATCGACTTGATGACCCATTAGTTAGGTAAGGTTGACTACGTCCTACATGTAAATGTAAAATGTCAAGTTGAATTTACAAGGTTGTGCTCAACAGTACAATAACTTAACTACCACTGAAGCAAGTCATTACTAGTTTACTACCATAATAAAAAGGCATCATATATAGCTGAAAATATATGCATACAATAACTGATAAATGGTTGTCAGTTGATGTAATCTGTTTTACATCAACTTAAGACACTAATCATAAAGTGGTGGGTTAACTTTGGGATCGAGCTCAGAGTTAGAGGCGAGTTAACAGACAAAAGCTTGGATGTTGGTACTGTAAAATTTGAGTATTATATCTCAATTCTTTTATCTATTAAAAAATTAGCCCATATAAATATTTTCTATTATTATTTATACGGTCAATCATTATAAATAATTCAAATAAAAATTTAGGATACTTGCGACAGTGATATACCCTAAGGTCGTAGAGCCTCCAATAAGGGACGGGACTAGAATTTTATCTTGAGAGGATCAAAGAATGACACGGTCAAAAAATTTATTCAATGAGATTATTCAACAAGTTATTGCTAGTGACTAATTTTTAATTGCATCTTTCATACACTACCATTGTAAATATTAATTTGGAATTTAAAGTTCTTACTTACCATTATAAAAATTAGTTTATGGCAATGTCATCGTTTACTTATTGTCACATGTATAATATGATATAATGATTATAAAAATATTGTGATTGAAAATAATAATTTGCAACAATGTCATAGTAAAAATAATATAAGTCAAATTTATAACGTTTGCAATGATGTCACTTGTTATTTTTGTCTTTGTTCACCATCAAATTCATCCAAACAAGTTTTTTCCTCTATAAGAGCAACTTTCATCTATGTGATTAGAGATTAAATTCTTTATTGTCAGCCTGTAAACTAATTGTTTATAGGTAACCAATCAAAATTTGAAAACTACATAAACACACATTTAATCAAAGCGGTTAGCTTTTTAAATACACTCAAATAGCACGTATAAGACTTCTTGAAAACACAAAGGGGAATGTATTGTATATTTAAAAAACCTAGAGGGGAATGTTTGATATTTAAAAAACCTAAAGGGGGTTATTGTTGTTTTTTAAAAAGTGAGGGTGGGCATGGCCCCCATAGCCCGTTCTTGGTGGCGTCACTGCCTCCAATCACTATTCATTTACCATATTGATTCTGTAACAAACCCTGGAAGGTGGTAGCTGAAGCTCTGCATTTGGTAGGTAAACACTGTTGGTACTATAAGTTCCAATCTTCAGTTCCAAACACTATTGGTACTATAAACCCGGGAAGGTGGTGGTGTACTCTTAAGCCCAAACATCCCCTTGAGGGTATTACAACACTCTGTTAGGCGTGTCATAAAACGACACCGGTGTAACTGAAGCGAATAAGAAATTAGAACGGAGTGCAGTCCACTGAAGTTTGAAGTGCAAGATTACCATTTCCGACGTTGACTCAAATTTGAGTTAGTATTTTGAGCAAAAAGTTTGATTTAATACAAGACATTCTAATGAACAAATTCAAATTTTAAAAAAGATAAAATCAAATTTAAAGTTGGATAAATTTAAATTTAAAGGAAGGTGAAATATGACAAAAACATATTTGAGTAAAAATTTGAGTTTTATTTTATTTGGTATGAGTTTGAGTAAAGGATTGTAGGTTATTTTGAGCCTGTTTTTACTTAAATTTAAATTTGAGTAAATGTTTGGGTAAAGAATGAAGATTCTCAAGAATATTTTTTGTGGTTAAAGGCTGAACTCAAATCTATAACCCTAACGAGTAGTTCAAGTGGTAATATGGACGAGTTATAACCCAGACGTTCTGAATTTTAATCTTGTCAATTCATTGAAGTCAGAACATAAGAGACTTATCTCTCATGAATACCTTAGTCCCGGCATGAATAACATGTCTTTGACTGGACCAAAGAGAAAATTAATCGAAATACTCGTAAACTGACTTGAACATATCTGACCGTTGAACAAAAAAAAAAAAGAAGAAGTCAAATCTATGGGAGCTAAGATAGCATGGCACGATGTTTGCCTCCCCAAACGAGAAAAGGGTTTGGGCATTAAGGACTTACAGGCTTAGACCAAAGTCCTAATGCAAAAGCACAAATAACAGTTACATACGAAGTACTGATATAAAAATATTGAAAGTGAATGAATACTTTTAAGTTAATTGGAAATTTAGACAATATTTTACAGGAAACATATTCTCTTTATTTTTTATACTTATTATTATAATTCTAGTTTATGATCATAAACACATATATCCGAATTGTTTATTGATTCTTTAACACACATAAGGCACTAGGACAAACAGACTCCATAATTTAGATCTAACTTAAAAGAAAGAAAGAAATCTTGGCTTCATGTAGAAGATGGGCATCTCTTCTGTTTTATTAGATGCCTAAATTACCAAAAAAAATATATTTTGTAAAACTACATTATAACATTGAATATCTTTACTATAATAATACCTTATAATGGTCCACACAGAGTTTTTGACAAATTAAAAAAAATGCATAAAATATGAAGTAACAAATATATTACCTTTAATCTTTGCGTGTCATCCAATAATTAATTTTTTTCTCAACTAATCGATTTCATGGACGAAAACTCGACAGTGAGGGACGAGTAGAGATTACGATTGTTGCAAAATGCGTAGATACTTTGATCATTTAAATAGGAGGAGGCACAACAGGGCCGACTGTAGGACCCGAGCATTAAAATAGTTGCCTAGAACTTCAATTTAATTTTTAACACTTAGTTCACCTTAATGTTCTGACGCCCTTTTGAATGGACCAAGTTAAAGGCCCAATGTATTTCACAAGTGTATGTAAAACCTTATAAAAAGTCCTAAAATGTAATAATATTTTTACAAGTCTATGTAAAACCTTATAGAAAATCCAAAAATATAACAAAGCCTTTTAAAAAAAAACCTAAAACTAATGACTTTTAGCTTTAAAAGTAATGATTTCTCTCAAATTTCTTTCACTCTCTTTTTCTCCACTCTCACCGCATCTCTCCAACTTTTTATTTCCTTCCCACCTTGATTGTGCTTTTTGTCATTCTCTAGCTCTCTCTTTAAGACTTCAATCAATTTATTCATTTGTAAGATCTTAACTTCAAAATTGTACTTAATTTATTGTTTGATCCCGTCCGATCCCAAAACCACTAAAACATTGAAACTAAATCATATTGTCCATGCCTAGTTGTAATTTTGTGAGCCAAGCCCAATCAGCCTTCATCTGACTCCATTATTTGACGCTCACTGAAAACCCTAATCCCTCCATTTTTCTCAAATTGTGACCTAGTCCAATCCACCCAAATTGACCGCTTGAATTCAAACGAGATCGTGAGAAATGGAAGACGAACAATTTCATAGAAAGGATGACGGATGAGTGAAAGATTGTATCACACCATTCATCTGAGATTGTAATTTTTTTACAAATTGGATCTTCTCAAGCAAAATGAAGACCAAATCATTCAAGTTAATAATTTGATTGATGTGGCGATAAGAGTTTTGTACATTTGGATCCTTATCTGTGATGGAAAAGTTGATTGAGGTTTGTAAAGCATTCTATCATTTAGGTGTTCAGATTAACAATGCCTTCTAGTGATCGCTTAGTATATGCAAAAGACTTATCTATCATCTATTGTAGGGATATAACAACGGTTAGAGCCATTGTGTTTGCAAAGAATATGGTTGTATTTAGCCATTTAGCTAATTCTTTGGGTGTTACCATCGGATTCAAAATAGCTTAGGGGTGAAATACTAACTGTGGCAGAGACAAAGTTTGGATTCATTGGGCTACGGGTGATTTTGTTTCATCACCTCTACCTCCACCGGCTGTTCCACCTCCTGCACATCCACTAATACCACCGGCTTCACCCTCGGCACTATGGATGGAGAGATCACCTAGTCCTGTGAGTCCACTGAAAATGATCATTGGAGAGCGCAAATGGTGATTAGGCTCCCTTTGGTTAGTTAGTTTTAGCTAGAATTATGAGTTGCTGGGAAAATTTTGTCCAAGTTTTCTCTCTTGTTTTTCCAGTATACTCAAATCTATGAGTTGTTACTCAGAAATGAATGTGGAAAATAGGACTATTAATCTGTTTGAATATAGAAATTGATTGGTAAAGTTAAAGCATAAATTATTATGTTGATTATCATATATTTTTCAGATTTTATAAAGTTAAACAATGCGTTATACTTTTTAGAACTTCTTTATACTATATCATACCAATTGGTCAGTTGACTGAGCCATAGGCATATATGATGTGGACATATAAAATGCTACATTTCTTAATTTGTTAGTATTTATTTGTCTTCTATGACAAGAATTCGTTGTTGTTGCGTTTTCGATCATCCGATTTAGCATCTCACCTATTGTACATCTTGTTCTTTGGTTCTTTATACCCTCCTCCCAAGCTTTCTTATCAAACCTATGAAAACTCTACAACCAAACTAACAAGAAGATGATTAGTTACAAGAGAGTGTTTATAATAATCAAAACCTTGCTTAACTAAGTATAGAGTTAAGATTATCTCCTTTCACCCCAATCTCAATGTCAATCTCAAAATTTTCCTTCGCCAGAGTTCATTGTCCATATTTCACTACCACATGACAGTGAGATATAAAAGCCTTATAATTGTAACCCAGAAAAAAATACAATGACATAATTCAGAATTAAAATTTAAAGCAATCTGTTTGCTGAAATCCAACCAATAGGGGTATTGGCATGGCTGGATAAGGAAATTTCCTTATTGTTAGCAAAAGAATCGCTACACCAGTAAGCTTCTCCTAGAATTTTAGCTCAAAACGACACCCTGAGATCCCATAAAAATCTGTTTAATTTAAGAGATTCTATCAAGCAAAAGATAACATTCATTTTGAGAGAGGAATAACCACCCTCGCAATCAACCCCTAAATCCCATTCCTGCAGTTACCGACTGAACTGTATTCTTCTCAATCTACTTGATTCTTGAATGTGTCCAAAGAAATCTTGGATTCATATTATAAATGAGACAGTAGAGGTAATTCTGTCATAAAAAAAAAACGCTAAAATTTGTGAAACTATAAACCACACGCCTAATATTTTAAAAAACAGTGTCGGTTTAGGCCTTAAAAAATTTATGTCTCGACCTATTGACTAAAAAAGTTGTAACATTATACTTGTGACCAATTTTTTCCAAAAATAAAAAATTGTGGCGTTAAACTTCATGACACAAACATTGGTGACTATGATGTCAAGAAGGACCCTTTGCAAATACCCAACACCAATGGATGCTTATTGTTCTTCACATGTTATCCTCCCGCCATTGGCTATAAGTGTCCGATCCTCAACATTACTTGTATATGAAAAGGATGGTTGTAGGTGAGAGTTTGTGTGGGTGCTGGAAAAGTGGTACAATTAGTGAAGGATATGGGGTTAGATAGGAAATGTGGTCAGGTGAGGTTGTAGGAAAGTCATCCACCAATTCTTTTTAACTCCACGAATACTTCACAGCACCACGAGCACAGCTAACCCTGGTTTTCTTTTTCCGTTCCTATTTCAACCCTACTCTTTAGTACCCCTCACCTCTCTCTCTCTCTCTCTCTCTCTCTCTCTCTCTCTCTCTCTCTATATATATATATATATATACACACCCTAGACGGTCACTAGTGTGCGTGATTGCAAAGGAGTGAGATTGGGAGAGTAATAACTATAGACACTTGAGTGCGGTAAGAAAAAGAGTTATGGATTCAAAAAAAAAAAGAGGAAAAAACAATAGAAAAATTTAGAATATTTAAAATGAAATGGACACCAAACCCTTATTTTTCTTTTTTCTTTTTTCTTTTTTCTTTTATTAATGGTAATAGATATTCGTGGTGACTTGGGGGTTGGTTGTTGAGTAACGGATACACTTGCACCGTTGGTTTGATACTTTGATGATCTATTTCACCTGTGAGTCAAAGCTCTTGTCACGTGCTACTGGTAGAAGATAGAGATAAAACTATAAGCACTTCGCACGCTTAAGCGTGGGAGATTTTTTTAGCTTATCCTCTATAAATTAGGAGCGGACCGGCCAATACCCTAACCAAAGACAGAACCTCTTTGCAGTAATCTCAATCTCCGGTTGCGGGACCAGGTAATTTCTTCTTCTTCTTCTTCTTCTTCTTCTTCTTCCGATTTGCTCGTAACAGAGGTTTTCTTTTTTTGAACTTTGTCTTTTAATAAAGATATCGTTTGATTATTATCTGGTTTTTGCAGATAGGTTATGATTTCGGTGACAGTTCATCCAAAAAATGATATTATCGGATGGTAGAAATGTTTTGGTGATCGGTTATGGGTGAGTGGTTTCCATGCTATCCTTGTCAAGCGAGCAGTCTCGCAGTTAACCTTTGTTTCATTGTCTGTTCGACCTTGGAACTTGGTGGTCATAAAACCCTAGTTATTTTTGCTTTACATATTATATTTATATGATTACGATCTAACAAGAAACTTCACTTAGTCTCAAGACTCTCAAACCTTATCAACTCTGAGTTAAATCGTGATGGCACAGTTTTCGAGTTTCTCTCTCTCCAAAGATGTGCTGCACCTAGTCAAGCTGCAGCTTGTGCATATATATACGTATATACTTGTTAGATAGGTCTGTTAGTAGAGTTAGTACTATAGAAAGAGCAGATAATTAATAGAAAAGCTATAGAGGTATGGGTTTTCATTGGATCTTCTCATCATTTCACCAGAGTTTTATAATAGGTATTGATGGTGGGGATTTGGTAATAAGCTGTTGTATTAGTTCAGAAGCATGTTGTCATTGGCCAATTTGATCAACGTAGAATGATGGCTGCCTCATAATCAGATAATGTAGAGGTTCTCTGAACGTGTCTATACAAAGTTCATGGAGGTTTCCAGAGAATTACCGAACTAAGTCCTTTATCAAGACATGAAGTAGTTTAGTGCTTCTGCAACTGAAAAGGGATATGGGTAGTTCAAGTGATCTAGCTTCCATTGAAATTGAATTATATAGCTCCTTATATTGTGAAAGAATTAAACAAACTATAACATACGTGGAGAACATATAATTTATTTCCTATCCAATTTGAGTAAACCATATTTGATAAGGTTGATATGCATGCATTTTCTGGTAATTGAAGAGTGTCGTGAGAATTTTTCTCAAAACATAGTGGTGTATAGTGGAATAGTTTGGTATAGTTTTTTCTATAGGTCAAATTGGGTTAGTACAAATTCACATTGAGAGATGAAACAATGATGTTTTCAGAGGTAGTTGATGACAGTTAGGAAACTCTCTCTCTCTCTCTATCTCTTCCCGATTTAAGATATATGGTTTCTACACGGAGTATAAACAAGGACAGAGGTGCAGTACGTGGGGCTATAACTTTTTTGAAAGTTTGTGATATTTTTGTTCCTACTGTTAGAGCCTCCGAAGCAAAAGTGAGGTCAGTGGGATACAAAACTATCAAAAGAATCAAAACAGGTATTCCAAATCTGTTGGATCTCTCATCAAGTGGTTTATTTTATGCTTATTAAAGATAATTGCCTACTTTTCTGGTTTTATATCTTTATAAACTATAAGGGTAATTAAGTTTATTGTTATGGGAATGTAATAAACGTCCCACGTGTACCTCTGCCAGACTACATTTGTTAGGTGGGTAGCTAGATTTTAATACCATAGGACTTCTTTGGCCTTTTATGGCAGTCCTGAAACATTTGTGCATCTTTTGAGCAGCAAGTATTTCCAGTTGCCCGCCAGATACACGTAATTTGTCCTCTTCCCTTATCCACTTCCAGTCCCCCCCTTGTGGAAAACTATCCATCAATCGGTTGAAAACAATCTAAGGAACGGGTACGTGGACAACATGAATTTAGTGGGATATCTATGTGTCTAGGTATTGAGTGTTGACTAGAGGAAACTTTTGTTTTACAATTTTATGAGACAAAAATAGGAGAATTAGGCAAATGAAGAGAGAAGATTCTTAAGCCCTCTCCTTCGAGTAAATATTGAGTATAATAGTTACACCGCGTCCATTTATTTTATGGGGATGTTTCGTTTTTATTTTTTTTTCTTGGTGGGGTGGAGCGTGGGGGAGGGTTTGCCACCGGCTGCAACTATGCATATGAAGTACATTATGTAGTTCTATTGGAACCACATGTGAGCCGACAAGAAACAACTTGTAATCTTTCTTTTTTTTGGGTGGGGGGTAACAAAATATGGTTCATATGTAAGATATGAAATTTATAAAATTTAAGCTTTGGTGGTTATGTGTTCAACTTGTATATGAGTTCAAATTTTAACAAGTTCTGAATTTAGCAACCTCTCAACTATTTTCTTAAACCTGGGACTAGAGCATGAAACTAGTAAGAGATTTATCATCACATACACAAGAACAAAAACACTGTATCACAAAACTCTGAAGTAATTGCATCAGTCTAAGGTCGAATTGACAATGGAAGTGAGGTATAATAAGCAAGGACTGGTTACTTGCCAAGGTTTTTCATGGAAATCAAAACCCTTTTCATTACGTTTTGCGGGTTCGAGATTCAAAACGGAAAAAAAGTCTCATCTTATTGAAAATGGGAGCGGCAGCTGCAGTGTTTGCATGGTGTTGGCAGGTAATCCTTCTCTCTCCCCTTAATTTGTCTTTATTAGCATTCTAAATAGTTTTTTTCCCCAGTGTAGTCTATAAACTGTGTGAACGGTACTCATTTCTAAACATAACCCATCTCTTTTTGTTGTTTCTCTATTTGAAAGGTAATAATGCTACTTGTATTTATTTTATAGCCCTAATGCATTATTGTAGTTCTAATATTACAGTGGACCCACCTTATTTAATACCGGGATCCAACGATAACAATGTATGAAATCTCTAAATTATGTGCCACGAACATCACCCTTTAGAAAAATAACTTGTCTTCTTAACAAACTCAATTTTCTCCCTCCAAAACTTCTACATCTAAAAAGATACAGAAGTATTTACTTTCTATCTCTCCTTTTTTTTTTTTTTGTTATTTTTTTATCCTTAGAAGAAGTGTCCATCCTCAGTAGGTAACGTATTTCCATGGAGGCGACTCCTACTACTATAGACTCTTTTCCTCTCTCCTCGACCGATGCACTGTAACTTAATAATAGAGTAATGTTACATAAAATTTATTTAGTTACTTTATTTTATGACTTAATTATTTTTTATCATTAGATTGACAGTGAACCCCACATATGAACTGAGATTTATTATCAATTCAATAACTATAATTCATCGTGTCATCAAATAAGATCACTAAATTAGGTATAAATAGAATTTCCCTTAATAATAACATAGCCCATATTCTCTCTCCATTTCTTCTTCTTCTTCTTCGTCACTTTCTCTCTGTTCTTATATTAATTCTTTTGATGCAGAAAACTCAAGAAAACATAGTTCCAGGCATCAAACTCGATTACCAAACGCCCCCTTTCGAACCTGTATATAAAACCCAATACAGCCACCAATGAATCACAACCTAATTAACTCATTAACACCATCGTATATAACGATATATGTACATGCTTGTATGCATGTATATTGTGTGGTGCGTCTGTATGTGCATCTGTGTATACATAAGGAATTTATTAATAGATGGCTAGATGCATTATAGTGGAGGTGAGGGAGTAGCCCGTGGCAAGGGCTTACTCCTACCCGCAGGTGGTTATAGGTTCCAGTTTCATCCACTTCCAACCCCCTCTAGAGATAATGGTGGAAGTTGGCGGTGTTTGGAATTGGGAGGAGGTAATGAATACGTGGACCAGTTCCTAGACACATAAGTAGAGAGACTAGAGGTAATGAGAGTTAGGTGGAAAGGAGCTGGGGCTTAAAGTGGTGGTGAGGTAGATGGTGACTGGCTTTTGGAAGATACAGAAACGGGTTTTTTTTTTTTTTTTCTAATTCATCTTAACTCGGAACTAAATAATATGTCAGTGATATAATATGGATGACTTAAGACAATTGGAGGCTTAAAATGAAAACACTAAACGAGGTCTTTTTTTATTTTTATTTTTAATATTAATTTTTTTTCAATTTATTATATGAGAGAGATCTAAGAAAGACGTGTTAGTGTTACTGAAAAAGATATTTTAACTTTTGTTTTTGTTTTTTTATCAGAAAGAGAGTTTAATTTTAATTTTTTTTTAATGTTTTGTACTAATTTTTACCTAGAGATAGAATGAGTAAATATGAGTTGACTTTTGAGTACTTTTTATTTTTTTAACTTATGATTTTTAGATTTCTAATGTTATGAATTGAATCATGGACCCAAATTATTACAATAAAAATGTTGATTGTATTTAATATTTTGGGGCCTTTTTTTAGGGTTTAAAATTTAAAGGATTTAATTTTTTTATGGGTTAGTAATGTACCTAAAAATTTGGGGCTTAAAGTCCATGTTTTTTTTTTATGGGAAATTTAGAAGCCGGTACAATTTTTTAGACTTATTTAGGCGAAAGTATAAATCAAAAACTTATTTGGGATAAAGTGCATATTTTTTAAAAATGTCATTATTGCCACCAGTAAACAGTATATGGATAGAAATATTTTTGTATTCTTTCCCCTTTTTTTGGCTACAATCAAGTAATGAGAGGTAAAATAGGAACATATTTTTTTCTAACAATTTCTCTCTCTCTCTTCCTATTTTCTCTTACTTTATTTATATTAATATTACAACAACACAATTATACTAATCAGTTACATCAATCAGTTACAATTGTCATATAATACACTAAACAATTATTCATATATTCTAATAAACTAAATAGTTACACAAAACAATTACACAAAATTATGACATCAACTCAATTTGTCATTCAGTTGTTTACATAAACTAAATAGTTGCACCATTTAGTATTGTGGTATCGTTACACCATCATGCCTTAACAATTGCATGAGACTGTGATTGTTACACCCATTAAAAAAATAGTTACACCCATTAAAAAAAAGTTACACCCATTAAAAAAAAAAAAAAGATTTTTTTTTCCTACATCCCAACAACAAACAATACATAATATCTAACAAAATATCTTGATCGATTCTCTCTTTTTTTGGGGGAAAATTCAAGGTTTGATCAATCATCATAGTAAAAGACTTTATTTTTTTTGGTCAGATGACGTGGAAGCAAGGTTGGTGGCATGAGACAGCATATATATATATATATATATATATATATATATATATATATATATATATATATATAAGTGAAAGTGAAACAAACTGATCACACACTGATCAGTTTGTTTCACTTTATATATATATATGATGATGCACAAAAGTGTCTCCGTGCAAGATCAACAGTCAAGTATACGAACGGGTGTAATTAATGAGTAGTAAATAGGCAATCAGTGACAGATCAATGACAAAGCAGTAAATAAGAGATCAACACAAGAGATTTATAGTGGTTCGGTCTCGGATGACCTACGTCCACTCTCTGGAATGGCAGCGGTGGCCGGTGTTCTTTATTGATGAATAAGGGTACTCCGGAGAGTTACAGTGCTTCTAGAAAGATAGCAGTGTGTGTGAGGGTAAGTGTATGGGTTTCAAGGTATGCCGAGGCTCTTAGATGTGTGTCCTTCATATGGAGAGGACTTACATTTATATAGGTTGAGAGAGGCGGTGAGGCGGTCACTATAATTTGGCAAATACAGTTATGGTAGGACTCTACCATTTTGGAAGGTTCTATTTAGGTAGGACTCGATCTTCTCCATCTTCATCCCGGTATTCTCTCCCTCGTGCTCCTATTCAGTCGGAGGGGGTCCTGAGCTGGACTGGGCTCATCCTTGGTCTTGAGATTGGACCCGGAGTTCATTTGGCTCGCACCGAAGTGAAAAGAGACGAAGCAGGACGGACCAGGAGGTTTTGCACTGGGCGGCGCCCAAGAGGGGCTAGGTGGGCGGCGCCCACTTGAGGCAAGGTGGGCGGCGCCCAAGAGGGGCTTAGGTGGGCGGCGCCCACTTTGGTCTTTGGTGTCCTGGAACTTGCCTCCTAGTGTTTTGGCATCCTTCTAGAAGCTTTGGCATCCTTCTAGAAGCTTTGGCATTCTTCTAGATACTTTAGCATCCTTCTAGAAGCTTTGACATCCTTCTAGAAGCTTTGGCATTCTTCTAGATACTTTGGCATCCCTCTAGATGGGTTGACCCAGCCTTGATTTGAAACTTCCTTCGGGCTTTCTTGGTTCGTTTAAATTGGGCTTTGGCCCAGCGGAATTCGGACTCGTCAATATATATATATATATTTATTTATTTATTTCCTCAAATAAGTGTCAATAATGACTGCAAAAATTAAGGAAGGGTGTTTAGGTAAAAAAGATTTTAATTCATTTTGAATTTTGTACCTAAACACAAAAAGTTTTATAAAAATTATACTTAATAGAGTAAATAACTTATCTATACACTTTTGCTTAAATAAGTATAAAAAATTGTACTCACACCTAAAAAACCTTTTTTTATTGCTATTGAGCCGGCCCGGACATAATTAGTAAAATACAATCTTTAAATGAGTAGATTGGGATCAATAGTATTACCATATTCACGTCACGCCGCCATTTGGTCACGTTTGTAGTCTCTTTTTTATTATAAGCCTTCTACAATTTCTGATATTTATGATTAGGATATGGCTATACAACGAAATGTATTTTTGATTCCCATATAATTAACAAAATGAATTATAATCATATATTCATAAACTGTGTTAATTATTTGTGACCGCTAATTTTAAAAATAATAAAATAAAAAAGTTACATGTAATATATGTTACCAAAAAAAGATGGTTTTTAAAGTGGCGTAGTTGATCCTGATTGATTAACTGGTGTGAAAATTTTCAGACAGATGTGGGTCCTACATTGTCATGTAGCACTAGGGGTATCAAACATGTCAGGTTAGGTGAAAAACATATAAATCTGTACACAACACGTTTAATAAATGGGTGTAAAATCTCAACACGAACATAACCAGTTTAATAAACGGGTAACACGACTCGTTTAACCCGTTTAATTTTAAAAAAATTATATCAACAAATTTTAATACTCCATTTTTTTTTTACTGACAACTGTACTTCCCTAAAAAAAGAAGAATTTCTAACTAAATCTCACATAAAAATCAGACTTGAAGGCTAAAAAATAAGACAAGAGGCTATTGCCTTTTATAGGCAAGCCAGCCTCTCCATCTCCCCTCATTTGCCGATGTGGGACAAAAACTAAAAATATTGGTTTGCCTTTGTCTTTAAATTGCTCATCATCTCCCCTCCTTTGTATTTCAACTAGTGATTTACTTCTTTTTGTTTTTTTTTTTTGTATTGATTTATTTAATTTTTTTCTAGCTAATTTTTTAAAATAATTATTAATTTATTATTATATTAATTTTATTTAAACGTGTGATAAACGGTTTGACAGATCTCACCCGAACACGATCCATTTTATTAAACGTGTATGACGGGTCAATCCGTTTATCACCCAAACCTATTAAGATCTCACATAAACCCGCTTAATTCGTGTCGGTTAATCATGTCGTGTCGGATTTTGACAGGCCTATGTAGCACCATACAAAGGAGCAATGTTACATGGACCTTATTTGGGGACCTTATTTAGGGACTTAATGATGTGACTTTAATGTAACTATTGGATTAGTTGTGAAGTTCAATGTTAAATGAAATCTACAACTAATTCAATAATTAGATATCATTAAGTCCTTAAATCAAGTCCCCAAATAAGATTCAAATAGCATTTCTCCCATGCAAAGAATCCAATTGTGGGTTGTATCAAAGCTTTGTCGAGGTTAGACTCACTTTTAAATCACCCCATTGGCTGGCTCTTTGGATTGTCAGTTTTAGATTTGACTATTGATGATGGTAAAATTTAGGCTTGGGCTTCCATCTAAAACTCAGAGTATTTAATGGCCCTCGAGTTACATGGCAGTCCAAATGGTCCATTCGCAGTCTGCCCATCCTGCAATAAGAATTGGCCACAACTCAAAGAAGAGAGTCCAACGACACCCAAATCGGTATGTTCATGTTCGGCCACATCAAACTCGGCAGAAATCAGCCCAGGAACAAGGAGCTCGTCATGCATTAGATCCCGAGCATCTCCCGTCGTGCCACGTGTCCAGGGGGGCAGGAGGACAGTTTCTGGAATCCCTAACGAACACATACTCTTTGATAAAGGGAATATTTGTACACATTCTATTTAAGTATCGTGGGCACAATTGACTCAAGATGACAGGCACCACTACAGGACAAAGGAAGAGAGGACCACAAAATCAGTCAAGGGAAGGAAGGAATCGCAGGAAACCCTAGATGATTACTTGTATAAATAGAAAACAGACACACTATACAAAAGGGTTCCAAAAAAAATTGTGTTCACAAGACATTGTATACAAAGGCTCGAAGCTAAGAAACTCACCGTACTCTTCTTCTTCAAGCAATATAAACCCCAAGGAGTAAGAGTCTCCATTGCAGTGAATGTAGCATTGGTCATTCGGCTAAGATGAACCACATATATACTGTTTTTGGTCCAACTTCATCTCTTATTTCTTTGTTAACTTAAATATTCACATCATCTCCCATTGGGTCTCATAACCACTGTTCTGTACTTTGGCCAAGTAATTTCGAGCACCATCAGCTATAATAACAAAAAAAAAAAAAATTAAAACTTGGTATCGCAATTTCAAATTTTATTATTTTAATGAGTGTTTTTATCATTTTTATGAGTTATTTTACAATAAAAAATTTTATAATTGTTGTGAGTATTTTTACGACTTTAATTGGTGTTTTGTGTTTAACGTAGTAAAAATAGTTATCATAAAAGTGATAAAAATACTCACAAAAATAATAAATGATGATACGATTCCAATAATAATACAGTTATTAATATATCATAAGAGATGATTGCTAATGAGCTTATTCTACTAAGCAATAAAAACAGAGATATGATTTCAATTCTCTCACATCGATTCGAATTCTTGATAATTCTTTAGAGTCAAGTTATGAGGAATTTATCTTTCATGAATATTTTAGTTTCGACATAATTGACATGTCTTTGACCGAACTGAAGAAAAAATTAATCTAAGTGTATATAAATTAACCTGAATACATTGTTGAAGAACAAAAAAAAAACAAAAACAAAGGAGTATGACATGATGATCTATTATTGCCAAAAACTAAACTTGATTGTGGGGACGGGGTAAATATCATGGCTAAAAAGATAGAAAAATAAGTGAAAGTTCCCAACAAAACAATGTCGGTAGGAGGCTTTTGTGATGATTAGTAATCATACCTTAAACTCGTGGTATTATTTTTTCACTTAGGGATATGATGGTTTAGATAGAGAATGGTGAAGTGATTTTAGGCATGTTCTTTTGTGCCTTTATTTTTTTGTACAAGGTTGATTTTCCTTTCTCAGGCTACCAAACTGAACGTTGTTAATAAGATTTAAAGTCTGATCTAATTTGTTGTGGTATATAGGTAAGAGTTGACATAATTCAATAATATTATCATAATTGCAGTGTTTGACTTTTTTATTAAGACTATATCACGTATCACTCAATAGTTCAATAAATTAGATCAAAATTTTAAATCGAAAAATCTTACTCTAAACAAAATACGCTCGTCACAATCCACATAACTTTATTGGATCTTGCAATTTAAGTAATGGAAATTATTATTTGGGGGAACGAGTTTTAGCAAGAACGTAATTGTGATTTATTTGTGTAATGCTCATATAGATCTTTTTGGACTTAAAATATAAAATTATAGGAACATTCGATGCATGGGTAGTTTGTAAGTTTGAAGACATTAAAGAATTATCACGTGTCAGAATCTGAAGAAGATGCGAGAAATGATCAGTCATAGCCTTATTTGAAAAAGGAGAGTAATTGTATGGGATTTACAAACCAATTAACCGTCGATGGAGAGAAAACCCGTCGAAGGGAGTGACTATAAAAGACGGACAAAAAGTTGAACAACAACTCAAACCTTTTATAAGACTCACGATCAAGACATTTAGAAGTAGTACTAAAGTTAGTTTTAGGAAGTAATTAGTGTTGTAATCAAAGCCTGTTAATTAAATATCTCTATAATTGAAACTCATTCGATTGGATTAATGAAGAAATTCACTTTTATTAATTCATCATTATGTGTGTTTATTGTTGTAAAATTGTTGTTTGAGTGGTATTTCAAATATTGTAAAATCACTTATTAAACTTTCTGATTTGAATCATGTAAAGAGTTACACAGAGACGAGTTACTCTAACAAAAAAGTAACAGTAAAGAGTTACACAGAAACGAAAGAGTTACAAGAAAGAGATACATCAGTCTTAACGAAATAGTAACAGTAAACAGTTACACGAAAGAGTTACACGTAACTGTTTGTATAACTAATATAAATACTAACCCGATTGCAGAACAGGAACTGTTATTGAACTTTAGATGGATCAAAGCTAGTGTTTGACACTATGTCCTTAAGACAGATTTCGCCTCCACACACGGTGCTTATGGAATATTGAGCGTCTGCCTCCCAGAATACAATGATCTTTACACGAGCAGAAGTAGCACTTCAATCTACTCGTCCAGCGAACCAAACTTGTATTGTGTACTCTCCAAATGCAGACTGTCTAAATACCGATATGCAATGGTCTTAACTCTGTTAATGGACTGATTAATTAATTAAGTAATGGTAATGAATGTCTGAGTATTTATAGATCTCTTGGTGATTTTCTGGACAGCTACCATACTAAAAGACACAACTAATAAGACTAATGTAAGTCATAAAACACCATTTGTAACTATTCTTCTACCGAACAGTCACAACTCAATTTTGGACTGGAGGGAAGCAATAATTTCGAACCAGTGTGATCCACGGGTATCGAAAATTAATTTCGAGTCAGAAATTTTGGCCAAATTAATTAAATGAATTTTCTCCAAAAATATAGGGCTTGGTCTAATTCGTACCCGAGCCCGGCCCGGCCCGGCCCGGGTCGTGGCGTGGCAGAACCGAAGGCATGTAGGTGCTCGCTTTACTCATAAAACTGTGATACCCCTTGGGGCCCAATCCCATAGAGCAAACTTGGCCTATATATGCCCATGTTGAATTTCTTCCTCAACCAATGTGGGATTAGTGTCAAATCCCATATTGCACTAACTTTATTTCCACCTTTCAAGAGGGTCACTTTAGAGCCTATTTTCTCATTCATTTCTTATTCGATTTGAGTAAGTGAATATACTAAATTATTCTCTTTACGGAGTAGAATATGGACCCACGAAAATTTATTCGAAACAACGAACGGATCCCACTTTAATCTAGGTTCAAAGTCGACCAAAAATTCAGTTTTACTCTTAAAAATCTGATTTGGTCCAACAAAAATTTCATCCATGGAAGATCTGAAATAAGACAATTAACTCATTTACAAACAATGGTCTAAGAATTATTAGTCAATTGAGACGTTCTATCGATCGCAACAAATTTTGGAGCAACAAGACCAAACCTACTCTACTTGTCCCTCACTACTAGTACAAGTAATTTCACCAAAATCATCAACTACTAACGAGTTTCTATCCTGAACTAAGATGAGAGATTTTTATGTTGTCATAGTAAGTATGAGTAGCATTGACTTGTACAATGCACGAGATTATCTACTTCCCACACCTTTTGCCCCCCATCATCCACAACACTTTAGCACTTTCACAGAGGTACTACAGGGGTGTGAATAGGGTCATTGATTTTTCTTTCCGAAAAGTTAATCATCCACAACACTTTTAACACTTTCATTTCCGAAAAGTTAATCATTCATTTTTCTTTTTATCAGAACAATAGGATCGTTATGCTCATTATTAAACTTGTTGACGAAATGAAATATGTGAAAGGATTAGAAACTTTAGAGAAAAACAAGGCTGAAAGAAATGACTTTTATGAACTGTCACAGTAGTGATTGATTTTCTTTGACTTGTCTTAGTTGCATGATTTAGCTGTCAGCTGATTAAAAGCTACAGTAAATTCAAAAATAAAAATAAAAATAAAATCCCTTTCAAAACAAGATTTAAGCCAAACCCAATCAATGGATGTATCTAAACACTCTCCCCCTTTGACCTTACTCCATTATCTCAAACTCCTCCCTCTCTACATTTCCCATCATGCACTCAATCCCATGCCCATTTAACACACCCTATCCTCCTCTTAGCCGCGGTAGCAAATTTCGTCAAATGTCCCACCCTCAACCCAGTTATTATCGTCGTTAATGAAAGTGTACCTTATACTGACTCATTACCATGACAACTCCATCATTTGAAACAGCAAGTTTGTCAATCATCCTTAATTCTCTCATCAGAGTGACTGTCCTCGCCTTCCCGCCATCAATGCTGACCTTGATTATGATTGTAAAGTAGGTTTTCTGTGAAAAAAATGGGGACTAGTTATACCTTTTGGAAGAGATGCTAAAAAGTGTAGATATTGGCAAGTAAACTTGGGCCTGGACAATAGTCCATGTTGGTTGTTCAGTTGTTCCAAGTTCCAGCCCAACCCAGCTTTGCCTTTGGTAACACAGTGGTCATCATCGATCAAACCAATCCAATGAGGGGGCTATCATATTCATAGGTTTTGATGACACACTTCATAGTTCATTCACATTCCATTACTGGGCTGCTTCTCATTATAACACTTCCCATTAAGAATGAGTAATGTTATTGGTATATAAAAATATGATCTAATGATGTGATTTCATTATAATTATTAAATTAATATTAAATTTTAATGTTTAATGAGATTTATTATTAATCCAATAATTATAATAAATTAAGTCATCAAATTAGGTCAATAAATTATATCCAAATAACATTTTCCTACACTTATAAGTAGGGAGGAGAAATGTTTTGGAGAGAAATGCTATATGAATTTAATTTGAGAACATAATCAACTGTAATTGTTGGATTGAAAATTGGCACCACCTAACCTTAGAACTTATAATTAACTTAATGACTACAATAAATTAGATCCTCATTGTAATATACAATCAATTCTTATTTTCCAATAGAATGTCCTAACAACGAGCTGTTGGTCCAGTTGGTAAGAATTCGGATTTTCTTACTTAATGCTTGCATTTGAGTTTTTATATCTATGACAGCTCGTTAGGGTTAAATCTACTCATCAGCGTCCAGAGCACGCGGTGAGACTTTAGCTTCGACCTTGACGTAAGTGCGGTGCAGACTAAATCTACTCATTAGTACTGAGAGCACGCGGTGAGACCTTAACTTCAATTTTGACGTAAGTGCGGTGGAGATTTTTTACAAATAACTGTGAAATGCTGAGAGGACAATGCTCCCTAACAAATAATCACAGTAACAATGCATCAGCTCATGAAAATATCAAATATTCTCACAATTCATCGTCTCATCCAAATCCAAATCCAAAAGAAGCGCTCAAGAACGCGAGAATTTTCCACAGAAAATATCTCCCTGCCAGAGTCAGCCTACAAAGTATCTTCTGTGTTATCTTCACACGTCTCCCATAAAAAAAGAAATGTTTCCCGAACTTTCCCGATCGCTACCACCACCCCTCGGAACTCCATAGATATTTCTCTCTATAGATATTTATGATTTTGCTTATGCAGATAGGAACCACATTGACAAAACCCACTTTTCCCTCCCCACACCTATATATGAGCCTTCACCGCCTTTCCACTTCTTGTTCATTGCTTTAGGACGCCTACAGATTGCTTGCCTTCGTGGGTCTTCTTTAAAAAGTTGCTTTTGGTGCTGTGACTTTGTGTTTTTATAGTGGTGGCGATGGAGTTTAATAAAGGGTCGTCGTCTTATTATAGTATTCTCGGTGTCGGTGCCGAGTCTTCGGAGGAAGATATTCGCCGTGCTTACAGAAAGCTTGCTATGGTACGTTCATATTCTTGGTTTTTGTTGGCTTACAATTGGAACTGGAAGGGTTTGTGGAGTTTTTTTCGTTTTGGTGATGTATTGGGTCAATGATATCTTGTTGTGATTAATTAGTTTGGGGAACGAATGCTCTGATGACCATTGAGACATAAATACAAACAGATCATGTGCTTTTTAGTTTCGAGTTATGATATTGTGTGCGAAGTAATTGACTTGGGTATATCCAATTTTGATGCAGCAATGGCATCCTGATAAATGGACGAGAGCCCCTTCACTACTAGGGGAAGCCAAGCGTAAATTCCAGCAAGTCCAAGAAGCTTATTCAGGTATATTGCATTGTAATTATGAATGTTGTTTACGTCCTTTTTGTCTTCTTTACCTGAAGAATTTGAGTAGTTATGTTATTTTCTTACTGTTTCATTGGAATAGTGTTATCTGATCAGAGGAAGAGAACGATGTATGACGCAGGCTTATATGACCTTGATGAAGAAGAGGACGAGGTGAGTATATATTGGTATGTATTGTGTATCTTTTTTTTTTTTGGTGTGCCTCCTGCAGTTAATTTTATCCTCTTTTTTCAGGGATTTGCTGATTTTCTTCAAGAAATGATGTCTCTTATGGCTGACGCCAGGAGAGAGGTATGAGCAAACTCTGTTTCTTAAGCTGTTATGGTTTTCAATGAGATTTTTCTGTAGGGCATATGTTTCTTTAAGGTGAAACATGGCATGATTTGGTTTTTGTTACTTTTGTTACACAGCTATATTGCTCTTTGAATATTTTTTTTTCCCAATAAGAAATGATCTTTGTGATGCATCTATTCTTAGATCATACAAAAGGTAGCAAGGAGTTTCTTTGATCTATAAGAGATTTATTATGGTATCACCTGCATGATATGTGAGGGCTGTGATCATTTATGCACCTAAAGTTGAGATATTAGAAAATCACTAAGAATAGGGTGTACAAGCGAGCAGGATTGAGCATAGTAATGGATTCTTTTCTCCTATAGGGAAACCCCAACCGCCTAGAAATGGAAGCTCACAAGTTGACTTGTTTATCTCACCTGTCTGTCATGGAACGAGGTTCTAGCCAACCCAATTTCAAACAAATAATAATAAATATGAATCGGATCAACTTAATAACTAAATGGGCCTAACAAACAAACCCACCAACTAGGATCGATAAAATCACAATTTGGATTAGGAATCTTCGATTTATAACATCCGGATCACGATTCATTAAGATCCTATCAATTTGGTGAGACTCGAATCAATTTGTCCGTTTCAGATCGTAAGATACGGATCGGGATTTTGATCACCATGCTCTTGAGTTGATTGTGGGGGATTGTTGGTAATCGGAATTTAGTCTACAATGGTTGGTCCAATTTAACCCTGTTTTGGAGACATTCTTTGCCAAGAAAATGATAAATTGGGAGCTGGAGAAACATCTCTGATTTCTTTTTTTTACTTTGCATGTCTCTCTTCAATTCTGTTATTGGGTAGATTCCTGGCTTCCTAAGCTATAGCCTAAGCTTAATAGGGATAGTGAACAGTTTTGTTGCTTATAAGTTAGTTAGAGATTAGTCGTATTGATGATAAGGCAATATTTTCTTGTTTCTTAAGTAGTCTGAAATAGTATTTTTGGTTGCACCGGAAGAATTGGCTTGTATACTTAATGGTGATGGTTTTTAGTTTTTGAACTTCGACCTTGTATAGTGTCATACTAGAGTATGAAGGTTCTTGGAATCGGGGTACATGTTGAGGCAGGGGGAAATGTTTCTGGGGTACAGAAACGAGTTTCCTAATGTATTCATGAATTTCTGTGTGCAGAATAAGGATTACAGCCTGGAGGAGCTGCAAAGTATGTTTTGGGAGATGGCCCAAGATTTCGAGTTTCCGGAGTGGTCCAGATTCCCTCAGCAGCAAGTATATGACTCCTCTCAATGGTTCTGTGCACAAGAGAAGCTCGATGACTCCAGAACCTCAAAGAGAGCACGATGGGATACAAATCGAGTGGCGGGGAGAAGTTCAATATCACAAGCGCCAGGCCTGGAGATGCATAAGGCTAGTGAGTTCTGCAGATAGACAACAATAGGGCGTCATTGTGTTAGGCTTGGAGATGTGTGGGATTAGTTGCTTTAGCACATAGGTAGACTGTACAGTCCAAACATTAGGTTGTAGCATGGATAGAAGGGAATATTCTCGTTCTTTTATTTCTTGGTGGTCTCATGTTCATGTTAATATGCTCATTTACAATGTAAGGTAGCAGTGATCTATGAATCGCTTGTCTTCAATGTTTCTTAGCCAATTTAAGGTGGCATTGATCTCTAAACCATCTGTATTCCACGCATAAAAGTATGAAGAACAGAAGAAGAATGATCTAGCTCGCTACTGATTGCGATTGGAAGTTAACCTTGTGTCAACTAGTTCCCAATAAGATGAACTTAGCTGCTTGTTATGCTTGTGTATGAGCTTTGGCCAACTATTCTCGGTATGGAGAGAGCAAATGTTGACACAAATACTGCCTCTCGTCCACACAGCTTGGAGACCAACTCTTCTCACTTGGTGCTGGTGTTCTTTGTTTATGCTCTATGGTGGATTGTTGTCAAATGAACTCATCTAAAAGCTTTAGTTGGTAGAAGGGATGTGTAATAAGGGAGGGTGATTTACCATGTAAATTCGTCAACTCGAGCTCATCTAAAAGCTGAAGTTATTAAAAGAAAATATAACATAAATAGAAAGGTTCTCAGAAGAGTAATTTGGAGGGTGATTTTCTGGTCACAATTGATGGTGGAGAATAAGCCTCATTTTTTCACTTGGCTCCAAAACTATTATTCAGCTTTTTAATCAATGGTCCTGTTACTGTTTGGCAAAAATAATATCTTTGACACCCCAATTAGTGTAAATTTTTTCGACTTTCTATTTTTTAAAATGTGAGATGGGACTTGGTGTAATGTTGTCCAAACAATATGCTATGAGTTCGAGTGTCACCAGATGTGGAATCTCTGTCAAGTGACCATAGAAGTCCTTATAGAAGTTTATACCTTTCGGACATTGCTATATTGGGTTAAATACGATCTATAATGATTAACTACAAGTTGATAGTTGGGCTTATGTGAATTGTAGAAGATTGTCAATCATCTTAGGTATTTTATGTATAGATACAGAATTGATAGTTGAGGGACTAAATTAAAACAATTAAAAGTTCAAGGACCATTTTAAAATAAAATACGAAATTAGGACCAAGTATGATATTTAACATTTTTTTAAAGATTCATTGGGGATGTTGATTAGGACAAACCCATGAAAGGAAAGGAAAGCTGCTTTAAGGGGATGGGTAGGTGGCCTTTTAATATCCTTCTTCTTCTTCACTCATTGATGAATCCAGATTCCATAACCCAAGCCTTTTTAGCCCTATTCTCTCTCCTCCACTCCTTTTTATCTAAAGCCCACCCAACATAGCATTTTCTTCCTTCCTCGTGGACCATTCGGCATATGAAAGTGCACATTGCCATCACCAAAGGTCGGCACTATATAATCTTTAGTTTTTTTTTTTTATCGTATAAAAGAGACGGACGGCTACTAAGTAGCAACTTCCTCTAGGCGTGATTATGAGAGTTTCCTTTACGGTAAAATATTTGATTTGAGTCATAACTACTAATTCGGAAGGACTGTCCGTCACCATAGCATCACCAAAGTCAAGCAGTAAATCGCGTTATTCTCGTAGATCAAACTCTGCTTAATAACCATATAAAAATCAGAGTTTACGACTTACCACTAAACCATTAGCTCCGGTGGTATATGATCCTCAGTTAAAATGGCCAAAAATACTTTCCCAAAAAGCATATTGCCTTTTTCTTTTTGGCTTGTCTCTGGCAATTGGCAACTATATTATCGATTGGTTTATGTGACTACAAGAACTACAAAGATTGATAGACCATCAGGTAAAAATTGCGATTATCGAATTCCGATTATGTTACACAAGAAATATTTACAAAAAAAAACTCGGTTCAAGGAAGACTATACAAGTAGTTGATTATGGTAGAAAAGGAGCATGAACAACGAGTTCGGCTCCCCTCCATTTTTTACAAGAATGGGAGGATCTTCAATTCTCTTTTAAATGGTCAGAATTTATGAAAGATATTTGAATTTGTTAATGCGTATAGATCCTGGATAACAATGTAAATAGCTGAAAATAGTCCTCCAAGAAATCAATCCTTGGACTGCAGCCAAGTGTTGGAAAAAATGAACTGTGTAGGTCTATATTGTCTGATAGAATCTATAAACTTTGACAAAAATTATTTGTGATAACCAAATACTAGCCGTTACCATGTATTGGGTAGTTATGGGAAGACAATGACAATTTTTTTTTTTTGGAAAAATTCAAATGGATGGTTATAAATAAATATATGAAAGAATTAATTTTGTGGCCACATGGCAGGATTTGATTGGGATAAAATAATAAAATAATTCTAAAATCTCTTAATTGAAGATAGTAATAATTGGAGGAAAGACTTTCCTAAACACTCCTAGTACTAGTGTCTGACTCGTGCGATGCATGAGACGAACTCATAAGATTGAAAATTAAAATGATACGAAACACATATTTGAAAGATTATTATAATATCTTATCATATATAACCATCAATGCAACATGGGATTACATAAAAGCAAACACATATTTGAGGATTGAATGGTGGGGTTTCTATTTGTGGGACCATCCACCTGCAATGTGATTTTCCTGGATCAAATCATGACCCTACATAGAAGAAACGCCTCATATCACATTACTACTCTTTCCCACTGTGTTTGCCTTATGTATTAAGAAAGAAGGCTTGTAAAAAATATGCTTGGGTCCATTTTATCTTTTTTATTTTCATGTTTGGATATATATTTTGAGCTCGGTATTATAAATTAGAAATAATTCAGGTCCGGATAAATAGTGAATTTATAGCCACATACATCTTCTTAAATAAAGCCACCTATTTGGTGGGTTTAAATAGTCTGGTTGGGTATGTTTTGATAAAAAATATTTTTACCCTCAAGAATTTCTAGAATATAATTATCTTAAGAATACTTTAGTAATTTAATGTTTATAATATCATTCAATACTCCATCCAAACAAAGTATTGAATGAGATAAATGTGAGGTCTACTACTTCTTAATACTCGAACCAAATATGGAATGAAGAGACATTATCACTAATTCACTATAATTTGTCTAAGACCCATATAAATGGGTATGGGATGGATGAGTTTGTCCAATCCAATCCTTCTTAATACATAAACCAAACACACCCTAAAGTTAAGAGTACTTAACCAAACTACCTTTTGTCTTTCTACACCTTTCATTTATTAATGACCAAACTCCCTCCTCCTTGACCTTCATCAACTTCTCTCCAAAGCCACCCTACCAAACATATCATATTCAGAAATCCAAACAACCCCCTATCAATCTCTTATTAACAGTAAAGAGTTTCCAATGAAGGGCCTTAACATGTTGCGAGGACTAACAGTTTTTGTTGTAATTGTTGCAATTTCAGCCCCTACTAATGCACAAAATCGAAGGAAGCTCGACGAGAACACCGTGCCTGTACCACCTGGTTCAGTGAACAACTGTGGAGGCTCCTCATCTTGCACTACCCCTTGCAGCCAACTCCCTCCGCCACCACCTCCTCCTAAGAAGCATTCAAACAAACACAGCCCTCCACCACCACCACCACCACCACCACCGTTGCCGTTCATTTACATACCCGGTCCACCAGGGAACTTATATCCCCGATATTTTTCGGGCACTGGCCGGAGTTTCCCCGTTGGGTTGCCAGTTTGGATTGGTATTGGATTGCTGGGACTGCTAGCTCTGTGGTGAATTTTGTCTTAATGTTCAAATCTTCGACCAAGGAAGAACTGAGAATATGATTATGGAGATCTTCCAATTTCCAAAGACAAGAAATGCTTGTGGATGACAATAATTGTAATAATCCTTGGTCTAGTACTAGATAGCTTCATCTCAATCCTCAAGTATTCAATAATTTCAATAACTTCTTTTTATTCTTTGTGTGTGGATTTTGATTAGTACATGCTTATCTGATCTTGATGAATGACTATTTTCTTCTTCTCCAAAGTCCTTTTCCTACCTATTGTCTCTTAGTATGATTAATAGATGGAAAATTGGGATTAAGATTTATTTCAATACATTTTTTTATAATTTATTAAAATTATTTATCGTCTATTAATGAATAACCCACTTGAGGATCCCGACTGGTCTAATGGTCATCACAACTTATCGTTAGACTGTTAAATTGTGGGTTCAAATCTCTCCGTTCTCTCATCTATTAAAAAAAACAAAGAAATTGACTTGATTAGTCTCACTTAAATTATAGGGTCATCTATCAAAAAACAAATAAAAAAAAATATTCTAGAGAATAATCAAACTTGGGTTCTGGGTGGGACTCATAAAAGTGGACATAAAGCAATTCTGTTATTCTCAAAGTGGGTGATGGAAGTTGACGGGCTTGCTCAAACCAGGCGTAGTTCAAAATTAGAGATCAAGCCCAGACCCGGTTTAAAAATAGGGAAAATTGGAAGGAGCTACACCAAATTAGACTTATTTGATAAAAAGTACACAGAAAAAAATATAGGGTTATTAAGTCCTTAATTTTGATACTTATTTGTAACTAAGTATACAATTTGAATTTGGATGATTTTATTATGACTCTTTTGTCCTCCATTGATCCATGTGTATTTTCTTTGGAAAGTGGTGTATTAAACATCTCCTAATTTTATGGGAGAACTTTTAAAAAATACGCATGAATCAAGGTGCATTATATATATATATATATAAATTCGAATTATCTAAATTTTGAATTATCTTTAATTCACCTTGATTCATGCATATTTTTTTTGGAAAGTGGTTTTATTTTCAAATTATATTTTATGTATTAAATATTTACTACTACTAGTTTTATAGAAGAATTTTAATATTTCGTTTATTTTAGAATATATCACTTGTTTGAATTTCAAAATTTGTAATATCCGAACTCCATAATAGTGTAACAAAAACAGTATAACAAATACACTGTAACAAAGACAGTGTAACAATACACTATAACAAAAATAATGTTCAGTAGTTTTGTGCATGTGGTAACAAATTCAAAACAGATATGAACTGTTTTCAATGAAATTATATGAAAATATATGTTTGAAAAAATGTAATAGTACAATAATTTGTATAAATGACTTGTTACACTGTTATTGTTACACTATTCGGATATTAAATTAATTTGAAAATAAAACCACTTTCAAAAAAAAAAAAAACGCATGAATCAAAATGCATTAAATATAATTTGAAAACAAAATCAATTTCCAAAAAAAATTTGCATAAATCAAGGGAGGACATACAAATATAGAATATTAAAGTTCTCCCACACACACACACATATTAACAAATACACATGAATCAAGGTACATTAAAGATAAGAGATTTTAAATTAAATGACCCTAAATGAGGTATTTAGGTCTTTGTATCCATGTAGTGTACTTTTTTCCAAGACATTTTTTAATGTGTACTTTTTGCCAAATAACTCTAAGTAGGTGTACCGACTTCCAAAAATCCCTTAAAAATGAACTGTGTAGGTCTATATTGTCTGATAGAATCTATAAACTTTGACAAAAATTATTTGTGATAACCAAATACTAGCCGTTACCATGTATTGGGTAGTTATGGGAAGACAATGACAATTTTTTTTTTTTGGAAAAATTCAAATGGATGGTTATAAATAAATATATGAAAGAATTAATTTTGTGGTCACATGGCAGGATTTGATTGGGATAAAATAATAAAATAATTCTAAAATCTCTTAATTGAACATAGTAATAGTAGGAGGAAAGGCTTTCTAAACACTCCTAGTACTAGTGTCCGACTCGTGCGATGCATGAGATGAACTTGTAAGAATGAAAATTAAAATGATACAAAACGAAAGATTATTATAATATCTTATCATATATAACCATCAATGCAACATGGGATTACATAAAAGCAAACACATATTTGAGGATTGAATGGTGGGGTTTCTATTTGTGGGACCATCCACCTGCAATGTGATTTTCCTGGATCAAATCATGACCCCACATAGAAGAAACGCCTCATATCACATTACTACTCTTTCCCACTGTGTTTGCCTTATGTATTAAGAAAGAAGGCTTGTAAAAAATATGCTTGGGGTCCATTTTATCTTTTTTATTTTCATGTTTGGATATATATTTTGAGCTCGGTATTATAAATTAGATATAATTCAGGTCCGGATAAATAGTGAATTTATAGCCACATACACCTTTTTAAATAAAGCCACCTATTTGGTGGGTTTAAATAGTCCGGTTGGATATGTTTTGACAAAAAATATTTGTACCCTCAAGAATTTCTAGAATATAATTATCTTGAGGATACTTTAGTAATTTAATGTGTATAATATCATTCAATACTCCATCCAAACAAAGTATTGGATGAGATAAATATGAGGTCTACTACTTCTTAATACTCGAACCAAATATGAGATAAAAAGGCATTATCAGTAATTCACTTTAATTAGTCTAAAACCCAGATAAATGGGTATGGGATGGATGAGTTTGTCCAATCCAATCCTTCTTAATACATAAACCAAACACACCCTAAAGTTAAGAGTACTTAACCAAACTACCTTTGGTCTTTCTACACCTTTCATTTATTAATGACCAAACTCCCTCCTCCTTGACCTTCATCAACTTCTCTCCAAAGCCACTCCACCAAACATATCATATTCAGAAATCCAAACAACCCCCTATCAATCTCTTTTAACAGTTAAGAGTTTCCAATGAAGGGCCTTATCATGTTGCGAGGACTAACAGTTTTTGTTGTAATTGTTGCCGTTTCAACCCCTACTAATGCACAAAATCGAAGGAAGCTCGACGAGAACACCGTGCCTGTACCACCTGGTTCAGTGAACAACTGTGGAGGCTCCTCATCTTGCACTAACCCATGCAACCAATTCCCTCCACCACCACCTCCTTCTCCTAAGAAGCATCCAAGCAAACACAGCCCTCCGCCACCGCCACCACCATCATCACCATCACCACCGTCGTCGTTTATTTACATACCCGGTCCACCAGGGAACTTATATCCCGTTCACCGATATATTTCGGGCACTGGCGGCAGTTTCGCCGTTGGGTTGCCACTTTGGATTGGTATGGGATTGCTGGTACAGCTAGCTCTGTGGTGAATTTTGTCTTCGACCAAGGAAGAACTGAGAATATGATTATGGAGACCTTCCAATTCCAAAGACAAGAAATGCTTGTGGATGACAATAATTGTAATAATCCTTAGTCTAGTACTAGATAGCTTCATCTCAATCCTCAAGTATTCAATATTTTCAATAACTTCTTTTTATTCCTTGTGTGTGGATTTTGATTAGTACATGCTTATCTGATCTTGATGAATGACTATTTTCTTCTTCTCCAAAGTCCTTTTCCTACCTATTGTCTCTTAGTATGATTAATAGATGGAAAATTGGGATTAAGATTTATTTCAAGTTATAATTTATTAAAATTATTTATTGTCTATTAATAAATAACCCACTTGAGGATCCCGACTGGTCTAATGGTCAGCACGACTTATCGTTAGACCGTTAAATTACGGGTTCAAATCTCACCGTCCCCTCATCTATTGAAAAAACAAAGAAATTGACTTAATTAGTCTCACTTAAATTTATAGGGTCATCTATCAAAAAAACAAATAAAAAAATATATTTGAGAGAATAATCAAACTTTGGTTCTGGGTGGGACCCATAAAAGTGGACATAAAGCAATTCTGTTATTCTCAAAGTGGGTGATGGAAGTTGACGGGCTTGCTCAAACCAGGCGAAGCTCAAAATTAGAGATCAAGCCCAATTCAGAAACCCAGTTTATATATATATATATATATATATATATATATATATATATAGGGAAAACTTTGAATTTGAATTTTAAATTTATGATGGAAATTTTATATATATAGAGAGAGAGCGCTTTGAATTTGATATATATATATATAGAGAGAACTTTGAATTTGAATTTTAAATTTATGATGAAGATTTTATTGGCATATTTTAATTGACCTTGAATTAAGGGATAACAATTTTCAAAATAAGAAATTAATTTAACTTCCTTTCAAGGAAGGGTATTTTTGAGATAAAAAAAATAAGTAGACTTAAGTCATTACATATAATTTTAAACATGGACCTAGCCCCTTATAAGTTTCCTTGCAGGACTTATTTCCAAATAAGTACATCTAGGGGGACTCACTTCCAATTTTCACTTAAAAATATAAGTCAGTTTAAGTCACATGTGCAATTAGGCCCAAATCAAAAATACACGTCAACAAGGACCAAGCTTATCGTCTTAAAAAATTCAATCTATTAATGACGCACTTTTAGGAAGGGAATTAGTATGCGCATCGTAGGCATCAACCACCTCGTCCGTTACGTCAACATCACGGAGTCACCCACTCCCGTTACAAGGATGACACCTTAATCAAGACTCCCCTAGATGGCGCCTCTGTCAAAGCTCGCTCTGTGGCACTATGAAGACTATATTTTCTTATAAATTATGAGTTTCACCTACACATAGAAACATCACACATATTTCAGCACACTATACATCTTAAGCAATAAAATTTTCTAGCCACCGTAACTATTCCTAGTGAAATAGGTCATCTAAGACCAAACCATCTAATTTTTGTGTTGAGTCTTCTTTATTCATACTTAATTGATTTTAAATAAAGCCACTTTTATGCATCGTGACTCGAATAAAGCACTTTCAATTGCATACTCAATCCTTGATAGATGATAGGTACACATAATCGACCAGCTGGTATTCCCACTGCCGACTCAAATTAAAAAGCTAGCCTTTTGCCTATAAGGGGTCCACCATTAGTTGGGGGGAGGCGGACTCTTAGTTAGTGTGTATCATCCTATGAGAATAGGGTATGATGTGGATCAACAAGAAGAGATATGCATAAAAGTATTTAGCCCAAGGTGTCCTTAGAGATCTCTCGATGTGTAAACGTGGCTAGCTGAGGTTTCTTGCCATAATAGTCCTTTTGTCTTTTGGTGTGACAGTGGGTGTACGTGGGTGCGTCGAAAAGTAAGTTTGTAATATACTCCATGTTGATTGAACATTAGTCCAAAAAAGATGTCGATCAAAATAATATTTTCACTACTAAGATATAGAGTTGATAGTTAAACGAATTCAAGTCGAGTCTAAAAATTTTATTTTTTTAATCGAGTCTAAAAAATTTATTTTTTTAATCGAGTTTAAAAAATTGTTCAAGTTTGACTCGTTTTCTAACTGAGCCTGAACGAGTCCAAAACGAGTTGAATTCAAGCTGAACCCGAATATTTACACATGAATAAGTCGATTATGTCGAACTTGTTTTTCAAAAGAATCTAAAAATTTGTTTAAGTTCGGCTCGTTTAAAAAACAAGTGGAGCCTGAATGAGCCAAAAACAAACAAAATTCGAGCCGAGCTCGAGTAACTTGATTCGATTAACAGTTCTATTTAGATGTACTACCTGCAAATCGGTCATTTCAAAATGGAGCGAAGTTAAGTGATCAGGAAGCCAACTCAAATGGAGTATTTTCTTTCTACACCAACCGAGGAAAGCACCACTTACTCTCCTATTTTTTATCTACCTATTTTTCGTCATACCAAACATATTGTAAAATTACCAACTGAAAAATACCATGAAACCGGTGAGGAAACCAACAGTAGAACTACCAGTTTTTAGGTCAATTGTGTTAGAGATACTATATATTGGAGGGGATAATAATCTTTTTTTTTTTGGTTCAAACGTTAAGGATGTCCGAGTCAACTTATGTGTACATCGACTAATCATCTCCTCGATTCAGTGAAAGACAGGGGAGGTTTCAAAATCAAGTTCCATCTGTTTAAGATAGGAAGTTGACCCATTCTGTTATTAGGTGGCCATGACTTAGTGAGGGAGGTTTGGACCGTTTGGTATCCATCCAGTTCAGACATGGGTTATAGGTGCTGGTTACTCTCCTTTTCAACAACTGTTCTCAAGTTGAAAGGGTGGGTACACAGGTAGAAGGAGAGAGCACCAGCTTGTACTAAGATAGAGACCAGAGGTGACCAAAAGTATGCACATAATAGAGAGAGTTTTAAGTCTTCACGGCATGTTCAAGTTTCTATTATCTTTCAAAACACAAAAACTTTAATATTTTAGGAGCAATTTTAGTGGGACTTAATTGGAAAAGCTAATAAAGAGATATTAATTGTTTGTTGCGCACCTTTTCCAAGAACCCTCTCTCTCTCTCTCTCTCTCTCTCTCTCCCTCTCTCTCTCTCTCTATATATATATATAATAAAGTACTCTCTCCATTCCTAAATATCTGTCGTTTAAGATTTTTACACAGAGATTAAGGAAGCTATTAAATAACTCTAATATGAGTAAAAAATAATTGCACAAGACTAAAATACCCTTATTCAATACGTATTGGGAAGGAAAAGAATATGAAAGACACTTAGTCTACATCTAATCTAATGCATTGAAGAGTTAAGGGTAAATTTGGAAGAAAAAATATTAATTGCGCTTTGGTTTCATTAAACGACAGATATTATGGAACAAAAAAAATTGTGTAAAACGACAGATATTTAGGAACGGAGGGAATAACTTACAATTCAAATTTCAAAAGATAAACAAAATGACTTTTGCTATTCGCGGTTGAGATCACTTTAAATTTTACTTTAAAGTTAATCTAACGACTAATATTAACACTTTAAATTTAATAGGAAAAATAGGGCCATAAGGGTGTGTTTGGAGTAACTTTTTAAAAGTACTTTTAGAAATTATTTCTCATAAATACTTTAAAAAAAAAATAGTGTTTGAAACCGCTCCACTACTACCTCTACCACAACCACCACCACCACCACCACCGCCACCGCCGCCGCCGCCGCCACCGCTACCACTGCCACCATCGTCATCGTCGCCACCACCACCTCCGCCACTACCGCCGCCGCCACTACCACTGCCACCACCACCATCGTCGTCGTCGCCACTACCGCCGCCACCATTGCCATCGCCGTCGCCGTCGCCGTCGCCACCCCCACCATCTCCCCCAATGCCACCACCACCGCCACCACCACAACCATCACCGTCTCCTACCACCACCACTGCCGCCCACCACCTCTCACCCCCACTACAAATCGATGCTTAAATTTTTTTATCTCTTTTCTATGTTTGTGATTTGATTTTAGATATGAAAACAAATATGTTTATTGTTTACCATTTTTTATTACTCTGTACCTTCAGACACAGGTAATAACTAGTATATATATAAAAGACCAAAAAAAAAACAAAGAAACAAAGAAACAAAGAAATTAGGGTACGTATATATCATTACTCTTTTGTGGGGGATCCAATTTACTTGTGTAAGAGTAGAGCATAGCAAAAGGTTCAAGCTTTATGAATATATATCCATTGATCACTATTATTATAAATTATAAATTATTATAATTTTTTGAAAAATATATTTATAGCAAATAAGAAAGTATTAAGAGGTGAAGAAAAGACCAAAAAAGAGGAAAATTTTGGTGTAACTAGGGGTGTTAATTGGAAAGAAAGCTATTATCAGCAAATTCAGATAATTAGTATTGGTGTTATGCAATGAGTATGGGAAAAGGCAAATTTTTATGTTTTTTTTTTTTGTGGCAGAAAGGTGCAAAAATGGTGATGAAGACAGAGGCAAAGCGTTGGTGGAGGTGGAGACGATGATGATGGCTCTGAGTCTTCAAGTTTAAGTTTGTTAATGTTAGGTATATTTTTGGCCTTAATGTCTTCTTTAGAATTATTCGGAACATTTGATTGCATCATCCGTTTGGATCGTTTTTTTATATACATGAATATAACCATTAATTTTTATTTTTAAGCTACTCAATTCAATTTAACTGAACAAAGTTTGATGGAGCAATCAGTAAACGAGGTCAAAAATGTGGGGCTCTGAGTTTGGATATTGAACCTCAAGTAACAGTGGTGAAGTAACTTCAGTCTTGTCAAAAGAAATTAAAAGTAAGGGATTGGTGTGGTCCCAGCCGAACCACCTTCGATGTCAAAATCAGTTTAACAGAATAAAACATTTATCAAGCCTAGAGATAAAAAGAAAGAGGGAGAGAGAGAGTATTCTCTTAAGCAATTTTTCTGTGGTCTCACCTTTCATTTATGAGAACTTTTATAGTGTGTGTTGAGTGTGTTTTTAACTTTAAGGGATATGATTAGGGATAATCATTCACGGTTTGAGTATGTATAAAACTATGAACAATGCTATGTATCACAAATCTCTAATCTAAATTTTTATCCCAAATCAAGGGAGATCATTGGATCAGTGGGTCTCTTTTAAAAAAGTTGATGGGACCTACTCATCCAATTGTCTCCTTTCATTTAGGATAAAAATTTAGATTAGAGATTTTAGATACATAGTATTTCTCTAAAACTATTATCAAGAGTCTCCACTATTGGTTTGCCTCATCATGGTGGCAGCCCATGTGTGGTGCCAGACATGCCATGCCAACTATCAGATTCTTCTTGGTTGGCCTCATGCAGATAGTAGCTGACGTAGGTTGATTACCTGGTCAGCTTTATTTATGACCGCTCACCGTGCTCCGAGGTTCGGACTGTGGTAGGGATGATATCCATCAAAGTCTAAGCTACTTTGTTTTAACTCTAATGGGCTATATTGTGGCCTAGTTAATCATATAAAACATGTCTCTGGAATATATTTCATCACCGCCCTGAGAACATTATGGGCCACATCTCTATTAGTTTTTGAGATTAAAAATACTATTAATTTTTATGTTAAAGTTTTTCTACCATATTTTCTTATATAAATAGTGATGATGGAAATTTGAGCACGTGATCGGCATAAGAGCTCGACAACTCAAAGGAGTTATAGCTAGCTCGCGAAGTTTTCCTTTGACCAATTCAGCTCAGCCTAAAACTCCCACTTGAACAAGGAGTCCATCTATACTCAACCACTAATAACTCGGGGTCCACCCCAATTCAAATAAGGAGATAAACATCCTCCAACAGTAACATAATTGCTTATAAGAAAGAGGACAATGGATCAAACAAGTAAGCATTCCAAGCTCAACATAATATTCTATTTTTCTCTCTCCCTTTCTAACTTAAGCATCAGAGGGTTGATCCCTGGAGCCCCTCTAGTCTTTGACTTGCTTTTTCAAAAGCTCCCTTTAGTCAGGTGGAAGGCAAGCTTGTTCGGTCAATAACTCGGGAAATCGAAGGAAATTCTCTGGCATCATCAGTTGGTGCTTAAGTTAGAGAGCAAACTCGTGAGAATGGACGACCAAGGTCACACCCTGTAGACCGACAGAATCCACCCCCGCCAAAAAAGAAACCATCAAAGTAAGGAAGTTAGAAGATACCGCATAGGAATTTGTTCAGCAGAATTGACAGATTCTTCAATTTTTTGTTGCACTACAGCCACCAGAAAGAAACTTGTCCCAAGTTCAAGAACAACGGGATGAAAATCAAGAAAATTAAGTTCAGGCCCACAACAATGTGACTCGTGATGGAAACCTTGGTACAGCACACCGAGTCACCCATCGCTTTGGATGTTTCCAATTACACCCTCCCACCAAAGTTCAAAATGGCTACTATTGAGAGCTTTAATGGGCTAAAAGATCCACTTGACCACTAGGATCTCCTAAGCCTAAAAAATTATTATTGATCTCTTGAGTCTTATCTCAAAATTATGTTTCAAGTTCCTTATTATTATATGCTTAATAATCTCCCCATGTTTAAGATTATAGATGTCCATCTATTAAATAAATTACTGATAATTATATTTAGTTGACTTCTTTTATTACTTGAGACCTTACCACTCAACTTATTTGCCATGTCGGATAATTAAATCCACCTGCAGGGTTTGACATGGACAAAACTTATGAACTCTCTCAAGAATACATCATCAACCCATTTAAATATCAGGACATAGTTTCCTTTAATAATTAATTTTCACCATACAAATAATATCGTCTCCTAATTTATCGAGTTTATTGACTTAATATGAATCTCATTCTTTGATAAATTAAATTAACAATCATTATATGCACATGTCAATTAAATATCTCGGGATTAAGAGCATAAGCAATCATAATAATCATGAGGTATTTATTATCTTATTCAATCAGTAAAAGATAATAATCTCAACATAGGTTTGTTCAATGCACAAAGTATACTAGTGCAATAATTCGAGACATCAACTAGTCTCCTATAGTGAAGACAGACTATGCCAGAATATTACACAACAATCATACTGATGGTGTGTCTAATTTCATATAAGATTGTGAATCTATATTCATATTATATAAGGATCCGATAATCTGATTTTCTGTGCATAAGTAGAACTCTACACACTAGATTATCTACAATGTAAAATATAAGATACACATACATACCATATATAAAATATAATGCAAATATTTTGCCCACATAGATTCTCAATAAAATGAAAAAAATTAAACTTTTATTAATTAATAAAACGAATTTCACTACAAAAAGTTAGTTTTTAGTATATAACCTTATTAGGATTCACCTCTAAACATGACTGAGTTGTTCTCCAGAGCACAAAGTCACATGAATGCAGAAGACAAAATGTTTGTCCATCGAGGCTAGGAAGAAAGACGAGAAAAAGAAGAAACAAGACCACTCAGGGTGGGCTGATAAAGTGAGGTCACACTGAAAGAGTGAGCGTTAGGGATTGCCTAAGTCCTAGGCCCTTAGGCGAGCAGCCTCATAGGTACACTCCTTTGAACACTCTAGTTGACCAAATCCTTTTCCAGATTCAAGACGACTGGGTCCTTAAATAGCCTACGAAGATGAGAACTCACCCCAGTAGGATCTAGAGATAAATATTGTTGGTTCCATCGTGACCATGGCCACAACACAGAGGATTGCACTGCCCTTAAGGTCCAGATAGAGGGCCTTATCCAAAGGGGTCATCTTATCAAATTTATCGAGAAAATGCACCATAAGAGGGCAGATGGGTAGTAGAACAGAGAGGAGGTGGAACGCCAGCAGCCATGCGGGAGGTCAAAATGATCTCCGGGGGATTTTCCACTTTAGCCTTCAAGGGAGAACAATTACTTCCCCTCTTCAGCCTTCTTTTTCTCCTCCTCAACCTTTCTCTTATTTGGCTCATCCTTTTCGGCCTTCTTCAAAAACTCTTGGCTTCGAAAACGGAGAGCTTTGTTGGGAATTAGAAGCAAAATAGATCACCAAAGAACACAAAAACAGAGAATAAAATCTGCTATACTTCCACACAAATTTCACTCAATAAAAGACATCTATATTTCATCAAAATGATCACAATATAAAGGAATACAAGGGATAGACCAAACTGATTTTTTCAGCAAGAATACACACAAAAAACAGTCACAAGAAATGGAGCTACAGCTCTCACAATCTGCTGCGTTTTTTCTGGCAGCAACTCTCTTTTCCTTCACTTTTTCTCTCTATTTTTTCGGTACAGAGACCTCACTATATTTGGGCAGCAACTCAACTACTTTTCCTAGTCAAAACACATTTAACTTGGCCACTTTATGGCCGGCTATTCCCCAAGCAAACTATTCAACTTTTCCATGCAACCATTGATGAAACAACTCCATAAATAGACCTCCAAAAATAGCTTGGACACTTCTAGTGTTTACCTCTTCAAATACCATGACTTATCAATACCCAAAAATACACAAACAACCCTTTAAGAATTGAGTTTATAAAACTAACATCCCCCCTTAAACTCAATTCCTTGAGTTCTCATGTCTAGCATCATTTTCAATCTTCCAAACACATCATGCTTTAATGGCTTCGTAAAAATGTCGGCAACTTGATCTTGAGTCTTGCAATGCACCAACTTCACTTCTCCATTCTTCACATGCTCTCTAATAAAATGATAGCGTGTATCAATGTGTTTACTCCTCTCATGAAACACCGGGTTCTTTGCCAAAGCCATCGCCGATCTATTATCAACAAAGATCTCCGTGGGAATTTCTTGAGAAAATCCCAAATAATTCAACAAGTTCCTCAACCAAATAGCATGACATACCGTTGAATTTGCAGCCACATACTCCGCTTCACACGTAGACAAAGTAACAATTGCTTGTTTCTTGGATGACCAAGTAAAAGCCGTTTCTCCCATAAAAAAACAATAACCCGATGTACTTTTCCTTTCATCCAAGTCTCGTCCCCAATCACTATCCGAATATCCAACAAGTCTAAAATCATTAGTGCAAGAATAAAATAAGCCATCATTGAGTGTACCTTTGATGTAACGTAAAATCCTCTTCGCCGCATTAAGATGAGTTTGATCTGGTATCTCCATGTATCTACTAACCAAACCAACTCCATAAAGAATGTCCGGCCTTGTGCAAGTAAGGTACCGAAGACTTCCAACTAAACTTTTAAAGTAAGTTGGATCAATATTTCCACCACTAATGGTCTTCCTCAATTCCAATCCAATTTCCACGGGTGTGTTCACCGGGTTGCAAGAATCCATCTTGAACTTCTTGAGCACTTCCTTTGCATAACTACTTTGAGAAATAAAAATTCCATCTTCACTTTGCTTAACCTCAATGCCAAGGAAATGAGACATTAAGCCAATATCGGTCATTTCAAACTCTTTAATCATACTTCTCTTGAATTCATCAAACATCATTGGATCATTGCCGGTGAAGATCAAGTCATCAACATAAATGCAAACAAGTAGCACACTTCTATTGTCATCCATCTTCATATATAATGCATGCTCATAAGGACACTTTTGAAAACCATTCTCATGAAAATACTTGTCAATTCTAGCATTCCATGCACGCGGTGCTTGCTTTAATCCATAGAGAGCTTTTCTCAACTTGTACATTTTATCTTCATGTCTCTTTTTCACATACCCCAAAGGTTGTTCAACATAAATCTCCTCCTCAAGAAATCCATTCAAAAATGCTGATTTTACATCAAGTTGGTAAATCTTCCACTTGTTTTGTGCCGCCAAAGAAATCATCAACCTAATCGTTTCCAAACGAGCAACGGGAGCAAATACCTCATCATAATCAATTCCGGCCCTTTGCTTGTAGCCTTTAGCAACCAACCTCGCCTTGTATCTTTGGACTTCACCATTTGCATCCTTCTTGGTTTTATATACCCATTTCACACCAATTGTTTTGTGACCTTGGGGAAGATTAACTAGTGCCCATGTATCATTCTTTCCAATTGCCTTCAATTCTTCATCCATTGCTATTCTCCATTTTTCTTCTTGAACCGCTTCTTTAAAACATAAAGAATCACAATCCATAAACAAACAAAATAAATTCAAGTTACCTTCAAAATTTTCTGAAGATTCATAAATCTCTTGCAAACTTCTCATTTTCCTTGGTCTTTCACTTGAACTTGAATTCGATGATGATGAAGATGATGATGGTGATGATGATGATGATGGTGATTCACGTGTAGAAGATGATGGGAATCCACGTGGAGGTGTCTGTGGCTCTCTTTGGACTTCCCTTGGTACTTCGGACTCTTCTTCTTCAAGTATAAGTTCCACTTCGGTGGCTGAAATTTTTTCTTTCCAATCCCACATGTCTTCCTCTTCAAAAATAACGTCTCTAGTCATGATCACTTTCTTGGTAATGAGGTTGTATAACTTGTACCCCATTGTTCTATCACCATACCCGAGAAAAATGCAATTTTCACCTTTATCATCAAGCTTTGTCCTCCTTGCTTCGGGAATTTTCGCATAAGCAATACATCCAAAAACTCTAAGATGGGCTACACTTGGCTTGAATGAACACCAAGCTTCCTCCGGGGTCTTGAAACGAACACTTTTGGTTGGACATCGATTCAACAAGTACACAGCACATGCTACAGCTTCGGCCCAAAATTCTCTAGGCAATCTCTTTCCTTTCAACATTCTTCTAGCCATATCAAGAATAGTCCTATTTTTTCTTTCCGCAACTCCATTCAATTGAGGTGTGTAGCTTGACGTGAATTGATGCACAATTCCATGCTCCTTGCAATAGTCTTCAAATAAATCGGAACTATACTCACCACCTTGATCGGATCTCAACCTCTTGATAAAATAGCCACTTTGCTTCTCAATAAGATTCTTGAACTCCTTAAAAACTTCAAACACTTCGGACTTCCTTTTTAAAAAATACGCCCAAGTCTTCCGGCTATAGTCATCAATAAAAGTAAAAAAGTAACGATTCTTACCATTTGACATAGGCTTCAAAGGACCACAAACATCGGTGTGCACAAGCTCCAAAGGTCGTGATGCTCTCCACTTGACTTCTCTTGAGAAGCTTAATCTGTGATGCTTGCCAAGAATACACCCTTCACATAACTCATCCGGATGATCTATATAGGGTAGACCCTTCACCATTTTCTTGCTAGACAAAAGCTTCAAGCCACCAAAATTAAGATGTCCAAGTCTCAAGTGCCACAACCAAGAATCATCTTTAATAATAGCATTCAAGCATCTCATAACATCATGTTGAATATTCAAAGGAAACATTCTATTCTTGGACATTTTCACATTAGCAATCAAATTACCACGAGCATCTTTAATTGTAAGGTAAAGATTCTTCATGCTAATATCATAACTCTTTTCCAAAAGTTGCCCCAAACTCAAAATACTATTCTTCATATCCGGCACATAATAGACATCGGAAATAAAATCATGATTGCCATTTTTGAGCTTAATAAGAATTTTACCTTTGCCTTTCACCGGAATGTTGGAGGAGTCGCCAAAAGTAACTTTGTCTTGCGCCACTTCATCAAGTTCAACAAACATATGCTTCTTGCCACACATATGGTTGCTCGCCCCAGAATCAAAAAATCACACATTGCCAATTTCTTCCTCGGATCCATCGTAGGCCAACAACAAAGTAGATGCCGCTTCATTACTTGCTTTCTCGGCATAATTCACATGTTCTTCAACGCCTTTATTTGCACTTGCCCAACACTCATTGCTATAATGCCCAAACTTGTGACAATTGAAGCATTCAACATTCCTCTTGTCAAAACCTTGATTGTTGTAATTGTCTCTTGCTCTTCCTCGACCTCTTCCTCTTGAACCATAAGAATTTTGATTTCTTGCATCATTAGTGAATTGGCCTCTTCCTCCTCTACCTCTATTAGCATAGCCTCTTCCACGACCTTCATAGCCTCTTCCTCGATTGCCATAACCTCTACCTCGTGTTCCATTACTTCTTCCTCTTTGAGATGTACTACCTTGAAATTCTCTTTTTTCATCTTTCAAAGAAAGCTTGGATTGGAGAGCTTGTTCAAGAGAACTTGAAGTCTTTTTATTAATACGCTGCTCATGTATCTCCAATGTCGCCATCAATTCATCAATGCTCGTAATCTTGAAATCCATGGATTGCTCAACGACTACAACAACATGCTCAAATTTTGGGGTTAAGGTTCGTAGTACTTTTTCCATAACTCGAACATCATTTATATCTTCTCCATATCTTCGCATTTGATTCACAATCATCAAAGTTCTTGAAAAATACTCCGAAATAGACTCGGTTCCATTCATATTCAACCCTTCAAATTCACTTCGCAATATTTGAAGACGAACCCGAATTGTTTTATCAATACCTCTATGCATACTCTTCAAAATTTCCCAAGCTTGCTTCGAGTTGGTGGCGGAAGAAATCTTCTCAAAAGTATTATCGTCAATACATTGGTAAAGTAGGAATAAAGCCTTCTTGTCCGTTTTTCTTGATTGCTTAAGCACCGTCTTTTGAGCATCATTAAGCGCTTGCTCTTCCTCCGTAGTCGGCTCGATGTAACCTTTTTCAACAATATCCCAAAGATCTTGTGATTGTAACAACACCTTGATTTGAATACTCCAATTCCCATAATTATGTTTCCCCAATTTGGGAAATTGGGGTTGAAGAACATTACTCATAGTAGCCATAACAACCAGGCTCTGATACCACTTTTGTTGGGAATTAGAAGCAAAATGGATCACCAAAGAACACAAAAACAGAGAATAAAATCTGCTATACTTCCACACAAATTTCACTCAATAAAAGACATCTATATTTCATCAAAATGATCACAATATAAAGGAATACAAGGGATAGACCAAACTGATTTTTTCAGCAAGAATACACACAAAAAACAGTCACAAGAAATGGAGCTACAGCTCTCACAATCTGCTGCGTTTTTTCTGGCAGCAACTCTCTTTTCCTTCACTTTTTCTCTCTATTTTTTCGGTACAGAGACCTCACTATATTTGGGCAGCAACTCAACTACTTTTCCTAGTCAAAACACATTTAACTTGGCCACTTTATGGCCGGCTATTCCCCAAGCAAACTATTCAACTTTTCCATGCAACCATTGATGAAACAACTCCATAAATAGACCTCCAAAAATAGCTTGGACACTTCTAGTGTTTACCTCTTCAAATACCATGACTTATCAATACCCAAAAATACACAAACAACCCTTTAAGAATTGAGTTTATAAAACTAACAAGCTTCACTTGCAGCTCGACCTTGGAGGCGATTAGCTCGATTATGGAGCTCTCAGTTTCCTCATGCTCCTCCTTCAACTGCTTAAGTTTTTCCTTAGAGGACTTAAGCTTGGACTCTACCTTCTTAATCTTAGCACGAAATTCCTAAAACTTCTTCTCACAGACCCGTGTCAAGCTGGAACAAGAGCAAAGGGGTTAAATGAGAAAATAATGATAAGGAAAGAAGAATGAGGCCACGGTTTGTAGACCTTACCCTCCCAATGGTCTGGGCAAGGACCTTGCTAGACTAAATCGTCCCTAGCTCGAAGGGCGGCTGCACCTCCTCACTGTAGACGCTCCATCAAATCCACGCTCAATTAATTCCCTCTACGGTTCGGTTAAAGACAGGCCATCCACACTTGGGTTAGGGTATTCATAAGGGATAAATATCTCATAATCTGGCCCTAAAGGGTTACTAAATTTAGAACTCAAAATATCTGAGTTTACAACTCATCCATATTACCTCTTGAGCTACCTACACCTAGGTGTACATCTTGTTTCAACCAATGGACCTTTAGTCTAATGATACTCCTTGCCTTGTGAAGACTTTGCCTTCTTGAGGTTAAGGGTTTAACTCCCCCTCCCCAAAAAATAAAAAAATATATATCTTGTTTCAAACGCAGAAGTCTTGGCATTGCCCGATAATTTGAGAAAAACAAAATACCATTTTCCACCCTCACCTGTGGTTTGCATAGATCAAGTAATCTGGATATTATTTGATTCATCCATTAACTTGAGTTGGAGTGGAGCTCAAATAGGCTTCAAGCTCACTCTATGTATGAAATAGTCTTCTATTGGGCTTGCATAAACTTACACTATGTTACTCGAGCCCAATATCTGTTCCTGGACTATAGAAAAGCCCCATCTAACAGTTTCATCTACCTTTTCTATGGTTAACAACACCTGTTTAAATGAATACAAAAAAATAATAATAATAACCATTTTTCCATGGGGAAAATATTCCTAAAAAATGAATGGGTTAGTGTTACATGTGAAATCTGATATAGATTGACATTCTCTCCCTTATACTTTCACAAAATTTCTCTAAATGGTAAATCATTTATCGTAAATTTAAGTGAGACTAACTCTTTATAAGTGAGTCCACAGTCCACTACCCATGTACACACAGTAGGTAATTCGCCACTAAATAAAAATATAATAAAAAAAAATCTGAATCCATATCTATTCGCCCTGTGGCATAGTCCATGGGCGTTACATACAACATAAACAGGTCCGGCCCAATAGGCGGGCCATCTAGGCAGCCGCCTAGGGCCGAAATAATAGTTGTGCTCTTTAACAATCAAACCCAATTAAAGCCTACAATTCTGCCCCATCTCTCTCTCTCTCTCTCTCTCCAAACAGATTTGACATCCCATAAATAAAAAAAAATACCATAAATCTAAACCACCAAAAATCCTACGACTTTGGCTTAGCAATCATCTCTCTCCCCCTAATTCCTATATACACAGATTTGTTTATAACCATCATAATCGTTTTAAAAGGTATTATTATATATTAATCAATCATTTATTTAATTTTATTTTACTAATATAATGCATATAATTCAATTATTTTTTTGAGAAAGTTTAAAATATTAGACGATTTGAAAGACGTATAAGAATGAAAACTTATGCAATCTCTATTTTATTATGTGCTATATATTATTGTATTTTTATTGAGCTTGATATATTATTGTATTTTTATTGAGCTTAATGTAACTACGTATTCTTGTAAAAGTTTGTTTTGTTTGCAAGGATTTTACATCAACAGAATGTGAAAATAATGAAACAACTAATAACAAACATAATAGTGAGCATCAAGAACAATTAGAAAATAAATTTGATGTAAAATTGAGAGATCTTTTATTAATTTTCGAAAGATTGAAAAGTAAGAAGCATTTTTTTAATAGTACATTACATTCAAAAATTACCAAATGAAGAAAAATATCATAGAAAATGGTTTGTGTATTTGAAATATTTTTATAACATATTTTAGTCATATGCTATATATATATACTAGTTATTGTCTGTGCCTTCAGACACAGTGTAATAAAAAATGATAAACAATAAACATATTTGTATTCATATCCAAAATCAAATCATAAGTATAGAGAAAAGCTAAAGGAATTTAAGTATCGGTTTGTAGTGGGGTGAGAGGTGGTGGGCCGAGACGGTGATGATTGTGGTGGGTGGCAATGATTTGTGGTGGTGGCGGCGGCGATGGTGGTGGCGGAGGCGGTGGTGGTGGTGGCGGTGGCGATGATGGTGACGGTGGCGGTGGAGGCGACGGCGGCGGTGGTGGTGGTGGGGGGGCGATGGTGGTGGTGGTAAAGGTAGTGGTGGTAGAGGTGGCGATGGTAGTGGTGGTAGAGGCGACGACGGCGGCGGTGGTGGTGATGGTGGTGGTGGTGGTAGAGGTAGTGGTAGGGCGGTTTCAAATACTATTATTTTTTTAAAGTACTTGTGAAAAAAAATTTGTAGAAGTACTTTTAAAAAATCAATCCAAACACACACTTAGGGACCTATTTTTCCTATTAAATTTTGGGTGTTAATATTAACCGTTAGATTAACTTTAAAGTAAAATTTAAAACGATCTTAACCGCGAATAACAAAAGTCATTTTGTTTATCTTTTGAGATTTGAATTGTAAGCTACTTTATTATATAGACTAGTTATTGCCTGTGCCTGAAGGCACAATGTAATCAAAAATGATAAACAATAAACATATTTGTATTCATATCCAAAATCAAATCACAAACATAGAAAAGAGATATAGGAATTTAAGCATCGATTTGTAATGGGGGTGAGAGGTGATGGACGGCAGTGGTGGTGGTAGGAGACGATGATGGTTGTGATGGGTGGCAATGACTGTGGTGGCGAGGGCAATGGTGATGGTGGTGGTGGTGATGGCGGCAGTGGTTGTGGTGATGGTGACGGTGGTGGCGGCGGCGGTGACGGTGGTGGTGGTGGCGGTGGTGGTGGCGGCAATGGTGGTGGTGGCGATGGCGGCGGTGGCGACGGTGGTGGTGGTTGTGGGGGTGGTGGTGGCAGTTGTAGTGGCAGTGGTGGTGGTGGTGGGAGTGGTGGTGGTAGAGGTAGTAGTGGGGCGGTTTCAAATACTATTATTTTTTTTAAAGTACTTATGATAAATAATTTTTAGAAGTACTTTTAAAAAATTAATTCAAACACACCCTTAGGGGCCAATTTTTCCTATTAAATTTAGGGTGTTAATATTAACCGTTACTCGTGTTGCACCCCCTTTTTAAAAAAAAATAAAATATTAACCGTTAGATTAACTTTAAAATAAAATTTAAAGCGATATCAACTGCGAATAGCAAAAGTCATTTTATTTATCTTTTGAGATTTGAATTGTAAGCTACTTTATTATATAAATTTATAAATAATAAATTTTGAAAGGGCCCATTTATAATTTTCACTTAGGGACTCAACTTCCATTGGCCCGGCCCTGAACATGAAAAATGCCGACCTTGAGTGATTGTTTTGCACAAGTTTGGGCTAGAATTATTGCTACAATCAGCCCATCCTAACCCAACCCACCTTCACCAGACAAATAAAAGGCTAATAAAAACCCAAATCAGGTGTAAATCAAGATTTTCGGTCGAAATAAAAAAAGGGAAATTTGGAGGCCGGTCCCCCTATATGGACTTGTTTGGACTTAAGTCCGTCAAGGAAACTTATTTGTTATGAAGTCCGTTTTTTGTCAATTTTACCATACTATCCCTTCCCTTAGAAGTGAAATAAAACTAAAAATTAAAAACTCCTAAATCTTAGCAGTTTGACTAACATTAAAATCTTTTCTCTCTCATATCTATCTATATCCATATATAGGTTAAGAGTTTGACTAACATTAAAATTTTCCCTCACTCTTATCTATCTATATCCATATATAGTAGCATTCAAATACAAAAAAAAATTATCATTTGGACACAAAAAATAATACATTTAAACACAAAAAAATAGTAACATTTAAACATAAAAAAAATTGAAACATTCAATATTAATATTTTAAAAAAATAACAACATGTTCAACAAAAATAGTAACATACTTAACAAAAACTGTAATATACTTAACAATAATTTTCTCTCAAATTCAAAGGCAAAAAATAGTACCATTCAAACACAAAAAATAGTAATATTCAAAAACAAAACAAATAATAATATTGAATATTAATATTTAGTAAAATAATAGTAGTAACATGCTCAAAATAATAGTAACATGAATTTGAATATATATATATATATATATATATATAGAGAGAGAGAGAGAGAGAGCTTTGAATTTGAATTTTAAATTTATGATGAAGATTTTATTGATATATTTTAATTGACCTTGAATTAAGGGATAACAATTTCCAAAATAGGAAATTAATTTAACTTCCTTTTAAGGAATGATATTTTTTAGATAAAAAAAAAAAGTGGACTTAAGTCATTACATATAATTTTAAACATGGACTTAATCCCTTATAAGTCTCATTGCAGGACTTATCTCCAAACAAGTACATTTAGGATGACTCACTTCCAATTTTCACATAAAAAAACATTGAATTAATATAAAGCTCTGAAGAACAATATTCACTATTCTCTATCCTACTCGTTTGAGATTTCAAGATTTTATTACGTTTTTTGAGTTTTTTTTGAGTTTTTAGCGACAGACCTAGGCAAGGGTTTCACTCCGATTGTCCTCTCGAACTCTTTTCTTATTAAAAAGAAAAAAAAAAAAGACTTGAGTTTATCCCCTTACTACTACAAGTAGGATTGTTAGTCGAACGAGCCCGAGCCGAGCTTGAAAAGTTTGTTTCTTAATCGAGCTTAAAAAATTGTTCAAGTTTGGCTCGTTTAGGAAACGAGCCGAGCCTGAACGAGCCAAAAACAAGTCGAACCCGAGTATTTGCACATAAACGAGTCGAGTCTGTCGAGTTTGAACCAATCTTGTAAGATTTGTTTTCTAAACAATCCTAAAAAATTGTTCAAGTTCAGGCTCGTTTAGAAAACGAACCGAGCCTGAACGAGCCAAATCTGAGCTAAACTTAACCTAAACTCGAATAGTTTAATTTGATTAACAGCCCTAACTAAAATCAATATTTTTTTTGCAACAAGAATTGTTCAGTAGCAAATTAAACTTCTGCATGAACTACTGAACAATTGTTCTGTAGGGGGACCAAGCTAGAAGTGGGGTGATCACTGAATAGTCATGTCAAAATGTTGGGTCACATGTGGAGGCATGGACAGAACTACGCTAAGGCCCTGGGGGGCCACCACCCCCCTCAAGTTTTCAAAACAAAAAAAAAATCCTACATGTATAAGGTGTTAGTTGGATTATGTGAGCAATGTAATGGCTGAAAATCCCAAGAACTTTTATTTTTTATTTTTTATCGGACCCTTTTACAATACGGAAAGATAACGAAGTTCGAACTTACGACTTTAAAATCTAATAACAGGGACGACGACCACTAAGTCAACCACTAACTTCCAAGAAAATGTGTGGATACTTTTGTGCACCATCGACATGATATCCATACCATGTGGGTAAGAAGCCTTGCGTGCAGACACACTCTGGGGAGTAAGACGGAGGAGGAAAGAGCCATGTCAACAAAGATCCACCTTTAATGATGACTTTTTTTTCTGTCGACAAAGTCTGGCAGTTCAAGTTGGACCAGTGTTCAAATCAATCTCACAACTTTTGGGATCTCTCATATCTAATCCATTAGATTTCTCGTACTAAAAGTTGCAATCTAATAACTCTAATTTACTACTCGAACCATTCAAGTTAAGGAAAAAAAAAAAAACTTCGAATTAATCACTACTCTTGAGGGTTTAGGGCAATTTTAGAGGTTGAAAAGGGTAATGCTATGGTCAGTGCACATTATTCTCTTATAATGGAATCGAAAAGGAGTTGTCTACGACACCGACAAGAAAGAATTTGATATCATAATGATATTTGTTATATTTGTAAGTGTTTTTATAATTATTATGACACACTTCTTACTATTAGATAGTGCCCATAAATCTTATAATAGGTACCCAAAGATTCAGTAATAAAAAGACTTATAATAGTAGTAAAAACACCTATAAAAATAATAATTTTTTTTGTACCGAAGAAAAGTGGTAAAATTATTTACCACAACTATGGTAAAAATACCCACAATTATGATATAAACATCCACAAAAGTGATAAATTTTTTGGTTATAAAATAACCCATAAAAATTATAAAAATATCTATTGAAGTAATAAATTTTGAAGGTATCGATTTTTTTTTCTCGATACAGTAATCAAATCACGAGAAGGAAGGTCGATATTAACATGATATCAAATTAATGATTAATTTGCCTAAGTGAACACCTAAATATTGTCCGCCATATTGCTACATGTATTTGATAAAACTATGGTTAATAACCGCACGATTGTGAATTATGAAAATTAGGATAATCATTTAGTTCAAACTTACGTGTGTGTGTGTGTGATTCATTCATGGTAGATTGTTATTAAACTATGGAATTATTCTCTCACTTGAATTTTTTCTTATATCATAGTAAAAGACGGTAAGTTAGTGTTGTTTTAAGTAAGTGGTAGCTGTTCCGATATACAAATAAGGTGGGTTGGGGTTTAGGAGATACTTTGGACATATGCTTGTTGCTTCAATAAAGAAAGGGTTTCTTAGCATTTTACTCTTTGTTATGCGGTTATCACGGATTGGCAGGCCATACGGATTATCTAGCTCTCATAACAACTTCAATTAATAGGAAACAAAAATGAATAATCATACTTTAGGAAGTATTGTTTGCAATGACTAAATGGGTGCTCAAATGTCTTTTCCATTACCATTTCAAACAAACAAGCAATAAAAGTTGTTTAAATTGATAGTTCAAGTGACAATAAAAGACGAGTTGTAAACTCATACGTCTTGTATTCTAATCTTGACAACCTCATAGGGTCAGACTATGAGAGATTTATCTCTCATGAATACCCTAGTTTTGACGTAGATAGTCTTTCTTTGATCAGACTGAGGAAGAGATTAATCGAGATGCGTGTAAGTTAGTTCGAATACCATTGACCAATAATAATAAAATAAAAGTTGTTTCAAAATATTGCACCCATTATAGCACACCAAAAAGAAGCATTCATATACTGAAGTAACTAAAAAGTTAAAACTAGTTTCCAAAAAAGAAAAAGAAAACTAAAGCCTATACATTAGGACCAATCTATTTGGTCCTACAATCAGTTTGATTGTAAGCCCCCACCCTAGAGAATTATGCTATGTACTAATATCTAATACTGGACCGAGTGCATACAATTTTGAAAAAGCTGCAAGATGAACTCAAAAGTAGCAAAGAAGATGTATAGTGTAATCAAGCGGGGACATGGAAACTTTGGATAAGACTACAGTACCACAGAGTTATCGTGCTCAAGTGATATGTGGTCATTGATTTGTATTGGAATGATTTATAACCAGGGATTGAAAAAATAAAGATACAAAAAACTTTACACGTGTTAAATATTTATTGAATAAAAAGTGATTGTATGGTACCAAAAAGATAATTTTCGGTGCCATAATTGGACCCTAAGACTTTTGGAAAGATGCATTTCCAAACTGTGATAGATAGAAATGTGTATTGTCATGGCTTGGTTTGGAAAAGGAACTTTTTTTAGCCATGTCTCTCTCTCTCACCCCACCTTCATGGTCCCAATCCATTGCTGGCCCCTCCTCTCTCAGCCCATGTCCCTGGTTCACCCTACAGTAACCATGACCTCTCTCTCTCTCTCTCAAATATTTATTTCCCCTTGTTGGCATGCATTTATTGTTATTTGAACAGCAGATTCAGTTCACTTGGTCCATGTCTCAATAGCCTAGATTTTAATGCAGTTCCATGGTAGCAATTTTATGTGAAACATGAGTAAACGTTACTATTATTTCAGATTTTTCACTTGAATAATAAAGTCCTTTTTGAAACTAGAATATTCAGTCCACGGATGAACACACACATGTCTAGGGACGGAGCTGCGTATTGGCCAAAGGGGCCACGACCCTCTCACATTTTAAAGAACACCTCCAACACAATGAATTGTTTTTACTGTTATCTTGCGAAATTATTATTTGCAACGATAGTTTATTCATAGTCATTACATCATATCATAAATAATTGAAATGAAAGAACAATGTCGTTATCATGACAAACTTATTTATATAATGGTATAAGTATGAAGTAATTTTTAGATTTTATTATCTGAATTAAAATTGATAACCTAGTAAGTAACATAGTAGAATAAAATTCTTGATTATAGTACTATTGTTTCTTCCTCCAAAATGAAACCCTAGTTTCGTACTTGCGCATGTGAGTGTATGATGAAATCCTAAACCTTTCGCCATGAAATTCTAGACTTCTACCTCACATTTCAGTTTTAAAAATGGAAAAAGAACAAACGCAGATCTATTAACTACTCTTTATTATGTACAAATAATATTTTCCAATTATAAGTAGCAAGTCTAATCGGTCTCTGAGAACTGCAAACCTACGAAACATGCTTTTAATCTATAATTTCTGATTCCCAAATTTTAAGAAAATCAGTGATAAGACCTTTTTAAGAGGATCATGGAAGGACGCGGTTTGATTCTCGACGAGACCTTGAAAACTGTTTTTTCAAGTGTCAGTAGCGGAATGTTTTGTCAATCGAAAAAGATTTTTGGTGACAACACTTAAAGATTTACAAAGTGACATGAGTAACAAGAAATCTTGTGAAAAACACGATCACCATATTCCCCTCTATGTAGGGTAGCCTCCTCACTAAACACAAGTAAAGAGCTAGCTTGCATTGAGAACGGGGGGCCTTCCCATTGGGAAAAATTCATATATTTCAATTACAAATATTCAAATTCTCCTTCTTTTTTTTCTTGAAAACCAAATTCAGCACAGAAGAAATGAAAAAAATAAATGTATACTAATATCATAGTAATCCAGTGCATGAGACATCAATCGCTATGTAGCTTCTAAACATAATCATATACATATAGTCTTACCTCATGTGTGGTGAGAAATAAAATACATATAGGTACCAAAAATAATGGAAATTCCAACTCATAAGACATAGTCATCTACTTGTGCCCCAATTTTTTTTTATTTTTTATTTCCAAAAAATGTATGGGGTTAAAAAGTTCAGTGTTGTGGGGACTGTTTTGCTGCCTTCATTCTCTCACACCACTGCATGCCCTTCCTAGGTAGGTAGAATTAGGGGTGACAATTTTTGACTCACCACGAGAACACGATTTGAACTTTACACGAATTTTATAACACGAACTCAAAATTGACCCGACACGCGAACATGAAATATAAGCGGATCATGTTTGGGTTTAACCCGCCAAACTCGAAATTGAGACGATCAACCTGTTTAATTAAAAATTGACACTTTCTCTATTTTCTCGTTTGTATGGTAACACGAACAATACGAAATTAACACGATCAACATGTTTAATTAGTATTATAGAAATAAAATATTAATTATTTATAACTGTTTATTAAGTACTAACATAATTATTGTATAAAAAAAATATTTTTACTCATCATTATTGTTATTATATTTATTAAGTTAATTTTTAGTTTATAAAAAAGTAAGAGCATGAACTCAATTAAGTAAAAATAGAATCTTAGCATTAAATTTTTTATTCAAAATTTATGTAGGTTAATACGAACACGACACGAAAATACGCAGATCGACTCGACATGACAAGATTAGTTAAATGGGTTGGGTTAAAATTGACTAATGTTCGACACGAACCTGAATGACCTAACACGACATGATTCGATTGTCGTCCCTAAATATAACTTGTGAATAATTGTGAGACCCCAAAAGGTCTCTTAATTTCAAAACTGGGCTCCATGGGCTTGCATTTACAGGGGGAAAGTCCCCTCTGCCAAACTTCATTTCTTTCAACATAGTCCATACCTTTAAGTGGATCCTATCCTCTCCCCCTTCACTTCTCTCTCCCCCCAATCTGCAATAATTCAAGGCGGTGTTTGGCTTCAAATCATTGTTTTTTTTTTTTTTGTGAAACCCTAACACCACACATGACCATGGCATGGGCATTCCACATGAGCATGGACCCCACCATGTATTGTCCACGTGTGTGTGAACTGTACTATGATGTACAGGTTGGCCCACTTTTTAATGCTGAACTTGTGCCACGTGACATTTGGTCCATGTACAAATTCTTGTCGTATTGTATTTGATTCATTGTCATGCTTATGATCCGTTAGATCACCATCCAATGGTCATTGTCCATTGCGTTTGGACGGTAAATTAGGTCCTCGTGCTGGATTTTAACAGGTTCACATTAAAAAAATATTTTATTTATAATTAATTTATTTATAATGAATCGTATTATATCAAATTCGTATTTTATATAAATTGTTTATTAATCGTATCGTGTCGGGTCCACTCATTTACGAAACGAGTGACTTAAAAAAAACTCAAATCTTTTAATTTTACATCGTATTCATGTTGTGTTAACAAATCATGTCATATTTTAACACCACGAGGGCATTGAGATAAACAATTTTGTAATATCATGCAAGTGTGTGTGTGTGTTTTTTTTTTGTAGATCACTTATTTTAGTTATAGGAGTTTGAATTAGTGAATGGGTTAGTGGTATAGTATTAATAGGTTTCCTAGGTAATTATCTAGGTAGTGAGATCAATGAATTTAGTAGCAATCTTTTATGTGTTATCTCTTTATATTTAAAGAATTTAGATGAATATAAAATATAGCTGATGTTCGTGATTCACTTTCTTGCAAAATGTTTAAAAGGTCGGGTTTCCATCAAAGTGAACTAACGGAGATTTTCATCCCCTCAACGCGGGTCTTCTTTCTCCCCTATTCCATTTTTATTTTATTTTACAAATCCCTAAAAAATGTGCACATAACACGCAAATTCAATGAAATTAAATTTTATTTTTATGAGTTTTATACTAATATGAGATTTATTATATTAATCATAAGACTATTCATGTCTTCAAACCTACCATGTATAATAAAATTATGTAATTATTTCTTTCGTATATTGTTTTCAACTATTTTGATCAACTTGAAAATTATGTATTTTAGTTTTTATTTTTAGAATTTGATGATCTTTTGATAAGTTAAATTTACTTAAATTTAAATTGAGTTTGTTAATAGCTTCTTTCTATTGTCATGGCAACATAAACATCAGTAAACTGTCTAGTATTGAACTTCAAATCTATTCTTTTACTATTATGTTAACTATTAGTCTTTGAATGAATTTTATAAATCTAAATGATATGCTACAGAATTTGAATACCAAAGTTTAAATAGTTAGTTGATCTCAAATAACAAGAAATTTATTTTTAAATAAATATATTTAATATTTTAATTAAAAAAAATATTATATACAACCATAATAATCATAATTACTGGCGTCTCATACAAAAATTTCACCTAGGGCCTCCGTTTGGCTCTGCCGACCCTAAGTAACACTGAACCTGTCCAAACTAGGCACATCTGGAGATTATCTTGGTGTGGTTCAAACAATAGGGAAAATTATACTTTGAATCCCTAAAGATTTAAAATTTTATTTTATACCTTCAAAAATTAAATTTTGAATATTGTACTTTACTGTATTAAAAATGTTGTAATGTGACCCTTCTATTAGTTGTCATGACTCATTCCATCAAAAACCACCCCATTGGCATTGACACAATAAACAACCATGGCTGACGAAAGGGCCACATTGAAACCCTTTTATACATTGAGGTATAATTTAAAAAATTTAATCTTTGATAATGTAAATTAGAAATTCTGAAATCTTTTGAGGTATAAAGATTTAATAAGTGAGACTTAATATTAATAAGTGGGCCCCACTCATAACATAGTCATAGATTTATCATTAAATAAAATTAAGTAAAAATATAATGAAGAAGATCTGGATCCCTTTTTCTGATTAGTTATTGTTACTGGCTCGACGTGTATTGTTATCTACTTAGATAGGTAAATGTTTTACGGTTAATTGTTTTTTACTACGTTGTAGTTTTGGTTAGAAGCACTATACTTACTTGACGTTTAAAATTATGCATATTATCCCCTTATAATTATGTACCAAAGTGAAATGATTACTTTTATCATTCAAGTTAACGGAGAGTGTGATCCACACCCAAAATATGTTATGAACTTTGTTTCCATTGTTTCCCTCTAAAAGAACATTGTCTAAATGCCTAAAATACCATTTATTATTGTATAATAACTAAATAAGTAGGACATCGGTCCTAAATCAAAAAACATGTAAGAAAAACATAAGTGATTTTCGACCACAAATCAAAACCTCACTTGAAGAAAAAAGAGACTCGACATCTTTGATTGAAATGTGTTAGTTTGTTGTCATGTTTCACTAATTTTATAATCAAGAGTAAATCAGACGAAAAATCTAATTTTAAAACATGGATATTATGGTAATTTTTTAATTCCGTTAACAACATCAATTATTTCAATTTTGTACATAACTAAAAATATATAATATGCATAATTTTAAACGTTAAGTAGATAATGTACTTTTAATCAGAACCACCAAAAAATAAAAGGCAATTAACCCAATATTTTATACTAACCTCTTGGGATGTGAGATGTTACCTAAAATTTGCTTGTTTTTCCATTCCCAACGTATCGGTGCGACAATTTGAACATTCCACACACTATAAGGAACCAATAGAAGATTAGAGACGAAGCGTCAAGACACTGCTATCCAGTAGCATGCATGATAAGTTACTCGTACTTGCATTCCAAACATAGATATTAATGATATTCGAGTCTAGGTTCAATTTTCTATTTTTCCCTATAGCTTAAACATCACCCTCTTCAAGACTGATTTCCATTTAGAATGGTGATTTTTTTTTGGTTGTGTTTGGGAGAACTTCGATTGCATTGTATCAAGTGAAAAGGCAAAAGTGGTGTGCTTAGTAATGTTCAAACTTACAACATAACCTATATGAGCAGTACTTTTCTACTAATTAAACTATAGGGGCTTAGGGAGGCCGGTACCTCCCTAAAAACTTAATAAGATAAAAGTACACTTTTTAAAATAATTGTGATAGAAGTACATCTCCTAAAAAAAAAAAAATCATAAAAGCCCTTTTATCCCTACCATAAATAGTGCATACCTAATTGACAATTTTTATATTTTCAATATCTAAATATTAGAATGTAAGACTTTCAAAATTCCTTTTAATATTTGTGTATCATTTGAATTTTAAAATTATATATATATATAAATAATATACACACACACACACACACATATATATATAATAATATTAAACAGTAACACGCTAAAAAAAAATTGTAACATCAAACAGTAACATACTCCATAAAAAATTTAATTAAAAATTTAATCAACAAAAAAATAGTAACATCAAACAGTAACATACTCCATAAAAAACTTAATTAAAAATTTAATATTTGATGTTACTGTTTGATGTTACTATTTTTTTGTTGAGCGTGTTACTGTTTGATGTTACTATTTTTTGTTCAGCGTGTTACTATTTGATGTTATTATATATATATACTAGTTATTGTTTGTGCCTGAAGGCACAGAGTAATAAAAAATGGTAAATAATAAACATATTTTTATTCATATCCAAAATCAAATCATAAACATAGAGAAAAGATAAAAGAATTTAAGTATCGGTTTGTAGTGGGGGTGAGAGGTGGTGGGCGGCAGTGGTGGTGGTAAAAGACGGTGATGGTTGTGGTAGGTGGCAATGACCGTGGTGGCGGCGGCGACGGCGACGGCGACGACGAAGATAGTGGTGGTGGTGATGATGGTGGTGGTGGCAGCGGTAGTGGTGGTGGTAGTGGCGGCGGCGGTGACGATGATGGTGGTAGAGGTAGTGGTGGGGCGGTTTCAAACACTATTTTTTTTTTAAAGTATTTATGAAAAATAATTTGTAGAAGTACTTTTAAAAAGTCACTTCAAACACACCCTTAGGGGCCTATTTTTCCTATTAAATTTAGGGTGTTAATATTAGTCGTTAGATTAACTTTAAAGTAAAATTTAAAGTGATCTCAATCGCGAATAGCAAAAGTCATTTTGTTTATCTTTTGAGATTTGAATTGTAAGCTATTTTATTTTATATGTATATAAATTCAAATAATACAGAAATATTAAAAGGAATCTTGAAAGTTTCACATTCTAATATTTAAATGTTGGAAATATAAAAACTCTTAATTAGGTATGCACTATTTATAGTAAGGGTAATTATGGAATACATTTTAAAAAGAATTTGAATTTGTTTTAAAATGTGTACTTATTGACAACTATTTGATGAAAAATAGGATTTAAAGAATGATAAGTTTGGAGGTGATACTTAAAGCCAAATAAGTTATGAAAAAAGTACTCACATCCCATTATCTCTAAACTATAAGCCCCTACAGATCTCAATGCTCACTTCGGAAAGGGCGTGGGGCTTTCATAAGAGAGCTCAATACTTTTTTTTTTTTTAGCACTAATTTTCCAGGTCAGAATGTTCCCGCCCACTTGTACCCACATATGACCCTCGTTACATCCAAAGGTCAAATACCAATCGACGTCTCCTTCCGGACACTTCCGAGGGGTAGCGTGGTGGCAAGTCAATTGGAGTAGGGCAAGTCCGGCCTTGGCTCCCTCTTGATGCCCCCACGGAAGTGCCCTAGAATATGTTGGTTGGTGTTTGCCATTGGAGCAGCGAGGGGTGCATATGTGAGCATGTGGGCGGGTGTGCGTAGCACTCCTGGTGGTGTCATTACGTTAATTCCTTTAAATTTTAGTCTTGTGACCATACTCTCTAGAAACCCAAAAATTTTGATTTATTATGTGTCGACAGAGTTCTAAAAGCAACATCCGAGGATCCTTGATCGAGACAATATGACTTTATGTCAAACCCTAAGATTCATAGAGCCAATATTATCATTCGAAGAAAAAAGAAAACATAGAGCCAGTATTGAGTGGCACAACTCAACACAAAGTCATAAGATTAAGATTTGTATAGATGTTTTCTTGTAATGATTTGAGATAGCTTATCACAGGGGCGAGCTTGGATGAGATTTCGGTAACAAGGAATGATGTCAAAAATGTGAGTCTCTTGTTGACAAGGCAATAGTGAGCGTCTTTCACATCAGCACTCTACACAAGACCCACACCCCGATCACAATTAATTCTCGGGATGGACCGTGCAGATGTTCATCTCCTTACCGGTCATACTTGCACAGTTTGGGATGCTCATTGCTCGGCCTCGGCCCTTCGGAGTTCAGGGGGCGCACATTGTTAACTACAACCAGCCACGCATCCACTTATGACTGACAAGTCGCCCATGTCCCATCAAAAATTAATTAATTCTTAAATTGAATCTAAAAATAATGCAATTGTCTAATGTAGATAATAAATTGATCAGCTTTAGTTGTTGCCAACAATAAATTATCTCTGTTTTACACAACAAATTTGTTTGCCTTGTATTGTATGAGAAAAATATTTGATTTTATTATTTAAATTCTTGACCTCGGATTGCATCAATTATATTGGATTTGAGAATTTTTCACTTGTTTTCACTAAAAATTGAATCAAATATATTTTTATGTTATAAGGAGCTTATACATGCTGAATTTAGCTAAGAGAATGTGATGTTAAGAATTTACGTTTAGGTTTTTTTTGCATTTTGTACCCTGAAAGATGTCTCGATTTTTACTTTGTACCCCAAAAGATTATTTTTTTATATTGCACCCTGAACTTCATATATTAGTTCAAATGTGACCCTTGGATTAACATCCGTTTCAAATTCCGTTAAAATTTGATGCACATGTCACCTACGTATGTTGCTTTTTGACAAAATATAAACTCACTATTCATATTCTTGGGTGGCATGTACATCACATTGGAACCAATTTATGACATTCAGAGTGCAAAATGAGAAAAATAATCTTTCAAGGTGTAAAGTGGGAATTGAGACATTTTTCGAAGTGCAAAATGCGAAAATCCCAAAAGTTTATGTTAAAATTGATTGATATTCAATACAAACCCAAAAAAGTATAACCCAAAGATCCCATGACATTGCTCACGTGGCAAAAATAAATAGGAGAAAAATGTTATCTGAACATAATTTGTTAAATTTATTTGTTGACTTAATGCATCATATCTATAGAATTGATAGCGGGCCTCAATAAATGTTAGGGTCCACCGTCAATCTTATAATGTGATGCATTAAGTCAATAAAAAAGATCAACAAATTAAGTCCAAGTAATATCACTCCAAATAATAAAATGGTCATACAAAAGCATCAAGGTCTCATGGGTAGGCTTGTCACTGGATTGATTTTTGATTTGAATGCAATCTAAATTCGAATCCTAATTCAATTAATTAGATATATATTAATATTTTTTATCAATAATCTGAATTTGTTAAATTATTTTAACGGATTTGAATTTGAATATACATATATCCAACCTAATTATGATCTAATCCATAATATTTATATATTTTGTAAAAATGTTGAAGAAATTAAGTAATTAATTAAAAAATTAATTAAAATTTTGATATAATTTATTAAAATCTAGTTAAATTAAGTTATTTTGATCGGATTGTATTTTTGATATTTTTTGTGGATTCAGATATGAACCATAAAAATAAAATTTGTCAGATAATCGAATTGAATTCGGATCGATTTTTAAAATCGGATTCCGATCAATCCAAACCCGATCAGGCCTATTCATGGGGTCGCGAACTGGATCGTCTAAGGAGCAGGTAGTGCGTGAATCGGGGGCTCGAAATGGTACAATGTAGTGCGTGTGTCCCCCTCCAATACGACACTGTACCAAATTAAGGTCAAATGGTCGGCAACAACCACCCTTAAATCAATGTGTTTTGATTGATTAATGAGAATGTTGTGCTTGAGTGGCAGGTCTAGCTTGGTTGGGCTGATTTGGGATTTGTGTGGAGTTGACACGTGTGCTGCTGCATGTGATTAAAAGACTTAATCTAGACCTAACACACTAATATTATTTAATTAAATAATGTTATTGAAATCTAAAAATTTGATATAATTTGTTGATATAATGATGTAAATTTTTTTTGTTTAACGGTCAATAGTGTCCAGGTCAGTTTATGCACACATCTACGAATCCCCTCTTTTGTTCAATCAAAGTTAAACCATCAACACCAAGACTAGAGTATTTACAAAGGATAAACCTCGCATAACCTAACACCCAAAAATTGTCAAGTTTCAAGTACAAAATGTCTGAATCGAAATTATCGTAAATTCAAGTATGACCCATCAAACATATGTAGATTCATATACTAATACATGGTAGAAGGGAATCTAGATCCTCATGTCCTTAATCTAAGCTCTTCCTTTCTAAGATGTTAAGTCAACACTTAACTCTTACAATCACTTTTGACTCTTATCTTGAGTTTGGTTAACCTGGTTGCGTTTATGTTGGCTTGAGCAAATTTGAGATGTTTATTGATAAATTTAAGATAGCTAGCTTATTGTTAATCATAGACAAACCACACTAACAACAATTTGGACTATGTTACAAAGTCAAATGAAGTCTCATGTTTTAATCTGTATGTTCTTATGTGATTAGGAACACACAATTTGAGATTCAAAGTCAAGATGACGGTATCTTTTCAGTGCTGGAACTGGAGCGAGCATTGTAGGAGCTATCTATTCTATTAGGGAGATGGATTCATCACAAATTCTTAACCCTTAAACTTACTCTAGTAGAAACACTTTTGGCTCTAGCCAAGCCAAATAACCCAACAATTTTTAAAATTGAGTGAATTGAAGGGATCTGATAACTTAACAAATCAAAATATAATAACGTGTGGCACGTGCAATGTCAATAAATATTGCAATATTGGTTCAAGTTAAATGTAGGGGCCTTCAATTGTGTACATCTTTGACATGATCAAGTCAATTAGAAACATAATTTGATATGCAAAGCTTAGGTGTATGGATCTAAATTGACCTTCAACCATTCAAACAATGTCCCCATGTTATCAACTTTTAGGAGATGATGCTTTATTGAGTGAGTGGGCTGATGAAAATAACTTTTGAGGTTGATGTGATCTTTTGATAATTGAATTGGAGTGTGTTTGATCAATTGCTATCATTTTCGCATAAAGAGGTGTTGAAATGTTGAGCAACCCTACACACCCACCACCCTATTAGAAGTGATGGCTTTTTAGCATAGGTGTAGGGTATAATTGTAGGGGCATCAATAGTTCAAAAGGCCCAAAAAAAATGAAGGACTTGACTAGGGTATCGAATAAGAAATTTTGATATTTTATCTTTAAAATTTATTATTTTTATGGGTATTTTAATTATTTTTGTTAGTATTTTTTTTTATTTTTATAGGTATTTTTACCACTGTTGTAATAACTATTTTTTTTAATTTTTCTTTGATAACACAACAATCGAAAAAACACATACAACAATACTAAAAATACTTACAAAAGTGACAAATATTAATACGATGCCGAAATTTGTAAACAACTCCAAAAAAGAATAAGTAAAGATTAGTGGAAATGGTACCTTATTCCTAGTAATATCTTCAACTTTCTATTTTGTTCTAATTTTTTCAAATGATAGCAATCTACTCCAATTAGTCAACGAGATCAAATTTTCAGCCAAGTGACGTCCTGGATGTCTCACATGTGATTGGAGATGACTAATGTTTCAATTGAGCAAATTATTCAACATTAATATTAAGATATGCTTATAAAACTAAATGTCGGCAGTGCGGAGTCAAGATGATTGGAGGCGTAATGCATAGATCTGAATAAAAACTTTTATTTTTTTTAAATAATTTTTTTCACTTTTTAAAGTATAAAAATTATTAATTAAATATTTGTGTTAAACTAATGGTAATATATTATTTTCAGTTAATAGTATGATTAATTTACTTAATTTTTCTTATAACAATTAATTTAAGGTAAGATTTTATCAATTTTAATATTTAAAAACTTTTTTTTGCACAAGTAATTGTTAAAGGTAGTGTCAGTAATATGTTGTAAAAAAAAAATTAACATAAAAAAAAAACTTAAAAGTTAAAATTTAAATGTATATTATTTTTTGGATGAACGTGAGATGAATGGGTCCTACTAAAAAATTTGATAGGACCCACTCATCTAAAAGATAATATACATTTAGATTATAATTTTTTAAATTTTATTCAAATTTTGCAACATTATTTTTTTTTTCCTTATCTTACATTCATCTCGAGAAAGACACAGATTGTGCTTTTGTGCCAGAAAGTACAAAATCCACTAGATGGAAAGAAAATGTGCTTTGAGAGGCCACTCAATCTCTCTTTTATCTCTTTCTCTTTTTTCAAAGTCTGGATACAAATATCTTCGGCTTACACACAACTGAAAAGAAAAGGGTAAATAGTAGTTTGCACACCAAAATATTAAAATTTTTTTAATTTATACCTTCAAAGATTAATTATTTTAAATTGTGTTTTCAATAAAATTAATTGATAATAATATGAACCTTAACCATAATGTTCGTTACGATTTCCATCAAAGTGATGGTCATGTGAAATGCACGTGATGACTTTTGTTCGATTATGGTCCTTCCCCATTTCACGTGCCCCTCACGTGCCTTGTTAATTAGACAAAAAACGCAACGGACGTGATGGCTGGAGTCACATTTCTATCAATTAAATTTATTAAGGGTATAATTTGAAACAATTGCTTTTTGAGGATTCAAACCGATAATTTTGCATTCTTTCCGAAAAGTACTTTGTAGTAGCTTGAACACGAAGGAAAGAATTTAAGTGTTACAATTTCCAAATCTCAAGTTTGAATATTATAATTAACTCATCTACACAATTTATTGGCAACGAGAATCAAGAATTTATATATTAGCCATGAATCAAAAAAACAAACATGATTATCATCTGCAATCACAAATTAACACACGAAAAAAAAGTGCGTCATTTGCTATTAACAAGAAGGCGAACGTGTCTTGGGGGTTTATGACCTACCCCTTTCGATCTTTTAATAAATCCCTAAAGTTATTACATCAAACGCGAAACGACAAACCGAATACAATTACCAAAACTAATAACATCGAAATGAAGAATATATTACAAAAAGGAGAATTTACGCTTCAATCCTCTAAATACCCTTCAATTTATGAGTCCAAATTCTTCAAATGTACCTTTAAACCCATAAAGATTTTGAAGCTTAACTCTTCTCCTTCCTTGTTTTCTTCCCTTGTGTCCCCCTTCAACCAGTACAGCCATCTCTGCTTTCCTCAAAAGTATGAAGACTTAGAAAAAACCTGTTTACTTAAAGTTGGTGCATGACCCTTATTAATATCAGGGATTCATTAAGTCAAAATGTTTGTGCTCCAAATGTCTTGGGGTCTTTTCACAATTCTTCTTCATGCAACCACCTCCTCTGCCTAAACCCCCCCCCCCCCCCCCAAATGCAGTCAATGTTATATTTCAATGCAGCCATTGATGACTCCAAGCTCTGCTCACCACTTCATTACACAAGCAAAAATGTCTACGTTTTGTTCTTGGAGTCTCACAATCCGAGAACAATGTAGTAGCCTAGAGTGATTGGTAAAGCTATCAGCATCCCAAAGATGACCCTGCAATTCAAACAAAATCAAAGTCATTTTGTTAATAAAGATAGAAATTTGTACAAGATTTGGGTAATATTTGGTAACTTTTTTTTTTTTTTTATAAAGTACATACTTGCATATTTCAAAGGGCGCTCGCCTTTGTGTTTTAGCTTATTCCCTTTCTCAAATTTAATCCCATATATAATAATACTTACAAAAATGTATTATTTATACAGTAAATGAATCTAGATCATTTTTATTTGTAAGGCAAATTTTTTTGGTTAAAAACGTTACCAAACAGTACATAAACTCATAGAAATATTTTTCTTCTGGGTGAGTTTCTCTTACGCAGTGCTGAGAATGGCTGGATGAACATTGTATTCTTTAGCAAACACAAATGGAACAATCCCTTGTGGAAGTGCAGCCTGTAGGAGAAGAAGAATATGTCAGATGGGGAAGTGTTTTCTGAAACATACATATACTAGCATGCTTGCAAGTGAGATGCATCTACGTATTAAATATAACAGAAGCTGCATGCTTCAATCATGGACATGCCCCTCCTCGTTTCAGATATTTTTTCTTAATAAAAGTTTCTATCATTTACATCAAAAAAAAAAAAAAATAATCATGGACATGGACATGGACATGGACATGGATGATTCTGCAAAATATACCCTTTAATAGTAAGGAAATTTTAAAAAATTTGACTTGGTCCCTCAAAAAATATATATTTTTGAATGCGTGTAAGAGAGATGGACTAGATAACAACGTAGTATTAGAAATCGTGACACACGTGATGCTAGTGCAAAACATATTCATCAGTAATATCATAAAAAAAAAACAGTAAAAAATGCACAAGGTTTGTGTGATTACGAGGTTCATGGAAATGTTAGATATATGTAACTTGACCTCACATGTGGAGAGGTTCTGTGACTTAGACCCGAGACACTTAAATCACAATAATACAACATCACTACTACACCAATACAAAATCTTTGATTAAATATTGAAAAAAAAAATTATTACTTAAATTATATATTTTTTTTATATGAGTAGAATAGAGAGAATAGAAAAAGGGACAGTTAAAATGAATGGTTAATTGTGTGTAAAAAAAATCAAGTGAAAGGTGAAAATAGTGAGTTAATACATAGCTAAGAGAGAAACAAGAGACAAACAATTTCACGTTTTTTTTCTTTCTATATAGTAATAGATTCTTAAAAAAGGATTTAATTACCTGTACAATTGCGACATGGAGAAGAGTACCACGGAGGCCGACGGCGATAGAAGCCGCGGCCATGACCACCGGGCCGGTGAGGAACCTTACGGCCATGGCGAAGGAAGCCCTTGCATTCCCACATGCGATTATGTTGGTTTGGAGAGCCATAAACAGACCTTTCAAACACAACCACCAAATTCAGAAAACCCCAAAAATTAATCAATACGATTCCAACTACCTTATCTAATGTTCAACCATTAGAGCATCTATCAGCCACCGATGCCCACCGGTTTGGGACCGCTACAGACAATGCTGTTCGGACCCATGTGTCTGCTGGGGTCATTACAAACGTAGCTAGTGAAGATAATTTGAAAAATGTATGGTTGAAAATATTTGTAATGAATCAAGCTTATGTGACCATCAATCATACACAGTTCAATACATGTCTAGCAATATCCACATACCTAGTCTACACTAAAACAATCTTTAATTAGATCGAACGATTAGATGGATGAAAATAAAATGTCACATCTTGATAAAATTTCCACATAGTAATCGATAATAAGATTATTTGAATGAGAAGGTCGAGGTCATAACTCGGGCCCCGGTTTATACAAAATGTAAAATTGTTTTATTTTATACCCGCGAATTAAAAAGAACATGTTATCGGGATGATTATTAGCTAGTAAAAAACTAAGTAATAAAAAAAGAAGAAGGTAAGATTGACAAACTCCTGCAAAGAAATATGACTACTCACCTAAACTAAACATGGCCATTCCAAGTCCAGCATCAGATAGTATTGATATTGACTTCTCTATTATTTTGGGCATAGCCACATGCCACCTGCCAATAAAACATACCCAAGAACTCTTAATCAACTAATTATTTATTAATCAACCTAATTAAAATGCTTAATAAATTGGGATCCAATAATATTTTTTTTGGTTCAACGGTCAGGATTGTCCGGACCAACTTTCGTGCACCTCGACAAAGCTCCTATCCAGTCCCATCAAAAATAAACTATCCACACCGAAACGGAATATTCATGAAACATAAATATCTAAAATAGTATTTAAGTACTGAATTAGTCACCGGAATGCAATAAGAGACCAAATGAGGCCAATGAGGCTGGAATAAGTGTTTGGGTTTCGGATAAGCTTCCGCCAAACCATGATCAAGATCAGACGGGTCATAACGCTGGCCGGAGGCATCTGTTTTACGGCGACTGTATCATGATCTCCGGCAGCCCTAGGGTGTAGCTCAGCAGTAGAGCTGGACCCCAGCTTAGACAGTCCAATGGGTCCCTCTTTTTCTCTCTCCTCATCTCCATCTTTGCCGCCGCCGCCACCACCACCACGATAGCTGAAGTCCTCCCCACCAAAATCCCCAGTTTCCGGAACAGCTATTAAATATTTATATAGTTTGACGTAACAATCAGCACCCAGATCAAATTAATTATAATATTGAATCAAGAATTTTTTATAAACATCAAAAATTAATCAAAATTGTGAACTGTGACGTTGAGTTTTACCTTTGTTTTCCCCATTTTGTGGGTGATCAGAAACCAACATCCTGATTTCCTTGGCACCACCATGATCGGACTGATCGGCAGCGCTGAATACGTGAAGACCACCGCCTTCTGATACCGGAGATGTACTCGAGCTCCACACAAACATGTGAAGCTCCTTAGCATCGTGGTTCGCTTTACTCACTTCTATATTCTGCTGCTGTGGCGGTGGCGGTGGCGGTGGCGGTGGTGGAGGAGGCGGCTGTGGTGGTGCTTGTTGCTGAGTTTTGGAGGTCTTAGGGACAGTAGAAGCAATATCAGGATTGGGTGCTGGATAAGAAGTCGTCACCGGCGGTGCTGGATAGAAACCAAATCTCGGAGAAACCATTGCACAATTCTCTTCAAAGTTCGATGACCGTGGCGTCGGACCTCTTGATGACTGAACGGAGTACATATCAGCCGGACCAAAATTCGATAACCTTCCGGGAAAACCCATCATTGAATAAAAGTCCGTGTGGTTGAAATTAGACCCTCTCGGCGTCTGATTTCTCGATGAACTCAAGCTGTATATCTCAGCTCCGGTGAGGTTCGACGGCCGAGGAGTCAATGCCGGAAGTGAACATCCAAGTGACCTCCTCGAGGCAGTAGATTTTCTCACTACTACATGAAGCTTTCCATCATCGCCGATCTCTGCGTCGGTTTCAAGAAAATCTTGACCATCAAGCGACACAACATCTGACTCAACTTTGAACGAAACTATGGAGGCCGCAGTTTCAGGAAATTGTTCCATTATCAATAACTTCGCACCACGGTACTCGAACAAGAAGAGCAAGAGAGTGTACCAAATGATGCACTGTAACACCACCACTTGTACCATTAACCTGCCAGAGTACTCGCCGTACATGGCGATTAACAGAGGAATACCCATGACCAGAGTGTTGGGTAGTGTTGATAATGAGAAGATAGTTATCATCCATTCAAGACTACCATTTTTGGTGAGGTTAGTCCAGAGGGCGAGGACGATGAGCATGATGATTTTCTGGAGGGTATCGGCGGCAATGAATCGGAAGTTCATTGCGTAAGGATCGTTGGTGGAGATGAAGTGGAAGGACAAGAGTGGGACGGCAAAAATGGCGACGAATCGGTTGATTCCGGAGCATTGGTCGGGGGTGAAGATTTTCCACCACCGGACAGAGCCGTAGGCTAATATCATGGCGACGTAGAGTGGGATCATTGCTGTTAAGACCACATAGAGGTCGTGCCCGGTTATCATAGTGGGTGGTGAAGTAAAGATGTTGCTTGGGGGTAAATTTGAGAGGAAGAGAAGGGCAAAATGGGAAGAAAAAAACAGTTATATAACTGACTAATTGGATATATCTCGTCTGTTGCCACTCTGCTGCACCTCTGCTGATTGATTCGAAGAGCACTTGCTCTGTGTGTATTTGAGAGAGAGAGAGAGAGAGAGAGAGAAATTGCAAGTGGTGTAACTAGAAACTATGGAGAGAGAGAGAGAGAGAGAGAGAGAGAGAGAAATAGAATGAAATTACAAGTGGTGTAACTATGGAGGAATATATAGGAGGGAGTGTGAAGTATGAGGAATGGTATTGGGAATTAATTTGTTAATTTAAATTATTAATTATGTGTGGCATCAAATATTAAAATTTAATATTGATCTAATAGATTCATCGAAATCACATTATTTTGTCGGTAAATTAGGTCAAATTTTGAAGTACAAATAATATTACTCGTGAAAGACAGGTCGATCGAAGTCAGTGCAGTATCGAAATTAATTATCGATGTAAATTTTGATTTATATGATTTTTTAACCCTTAGTTGAAAAAATAATATAATAAAGGACTAAATTACACTTATCATATTTTTATTGAATAAAAAATAAAGATACACGACCAAAAATAATAGAGTGGGTGATTGTACTATGAAATTGGGGACTAGTGGGAATGGAATTGGGTTAGGGAGTGACCACCAACTATGGTTAAATTAACTACACATGAGTTTATGTGTACTCTTGGCTCATGACATATGGCATGGGTTGTTTGGTGACTTGGCACTTTTTCTCTTTTTTTTTCTTTTTTGGTTACATTGGAAAGGTATTGTTATGTTGAATTTGAGTGTGCAGAAAGTCATGAAGAAAATGAATGTGGTCCAGTAGCAAATCTACGAAGAATTAGTCAAATTTTAGACTCAATCAGAAACAAAACGTCAAATTTCTCTGTAGTTTGGTAGAACTTTAAACGATAAATTTTAATCCAACATAGTCATAAATGAAAAGAATCGTGTGACAACAATTCATTCACGTCACTCTAATAAATTTAAAGACCGAACTTTATAGAAACTTTGAGGTGGATAATGCGACAAAAGAACACATACATGAGGAACGAAACAAGAGATGAAAGATGAAAGATGAAAGCAAGTGCATTAAAAGTCAAGATAAACACAAGGAAGGTCATCAAGAACATATACACGAGGAACGAATAAGAGACACAAAACCTAACAAAAGAAACTGTGTATTAGTTAGGACATGAGAGAGAGAGAGAGACATAGCTTTTACACAACGATTTATGCGACTGATGGGAAAGTTGATAGGGTATATGCGTTGGAATATAGTCCCTCTGGTGCCCATCATCTTACTGTGCCATTGGCCCTATACAGAAAAAGCTTAATGGACGGTCACAAAGACCTGCAAGTAAATCAGACAGGGTTACCATTTATTCCCATGTATCCACAACTAAGACTGTAGAATGAGTTTTTTACTAAACTTACATCGTTTTGAAAGTATTTCTTAAACTTAGGTAGTTTTTAAAAAGTCAATTCAATTGACGTTTTTAAGCAAAAACGTCAGTGTAAATGAAGTTTTTTAAGATGAAGATTAAGGATATTTTACATTAAAAAATGTCACTTGGACTAACGTTTTTATGCAAATATGTCGGTCCGATTTACATTTTATACGATTTAAAACCATTATCTCTTTTCTTCCTTTCTTTTTTGTCTTCTCCCCAAATTTTCCCCAAATCTCTGACCTCCATCGTTACTCCCTCCACCCAATTGCCACCGTCATCCACCACCAGCGCATACCACCAAGAACCCCACTAAAGACCCCGCCCCACCAGATAGGTCCACCACATCCACCTACGGTTGATCTCCACCGAAGGTTGGTGTCCACTAAAGTCACCACACCTTGATCACGATTGTCTCACTTCGGCGAACTCTCCCACCACCTCTGTCTATGATATCTCTCATTCTCCCTCTCTCTCTGTCTCTGCATCTGTTATGGGACTAGGAGGCCGAAGCAATTGCTAAAAAAAGTTAAATGAATGAGAAAAAGATAGAAATTTGGAGGCAAAAGTTTTTGGAGTCGATGGTTCCTGGGTGCAATAGTCATGTTGTGCTCCTACAACCCCTTTTTTTTCCATTTTATTATATTTGTTTTGAACTAACTTCTCAAGCTTAAAAACGTCAGTCTAACTGACTTTTTTTCCAACTTACGTTTTTAAAATTCCCGAGATTTGAGAAATACTTTCAAAGTAGTCAAGGTTTGGTAAAAAATTTCCCAAAAGGACTCGGATTTGGTAAAAAACTCAATTTTGTGCCACTCGATTTGGACCAATATTAGAGGACCAAATTCAATCGAAGTTTTATTGTTTATACTTTACATTCAAAAGTTTGGTTGGCATAAATCTTGCTCTATACATGAGTTTGCTAAGTCCAAAAATGGTTATGGAGTCAAATTAAGCTCGTGGTTGTATAGTCCCATACTATCAAATCTAGCTTTAGTTGACCCAAACTTGAAAGTAGTGTTCATATTGCAGTCCAAAGACTCTAGAAAGGTACTGATGGATGGAAACCTATCTTGTTAATTATGTTTTTTTCTATATACACCATAGATTAGTATTATATTTGCAATCAATTAAGTATAATGCATGTATAGCAGAAGAGAAAAACACATAGAGGACTGAAGAAAAACTTCAACGAGAATCATGAGAGAATCAAGTATGACTAACTAAACCATACCCAATTGAATTTCAAATACTAGTATACTCTAGAGTGCATACACACATTTCTTTTTCATGCTTACATGTGTATAGTTGCATATGAATGGAGTTGTTCTGGACTATTTATATCTGTCTACATAACCACGTATCTAGACTAGTCAAAGTTCTATCTTAGGGGACCAAGGTTCAACGTGTATACATGCACTTGGAACCATTACCTAAATAAATAACACATGTTGCTCAATACTTTTTGGTTTGCACTATCATGTTTTTCATCACCTACATGGTTATTGACTTCACACTATCGCAATTACTGACATAAGTTATAACTTATATGAATAGTTGTTTCGTCAAGTTACTCACCTCTGTCGTTTTGTTTTATTTTCCCGTAAGGTACGATTAGTATTAGGTTCATGTCAATTCAAATAGTTCAGGTGGCATTATGAGGAACTCAATAGTAAAAGGGATGGTGTGAGATACAGATCATGGTTTTAAGGATAAAAATTGTAATCTTTGCTTGTTTTTCTTACACGTATAGACAAACAAATACACTTAATTACATCTCAAACTCTAATGCATTTGTTTCTTGCAATGAAGGAGAAAGGGTAGTAGATGTAATTCATTAATATTAAAAAATATAAATTGCACGAATCACTGCTAGGACATCCTATCGAGAAGCATGCAGTTACATCAAACTAGACCTCATTGCCCTAGAATTTTTCCTTTTGGGTCATGTAAAAGATGGGATAACCCAAGGGGTTAGCTTAGTGATAGTTTAGTTACTTTATAAACTTCTTATTAGAGATAGGTCAGGGGTTTGAATATTTTACGAATCGTAGTTTCTTGAGGCTACCACCTATAAATTTACTCCCTTGTGTGGAGAAAAGACTTTGCACAAAAGGTCTAACATTAATGCGGTACGTGAGCAGATAGTACTGCGATGATCTACAGGACATCTGGAATACCAAAAAAAAAAAAAAAAGATGTAACAAATAATTCTTTTGTGACAATTACAGCCGAATTCATAAAGTTTTAAAATGAAATTTGGTTGTATGACATTTCTATTCTAAGATTGCTTCATATATAATTTGGTATGTGATGTAGAACATGTGACAGTTGATTACTTGGAGTAAGGAGACTGCCACGCGTCCAAAGCCCAACGAAATGCTAAAAGGTAATAGTAGATGCAAAATAAGTGGGACTCGGAATTGATTGAGACCATCGATGTTTGATCTAGATCGGGCCAACAATCAAAATTCATCATTTTGTCATAAGTTCCTTCAGTTTTGGGCGAAATTCCATCGTTTAGACCCCCAAAATCTCATTTTTGCCGTTTTAAGTAAAAATTCAAAAATTAATAACAAATCATATAAAGTTTTGAATTCAGCACTTTCAGTTTTATTAGACTCCATACGACATGTATTTTTATATTGATTAGTTAAATTATAATTTTTCTTTCATAATGAAGACGATTAGGGTTTTGGTCATTGCTATATGTATTGTACTATATAATATAGTACTTTGTTTATTAAATCATTAATAATATTCAGAGTTATTTAGTTTCTTTCCTTTGTAGATTGAGAGTGATTCTTGTTCTATACACTTAAAAACGATGTTTTTCTTGTGTCCCTTCGTTACCGCTGTATAAGTATATTGGTGGTCAACCTATTTTCTCATCTATTGCGGCTCCATCACTTTCTCCTAACATTTTTAGGTTTTGTGGTTTTACATTATCTTCCCCTGTTTCCCTCTTGGAACAGCATTTTCATTTCCTCTTATACACAACCATCATGGAGTCCTCTGCAGATGGATTCCTTCCCACCATGGAAAGAGCTAAATTGAGCTCAACATGATGATTTCCTGAAATAAATGGATTCTTCTTTGTCCACGATATTAAGGATAACCGGATAAGACTATGTTACTTATAAAAAGACATGGATGTCATACTTAAAAAATGATCGTAGCCGTATACCTTTTATAGTTTATTTGTGACCATAGATCTTGAAAATAATGAAAGAAGTGAAATAATAAAATATAGAACACTTTACACGTTCAGTGTTGTGGTTGGTGAAAAATAGGAGGTACTAAGGTTGGACACCACTATGACATACTGTTATGAATACTATTTAAAGGTCGAGTGACTATATGGGTGTGGCTGCTCTACTGTACAATAGATGTGTTGCTTCCAAAATAAAGCCGTTTTAGAGGAACAACATTTCTGTTGTACAATAGAGGACCTCTGACCGTGAATACATAAAACAAAAAAAAAAAAAAACTATAGTAGAGTTAGTTAAATATTGTTGGTAGGGATGAATGAGCGATTCAATACATGGAGCGGGATACTTTGAGCACCTAATCAACTCGGTTTGAGGAACCCAATTTGGAGAGATCCAAACAAACGGATTTCTCAACATGTCTATGACTAACCAAGGGTCATTCAAGTGGTAATAGATACCAATTGTAAATTCAAACTTCTTGAGTTCGAATCTTGATAACCTTTACGATCAGGCCATGAGGGATTTATTACTCATGAATACCCTAGTCCAGGTGTAGATAGTCTGTCTTTGACCGAACTGGAGAAAAGATAAATTAAAATGCACACAAATTGGTTCAAACACTCCTAATCGTTGAACTAAAAAAACCATGTCTAAGACTGCCACCATATCCCTATTTGACAAGCCATCAAGATCATGAACTAATCATGAGAAAAGTCATGGAATAATATTCCAACTTGTTGAAACATGGTTTTGATATGATTTGTTAGAATATAACTCTGATACCATTTATTGATTTTGCAGATAATTAACACAAATAGTACTTATTAGAAAATAGGAATTCAAATATAGGAAAACAATAAAAACATGACACAAAGATAAAAATGGTTCGATACAGTATACCCACCTTGGTATACCGTACCTACATCCATGGACCAAGAACCTACATCGATGTATTATTCACTAAAATTTGGTCATCTGGTAACTGATTACATAATACTCAACCCTATTTATAGGAATAAAATACTATAACTGAAACCTATTCAGATACAACTTGATTTTTTTGTTTCCTATCACATGTCTAATATACCTATTCATATTATATTAAAACTCTTCAAATATAATCTTATTCCATTTAGGATTCTCACATTTATTACCCAACAAACTCTCATTCATAGTAATTAGAGAGTTTGAGTCAAATTTCAACACAACTCTTAAACGTATAACATTAGAAAATCACTATAGGAGCTTAGTAAAATTATTTTTCATCGCGATGGTATACATCTGAACTAAGTATATGTCACTCTCAAGTAATTTCTGAACCCCGTTATTTATAAATTTACTATTTTGCAACACATAAAACAATGAGATCAGCTACAACTTAATGTCATGCCCCAAAAGGAATATTGATTCGAGCGTCGGAGAGTTATAAATCGATTCAATATCGATGTCCGTTGTCCACTTTGACATTGGCAACATTGATTGACATATCAATTTTTGCAAGTGATCGTATGTTTGATCAGTCAAACAATTGATTACTACGTGAACCAGCAAATAACTGTTGCATGTATGTTAGAAAAAAAGTGATGTATGGAGTGTCAATAGGATTCATATGACTTTGACCAAAGGAAAATATGATTAAGTAGGGTTGCGTAGAAGCAAAACCTACCTCCCTTCACTTTACTATCATTATCACTCTTTTAGGTTTTATAACTTTCTTCTCTGTCTTTGTTTGATTCAAGAGAGAATGGAAAGACTGGTAATTTGGATGTTATAGTGATTAAAGTCATCCTTACCACTATTGTCATCATGGTTGAAATCAAATTTGGATTGTTTCGTGAATTTTTAATTGTTTTAAGTTACCCCACGAACTATGTAATTTATTTTAATCGGTCTTTTTCATTAAGATTAACCGATAAATGAGACAGATTCTATAAAGATTAACTTTTAAGTAAAACAGATTTTGTTAAGATTAGTAGTTAATTTGACTCATTTAACTATTAATCTTAACAGAAGGGGACGATTGAAATAAATTTATATAATTTTGGTGTAAATTAAGATAATTGAAAGTTTAGGGAATAATTTAAAATAAATGTTATAGTTTAGGGGCATTTATGAGATTTACCCTTTAAGTTAGCGTGAAGATTAGGCAATTTAATGATGGTGCTTCTAAAGACCATTTTGGATTATCCACAATAGATCATTACTAATGATCCCGCAATGTATATATATTATTGTCTGCCAGCCCTTGGATGATTGTTATTCTTTCTGTATCCCTTTAGAAGATTAATCAGAAGTTAACACATCAAGTAAAAGTGGATTCTGTCTATGATAATGTCCAACCTCTAACCCATTAGAGATAAAAGACGTGTCGTAATTCCAAACGTTATGAATTTAAAATTTGGCAATTTTTATAGGATTAGGTCATAAGAGATAAATTTTTCATGAATTCTTTAGTTTTAGTGTGGACTGTCTATCTTTGACCGGACCGAGGAAGAGGTTAATTAAGATACGTGTAAGTTGATCCGAACACTCTTGATCACAATTCCTAAAAACAAAAGGGAGGGTGGGGTGGGGGGAAGAAAACTAGAGGTTTGACTCTAAGGAATGTTTAGTGCTTACGCATCCAAGTGACACATAATGTGTTCAATTTTAGAAACCGATCTCTCTAAATTGGATGTGAACATCAATGTTGATGATACCATAAATCACAAACTTATCTTAATTCATTACAACTCTGTATTACTGAGTTCAACTAGACTAATCTGACTTGGGTAAATCAAGCGCGATTATACTAGCTCCCAGTTCACTAAGTGATATCGAAGCAACTCAGCTATAATCATACCAGCTTAAGAATGCCACTTCAGCGCTTCTAGAAAACCACGTGCATATTGGTTAGTATTTTCTCTAACAGCCAAATATTTCCCAAAAAAATCATTCATATAGATTGCCGAGACCACACAATTTTGAATAAAGACAAAAAACATTTGCTTGTATTAATAAGAGAGACACCCTACCGAAAAAGGGGATTGAACACTATGTAATCACTCTCTTCTTCTTTCTCAAGCAATACGACAAACACGGGAGTAAGAGACTTTATTCACAGTGGACTAGTCAAGCTATTCAGTTTGATGAAGCACTTAAACTCTTGTGTATTGCATTGATTTTTGCCACTTACACACATCATAACTCTACACGCATTACACTCCAAATCCTCTGTTTCTTGCACCATTAGATGTTAATCATTTTATCTCCCATTATTGATGAGAATCTGGTATAAACAACATTGTTTTCCATACAAAGCCAAAAATGAGATAAGTTAATCAGACAAATTAATGTTTTCCTATGATACAAAAACAAAAGGTGTAATAAGTTTTAAGAAATAAACATCAGTCCCATTGACACACATCCCTAAAAAAATTAGTCTTACTTTGCCCCAGCATGATTGAATACTATTCTCATATCACTACAAAGTGGAACCCTTTCACAGTGAACTTTACCCACCATGGAGTCCTAAATATTACTCATTTTAGTTATATTGAATCGAGTCTCTACAACATTACTCATTCTAATTTGATTGATTCGTAATCATTGGTTGTAAAATAGTAAAATAATAAAATAATAAAACTTTTACATGTATTAGAATTTTATCGGACCAAAGTGAAGATCCGTTATTAAAAAGTAGTAAAAATTATAAAATAAAAAAAGTGTGTACGTGTCACATTTTTATTAGTCAAAATAAAAAAATATGATACAGGGAAGTGTACATTGATACCATAAAATGGGACTCAGAATTTGATCTCTTGGATCCATCAATGGCCTCAATGTAGGCGTTCAAAGGTAGGAATTTTTTTTTTTTGCTAATAAAATCAGGGGTGAGAAAAAAAAGAGTATCTAGGGACCACCCTGATATGTCTTTATTAGTGTGATTATGAGTCTCATAATCGTGTCTATTACTCTTCTGAAAAACGAAACTAACGAAACTAATATACCGATCAACTACCGAACTCCAATACAAATTTCAAAACTCGAACTTTTAACCTCAAAGAGAAAATTTTTACCTGTATCTACTAGACTACTCGGTGGTTGAAAGGTAGGAAATTGATTGATAGGCCAAGCTACTCGAAACTACCCCCCACGTGCGGGTGCATGCTTGTATTTGCACGTGCAATGGTCCATGAAGGCCGCCTTGACATTTCTTTAGCAATCTCGAAACTTGTCGGATTAGGATCCTATTTTTTTAGATTTGGTTGATTTTGATCGAGATTGGTACTTTTCTTTAATTGAGTTTTATTGTAGACTTGTCAATGGATCAAATATAAATTTAAAATGTATACTAATTTAAATAATATTAAGGTCAATTATCAAATCTCAATATAAACTCTAAAACTCGAACTTTCAACTACAAGATGAGAAATTTTACTGATATTCTACTGGACTACCGCACCCGGTGGTTGAAAGGTAGGAAATTGATTGACATGCCAAGCTACTCGAAACTACCCCCATGTACGGGTGCATGCTTGTATTTGCACGTGCAATGGTCCATGAAGGCCGCTTGACATTTCTTTAACAATCCCAAAACTTGTGGGATTCGGATCCTATTTTTTTTAGGTTTTGTTAATTTTGATCGAGATTCATATTTTTCTTTAATTGATTATTATTGTAGACTTATCGATAGATCAAATATAAATTTAAAATGTATACTAATTTAAATAATATTAAGTAGATATGAATTGAATTTTTGGAACGATAGACTAATTATGAATTAATTATATTGTATTTTCGTAATTCCATTTACATCTCCAAACACCAGGTGCTATTCCAAAACAATCTAATCAAAACTTTATGATTTATCATGAGATTGAATCGAATTTTGGACTTTTACTAATTTTTTTTTTTTACTAATGTAAATATAAATTATAAAAAAAAAATCCATTATATAATAAATTTATATTTGAATCACTCAAAATCCGATAACATCTAATAAGCCAAGATAATTGATGAGAGATCATTGAATATGGTGAGCATACCCCCCCCCCCCCCCCCCCCCCATGTTAATTAAACCGGACTATTCGAGTTCGACTTAGGTTCGACTTATTTTTGGCTCATTTTTTAAACAAGACGAATTTGAACATTTTTTTAGGCTCGTTTGAAAAACAAGCTCGACAAGCTCGGCTAGAACTCGAATAGCTCAACTCATTTATGTGCAAATATTCTAGCTCGTTTTTTGTTCGTTCAGACTTGACTTGTTTTTTAAACGAGTCGAATTTAAATAATTTTTTAGACTCAATTAAAAAAAAAAGTTTTTTAAATTTGACATGACTCATCCGACTATCAGCCCAATCGAGGGGGGGTTTTTGTTTTTTTGGGGGGTTGGGGTCCACGAGTGCATAATCACAAATGAAAGTGGCAAAGGCTAAATAAAGAGGACAGAGTAGGTATGAACCATCATATTTGGATGTGAGCAGTGCACATGCAAGGTTATGGCATTTTCCATTTTTCCTCTCTCCTCCATAAATGCTATTTTAACCATGTAAATTTATGTTTTTTTGGGGGGATGCTTTAGTTTGTAAATTTATGGTTGTAAATCTACAAGTCCACATCATTCAAATAAAAGGAGTGAAGTACTAATTTGGTCCACCACCAAAAAAAAAAGTACTAATTTGGTCACTTAACATCTGAACTATATTATTTAGGGTGGGGTTATTTCCACCTCTTACATATCTTTCTGTATCCCATTTAATCATCTTACTTTAAAGAAAAATTTGAAGGCCGGTCCCCCTATATGGACTTGTTTGGACTTAAGTCCGTCAAGGAAACTTATTTGTTATGAAGTCCGTTTTTTGTCAATTTTACCATACTATCCATTCCCTTTAGAAATGAAATAAAACTAAAAATTAAAAACTCCTAAATCTTAGGAGTTTGACTAACATTAAAATTTTTTCTCTCTCATATCTATCTATATCCATATATAAATTAAGAGTTTGACTAACATTAAAATTTTCCCTCTCTCTTATCTATCTATATCTATATATATGTTAGGTGTATATATACATATATATATCATTTGAACACAAAAAATAATACATTTAAACATAAAAAAATAGTAACATTTAAACATAAAAAAAATTGAAACATTTAATATTAATATTTTTAAAAAATAACAACAGTAACATATTCAACAAAAATTAACAAAAACTGTAACATATTTAACAATAATTATTTCTCTCAAAAAAATAGTACCATTCAAACATAAAAAATAGTAATATTCAAAAACAAAACAAATAGTAACATTGAATATTAATATTTAGTAAAATAATAGTAGTAACATGCTCAACAAAAATAGTAACATGCTCCAAATAATAGTAACGTGAACAGTAACATATTCAACAAAAGCAGTAACATGAACAGTAACATAATAAAAAAAATAGTAACATGTATATATATATATATATATATATATATATATATATATATAGAGAGAGAGAGAGAGAGAGAGAGAGAGAGAGAGAGCGCTTTGAATTTGATATATATATATATATATATATAGAGAGAGAGAGAGAGAGCTTTGAATTTGAATTTTAAATTTATGATGGAGATTTTATTGGCATATTTTAATTAACCTTGAATTAAGGGATAACAATTTCCAAAATAGGAAATTAATTTAACTTCCTTTCAAGGAAGTGTATTTTTGAGATAAAAAAAAAAAGTGGACTTAAGTCATTACATATAATTTTAAACATGAATTTAGCCCCTTATAAATTTCCTTGCAGGACTTATCTTCAAACAAGTACATCTATGGGGACTCACTTCCAATTTTCACTACTTTAAACTACTAAGTTCACCCATCTATACCCACCTCATTATTTACTAACTTCAACTCATTTATAACCATTCAATTAAACTATTAAATATATGTCAAAGAAACAAAAACAAAAATAGTAATTGAAGCGAATTTTCAATGTTCCGATGTAATCTATATTATTTCGAAGTGTTTTGAGATATTTTAATATATTTTCACCTATGTCTTTAGAATATTTTACAATGTTTTAAAATATTTTGGCATATTTTGACTAATATGTTAAGAATAATTATTAATTTTTATTCTGTTTCTAAAATATTTTCATACTGAAATAATATACTGAAACGAAATTTTAATCATCGTCTATACAATAAGTTGAAATAAAATTGAATGAATTTAATTTTTAATTAGTGAATATGAACAGGGTAGGTTTAGTAACTAATGAGATAAGTATAGATGGGGTAAACTTAGTATTTTGAATTAAGATGATTAAATATGGTGAGAAATGAAATTTAATGGGTGGAAATAGTCCCACCCTATTAGTTATGTCCATTAAACTCTTAAATTAGGTATTGTGTCAATTTATCCCTGAACTATACAATTTAACTCAATGTGACCATTCCTCCCAAATTTATTGTTAACTTTGACGAAAATTTTCACATTCACATCATGTTCGTCAGAAATTAAGGTATAGTTCAAGGGTCACTTGATGTCCACGTGAGGTTTTTCGTCAAAATAAAAAACGAATTTAGACGGAATGACCAAATTGAGAGACTAAATTGATACAAAACGTAATTTAAGGGTTTGACTGACACAACTAATATAGTTCAAGAGTTAAATAGCTAGTTAGAATATCCACTGTCATTCATTTAGATAAGGGTAAGTTACGATGTATACCTTTAAAGTATGTACATGATTTTAATTTGGTCCCTAAAGTTTCAATTTAAATAATTACATCATTAAAATTTTAATTGAGTATCAATTTAATCCTTCCATCAAGATTTATTAACTTGTTCCGATAGGAGGGTATCACATAATTTGCCCATAAAAATATACACATAAAAGTATAATGAAAGTATTTGAATATCCACACACACGCACTAAAAAAACACACTTCTTTAATTTCCTCAATATTATCACAACATCTATATAATTTATACATAGTCTTTGCTTAAACAGAGCTTCCGAGAGCTTATATAACGATTTATATTTTAACTTTTTAACTATAATAACTTGATTCATATATTAAAAAAAACGTGTTTTGCACAGAGACACCCTAATAACCTATGTATTGTACATAATTATTGTTACGAGTTGATAACACATCTTCCAATTAGAAAAATGTAATGAGAGGCTGATGCTCAAGCTACAAATACGATACTATGCGTTTGAAAGAGAAGGCTGCAATTCCAATGGTTCCCATGGGTTGAGAAGTAAATTTGGGGTAAACACAAAATGTTCAGCTCGAATTTGTGCTGAAATAATTCTGATTCAATCTCGAAATTGGAAGTTTGAGCCACGACTAACCCTATGTGCATGTTTTGCGAATGATTGAGTAGATCTAAAGTTTACAATGGAGTCATAATTTCAAGACGAGTGATTGAGATGATTCTCGACTATACCAAAAGACTTATATCAAATTTATAGTCATCTTATTTCACACGTCTATGTATTCCTATCTTTATTCTTTCACTTTTCTCTTTTTTTATGAGGATAGGGTACCCATCTTAACAACTCGATCCACAAGTTGTCTTAGTACTTAGAAACTTTTCACAGATCTAATCAAGAATTTTAGAACATGGTTCACTCTAATGAAAGTGGTGGTGGTGGGTGATTCAACTTTTCAAGCAATGTGATAAGCTTTTTATTGATAGGAAGTGATAAGATATATATCAGCTGGAAAGATTGATTACATTCATTGATAGAAGGGAGGTATCAAGAATTAAAATTGGTACAAACCATATTTGCATAGTAAAATTTGTGACCTTACACAGTCACTCTTTATTTTAGACTTCTCTTTAACAGTTTCCCACTTAGTTCTTACTTGCAGGTAAAATGATAGACTACAGCACTTGCCTTTCTTTTGCCATAAAGGCTGTATCTTACAATGTTTTGTATATTCCAAGGTCAGAAAGAAGTAAGTGATAGCCAGTATTAATATCATTTGAGAGAGTTTGATTCCTAGAAACAAACACACAATCTGTCACATGGAAGAATAAATGAAACTTGTCATTGTTTCAAGTTCGAGTCCAGCCCCTCTATACGATAATGTGAAATTTGAGAGAGAGAAAATTACAAAACGTGACTTTAGCAAGTGCATTCCTAACATTTAGTTTTGAGTTTACAACAATATAAGCATTTAAAGGAACCATGAATAGATGGAAAAAAGAGGATATAGACACAAAATCGCGCACACAATGAGAGTGGGTTTTTAGGAAAATACCGAAATTTTCAAACCTAATTCTCACTTTAACGTACTTTTCAACTGATTTCCCCATCTCTCATATTTTTCCTCTAAAAATAGTTTTTCGTCCAACGATCAAGAGTGTTCGAGCCAGCTTATGCGCACCTCGACTAATCCCCTCTCCGGTTCTGTCAAAGGCAAGTCATTCACGCCGAGACTAGGGTATTCATGAGAGATAAATACACTTTTGAATGATACCTTTAGAACATATTTTGAAGATATATTTTTATAGTGAAAAAGGTGGATTTAAACCAGTTTTTTCTAGAATTTTATGATAGACCGGGACATAATTTTGAAACGACGAGATCAAGTTGGAAAATCTCGATAGTGGGTTTTATCAATGGGCTTAGGTAAATAGGCCCAGATGTTTTGGCACCTTTAGGCAACTTAGGCCATTGCCTAGTGTCCCCAAATTGGAAGAAATATTTGGGGCCCAAAATAAAATAAACAATGATATATAATTAAAATTTTAGAATATAATTTAAATACTCAATATATTTTAATCATTGAATTAGTAGTGAGTGTTAACTTTGAACAAAATTCACTATTTATCTAATGTATTTGGTCCTCAAATTAAGTGCAACTAGTATTATTGTAAAAATTTTAGAATCTCTTTCAAAAAAATTTAGGGCCTAAAGTTCAACTTATTTTGTTATCTCACCCGATATTTATATTATATATATTCTCACTTTGCAGTCTTATTATTAAAATTAATTGTCTATCGTATAATAGGTACGGACAATAATTTTACATTTGTATAAATTAAATTTGAGGTCATTTTTTAATAACTTTATTTACAGTGCACAAGATGACTATAAATAGAATGAGTAGAAATAATGCTCTAGCTATCTTTTTTATTTTAAAAAAGCATTTTTTCTTTATGATATCTAACAAGTAGGGGTAACCCGTACCTTCAGGCACAGTGCAACAAAAGTGAAAAGTGATAGATTTAGGGGAAAAAATTCAATTTGAATGGATTTGAGAGAGATGTTGGTGTTTTGAAACCTGCCTTTTTTATATTATAGAAGTCTCATTTATTTTAGGACTAATCAACTTGTATAAATTCCCATTTTTATATACATTTAGAAAAAAAAATTATTTTACTAGTCAAACTAATTTTCAATTATATTTCTCTTTTTTTTTAAACAAATAGTATGTATCATTTTATTTGATCTCCGTATTTGACTTCGATTAATACAATTTTTATTTGTAAAATTTAAATTTAAAATTTAATTAGTATGTTATATCTCAAAAGGCAAAACAAAGAATTTTTAAATGAACATATTTTAATAAGTATTTAATATTACTATTATTACTGAATAAGTATTTTGGTGATTTGTAAGCCGGTACAATTTTTAAGACTTATTTGAGTAAAAATAGAACACAAAATCTTATTTGGGTTAAAGTGCATATTTTTAAAAAATGACAATATTGTCATTTAGTAAATAGCTAATGAGTTGAAACCCTTTGTATTCCTTCCATATATTTTGGCTACAATCAAGGAATGAGAGATAAAATAGGGGCATATTTTCTCTAACAGTTTCTCTCTCTCTCTCTCTCTCTCTCTCTCTCTCTCTCTCTCTCTCTCTCTCTCTCTCTCCTTATTTTCTCGTACTATATTTATATTAATATTACAACAACACAATTATATTAATCAGTTACAATTGTCCTATAATACACCAAACAGTTACTCATGCGTTCTAATAAACCAAACAATTACACAAAATTATGACACCAACCCAATTTGTCATTCAGGTATTTACATAAACTAAATAGTTGCACCATTTAGTATCACGTCATCGTTACACCATCATGTCTTAACAATTGCATGAGACTGTGATTGTTACGCCCATTAAAAAAAAGTTACACACATTAAAAAACAGTTACACCCATTAAAAAAATAGTTACACCCATTAAAAAATAGTCACACCCATTAAAAAAATATTTACACCCATTAAAAAACAGTTACACCCATTAAAAAAATAGTTACACCCATTAAAAAACAGTTACACTCATTAAAAAAAACAAAAAAAATCTCTTTTTTTTTTTGGGAAAATTCAGTGTTTATTCACATATAATTTGTGGCATTCTAATCAATCTCATTGTCATAGAATCATGTTGCCAAAGAAGAAGGGTTTTGATCATTAATACCCCTATTTTACCTCCTATTACTATTGTTAATCTTTACATATTTGTTTCCTCAAATAACTGTCAATGATGACTGCATAATTTAAAGGAGGGTGTTTAGGTAAAAATGTTTTTAATTCATTTGAATTTTGTACTTAAACACAAAAAGTTTTATAAAAATTGTACTTAATAGAGTAAACAATTTATCCATATAATTTTGCTCAAATAAGTCTAAAAAATTGTACCTACACCTAAAAAATCCTAAGTATTTAGAGGACGTTATATAACATGGGGAAATTGGAAGGGGGTACACCAAATTAGACTTAATTGTAAAAAAGTACACAGAAAAAAAAGTTGGGTAATTAAGTCTTTAATTTTGATACTTATTTGTATCTAAGTACATTATTTGAATTTTATTGATTTTTTTGTGACATTTTTGTCCTCCATTGATCCATGTGTATTTTCTTTGGAAAGTGGTGCATTAAACATCTCCTAGTTTTATTGGAAAGTGGTGCATTAAATTCGTGTATATACTTGTTTGAATATATATACAAATTCAAACAAGTATATATATACACACACACACACACACACATATATATATACACGAATATATATATATATATATATATATATATATATATATATATATATATATATAAGTATATAAATTCGTATATATATATATACACACACACACACACACACACACACACACACATATATATATATATGAGAACTTTAATATTCTATATTTATATATCATCCCTTGATTCATGCGAATTTTTTGGAACTTTAATATTCTATATTTGTATGTCCTCCCTTGATTCATGCGAATTTTTTTTGGAAAATGATTTTGTTTTCAAATTATATTTAATACACATTTATTCATGCGTTTTTTTTTTTAGAAAGTTATTTTATTTTCAAATTAATTTAATATCTGAAATAGTATAATAGTGTAATAATAACAGTGTAACAATAAAAGTGTAACAGTGTAACAATAACAGTGTAACAGTTATTGTTACACTATTATACTTTTATTGTTACACTTTGTGCATGTGGTAATAAATTCTAAACGGAGATGGACTGTTTTGAATGAAATTATGTGAAAATATATGTTTAACAAAATGTAATAGTACAGTTTTTTGTGTATATAGCTTGTTACACTGTTATTGTTACACTGTTACACTTTTATTGTTACACTGTTACACTTTTATTGTTACACTGTTACATTTTTATTGTTATACTGTTATTGTTATACTATTACACTATTTCGGATATTAAATTAATTTGAAAATAAAACCACTTTCCAAAAAAAAAAAAAACGCATGAATCAAGGTACATTAAATATAATTTGAAAACAAAATCACTTTCAAAAAAAAATTCGCATGAATCAAGGGAGAACATACAAATATAGAATATTAAAGTTCCAAAAAAAATTCGCATGAATCAAGGGAGGATATACAAATATAGAAAATTAAAGTTCTCATATATATATATATATATATATATATATATATATATATATATATATATATATATATATATATTACGTATAAATTCGTGTATATATATATAAATACATATATATATAAATTCAAACAAGTATATAGATATACATTTATATATATATACGTATAAATTCGTATATATATATATATGAATCAAGATGCATTAGAGATAAGAGATTTTGAATTGTTAATACACATTAATCAAGCTGCATTAAATATAAGAGATTTTGAATTAAATGACCACAAAGGGGGTATTTAGGTCTTTGTATCTATGTAGTGTACTTTTTTCAAAGACATTTTTTAATGTGTACTTTTTGCCAAATAACTCTAATTAGGTGTACCGGCTTCCAAAAATCCCATATAACATTTTCGCCTATGGCCCAAATTAGGTTGGGCCGCCCTGTGTTTTGGGCCTTGTATTGTCCGCTTCAAACATGCGAGTCCAAGTGACAGGTGGGTTTTAGACCATCCAGTTGAAAGCAAGCCACGTAACATGCAACATAGCCGATCTATGTGGTCGTCATTTAGATTGCATAGCTTTTGTATTTTTCTTTTTCTTTCTTTTTTTCAGCTCTGTTACCACTTAGTATTACTATTCAATAAGAAATGAGCAAGTTGGTCACTGAATCTCACACAGTTCAGTAATTACCCGATCCATAGAGAAATTCATCACTTATTTTTTTTTTCAATCTACCAATATAGACAAAATTGAGACGATACTAAAAAGAAACAACATATTCAAATTTAGTGCTATATAACATGGGAGAGTTTGGTTATGCGTATTTTTGGGATGGATACTATTTGATACAACATGGAATACTAAATATGCTGATAGATTATATATAATTCACCGATAATTTTTCAGGGGGCAAAAAAGAAAAAAAGAGCACTCGATTGCAGTAAATCTTGATGTAAACCAAAGTTTGCATCACTTTAAAGTAACTCCAAGCAATAAAATTGAACGACCGCATAACAATCAAGAAATTAAAAGTTAAATAGATGTTGGAGTCGATGATCATCATTTTAGAGGAAGCATAGGAAAACTTTCTGCAACATTTGATGAAAGTTTATATGATAATTTTATGGAATTTCATCATAAGATGCCAAAAAAACAACTAAAATCTCAAAGTTGATACAACAATTTTTCTAGAATGGAAAGAAGAAACATGATTTTAAGTACTCATTCGAGATAAAATAATTAGTATTTTTAGTCATTATTAAAGTCCCTCATTTTAAATTTTAGATTGCCACGCATATATTAATATAAACATTTTTTTTACATAATAGATTCAACTTTGATTCATTAGAGATGATTAAAATTAAGAGAGTCTAATGCCAAAGGGAGTCTTTAGCCAAAAGTAATCCTATTGTCCATGCCCTTCTGGGACGATGTGACACCACAAAGCAGTTGATTTCCTTGGTAATTGATACTAACATCAAAAGTCAAGTCATGCATCCCTTGGTTAATGTCAAAGATAATGATGAAGCTTCGGTTTTTTAACTCAACCTTTCAACAACGTTGGCCGAATAATCTTATTACATTAAATTTCCAAGCAGATGATCGTTGTCAAAAGTTTGCTAATGTCGATTTTTTGGGGGGCAGTAGCATTCATCAACCAGACAAGACTGATGTTTGGGAAAGGTTTATGAGTTTAGATGGTGTGGTTGATGAACAAGGACATGAATACACACTGGTATATATTTCAAATGGAATTAAGGCAAGTGCATATAGATTAACTCACAAGAATAATCATAATGGCAGAACCACTCTTGTGGCAAGAAATCTGAAGCTGCCCATCTTGCCATAAACTTGATGACCTCCACTCCACATTGGGTCATCTATTACACCATTTTTAACGAGAATCACCTCCAGATGTTAAGCCAGAATACGTGTTGAAACGGCTGAGAGACCAGCAGCCAACGGGAGCATACCGTAAGATCTTGGTTTTGGGATTGTTGAATGGTATATGAGATTAAATAGATGAAGCCTTTATTCAAAATTTGTAACAGCTGCCCAGTAGTCACCCAAAGGATTTGTAACTGTCACCACTCCACACAACATTAATGAAGTCATTAACTTAAAGAGATATTATTGTAATTATTTGTTTTGTTAAGGCTAATTCAGTTAATCAATTTTTTTTAGCTATATTGACTTTTAGAAGTAGTATATATATATACTATATATAATCTTCTATTTAATAAAGTACAAAGATTTAAGACATAAAAAATGACTTTTACTTTTCTTGGTTGAAATCATTTTAAATTTTACTGTAAATTAATCTGATAATTAATATTAGCTAAAAACAATCACGATGCTTGGAGGTGATTGTTTTAGGTCATATATTGATTCCTTTAATTTACATATCTTATCACTAGACTCCCCTAAGCAACAAACCCAGGTGGTTGTTCTATATAAATTTCTTCAATTAAATCAACATATGGAAAAGCATTTTTGACATCTAACTGAAACAATGACCATTGAAAATTAGCTGCTAGAGATAATAACTCGAACAAATGAGATATTGGCAACGGGAGAAAAGGTTTTAGTATAATCTACATCATATGTGATGGGGATCATGTAGGAATTGAATAGATATTTTAGATTAATCATGAGAGTAATTTGGATACTTTTAATATTTATCTTTTAAGTAATTTCTTTTTAACTTTTAAGGGTTAGTTTACCTATATAAAAGGATGCATGTAAGGATTTTATTTAGATTAGACTTTGAATATTATTAATTACTGATATTATTTCATTATCAAATTCTTTCTATTTTCTCATCCATTTCTTCTTTTCTTCTCATTCCTAATTCTTCTCTTCCTAGTCTACATCAATTTGGTATCAGAGTTAATACGATCTACATCAATTTAATATCAGAGCTAATACGATCTATACCAATTTGGTATCAGAACCCAAATTCGATTCGTATAAATCACACAAATCACATTAATATTATTCGTCGAAAAATATTGTTCATCGTGCGCACTATTCTTGGTCTCCACTGTTCACTATTCATCGCGACTGTTCATCGCTCACTACTCTTGGTCTCGTTCCAACAGAACCAACCGAAAAAGAAAATCATAATTGCCCCTGCAGTCCTGAAAATTGCAGCAACATCCCAGCTGTTTCAAAAATTACAGAATTACCCCCATAAGTTTCAATAAATTACAAAAATATCATCTAGAAGTTCCAAAATTATATAAACATCCCCAACAAATTCATAAAATTACAAAAACATCCCTAGAAGTTCCAAAAATTGCATAATCATCCCCATAAAGTTTTTGAATTTCAGAATTCCCTCAAAGTAAATCTTGGATTATGGTATGCATACTCTTATAGAAATTTGAAACTAATATTTTTATTCATTGAAAAATTAGAAAATTTGCAAGGGGTCCAAATTATTTGTCAATTACATTCTTGAACTTGTTTCGGTGTCATTCCCTTGTTCAAAGACTCACTCATGAGTATGTATGATGCTTCTAATTCACATATTTACTCTAGTTTAAGATTCCCTCCTCGAGATCATCATCATAGCAAGTCTAAATATGTCTACAAGGATTCAACACCTATTGCCAAATCAATTAAAGATCCTTCTACATTTTGTGGTACTCCAGATCTCAATCAATTATTGGATTGATTAGCTAATTTAGAAGAATATTTTGATTGGCATGGCATATCGGATTCCCATTGCGTCCGTTTTGCTAAATTGATGTTGGAGGGTTCCGCCAAACATTATTGGCAAGCAATCCAAAGAAGCCTAGACCCCTTAGGAGAATCACCTATCACTTGCGTTGAAATGAGATATAAATTGAAAGAGAAGTATTTGTCTACGTCCTACACGGATCAAGTTTATGTCCAATCAATCTTAAACAACATTCTTCTAGTGTCTCTAATTATTTTGCCCAGTTTGATTATCTCATGTACTTGTGTGACATTGTTGAAGAACCTTGAAAAATTGATCAGCTTATTCTGGGGTTGAGACAAAAAATTAGAATGGATGTCAAACTATACATTTTTAATACGTTACTTGTAGCCTATCAATATGCTCTAAAGGTTGAGAGATTTCATAAGAAATTCAACTATAGCTTGATGGGTTCTCAATCGCAGTCTGCTAAACAGCGTAACATGATACCTTCTAATTTTAATTTCACCACATATGAGTATCATGATTACTTGAACGATATCCATGTTTTCTTCATGCTTTCCTAATCTGAATGTGGCAAAGGATTTAGATATGCTAGTATCGGATAAAGAGAAAAATGTTACTCATATTGACTTCTAACTCCTTCATTCAGTTTCATCATATCAGAGTCCTCCTCCTTTGTACCCACAAGAGTTCATATCGAAAGAAAGTGTGTGTGAGTCTTTGTTTGTGTCAATTCTTGAACCATCATTAGTCTTGAAAATTGTGGAAAAGTCTATTGAGTCTACACCTATGCAAGATATTAAGTCAATCGAGTAATTTATTACAGAATCTACTAGTGACTATTCTGTGTCTACTTGTCCAAGTCATCATGACTTTTTTCCGGATTCTTCTCAATCTAAGATTGTTGACTGTGTTCATCTGCCTACTGTCAAGTGTTCACTTGAGTTTGTACTTAATTATTTTCAACACCAAGGCGTTATTGTTACTCATTTATCATTGAAGTCTTGTCCCACTGAATGCTTGTTGTTCAAGTCTAATGGGAATTTTTCCTATTCTTGAATTTGGATCTAATGCTTATTTGCTTAATTTTTCATTGAATGTTAGTATTAGTCTAGATTTTTATTTGGAGGACATGCTACTTTAATCGAGGTACTCCAGAGCCTCCTATTTTATTACCAGGTGTTCATACAGATGGAGATTCTTGCATTTATCCTGATCGATGGAAAGAAGTTGATGGTTCTTTCATTCTATATGAGGCATTATGTCATCTTCATCCTGCTCTTTTAGGGTACTTCTGCTTTGAAGACTCTCCGACTGAGAGTTTTTCTCAACCTGGGGAGAATGATGGGAATCGTGTAGAAATTTGATAAATATTTTAGATTAGTCATGAGAGTAATTTGGATACTTTTAATATTTATCTTTTAAGTAATTTCTTTTAACTTTTAAGGGTTTATTTGTCATTACTTATGTATTTTAGGGTTTTAGTTTTCCTATATAAAGGGATACATGTAAGGGTTTTATTTAGATTAGACTTTGATTATTATTGAATACTGATATTGTTTCCTTCTCAAATTCTTTCTCTTTTCTCATTTCTTTCTTCTTCTCTTCTCATCCCTAATTCTTCATTTCCTAGTCTACATCAATATGTCTAAGTAAAATCTTTGGCAATCAATCGAGCTTTTAATCTCTCAATGGAACCATTAGGCAGGTACTTGATAACATACACTTATCGGCAACCAACTAATTTCTTCCCAGAAGGAAGAGGAACAAATTCTCAAGTCTGGTTCTCATGCAGAGCAATGAGTTCCTCTTTCATTGCTTGACATCACCAGGATGAACAAGCGATTCATGAACAGTGTGAGAAACAGAAGGAGAGAAGACAGACGATGTAAAACAACAAAAAGTAGGAGACAATCTATCATAAGAAAAAAAGTGTTTAATAGGATGAGCAGTAAAACTAGTAAAGTGAGTTAGTTAGGTGATGATATGTTTAGAAACATAAAAAGTAAGCAGGAGAGGAGACAATAGAGAGGGTAGAAACATGGCGAAAGGTGAATAATAAATGGAGAGAGAGAAGATGGTCATGGTTATTGGGGTTCCCTAGGGTTATTGAAGTCAAAAGATTGACCCATCTGATGTACGACACGTGTCCAATTGATCAAAATTCAGGTTTAGGTGAGAGCTCGTTCAGATTGAAGCCTTAAGGATATCCTCATCATCAATGTGTACTGCTACAGCTACTAGTTTGTCTCTAATTTCTTTGATCTTTTGTATATGTGAATCAATTGTATTGGATCCTTTGGTGACAGATTGAAGATCTATCTTCAAGATCCAGGAGTATCTTCGTTCTAGAGCCAACCAAGCTTCACAAGAAGTATTGTATCCTATGATATGTGATAGTGCAGTGCTCGATGAGGTTGCATTGATAAGAGTCATAATTAAGTGCTTGATCTTGTGCAATCCAAGCATTGTAAATTGGATTAATCTTTGATTCAATTGTTCTCTTCTCATCTCGAATGTGTTTTTCTGGATAGATTGAAGATCCATCGACAAATTCAAGTAGAGAATGAGTTCGAAAAAGAGTTTTGATCTGAAACTTTCATTGGACGTAATTTGTCAAATTGTATCTCAGTTAGATCAGATTGTAGTTTGTTGAACTACACTTGAAGAAAAAGACAGAGAGGATGAAAAAAGAGGAAGAGAAATTTGCTTCCATTGACGAGATGTAGGTCTCAAAGAAAGCTCTGATACCATGAAGAAATGTAAATCAAGAAATACACACACAGAGGGAGGGAGAGAGAGAGAGAGAGAGAGAGAGGGAGAACAAGAACAGAGGCCTCAACACATTTTCATTATTGATAGAGTCTATGATTACATTCTTTATATACTGTGAGCTCATTGTTGGTTGTAATTGTCTAACTAACTATCACGTGAAGCTTCATTCAATTAGACTGGTGTCAGTTGTTCCTTGCTCCATTACGTAAATCATGTGTGTTGATGGAATCAAGTGGTTGTTGAGCTGGATCTGGTTATATCTAGTTTCAAGTCTCATCCGTGCAAAAAAATAAAAATGTGACAGGTGCGCGTTTATTATTTCTCGTGTCTGAAGGCACAAAATAATTTTAAAAAATGGTTAACAATAAATATATTTATATTTATACCTAAAATTAAATTAAAAAAATAGAGGAGAGAGAAAAGAATTTAAGTACTAGATGTAGTTGGGGCGAGCAGTGGTAGTGATGGTGGGCGGCAGTGGTGGTGGTGTGAGACGGTGATGGGATGGTGGTAGTGGTGGTAGGGTGGCGGATGTGGTGGTGGTAATGGCGTGGTGACAGTGGTGGTGGTGGTTGTTGAAGCTAAAGTAGCAGTGTGGTGGCGGCAGTGGTAATGGTGGTGGTGGTTGTGGTGGTAGTGGTGATGGGGGTGGGGGTAGTTATGTTGGTGGGGTGACGGTGGTGGAGGTGGTGGTAGAGCAGTTCTAAATATTACTTTTTTTAAAAAAAAAATACTTATAAAAAGTTATAAATTCTAGAAATACTTTCAAAAAGTTACCCCAAACACACTCTTATGACCCTATTTTCCCTATTAAATTTGGAGTGTTAATATTAACCGTCGAATTAATTTTAAAGTAAAATTTAAAGAGATCTCAACCGCGAAAAACAAAAGTCATTTTGTTTATCTTTTGAAATTTAAATTGTATTATACTTTATTATATATAAATTAATCACTATACCTCAAATAATGATTCCCCTCACTTGGCTAATGTTTAAATTTTGAATGCAAACTATACTTTGTTGTATATATGTGGGTTGTTCTCTTGAGTCCCCATGTTTTTTTTTCAAATTTTTGTTCCAAAAAGCTAATATAATGTCACTTGATTTTTTTTAATTTTTTTTTAATAAATTGAAAAGCTGGGGCCTTGTCAAGTTTGACTAATCTCTGTGATTATTGTTCCCCCTGAATGGCTAGAGCATCCACACATGTAAACGGTATCCGAACGTATTCTTCTAGGTTTAAAAGTAAATTTATTAATTATAATTATTAATTTTACTGTGAATTTCAATATTTATTGGAACCTCATATCTATTCAATAGTTGTGATTATTAAGTTTATTTTTTAAGTACCCATAGTATTAATCATTTTAACTGCGGAAGAAAATCTCTTTGGAAGGAGAAGAATAGCAAGGAATGTCAACATATTCGTCTATTTGCTTGCCATTTGGCAACTCCCAAAAAAACAGAATAAGATTCCAAAGTCGAAAAGAATGTGTTACCAAGAAGAAAAATCTAAATAGATCTCCTGTTGACTCTTGATGAGTGTGCTTTATAGGTGAATTTACAACAACCAGAATAGACATATCAATCACAAGTCAAAAAAATGTGTAGTTGGGCTGAATTAGATCACAAAAAATAGGGTTAATTGTATTTTGGTCTTTGAAATATATATTTTTTGTTAGTTTAGTTTTCATTGTATCAATTTTATCAATTTGGTTTCTAAAATATTCAATTCGTGTCATTTTGGTATCAACATAGACAGAACGTTAAATTTTTGACGGAATGATCACATGTTGGGCACGTGATATCGTCTAAAAAAATTGACGACCGTCAAAAAATTTTGACGGATTGTCTGATTAAGAACCAAAGTGACATAAATTAAATATTTTAAGGACCAAATTGATAACATTAATACAATAAAGACTAAATTGATCAATAATACATACTTTAGGGATTAAAAATATTATTAACCCTAAAAATATATATAAATAGATACCATTGTACTATCCAAATACATTTTATATATGAACTGCTACCACTACTATGAACATCATCTAAGCATTCCCTTTTTTTTCCATTGTGGCATTACATGGATTATGTGTTTCTGACTAACATGCTGTTGAAGGATGTCGGGAGTGAAATATAGGCAATTTAGCAGACAAGGTGGCGGTGTGGTTGGTCGCGGTGGTGGTGATGGTGGTTCTTGTGGGGTCTTTGCCCGGAACATTAGTGGTAACACGCTCGCACCGAGGGCACATGGTGAGGGTGGAGGCCAGGAGGGGCTCACGACTGTGCGGCGATATCACGGTGGGCGGGCCTACCTTCATGGCCCTTAGCTCTTCTACCTCCTTTTGTAGCCTCCTGTTTTGTTCAGTCAGTGAACCATACCAACTCTTCAAGTAAGCACATTCCATCTCTGTATGCTTCAGCTTGCTCCTATTATATTTTCAAAACTAAATTGTATCAAATAATAGAATATTAACAACTGTAAAACAAACTTACAAACCATCTTAATTTATCTATGAAGTGAAGACTTTAATTTTTTTTTTCATGACCTTGTCATCTTAATGTTGGTAGTTGGTCTCAGTGACGATGATTGGCCATTTGTTATTTTTTTTTTTGGATAATCAATAATCGTCTCAACTACATGTCAGTTGGATTGATGGATAAACATAAACTTCGAATGCATGCAAATACTCATAAACTAGTTTTTTTTTTTTTTTCTATAAACTAGAGACTTGAATACAGAAGCTCGAGGTACTACATTCCCAAGACCTTCCCATTCGGTGGAATAAGAAGACCTAAGATCTTCCCTCGCAATTTGGAAGGGATGCTTCGTGAACTGCAGCCTCAACCGCAGATTTTGGTGTCACCAACGTTGAACTACTTAGATTTGAATCCTAGTACTTCGACCAAGAAGGGCTAGTTTCAAAAGAAGCAATTCGATTCCCTATGAATTTACTGAGAAAAGAAAGTTAGAACCTTATTACGTCTAATCATTTATTAAAATCTAAGATCTCTCTTTCGAGGGCCTAAACCAAGCAGAGCAACAACCGAATCAACAAACTAACCCTCAAGCTTCTGTATTGGAAGAACTCATTTCAGAAATGGTCAGATCATCCTATTTTCGGTTCTTTTCTCATATTGGCATAGTTGGACAGACGCACGCTATCCCGATAGGTGTTTGTCTACTCATTTTGATGGACAGATAATGAGGCAAAATGTGTCATACATCTGTCTTATCTTTCAACACGCATGTCACATACAAATATCTGTTGGATTGGTTCATTTTTATGACTCAAGACGAAGGATGTGATAGATCAGGTGGCCATGAACATGAGCTACTGCCTTTTATGAAAGCTCTACTTCATAACTTTTCCACCAGGCTTAACTAGCTAGGGTATCCTTTACTGCTTACACTGTGAGCTTTGTAAATGCATTTTTTTTACCAGTTTTTGAAGTACAACATCACTGCATCAATACGATATCAAGCATTAAATGACTCCAGAAATGCAGATTCATGAAGAAAAATGTTACTTAGGCTTACTCATGACATGCCAACTCGACACAAAAACAATAAGAATTTAATGAGTTTAGCTTTAGTCTTAACAAGTTCGGACGATAAACAGATAAACTCATTAAATTCGGTAAGTGGACGTTCAGCATGAACTTGATTAAACACGAAACAAATTTGATTAAACATGAAACCGATACACTATGAACCTCCCTATACACAATTATAAATGAGTCGAGGATAAATTAAGCAAACTTGTAGGCTGCAAACATGACCAGATATGATCACTCATTGACAACCCTAAATTGCACCTCATTATATAATTCGACTAACCGCAAATTTTCCTTTACAGCTTTCTTCCTCCGTATGTTGAGTCACATGTAACATAAAATTGATGTTGAATTGTAAATTGTAACTACCAACAAGCAATTGATTAGATTAACAACTGCATTAATTGACATATGAGGACATTGAGGGGCAGCACAAACTGCTTAAACTGGCATTCATTCGAGTCATGATCAGTCTATTAAACATCAGATGATCATGTTCAGCACAAACTTGTTATAAGTATGCATATGTGCATGGATATATCAAAAATTATTTGAGTTGAATATAGTTTCATGCGAACCCCAACTAAACTATACTGAACTAAAATGAAACCACCACAAAAAAATCTTGCTTTAATTTTATCTCTCTCTCTCTCTCTCTCACACACACACACACACATATATAAATATTTATATGTATAGATGCATGCACAAAAAAAAGATTTTTTTAGTACAACATAAACAAATGTACGTAGCATAAAAATACACATAGTAACATGATAAAGTGTATTAATACTTGCATAAATGCACTACAAAGGATCTATGCAGTGTGTTGCATCTCCTAAAGTACACATTACCTTTTGCACCAGATTTAGGGCAATTTGTCCCTCTTGTGTCCCATTTGCCAAAACAAATGGGCACCTAAATCATTGACCTTACTTCAACTATCGACATGATGGTACTATTAATAAATGAAAAATCTGTCTACTTTAAGGCTAGAATCAGATTCAGATTATATACTTGGTCATATTCTGAACGTACATCTAATGTTCTCTTCAACTTTAATCCCAACAACCAACACCATTATGAGGGGGCAAATACATCATTTAATTCAACGATTGTAAAAGTCCAGTACGGTACCTTGCTCTACGGTTTTGAAACCAGACCTCAACTTGCCGTGGCTTTAGCTTCAATTCCATTGCCAAATCCTCCTTCTGTTTCTGCATCAAGACATGCCCAAAAAGATTGATAACTATCACACACACACACACACACACACACACACACACGGAAGAGAGAGAGAGAGAGAGAGTTACAGGGTTCAAGCTGAGGTTTTGTTTGAAGCTTTCTTCAAGGAGACGAGATTGTTCCTTTGTCAGACGGAGTTTCTTTCTGGGAGGGCCTCCATTGGGGCTATCATCTTCTTCTTCCATGGATTCTTCTTCTGCTCCTGAGGGTACTTGGTTTATGTCCAAACCTCTCATTAGACCACTACCTTCTCCTTCATTAATATTTTGTGATATTCAGACAAAATTAGTACATAAAACAGTAAACATCAAACCCATCTCTATATATAAGAATTTGATAAAGATCATCCATTAATTATCAATCATGTTTGGACCCGAAAAATGGATCAGAAAAAATTGACCATAAGAAGCGCCATGCAAGAAAGTAAAATTAGAATGACTTGTAACAACATAAAAGTTTTACTTCAATGGCGACGCCATAATCTCTGAAATTTGTGCTCGATAGAAAACCAACATGTATGATCAGAAAAGGGCCAAACATCGATCAAACCCAGAAAAAATAAGAAGAAGAAGAATAGAGGAATCTATAAAAGAATACACATATACATATATATATATATCGAGAGAGAGAGACTGATAATTTGTTGCTTACTGGAGGGCAGGAGAGATGGAGATGAAGAAAAGCCTGGTACGGATATGGTTAACTCCAAACATGTAGAGTTTTCAGGACAAACCTCCATGAAAGTTGCAGGTAAAAAGATGATGAAGGAAATGATAAAGATGATGATATATTTAGAAACAGAAAAAGAAAGCAGGAGAGGAGACAATAGAGAGGGTAGAAACATGGAGAAAGGTGAAGAATAAAAAGGTCAAATAAATAGAGAGAGAGAGAGAGAGAGGTTTTTGGAAAGAGAAGATGGTCATGGTTATTGGGGTTGCCTAGGGTTATTGAATCTTGACTATGGCCGTCAATTCAAAAGATTGACCCATCTGATGTGCGACACGTTTCCAATTGATCAAAATTCAGGTGTAGGTGAAGAACCGGCAGGGTCCTGTGTTTCCTTGAGCCAAAGCGAGTAGACTGTTGTTGTCGGTTCAGAGGTCAGATGGTGGAATGATTGGCAAAACCCTTCAGCCTCTCACTAGAATTTAATGTCCACTTTAATTCTATGTGCGTTGTTGTTATACATACAAACAACAACCAACAACCCAAGCTACTCCCATATATGACTTAAAATTTAATTTTTTTTATTTAAATCGATAAAAATTTATCTTTCATGAATTTTTTAATTCCGACATAGATAATCTATATTTGACCGTACTGTAAAAAAAATTAGTCAGCGTAGACTAATAGAACACTGTTACCGTAATACCAAAAAAATATTTATACCCAAAACACTTGTTACATTACATGATGTTTCTCCGCTCATTGTTCTTCACGAGCCATATCGTATACTCAACCTAATATGAGTTTGGTATATAGTATACCACAGGGAACCAAGTTTATACTAAACCGTGACAACATTATATTATTAGTATTGTATATCGTATTGTAATTAAGTCATGTTTGTATTACGTTTTAATCAAGTTCACGAGAAATACGAGATCTACCTTGGTCATAGCCACATTAAATCATAACCCTTGGGGGATATCATGTGTATGGTGTGTACCATAGGATATAAATGTCACCAATAATATTAAACTTTAACTTATAATGGTGAGTGGTGATCAAAGCCAAAAAATTACTGTCACTTCGGTACTAGATTTTCTCTCAATGTTGAATTATTCACCGTATAATAGTTGAAAACCAACTTAAAATAGTAGATTTTACTTAGATTCAACGTAATTAGTCTAGCATTAAGGATTACTTTCTGCAAATTAAAATAATCTTACACATGGAAAATATAAAAATTTCTAGAAGGTAAAAAAGAATTATAGGTGCTGGGACTGGGACTGGACCCCAAGACCTCACAGGGTGATCATGGATATGGTTGTTAATCAAACTGAGCTATTCGAGTTTGGCTTGAGTTCGGCTCGTTCAAGCTCAGTTCGTTTTCTAAACGAGCCCAAACTTAAACAAGTTTTTAGGCTCATTTAGAAAACAAACCCTACAAGTTCGGCTTAAACTCGACAGGGTCGGCTCGTTTATGTGCAAATACTCAGGCTCAACTTATTTTTAGCTCATTCAAGCTCGGCTCGTTTCTTAAACGAGCCGAACTTGAACAATTTTTTAAGCTCGATTAAGAAACAAGTTTTTCAAGCTCGGCTCGGACTCGTTCGACTAACATCCTAATCATGGACAACAATTAAGCTAATGGGACCCTAAAGGAAATATAAAATTTGAGAATTAGAATCGATTAAGATTTGCGTTAATTATCTAGATTTTTTCTTATATATTTTTTTTTTACAAATCATTTATTATTAATGAGTATATGAGTCAATTAATGGACCATTCAAAGAGGGGTCTCACGTACAGGGGAATATTAGATAAATGCTTACATTGCATCCCTAACAACTTCAACTTTTAGATAAGACTTTTTTTTTTTTTTTTTGTTATAGGGTATGTAGGTTTATGTCAACTGATCACGTGTACTTCCCTCCATTGATCACTTTCCTGTGAAGACAAGGAAAATAGATATAATATTAAAAGGATACAAATTGCCCTCAATATACTTTTTTTTCCTAATTATTATAAATAATAAGTCATACGATACGTATTTACGAAATATTCACTTGTATATCATAAATCTCAGTTGAATTAAGTGTATGCAATAAATGATTGAGGAAAAATGTGTGGATCCAAATCCGTAGCATACTAATACTAGAGCAGAAGTTTTGCTCCGACCCTCCTTCCCCTTAGTAGTAAGAATTGATCAACCAACAGACTTGACAAATTAAGAGGCTCAAAGCATGGCCAAAAAGTCTCATTCTTGGGTTCCCACTAGGGTCTAGAAAGTCAACAAACTTGCATGGAGGGGCATTTTTACCTTGTTTGGGAAGAGCGGTGGATGGGGGTGTTTAAATTTTCGATTAGCTGTAATTTGTTATCTTACTCGATCTTATTCGACCTTATTAAACTGTTAATCGAAAAAATCGGATAGAAATGTAGAAGAGTTTTTGGTTTTTCGATTAAATCAGGTAAGAATGCGGAATAGCCATTAATTTTCGTATTTCTACCCTACTCGCATTAATTAATATATATATATATATATAATCATATAATTTAAACTTAAAATAATTGTTATTATATTTGTGCAACAATTATGATGAATTGATATTTATACTTTCTTGTGTTTTATTGTAATTATTGTTGTAATTATTTTAGATTTTAGTGTTATTGTTTATTGTGTTGTTAAATTGGTGCATGTTATTTAATTGAATTGTTAAAATGATCTAAAAATTAATAACTACAAAAGTGTTCACCCGATTTCTTACCTGACTTCCTACTTGATTAATTTGATCGAAAGTCGGGTAGGAATACCACACTTGATCCGGTAGGGTAAGTCAAGAAAAAATTATTCCATAAAGTATCGGGTAAAAAGACGAAATACCATATTTACTACCCGTAACTAAGGTGAACACCCTTAATGGTGGAACTCTCGACCTTTGGGAGAATGAGAAGCATCTTGACTATAGAAAGTAAAAGTCACTAACAATTCTAGGTCCTATTGGCATCTTTTTTCCTATATGGAAGTCACTTGAAATCCACATTGTAACCATGGTTATCACTTGGTCATCCACCAAGCACTAATAAACTATTTTCAACTTCTATATTCCTTTTTTTCTTTTTTCTTTTTTCTTTTGAAATCATATCATACCCTTCTTCCGAATAGAAATCGTTCAAACTTTTTTGTAAAAGTGATACATGGTAGGCTTTTGATTCGTTTAAATAGGGCTGTTAATCAAGCCAAGCTTGAACATTATTTAAGGCTCGTTTATGTGTTAATTGTTAAACGAGCCGGCTCGTTTATGTGTAAATTAGGCTTGACAAAGGCTCGAATTCAGCTCGATTAACAGCCCTACGTTTAAACTTCATTATAGTATTAATATATTGTCCTAAACCACTGCGTGCATAGGTCAAGTTGGCTCATAAACGACCATGCCATCTAGATAATTCACTAAGCCTCAAGCCACTTACAAACATTTTTTTTTTTTTTGGTAAGTACGAGTTTTATAGTTTTTAAATCTTATAGTTCCACGCACTGATTATAGTGTCTTTTGCCGACAATTTTTTAAAGATAAAGTATGCATAATATATTTTTTGAATTTTATAATTGATGAAATGAATATTAGTGCTTTTGTCTTCTATAGCATAATGATTCTACATATATATTTGTTAATTTTGGCGACACCTAATTCACCTGATATGATGGAAAAATGTGTAATCTACTTTATAATGTCCTAAAGACAAATCAAATATGGTGATCAATTGGTCTTCAATGTAATCAATCGTCAACTTAAAAAGTAATTTAAATAATAACAGTGACGAATTGTAAATTTGGACATTTTGATTTTAAATCTTGGTAATTATTTGATGTTAGACCATGAGTGATTTATTCTTCATAGATACTTTAATTTTGATATAAATTATCTATCTTTAATCGAATTAAAAAAAATTATTAAAAAATATATAAATTGACTCAAATACCCTCGCTGCTTGAAAAATTTTTAAAAAAAAATTTGTAATCAATCCCCAAGTCTATGGCGCCCCCGCCCAAACACACTACTAGGTTCGGACAAAACAAATCTGAAAAACACATAGAAACACGGCACCCGTGGACCCCACTTTGATGACTGGGGTAGGAGACACATTGGGACCCACTTGTCTGGTTATCCTGAGAAATTATCGATTGGTAGTCCAATCACAGACCGGGACAGCACTAATGTACTGAAAAAAAACAAACAATTCAATAATGTTATATTTTGTTGGGTACGATAAAAAAAATAGAAAAATAAAAAGTTGGAAAGATGGAAAATTAAAAAGGTAAATAAAATATTATATTTTATAAAAAATGACATAATTATTATATAAAAAAATATTGTAACTTATTATTATTATTATTATTATTATATTTATTTAAGTTATTTTTAGTTTGTAGAAAAAGTATGAGCATAGATTCAGTTAAGTGAAAATAGAATATTAGCGTTAAATTTTTTATTCAAAATTTATGTAGATCAACACAAATACGACACGAAAAATAAACAGGTCAACTCGACACGACACAATTAGTTAAATGAGTTGAGTTATATTTAACTAATGTTTGACACAAACCTAGAATGACTCGACACGAACCTGATACGAAACGACTCAATTGTCACCCTTAATTTTAGCAAACACAAAAACAAAATTAATTATTTTTATTTTCTATTCATCATACCAAACACAAAGGAAGAAAAATATATCATTTCTACTTTCCTTCATTGAATGATAGAAAGTGTATATCTCCTACTTTTCATCTCTCTTACCTTCCATCATTCCTACCAAACGAAGCATTAGAGAAAGATTACAGTACCGTCAATGGTACCAAAAATTATAACTATTTTTATGTGTAAATTATAACTTTAAAAAATATGATCGATCACGAATGTCTATAATCAATCATGACCTTTCGTTAAACGATTAAAAATTTTCTTTTTAAAATTATAATTACTATAAAATATAGTAACGGTGTACACTTTCGCCACTACCATAGGCATCTTCTGCCGATCATGTTGTGTAGTCACAGTGGATAACATGTGGACCCCACCGACAACATACCCCATTGGGTTTGTAGTTTGCACCATAATCATGTAGGAAGACTTATGTAGTCCATTACCAATGGCATTGGTGATAAAGAAAGAAAAAGTAATAATCGATTGATCTGTTAAGTTGGTTGTGTTGAAACGGTGGCTAATTAAAAATTATTTTTCCTAATAGGTTTTTTAATTTAATGGTGTTATAGAATGCTGAACACACAGTCTCTTACCAAGGAGAAGAATATCAAGGAATGCCAACATATTTATCTATTTGCTTGGCATTTTGGCAACAAGAATGAGATAATTTAGATGAAAAAAATGAACTACCAAAAAAGAAATATCTAAACGAATCTCATATTGACTTGACGGGTGTGATTATGGGTAACTATGCGTGTTCAACATTTGCTTAAGAGTCACGAGTCAAAAAGACATCTAATTGAAATAACACTCGATCATTAGAAAACAATTAGATAGTTATCGTGTTATCATCCAAAAATATTGTATATATACATGAACTACTACCGCAACTAGGAGCATTTCCTAATCATTCCCTTTTTCCAGGGACTACTGAGGGAGACATTACATTATGAGTTACTGTATATAGGGACTACTACCACTACTATCAACATTGCCTAATCATTCCCTTTTTTGTGCAGGGAGACGTTATATTATGAGTTACTGACTAATATGTTGTTGAATTATGTCGGGAGGGAAGGATGGGCACTTTAGCAGACAAGGTGGCGGGGTTGGTTGCGGGGGTGGTGGTGGTGGTTTTCGATGGACCCTTTTCTGGGACGGTGGTGGTAACGCGCTCACACCGGGGGCACATGGTGAGGGTGGATGCCGGAAGGGGCTCTCGACTGTGCGGAGATATCACGGTGGGCGGGCCTACTTTCATGGCCCTTAGCTCTTCTACCTCCTTTTGTAGCCTCCTGTTTTGTTCAGTTAGTGAACCATACCATCTCTTTAAGTACTGGCATTCCATTTCTGTGTGTTTCAGCTTGCCCCTATTGTATTTCCAAAACAACATTGTATCAGGTAATAGACTTTGAGTGATGCTATTAGTACCTAAACAATTGACATAATTTACCGACATAACGACAATTATAATTATAACAGCATCATTAGATCACATCACTATTACATCATTAAGTTAACGAATTATGTCAATTATTTATGTCTTTACAACATTACTAATACAATTTAACAGTTGTACACCTAAGTTTGTGGAGCATCTTAATTTACCTAACAACTTTTCAACCATGTCATTTAATATTGCTAGTTGGTCTCATGACACTCATTGGCTAGTTGTTCTTTATATACTCTTTTCTATTTTTTTTTTGCCTTTTTTGCCTTTGTTGTGACAAAGAATGGGTACTATACAAATTCCGAATGGCTGTAATTACTTGTAAACTATGCACAATTTGTAAGTTAAGGATTCAAACTTGAGACATCGGGTCACTGCACCCCTAAGGCCATCCTATTCAAGTCAGCTCGATATACTATGCTTCTAAGACCCTTTGGGCGAAAAATTGTCTTGGGACAAGTAATGAGGTATCGATTGCACAACTCTCTCCTGCATTTCAACACGAGCAATGTTATACGGACCAAAGTCAATATAACCGTTGGATTAATTATGAGTTTCAATGTTAGATAGAGCTCAATTTTGAATTTAATAATTATATTGAATTAGATCCTACAAATTATGTTCAAATAACATTTTTCATTCAACAGCTATGCACATGAGTGCATAGGCAAAAGTATATGTTGGATTGTTTCATTTTTATGGCTCAAGACAATGGATGTGATAGATCTGGTGGCAATGAAGATGAGCCACTTCCACTTGTGGAAGGTCCACTCCATAAGTTTTCCTTCTGGCTTTCTAGGGTATCCTTTAATTCTCATGGTGAGCCTGGTAAATGCAATTTTACGAATTTTTCAAGTACAACATCACTGCTTCAATATGATAGCATGAATTAAATGATTCTAGAAATGTCAATTCCAGAAGGAAAAGGTACTTGTAATTATTACTACACAAAAGAGTGATAACAGTGAATTATTACTCCAAGGTTTGGTTCATAAATATTGCAATGATTCTCTACATTTAGCCTATAAATATGTTAATCAGACCCTGCAATTCTAAAAACACTTTGGGAAATAACACGGAGTTAACATACTTGGGTTGAGTCTTAGCGGGTTTAAGTGATAAATGAAGAAACCTGTCAGGACTTATCAACCAGTTAGATCACAACAAACCCGGTATAAACACAAGTATTCTACTGAACGTGGTTATACACGACTCAAATTTACATTTATACAAATACAGATGGTATTGGTATGGATCGAGCAAAATTTAAGACGAAATGAATTACACAGTGTACAATATTAACATCCCTAATGTTACATGTTATTAATTCAGCTAACTTGATATTTTCCTTTTTACTACTTTCTTCATCCGTTGAGTCACATACGTGTTAAGTGGATGTAACATAAAATTAATAACACATTATAACTACGAATATTTGATTAGATTAACATATTCATTGACTCACATGCTTAGACATTGCGGGTCCAACACAAACTGGTTAAACTGGCAGTCATTAGCATCATGATCTGATGACTATTAACCCTTCAAAAATAACTGAGCAGTTTTGGAGACTGGTATGAATATTTAGTCTCATTGCAATGTTGACCTAATATATTAATTAGAAAGACGAAAATAATTGGAATTGGGTCCTCTAAATTACCTTTTTTTATTTTAGATTTAAGCAAAGCTTAACATATTAGAAATAAAGTGCCATATATAACTAAGTACGGTAGCGAAATATAATAGTAAATAGAGATTAGCTACGACTCATTAGGGTGAATTTACAACTCAACGTAGTCAAATAATCCGAGACTATAAGCAGTGACATCAAGAAATCTTATTTTGTCATAACCTCACTAGATTGAGTCAATTTATCATTACTTTTGGTGTCACTTCTGCAAAAATAACTTTAAAAAATTGCTTTTATTAGAACGTTGACAAATGTAGTATACAGATACACATAGTAACATGATAAATGGTATAAGTACTTGCATACAAGCATGTAAAAGGTTTATGCAGTGTTTGCATCCTAAATTATTCATTACCTTTTGCTCTAGAATTAGGGTACTCGGTCCCTCCTGTGACCCATTTGCCAAAACAATGGGTGCCTAAATCATTGCCCTTTCCTTCAACTATCAAACATGGTAGTATTATATAATATCTATATGCCATAGAATCTGATTCGATTATATACTTGGCGATATTCTGAATGTATATCTACTTTAACCCCAACTACCAACACCATTATAAGGGGACAAACACACCATTTAATTCAACTATTGTTAAACTTAAAGTTCATTACAGTACCTTGCTCTACGGTTTTGAAACCAGACCTCAACTTGCCTTGGCTTTAGTCTCAATTGCATCGCCAAAGCCTCCTTCTCTTTCTGCATCAAGACATGCCCAAAAGGATTAGATAGCGATCATGCATAGATAGATAGATAAACAGAGAGAGAGAGAGAGAGTTTTACAGGGTTCAAGGTGTGGTTTTGTTTGAAGCTTTCTTCAAGGAGACGAGACTGTTCCTTAGTGAGACGGAGTTTCTTTCTGGAAGGGCCCCCATTGGGACTATCTTCTTCAATGTCCATGTATTCTTCTGCTGCTCCTGAGGGTACTTGGTTTATGTCCAAATCTCTCATTAGACCACTGCCTTCTACTTCATAAATGATTTGTTTATATTCAGAAAAAAAATATATTGAAAAAACTGCAAAGATCAAACCCATCTCTATAAAAGTTACAAAAGGATCATCCATTAAATATTAATCTTGGTTGGACCCGGAAAAATTGATCAAAATAAATTGACCAGACGAAGTCCCATGCAAGAAAGAATATAGAAGATCGTACACTTTAAAATAAAATTAGAAAGAATTATAGCAGTAATAGTTTCTCATCGAAACGATAGAAGACCAACATGTATGATCAGGAAAGGGCCAAAGATCGATCAAACCCAAAACACCCACCAAAAAGAAGGGGAAGAAGAAAAAGATAGAGGGCTCTATATGTGTAGAGAGAGAGAGAGAGAGAGAGCATGATAGCTTGTTGCTTACCGGAGGACAGAAGAGATGGAGATGATGAGAAGCCAGGTACAGATATGGTTAACTCCAAAGAGCTTGCCGGACAAACATCCATAAAAGTTGCAGGTAAAAAGAAGATGAAGAAATGATAAAGATGATGATATATTTGGAAACAGAAAAAGTAAACAGGAGAGAAGACAATAGAGAGGGTAGAAACATGGAAAAAGGTGAAGAATAAAAAGGTCAAATAAATGGACAGAAAGAGAGAGAGAGAGAGAGAGAGAGAGCTGTTGGAAAGAGAAGACTGTCATGGTTATTGACTTATTTAGGTTGCTTAGGGTTATTGAATCTTTACTAGGTCGTCAAGTCCAAAGGTTGACCCATCTGATGTATGACACGTGTCCGATTGATCAAAACTCAGGTATAGGTGAATATCCGGGGTGTCTGAAGTAAATATTCAATGTAACGGTTACACCAAATTAATATTACCACCCAACCTAATCATCTAATAATAAATAAACAAGTAGACAAGAAAGACTCTTTTTTTTTACATGGATAATTATTAAATTTTGTGGGATTCGCTTGCATATTTGGTAATTTATCATTGAATAATTACACCATTTAATAATACTAACGTAATGTAACCGTTAAAGTGTTAAATTTGTGTGTACAAAAGTATCATATGATACGACAGTATCGTAAGATCTAAATCTATTTAAATACATTTTTTTTTATTTTTTTGAGCAGGTTATCCACGATGTATTAATGAGAGATTCACTTGTATTCATGTTAGATAATTTACCACAAAAAAAATTGAAATAAAAATATATTAAAGAAAATATCACCCATAATATGTTGCAAATGTATACTGTCATGTACTAGTATGTTGCAATAATGAGGCACTTATGCTGTTTACCTGCATCTGCATGCAGGTACTCATAGAGGAATTGTAACGCCATTAATCCCTACATTAATGACAAGAAGAAGAAGACATTAATTGAGGTCATGAAGATGGACAAAGTTATTTAATTTGGGAAGGGTGTACTCTCCTGTGGTATCTTTTGGCTACTGGTCTTTGCAATTGGCAGCTATCACTTTGCTCCAAATTAGTGTGGGTAGGGAACTTGTTTGTGCTTGGAATTGGGTGAAGTATTTTAAAATATGCATGTATTTTTTTTATGCGTGTTCATAAAAAAAATAACTGAAATTTCACATCGATTGCAGCAAGAAGTTTAGGCTGACTGATAAGGTTTCATCCACTCCTCTAACGATTATGGTCTTATAAAGGTCGTGCTTGGACTTGGGTTCGTTCATCTTTTTGGGCTCATGCAATATCTATATGATGTTTAGTAAAATATGTTTCAATTGGAAATGGACTTTTGATGTCGATGCCAAAAATACTTTTTCTTGTAGTGGAAATAGAGTTAATAGCATATATTCACGTCCCTTTCGGTTATTTTTTTTTCTTTATTTTTAAAAATTATAGGACATGTATTGCGAATTAGTTATATATGGTAGATCTCACTTGAATTTTAGTGGTAAAGATTGATCAACCAACAAACTTGACAAAAAGGCTCAAAACTTTGCCAAAAAAACCTCATTCTTGTGTTCCCACTTGGGTCTAGAAATCAACAAAACTTGCAGGAAGGGGCATTTTAACATTGTTTGAGAAGAGCGGTGAAATTCTCAACCTTTGGAAGAATGAGAGGCATGTTGACTATTAAAGTTGAAGTCATGCCCTTCTAGGTCATATTTCCATCTTTTTCCCTATATGGAAGTCACTTGAAATTGACATTGTAACCATTGTTAGCAATTATTCTTCCACCAATCACTAATAATTTATTTCGAACTTCTCGATTATTACGATCCTCAAAATAGCATCGCCCGTTAATTAATTGATTCTACATCTCTTGTCAATTTTTGGAATTTGTTTTTATTCTTTTTTGTCCCTTTTTTTTTTTGGGACTTCTGCTTTTCTTTCAGGTTTGACACTCGTTCAAACTTCTTTGTAATAGTGATATATCGTGGGCCGATGATTTAACCAAAGATATGTATAGTGAAACTATGAACCGTTCAAACTTTGTTATAAAATTACTATATTGTACTTCTAATAGTGAGTCTTCTTTTCACATAGACAATGTAAAATCGACAGTCCTACTAGTTGGGTTGAGTCTTCTTTTCAAAAGAAATGAATTTGAGGAGCTAATGGTGGGCCACTTTAATGGGCCATAATCCTACTAGTTGGGTTGTCTCAATGAACCAATCCGTCGAGTATAATGTGAAAATTGAAAGTGAGTATATTCTATATATTTATTTATTTTTTGTTAATAAGTACAAACATATATTTTTTAAATCATTAAGGACATGTGTGTATAATGCATGAGGTGTGTGGTCCACAATTTTTAATTTTAATATTTTTAATGACAAGAATATACCTTATTTTTATTACTTTATTTATCTCTCTCTTATCTTATCTTACTTATGTTCCCGCTCTTTCTCTCTCCTCTCTCTTCGATCATTCTTTCGTCTATCTCTTACTTAAGTTTTTCTCTCTCTCTCTTCTCTCTTCTCTCTTCTCTCTTCCATCCCACTTGATAATGCACAAAATAGGCTTATGCATAATCAACAATTGAGTGTATGATTCAGGAAAATTAATAAAGCAATCAATAAAGTAATTAATGAAAGAGACAAATATTGAATTAACACAAGCAACACACAGATGTATAGTAGTTCGATCAGGATGACATACTCCACTTTAAAAACTGCAACGACGGTCAGTGGTTGATGAAGTAGTAGGTGGGAGAGAGATCAAGGATATGCTCTTAGTAGCTACAAGAGAAATAGTTGTGTAAGGTGTGTAGAGAGAGCCCCCTCTCATGTGGAGAAGGCTTACAATTTATAGGCACAGAGCCTTGGTTGAGACAATGGCGTGATGTGATAGGTGACTAGTTCTTCGAAGTAGATAGCTACAATTAAGGATTGATACAATCAGAGATAGTTTTGGTCTTGGAGAGTGACTATCCCGGTAATTACTCCTTACGTGCACTAACCTTCTTGGACTCCTTGAACTTTAAAGTGGGCCAAATCTATGAGTTGGATTTGACCTACTTTTTAGCTAATTTGAACTCCCTTAATTAATTGGGCCTAACCCAATTAGATCTGGTCTCGTCACCACTTTTATTTAACTTCCTCTCTTTTTCTTCAGTTACCCTATGTCATCTATTTTTTGTCCTTCTCTCACTTGTATCCCATATTTAAATTCTTCTATTTCATCTCTCTTCCATTCAACTCATTCTCTTCCCGGTCTTTTTCTTTAATTCTTCTCTCTCAGCTCTCTTCCTTCAATTGATCACAGCCATAGAATGTGTTCATCACCAATGAAGTTAGCAGGCATTGCTAACATGGCTTCATCAACATGAGTTGTGCAAACCCATCACGACGACAAGTGCTTTTTTTTTAAGGTAACAAAATTTGTATTTGTCATTGTCCAAGAACAGTCAAACTAGTGTTTGTCACTATCCCAAGACAATGACATTGAGGTATTTCCCTATTTCAAAACATTAAAAATTGACACATGTCACTGTTCTAAGACAAAGAAATTGATGTTTATCGCTGTCTCGGTATAATGACATGAGTTTTGCGGACATTTACCTAGCCTGATATAATTAAAAACATGTATAATCTACTTGGTAATGTACTAAGACAAATCATCATGATCAATTGAACTTCAATGTAATCCTTGTTTTTTTTTTTTTTTTTGATAAGAAATGTTATTTGTATTTAAAAATTTGACATGATTTATTGATTTAATGAATCATAACCATTAAATAGATAGTGAATAATAATAAATGTTGGGTCCCACAACTAAATTAATGATAATGATTAATCAAGTTAATATTTTAAATCTGTGTAATATTTTGCTCTTTTTTGATATCATATCTTTATTTATTAACCACGAAAAACCTGTCACGTATATTATAATATTTTATTTTTATTTAAATTAATAATTAAAAATTATCTAAAATAAAATCAATTATTTCAAATTATTTTTCATCACAATACCTTAGCCTTAACCTAAAAAGCCGAACGAAAAGGATACAACACATAGAAACATGGCACCTGTGGACCCAACATGATGACTGAATAGGGAACACATTGGGACCCACATGTCTGGTCGTCTTTCCGGAATTGCCGATTGGTATTTGGTAGTCCATCACAGACCCGTGTTGTGTAGTCACAGTGGGATAACATATGGGCCCGACAACCACCTTACCCAACCCATGGGCTTTGTAGTTAAAGACTTTATAGTCCAATAACAATTTGGTAGTGGGGAATGGGGAAAGCCGGGGGGGGGGGGGGGGGGGGGGGTTATCAACCAAAAGATAAATAATAATCGATTCTGTGAAAAACAAATTGAAAAAGATTAGTTGTTTATCTATCTAAAATATTGCACGAAATGGACGGGAGGTTAATCTAATGATTAAAATTTTGTTTCCAAATCGGTTGAAAAAGTTGAAACATTTCTGTTTTCAAGGAAATCGAAATGAATCACTGATGAAATTGAAATTATAATACGTCAAAGTATTTTATAATATTTCGAGGTGTTTCGTAATATTTTGACTCATTTATACAATTGTTTTGGAATGTTTTAAGATACTTTGGTACATTTCGACTAACGTTTTGAAAAGAAAAAAAATCTCAAATTTTTTATCTGTTTTCCATTCTATTTTCAAAACATGTCAAAACGTTTTCAAAATTAGTCGAAATATTTATATTTCTTAAGTGATCGAAACAATACACCGAAATAATATTTTGATGTTTGAATTAATCAGGCCTCTCTTGGATTATATCACCTTTTACTAGAAAACATTGTTTGTTAGCCTATAAAAAGTAGTCAATACATAGAAAAACATAACTTTCAATAAAGTAGAAAATTAGTGCATGATACAAGGGATGGAACGGAAAGACAGGCATGAGCCTGTCACATGAGTATCTGATTACATTTTATTAAATTTCTCTTAATGATGTTTTCCACTTAAATTCATAACAGGTAATTTATAATTAAAAAATTCAAAAAATGTATTAGAAGACATCTAATTAAATATTAATGGTTCTTTTTTTATAAGATTCAGATTCCACGTCTAACACAGAACTTACCGAAGATGTTGCAAAAACACAAGTGGCGTCAAGTTTTTTTGGGTTAAAAACACGAATAGACACACCAACTGTCAAAACAACAAGAACTATTTGTTCATACACGTTTTCTGACGAACAATCGGTCCGTGCATGATTCCCGGATAGTACTGGCATTAGAGGCCAATTTGAATGTAGAATTGGAGCAATCAGATGTAAAGATGGCTCTCATTCACAGTGATTTGGAGCATATTTACATGTAGCAGCCAGAAGGGCACAAGCAACCTGAGACAGAGCACTTTGTCTATAGATTGAAGAAGCCTCCTCCCTCCATATAGATGGTTCATAACAACTAATAGCATATGTAGCGAAACAAATGTCACAGCATTTTCAGAACCACAGATTTATGAGGGTGGAGAGGGGGGGGAGGAGGTTGGAACTCGCTATCGGCTACAAGCGAGACTGAGTCCTTACCACTACACCACTCCCTCTCCTCCCTTCATATGAACCCAATATTGGAGAGATGTTCTTTGCTTCTCCTTTATTGGATCAATGAGTTATTTCGAGTCACCTTCCGGTACAATATCATAGCACATCATTTCCATAGCAAGTTTTGTAGTTCTGCAGACCACAAATGTTTCCACATGTGCTGCAAAAGAGAGAACTTTTAACAAAATGACTCAATCCAGCAACAAATGTACCATTCCAATCTCTGATCACTACCCCAATCCCACCTGCCTGTTCAACAATTTTGTATTCCCCAATAGAAATCCAAATTTGCCACAAATTTTTCCGACATATCACGTATCTGAATGCACTCTGAACTGCTATAAACCTCACCCGGGTGGCCTCCAAAGGCTCACTCTCACTTCCCACGCTAGGTCATAGGTTTGAATGCTCTCCAGAACAACAAAAAAGAAAGAAATGCACTTCAATGATGTTGATTGCTTTTACATGAGTTGCAATTTACATAGCTTTTCAGTTCATATTCTGGAAAACAAATACAAGAGAGTTGGTGTTATAAGTCTTAAGTACCTGTACCAACTTCATGGAAGCCTTACACACGTCAGTTGCACAGGCCATTCTGAGCTGTGTTCACATCCACAGGCGTTGGGAATAACCACAGGATGTATGGCCATTACCATCTTTGCAGCCTGACCAATCTGGTTCGACAAAAGACATCATCTTGAACAAGGAAAGTAGGGTTTTTGTACTTAATAGCCATAATTTATGTAGCGTTTGGTAACACTGTTTTGAAACTAATTTTTTTATGCAAAGAAACAATGTTGTCAAAAAATCAAAAGCAAAGAATGGAATGGAAACCACGATGCCTTTCGATGGAATGCAAATTTTGCCCAAAATTCTAATGCACAAACCGAAGCATATTTGTAAAGTAAGCTGTGGATTAAGTGAGCGTTCCACACTTCCAAAGGTAGTAAAAATCCCAAGCATGGTATAAAAGCACCGGTTTAAACTAGAACAGCTACATCTCCTACATGTCTATGATGGTCTATTGTGCATTCTTAGTAACACACAATGAATCATGACAATACTTTTACCTTAACTAACGGAAAATTGTTCATGCATGTTTATGGATTTAAAATAACAAGAAGCTCTAACTTACTCAGTGCAATTTGGAGATACGATCAGCTTGCTAACAGTAAGAGAGCAGTGCTCAAAGTGCAAGTGGGAACAGGGGAGAAGAACAGAACCCATACCTATAGAGGATGCAATCAGATCTGGAGTACCCTGAAAAGGTGGCTTCATGACTTAAGTTTTAGTACTGAAACGCTATCTGGAGAAATATCTAGCTGCCAGGGGAAGAAAGATTCTAGATTGACACTCACCATCGAACAAGTGACTAAAAACCCATCTGGCACTAAACATTCCAAGGAGTGAAATTGCCTCCAATACATAACCTTAGGTTTCATCATCTAAACCGTGCAGTTGCCTCATTGCCCAATATATATCTTCTAAAGCCACAGATCTAAAGGTTCAAAGAATCGCCAAAACCTCACTAAGTGTTTCTACACAACATGCCCCCAATCACTGGGGAGGTGCACTTCAATTTAAAAGGACTGCTTAGCCTTACAAAGTACTGGTTTAGCAATGATAAGATTAGCTTGTTTGTAATCCAGGTGAATCAAAAGAAACTAGGAGGAAAGAGGATTCACATATTCACCAATAAGTTTACTAACTTAGACATGTCTATATGGACCCAACTAACTCCAAGACTGCTTGAGCAAAGTTTGCTTAGCCCCAAAATAATGTGTCGGTAAAAGCAAGATAAACATTGGTAGGTTTCCACTTTCGGGGGAGATCTCCAGAATCTGTTTTGGCACAATCCACTTCGAACACCATCATCGAGCCCCAACCTTTCTGTCCACAAAGAACCCACTTCAGAAGATATTTGTAGACTACCTAAATGATGCTAGAACGACTACAACTATGTCCTTCATCCAGAAGAAGCAAGTGGATTGTGTAGCATATGACATCAAAGAAGGATCCTTCCACATTCTGTGGCAGTGTATGGAACTCGAAAAAGAGGTAAAAAGGAAAGAAAATATAGGCAATTTCATTTTCCTTGTTTGCTCCAGAAGGGCCTAAAGGACATTCAAATTTGATTAAGAGCTGAATGCACTATAGCATCCCTGTTACTAACCTCCATGCCAAATTCGTAGATATACTCATCGGCTTTAAAAAGCCATTCAAACATGTTGTAACAGAATATATATATATATTGGTGTATACGCATATGCATGATTCTCATATGTAGCATCTTAAATTAAAATTTTCAATCGCCATCCACTATCAATATCTAGAAGTTTCAACAAGAACTTTTATGTTTGTTGCCCCTTGTTACATACATTTCTTTACCTTGTGTTTCAAATGCTTCAGCTGAACTTTGAGGAAAGGTGTGCCTGATTGTTGTAGCTATAGAAACACTAACCCTGAATTTTACTTCATGGAAAATTAAATGCGTTTAATTGTCAGCATATACTGGTATTACTCAGTTAAGTCTGGAAAGCAAAATGAAGTCAATAGAAGTATAAGCATTTGCAAAATTATATAATATGCTTGTATGTGCTTCTGAAAATAAACTGGAATGTGGCAGAAACAGACAACCTTGGATGAACAATCACAATTCATAATATAATATGCTGAAACATATCCACACTAACAACAATGTACATAAATCTGACTGAGAGTTAGAAATGATTTTTGTAGCAGAACTAATAATTCATCACTATTTAGACAAGGAGGTTTTTAGAGGGATACTACTTACCATAGCAGCAAGATGTGCTTCTTGTAAAATATTCCCATCTATCACTAGCCTAGCAACAGGAAACTCCAGCAGAAGTCCTCAATGCTTCTCTTCACCATCCGATCATTTCCCCAACACCTTTAACTGTATTAGGCTATGCAAATGTAGCAACAGTGGTCATAACCAAGGATAAGCACCTGCTAGCAAGGATTGGTCGATGTCAGTGATGTATTCAAGGAGCACTGGTGTTCCTAACAATGGGGTATTTTTGGACTGGGCATCTGTATTGTGTTTTGGTAACATTCCTGGTTTTTGGATGGCTTCCATAGAGGAACAGTGGTTTCTTCTGCGGCATGACATGCAGTGGCAATAGCATTACTCAAATTCAATCTCAAAGAAAAAAAAATGAAAAAGATAACGCAAATCATCAAGTGGATTTCTAGCATTTCAATATTCAACAATTAAAATCTTTGGTTTTTTATTTCTTGAACAGGGATCGAAGTTCATAACTTCCACATTTTTTTGCAGGATTTTTATTTCAAGAACATGGATGGAATTTCATAATTTCCACATTCCTTGTAGCATTTCATGACCTGAATCACTAATAACTCTCACAACAACAGAAAAAACAATAACAATTTTGAAACTTCAAAGTGCACCCCTGAAATTTGTGGATACATCCTCAATCTGCTCATTGGCAAACAATCCCCTCTCCAAAACCCAGTCTTCTATCATTGCCTGAGAATTCACTGCTTGATCAGTGGGCACAAGATGTCCAGCACCCAACACCACAGCATGGCTCAAACTCTTCCATTTCTGCACATATCCAGCAAGCATCTCATTCTCCCTCCAAACCTTCTTCTCTGCCTCCAAAAAATTGGAAATGCCCTCCCACTTCATTTTCTTCACCCAAGCCTCAGTTGACACTACACCATCCCTCAAATCACACTGCCCTTGGTACAACAAAACCTTACTCTTCTTCACCAAATACTCCACCATATGTTTCACACTCTTCATCACATCTTCATGCAATACTGCCCCAACAGCATCACTGCATACCTCAAAAACTATTGATTCATTCACTCCTAGTTCCTTCTTCACCTCCACATTACTTAAAAATTTGCCCACTAAACTATCTTGGTAAGGAATTAGCCTTCTGAAGTCATACAAAGTGGCTAGTCCTGTCATGTTCTGCAATGCATTCAACACCCTACTTCTTGCATTTGTGGCCTCACTCCAATTGCCACTTTTGGTCAATCCCACAGCCTCCACTTGAAGCTCCTCCAAGTAGGTCTTTTGCTTTTCATTGATCAATCCTAAATAGTAACCATTGACAGCATGTGTAGCCACTTGTGTCTCTGGGTCAGTCAAACCATTCCCAATGGCAACACCAGCCAAGTTCACTTGACGCGATTCCGGCAATTGGGCATTCTTTTTCAGGATGTAATACCCAAATGCTGGAACATATTTTCCAGCGTAACTCTCCCCAGTAACATAAATTGGACGCGATTTGAATGATGGGTCCAAGGCAGTAAATTTTCTAATCGCGATAAAAAGATGCTTGGCAACAACATGTTGAGTTCTGGGAATTTCCTCAGGTGTTGAGGCGATACTAAATCCAACTCCAATAGGATTGTCAAGAAAAAGAAGCCCAAATAAGCGATTCCAAGGACCCGGATTGGGTTCAAGTGAAATTTGTTCGACGTTTTGCTTGTGAGAAGCTACGCGCCACGGGCCAAGCTCGTAGAAGTTGCCAAGCATGGAGGAGCAACCAGGGCCACCCTGGAGCCAAATTAGAATTGGGGTTTGGTCAAGAGATGAAATAGGCTTTTGGGCTTCATAGAAAGTGTAAAAAATGGCAGAACCAGAGGAGGAATTGACGGTAAGGTAACCAGATTTTGTTGGAAGAGCTTCCTTGGGGATGGAAGCGAGTAGTGATGAAGTGGGTGAGAAGTGGTGGAAGACGGAGAGAGAAAGGAGGAGCTTGAGAAGGAGGTGATGGAGTGGTGTTGACTCCATTACTGTGAGTGTGTGTGTGTGTGTGTGTGAGTAGTTTGTAATTGCCAGGTTTTAGCTCTGTAAAATGATTAGTTATGGAGAAGCAAGTGATGAGAAAAGAATCTTTTCAATGATTTAAACTAAGACTGCTAGAAAAATGGCAAATGATATGGCCAAAAAGGTCAGCATAAGACAAGATGAAGAGATTTATTTAACAACAACGTAAACTTTTTGTCTAAAATAAATTAGGGAAAATTGCATCAAGACTACTTAAAATTTGTGGCTTAATCACTTAGGTCTCTGACATTTGAAATATTATCTACAAACCCTTTTAAATTTGTATGCGAGTAACACATATACCTCTACTTCTAATCTCCGTTAATATATCTATTAGCGAATTACATTTAGACCCCTGAAATTTGAAGCGTGTAATACTTAGAACCTTAAAATTTAAAATATTACACTTACACCAAAGATACTACAATTAAACATAGAATATCAAATATTTTGAATTTTACAACTAAAATTCATGTTCTATTATGTCACTTGTTGAAATAAAAATTCAATTTTATCTAATATATAATTAGTTATGTTGATGCCAAAATTTAAATGACATCCACGTCATTTTGTTGGACTTTGATCACCTGAAAAAGAAATCGAAGACAGGAGGGGAGCTCCGGAGGTCGACTCTCCAATGCCTAAGTCAATAAGTGACTCAAAAGTATAAACTATATTTAGAAACTATGAGTGACATATCTTGGGTTAATTTTTTCATCAAGTACGAATATATGAAATAAACATAATCAACACATTTACATGTTCCAATATAAAACCCATTGACATAAAATTTAAACAAAATTTCAACTTTTTGAGAAAAAAATAGTAACCAGTATAAATATATCAAAAAATTCAATTCAACACTCATTATAATATAATTATATTGTCTATTAGAATAAAACTAAAAAAATAAATAAATTGTCAAACTGTAATAGATACAATATCTTCTATCTTTAATTGGGGGTAATTTAGTTATTTAATATATTATATTAATTTTGTAACTAATAAAGAGTTTAAATATAATATTTTAAACTTGAGAAATCTAAGTCTTGCACGTTTATAAACTTTAAGGATCTAGATATAATTTATTAATAGATATACAAACCGACGTTGACGGTCAAAGTCTAAGTGTTATGTGCATACAAATTTTAGAGAATTTGTGTGTAATATTTTAAATGTTAAAAAGTCTAACCGATTAAGTAACAAATTTTAAAAAATTTAAGTGTAATTTTTCCAATAAATTAATGACCATTTGGTATGCACATCACATCAAATAACTTTTTGTTTCTTTAATTTTATCATATTAGTCCCACGAATTTTTAATCTATGTAAATTTTATTTAATCGGAAATCACGATTTGAACTTAAAATGAATAATGACAACTCATTTGGGTTATTTGAATTCTTCAAGATTTCAAAGAATACCCGTTAGGTGTCATAGTTTGACACGCACCTGTTTATTTTCATTACTCCTTTGAAAATTGTATTTTAGGTTTTTTCGTCTCACAAATGATTTCTTTTATAATCGGTTGACTTATTCCCTTTATAAAGAGATTTTGGGCGACTTCTTGACGTTGGTTTAATTGTCTCAAAATTTTCTTGGATGATCAGAATCGAAAGATTTAAAATAAATAGTATAACGGTAAAATAATTAACAAAAAGAAAGACACCTTCATTAATCTTGAAAGTGTATGAGTTACAATAGACTGATGAAACAACCTCTTAAATTAATCCTAACTCTAAATCTCATCGAAAACTACTCCTAAAATGTCCAAGTCCGACTTTGATGGGTTTGATAGTATGTTCTCCATGTAATCAATGTCCCTTTTATAGGCATCTTCCTATTAAGGGTTACTTAGACTTCCTCCATGTAGTTTCCCTCTAGTTTTTCCCTTATTTCGACTATTGACTTTCAAATTCCTAGAGCCGATTTGATGCTGATAATTGCTATCTTTTCAAATTCTAAAATAACCGTTTCATTCACTCCATTATAGAAGTTGTAATTGTTCCAGAATTTGAATAGACCATATTGACTGGGTGTATATCTATTTTTGATTAAATGAATGTCACGTGGCAAATCTATTTGTCTAACTTTGTTTGTCAAACAAGTATAGTTCATTGCTTTGTTCACTAAAAATATAGAATTTGGTCCAAACAATTCTCCCTTTATTTTAAAATCAGCATAACACCACCATAAACACATTTCATAGCATACACACAAACCTACAGATATATATATATATATATATATATATATATATATATATATATATATATATATATATATATATATATATATTAATTAAAATTGAGTGATTATTTAATGATATCGTGTTAAAATTAAAATATAATTTATTAAAATTCACCTCTAGTTTAATTATTGGGATAAGATTGATTTTTTTCTTTAAAAGGATTCGATATGAGCTATAAAAATTAAGTTTGTTGAATAGTCAGATTGAATACGGACTAAGTGTTTAAATCGGATTCGGATCATGTCAAATTCTATCCCAAATCTTATCGTTGGCAAGCATACTAATGACTTAAGGCCCAATGCGTATTGACGAAGGTCGTCCCATCGTTCTTAATGGTTGCCTCCACTGTGAAGAATTCCTAACTCCATCCCTGGATAGTTACTGTCTAATTTTATTTTATTTTTTTAAGGTATGATGTATCATGTCTAATTTTAGGAATTAACTTTGTCACGATATTATCAATTTAAATGCCATTTTTTTAAATACGAAATGGTTCTTTTGCTGCTGTGGGAATATTTATCCTGAATTCTTTCAAAAGAAAAGAACATTTAGATCAAAGGATTTCTAATGTTAAAACTGACTTATTTTTTTTCGTCTTTAATTGTTTCTTTGACTGTGAACTCTGAGTAGCAAATTAAAAAAAATAGTTATTTTTTGGTCAGTAAATATTGGTTCTCTTAAAATTAATGGTTGGCTTAACGGCCACCGTCCTCTTTGTTATACCTGCAATTCAAACCTTGTTGTCTCCTTCCGTGGAATAACGTCTAACAAAAACGAGTTATTGATTCAGATGAAAAATTGACATCAAAAACGTTGAGACAAGACTTTGTTGAGTTGAGATGTATTAAATCTGACAAAAAATACATCTTGAAATTAACCAACATTATTCGTCAAAATCGGGTATATCGTCTCAAAAATTTAAGAAAATACTTTCATCCCAGAATATAGAATCAAGATCAGGAATAGGTTCTAAAATCTCTATTTCAGACAAACAAGTCGAATAATGACTCAGCGAGGGCAAAGGAATACTACATTCCTTGTTTCTTTTTCTACTCGTCCGGGTCTTTTTCACAAGCCACCCGGACTGCGGCGGTAGATTTGGAATATTTGTAGGGAGATGTTCTCCTTGCAGTGTCTCTGTCTGGATTTTGGTCCATGGTTTCTTGAATGTTGGCTGTGAAAACAGATCAATTGGGGAATGAAAATCAATGTTTTTAGGGTTCTTCGGTGGTTTCCCTCGTCCTCGATGTATCACCATGACTTCGTGAACAAGCCCTTTAATCATAGATTACTGACGAAAATTTGAGAAAATTATCAGACTAATAACCTTAAATTCGCAAACTCGAATCTAAGAACAATTTGAATGTAGCAGTTGAAGTTGTCTGTCTGGATAATCAAGGTATGACCCTTTTTATAAGACTCTTAGTTTATCCTAATCACTGAAGGAAAGAGTTTTCCTAGTAAAATTGCTCTAGCTTATAGTTATCTTAGGATTAGATGGGTTTTCAGTATCCTTCTTGGACATTTTTTCCCACAACAAACAGGAAACTTTATGATATATGTCGGTATCAATAGTTTCCTAAATTGAAGGGGCTTGATATCTCTGTATGTCTTCAAGGAAGTAGTACATAACGGTGTCAATTTTGGGTACTGAACTGTTAATAAACACGAATTCAACACGACACAAATTCAAAATTGATACAATCAATTAACACAAATCATACACAGATCGGATTAGTGTCAAACACGAAAAACTCAATTTTGAGATGATAAACTCATTTAACTGGTACTGCAATAAAAAAGAAGTCTGGATTTTTTATTTCTATATCATTTCATGATCTATTATTGACTAAAATATTATAGAATTAAATGATTTGGTTTTACTAAAATAAAGACCAAATAGGTTTTTAATATATGGTGACCTATTGTGTAATAGATTTGGATGAGAGAAAGAGGGTCCTGACCTTCCGACTTTTCACTAAATGGGTTATAAAAACAAAACTAGAACACGACACGAAAAAAAAAAAAAAGTAAGACTTAAAAATGACATGACAACTTAATTGAGATCCCCTAGTAGTATGCAACGGAATTAAATATCATAAGCTATCAAAAAACAATTTTCTTGTGAAATCTAAGTGAGATTCACTATAAAAGTGAGTTCTGTACCAACACGCATGGTGAACAAATTGAGAAAAAAGCGACGTTAATTGATGGTGATAGATTTAAGTCTGGGCCCCTTCATGGCCCAGAATTTCTCTGGGCTCGCACTAGACAACCCAAACGTTTCGTCCAGATAGTATCCACTAGGCTCATGCTGGGCCATAGTCCAGTTCTATAGAAGCTCACAATAATCCACCTCGGAATGGATGGCAGCTCGAGATCTTCAAGCTCGGTATAGATACCCCCTGGTAGTGGAGATGGATAACCCAAACGTTTCGTCCAGACAGTATAGCAATAGATGTAATAACTCCCTAATTAGTCAAAAAAAAAAACAAATAAGTTAACTTTTTGGTCATCAATAGGGTATGATTTTAAATAAAAAGTTATTTACTAAGTTAAACAAGACAATTTAACATATATATATATCACGGGGTTTAGATATCTTTCTTTTTATTATTTTTTTTTTGTAGTACTCGTTTGGAAATTAAACAATATGTTTTGAATGCATAGTGGAAAACTTATGTTTGAAAAAAATTTGAGAAATTCAAATTGAAAAACGAGTTGAAAAAGATTAGTCGTTTATCTATGTAAAATATTGCACAAAACGGACAAGAGGTTAATCTAATGATTAAAAATTTGTTTGCAAATCGGTTGAAAAAGTTGAAACATTTCTGCTTTCAAGGAAATCGAAATGAATCACTGATAGAATTGAAATTCTAATACTTCAAAATATTTTATAATATTTCGAGGTGTTTCATAATATTTTGACTCATTTACACAATTGTTTTGGAATGTTTCAAAATGTTTCAAGATATTTTGGCATATTTCGACTAATGTTTTGAAAAGAAAAAAAAATCTCAAATTTTTTATCTCTTTTCCATTCTATTTTCAAAACATGTCAAAACATTTTTAAAATGGATTATATCACCTTTTACTAGAAAACATTGTTTGTTAGCAAATAAAAAGTAGTCAATACATACCAAAAACATAACTTTCAATAAAGTAGAAAATTAGTGCATGATACAAGGGATGGAACTGAAAGACGGGCATGAGCCTGTCACATGAGTAGATGATTACATTTTATTAAATTTCTCTTAATGATGTTTTCCACTTAAATTCATAAGTGGAAAATTTATAATTAAAAAATTCAAAAAATGTATTAGAAGACATCTAATTAAATATTAATGGTTCTTTTTTTATAAGATTCAGATTCCACGTCTAACACAGAACTTATCGAAGATGTTGCAAAAAAAACAAGTGGCGTCAAGTTTTTTTGGGTTAAAAACACGAATAGACACACCAACAGTCAAAACAACAAGAACTATTTGTTCATACACGTTTTCTGACAAACAATCGGTCCGCGCATGATTCCCGGATAGTGCTGGCATTAGAGGCCAATTTGAACGTAGAATTGGAGCAATCAGATGTAAAGATGGCTCTCATTCACAGTGATTTGGAGGAGCATATTTACATGTAGCAGCCAGAAGGGCACAAGCAACCTGAGACAGAGCACTTTGTCTATAGATTGAAGAAGCTTCCTCCCTCCATATAGATGGTTCATAACAACTAATAGCATATGTAGCGAAACAAATGTCACAGCATTTTCAGAACCACAGATTTATGAGGGTGGAGAGGGGGGGGAGGAGGTTGGAACTCGCTATCGGCTACATGCGAGACTGAGTCCTTACCACTACACCACTCCCTCTCCTCCCTTCATATGAACCCAATATTGGAGAGATGTTCTTTGCTTCTCCTTTATTGGATCAATGAGTTATTTCGAGTCACCTTCCGGTAGAATATCATAGCACATCATTTCCATAGCAAGTTTGGTAGTTCTGCAGACCACAAATGCTTCCACATGTGCTGCAAAAGAGAGCACTTTTAACAATATGACTCAATCCAGCAACAAATGTACCATTCCAATCTCTGATCACTACCCCAATCCCACCTGCCTGTTCAACAATTTTGTATTCCCCAATAGAAATCCAAATTTGCCACAAATTTTTCCGACATATCACGTATCTGAATGCACTCTTAACTGCTATGAACCTCACCCGGGTGGCCTCCAAAGGCTCACTCTCACTTCCCATGCTAGGTCATAGGTTTGAATGCTCTCCAGAACGACAAAAAAGAAAGAAATGCACTTCAATGATGTTGATTGCTTTTACATGAGTAGCAATTTACATATAGCTTTTCAGTTCATATTCTGGAAAACAAATACAAGAGAGTTGGTGTTATAAGTCTTAAGTACCTGTACCAACTTCATGGAAGCCTTACATACACACGTCAGTTGCACAGGCCGTTCTGAGCTGTATTCACATCCACAGGCGTTGGGAATAACCACAGGATGTATGGCCATTACCATCTTTGCAGCCTGACCAATCTGGTTCGACAAAAGACATCATCTTGAACAAGGAAATGAGGGTTTTTGTACTTAATAGCCATAATTTATGTAGCGTTTGTTAACACTGTTTTGAAACTAATTTTTTTATGCAAAGAAACAATTTTGTCAAAAAATCAAAAGCAAAGAATGGAATGGAAACCACGATGCCTTTCTATGAAATGCAAATTTTGCCCAAAATTCTAATGCGCAAACTGAAGCATATTTGTAAAGTAAGCTGTGGATTAAGTGAGCATTCCACACTTCCACAGGTAGTAAAAATCCCAAGCATAGTATAAAAGCACCAGTTTAAACTAGAACAGCCACATCTCCTACATGCCTATGATGATCTATTGTGTATTCTTAGTAACACACAATGAATCATGACAATACTTTTACCTTACTAACGGAAAATTGTCCATACATGTTTATGGATTTATAATAACAACAAGCTCTAACTTACTAAGTGCAATTTGGAGATACGATCAGCTTGCTAACAGTAAGAGCAGTGCTCAAAGTGCAAGTGGGAACAGAGGAGAAGAACAGAACCCATACCTATAGAGGATGCAATAAGATCTGGAGTTTAAAGCTTACCCTGAAAAGGTGGCTTCATGACTTAAGTTTTAGTACTGAAACGCTATCTGGAGAAATATCTAGCTGCCAGGGGAAGAAAGATTCTAGATTGACACTCGCCATCGAACAAGTGACTAAAAACCCATCTGGCACTAAACATTCCAAGGAGTGAAATTGCCTCCAATACAAAACCTTTGGTTTCATCATCTAAACCGTGTTGTTGCCTCATTGCCCAATATATATCTTCTAAAGCCACAGATCTAAAGGTTCAAAGAATTGCCAAAACCTCACCAAGTGTTTCTACACAACATGCCCCCAATCACTGGGGAGGTACACTTCAATTTAAAAGGACTGCTTAGCCTTACAAAGTACTGGTTTAGCAATGATAAGATTAGCTTGTTTTTAATCCAGGTGAATCAAAAGAAACTAGGAGGAAAGAGGATTCACATATTACCAATAAGTTTACTAACTTAGACATCTCTATATGGACCCAACTAACTCCAAGACTGCTTGAGCAAAGTTTGCTTAGCCCCAAAATAATGTTTTGGTAAAAGCAAGATAAACATCGGTAGGTTTCCATTTTCGGTGGAGATCTCCAGAATCTGTTTTGGCACAAAAAAATGAGCCACTGGACTCCCACCTACAACTTGACAATCCACTTCGAACACCATCATCGAGCCCCAACCTTTCTGTCCACAAAGAACCCACTTCAGAAGCTATTGTTAGACTACCTAAATGATGCTAGAACGTCTACAACTATGTCCTTCATCCAGAAGAAGCAAGTGGATTGTGTTGCATATGACATCAAAGAAGGATCCTTCCACATTCTGTGGCAGTGTATGGAACTCGAAAAAGAGGTAAAAAAGAAAGAAAATAGGGAAAATTGTGAAAAAGTACACCATGTCATACTTATTTGTGTAAAAGTACCTCAATATAAAACATATGTGTATAAGTACCTTTGTGTGTAAATGTTTGGTGATGAGGTACACTTTTGCCAAATTGTAATTTTTTCTCTTACGAAATTGTCTTGTTCCTTTATTAATAGGAGACAAATCTTACAGTTATATTAGGGATTCAGTTTCCTAAATATATGGAATAACATTTTTGAAATTTAAATTATATCTTCCTCTTTCATTCAACTGAAGTTATTCAAACATTCATTTTTATTCAAACATTCATGTCTTCCCCACATTTGTATAATTTATTTATTTTTTGTTTTTTTTTATAAATCGCAATGAGGAATATATGTTTTCACCTTATATAATACCATTGGTTGTTATGAGTGTTTTGTTCCATGAATATTTTAAATTTAAATTTATATGTATGTTATTCGATGTGTTTATAAGTAACAATGGTACATGTCGCATTGGCACAGTAGTACATGTCACATTAGCACAGTGGTACACGACAATGTCACAGTGCTACAAGTCAATGTCAACTGACATAAGTCAATGTCACACTGATACCAGCCTATGTCACATTGATACTAGCCTATATCACACTGCTACAAACCAATGTCACACTGCATACATTGACATAACACAGGGCAAATAAGATTACATAGTATCACAAACAAACAAAAGATAGCGAATTGTGTTTGTGGGTGGAATTAGAGTTGTGAGGAGGTGGTAATGTTGTTGTGGTCTCGATCAAATAGTGTATGTGGGGTTGGAAGTTTTTGAGGGCGGTGATGACGGGTACGGTCTGTTGTGAGAATGCAGTTGTATATGGCCTCTTTGATTTTTTTTGACAAACGATCGAACACTTGGTGTGCATGTAGTACCAAGCACCAGAAGTAGAAAGGTAGTTGAGGAGAAAAAAAAAAGTAGACAAAATAAAAATGTCGGGAGAAACAACGTTTTTCTTAAGTTATCAACTTTTTTTCCACAAACTTCAACGATCTCAACCGTCGTTCCAGCTTTACCTTCCCCAATGTCATCAAGTTCTTTTCCAGCACTCTTCAACGCTATCACCAGTCCTTCTTCACCACAATGTACACCTTCTTCAGCGATTAAAGGTCAATGTGGTCGTCACCATATGATACCGAGTTTTTCACTTATTCATAGTGAACCCATCAAAAAAACAAAAAAAAAGAAACCTATTTTTAATAGGACGTTTTAAAAAGAATAGAGGTTTTAGGAAAGTTTTATCATCAATCTTGGAAGAACCCACATTCTGGCGATTTTGATGGAGTTAATGAGTAACAGTTTATATCCCTGATGTTTCGACTGTGTATTCATCTCTTTAGGAAACTGTTCCCCTTCTACAGAAGTGGGGATTTTAGACATTTGCTATATGTTGTGTACTTTTTGACTTATATTTTCAAATATGGTACTTTTTGATAGGGGTGTAACTTAGGCGGGCCAACCCGAATTCAACCCGAGTCCAACCCAAAAAAAAATAAGGCTTGGGTTAGAATTTTTAATACTTGGGTTGAGTCTGGGCAAAAAAACTCCAACCCGAATTGAATTCGGACAAGCCTCAGATTGTTGGGTTCAACCCGATTATTAAATCTGGTTGAACGCGAATATACATAAATATATGAATATATTTAACTAGGATTAATATTTATCTTCACTCTTCAGAGTCTAGACTTTCACTTCACTTTAAGTCTTCACCCCTACACCTTCATCACTCTCAAATCTCTCTCTCACTCGTCACTCGTCTCTCATCTTTTCTCAGCCTCCATCTCTCACTCTTCAATCGTCTAAGTCGTCTCAGACTCTCAACCTCCCCCTCTCACTCGTCACTCCTCCCTCTTTTATCAACCCGAATTAAGTAACCCGAGCCCAACCCGATTTTTAACCCGAAATTAGCCTGAATTAAGTAACTCAAATTCAACCCAAGTCCGCCCGAATTAAACTCGGGCAATACTCGAGTTGAGTACCTTGGGTTGAGGTAGGGTTAGGGTTAAGGTTAGGGTTAGGGTTAGGGTTAGGGTTGAAGATTATATACTTAGGGTTGGTTAGGGTTGACCTCTCAACCCGCCCGAGTTGTACCCCTACTTTTTGACCTATATTTTCAAAAAAGGGTACCGCCCCCTAAATCCCAAGAAAATATAGGCAATTTCATTTTCCTTGTTTGCTCCAAAAGGTCCTAAAGGACATTCAAATTTGATTAAGAGCTGAATGCACTATAGCATTCCTCTTACTAACCTCCGTGCCAAATTAGTAGATATACTCATCGGCTTTAAAAAGCCATTCAAACATGTTGTAACAGAATATATATATATATATATATATATATATTGGTGTATACACATATGCATGATTCTCATATGTAGCATCTTAAATTAAAATTGTCAATCGCCATCCACTATCAATATCTAGAAGTTTCAACGAGAACTTTTATGTTTGTCGCCCCTTGTTACATACATTTCTTTACCTTGTGTTTCAAATGCTTCAGCTGAACTTTGAGGAAAGGTGTGCCTGATTGTTGTAGCTATTGAAACACTAACCCTGAATTTTACTTCATGGAAAATTAAATGCGTTTAATTGTCAGCATATACTGGTATTACTCAGTTAAGTCTGGAAAGCAAAATGAAGTCAATAGAAGTAAGCATTTGCAAAATTATATAATATGCTTGTATGTGCTTCTGAAAATAAACTGGAAAGTGGCAGAAACAGACAACCTTGGATGAACAATCACAATTCATAATATAATATGCTGAAAGATATCCACACTAACAACAATGTACATAAATCTGACTGAGAGTTAGAAATGATTTTTGTAGCAGAACTAATAATTCATCACTATTTAGATAAGGAGGTTTTTAGAGGGATACAACATACCATAGCAGCAAGATGTGCTTCTTGTAAAATATTCCCATCTATCACTAGCCTAGCAACAGGAAACTCCAGCAGATGTCCTCAATGCTTCTCTCCATCATCCGATCATTTCTCCAACACCTTTAACTGTATTAGGCTATGCAAATGTAGGAACAGTGGTCATAACCAAGGAAAAGCACCTGCTAGCAAGGATTGGTCGATGTCAGTGACGCATTCAAGGAGCACTGGTGTTCCTTACAATGGGGTACTTTGGACTGGGCGTCTGTATTGTGTTTTGGTAACATTCCTGGTTTTTGGATGGCTTCCATAGAGGAACAGTGGTTTCTTCTGCGGCATGACATGCAGTGGCAATAGCATTACTCAAATTCAATCTCAAAGTAAAAAATGAAAAAGATAACGCAAATCATAAGTGGATTTCTAGCATTTCAATATTCAACAATTAAAATCTTTGGTTTTTTATTTCTTGAACAGGGATCGAAGTTCATAACTTCCACATTTTTTTGCAGGATTTTTATTTCAAGAACATGGATGGAATTTCATAATTTCCACATTCCTTGTAGCATTTCATGACCTGAATCACTAATAACTCTCACAACAACAGAAAAAACAATAACAATTTTGAAACTTCAAAGTGCACCCCTGAAATTTGTGGATACATCCTCAATCTGCTCATTGGCAAACAATCCCCTCTCCAAAACCCAGTCTTCTATCATTGCCTGAGAATTCACTGCTTGATCAGTGGGCACAGGATGTCCAGCACCCAACACCACAGCATGGCTCAAACTCTTCCATTTCTGCACATATCCAGCAAGCATCTCATTCTCCCTCCAAACCTTCTTCTCTGCCTCCAAAAAATTGGAAATGCCCTCCCACTTCATTTTCTTCACCCAAGCCTCAGTTGCCACTACACCATCCCTCAAATCACACTGCCCTTGGTACAACAAAACCTTACTCTTCTTCACCAAATACTCCACCATATATTTCACACTCTTCATCACATCGTCATGCAATACTGCCCCAACAGCATCACTGCATACCTCAAAAACTATTGATTCATTGACTCCTAGTTCCTTCTTCACCTCCACATTACTTAAAAATTTGCCCACTAAACTATTTTGGTAAGGAATTAGCCTTCTGAAGTCAGACAAAGTGGCTAGTCCTGTCATTTTCTGCAATGCATTCAACACCCTACTTCTTGCATTTGTGGCCTCACTCCAATTGCCACTTTTGATCAATCCCACAGCCTCCACTTGAAGCTCCTCCAAGTAGGTTTTTTGGTTTTCATTGATCAATCCTAAATAGTAACCATGGACAGCATGTGTAGCCACTTGTGTCTCTGGGTCAGTCAAACCATTCCCAATGGCAACACCAGCCAAGTTCACTTGACGGGATACCGGCAATTGGGCATTCTTTTTCAGGATGTAATACCCAAATGCTGGAACATATTTTCCAGCATAACTCTCCCCAGTAACATAAATTGGACGCGATTTGAATGATGGATCCAAGGCAGTAAATTTTCTAATCGCGATAAAAAGATGCTTGGCAACAACATGTTGAGTTCTGGGAATTTCCTCAGGTGTTGAGGCGATACTAAATCCAACTCCAATAGGATTGTCAAGAAAAAGAAGCCCAAATATGCGATTCCAAGGACCCGGATTGGGTTCAAGTGAAATTTGTTCGACGTTTTGCTTGTGAGAAGCTACGCGCCACGGGCCAAGCTCGTAGAAGTTGCCAAGCATGGAGGAGCAACCAGGGCCACCCTGGAGCCAAATTAGAATTGGGGTTTGGTCAAGAGATGAAATAGGCTTTTGGGCTTCATAGAAAGTGTAAAAAATAGCAGAACCAGAGGAGGAATTGACGGTTAGGTAACCAGATTTTGTTGGAAGAGCTTCCTTGGGGATGGAAGCGAGTAGTGATGAAGTGGGTGAGAAGTGGTGGAGGACGGAGAGAGAAAGGAGGAGCTTGAGAAGGAGGTGATGGAGTGGTGTTGACTCCATTACTGTGAGTGTGTGTGTGTGTGAGTAGTTTGTAATTGCCAGGTTTTAGCTCTGCAAAATGATTAGTTATGGAGAAGCAAGTGATGAGAAAAGAATCATTTCAATGATTTAAACTTAGACTGCTAGAAAAATGGCAAATGATATGGCCAAAAAGGTCAGCATAAGACAAGATGAAGAGATGTATTTAACAACAACGTAAACTTTTTGACTAAAATAAATTAGGAAAAATTTCATCAATACATCTAAAAATTTGTCGCTTTATCACTTATATCTCTGCATTTAAAATATTATCTACAAACCCTTTAAAATTTGTACGCGAGTAACACATAGACCCTACTTCTAATTTCCATTAATATATTTATTAGTGAATTATATTCAGACCCCTGAAATTTGAAGCGTGTAATACTTAGAACCCTAAAATTTAAAATATTATACTTAAACCAAAGATAATACAATTAAAGATAGAATATCAAATATTTTAAATTTTACAACCAAAATTCATATTTTATTATGTCATTTATTGAAAAAAAATTAAAAATAAAAATTTAATTTTTTTTAAAATATTATTAGTATTGTTGATGCCAAAATTTAAATGACATCCACGTTATTTTGTTAGACTTTGATCACTTGAAAAAGAAATCGAAGACAAGAGGGGAGCTCCGGAGATCGACTTTCCGATGTCTAAGTCAATAAGTGACTCAAATGTATAAACTACATTTAGAAACTAGGAGTGACATATCTTGGGTCAATTTTTTCATCAAGCACGAACAAATGAAATAAGCATAATCAACACATTTACATGTTCCAGTATAAAACCCATTGACATAAAATTTAAACAAAATCCCAATTTTTTGAGAAAAAAATAGTAACCAGTATAAATATAGTAAAAAACTCAATTCAACACTTATTAACATACAATTATATTGTCTATTACAATAAAACTAAAAAAATAAAAATAAATAGTCAAACTGTAATAGATACAATATCTTCTATCTTTAATTGGGGGTAATTTAGATTTTAATATATTGTATTAATTCCGTAACTAATAAGGAGTTTAAGTATAATATTTTAAACTTGAGAAGTCTAAACCTTTCACGTTTATAAACTTTAAGGGATCTAAATATAATTTATTAATAGATATACAAACCGACATTGACAGTCGAAGTCTTAGTGTTATGCGCATATAAATTTTAGAGAGTTTGTGTGTAATATTTTAAATATTAAAGAGTCTAACTTATTAAGTAACAAACTTTGAAAAATTTAAGTGTAATTTTCCCAATAAATTAATGATCATTTGGTATGCACATCACATCAAATAACTTTTTGTTTCTTTAATTTTATCATATTTGTAAAGAAGGAAAATAATGGTTGCCTTTGAATAAATTTTATTGAATCAGGAGACGTAGCTTTATACAAGAGATTTCCTACAATCATGATAATCTATTCTAGGTAGTCTAAGTATAAAAGGCAACTGAATAAATATACAACTAATACAATATATTTATCAATCAACGGTCAGATATCATTGACCTTTCCTTCTCAACACTCCCCCTCAAGTTGGAGAGTGAATGTCAAGAACTCCCAACTTGCGTATCATATTTGAGAAAGCTTCCTTTCCCAATGGCTTGGTGAACACATCTGCAAGTTGATTTGTTGAGGCAATATGTTTGGTTACAACTGAACCATCTTGTATTTTGTCACGAATAAAATGGCAATCCATCTCTGTATGTCTGGTTCTTTAGTGGAAAACGGGATTGGCAGCTATATGTAAGGCGGCTGTGTTATCACAATATAACAATGCTGGCTTCGGATGCAATATTCCCAAATCTTTCAATAATGAGCGTAGCCAGGATAATTCACAACATGTACCTGTCATGGCTCTATATTCGGCTTCTGATGAGGAGAGAGATACGGTTTTCTGCCACTTTGTCCGCCAAGAAATAAGAGAAGATCCCAGAAAAACAAAATAACCAGTAGTGGATCTACGAGATATTGGACAACCATCCCAATCCGAATCAGAAAAAGCTCGCAAGGATAAATCAAATATTATACTTAGACCAAAGATACCACAATTAAAGATAGAATATCAAATATTTTAAATTTTACAACCAAAATTCATATTTTATTATGTCATTTATTGAAATAAAATTAAAAATAAAAATTTAATTTTTTTTAAAATATTATTAGTATTGTTGATGCCATAATTTAAATGACATCCACGTTATTTTGTTAGACTTTGATCACTTGAAAAAGAAATCGAAGACAAGAGAGGAGCTCCGGAGATCGACTTTCCGATGTCTAAGTCAATAAGTGACTCAAATGTATAAACTACATTTAGAAACTAGGAGTGACATATCTTGGGTCAATTTTTTCATCAAGCACGAACAAATGAAATAAGCATAATCAACACATTTACATGTTCCAGTATAAAACCCATTGACATAAAATTTAAACAAAATCCCAATTTTTTGAGAAAAAAATAGTAACCAGTATAAATATAGTAAAAAACTCAATTCAACACTTATTAACATACAATTATATTGTCTATTACAATAAAACTAAAAAAATAAAAATAAATAGTCAAACTGTAATAGATACAATATCTTCTATCTTTAATTGGGGGTAATTTAGATTTTAATATATTGTATTAATTCCGTAACTAATAAGGAGTTTAAGTATAATATTTTAAACTTGAGAAGTCTAAACCTTTCACGTTTATAAACTTTAAGGGATCTAAATATAATTTATTAATAGATATACAAACCGACATTGACAGTCGAAGTCTTAGTGTTATGCGCATATAAATTTTAGAGAGTTTGTGTGTAATATTTTAAATATTAAAGAGTCTAACTTATTAAGTAACAAACTTTGAAAAATTTAAGTGTAATTTTCCCAATAAATTAATGATCATTTGGTATGCACATCACATCAAATAACTTTTTGTTTCTTTAATTTTATCATATTTGTAAAGTAGGAAAATTATGGTTGCCTTTGAATAAATTTTATTGAATCAGGAGACGTAGCTTTATACAAGAGATTTCCTACAATCATGATAATCTATTCTAGGTAGTCTAAGTATAAAAGGCAACTGAATAAATATACAACTAATACAATATATTTATCAATCAACGGTCAGATATCATTGACCTTTCCTTCTCAACACTCCCCCTCAAGTTGGAGAGTGAATGTCAAGAACTCCCAACTTGCGTATCATATTTGAGAAAGCTTCATTTCCCAATGGCTTGGTGAACACATCTGCAAGTTGATTTGTTGAGGCAATATGTTTGGTTACAACTGAACCATCTTGTATTTTGTCACGAATAAAATGACAATCCATCTCTGTATGTCTGGTTCTTTCGTGGAAAACGGGATTGGCAGCTATATGTAAGGCGGCTGTGTTATCACAATATAACAATGCTGGCTTCAGATGCAATATTCTCAAATCTTTCAATAATTAGCGTAGCCAGGATAATTCACAACATGTACCTGTCATGGCTCTATATTCGGCTTCTGATGAGGAGAGAGATACGGTTTTCTGCCACTTTGTCCGCCAAGAAATAAGAGAAGATCCCAGAAAAACAAAATAACCAGTAGTGGATCTACGAGATATTGGACAACCATCCCAATCCGAATCAGAAAAAGCTCGCAAGGATAAATCAAATATTATACTTAGACCAAAGATACCACAATTAAAGATAGAATATCAAATATTTTAAATTTTACAACCAAAATTCATATTTTATTATGTCATTTATTGAAAAAAAATTAAAAATAAAAATTTAATTTTTTTTAAAATATTATTAGTATTGTTGATGCCAAAATTTAAATGACATCCACGTTATTTTGTTAGACTTTGATCTCTTGAAAAAGAAATCGAAGACAAGAGAGGAGCTCCAGAGATCGACTTTCCGATGTCTAAGTCAATAAGTGACTCAAATGTATAAACTACATTTAGAAACTAGGAGTGACATATCTTGGGTCAATTTTTTCATCAAGCACGAACAAATGAAATAAGCATAATCAACACATTTACATGTTCCAGTATAAAACCCATTGACATAAAATTTAAACAAAATCCCAATTTTTTGAGAAAAAAATAGTAACCAGTATAAATATAGTAAAAAACTCAATTCAACACTTATTAACATACAATTATATTGTCTATTACAATAAAACTAAAAAAATAAAAATAAATAGTCAAACTGTAATAGATACAATATCTTCTATCTTTAATTGGGGGTAATTTAGATTTTAATATATTGTATTAATTCCGTAACTAATAAGGAGTTTAAGTATAATATTTTAAACTTGAGAAGTCTAAACCTTTCACGTTTATAAACTTTAAGGGATCTAAATATAATTTATTAATAGATATACAAACCGACATTGACAGTCGAAGTCTTAGTGTTATGCGCATATAAATATTAGAGAGTTTGTGTGTAATATTTTAAATATTAAAGAGTCTAACTTATTAAGTAACAAACTTTGAAAAATTTAAGTGTAATTTTCCCAATAAATTAATGATCATTTGGTATGCACATCACATCAAATAACTTTTTATTTCTTTAATTTTATCATATTTGTAAAGAAGGAAAATAATGGTTGCCTTTGAATAAATTTTATTGAATTTGGAGACGTAGCTTTATACAAGAGATTTCCTACAATCATGATAATCTATTCTAGGTAGTCTAATTATAAAAGGCAACTGAATAAATATACAACTAATACAATATATTTATCAATGAACGGTCAGATATCATTGACCTTTCCTTCTCAACACTCCCCCTCAAGTTGGAGAGTGAATGTCAAGAACTCCGAACTTACGTATCATAGTTGAGAAAGCTTCCTTTCCCAATGGCTTGGTGAACACATCTGCAAGTTGATTTGTTGAGGCAATATGTTTGGTTACAACTGAACCATCTGGTATTTTGTCACGAATAAAATGGCAATCCATCTCTATATGTCTGGTTCTTTAGTGGAAAACGGGATTGGCAGCTATATGTAAGGCGGCTGTGTTATCACAATATAACAATGCTGGCTTCGGATGCAATATTCTCAAATCTTTCTATAATGAGCGTAGCCTGGATAATTCACAACATGTACATGTCATGGCTCTATATTCGGCTTCTGATGAGGAGAGAGATACGGTTTTCTGCCACTTTGTCCGCCAAGAAATAAGAGAAGATCCCAGAAAAACACAATAACCCGTAGTGGATCTACGAGATATTGGACAACCATCCCAATCCGAATCAGAAAAAGCTCGCAAGGATAAATCAAATATTATAGTTAGACCAAAGATACCACAATTAAAGATAGAATATCAAATATTTTAAATTTTACAACCAAAATTCATATTTTATTATGTCATTTATTGAAATAAAATTAAAAATAAAAATTTAATTTTTTTTAAAATATTATTAGTATTGTTGATGCCAAAATTTAAATGACATTCACGTTATTTTGTTAGACTTTGATCTCTTGAAAAAGAAATCGAAGACAAGAGGGGAGCTCCAGAGATCGACTTTCCGATGTCTAAGTCAATAAGTGACTCAAATGTATAAACTACATTTAGAAACTAGGAGTGACATATCTTGGGTCAATTTTTTCATCAAGCACGAACAAATGAAATAAGTATAATCAACACATTTACATGTTCTAGTATAAAACCCATTGACATAAAATTTAAACAAAATCTCAATTTTTTGAGAAAAAAATAGTAACCTGTATAAATATATTAAAAAACTCAATTCAACACTTATTAACATACAATTATATTGTCTATTAGAATAAAACTAAAAAAAAATAAATAAATAGTCAAACTGTAATAGATACAATATCTTCAATCTTTAATTGGGAGTAATTTAGATTTTAATATATTGTATTAATTCCGTAACTAATAAGGAGTTTAAGTATAATATTTTAAACTTGAGAAGTCTAAACCTTTCACGTTTATAAACTTTAAGGGATTTAATTATAATTTATTAATAGATATACAAACCGACATTGACAGTCGAAGTCTTAGTGTTATGCGCATATAAATTTTAGAGAGTTTGTGTGTAATATTTTAAATTTTAAAGAGTCTAACTTATTAAGTAACAAACTTTAAAAAATGTAAGTGTAATTTTCCCAATAAATTAATGATCATTTGGTATGCACATCACATCAAATAACTTTTTGTTTCTTTAATTTTATCATATTTGTAAAGAAGGAAAATAATGGTTGCCTTTGAATAAATTTTATTGAATCAGGAGACGTAGCTTTATACAATAGATTTCCTACAATCATGATAATCTATTCTAGGTAGTCTAAGTATAAAAGGCAACTGAATAAATATACAACTAATACAATATATTTATCAATGAACGGTTAGATATCATTGACCTTTCCTTCTCAACACTCCCCCTCAAGTTGGAGAGTGAATGTCAAGAACTCCCAACTTGCGTATCATAGTTGAGAAAGCTTCCTTTCCCAATGGCTTGGTGAACACATCTGCAAGTTGATTTGTTGAGGCAATATGTTTGGTTACAACTGAACCATCTTGTATTTTGTCACGAATAAAATGGCAATCCATCTCTATATGTCTGGTTCTTTCGTGGAAAACGGGATTGGCAGCTATATGTAAGGCGGCTGTGTTATCACAATATAACAATGCTGGCTTCGGATGCAATATTCTCAAATCTTTCAATAATGAGCGTAGCCAGGATAATTCACAACATGTACATGTCATGGCTCTATATTCGGCTTTTGATGAGGAGAGAGATACCGTTTTCTGCCTCTTTGTCCGCCAAGAAATATGAGAAGATCCCAGAAAAACACAATAACCCGTAGTGGATCTACGAGATATTGGACAACCATCCCAATCCGAATCAGAAAAAGCTCGCAAGGATGAATCAAATATTATACTTAGACCAAAGATACCACAATTAAAGATAGAATATCAAATATTTTAAATTTTACAACCAAAATTCATATTTTATTATGTCATTTATTGAAAAAAAATTAAAAATAAAAATTTAATTTTTTTTAAAATATTATTAGTATTGTTGATGCCAAAATTTAAATGACATCCACGTTATTTTGTTAGACTTTGATCTCTTGAAAAAGAAATCGAAGACAAGAGAGGAGCTCCAGAGATCGACTTTCCGATGTCTAAGTCAATAAGTGACTCAAATGTATAAACTACATTTAGAAACTAGGAGTGACATATCTTGGGTCAATTTTTTCATCAAGCACGAACAAATGAAATAAGCATAATCAACACATTTACATGTTCCAGTATAAAACCCATTGACATAAAATTTAAACAAAATCCCAATTTTTTGAGAAAAAAATAGTAACCTGTATAAATATATTAAAAAACTCAATTCAACACTTATTAACATACAATTATATTGTCTATTAGAATAAAACTAAAAAAAAATAAATAAATAGTCAAATTGTAATAGATACAATATCTTCTATCTTTAATTGGGGGTAATTTAGATTTTAATATATTGTATTAATTCCGTAACTAATAAGGAGTTTAAGTATAATATTTTAAACTTGAGAAGTCTAAACCTTGCACGTTTATAAACTTTAAGGGATCTAAATATAATTTATTAATAGATATACAAACCGACATTGACAGTCAAAGTCTTAGTGTTATGCGCATATAAATTTTAGAGAGTTTGTGTGTAATATTTTAAATATTAAAGAGTCTAACTTATTAAGTAACAAACTTTAAAAAATTTAAGTGTAATTTTCCCAATAAATTAATGATCATTTGGTATGCACATCACATCAAATAACTTTTTGTTTCTTTAATTTTATCATATTTGTAAAGAAGGAAAATAATGTTTGACTTTGAATAAATTTTATTGAATCAGGAGACGTAGCTTTATACAAGAGATTTCCCACAATCATGATAATCTATTCTAGGTAGTCTAAGTATAAAATGCAACTGAATAAATATACAACTAATACAATATATTTATCAATGAACGGTCAGATATCATTGACCTTTCCTTCTCAACACTCCCCCTCAAGTTGGAGAGTGAATGTCAAGAACTCCCAACTTGCGTATCATAGTTGAGAAATCTTCCTTTCCCAATGGCTTGGTGAACACATCTGCAAGTTGATTTGTTGAGGCAATATGTTTGGTTACAACTGAACCATCTTGTATTTTGTCACGAATAAAATGGCAATCCATCTCTCTATGTCTGGTTCTTTCGTGGAAAACGGGATTGGCAGCTATATGTAAGGCGGCTGTGTTATCACAATATAACAATGCTGGCTTCGGATGCAATATTCTCAAATCTTTCAATAATGAGCGTAGCCAGGATAATTCACAACATGTACATGTCATGGCTCTATATTCGGCTTTTGATGAGGAGAGAGATACGGTTTTCTGCCTCTTTGTCCGCCAAGAAATATGAGAAGATCCCAGAAAAACACAATAACCCGTAGTGGATCTACGAGATATTGGACAACCTGCCCAATCCGAATCAGAAAAAGCTCGCAAGGATAAATCATTCTGAGAAGGGAAAAACAAACCTTCCCCTGGACTATTTTTCAAATAACGCAATGCACGCAAGGTAGCTTCCATGTGTGGTCTACGTGGTGCATGCATGAATCTGCTTAACACATGGACCGAATAGGTGATATCTGGCAGGGTAATAGTCAAATAAATTAGGCGTCCAACAAGTTGCCTATACTGAGACGGATCTTTAAGCAATTCACCTGAATCCGCGAGCTTTATGTTTTGTTCCTTGGGAAAGTTCACAGGTTTAGCACCCAAAAATCCACCATCTTTTAAAATTTCCAAAGTATATTTTCGTTGCGAGATGGAAATACCTTTTGTTCGACCGAGAAACTTCGATGCCCAGAAAATACTTCAAATCACCCAAATCTTTAATTCGAAAATGACTATGTAGAAATTGCTTGAGAGCTACTATGGCATTGCCATCATTACCCGTAATAAGAATGTCATCGACATATATCAACAAAGCTGTAAAAGATTTGCCTTTCCGACATGTGAATAACGAGTAATCGGCTTTGGATTGAACAAAGCCAGCAGCTTGGATAGCTGTAGAGAACTTGGCAAACCATTGTCGGGAAGCTTGCTTTAAGCCATATAACGACTTATGAAGGCGACACACTAGATTCTCCCCCTATCGCCGAAGACCAGGAGGTGGAGACATATAAATTTCTTCATGGAGATCGCCATGAAGAAAAGAATTGTTGACATCAAGTTGGTGAAGAGACCAATTCTGGGCAGCTGCTAAAGCCAATAAACAACGAACAGTAATCATTTTAGCAGTGGGAGAAAAAATGTCATGGTAATCTATACCTTCCAGCTGTGTGTAACCTTTTGCAACCAAACGAGCTTTGAAACGCTCAATAGTACCATCCGAGTGCCGTTTGATTTTATAAACCCAACGACAACCAATAGGCTTCTTACCAGGAGGAAGAGAAGTGAGGGACCAAGTGTGGTTGGCTTCTAAAGCAGCCAATTCAAATTGCATTGCTTCTTGCCAATGGGAATGAGAAGTTGCTTCGGCATAAGATGTAGGCTCAATATCTTGACTGACAGTAGCAGTAAAAGAGAGATGTTGTGGTGAGTAACGATGATAAGAGACAAAATTGCAAAGGGGATATCGTGTACCTTTTTGTGGACCTGATGACAAAGGCGGCAAATGGTTGGAAGACGTTACTTGGTTGCAGACATAATCACGTAAAGCCGTGGGAGGGTGATGAGGTCTTTGGGAACGGCGTAAAATGGGTTTGGGAGGAGGACTAGCAGGTGATGGCTAAGTAGAAACTGGATTCGGTGGTGAGGGTTGTTGGATGGAAGAAATTGGTTCCGGTGGTGAGGGTTGTTGAACTGGTGGGGAAGGATCGGATACAGAAAGAGGAATCACAGGGTCTAAATTTGAGGAAGGGGATGAAATGGATTCATAAGGGAAAATAGTTTCGTGAAAAACAACATCACGACTAGTGAACATTTGGTGGGTGGCAAGGACATAGAGCTTGTAAGCTTTCTGACCAACTGGATAGCCAAGAAAAATACATCGTTTGGCTCGAGGAGCAAATTTATGGGGGACATGCACATCAGTAGCATAGGCAAGACACCCAAAAACTCGGATATGAGAATAAGAAGGAAGCTTTCCATAAAGTCGTTCAAACTGAGTTTGGCAAGAAAGGAGTGGTGTGGGCAAACGATTAATTATATGAATAGCAGTAGAAACACATTCTGCCCAAAATCGTAAAGGAATGTGGGCTTGAAAACGAAAAGCTCTAGCGGACTCAAGAATATGGCGGTGTTTGCGCTCTACAACCCCATTTTGTTGAGGGGTTCCGACACAAGAATGTTGGTAAGTGGTCCCTTTTTGTTTAAAAATTCCCGCATAGAGAAGAATTCTCCACCATTATCAACTCGAATATTGGCTATAGATACATGGAATTGTGTCTGGACAAATGAAAAAAAATTGACAAGTAAATGTTGTGTTTCACTTTTGTGATGCATAAAAAATACCCATGTGAATCTAGAATAATCATCCACAATAGTCAAAAAATATTTTGCACCAGAAAGAGAGGCAATTTTATAGGGGCCCCAAATGTCACAATGAATTAATTCAAAAGGTCTAACAGACGAAATTGAACTAACAGAAAACGGAAGTTGACTTTGTTTTGCAAGTGCACAAACATCACAAGCATTATTAGACTGGAAAGGGAAATTTAACAAATGTTTTGCCATAAAATCTAATCTAGAGGAAGACAAATGCCCCAAATGGCGATGCCACAAAGCGGTGGAGGAGGTGACCTGAGAACTGGGTGAACGGCAAGTAGTAGCTGCTACGGATGGAGTTTGAGGTTTTGGCTTCTCTGATGCTAACGCAACTAAGTAATAAAGTTCGTCTCGTTGTTCGCCCAAACCAATCGTCGTCAAGTCCTGCAAAATACACCAATGAGGGAAAAAGGTTACTAAACAATTGAGATCTCTGGTAACTCAACTCACAGACATTAAATCCACCTTAAAAGATGGCACACCAAGCACATTTTTTAAAGTAACAGCAGAATTCAAAGGTAAATTCCCAATGGAAGTAATCGGAGCCTGTTCTCCACTTGGCATAGCAACTGGTGGCAAAAATGTGTTCTTACTGCTGTTGACAAGCAAAGTTGGAGATGAAGTAATGTGGTCTGTTGCACCACTGTCGATAATTAATCGATGGAGGCGCAACAATGTTTGTAACAAACCTGAGGCAGCAGCATTAGCTTTAGGATTGGTGGATTGTGTTGTCCCTTTACCCTGCATGATAGATAAGATTTGCTGGATTTGCAAATCAGAGAGCCCATTTGTCACCGACGGCACTTCCTGCATTATTGGGCTTTCCTTGACATTGTTGGTTGAAGATTGATGGTTATTGTTGTTCTTGAAATGAGTGCTTCCTTGATTAGACATGTTTGATGCATGTTTAGGGTGTTTTGGTGGGTACCCATTCAACTTCCAGCATGTTTCTCGTACATGATGGTCACGGTCACAATAAGAGCAATGCAAAGGTTTTCGATTAAATGGGTTGGAACGAGAAGAAGAACCTTGTCCATGTCAAACAGCCAGAGCCACCGGTTCAGCCCTTCGAACAACCATGGTTGAGTTCTCCGTCGTCTCACGTGTAGCCCCCAGACTTCGCTACTTCTCCTCTTGTACAATGGAAGAGTAAGCCTTGGCAACATCAGGTAGCAGATTCATCAACAGAATCTACCCTCGGATTGCACTGTAGGACTCATTGAGTCCCATGAGAAATTGCGTCAATCTGCGTCTCTTATGGTCTGCCCCCACAAGAGCAAACAATGTCATTATAGGATCCTAGTTCATCCCATAATTTTTTAAGCCTTGTGTAATAAGCTGAAACAGTCATCTGATCTTGAGCAAGACAAGCAATGTCTCTCTCAATCTGAAAAATACGAGGGGCATTGCTTTGAGAAAAACGATCCCGAAGGTCTTCCCATACCTCCTGGGCGGTGGTTGGAAAAAATGACACTGTCTGCAAGGTCCTGTGTGAGTGAATTGAGAATCCAAGAGAGGATCATATCGTTGCATTTTTTCCACGAAGCATATTCGTCTGGTTTGGGTGTGGCAGACGGCATTGTGGTGGTCCCATCTATGAAACCTAACTTGGATTTGGCATTCAAAGAAATCGTCATGGCTCTACACCATGTCGAATAATTATCCCCATTGAGGGGCTTGGAAACAAGCACCATTCCTGGATGATCATAATGGTGAAGAAAATATGGATTGGCAGCATCAAGCTTGCCTCCATTCGAAGGTTGATGTTCCGTCATGATAATGAGAAACAGCGAAAAAAGAAAGGCAAAAAGAAAGAGGGCAGAGAGCTAGGGTATCATTCCTTGCTCTGATACTATGTAAAGAAGGAAAATAATGTTTGCCTTTGAATAAATTTTATTGAATCAGGAGACGTAGTTTTATACAAGAGATTTCCTACAATCATGTTAATCTATTCTAGGTAGTCTAACTATAAAAGGCAACTGAACAAATATACAACTAATACAATATATTTATCAATGAATGGTCAGATATCATTGACCTTTCCTTCTCAACAATATTAGTCCCACGAATTTTTAATCTATGTAAATTTTATTTAATCGGAAATCACGATTTGAACTTAAAATGAATTTTATTTTCATTACTCCTTTGAAATTGTATTTTAGGTTTTTTGGTCTCGCAAAGTATTTCTCCTATAATCGGTGGACTTATTCCCCTTATAAAGAGATTTCAGGCGACTTTTTGATGTTGGTTTAATTGTCTCAAGATTTTCTTGGATGATTACAATCGACAGATTTATAATAAATAGTATAACGGTAAAATAATTAACAAAAAGAAAGACACTTTCATTAATCTTGAAAGTGTATGAGTTACAATAGACTAATGAAACAATCTCTTAAACTAATCCTAACTCTAAATCTCGTCGAAAACTACTCCTAAATTATCTAAGTCAGACTTTGATGGGTTTGATAGGATTTTCTCTTTGTAATCAATGTTCCTTTTATAGGCATCTTCCTATTGACGGTTACTCAAACTTTCTCCACGCATTTTCCTCTAGTTTTTCCCTTGTTTCAACTGTTGACTTTCAGATTCCTAGAGCCGATTTGATGCTGATAATTGCTATCTTTTCAAATTCTAAAATAACCATTTCATTCACTCTCTTATAGAAGTTGTAATTGTTCCTGAATTTGAATAGACCATATTGACTGGTTGTATATCTATTTTTGATTAAATGAATGTCACATGGTTAATCTCTTTGTCTAACTTTGTTTTTCAAACAAATATCGTTCATTGCTTTGTTCACTAAAATATAGAATTTGGTCCAAACAATTCTCCCTTTATTTTAAAATCAGCATAACACCACCATAAACACATATCATCGCATACACACATAGCTACAGATATATATACTAATTAAAATTGAGTGATTATTTAATGATATTGTGTTAAATTAAAATATAATTTATTAAAATTCACCTCTAATTTAATTATTGGGATAAGATTGATTTTTTTCTTTAAAAGGATTCGATATGAGCTGTAAAAATTAAGTTCGTCGAATAATCAGATTGAATACAGACTAAATTTTTAAATCGAATTCGGATCAATTTAAATTCTATCCCAAATCTTATCATTGGCAAGCATACTAATGATTTTAGGCGCAACGAGTATTGATGATGGTCGTCCCATCGTTCTTAATGGTTGGCTCCACGGTGAAGAATTCCTAACTCCATCCCTAGATAGTTGCTATCTAATTTTATTTAATTTTTTTAAAGTATGATGGACTTGCAATTCAAACCTTGTTGCCTCCTTCCGTGGAATAAAGCCTAACAAAAAAAAAAAAGGTTATTGATTCAGATGAAAAATTGACATAAAAAACGTTGAGACAAGACTTTGTTGAGTTGAGTTGTATTATATCTCACGAAAAATACATCTTAAAATTTACCCACATTATTCGTCAAAATCGGGTATATCGTCCCAAAAATTTAAGAAAATACTTTCATCCCAGAATATAGAATCAAGATCAGGAATAGGTCCTGAAATCTCTACTTCAGACAGACAAGTCGAATAATTACTCAATGAGGACGGAGGAATACTACATTCCTTGTTTCTTTTTCTACTCGTCCTGGTCTTTTTCGCAAGCCACCCGGACTGCAGCGATAGATTTGGAATATTTGAAGGGAGATGTTCTCCTTGCAGTGTCTTTGTCTGGGTTTTGGTCCATGGTTTCTTGAATGCTGGCTGTGAAAACAGATCAATTGGGGAATGAAAATCAATATTTTTAGGGTTCATCGGTGATCTCCCTCGTCCTCGATGCATCACCATGACTTCGTGAACAAGCCCTTTAATCATAGATTACTTACGAAAATTTGAGGAAATTATCAGACTAATAACCTTAAATTCGTAAACTCGAATCTAAGAACAATTTGAATCTAGCAGTTGAAGTTGTCTGGATAATCAAGGTATGACCCTTTTTATAAGACTCTTAGTTTATCCTAATCACTGAAGGAAAGAGTTTTCCTAGTAAAATTGCTCTGGTTTATAGTTATCTTAGGATTAGATGGGTTTTCAGTATCCTTCTGGAACATTTTTTCCCACAACAAACAGGAAAGTTTATGATATATGTCGGTATCAATAGTTTCCTAAATTGAAGGGGTTTGATATCTCTTAATGTATTCAAGGAAGTAGTACCTGGCGGTGTCAATTTTGGGTACTGAACCGTTAACAAACACGAATTCATCACGACACAAACTCAAAATTGATACAATCAATTAACACAAATCATACATAGATCGAATTAGTGTCAAACACGAAAAACTCAATTTTGAGGTGATAAACTCAATTTTTAATTTATGGTGACCTATTGTGTAATAGATTTGGATGAGAGAAAGAGGGTCCTGACCTTCCGACTTTCGACTAAATGGGTTATAAAAACAAAACTAGAGCACGACACGAAAAAAAAAAAAGAACTAAAAAATGACACAACTTAAAAATGACATGACAACTTAATTGAGATCCCCTAGTAGTATGCAACGGAATTAAATATCATAAGCTTTCAAAAAACAACTTTCTCATGAAATCTAAGTGGGATTCACCATAAAAGTGAGTTCTGCACCAACACGCATGGTGAACTGTTATGAACTTGTGGGTATAACTTGTTTTTGAAAATCGACTTGCAAGATAAGGGTGTCCAAGAGTTTATATGCATATATCTAGTCTTATTTTTAATCGATGTGAGATCATAACATTCCACCACGCTTCCGATGTGAGATTGTAACATTTGACCACGCTTCCGTAGCCGACGTCCACGGCGGCCCACTCTAATCAACACTGACCCAACGGTAACTCTTTCCATTTGGCAGCTCCAGTATTCAATGAGATAATACTATATTCATACATAATATCAAGGCATCTCAATCCAGCCTGTAGGTCGTCCCATCCGTGACTCGACCACAGAGAGCTGTAGCTCACACTGCGTTCGATCCCATACTCGATGTGGTGGCTAACTCTGATACCAATTGTTATGAACCCTTGGATAAAACTTGTCCCTAAAAATTGACTTGCAATGGATGGGTGCCCAGGAGTTTATATACATACCTCTTGCCTTATTTTTAATAGACGTGGGATCGAAACATGAACCAATTAAGAAAAAAGTATATTAGAGACAATTAGAGTAAAAAAGAGCGACGTTAATTATCAAAGAGATATCCAAATCCAAGCATTTCTATCCTCTCGGATACAAAAATAACCTAATAAAACAGCAATTAATGAATTGATATGCATACAATTTATATATTTGAACAAAAATCGAGCACCTACTAGTTCATACATCAAATTACAAGCTTTAAATGGACAATTCAGGTAGTGGTGGCACTTACTACTTTCAAAATGGAAGCTTAGGTGAGTGGCCAACTCTATCAAAGATCTGGAAAAAAACTCAAAAGGAAACTGATCAAAAGCTGCAGCAACTTCGTACCTTTGATCTCATTTGGGTTATTTTGATTCTTCAAGATTGCGAAGGATACCCTTTAGGTATCATAGCTTGACATGCACATGTTCATTTTCATTATTCCAATGAAATTGTATTTTAGGTTGTACCAAAGTAAAACTAACTAAAAAATTGAAGGATTAAAGAGACATAATTTTAAAAATAAAAATAAAAACAATGCAAATAAGAATACACGTATAATTGAACTGATTAGTGAGTACGCTACCAATTTTCAAATAATTAAAAACTACCCTACAACTAGTGAGACTGATATATTTACTTGTATATTTGCACTTTATGGATATAGATTTAGATTTATTAATTTTTTTTGAGCATGTCCCTTCCAGACCATAAAAGGGTATAGAAAAAAATTAAATTTAAGACTTTTGAATTACCAACAATCAAGTTCAACTACTACTCCTTAGAGTTTGATTTATCAATAAATTCTAATCTAATTATAATTCAATTCAAATATTATATAAATAAATTGTGTAATTTAGTGTTTATCAATAAAATTGTATTCAAATGTAGATATAATTTACTAACATCAAATATAATTAAATTAATCAGATCAGATCGGATATTCGAACTTTATTGGATTCCGATACAAACTACACAAGTAAATCCGACAGATAATAAAATCGAATTTGAATCGGTACAAATCCGATCCAACCCGATCCACCTACTAACGGGTTAACATCCCTAAAGCGACGTCGTTCAGTGTGCGCTTCGGTTTTTCGGTTTATCATCCTCTCCATTTCCGCAGAATACAATTGATAGACCAGATATAACGGCTATAAATTGGAATTCTGAGCGCGTAAGTTCCATCTCTCTCTCTCTCTCTCTCTCTCTCTCTCTCTCTCTCTCTCTCTAACACATTTGTTTGTACCAATCTATAATTGAGGCAACCCGTGCGAATGATTAGTAACTAGTTAAAACTACAAGAACACAAGATGTTCGATTGAGTGTCTCAATGAAGTTCCTCTTTATTTTTTCAGGAAAAAGTTTGTATGCTTTTGTGACCATCAAACATGAACCTCTATGAGGGTTGTCAAGAAATTTTGAAGATTCAAAAGTTTCGAAGACTTGTGTCCTACACTGGATTTTATGCCTTCGTTGCAGTCTTGAGCTACGCGTACACGAGCAATACGTGAGTCAATTTCAACTTTGACGGGTTGTAGTATGCTTAAAACCATTTGGTTCTAATCATTTTGCGAGAAAATATATCTGGGTTTGAATCATTTTTGCTGAATTATATAAGGTTGTTGTTATTTTGTTGATTTGGGTATTGTAGGACTAGAGCTGGGTACTCTAGAGCTGACCAATTCTATGCCTCTTACCCTGCTGGAACTGAACTCCTAACTGACACTGCTAAGGTCTGTTGAATTTGATCATTGACAAGGTTTTTCTTTTTCACTATTTTTGAATGTTGGTGATTTCATACTTAGATTGGTTTTTTGTGAGCATCAAATGTGATGATTGAGGTTTTAATTTATATGCAGTTATATAAAGCTGCACTTGGCAATTGCTTTGAAGAGGAAGAGTGGGGACCAATTGAATGGTGTGTCATGGCTAAACATTTTGAACGCCAGGGAAAATCTCCCTATGCATATCATGCGGTAAGTTTGGCAACACTAAATGGTGGCTGATGCTTTTACTACCTGTTCTCATTTGTTTGTCACATGATTTTAGAGGTTTTAGTAAGTTAAGGAACATTAGTATCTTATATTCCAATTGGATGGCTCCATTATAAGTCACTTTACATTAAAAACTGATGCTAGATGGTCAGTCCTGTGGTGACTACCAATTCTGCATCACATATACCAGTGAAGGCCTCGTAAGATGATATGGACATATAATTTCTTTTGGTCAGTTGAACAGGCCCCGATAACCTTCTTGAATGAAAGTAATATGGCGGATAAAGGGGACGAGAACCTTAAAACATGGGCCAATGTGGTGAATTATTACTTCTTTGATGCATTGGAATTTTGTAGTATAGATGCAAAATATCTCTCGATGGGCATAAAAACTTTGCTAATGCTCTTGTTATGGCCTCAAATGGGAAAGTAATTGAGCTTCTGCATATAATTGGAACCAATCACATACGCTTGCAGTATGGGGAATAGTGGAATGGAGGGAGTTTGTTGTCCCCCAACACATAGGCTTGTGTAGGATGGTAGGATTCAAATATCATCCAAACCACCGAATTTATGGTAGAAAGCTTGTTACAACTGAAAGGAAGTGCCTTTAGGCCTTTATTTTCATGATGAAAAGCATTCCAGAATAGCCATTGGTTTGATCTTGGAGCTAACAACACTCACCCAGCTTTAAGACTAAGAGCAAAACTTTGACCCTTAAAACCGTTGTGTCGTTCTTTTCCTGGTATTTTGGCCTTCTACCAACTTATGCAATGTATATGATACTGAATTGCTTATCTTGCTACTTGGTTTTGTAGTCTAATAATAACAAGTGCAATATCCATAGCACTTCTTCTGGAAGATATTATGTGGTGTCCACTCATCCTTGTCATGCATCACTGGCTCTATAGGTTTACATACTGCCATAAACTTCTTTTATTGTTAGGTTAATTCAATGTGATTATGGTGAGAAAATATAATATATAGATGTGCGTAGGATGAAAGGTCCACAGCTCTTAACCGTCTGCATTTTTCATTTCATGCTTCAGCAATACATGGCGCACCTTGTCTCCCATGGACAACTCGATGGAAGTGGCTAATGGAAGGAGAATGCGAATCTCATGACTATATATGAGTGGAAAATCTGAGGTTACTTGATGCCAACTGAAACAAATGTTTGATGTAGAGAAGCTTGGTGATATGATATTAAAAAGGACCTCTTTTTGAAATTACAAGAGCTTCATCAAGTTGCATTCTTTGTCCTAGTGTACTGCTGAATTCTGATGTTTTGAACCAGACTGTCAAAAAATAAAAGCCGTATTGTTGGATTTTTAGCTTTCCTCATGTTTTGGAGTCTTGCTTTGCTGCATATATCAGCCAACAGGTAGATTTCAGCTCTTTGTATGCAGGAAATAGTTTATCATTAGGGCACATTCATTTTGTTAGAGGGCTCCCCTGTGTATCACAGTGGATCAGATGTCTCATCTCTGTGTTGTTGCATCTGAGTTATATGGTATTCTTCATCTTGACAATTGGGTAGAGCAGAAGTTCTATCAAAAGCGATTGGCCAAAGACTATAAGATATTTAATCTAATAACCAACTACAACATGGACCCGAAAACCCATATCTCAGAGTTTTTCGTCCAGAGAGCATGCATGCTACATATCATAGGGACTGGGTTGGATCTTGACCTAACATTGTTGTTTCTTGGGGTTATTCGACGAGTGTTTGAGGAGGGTAGAGTGTCAAATGGCCTACCGTTTGGTCTTTTATAAAGGTAAAGGTGCAGTTTGTTTTGTGTCTGATCGTATGCAGAAACCCAATAGGCCTCTAAACAAGAGATCTATAAAGCAGATTGGAGTTCAAGCTGAGTTTGTTGTTGTAGTTAAGACTAAGAGAAAGGATAGAGAAACTGAAATGGAGGATCCACATGTAGAGATTGAACCTCATAAACCACCACCTATTTACTCACGACTTTCGCAACTTTAGGGTCTAGAAAGGGTCTCAAATGAACACAATCTTACCCTTGCATACGAAAAAGTTTTCATTATGTCCAATGTCATATCACAATGGTATGATTGCGTCAAGGCATGAGCACAACTGAAAATTTGTTTTAGTCGAACACAGAACAATTTCACTGTTTGCCCTTTTCCTCAGGCTTAAATCAAAGCAACTTTAATTTGCATGGGAATGACAACTTGGTTATGAACCTTAGATCGTACATGACGAGGTTAGAAGGTTTTGTCATGCACAGATGAACCTTAACATCAATGTTTATGCCCCAAGAACTTTGGTACTGCACCTAACTTGTGATAGAATCCATTTTTTCTAAGTAACAAAAAAATAACATAATTTCAGAAACTTTATGATTCATAGAAAAGAGAAGGTGAAAATTGGGGGAAAAAAAGGAGACAGTTCTGAATTTAAAGAATAGGTCAATCGTCCCGGATGAGACGGTAAACACTGGAAAATCTGTTAACTGCAGTATTATCCAATGTAGAGTTGCCTGATCTTCCTTCTATTTCTTTCTAGGTCCAAACAGAAGCAACAAACCAGAAAAAGCCTAATGCATCTGCAATATGAGCTTATATGAAAGCATGAAACATCAAGACCACAAACAACCTTAAAATGACAATTCTCAGCTTCATCTGGCAGGTATAGCTGTTTATAATGAACAGTTGAAACAAAAAATTAATGGTTTACACTGATAGTAATGCATCAATGGGGACACCACAAGTTTAGCACCACCTATGAAATTCCTGGGGGGGGGGGGGGAAGATAGTCGGGGGTGTGGCTATAAATTTGAAGCATTTCAACTGATTGTCCGACTGGAAGCAAAGAATCAAGCATACAAAGCTCCCAGCTTTGGTGACAATCCGCTGACCCCTGCTTCATTTTGGTCGGATATTTTCTCCTGGAGCAAAATACGGTAGCAGATAAGACAACAGAGCGCATTCTATGAGGTACCATGTGTTCATACCCCAAAAAAAAATTCCCTCTCCCCTGAATTTTTTTCTAAATGTTTCCCTTCTGCCAAGTTTTCTCACATTTTATTCCGTATTTGCATTTCATCAGCAGAAGTAAAATATTGGGTTAAATTATAGAAGAAATACACAATCATTGACTAGCTCCAACCTCCCCCCCTCCCCAACACACAAAAAAAAAAAAAAAACCCAACCACCTAGAAAAGAAAAGGCACAATCCCTTGCACTTGAAAATAGGACAAATCTACAGCTAGTATAGAAATCAGAGGTCTAGTTTATTAACGAGCAAATTGTTCCCAAAAAATCTGATCGTTAAAATTTTTGTTGTTCCAGAAAAGAAAATTCTAAAAATTTAAGTGTTTGATCATGTGAAAAAGTTATCTAATCACCAAAGCTATCTGCCAGCGAATTAGAAAACACTTACCTCGCCATCCCTTCCCTTTAAGCCTAAACACTCGGACGCACTAATGCTAGAACTTCTTGACATGGCTCGGGCACTATGGCTAAGTTTGTTAGGGCCATTCTCCATAACTACTACATTTGTGTTAGCAGGTTCTGATTCTTTGAACCCCTGTGGTTTTGTTGGATTTTGGGGAGATGTAAGTGCAAAAGCAGCTATAGTACGCCCTTCAAAATCACTGTTCTCGTCAATAGTCTCGGCTTTGGGTGTACAGACCCGCTCCCTGTTGACAGAACAGAGCCACAATTATGACAATAACCTTTGATAACAAAATCACCTCTCAGTGTTGGAAGAATGTTAGCATTTCAGGGAACACTTCACCTAGGTAAGGAGGCATATTTTCGGTGCGGAGTACTTTGTTCTCCTTTACCATAGTGCTCCTCAAGATGGGCAAATTGCTGGTTAAATCGATCAATTCCACTGAAAATGAGGGAGTTCAATCAAAGTATCTCATAAGAATCAAAAGGAAACAGAACACAACACAACACACAAATATTTCTTTCTCTTCAACTGAAAAGAAATGGAAGCACCCAGGTAAACACAAGTCTTCAAAATAACGAGATCCAATTGATCCAGGAGTTTGTTACATCAAACACGACTGTCATGGAGTGAACTCAACCAATTCTCACATGCAAAGTTCAAGAAATTGAGGCCAAGCAGTGTGAACTAAATACTTATCCAAACATGCACATAAGAAATCATGTCAATAGAATTCTGGCTGAAAGGAGAAGATTTCATTAGAAATTCCAAAATTGGCTTTATCTAGGTTTTTCTTTTTTTTACTTCAAACAGAACTGCGAAGGACTAAATTATTTAAACCTCTCTGCTTTCAATATTCAGGGGACCATTGCTTGGTGCACTGAAAAAATGCTCGACTGCCGCACATGCGAATTGCAAGCTAAAGTCAGAGGGGAAATTTTTGTTTCAACACAAGGCGATTTTGGATTTTCCTCTAATCCTCTGTACTTTAGGGCCAACTTCGTATTACTTAAATCATGAATTTTTATAACTAAATGGGAACCGTCAGAAATAGACATTCACATTGATTAACCATCAAAAGTGTTATTTTATTATATTTAATGATTGGTTAATTGCATATTATTTGTGATTAAATGTGTTAAATTCCTTGATTTCTAGTTTGATGTTTTTTCTAGTTGTTTGGTTTATTTTGCAGGTAAATTGGTTGATTTAAAGTAATAATGGATAACGCAAGTGAAACAATCACTAGAGGAAGAATCATAATTGATAAAGATTGAAGAGTCAATATTGAGATAGGAAGACTTGAAGATAAATCAGAAATTTAATCCTTATAAGAGTCTAAGTGAGAAGAAAACTCATTTAAAGTTGGATTAAGAAAGTTTCCTAGAAGATAAGGATTTGACACGTTTTCAATATTTCGGTCATAACTTTTGACTCTGATATCGGATTTACCTGATTTTTGTGGGGTTGGAAAGAAGACTTCAAGGGCTACAGAAGTGTATTTCACGAAAATTTCGTGAATCAGCCTCTAAATATGCGAAATTCAAGCTCGAAGTCTGGACAGATTTTGTACCCGCGGGCCCCAAGATTTATGCACGGGATTCAACCTTACAAGACATCTTTTTGGAAAGGAATTCATTCCAAACCAACTTTATATCCTCTACCTACACTTATGATTTATTTTAGTATAAATAAGGGCTCTCATCTATTGAAAGAGGGGGATTAGAATTTAGATTATTTATTCTTTTTTCCATCTTTTTATTTTTAGTTCGTCATGTCTTGGCAAAAAGGCTAAGCTAGGACTAGGGGAGAACCTTTCAATGAAGTACGGTAATGTTATTGACTTTGTGCTTAATAATTTATAATGTTTTGTTAATTTAACTTCTGATTTTTTAGCAAAGTTTTTATTCTGTAAAAATCTTTGAGTCGTTGTGCCATGTACATCGATTGCTTGAATTTCCCTGCGAGTAAATAACTGGTTATTCCACGCCTGAGGTAATTATCATTATTTCATAAAATAATATAATTGGATGATTATTCAGGTTCCTGAATAATCTTTTGATTGTAACATTTGGTTTTCTTACTCGATTTGTTACTTGAATCAACCGACATATGATTTGTGTTTCAAGTTAAGTTTTGAGTCTTCAATCATTATTGTATGGAATTGAGAGGGAGTACCCGATGCTTTAGTATTTTCTATTATTGTTTTAAAACCAAATTTATTGTTTTCTAAATCTCTACAACAATTATTTCAAAACAAATTTTCTTTTATTTTTATTTGTGTTCTAAGTTTTTCACAATTCCCTGTGGTTCGACCTCGGATTCTCGAGAAATTTATTACTTCGCACAACCTACACTTGGGTGATCAATTATAAAGTTGTAGCACACATCTCCTAGTAAATTGAATCACCCAAATAACAGACTCACAAATGAGTAGGAGGCAGGGTATCCTAGGAGAGAAGAATCACGTTACAATCACTAGGATCTACCATTCCACTTCTTATCCAAAGCATCAATTAAGAGACTCTACAGCCATGAAGGAGCTATGTGTGCAATGGACATAGCATATAGAAACAGCCCTGAACACATCTCACACAGAAATGGGAGACGAATGATCCGAGAAAAAAAATGGTCCAAAATGCCAGACCTTGGATACATGAAGCTAGTCTGATCTACACCACGAAGGTACTCCTGCAGCATTTGTGGATGATACTCCAAGATCTGTTCGCTTTAAAAGAAAATACAGCATAAGTAGTGGACAAAAAACATAACACAACTCAAGCAAGAAGATCACCCCCTTAGGTCATTACCTCTCTATAAATTAGCTCCCTTACATCGTCTTTTGTCAATTTCCTCCTTTCAAACTCAAACTCAAGTTTTGAAATGGGCTGTGAGGATGGTTCTTGCTTCACATCTGCTAAACCATGAAAATATGGATCGGCTAATGCCTGTAAATGTTAAAAAATCACCAATATCAGCAAATAGAAATTAAAAAAAAAAAAGTCGAATTATACATGAACTGAACGTAAGCAAAGTGTAATGTTAAATAGTTGATTTTTATCAATCTTATCTCTTCCGCAGATGGACGATCTTTGGGATCGAAAGTAAGCAAACGCTTAAGTAAACAAAGAGCCAATGGATCGGCATTAGGGAATTTCTGTGAGAAAGGAACAGGTTCTTTCTTCCTCATGCTACTTAAATATCTTCTGGCCTTGTCATTTCGAATCTGCAGATGTCACAATCAAATTAAGAAAATTAAACCTGGAACCAGCTATAGATGGGAACCTGTGCACTAAGTACGACCTATTAAGAACACAACCAAGCTGAATATAAATCTTACATTCCGATTGGTTTAAACTTATGAGAAGCTTCATCAATACAAAAAGTGATTGATAGGGAGAGAGAACAAACCCTTGCAATGGATTCTGCAGGAGGCGTGCCAAGCAAATCAGTTATCAGATCCAACTCGTGCACCACATTCTTCCCAGGAAACAGTGGTTTCCCAACCAGCATTTCTGCAAATATACATCCTATACTCCAGATATCAATAGCTGGAGTGTACTGCGACATACAAAGTTTTATTAAATCTTATGAAAGAGTTTTGAGGACATATTGCCAATAATTGAATCCAAGTATTATTTAGCCCCATTTTTTAAATTTAGACTAATATAAGAACAATTGTAGCTGCAGCTTGGTAATAATAAGACAAAAGCACACGGTATCTCATTATCAATCAGCGCTGTGAAATAAGAGACAAAATATAACCGATAATGAGCAGATTACTGATGTGATTTTCTGGGTTACATTTATACATCAGACATAAAAAGTCATGTAACTTCACTATCATAGCTCCTGCACACGAGCGTAACACGCAAAGGTTATACAACCCGGCAAAACCCAAAAAAAAAATCTAAAAATGTTAGAATGTATAAGTGGCATTCATATAATAACTATATCCCAAGAGAGATATATTGGTATTTTAGTTAAATCTAGATACGTATATATGAGGTGAGGGAGAAGGTAGGGTTTAACTTCTCTCTCTCTCTCTCTCTCTCTCTCTCTCTCTCTCTCTCTCTCTCTCTCTCTCTCTCTCTCTCTCTCTCTCCTAGCACACACATCGACATGGTATCAGAGCAACACTTATAATCTTCTCTGTCTTGCTGCGGTTCCAGAATTTACAGGCTGTTGGTAATTGAGTTTGGAGTCCATATGGAAGAAGTTGATTTTCATCGCTGGCAAAGGGTGTGTTGATGACTGATTTGTTGTTGTCGTTGTCATGCCTTGCTCCGTCGTCTTCATGCTTCTATACATTGCTGTGAATGATTGAGTAGGTAATGTGTTGTTTTCCCTAGCTGTTTATCATCTCTGTTGATCATCGCTTGTCATTCATCGCCGATATATACCCTAATTCGTTCTAGTGTCTCAATCTAGGAGAAGACCCCTGTTCGGCTACAGGGTCATCGGAATCCAAGTCAGTGTTGGATTATTCTGTGTTTCGGATCAGCTATTTGGGTTAAGCCCAACCCAAACGAAGCACAACCAGATCAAGTCCAACAATATCAGATCCAACTGAACTAGGCCCAATCAGAACCAACAAGATCAAATCCAAGACCAAGAACAACTCCAGCCGGTTCCCAGTCACTTGGTTCAGCCAGTTCAGCCCAACTCTAGTCAAAAGATAGTGATCCTGGTTTTGCCAAATGGAAACATGAAGATGCAAGATGCACAGATTATTTCACTTTTATTGACTAGTATTGAGCCTCACATTAGTTCCTCTTTACTTTATGTAGACACTGCAAAGGAGATTTGGGATCGACCGACTCACGTGTATTCTGGCACTTATAGTATCATACGCATTTATGAGGTATGCAGGCAATATTTATAGTCTTGAACATGGCACTTTGACTTTTGAGGAATACTTTTTTTAGGTTATGGGAAGTTGTGAAGAACGTAAGTTGTATTATCAGCCAATATCTTCTGAAGTTTCTAAGATGAAACAACAACGTGATGATGTTGATGTTGTCTATTTTTTGACCGGATTGTGATCAAAGTATAAGCCTATCCATCCGTGCACAGATTTTTGGCAATCTCAAGCTTCCCTCTCTTCCAGATGTATTCTCTCGTCTCCAGCATGCTACTCTGTCTAATCATAGCTGTGATCGATCAGCTTTAGTTGTTTCCCCATAATGGGTCCAGTGACTCTCGTAGAGGATGTGGTGATAAAGGAGGTCGTGGCAGGCGAGGTGGATCTGAAAGTTCTCGTGGAGGTTGTGACACTCGCAACTGCACTCATTGTGGTGATAATAACCACACAATAGAGTACCGCTGGAATTTACATAGTAAACAACCTGTTTCACTTTCAGCTCATCAAGCATCTTCTCAGGAAGATGTTTTATCCTTTGGCTCTAATCAGCCTCCTACTTATGACCTTATTACTATCAAAGGTGATGAAAATACTTAGTTCATTTCCTAGAAACAAATAATAAAATCCCAATCCATAAATCCTATAAATATGGAACTAAATTAGATTGGGCACATAAAAATGGAACCAAATTGGTTTGGGCCTAAAATATCCCAAGTCCAAATTCATTAAAGCCCATAATTTTTTATAGGTTACCTAATACTAACTCTATAAATAGAAAGCCAGGGAAGGAGGGGAGGAGGTCGAGGGAGGCCAGGAAAAAAGAAGAGCAACAGAGCTCTACTCGAATCCAACTGCATCCAAGTCCTGCAAATCCATCTCTAAGGAGAAGAGTACATTATTAGGTCCTTCGTGAGATTCAAATCATCTTCAAACCTACCAACACAAAGAACTGTGAGGAAATCCAACAAATTGAAGATCAAAAATTACGTTGATTTGACCCCCATCTTCACCAAATCCACCAAAGTATCACCGGATCGAAAATCAAAAAACACGTCAACTCAACCCTCATGTTTATCAAATCAACCGAGAATCAGAAGATTGTGCGCATGAGAAGCACACCAAAGAGAAAATACTGCTTTGTTGATTTGGCAAATCAACGATTGTAACATGACAATCTTTTGTGTAATTGCAACACACGAAATTTGTCGATAAAGATTTTTGGCATAATCGGGTAGAAACAAAAGTTCCTTCTCAGACATCTATCGGTGAAGATGAAGATTATAAATTGTCTTCTCGAACACCAATAACTTTGCTTGAGTATTTTCTCAAGCAATTCTTTACACGAGAAACAATCATGTCTTACGTGATTAGTGCCTGCGAAGACAAACAATTTAAATGCATGACAAGTGCTCCATCGGATAGAGATTCGAGTTCTAAAAGTGCCCAAGAAAAGTTATTAATAGACGAAGAAGGGATGATTGCAAAGTTGAAGGGTCACTCAACTTATTGCCAATTGGTTTTGAGTTTGATACTATTACGTTAAAGAATGAAAGGGGCTAATTTCGTGGACAAGACATAGGAGAAAGAAAAGAAAGAGATGAACTGAGAGAAAGAAGAGAGAGAAATAGGGAAGAAATAGGAAAGGAAAAGAGAGAGACATACCAAGAGAAATAAGAGAAGAAAGGCGAGAGAGGAGAGACAACTGAGGAAGAAAGAGGAAAGAGGAAGTAAGGTAAAATCCAAAAAGTTGCCTTTGAAAATCAACGATACTCAGCTTTTTGTAACTTTATAATGTTCATATTAATTTAAAAGCATTGCTTCTATATTATTTAATTCTGAGCAAGCTATTTTAACAAATTACGCTATTTCTTATCGGATTGTGTTTTTGAAAACTGTGCCGATTATAAGAAATTTTGGGTCGGCTACGAAACGATGGATTTTTGGAAATAGTTTTTTAATAAAAGTATGTGCACACAGATTGAGAGGTAGAAAGCTTATGAATGGCATTAAGACCAAAGAGTATTTCATGAGTATCATTCACCGGCCTTGAAGGCCTAGCAGCCTTCAGGCTTAGGTTCTGAGTGGTAATATAAGGGAGCATATCTTCCTAGCGTGAAAGTCCTCAAACAGTTTGACAAGATGATATGGGGATTTTGGGATGATAACATGTTCTCCGGTCACAAAAATAAATTTCGATGTTTGACTAAGAATCTTTTATTTATGTATCAAAATTACTTTTTGGTTAACTGTGAAATCATATATTTTCAAATCTATGTATGTTAGAATATGATTAACTTACAGAGCATATTTTTGCTTACCCTACGTTGTTGATATTTTTTCAGAAATTTCAAGAGAAAATATGTTGGCAATTTGGGCTAGACAGAGACGGATTAGTTTGGAGGTTCAAGAAGGATTTGTTTATGGAATAATGTTCGAACAAATTCGGCAATTGGTTTGTGGTATTGTGGTTTTTTAGCACTCTGGATGGTATGACTAGGACCGGGGTGTCATACATAGCCACAAGAATGGTAAGCAAATTGTGACAAAAAAGTTACTTTTTGACTATCATGCAACAGTTATTTCAAAAGCAAGTACATTTGGATAATGCAAGTTTGTGGCTTTGATAAGGTTTACATGCAAAACTGAGGCCAAATACACAGTCAAACCTTTATGCAATAAACCACGTTACTGGAGCCTGAATGAATAACTTAATAACACTAGGAATAACTAGGGATCTTGCATATCATCGTTCTCAATGAATCAATTCCAGAAAAGATAAGTTCAGCAAAATGTAACCAATGAAAAAGAAGGGATGATTACAAAGAGACCAAAGGAAAAAATCAGTGAACTACCCTATGGCCATAGATAAATGGATCTTTGACAGAGCCCACTGCTACCAGCTGCAAAATGCATTCTTCTGACAAGTAATGGCAAGGCCACCAATATCATGCATATAAGTTGCATTTAGTTCAGTTAATACTAGAGGAATCAAAGAAACTTAACCAATGAAAAACAAGGGATGATTACAAAGAGACACAAGGAAAAATCAGTGAACTACCCTATGGCCCTAGATAAATGGACCATTGACAGAGTTTTGCCCACTGCTACCAGCTGAAAAATGCATTCTCTGACATGGAATGGCAAGCCCAATATCACACACATTAGTTGCATTTAGTTCAGTGAATACTAAAGGAATCGAAGAAACTTAACAATGAAAAGGACTTTGGGGAAGAGGTGGGACAAGCAATTGAGGATTGCCAGCAGAAGATTTCATCAGATTTGTTCTATATAATAACCACGTTTCCAAGAGCAAATTCACATGCTACAAATTGCAACATCAACACTTAATATCTAAAGTGACAACCATATTGTACCAGGGAATATATAAATACATAAACAAAAATACATATACATATATACCTACATGTCATTATACTTACTTTGGAGGAAAAGGAACCACAAAGTTCAGGAGCACGATACCATCGAGTTGCCACATAATCCTTTGAAAGCACATATAAACAGAAAAGTCAGTAAGTACTTACAAATCTGTACATGTGCTGCAGCTCACTAACAAATTATCAAGGCGTACTACTGATCAGATTAAAATTTTGAAAGAATAAAATTTGTTAAAATGGCATTAAGCCTCACAATTTTATTGCATGAAAGAGACACATACAGTCCAAAAGATAGCTGATGGGGTATTATCATTAAATGATGCACGAGCAAGCCCAAAATCACAAATTTTCAATTTGCAGTCTGCATTAGCAAGGATATTTTTTGGCTTTATATCTCGATGGAACACATTTGCTGCAAAAAACCCAGAAAATTTGATGAATATCAATAAGTATATGGATGCCCAACGGAAATCATATGATAAAAAGAAAGTCCTACCAGTATGTATATACTTTAAAGCGCGCAGAAGCTGGTATAAGAAAAACTGGTGATGCTCTGGAGTGAGATCATCATTTGCCTTAATTACTTGGTGAAGATCTGATTCCATCAATTCAAAAACAACATATATATCTTTGAATTCCCTTCGGCATGGAGGAAGCATTATATGTTTGATTTCTACAATATCTGGATGTCGAATCAGCCGCAGAAGCTTGATTTCTCTAAGAATGCGAATGGCATCAGAAACATGATCAAAAGCATTATTGATCTTTTTGATAGCTACCCTCTCCCCAGAGTGAGTATCAACTGCAGCCGCAACAACGCCATAACTTCCCTTGCCAACAACCTCTTGGATCTCGTATAGACTTGCCTCACCATAGTCGGTGAAGAATTCTTTATCAAGCATGGTCTGAGTTTGAAACAAGCTATGGTTAGTACTATAACTAGTCCTCTCACTAATATAAAAATATAAATAAAAGCCAACTAAGAAAGGAAAAAGAAAGTCCACAATCACTATTTGCATTATATTTGCACCCACGAACTACTTAGCGTAAGCAGCACAATAATTTGTGTGCAAACTGGACATCCCTGGAAATTCAGTTTCCAGATTCAACTATATGAAGCTCCAACTTAAAATTTCTGGTGAGTAGGTAGTGATATAGAATATTATGAACTACAGCAGACCAAAAAAACAACAATAATAGTTCACAAAATGGTGGTGAAGTCAATTACAATATTACGACAACTTGTGTACAAAACAAGGAGTTGCCCTTAGCTATGTAACTTCCAGGTATTGATCATGGTGTTATTGCACCAATTGGAAAAAGAAATGTATCACAGGTAGAAAATGAGGAAAAATAAAAAGATGACATTATAGAAAATGGATAAATGCAGCATACAAAGACAAGACATTCCTATATCCCAACATCTCCAACTATTTATACATGGACTTTTTGCCTAAGACAAACAAAGTTCCAAACTTGAATATATGCAAGACAGTAATAGATTAAGCCCATTATGGAAGAAAGAATGTTATCTCCCTATTAAGTTACCCATGGGCAAACAAATCTAATCTTTATTCCCATGAAACAGAGGATGATTTATCTGAACAAAATCTCAGACCCTCCAGATTTTTTTGCTAAGCTCAAAAGCACTAGATTCTCATCCCTGAAATAACTGAATTGTGACCACAGCATGGACATATGACATCTGATTGATATCATGCTTTAAACATCCGCATGTGGATCCAAGTCTCCAAGAAGATCAGAAACCAACATCGTCCAGGAAAAGCCCACCACTAGATTCATTCCTGACCTACAGTACAGACTTGAGCTCACGAATCTAGAATCGCATTTATCTGTTGAATTATTTAGGGCTAGTGCAGGTTCAAAGGTACAAAGATAATAAAATATATGAAGTGTTGTTAACTAATTTATGTAGCTTTAATTAGAAGGAAAACACATAACCGATTAGCCCCAAAACTAAGGATTGTAGGAAGCATAAATGCCTGAAAGGAAAACAAGAAAGAGGATGGTACATGCATAAACTTAACCATATTAGTAGCATTTTTCATAACATTATATCGGTGATAAGTTCCCGTCTCTAATAAAACTTGGGTCAAGTTTCCTTGATTTCTTCCAATTGATTTGAAGGCTTGGTTGGCCTTATTGTCCGACACATCGATTTTTATATCTAAAACACGGCATACGGGCATTAGGGCATGAACAACCATAAGAAAAATAATATAAAACCTGGCGAAACAATATATATATATATATATATATATATATATATATATTATACCTACAAATAGAGTACCAAATTTTTAAAACTTCCAAATAAAATTGCTCTCCAATGCATTAATTGGGTTCTAAAATGGTTACCTAACTGGCACATCAAAGTCGCACAATAAATAATAACTCGGAGACAAGTAAACTAATCGACAGATTCTGTAGCCTCTATTTTTCAATTTCATTTAATTGGTTTATGTTCGTTATAGAATAACAAGATAGTTAGAAATCCTTTATTTTTTCAACCCAATCGCTCTTTTGAATTTGGAAAGAAAAAAAAAAATTATCAATATACTGTTTCTTCTACACACATATCTCCATTCCATGGTGGAGAATGGCTATAATTAGGATTTATTAAAAAATTTGAGAATCTACTCAAGGGAAAAACCTTTCCCGGATCCGGCACTAATATATTTATATTTTTAACATCTAATTAGATTAGGTAATCATTCAAATTAAAGAACAGAAGCTGTTGTTTTTTCTTTCCCTATAATTAATTGAACCCATAGGGTCCTATCTCTATCGACAACTCTAAATCTCAATAAGCTTCACCCCATAAATCAAAGAAAACCAACTCCCACTTAATCTATATATTGATACATAGAACTCGCATATCATACAGAAATTGGATCAAAGGGACTCGAGAAACAATCAATACTATAATGCAAATGAGAATAAGCAGCAAACCCATTGAAGGTAAAGTAGCAGAGAGACCTTTTGTGTTTCCTTTGCCCAAGAAATTCGTCTCCAAAGGCAAAACCTCAAGGAATTCCTCCACAAATTCTTATAGGAGAACGATGTTTACACGAAGCGGTCAAAGGAATATAAGACCAGCTAATCACTGACTCTATCAAACCACAACTTTGAATTAAAAATTGTAAGGACAATTCCATAACACGATTAAATCAACTACCAATTTGAAAGTGTCAAGTGTCAACTCCATTGGCGTCTCAGTGTGGGCATCTATCTATACGTATATGTGTGTGTGTGTGTGTGTGTGAGAGAGAGAGAGAGAGAGGGAGAGAGATAGTGTGTATAATTGACAAGAGCAGAAGAAGACAAAAGTGAGATAAGAAAACAGAGTGAAATGGATACACAAAAAGCCATAAATGATCACCCAATCTTCACCTCAACCTCAAGTGAGCGACGAAATGAATGCGTGAAAAAGCAAGGACGTCTCAAACTGCGAGCCTTATCTTATCACCACCACCGAACACAGACAACACACACACACGCACTGAGTAATGGGTATGAAGTAGCTGAGCTTTTGCGAAGGGGATTCCATGAAAGTTCTTTGGTGCAGTTTTTTTCAATAAAGGAGTAAGTTTTGGGGGTGACAAAGAAGCGGAAAAGGGGGGATTTAGATCCATTCAATTTCAGATTTGGTCAATTTTGTTTCAGTTCAGCTGTCGGCGGGCGAGACCTCATAAAAAAAAACAGCTATAGACTTTTCTTTTCTTTCTGCCTTTCTTTTTTTTTCAACGAGATATTCGGGTTAGTTTACACGCTACTCAATTAATTCTCTTCTTGATTCGATAAAAAATATAACATCTATATCGAGATTATAATATTTATAAGAAATAAATTCCTCATGATCTGACCTAAAAAATTGTTAATATTCAAACTCAAAACGTCTGAATTTACAATTCGTTTCTATTATCACTTGAACTGTCCCTTAGGTATACAATAGACTTTTCTTTGTGCCACCCAAATCCAAAGTTATAATTTAATTTTAAATGTAATGAGGTTCAAATCATAATTAAGGGTAATTCAACACTGAAAAAAAAAATTAAAATTATTATTTTTTAAGTTATATCTTTTAAAAGTAAAATTATAATTTTTAACGTAATTTCATGATCGATCATGAATATTCACTTTTAAAATGTATAACTTAATCTCAAAAAGTAGTAACTTTATCTTTAGAACTTATAACTTTTATCACGTTTTTAATTGTAATTTCTACCTCAAAAAGAAATAACTTAACCCTAAAAATTAAATGCTATTATAATAAAATAAATAATTATTTAGAATTTATTCAAAAATATTTATTTTAATTATAATAATTAGGATTGATCATAATTTTTTAGCCATGACTTAATGAAATTGAATCAGATTGATCTTTATATGCCATAATTTAACCCAATTTATGTTGTAACTATAAGCAATGCTATTTTATTTTTTATTTTCTTGGATAAGAAATGGGAAATGGGATTTCATTAATAATAATGACTAGATACATCAAAGAGGAGGGAAGGTAGAATAAAGTCTGGTTCTACCCCCCACCAAATACACCTCTAATTACTGTACTTAGCATGTTGAGAAATGATATGAGCCACACAATTCTCTATTTTTCTAACTCAAGATGTAGACCATTCTTCAAAATTTACCAATTTGAGATAAATTCTCCTGTCTGCACATAATGGAATCAATCAAAGACTTTGGAGTCTCCTTCTAGCACCACTTTTTGCAAACCAAGATCAACGGCCACCTAAAGAGCAGGGGTGGCAGCCAAGTTGCTGAATCAATCATAGGGGTGGCAATTTTTGACACGACACGATAACTTGACAAAAACACAAAACGAATAAATGAGTTTGAATTGATTATTTTTTGGCATAAACTCGTGTATGACACGACCCGCCAACACCAAGTATTAATGGGTCGTGTTCGGGTTCAACCCGCTCAACCCGAAATTGACCCAATTAACCCGTGTATTTAATCGGATTGACACGAACTCGCTTAACCCGTTTTTCAACTAGAATAACCCGACACTATATAAATGCACTTAATTGTTGGATCCCTAACCCTAAATTCATTACACATCTCAGACCTCACATTTGCTCTGTTTCTCTCTCGCCTCTCCATCCTCATCACTGTCGGTCACCACCACCTTCGTCTCCCTTTTGTAAGCCCTCACTGACCACCGCCAGACCACCCCTAAATTCATTGTACGTAGTTGTTAGATCTCTAACCCTAATCCTCCTCAATTATTATTATTATTATTATTATTATTATTATTATTATTATATTTTATTTTATTTTGTTGAAAAAATACGAGCATGAATTCAATTAAGTGAAAATAGAATATTAACATTAAATTTTTTATTCAAAATTTATGTGGGTCAACACGAATATAAACACGACACGGAATTAAACAGGTCAACTCGACACGATACAATTAGTTAAATGGGTTGGATTAGGGTTGACTAATTTTCAGCACGAACCCGTAATGACCTGACACGAACTCGATATGACACGATTCGATTACCACCGCTTCAATCCCAGCATAAGTATTCTGATACTTTGGTTCCTGAGCTCCTAGGAATTGATCATAAAATTCCACTGCAAACTCCACTACTTGGGCAGAGGATCTGGTGCTCTCCTCAAGACGAGCTTTATTCCTGTTAAACCAAATGACCCACAATATTACCAGCATCAAACAACTCATCTTTTGATCCAGCTTTTCCACCCCAGTTTTCATCCATTTTTGGAAAGAGAATTTCGAAGAATCAGGAAAATGAAAACCTGCAAGCTTCCAAACATCACTTGTAAAGGAACATTCATGATTCATCCATTTGCATAATGTACCACCCCTTTATGTAGATTCTGTTAAAGAATAAGGTGGTATGCAATCCTCAGTGTAGTAGCCTGGTTCAGTGTAATGCCAAACCTTGGGTATCAATTGGAAACTGCCCACATATAGGTATTGAAATTGATGGTGTAACTTCACGTGAATGAGCAGCGAGTTCGGTATGAATGGTTTGGAATAGGTCTGAGCTGCAAGGCTCCTACAAAAATGCTGGTGAATGCTTGGAGAAAGTGAGAAAAAGGGAAATGAACACAATGAAATTACAGTGGTTCACCGGCCTGGGAGCTCGGTTAGTCCTCTCTTCAATGGGGACTCTTACTCCTATTTTCTTATTGATGGCGTTGAGTGCGTTACAATGCAGTATCGAGGGAATTAGGGTTCTTCGTGGCTCTATTGCCTATCTCCCCCTCAAAGGAGGCCTACCCCACTTTTATAGCCTCTTGCTTGCCTCTAATCCGATTTTACTTCCTATAATGAAGAGATCTTTTCCCCTTACTCTCTCCAATTCGGGAGTTACCTAAAACCCCACATGGCTGGTTCAACGAACTGTCTCCCGAGATCTTTGCCTTCTACCCAGGGATCCTCCTTAATCTTTGGAGAGAATCTTGGTTGGTTAAAGATTTTATGCTTTGACTCCAGCTTGGCTATTACTTCGGAGGTGTTCGTTGTCATCTTGTTGTCCCCTCACTGCTTCCCATATCACTTTGCTTGGGGGGAGCTCCAACTATGGCTGGACGAGCTCTGACTGTGGCTGGGCGAGCTTTGCATATCTTGCCTGACCTTCTGACCTGGGCTCATTTTATGAGCTCGTGTTTAAGGTTTATTTTAAGTATCATCAGAAATCATATCATTTGCATCGAAATCCAGAAAATGGTGTCTGATATAATCATAATTCCAACACTTCTCATCTCTATTTATCAAAGAGCTAACCAAAGTGCTGTCATCCATATCCTGTAGAAAGTGGAGGATCTTGGGAGCCACTTATCCTTCTTTATATTCACACTCCTTCCATTCCCAACTCTCCATCTGACCCTGCTTCCAAAACAAACCTTGATTCTAGAATACTTCTCTAAGTAAAGGAAGGTTGAGAACCAAGTTGAGCTCCCATAAAAGAGCAAGATGAATAGTACTTTACTTTTAACACCCTAACAAGTAAAGAATTAGGGTATTTTAACAAACGCCAAACTTGTTTCGCTAGTAATTAAAAACACTCAAATAAAAATAACAGAGTGTTAATTGTCCCATTAAAATTTCATTTATCAAAATTTAATTTCAATACAAATAAATCTGTCAATATAAATAAATCTCTCAATACGAATAAAACATCACTTATATCGACTTTTTCTCATCTTTAATACTTTGATTATCTCGTTCCGATCTTTTCTCTAAAATCAACCTGAAAATATTAAATAAAGCGGGGAAGTATATAATATGACGAGGAAAAATATGTTTAAGGACATTAAATACCGAATAATCGAGTATCACAAAGTATCTCAATCAACAGATACAAATATCATATTTGCATATCACACGTCATGCAAGATCTTAACACAGATCTGACACCTCAACCCAATCTCACGGGTCTCTTGGCTGGCGATGCATCGGCTATTGGCTGTCACGATCCCGTCTCAATATCCGCAGAACACGATCAATGAGATCAAAATATTCAACGATATTCAATCGAAATTTCAAAAATAATAATATCACAATATGAAATACAAATCAGATAATAGTCAAAGGAATACTCTTTGCAAAGAGATTTAAGAATAGTATATTGCATACCACCCCGTACCTTAAGGGATTATCTCATTTCACAAATTGAGTGATATCGTGTAAACTCTAAATCAAATATCCCAACTCTTTGTCGTTATCTTGTCTGCATTTTCCTTCTTCCCTTTTTTTTTTCAATGATACTTCTATCCTTTTATGGAAAACACGACACACGACTCCGATTAACTATCACTCACCCACCACCCATTAACTCTCACTCACCCACCGCCCTTTGACCAATTTTTTTTTATCTTCCTTTGTTTCTTTTGCTTCTTTTCAAAGTCATTCACATGGGTGAAGACTACCAAATATAAAAGTTACATATATTTATACTTTGCTCATCTTTGTTTCACTAATTATATATATTAACCACAAAACTTAAAAATTCCTTTCACCTCAAAACTCCTAATATATATTTTACACTTATAATACTTCTAAAAATTTGGGATCGCACACATGGTGTACGTTGGAATAGCTTGCGCCACAGCTTTAATGAGGACTTCCTTACCCCCTTTAGACAGAAGTTTACCTTGCCATCCTTTGAATTTTATTCTTTATTCCAAACCCTTTCACGTATTACTACATTAAACACACCTAATCAATTATTATTACTACATTAACTGGACTTAACATGTGTTGGGAATGGAACTTATTGTTAATTCAATGACTTTGTTAAATTAGATCAATAAATTAAGTTAGTAAACAAATCCAAAAAATATTAGTATTTACCTAATTTTTTATTGAATCATAATTTTAAATACAAGGGGTATTGTGGGTAGAGGGAGACAACCGCCGAGCTCCCTAACTTAATTCAATAAAGTCTTGTCTCAATATTTTGGGGTCACATACAAGATCTTATCTCGTCATTATACTGTATTAAAATAAAAGTCAAATTTTTTGTTAAAGAATTTATTTAGTCAATTCTATTATATAAAATAGGACAAACTTTATTAAGCTCATCTGACGGTCTCAAATAGACTTATCCAATTCCAACGGTCATTAATATTCCTCTCAAAATCATTCACATTGTACCGTACTTTCAGGCACTCGTTATCCTTAGTCTATAATATAAAATAGGTCAAGTTTCAATAAACTTATCTGACTGTTTCAAATAGACTTATCTAACGATTACTAACATTTCTCTTAAAATTATGTACATTATATAGTATCTTTAGGCACGAATTACCCATAATGATATCATATATTGAGAGTATTCATCTTCTTTTCTGCTACTCCAAGAAGAATCCTTGATTTCTTTGAGCTTCTCGTTTACCGATGCATCACGCCATGACTAAAATTTGAATAAATTTTTCACGCGTGTATTACTTCTATTGAGTTTTGACTTCACTGTTCAACTCATATCTTTGAACAAATTTGTTACGATTACCAAGTAGGTTCAACTAATCTCAAAGAAGATTTTGTAATATTTTCATCAAGTAGGTGTGCGACACATAATTCATTTCATTGTCAAGGATTATATAAATCAAAAATTGATCCATGTATAAGTAAGTAGTTAGTTCTTTTCTTTTCGTTTTTGGTTTACTGGTCAAAGATGTCCAGATCAACTTATACGCACATCGACTAATCTCCTCTTCGGTTATTCTAGTTCGATCAAAGACAAACTATTCACGTTGGGATTAAGGTATCATGATTCATGAGGGATAAATCTATTATGACTTGATCTCAAGAAATTGTCAAAATTTGAACTCATGATATCTAAGTTTATAGCTCATTCGTGTTACCATTAACTCTTAAGATTAAATATAAGATAAATTACAAAGACACCGCTCGTTAGTTTTGACATTTTCACCGCACCTCTCTTTATTTCTAAAATTTACACAGAACCCTTTAAACGTCACAACTTGTGACAGATTCACCTTTCAGTCAAAATTAATCTGTTTAATAACTTAGACTATCCATTTTACCCTCATGCAGGAAAACCAATATTTGATCATTTAACAGTCAAAGCTTATCAATATAAATGATAAGAGTAGTTGGTCAAGATTGTTGTTGTAGACAAAAACTGAATCATCTCATTTATCAATACTGATAAAATAAAAATTTACTACTGTAACCACTCTACAAAAATAGTCAGCAACAATGTGGACTAGAATTTCTCCAAAAAGTATGGAACAAAAAACTGTGCATCAAAAAGGATGGAACAACTTTTTTTTTTTTTTGTCCAGCACTATTACAAGAAGGGAAACTACGAGATTCGAACCCACGATTTTAAGGTGTTGTTGGTGGCTATTAAGCCAACCGTTAACCTTGAAAAGATGGAACAGCTTGTACCCTCTCAAGTGACCAAAAAGAAGGGAAGAAAGAAACCAGATACCCATTACATTACTTGGTTTAGCACTCAGATTATTCTGATATTCGAGTACTCTTAGATTTTGTATTTTCGCCTTAGAACTAATTCAGTCATTTGAGGCTCTATAGGCATTGAGTAAATCCCACTACCTGGTTGAAGCTAGAAATGTGGTTCATAAGATAAGAAGTTCCAACAAGGAAGATAACCATGTCACTGGCCTTTGATATATTCAACAACATACCCATTCATAGAAACAAGCTATTCTTCAAAAGGACCCAAGGGACTATTCTCTAACTGTTAACAAAATGCATTTTACAGGCACTATTATGCGGGTGCAACTAAGCAAAATACAAATTTTACATTATCATGATTACTATCCTTGAATTCATACTCCAGATTTTGCATCCTTCCTCGGCTTTGAATCCTGGTTTGATGTTGCTTCTTTGAGCTTATAATAATTATACCAGCAGGTGGTTTGTGCTTAGCAAGCTTACCAAGTTCTTGACTCCTTGGTGTGCTGGGGTAGAGGATCATGCTGATAACGGCAGCGACACCTCTCTAGTCTAGTTGTGCCACACATCCTGGAGCTGTCGACTTGATGGGAACCATTCCCCAACAGTTCCAAGTTTCAGATCAGTAGTCCTTCCTGAGCCATTGCTATCCGGTCGCCCCTGCTTCTCCTCATACCGAGGTTGTAACAAAAATTCTTAATTAAGTCATACCCGCACTGGTCCAGGTTTGAGAGGTCGAACCATCATGGCCGACTCTCTGGCTTCGGTGGATGGTGAAGCTCTAGCTCTTCTTGTGCCCAAGACAGTCCTTCCATTGGTTTCATTTCTGGATAACTTTCTCTACTTGGAAGCCCTGGTTGTTGTGGTTGTTTTGCCTGCCTACCACAAATATCAAACATTTTCCATTCTCCACATGGACGTTTTGTATGCTGCTCCCCTTTCGTCTCCACTTTGTTCCCTTCTTGCATTATTGACCCAGGCGATTCATTGGACAGAACCATCAGGTTATCACGAATGCTGTTCGCACCGTCATCAAATGATTGGAGTGCCTCTGTCCTGAACTCATCAGGGTTTCCTACTGGATTTTTCACTTGAATCAAATTGCTTTGTTTCTCTTCCTGTTGATCTTTCTTTTCAAACATTTCACTTTGTTCTTGTTGTCCATCATGTTCAGTTACTTCAACTTTGTGTTCCTGTTGCTGATCTTGTTTACAAGTAACTCCATTTTGCTGTTTTAATGGCTTATTTTGCTCTTCAGTCACTTCAGCATATTTTTTCTGTTGATTTTGATCTTCATCCATATCATCCTCTTGTCCCACAGATAGATTCTGTTGTTCTGTGAGTACTAGTCTCTGTCGTTCATTCCATTCTTTGTTTAAGATATCTTCTTGTTCTGGTGATTCACTTTTACATGCTCGAGTCCATTGCGTTTTATTTTGTTTCTCTATGCCTTCATGCTGTTCTTGTGCTTGATTTTGTTCTTCAATCAATTCAGCTTTCATTTCCTTCGGTTGGCTCTGTTCCACAATCATCCCATCTTGATTTTCTTCTACAATCACTTCAATTAGCTCTACTTGATCTTCTATTTGAGCCACTTCCATTTGCTCATCATTAAAGTGAATATCTTCTTCTCTCGCATAATTCTTGCGCGGCCTACCCCGTCCCCTCCCCTGCCCCTGCCTCTGCATCAGCTGAATTTTTCCTCCTCTCATATTTCTCTTGGGTGGCCTACCCCGTCCCCTCCCCCCCTCCTGCCTCTGCTTCATCTGAATTTTTCCTCCTCTCACATTTTTCTTGCGCGGCCTACCGCGTCCACTCCCCTGCTCCCGCCTCCGCTTCCTCTTCAGCTGCTTCCTTTCATGGTTAGGACTAAAGCTAGAGCTACTGCTAGAGCTAAAGCTAGGACTAGGACTAGAGCTATGGCTAGAACTAAAGCTGGGGCTAGAACTAATGCTAGGGCTATAGTCAAGGCTATCGCTACTATTAAAGCTAGGGCTGGGGATAGAGCTAGTGATTGCATCACCAAGCAAAAAGCACTTATCAGAAGTGACAATAACACCACCACTCTCACAAAGCTTCCCCAAATGGTGCCTGAGTAAAGTAACATGAGCCCACGGCAAATCATTATACTCTTTTCGAATAAGCTCTGATATTGCCTCCTCACTAGAACCCCCTTCCTCATTCAATCGCCCAATTGCTGTCTTTATCATCTGCCAAGTGCCAAAACAAATTACACCACACACAAGATCATCACTTCACACATGAGCACAAATAAACATGTTAAGACACCCATACACAGGGATTCATACATATCAACATAAGTAAACACAAAAATCATGGTAACGCTCGGAGAAAGGGAGAGGTACAATAATAAGTTTAACAAGACCTTTCTGGCTATCAAATTCTCAACCTGATTTTTTAACTTTTCAATGTAACATAAAAACAATGATGCATCAGAGGTCAAAGTCTCAAATTAAATGATGGACTTGGAAAAATGACTGGATAAGGCCTCGCTCGCTGAGCTCAATGTGGCAAATTTGGGCAATTTTTTACTTTTCCCTAAAGATCTGTCTTTTCTTAATATTACAATTCACAAGCTCACTCACCAGGAAAAAAACACTTACCAAGCTCACATTAGTTTTACACAGACACATACGCCCACATATTCAATATACATACATATAAATACGTTAGATATGCGTAGACTTTGGGAAGCAACTGATTTGCATCTTTCTTCTTAATCATTCTTTAATAATTATTTCCTAACCAATTTCGACACGATAACAATTCAAAATGCAAGGACAGACACTAATAGGCATAGTAACAAAGCCCTTCACGCAACCTACAAAAATATAAAGCAATGGAAGCAACTGCTATTGCGGGGCCCAAAAATTAGCATTACCCATATATCCAGAGCAGTTTTGATTGCTTCAAGTACACCACACAACCATCCAAAGCATTAAATAAGTTATAAATTGTTCTAAAACAGCCAAAGCTACCAACAGGGTCAGCTGCAGACTATTGTAAAAAAAAGTTAAGTACCAATTACCAACATGCTTGAACAACCTAATCCATAGCTCTTGGCTCACTTCATTTCAAACCCAACATTCATTTTACACATGTAAATACAAAAAAACTGATAAACACATTCATGCATGCATTATAAGCTCTCTCTCACACACACAGATATATATATATATACATAGCCAAAGTGTTGGATAGGTATACCGCAGGGTAAGGGGGATGATTGGGAATGTGAAGGTTGGGGAAGAAGCGGTTGAGGCGTTCCTCGATGAGGGAGGTGAGGGCTGGAGAGAGTGGTTTGGTTGGGTTAGAAGCGGTGGCGAACTGCATGACCAGAGCTCTGAAGTTGTCCATGGCTCGATTGTGTATCTGGTCATGCATGGTGGTTGTGGTAAGGTTGGGGGTGGGGGTGGGGGTGTTGGGTGAGGGGTGGGTAGTGTCGATTGAGTTGCAAGGGTATGAAGAAGGGTTCTGGGACTGTGATTGAGACATAGTTTCAGGTGAAGATGGGGGTTTGGGGTCCATAGGTGGTGAGGAAGGTAACGACTGTCTCTGATGAAAATTGGGAAAGTAGCAAACCAGCAACACCCCCTCCCAACAGTGACAATATTTAAAGGAAAAATGTTGTCCTTACTTTTAAAAAAAAAAAAACTTTTACCAAAATGTTTACCACGTGAGCTGTGAATGGTTGACAGTTGATTTCATAAATAAATAAAAAATGGGTTAATTACAAAATATCCCCCATAAATTTGAGTCATGTTCTAAATTAATTGACTGAATTGATGAAAAATATAAACTTTCTAAAATACTCCCAACATCTCTATGACTTATCCCAACTCCAATCGTCCCTCGACAACCCGTCACCTCCATACCAGTCCTCATCAACTGCAAGTAGGGTTATTAATCAAAATGAGCTACTTGAATTCGGCTCAGATTTTGTTCATTTTTTGCTCGTTCAAACTCGGTTTTTTTTAGCTATCAATTTTTTAGACTCGTTTAGAAAACGAGTCTGACAAGCTCTGCTCGACTCGTTTATGTCCAAATACTCGGGTTCGACTAGTTTGGGCTCGTTCAGATTCGGCTCATTTTCTAAACGAGTCAAACTTGAACATTTTTTTAGGTTCAGTTAAAAAAATAAGTTTTTTAGGTTTGGTTCGAACTCATTCGACTATCAGCCCTACCTGCAAGCACTATAAATTTCTCTTTATTTCCTTTATCCTTCTACTCCGACCAGTCAACCATAGCATAGCTACACAAATTCTCCATCCCTTTCTCTCTCTCTCTCCAAATAGGTGATGCCGAGTAAATGGTAGATTTCTTTTGGGTTGGGCTGTTTGGGGACTAGTGATGGGGGTGAGGGTGAGTTTTGGTTTCATTGGAGGAAGGAAAGGATTGTATGGGTGAGTTTTGGTTTCACTAGAGGGGGGAAAGAGTTGGGTATCACTCGTTAACGGAAGATTATGTTTCATTAAAGAAGGGGAGAGATTTCAATTGTTTGGAGGTGAGGGTGGGTTTCACCTGAGGAACAAGGAGTTGGGTTTCACAAAGCACTCGTCGGCTTTTGTGTAGGGAATTGAAATTTTTTGTTTTTGAATTTTATTTTTACAGCAGATATTGAGTTAAGGGTAGTTGTGAGCTTTTAATTATATTTTAGGTCGCGTGAGACTTTCGTGATAAATTTTCGTCTTTATTAATGGTGATCAACTAATGGCAAAAAGGTTAATTGAAAATTATTCAAACTTCAAGGGACAAATTGTCAAAAATGAAATCTAAGGGAGTTAATTGTAATATGATCTAAACTTGGAGGTGACATTTTATAATTAACCCAAAAAAAATTCCTTAAACATGTTGATCCAATCATCTATTTTTTATTTGGTAAGATTTTTTGGTAAGCACATCATTACTCGATACCATAATAAAATCTACTTAATGTAAGATAAAATTAAATTAATTGCGTTAAGGTGTGTCGGCTAGGGAATTAGATGGTGGAATTGGATTGATTTGCCCACAATATATGTTTGAAATGGAAAATGCTATATCCACCAAACTTTTTACCAAATTATAGATCTCAAATGATGGGACAAATTGAGAGTCATTGGGTGGGGCCCCTACTAATCTCATGGCTCATATTGATTTGGCACTAAAAAAAATTGATAAAAATTGTTGGTGAATGTAATATTTTTGGTTTGAAATTGGATGAATACTACGGTACCAAAAGTTATTTCGTACTAAAAACTATTATAATTTAAAGGGTAGTTATGATTTTTTAGGGTGAAATTTACAATTCCAAATGATCTAGATAATCACAAAAATATTGTAATTGCAAACTATATATTTTGACTCTATGATGAAGGCAGAATGATCTTCAAATCTGTACATAAGGGTGATGAGGTCCTAATTAATACTGGCCACCCATTGCCTCTACATTGGACATTTATAATTTGAATCTAAAATACAATAGGATAGCACTACGGTAGCCCCAAAAAAAAAAAATTTGGTACCATACAACTATATAATTTTGGGCCTTTGATCTTCCTTTGATTTATCCTTAGCGATTGGTTGTGAAAATAATAAAATAAGTAATTTTTATATGTGACAAGTTTTTATTAGAAAAAAAGAAAGAAATAGATATAGTACCCCAAAAGTTACCCATGTAATAAATAAGAGGTTTCAATTTGCAACAAGTTGATAATGACCCCTAAAATAGAGTTGATAACTGAGTCGAACTTTGCGAATTCGAGTTGAGTCTGTCAAGTTCCTTTTTTTTAACGAGTCTAAAAATTAGTTCAAGTTCGACTCGTTTACAACACGAACCGAACTCGAGTCGAGTCCTATCCGAGCCGAGCCCGAATATGTCGGCAAATTGTTAGCCCTACTAAAAAGGAATTAATCCTCTCCTCTCCAAAACTGCATAGTTCACATCCACAAGTTAAACAAACAACAGCAGTAGCATTTTTTTACTTACCATTTATATCAGCATTTCACTTATCAGCATTTCACAAACAATTTAGTGTAATCACGCAGAAGGTTTAATGGCATTGGTGGCTATTCCAAAAAAAAAAATCTTGCTGACTAGTAATCGAACCGAGCTACTCGAGCTCGCCTTGAGTTCGACTCATTTTTTAGCTCGTTCAGGCTCAACTCGTTTTCTAAACGAACAAACTAAACTTAAACACTTTTTAAGCTCGTTTACAGGCTCGATTCGAACTTGACAGGCTCAACTCATTTACGTGTAAATACTCGTGCTCGACTTAAATTCGACTCGTTTTCTAAACGAGTTAAACTTGAACAAATTTTTAAGTTTGCTTAAAAAAATGCGCTCGACAAGCTCGAGTCAAACTTGTTCAATTCTCAGCCCTAACTCCAAGTGACATTGTAAATTGACATCGACATCAAACGGGTACACCCCTCAACAAATAGCAACAATCAAAACAATCAAAAAATAAATAAATAATTTTATATTTGCTTAAATCGACATTTCATTTTGGATGGACCACTATAATACTTCATTTGATAACAATAATCCTTATAAACAAAATCATGAAAAAGGATTGAGACTTTCCTTCAATTAAGCAAACACCTATTCTAAAGGCTTCAACTGTCATATCCATACATAACACAAAAATAACTTTCATATTGATTTACAGGTAGCAAAGCAAGTTCTGGATCACCACTGTTTGTGAGTGAAAGTGACAAACATGGAAAGAGCTGCAAAGACCACTTTCACTTCATTTACCATTTTGACGATTGGCATTTAGAAGGCTTTCCACTTTCTTTCAAGAAAGGCCCGAAGGTTCTCATAACTTCCTCGTATGTTGGCCGCTTGTAGTCCACTGCCTGTAATCAGCCACATTCCTTGTTAAAGTAAGCCCTTTTAAACCAACACATTGGATGATTTTCAGATTAGTAAGGAAACTTTGCAACATACCTGCTCAATGACTTCTTCAGGGCTTGTCCATTTCCACTCGGAGAATTCTGGTTTTGCTTCACCAGTTGCTAAGTTGATCTCACTGTCATCTTTCGTGAATCTCATAAGGAACCTGTTAATTGTCCTAATTCCTTGTCAAGCAGAAAGCTAACCAGCAGCAAGTTTCATATATATATATACAAAGTTGGAAATCAAGCAGATTTTTCATCATTTCATGAAGAAGATTTAGCTCAGCAAACAATAATGGAGATTTTGGAAAATTGGAGAAATGTTGGCAAACTTGCAAAGTTCAAATTCGTATGTGCTATTCGTTAAAACCAAAGAAAAGTGTTGCAAGCAATCCCTTTACCGTATTTGTTTGTACACATGTTTGGAGATAAATCCATCACAGAAAGATAAATCATGACAAGGCTCCCGCCAGTAGAAGAGTCTAGAGAGAGGTAAGTGGTAAGTAGCCTTGTCCTCACTTTAAACTACTTCACCAAAAAGAAAAAAAGATTGATTCTCAGACCCGAACTCACGACATCTTGCTGAGGCAAATGAGTACTTGACATCGCTCTAGGTCCAATCAATCAGGATTTGAGATACAAATTGCATATAATATTATAACAAAAACATTTCAAAGGACGACATGTGGATTTTATTCCTAGACAACTCGAAATTGATGATGATTTTTTCATTTTTCTTCAAAAGTTGGATGAAAAACTTACTGACATTCTGCGATATACATTCAAACTCAAACATTTCCTACAAGTAAATTTCACTTTTCTATATCATCTAAATCAAGAATTCCAACAATCATCTAAAGGCAAATGAACTGCTAACTGTTTGTTGAACATGCTTCCTCACTTCAGGGTCCAAGTCCTCTTTGATCCCAAAACAACCCACATGCATAAAAACAAGTGCTCATCAAACAAGGTCTCTTTAACTCCCAGATAAGGAGAAGCAAACATGACTCAGATTGAACTCATATGATTGCCAATCAAAGAGATGGAATCGTACTTGAGTGAGGAGTAGGACATGTAGGAAAAGGAGAAAACGAATACAGTATACCTACCATTTCTTTTAGTTGGCGAGGACAAGTATGGAGCATTGTCCTAACGAAACTCTAACAACCTTGCCTGTGAAGAAATGTTAATACATCTTGTCCGCTCAGCATGGAACCACACTAGCATTATTCAAGCTACTAATTAAAATAAAAACTCTCAAGTTCTCTCGCCTTTTTGCCTTTTTTTTGGTGGTGTTGGGGTGGGTGGGTGTGTTTTTTTTTTTTGGGGGGGGGGGAGGATAAATTTCTAGTTTTTTCATCTAGACCAAACAAATCTTCTAATAGTTCCAGGTCGAAATCTCAACACAGCTATGTTATGGCGAAATCGACTTCTGGTTGTCTTCAAGCAAGTAAGCAAATTATGACTTTACAGCGAACATGAGCACAGGTTGCAGGTATATATGGTGCACTACTTTAGAGGGAGGACAATTGACAATTAGATCGCCAACTTATTGGCTTGCTATGCAACAGGATATTGACATGGTAAATGTATTGTAAGTGCTGCTGATACAGTCAGTTGATATTCCCTGAATGGTAAAAGGAAGCACAAATAATTCTGCAAGTAGAGGTATACACATAAATTTGAGGCAGAAATATAAAGAAACAAAACTTTTGGAAGGAAATGTAAAGAGAACCAAGTATCTGAAAAAGAGGAAGTGAAAACTAATAGAAAGCAGCACATAAAAGAGTGTCATAATTTCATCTTTCACTTGATTAATAGAACTTTTTTTCAGATAATATAATCACCACCAGCCAATGGCTCGAGTTATATCTCATACTTCCTCCCTCATAAGGGGAAAGTGCAGGATTCAAGTCCCAACAAGGATGGAGGAAAATCCTATTACGGGCTAGGGCTAGGGGAAATCAATCATGAAAAACATGAACCATTCAAAATCTTATTGAAAATCACTGTCAAGCCACCAAAAAATGCATGAATGAAATCATCTGCATTATTCAGCACAACCAATGCCACATAATAAAATAGACACACTTAATTTGTAACATGGATTTCCAACACTCAGTAGAGTTTCACAAAAATAAAAACTAATATATACATATCACTCACCACTTCTGTGCCTGTCCATGCCATTCACCTCCCCACAGACGATTCACTTTGGCCTTCACAGCAGGTGGGAAGTTATAAGTCAACCAGTTAGGAACCTGTCGATTAACAACCTTGGTATGAGAAAAATAGTCCTTTAATTTTCTCAAGATTACTAAATAAATTCCAAAAAGTATCATTATAAAATTAGATCAATTCAAGGTTAGCTTCGTACTACAGTTAAGCTCCATACCAATGGTATTTTAATATTTTTGCTGTTATTCAGTAGATGAATTTAGCTGTGTTTATCATATAAGCCCTGGCCTTGACTTCTTACTTCCTACTTTGAAAGGTAAGCTACAAGATGGAATTTTGATGACCAGGTAACTAAATTGACACATGGCCAAGCTGTAATATCATGACGTTGACCATTCAAAGAGATTGATCAAATATTCTCATCCGTTAACCTTAAATCCACTCAATAAACAGGAATACAAGCAAGAAATTCAGGTTGAAGTGGTAAATAAGTTTATTAAAACGAAGAACAGTTGACTACGGTATATCATCACAATATGGTCGTATGTAGGATTTTGCCGCCCTACCAGGATGTACTTTGGTACTATGACGATAAAATACTAGAGCAATAAACAATTTACAGAAAGACCAACCTCAGCAATAATTTCCGCAGAGACTACTCCAGTTTCCTCTCGCAATTCCCTGTATGCTGCAGACTTTGGCTCTTCCCCATCTTCAATTCCTCCCTAACAGTGACAACACAACATGGAGCAATCAGTATTAACCAGATATATATACATTATCATAAAAGATCATATTTTGGGCAAAAGACGGATGAGAAAATGAGAATAGAGAGGCGCCAAAAGATGAAAGCAACTGCATTTAAAGTCAAGATAAACTCAAGCAAGGTCATCAAGAACATATACATGAGGAACAAACAATAGACACAAAAACTAACAAAAGAAAATCTCTATAAGTTAGGACATGAGAGACCTAGCTTTTACACAACAATTTATGCCACAAGGGCGACTGATGTGAAAGTCCACAGGGTATATGCGTTGGAATATAGTGGGTTATCGAGGTGGTAGAAATTTTTATTTAGATGAGTCCCAGACTCAACTGCCGATGGATGCTTCCGGTGTGAAAAAAGAATTGTTGAATATTTTTATCTTTTCAATGATTAAAAATGAATTGAAAGTTATGAATTTAGGGGTGGGTCCGTGAGGATAATCAGGTAGTCCCTCTGGTGCCCATCATCTCATTGACCCATTGTTAATATCATATCAAAATGGGATTTGTTCAAGAAAAATAGAGTGTTAATACATAATCAGCTTCATCAATCTTCAATTAAGATGAATAACTTTGGCCCTAGACAGAAAAAGCTGGATAAAAATCTTTTTCATAGGGCAAATCCACAATCTTTTCAAAGTCAAAAGAAATGCATTTCTAGTGGCATCACCTGAGGCATCTGCCATGCTCCAGGAACATTCAGTCTGGAAGCCACAAAGACCTGCAAGTAAATCAGACAGTGTTACCATTTCTTCCCATGTATCCACACAACCACAACTGTAAAATTAAGAAAATAGACATCCATCAAAAGAAAACTGATCATTAAATGTGTAATAATGCATGAAACATAACCCCAAAATAATTTTTTTTTTTAAAAATCAAGAGAAGGAAACTATATGCAATATAAATCTGTGTAGCGTCGCAAAGCTACATCCGTAAGTTCTATAATGTCCACTTTCCCTGAAGCTAATGACTAGACTTCAAAAAATCCTGAATTGTACCTCTCCACTAGTTCAACTTCAAGGACAATTTGGAAATGATGCTATGTTCATTCCGACACTTTGTTCGAAGAATGAAATGGTAGAAATTTTATGCATGTTGTTGACAATTCTCCGGTAACCAGATAGGTTTTTTTTTCCCAAAAGAACCTGATACTTGCTATGATCAGTGTTTACAAATCACAAGCTACACTCTACCCCAAACTCCACACACATCAAACCGAGCTTCAAGATTGTCAACCAAACTATAGCAAATAGTAATGAGGCCATAGCTCTGTAAATTATGTCCGAACTAGCTACAATTTATCCAAAAAAATTCTCAAAAGTATATGCAGAATAGCACAATCACCTATCTATTTTTAATTGTTAGCAATATGAATTGAACTCATCCCTCACCTCACGCCATAATATGATTCGAACCTGACGTTCCCACCTTAATAACTCTCCGTTTACCTCTAAACAAGACAGCAGTTATCACAATTATAATTAAACATGGATTCAATTATAAATAAACATGGGTTAACACTTTGGGTATCAAAAAATTACTTTTCAGCAGCGTACTCTTATCCTTAAACATAAATTGAACATACTAGTGGACAATTCAGCACTCAGTTTTGATTTTTACAACATCTAAATTCTACACTGGTCTTGTATATACAAACCACATACTACTTTTCACTCTAAACAAGATAGAACAGCGTTATTTATTGAGATTTATCAGTGAAATAATAAGAACATGTACTCCCAAATTCAACACAGAAGGAAGAGAAGCCTCGTAGATTTAGCAGCAAAATAACTGAGTACCTGATTATCATCGTTGATGAGACAGATTCCAACGTTGGGACGATAACCAGAGGGAAGACCCTCCATCGCCATCGCCATCGCCTTTTGGGTCTCCGAGCTCAGAGAAAAGTCAGAAGGGAACTAGTGTGAATGAAAGACAATGTGGATGCGATGACAGTTCAAAAGTCAATTTTCTAAATAGGAATGGTGTCATGATGAGGAAGTGATAGAAAAGGACGAACTCAGGCAAGTTGCTTTACGTTGCTTATCCTGTGCACCCAAACACAAGTTTTATAGTGGAAATAAAAAAAAATTCCCAACACTTATTTTTTTTTTTCTTGATAGTAAAGGTGATAAATTTTGACACGATTTAAAACTAATACAAAATTAATGGGTTGGATTTAATTATTTTTTAAAAAAAAATTAAAAAATGACACAACTTACTATCACGAATAACAACGTCTAACACAAATAATACGAAATTGACACATTTACCATGTTTAATTAATATTATATGAATAAAATATTTATTTTTTATTTTTTAATTATGTATTGACGTAATTGTCATACAATGATTTTTTTTACTTATTTTTATTATTATATGCATTAAGTTGATTTTTAGTTTATGAAAAATAAAATTTTTGATTAAGAGATAATGAAATCTTAAATTTAAAACTTAGTGTTAATTTATTTATTTGTAGGTTATATGGGTAAACACAAACACAATAATAAAATAAATAAGTCGAATTAGTGTGATATGAATAGTTAAATGAGTTAAGTTACGATTAATTAATATTCGACGTGAATCCAAATTAACATGACACGTATATTACCTAACACGATACAATTCACTGTTGTCATCACAACTTTGAAAATCTCTCATTACCTATTAATAAAAAAACTCACTATATATAATCAATTTTAATTAAATTTAGGACAAGTAGCCAATAAAAATAATAAAAGAATAATATATTAAAATAAATTTCAGTTTTGAAAAATTTTAGCAAAATGAAACATATAATGTAGGGGAAATATCCAAAAAAAAAAAAAAAAGTATGATAATTGCAATTTTTATAATTTTTTAGCAGGATCATATTATTAGCTTTTACGTCATTAAGTCAAATTATTTTACTAGAAAAAGTCAAATTATTTAATATTTTCAGATCATTAGTCACCCGTTTACTATCTTCACGAAACGGAAGGACGGCGCAAGATAGCAAACAGTGCATGAAGAGATAGGACAAAAATAATAGAAAGTGGTGGGGCAGGAAGGCGTTGACTTCTGAACTGCTACGTACCTTAGAAAAAAATTGATATCATTATGATTAAGTTTTATAATTTTTGTGGGTCCAAAGTAAGATTTTTAAATTCTTTATAATAATTTTTTACGATGAAATGGTAGGTTTTTTTAAATCGATCTCATCTACCTACAAAACCTATAAATAATCTCTAAAATTTGTAAAAAAATTTACAAAATTTATATATTATAATACAAATAAAGATAACTCGTACTTGAAGGCACGATACAAACACTTAGGGCCTCTGTTTGGCTCGGCTGGCCCTGCCTCTAGTAGTACCATTTCTCAAATAATGTTGATTTGAACTTCGAGTAACGATATGTTGGTGGCATACTTACAGTGTTCTATATTAAAGCACCTCTGCTGGTGGTATTAAAATATCTCCATAATACAAGTTTATGGTATTAAAAATATATGATAAGTATACGATTAATATACGTTTTTGAAATTAATACGGAATCAATTTATCTACCAAATAAAATATTAAACCCGATTAAATAAATAATAATATAATGTAATATTTAATTCACTTATAATATGTCTACCTAGCGGGCTCATAGTGTATCTGAAGACGATAGTGATTCCCAACACTTCCACGAGTTTGTCAGATTCTTCACCTGTTAATCTTACTGTAAAACCTTAAAAAATCAGATCAAAAAATCAGGCAGGTATTCCATGCCACTGTCCATTTTTGTAATCTCACTAATTATGTCATTAAGGATAAATTATTTTTTATTAATAATATTGTCAAATTTCGAACTCAGGCAGTCTAGTATTTGACAACTAATTTGATAAATCTATTGATGACAATTGGGAACTACTCATGGTTGTAAGTTATAAAACGATATCATAGTGTATAACTAGTTATTTCTCGTACCTGAAGACACGGAATAAGAAAAATAAATAGTCAACATATTTGTATTCACACCCAAAATTAAATCACAAATATAGAGGAGAGATAAAAAAATTTAAGTACCGATTGTAGTGGAGGTGAGCGGTGGTAGTGGTGATGGGCGACAGTGGTGATGATGGGAGACGGTGATGGTTGTGGTGGGTAAGGCGATGATCGTGGTGGTAGTAACAACCGTGGGTAGCAATGGTGATGGTGGTGGTGGTAAGGTGGTGGCAACAACGGTGGTGGTGGTGGTGGGTATGGTAGGGTGGAGATAGTGATGGTGGCAGCCGTCGTGGTGGTGGTGGGGGTAGAGGTAGTGATGGGGCGGTTTCAAACACTATTATTTTTTTAAAAGTATTTATGAGAAATAATTTCTAGAAGTATTTTTAAAAAAACACTCTAAACACATTTATGACTCTATTTTTCCTATTAAATTTAGGGTGTTAATATTAGCCGTTATATTAACTTTAAAGTAAAAATTAAAGCGATCTCAACCGCGAATAGCAAAAATCATTTTGTTTATCTTTTAAAATTTGAATTGTAAGCTACTTTATTATATATATGTTTGCTACTTCGATTTGGAAATGATAAATTTATATAGTCAAACTTCACATGTAAATAGAATGTTCTCTTGACTCGGATATGTGACGTTAAATCATAATAAACGAACTTATCATTGCTTTAAAACCCCCTCACCCACGATAATTTTATGGTCAATGGTAGCGTTCATGACTATGAAGCTATTTTTCTTTTTTGAATAGTAAAATACATTTTCGTTGTGGAATTATTCGAACGGTTCACAATAATTAATTAAGATCAATGTTACAAAAATTAAATAAAATAAAAAAAGTTACAACTCAAATGCATATCATCCCTTAGATGAGTGAATTTTATCAATTTTTTGAATGAGACTCACTCATTCAACACTCATTCAAATGATATATGCATTTGAATTTAAATTTTTGAATTTTATTTAAATTATATAACATTTTTCATTAATTAACGACGATATGTATGCTCCTTGTCATAAAGTATAATTTTCCCTCTTTGAGGTTTTTTTATTTCCCCTTTTATCATTTAGGTTTTCACGATGCTATTTATTTTTTTTAGCATTTTTAACCTTGTCTCTCACATCTAGGCCTATTAATGGATTAGATTTCAGTATGACTTAAATTTGAATCTATTTAACTAAATGTGGATCAATATTTTCATCAATTTATTCAAATCGGTTTAGATATATTAAATCGGATATAGATATGAATATATACAATTTGATTTGATGAAAAATCAATCTGGTTAATATAAAAAATAAGATATATTTATATATAATATACACATATATGTATATCGATTATCTGTATTTGATTTAAAAAAAAAAAAAAATTATTTGTTAAAATTTTGATAAAATATCATTATAAATCGAATCGGGTAATCGGACCAAATGTCAATTTATAAGCAAATTTGGATATGAACTAATATTTGTCTACCCATCAAGTAAACAAATCAAATTTGATAATAATATTTTAATCGAAATCGAATTCGATGAACACATGTCCGATCAGAATTTGATCCGTTGAAAGGCATACTCACATCCTTATACTCATCATAAGTCCCATAGCTTGTGCTTGTCAAATAGAATATTTAATAAACAAAAAGTTAAAAGAGGATGAAATTGAATATTTTATTGTTCTTGTTTCTTTCACTTTTCCTTCATACAGTAGGAATAAAAAATAGGATAAAAGACACCAATAGTCTCTAAGGTTTGACACTTATTGCACTTTCATTTCTAAATTTTTAATTTCATCAATTTTATCCTCAATGTTTACACATTGACCCACTTTAGTCCTTACCCCTAATTTTCGTCCAAAAAACTAACAGAAAATGTCATGTGCCAAGCATATGAGAGTATTAAGGGATATTTTTGGTGTTTTATAACTATTTATACATCCAAACACAATTATTCTTGGACCCAAACACTCACATTCTTCTTCCTTTCTCTTCTCTCTCCTCACACACGCATAAATCCTTCTGAGTTCTCTCTTCCTCACACACAAACATCTCTCTCTCTCTTATGTGTCTCCACCCCAAACCCAACACATCTCCCTTTCTACTCTCTCCTCTCTCGTTACTGTGTTTCTACCCTCAAACTCAACACAAAAACCATAAATACACATCCACAACACAAACCCACAAATAAATATCAACAACACAAACCCACAATCACATACACCCACATGGATTTAGAACTGAATTTTCCAAGACCTCCATGGGCAATCAAGCCCCAATTATTTCGAAATCAAGTTTGAAGTCAAAACCGAAATTGAAACCAAAAATGAAATAAAAATCAAAGAGATTTTTAGGGGTGGAGTGATTGACAATGGGTTAGGGGTAAAATAGAGAAAACTCTTGCCGAGGGAGGGGGGAGCCTGCTCAGGTGGGTTGATGGAGGTGGTGTCAGGCGTATGAGTTTTGCAATGGTTGTTTAGGATAGGGTGTGTACTGTATTTGTGTGTGAGGCATCAAGAATGTAAGAGGGCAAAGAAAGAGAAGAGAGAGCGAGGAGATGGATTCCAGCGGTGGCGATTGATTCCAACAGTGGTGGGTGATAGCGCTCAATTCCAGCGGTGATGGATGGTAGAGCTTGATTCCAGCGGTGGTGGATGGTAGAGCTCGATTCCAACTGTGGAGTCTTGCGCAGAGAGAGATGGGGTGGTCGCTGGCTGGAGAGAGAGAGAGAGAGAGAAAAAAAGGGTTGGAGAAGAGAGAGGGCAATATTTTTTTTTCTTTTTGTGAGACTATTTTATTTTTACATGTATGCCCAAAGTTTTGAGAGTATAATGACTAAAATGTTCCTTAATACCCTCATGTGTTTGACACATGACATTTTCCGTTAGTTTTTTGGATGGAAGTCAGGGGTAAGGACCAAAGTGAGTCAATGTGTAAACATTGAGGATGAAATTGACGAAATTAGAAGTTTAAGGACGAAAATGCATTAAGTGTCAAACCTTAGGGACTATTGATGCCTTTTACCCTAAAAAATATACCTTTATAAAAAAAATGGTTAATTATACTGGAGACCCCCAAAGTATGTAATTTATCTCATTTTAGTCATTAATATTTTAATTGTATCATTTTAATCTCTGAAATATTGAATATATTTGTATGTGGTCCTTTAAACAGACAATGACCAGATTGCTAATAATTTTTTATTATAAACTTGTTACGTAATACTTAAATATAGACAAAAAAATAATTTAAATAACTCTTGACCAAATTTTTATCTAAATTTTGATCAAATAACTACCCAAATTACACAGTTTTGATTATGAGTCAACTAAATTTTAGTCAAGAGCTACCCATATTACACATTTTTGGTCAAGAACTATCTAAATTATTTTTTGTTCATATTTAAGTATCACGTGACAAGTTCATGATTAAAATTTATTAGTAATTTGAATATTGTCTGCTTGAGGGACTATATAGAGATATATTCAATATTTCAGGGACTAAAATGATACAATTGATATATTGGAGATCAAAATGAGACAAATTTTATACTTTGAAGGCTTTCAATGTAATTAATCCATAAAAAAACATAGATTGATAACTACAAAGATTGCGTTGTATATACGAACATTTATTTAAATTTTGGGCTTTTTGCATTTTGCACCTAAAAGGTTTTAAGTTTTTTATTATGTATACTTAAAGATTAAATTTTTTACATTAAAATATACGAGTTAGTGTTGGGTCGTGGCAGTTTTATATCAAAAAATATTCAAATCATAATTGATTAGTTTAACAAATTGTGTCATATCGAGGTTATATTGTATATAAATCGTGTATAACTAGTATATAAATAAGTCGTGTCATGTATTTTTTTTAATTGACTGTATTCATATTTGATTCGTTTATTAATTGTGTTATGTCGTACCCATTTGTTTACTAAATAAGTGACTCAAGAATGACTCAAATTCTCTAATTTTATGTCATTTTTATATTACGTTAACTGATCGTACCATATTTTAACACCCTCAATTATGACGTAAGCAAATGAAAAAGAAGGGAAACAAAAAGAGGGTTACTTTAGATGGTTAGTGGTTACTTTACATTTCGCCTGTTTTGCTTATTCCACACACAAACCCCATTTTCTTAAAAAGCTCAATAAAGTAACTCACCGAATCAACAGTGGCGGAAGACTTTGATGGAGAGTAATCTATATTTACACAATTGAACGTATGTTTACACATTAAAAGAACCCCCACAAGCAATTGACATTCTCTTTCTTCTTTGATTGAAACAATCGAGAGTCTCTCTTTCTCTCTCTCTTTCTTTCATTGAGGTTTGGTTGGAAGAAACAAGAAAGAGAAGCGCAAAGCCTCGGTGGCCATGGATGATGATGTGGTACAGCGTGTTTTCGAAGAAGGTGGCCGTGATTACTATCAACAACAACCCTCCACCTCTTCCTCTTCTTCCTCCATCCTCCAGTCCCTACCTCTTCACGTGGTATGCAAAACAACTCTCTCTCTCTCTCTCTCTCTCTCATACAACCTCTGTTTTTGTAGCCTATGGTTTTCTCGAATTTGTCAAATGTTTGATGTGATATTCAATGTTTAGTGAAGTATGTATATTTTTTTTTAGATGTTTGCTTTTATGGGTTTGTTGAATTTTTCTTGTGTTTCAGATAAAAAGTCATTGAACTTATGTTTCAGTAGGTGATTGTTTTCTTGAGGAGGGTTTGCTTTTGGGCTATACCCATAGTGGGTTGGGTGCATTTGAGCTGTAGGGTGATGAAAAGCCGATTTGTCTAATTGTTATGTTTGTCGTAATTTTATGATACCTTCAATTGGGATGTAGCTAGTGGAGTAATACGTTATAGCTATATGTAATTACATTGTGTTTGTGGTTTATTTGTTTATAGGGAATTGGGTTTGTAACTGTATCTCTAAACATGGTGTTTTTGTAATTCCGCAGTCTTTTGATCATGGTTACTACTTGTTGGTAAAATCTATTCAAGAACTCAGATCGAAGAAAGAGGGTATTGTAACAGTTGCCATTGGTGGTCCGAGTGGGTCCGGTAAAACAAGGTATATGCCCTATACGTAGTTATATGTTATAATTGGATTCTACAAATTCTAGATAGAGAAATGTGAGTTGGACTTGGTTCAAGCTGGGGCCAGTATTTTTGGCACTTGCCTTTTCTGCGATTTGCGTGCTTACTGCTTAATCCTGTGAATTTAATGGTTGCTGAAGTTTAGCAGAGAAGGTAATGTCTGTGCTTGGTTGTGCTGTCGTATCAATGGAGAACTATCGCACTGGTGTTGATGATGGGAACGTTTTGGATTCAATTGATTTTGATCTCCTAGTTCAAAACCTTGAGGTATGCAGCTCTTTCTCATGTATTTATCTTGGAGCTGAATGATGTTTGCTTGTTTAAATCGAATCATGTCGTGAGATTCAGTCCAATCCCTATAACTGATGAGAATGTCTCAAGGCAGCTATGCTACTATGGAATTTTCATTTTGTAACCTGACGGATATCGTTTTGTTCCTTTTTACTTGAATTGGTATGACAGAATCTTATCAAGTTTTGGATGCAATATATAAGCTGATTTAATTTTGTGCTTCTGGAGGCTTCATATCATATGAATAAGCATGACTCATAACTCTAATTTCTCGACTTAAATGTGTGGGTTGTTTTGTTTCTTCTTGTTGTGTTGACATAGGATTTGATAAATGGTCAAGATACATCGACCCCAGTGTTCGATTTCCAACTAAAAAGACGCATTGGCTCTAAAGAGATAAAGAGTACTTCATCTGGGGTGGTAAGTATGCAAATGATCACTGTTTTCTGTGATGTGGCGTAATATAATGGGTTTCTTACATATAAATTTTGCTTGTAGGTGATAGTTGATGGTACCTATGCGCTGCATGCAAGACTGCGCTCTTTGCTAGATATTCGAGTTGCAGTGGTAATGTGAACTGATATATATTTGATAATTTTTTCATTTCAAAAAGGATCATTGCCTGCTGCAATGGTAAAAGTGTTGGGCTAACAACTTGAGGTTTTGGGTTCAAACATGAGGGAAGTCAGGTTGTGTAAATAACACCAAAGGTTGACTGTACCCAGTCAGGGCCGGCCCAACCTCATTGTAGATAAAGCTTGGGCTTTAGGCCCCATAATTTGAGAAGGCCCTACAATTTGAGTTATATAACTAACCCACATCAAAAATTTAACTTTACAAAAATTTTAAGTCCTATAAAAAGGCCTCAAAAAATTTAAGTTCAATCAAAATTTTTAATTTCAATAATTTGGACTCATGATTCAACCTATAATATTATAAAATCAAAAATCAAAAGTTAAAAAAAAAAACTAAAAGTATAAAAAATTTACTCAAAAATCAAGTTATATTTACCTCACATTTACTCTCTTTTGGTAAAAAACAAAAGTAAAAGTTAAAACATCTCTATCGACAACACTGATTCTTCCTCTATCACACACACATATAATAAATAAAAAATAAATTAATTTTTAATAAAATTTTAATATTAAAAATAAAAGGCCTCATTCGATATTATCACTTTAGGCCTCAAAATGCTTTGAGCCACCCCCGTACCCAGTGTAACCCTCCTAGCGCCCTTGATTAGCAGGGACCAAACTGGGAAAATGATCCATATTTTTTCTGTTTAGAGTTGTATGCTGGTTTGTATCGTGCTTTTCTCATCCCCTGTAAAAAAAATATTACTACATGGTTGATAAATATTTGTATACTATATGTTTACAGGTTGGTGGTGTTCATTTTAGTCTTCTTTCCAAAGTTCAATATGATATTGGAGAATCTTGTTCGTTGGACTACCTCATTGACAGCATTTTTCCATTGTTCAGAAAGCACATTGAGCCAGATCTTCATCATGCGCAGGTAAGTTTTTAACATCCTGCCCCCATGATTTTATTTGTGGCTCTTGATTTTGTGCATTTTTTCTCCAGATCCGAATTAACAACAGTTTTGTTTCATCATTTAGAGAGCCAATCTACAAGCTCAAATGCAAAAGTGAGGTCCGTAAGTATGCTCAAATTATAAATATGAGTGAAGATTCTTGCCTTTTCATATGTGTTGAATTTCAACCATTTATTTAGCTTTGGCATGTTCCTCCCTCCTTCCATCCCAACACGCCAACCAACCTTCCATGTAAAGAAAAGAAATTTAGGGAACCCTGAAAGGGCTATTTTAGCTTGCACTGAGCTTCACTCAGTATGAGACTTAACCTGGCTTGACGGTTATGGCATTCGCGAACCCAAGTATAATTACATGTTAGGAGTGCATATTTGAACAGCTTAACTGGCTTTAGGGTTGTTTTCAAGATTTACTTGATTCACTGCTGTGCACGTTGTTACCATCTCCCCATATAGATTATTATGGTCTCTTCTCCCCCCCTCCTCCCCTTATTTGTCTGTGCAAAATTTGCTCATTATTGCTGACTTTGTCATCTACATTCTCTGGTAACTAATATGTTTAGCTATTGTAGCAGTCACAAGGTGAACATTCGGCCTATACTTTTCATGGGAAGAAGGCACAATTGGATAAGTAAGTTGTTTACAAATGGTTCTTCCCTCACCATGATATCTCTATAGCGATAATCGATGGCTTCTTTTTGTTTTTGTACATACAAAAAAGTGTTGGTTATGACTGAGCTTGCGGAGGCTTTGCTTTCAGTTTCATTGAGATGTACCTAAGGCCTCCATCTGCAAGTGAAGAAGCACGAATAAATGACTGGATTAAGGTGCGACAATCTGGTATCAGATACTATCTCTCGCTCGGTGACCAAAGGATTGTTGACAAACATTATATTATTCGGCCAAAAGCTGAATTTGAGGTGAGATATTTATTCTAATTGTTTTACCCTAGTTTAAAGGTTGCACTAAATAGTAATCATGGGTTTATTTGCGCACTGAAATAGTAATCATGTGTTTATTTGCACACTGAAATACTATCCACTGTTATATTGCTGTTCATCTGTCATAGCATATTCCTTTTGTTTTCCTGACACATCTCGAATTGGCCAACAATTTGCACCAGAAACCGCAGGTGACCCTACCACTGTCATATCGAACTGTCCATTCAAGTCAGCTAATATCCATGATAACTCATCACTGCAGGGGCTTTCCCACATTATCTCTTCCCATATAACAATTGATGCAGGAGAGCAAAAGTGGCCACTTGCATCTCTTTTTCCCTGAGTTCTTGTTTATTACTCATTTCTGATCTTCTGTTTTTGTTTTTCACTCAGTTGTGATCTCATATTTTCTGAATCTTCACTCTACATCCTCTAATACTTTGCTTAAAATCTTTGGATTTTAGAGCATCTCAGAATTTTGCTACTTACCCCTAATCTAGTTTTGTCTGTTAAAACTATTTTGCTTGCAAGCAATATCAGAATGGGATATGATCCCAGTATGTCTAGTAATTTTTTCCACAACTATGAAAATGATATAGAATTTATTGTGTAGTGGGGTCTTTATCGTAGGTCCTAGTAATGACCCGAGTATTTGTTTCTTTTTTTTTATTTATTTATAAAAATTGTCCATTTATATTTAATTCCTAGTCGAAACCAATTTGTTGTCAAATAGATCATCAATTCCTATTGGATTTAGTAGTTCCAATAAGTGGTCGGGAAATCTTATATTACAAACTGGGATTGTTGAAGTTGTTTGTCCTTGTATAAGTGATCTCATGCCGACGTCATTTAAAGAAGTACAGTTTTGACAAATTTAAGGGAACTTGTGGGATGACTTGGGATCAACTTGGTGCAACCACTTGCAAGTTGCATAAGATTAAAGGTTTCATAGTCTAGCAATGAGCTACCATTTTTGTCAGTTTGGTACCATAGTTTTATCTCCAATTGTTGGACCATTACTTTAGATGATTTTATGTTCTTGATTTTGCCTTTGTTAAATAGCCCATCTTTAGTTGATTATGCCTGTGAAATATAGGAGTGAAGGACTATTTTATTCGTTCATCTTTTATGTCCTCAATGGTCCAGGTTTTCTAATCCTCAATAGAGTTGGACGGACACAATTGAATTAGGTGTTGTGTCTATACTTTCGCTTTAAGTGTAAAATCTCTCAGTATTTTGATGCTTTGTTGCCTCTGGAAATAGATGCACAACCTAGACCCAAAATTGAGATAATTGAATTTTATAATATTCCTTGTTTGTATTGAGATTGGATAGTTATCTCTCTCCATCTCTCCTCATTTCAACTGTAACAGGTCGGACGGATGACTCTGGGTGGATTGTTGGCTTTGGGATATTCTGTTGTAGTCAGTTATAAACGGGCATCTACGTCAGTAAGCGATGGCAATCTTTCAATGTCTCTGGAAACAATTGATACTCTTGGCGAGACATACATGGTTTTGAGGGGCACAAATAGGAAAGTATGAATTCATTTGAATTGCTTCAAAGTTTTGTAGTATTCTTATACATGATCTTTGCTGATGCATTGTTGAGGGTCAATTTATTCCATGAGTATTGTTTGGTGGATTTCAATTCTGCCTTTTGTCTCACTTTTATTTTTCTCTTGTGTACCTTCAGAAGGTAGTGCAGGTACAAGAAGTATTCTGGGGCTAGGGTTAACTAAGTATCTGTGCCCTAGTCTCCGCAGAAGATAAAAATTGAGAAATGGTTCAAATCATGATCATTAGCATGAGTGTGCATCAAGTTTTGGTGTCATCTCATCTTTCTTACTGATGCATGATAGAAGTTTTTTTTCTCTCATTTCTCTCTGTTAAGAGTATTAGGGTATTATGTGTAAATATTAGAGGGTGTATACGTCTTTTGTATTATTATGAGTTACCTATAAATACTAGTGGTTTGTGAGAGGTAGGTTAAGTTTTTGACCACTCTCCGTTTCTCTCTAATATTGTGTTAATTCTCTCAAACTTAACACTCTCTATAAAGAGTTATGTAAAAAACAAGGACAAGTAATGTGACGAGGATGAGTGTCACCAAACTTTTTATAGCATTTTCTAACTAAGCAAAGGCTTATTCAGTCAGCTATATGAAACTGTTTTGCCATTCTACCATACCAATGGTCAGACCCTTGAATTAAACGACACACTGACTATATCTTCGTCATATCTCGGCTTACTTTGTTCTTTGTTCTTTTTGCAATTTGGTAGCACCTTGGCCCCTGTCATTCTGCTGTGACTTTTTCAGTTTTAATTGAATATTTTTGCTTTTATGCTGGTTTTTTTTTTGCCAATTTGGTGTTCCTTAACTAGGAAAAAATTATGCCTGAAAGTATGTTTTTCTTCGCCTTTAAATGCTATCTTCGTTGCATTTCTTTGTATGTAGACAGTTGGAGCAGAAGCATCGAGGATGGGTATCAATGGACCATGGATCACTAAATCATATCTCGAATTGATTCTGGAGAGCAAAGGTTAGAATTTGGACGTTGTACACTTTTCACTTTCTCCTAAGTTTCTAAAACCCTACCTTTGACCAATCAGTTAAAAGGGCTGGAGCACCTAGGAGCGTTTTGCCCCGAGTCACAGCACACCAAACCTTGAGATCAGCTTGAGGCCTTAAGTATAAATCCTATATTTACAAGGGATATTATTATTTTCAATGTTAGAAGCTCTATGATCTGCTTACTGATTCTAAAAATAACAGACTATATCTATTTGTTTTTTCAAATAATGGAAGAAACATTTTGGGAGTACCGAATCTGATCTAAATTAATGTTTGTGCACTAATGAGAAAGGAAAGATAGTGGGAGAGAGAGAGAGATTAGTACAAACTAAAAGCCTACAAGGAAGATCTGGAGATCAGTACTGAAAAAGTTTGTAATATTTAATTAATCAATGAGTTTACCAAGAGAATGATATGGAGAGCCTTAAGAGGCTGCCTTTTGTTTGACTTATATTAGGACAGTTCTACAAACCAGAGACCCTACTGATGGCTTCTTGGTTTTCATTAATTTTGTAAATAATGACACTTTTGAAAGGGAATGATCTGAGTTCATCTCGGATCCGAAAGGCAAATTGTTGATGGTCCCAACCTAAGAAGTACGAATACGGACACGGGAATGTGGCAAAGTTTGAAAATATAGGACACGGTTATGGTAAGGATACAACTAATTAAAATAATATTATATATTTTTTAGATAATAATAAAATTATAATATATTAACAACAAAACATATTTTATAACAGTATTAATAATAAGACCTAGCAAATATTAATTTTTTTGATTAAAATTGAAACAGATCAAAATAAACATCCACAATTTTCATCAAATATCATTACATTCATTAGCATTCATAGTCTATAAATTACATAAAAAAAAAAACACAAAAAAAATAATGAAATCACACCCCTCTTAAAGTTAGCAATAGTTTTTATTTTAAAAAAAATCCTGGTCGTGTCGTGGCAGTATCCTAGTCATGTCCTGATCTTATCTTTGCCGTGTTCGACTGAGTTCGCTATTCAGGACCCTTCTAGGACACGGACACGGATACGGACACGGACATGGCACCCTCTGGGAAGTAACGGTCCCAACGGTTTAGCCGACCTGTTGGGTTTGGTATTTAAAACCCTGCTCTGTTGATAGTCCGTACATCTATTTGATATTTGTATTTCAGCTATCAGCTTTTTCTTATTCTAACTGATGGGTCTCACTTACAGGTGTACCACGCCTTAATACACCTCCACCTTTGTCTGATAAATCTCGGATTGGCAATCAGGAAAGGTTGATTGCTGCACCAAAGCCACTCCGTGTCACTCCAAACCTTGTTAACCGGCTTGATGATTTATCTCAACCATGGACTCGATCCCCAACCAAGCTGAAAATGGAACCTGTATTAGCGACATGGCATTTCATCTCATCGGATCCTCCACATGCTGATGGCTCTGTCATTGGTATGCCTTTTCAACCAGTAGAATTATATCTCTGTCCGTATCATTTTGAATTAACAAGTAACTTGTACATTGGATGAGTAATCAATGCTTCATTTGCCAAGATTCCTCTCATCAAACAACCACAGATCCTCCTCCTTTCAGGGATACCCTGCAGCTTGCTCCAATGCCTGATTCATATGACTTAGATAGGGGCTTGCTTCTCTCTATTCAAGCAATACAGGTAGATATCAGGCCATAAGTTGGCATGAAATGTTTTCAATATTACAACTAGTGGACCTTTGAATCTGAAAGAGTCTATGAGTATATTTAATAAGTTCTGAACTTGATGCAGTACTTTGTTTCTGGTTTCAGGCTTTGTTGGAGAACAAGGGTCTCCCAGTTATAGTCGGAATTGGTAAGACTCTCTCTCTCAGACTCTCTCGTGCTTGTTATCTACAGTATCTAAAAAAGTTTGGTCGCGGAGTGGATAATATCCTATCATTTAGTCAAGAGACATGATTAAGTGTGTACAAGGGCGGATCCAAGTGAGGACTAGGGTGGGCTCAATTTTTTTTATTAATATTACCTTTATAAATTTGAAATATTTATCAAGTATATGTTGGTATGCCCACCCTACTATTTTTTTACAATACCAATTAAAATAGAATCATAATCACATGATTAATAGCTTTTGGCCATACTTCAGATACGTTACAAATATTTCTGGATAAGTTTTGAACATAGAGTCATTTTGTGATTTTTTGAAAAAATTATGGAGTTAGTTTATTATTGTATGAATATCATTGTAAGTACATGAAAATCAAGATCTCAACTTAAAATTTAAAAATTAATTAGAGCTAGAAAAATTCAATATATATATATATATATATATATATATATATATATATATATATATATATGTTTGTCTATGAGATTATTCTAATCTGACTAAAGCGGGCCACCACCTAAGAGAGATTGAAAGGGAGAGGAGAATATTCAATTGAGTATCGGAATTAGGGATGAGGGATGATTGACAACATGATTGGGTAAATATAGGAAGACATTTTTTTGATGGTATTACTAATGAAGTTCTTATGCAATGCTTTTAAAATACTAAAAGTCTAAAACAAATCGGGTGCCAATTTTAAATAATTGCATTAAGCTTATTATTTATAAAAGGTTTTTTTATTTTAATTTTTTGTTAGTATACACAATGTATTCTGAAGTTTGGTCCTTTTATGTTTATTGAATTTTTAAGTATCAAATATAATATAATGAAATATAAATGTATCATATAACTGTTATCATTTGATAGAAAAAATTAAAACTTATTAAGTGCCCACCTAAAAGAATTTTTTGGCTCCGTCCCTGAGTGGTGCAACCTATAAGCTGGTCATAGTAAACTAAATTTTTCTTTGTGAGGAAATTAATGTTTTGGAATGCAAAGTTGTTAATTATTTTTTTTTTAAAATTTATTGACATAGTAGTTGTCAGTTCAAATAACTCATGTAGATATATATTATCACTTTGAGTGCTTTAAGTGAGAGAGTGGACTTGAAACTTATCAATCAATTTTTTAGAAGCCAATGATTTGGGGTTGAGTTTTTTTGGAGTTGACTACTCATTCATGAAGTGGAATCAAATGGGGTGAAAAGAGTAATATTTACAAATTGAAAGGTCAATCAACTTCAAGCTATGTAGTGGCATTGATAAAGTGAAATGTATTTAATGACACTGTCATTGTTGAAAGCATTATTCGTGCCTTAAGTTTTTATTTGAGGATGAAGAGTCAAGATATGTGCTGATTGTGAATGTTAATTCACTATTGATGAGTATCATTGACAACTGAAAAGATGGCCCATATGATTTCATTTGCTGAAATTTCTGTGAATTAGGAGATTACGATAAGCAGATGGAAGATGAAGTAAACAGTAATGTTTAATTAGCAAGTGACAATGTGAGGGTTTTCTTTGTTCAACATACATATTGCTTACTGTGAGGGAACTTTTTGACACAAAGTCAAGAGTACGAATGATTTTCGTTTGACCCTATAACTGGTGGCCAAGAATGATAGAACCATCACGTTATTACTTACGAAGCTATTTATGAAAATGAGTACATCATCAACATATATTATATGAGAAAGGTAGGATTTATGAAATCTTCTTGCATAGGTGATCAGTTTATTGTTTACTCCCTTGTTAAAAAGCTAGCTGAATAGTTCTATGACTAGGGTGAAAACATAGGTTCTAAGAGACCTGTTTCAAGATTTTGACATGTATATATAACTCAACTCAATAGAGCCTTTATCCTAACTTTTTGGGGTCGGCTACCTGAATCTTGTTTCTCCATTGTGTTATATCAGGGGCCATATTTTTCCTTAAATCGTGAGCTATCATCTCTTTTTTACTATTCTGTTCAATATTATTTTTGTCGCGTATTACTATCGGTAGGTGTAGTTAGAAAGACATACGAAGTTAAATGTCTTTGATGTATGCTACTCCTCCTACTTCTTTGACTTTTTGTAAGACTATAAATAAACTTTTGAATGTGTGTTGTTAATTTTTAAATGCATTAAGTGTGTATTTTTCGTGAATGTTTGTGATTAGTGAAAGCCTCAGAAAGAATTTCTGATCTGTCGTTTAATTCAAATTTTAAATCAATTATGTGCTTCATGTAGTTTGGTTTGATTTGCACTTTTGAGTCCTTATGTCTGATAAATAGAACCCCCCCAACTTTTGGATAACCTCAAATTGACTTCTTTTGTTAACTTCCTAATTAGTTGACGAAATCATTATGTGCCTGTTATTCAATTCAGTTATTCATTTAAGTAAACATTTTAGTGATCCACATGTTGTAACAGGCCCCAAACATTATTCGTCAATTTCTGGAGGATGGGACTTTAAAACCATCTTATAAGTTTAATTGCTTACATGATCTCCTGAATGGACAAAGATAGATGGTAATTCTTGATACTTTGGTGAGGATTTGCAATGACTACATGGTCTGTGTTTGAGATTGGACTTATTTGCTCTCAAACATTCTGAGATGATCATGGCCCAATATTTAATTTGTTCAAATTAGCCGTGCAAGAACAAAATAGCTTGATCAAACTAGTTTTGATTGTTATATGCACAGTTTCATCTTCTCTTGATCATTTTTTGTTGTTCTTTGGAATATCATAGGAAATGAAAATCTGAAATGGTAAAATCTGGATGATCATAGCATGAATTTGTTCTTTCCATTGGGCCCATTCCCTGATATTTTTTTGGGTGTTGATGTGTGAGGCCATGCAGAGTCTTGTTTTAAGATGGCCACTCATAGGATGATAGAGTGGGTTCCCAACCTTTCTGCTCTAGGAGAAGAGAAGCTCCGCATTCAAAAAGAAGACTATGACCCACTATTTGACGAGTCCTAGTTAAACAACTTCATATCACAGCTTAACCATTAAATGCTCTTACTCTTTTTAGATATATTATTTACAATCATTGAGCATTATCAAAATTGATAGCTTAAATTTGCGCACAAAAAATTGGAAGCTTAAGTTTTTGCTGTCAAACAAGGTAGAAGATGCCTTTGGATGTTTTATTGTGTGGTTTGGAGGATGTTCCAGTTTTTGTAAATATATTCCTGTTTCCTTGTTTGATCTTGATGTTCTCTTGAATATAGCTTTCAGCTTTCCCTTCATGTTAAAAAATTAAGGTGGTGAAACTTTGTCATTTTTTATAAACTTGATTTACTTCATGAGTTCTGTTAGATGGTGGCTCCAAAATTTCTTTTCTGTCCTAATCTGGTGTGGCGATAGCTTTTGAGTTTCAAATAAATTGACATCCAGCATAAGGTCCTGCTTAGTTACCCCAAAAAAATCACTTTTTACCTTTTAAATGCTCATATATTTTATTCGGTGTTCTTTATAATCATATCAAAACAGTCAAAAGGTCATGATTCAAAGATTATGAGTGCAAGTGTATGAGGCAAACCTTGGCTGGTCATATGCAATTTACTATTAGGTTGATTGCTTCTGGAGACGAGTAAGGAACATGACCATTTAAGTGGTTGTGATAGAACTTTGCTTGTTGGTTCATCTAGCCATCTTTCTTGCTCTGGTGTGTGCGCCATGATACTCGTAAGCAGGATCCTTTAAACTAGTGGAAATTATCATCTTTAAGAGTGAAAGTTACTTGAAATAATTTGACATTTTACGGTGATATTTTTTTGTGGTTCAGATTGTTTTATCTTTGAGACAGTTTCTCTCTCTCTGTCTCTCTATATACACGCACACGCACACGCACACGCACACGCACACGCACACGCACACGCACACGCACTCTCTCTCATACCTATAATGTTATACCCACATTCAGAAAGGAATATATGCTCCTTTTGTCTGGTTGATTTAGGGGGTCCGAGTGGATCGGGGAAGACTAGTTTGGCTCGCAAGATGGCAAATATTGTTGGTTGTGAAGTTGTTTTCCTTGAAAGCTATTACAAATCTGAGCAAGTGAAGGACTTCAAGTATGATGACTTCACCTCACTTGATGTAGCTTTGCTCTCTAAGGTAAGACAATATTATGTGCGTTCTTTATTGCAGTGTTTTGTATGAGTTTGTTACCCCACATGCGAGGCCAGGTTACACGTGAGGGTGGGTGTGAAGAACGTTTGTATCCGACATTGAAAGATTAGGGGCACCAAGTTTGATTATATTGTTGATAGATCTCTCCACTCATTTAAAAGTATGGACTTTAACAACGGTGATTTTGGGGATATGGTTTCTGTTTTTACTTGAGATTTATAATTATGCAATGGTTGATAAATATTAAATAGTGGTTTTAACCTAGGGACTTGAAAGACTTTACAGCTAAGCTTTACTTATCTTATGGCAGAAACTTTCGCCCATTGTTATTAAACCTGCCCCCGCCCGGAGGGTTGACCCGGAAACCTGGTGCCCAGGCCGGGCTGGATTGCTATTTGGACTGTTTAAGTATAAAACCTGTCAAATGACCCGTATACTCCACGGTGGATGGTCTTTGCCAAACCGGGCGGTTTCGGAGCTCTCGATGAAAACTGAATTTTTTTTGCCCTAAATCAGATCTCACTCTTCCACATGCCTCTGTGTGTGTGTGTGTGTGTGTGTGGCCACTCATTTGCTTGCCATTGACTCAGCAAGCCGATTCCACCCAGGTCTGTTGTCTGCTGTCCATTGTCCAAGTAACTTCTCTCATCTTTTTCACCTTGTCTTTCACGGCAAGATTTGCTTAAAGAGTTGAAGTACCGATTGGATTTTCTGTTTCATTGTATAATATACTGATTTTTTTATAGTTTACTCTTTAGTTTGTAGGGTAATATAATGTTTTTATCAACCTAAAAACCATTTTACTGTTCGGCGATCAAGTTTGAAGCTTGTCAGCGACTCTGTGACGGTGGTTACGATCAGCTCTATATGCCAAATTGATCTGCTTGTTTAGTCCAGTGCTCAAGATTGGTGGCTTTTCTGTTTCGTTGTTGTATGTACTAGAATAAAGATTTTTATAGTTTACTCCTTAGTCTAGTGATCTACTTTGGGTCAGGAGTAATGTCGGTAGACAAATAATGTGGATGGTTAACAATTGTGAAGTGACTGAAATTAGTCTGGTGCTCTATATAAAACATGTTGTTTCACCAAGTATTACAAGTTTTTAGCATAATTTAATAATTAATTTTACAACTGGTCTGACCAGTTGACCCAACGGTTGAACCGATATCTTTTCTCGGCTGAAGTCTGCACCGGGTTTAATAACTATGCTTTCGACCCTTTGGGTATTTTGACAGTTTTATTCTTTGACTTCTTTACAGAATATTGATGACATAAGAAACTGTCGAAGAACAAAAGTACCTGTATTTGATCTGGAAAATGGTGCTCGAAGTGGCTTAAAAGAACTTGAAGTTTCTGAAGATTGCGGAGTGGTACAAATATGAAAATTTCTGTATTTCTTTAAACTCACCTTAATTCCAATAGGCCAACAAATTGGAAATGAATTAGAAAAACATGACATACTAAACTTTGAAGACCTCATGGCACCCCATTTTGTAATTTTGACTCTTATCTTTGCTTGGATATCTTAAGGCCTTGCTGAGGTTAATCTCTTGCTCGTTTCTCTTTTGATATTGAATAATTTCATGAGAACTTATTTAAGGCTGAAGCAATGGAGCAAGAGAACAGTTCTTTGTCCAGTAGACCTTTACTATTTTATAATTAATGAAATACATGATCTTAGTTATATGAACTGGTAATGCTGGTTTAATATGATTTGGTCCTTGTTATTTGGTGTCTGATAATATGCTTCTGTCTAATTCTACCAGGTTATTTTTGAAGGTGTTTATGCTTTGCACCCTTATATCAGGAAATCATTGGACTTGTGGATTGCTGTTGTAAGGATGACTTTGACTATCTGATGAGGCTTTTGTTTTAGATTGATATTGATTAACTAGCATATTGTCTGAGGTCAATAAAACATGATGAGGAGAAGTACTTGTTTGATCGGAAAACAGGTTGGAGGTGTTCATTCACATCTGATTTCTCGAGTTCAAAGGGACAAAAGTAGAGTAGGGTGCTTTATGTCCCAAAATGAAATTATGACGACTGTATTCCCAATGTTCCAGCAGCACATTGAACCACATCTTGTTCATGCACATGTGAGTTGATTCAAAGTCATTCTATAATTGTTTCATGCTTGAAGTTAAAGGAAATATTCCAATAGTTGCCGTGGCTTTAGGATTTTGGTTTTTTACAAAATTCAATGTTTCTTTTGCAACAGATCCTAACTTTTACTGAAATTTGTAGAGTTGTTTAGGTAATCTATTATGCTTAAGGTTGGATAACCTCATATTGTGGACACAGTATAGAGCCTTGATTAGTTGATTATAATGGAACTGCTGCAGGCTATGGTCCATTTTTTAAATTATTTGTCTCATATGTCCCATTGATTTTTCATTCAATCTTAGCATCAAATAAAAATAGATGTTAACCTTAGTATCCATCAGCATGTTACGTATATTACCATGTTACTGTTTATCCACTTAAAGTGATTGTAACTATCAAGAAGTATCTTTGATCGTGCAAAGTTTTTCTTTATCTTATTGCAGCTCAAAATTCGAAATGACTTTGATCCTGTGCTTTCACCTGAGAGCTCATTGTTTATGCTCAAAAGTAATAAGCAAGTAAGTTCATTTTGTAGTGATTCTGCCCTGAACTTATGTAAGACGGTTTTCTATGACATACTTCTCTCAATAACAGGTGGCTTATCAAGATATTTTAAAAATCCTTGACCCTGCAAAGATCTGCAGTTCTGTTCAGAATTTTATTGACATTTATTTAAGGCTACCTGGAATACCTGCTAATGGCCAGTTAACGGAAAGTGACTGCATAAGAGTCAGAATTTGCGAAGGAAGATTTGCGTTGCTCATACGGGAGGTTCGTAGTTTAATTTTCTAGGAAATTTGTTTCTTTGTTAAATATGCGTTGTGCTTTCCTTCGTTTTGAAAATTACTGTACTATATACTCACTGAATTTCAAATTATTTTTGTTAGCCTATAAGAGAAGGAAATTTTATCATCCAACCAAAAGTGGATTTTGACATCAGCATTAATACAGTTGCTGGGCTTCTTAACCTTGGGTATGTCACATATTTGTTTTTCGAGGTTGATTTTAATTGGTTTTTTTCGCAATACCATTATGTCCATACTTTAATTCTTATGTTTCAAAGCTGAAATGCTTTTGTATGTGCACTTTCTCTTCATAAATTAGGTTTGACAAGTATTTTTTTATGCACTACAGATGTAATATTGTCAACATCTCGCTTAGAGGCACTCAGAAAATAATTTTTCATCATTTCAGAATAGAAGAAAGAAGTCTGCGCCAGGTGGCTATGTTATCCTGGCATAATGCTTACTCACTAAACCATATAGACTCCCGATATAGTACGTCCAGTAGCATGCAAATATATACCCTTCCTCTGAATTGTGGGGAGTTGCCAGAGTCTGACAATAAATCCTTGTGTCCAGAAATACCATACGTTTCCATCGCTTGTAGAGACTGAAGCTATTTGTTGCAGTTATTATAATCTTTGTTGTAGCTCAATGCAAATGCTGAGTGAAGAATATACATTTGTTAGGCTTAAATGTATCAGGCATAGTTTCATGGTCAAAGGTGAATAGGGATAAAAGCTTGATTGTTGTCATTTACTCTAATGCAGATAAGATTGTTAGATTGACTGATTGTTTGGTATGTTTCTTGGGGGAGTGACCTTTGAAGTATTTAGGTGTTCCTTTGGGGGCTAATCCATTATCTTTGACTTTTTGGGACCGTTGCAAAGGTGGGAGAAATGTTGAAGATGGTGGAGAGCTTTTATTTCTAAAAAGGGAAGGTTAACTTTAGTGCAATCTATTCCGTTTAGTTCTAATTATTATTTATCTCTCTTTAGGATATCAGGAAATGTAGCAATAAGGGTTGTGAAGAATGACAAGGGATTTTCTTTGGGAAGATAGTGGGGAGGGAAAGACAGATCACATGATTAGTTGGGAGGTGGTATCTAAACCCAAATATAGAGACAGATTTTCAAAAACTTTTAAGGCAAGAAATGTTGATTTAGTCGGGAAATGACTTAAGAGATTCCCTTGAGAACTACTTTTACTGTGGCATTTTGTTATCAAGAGCAAATATAGATTGAAAGGAAATGAGTGCGATACTAGTAATTGGGTGGGGAGTCTTCGTTATCACTTATCATGTATGTTTCCTCGTCTATATCGTGTATATTCGGCTGATGATGTATTTATTGCCTCTATATGATTCGGTCTAGTTCACATTCACCCTCGGGATTTTGGCTAGCAATCTAGGTGATTGAGAAACTTTGGATGTGATGTCACTTCTTTCGTATTCTTATTGAAATCAATTTGACTTTGGGGGTGGTTGATAAAAGCTGGGTTGGGGACTCTTCGGGTGTCTTTTCTTGTAAGGTCTTCTTTCGTAGTCACTTATTTTGTAGTCTTTGATTTATAATCCTCAGATTCTTTTGTTTCTCCCATGATGATTTGCCAGGCTAGAGTGCCTATGAAGGTACAGTTATGTGCTTGCATGATTGCACATGGTAAGATAAATACCAATGTTATGCTTCAAAGAAGAAGACCTTATGAGTGTCTGTCACCACATTGGTGTGAATTGTGCAGTTGTGGTAGTGAAGTTCATTATGGAATACATGGTTTGCTTTGGCAGGGGGGAAGTGGGTGAGGCCTTGGTCTTTTCTTTTCCCCATAGTATTCTGAATTTCAAGGGTGTTGGTAGAAACAAGAGGGGATCATATTGTGGGCTTGTGCAAGTTTTGCTATTATATGATTCTTTGGTTGAAAAGAAATGCTAAAATCTTTGATGATATATGGAAAGTGGTGGAAGGATTATGGGATTAAGTTTATTTCCTAACATCTCTTTGGGCTTCGGTTACTAAAGATTTTGAAGGAACCCCTCTTTTTTGGATTTTTGGGAGGGTGAAAAGTGGGTTGTGACTTACAATTTGCAAAGGTCAAGCTAAAGCTCAAGCTGAATTGCTTGGTCGTATTTTTGTTTTGTGTTTCTGCTACTTTCTATGTTTTAGGTTGGAGGACTTGTCCAAATTTTTGCTTGTTTTGTCTATTTATTAATGAGATAAGTTGTTTTGTACCAAGATAAATGGGACTTTATTTCTTGTAGAATACCTCATTAATGAAGCATTTTGACTTCTCAATTCTCGCATTTCCCAGCCCACTTAGCCTATTATTATTATACACTATTTCATTTTTTATGATGGCAGCTTGCAGGTTCATTATGTGCATGATTCATGTTTGATCCTTTTGTGGCTTCAGGTATCAAGCTGTAGCTTACATTGAGGCATCTGCCTATATCTACCAAGACGGAAAGGTCATATTTCTTTTATAGGGGCATATCTCTGATTTGAAAATACTTTTGGATCAGGCTCACTTGTACATAAGACGAGCATATTTATTTTTCACACCCACTTGTACATAAGATGAGCTTATTTATTTTTCACACTCGTGAATATATGATGATACATTCTTTTGTGATCTAGTTCGTACCTGTCCTTTGAAATTGAAGCATCTTTCCATGCATTATAGTTCCTGATAAATGTGAACCCTTGTATGATTTGTTCTTGTAGGTGTATCCTTATTTCTGTATTGGTCAAAACTGTTAAGTTCATTTGCATGTGTTGTCGCATTCACGCATGCTTATGAGCTTACACAAACTTGCTTACATGATGTTACCTTTTCGACTGATGAGTTTTACCTGATAAAAAAAATAAAAAAATGAGGAGTTTTAAAGTTTATTATGTGGAAATGGAAAAGATGTGACTTTAGAAAGGTGAAGGTTCATAGTTTGTGTCATCCCTCTTGGGCCATTCCTAGAGAAATTATCCATATATTTGCACTACATAGACTGCATGTGTTAGGAGGATTGGTCAGGTGCTCTAAGAGGTTGAGAAACATCCTCATAAGCAGAAGAAGAAGAAAAAATACATGTTAGATTGAAGACAACATGTGTCATATTTTCTCTAGAGGATGGATCTGATTATCTACATAAAGATACATACAGCATACCTGACTGCAATTATGGCCAACAAAGTACAAGGATTTAGTTTCCCAAATGTGCCCCAGTCATATGATAATCTTGAACACAATAAATTAACAGAGATAGTCCGTTCGATAGAAGTTTTGGTTTATTGTACTTTCTGGGGTGTTTCCTTGTAAAGCGCTATTCAATTCACTAATTGATGATCTTCATATTCTGTAATTTGATCCTTATAAGATGATTTGGAGAGCAGAAGTGTCTATTAAATTTCAAGTATTAGCATGGCTGTTGCTCATAAGAAACTCAATATTAGCGAGGCATTTTTAGAAGGCGGCCTCATTTTTTCATTCATCCACAGTCGTGCATTATGTGCAGTGTGAGTGAGGAAACTCATGATCATATACTCCTACATTGTTCGGTTGCTTTTAGTAATTATTGAGAATATTATTTTTGTGGGCAGAGAGTTGTGCTGCGTGTCACCATTTTCTTGCGAACACGTTTGTGATAGAATTTAAAGGTTTTCGGAAGACTAAGAAAGCTCTTATTTGTTGGAGATGTGTGGTGTGGCAAGCTTTGGGACATATGGTTGTAAAGGACTGCACTAATCTTAAGGAAATAAATGGTCTTTGACTATTTGGTACAAAACGTTTTTTTAGGGATCTTTTTTGGTTTCAGTGTGTCCTAATTTTGATGGAATTCTTTTGTTTATGTTAGGGCGGATTGGAAATCCATTTGTAACTTGTTATTTTGCAAGTTCTTTTCTTTTCTTTTCTTTTGCTTTTACCTTCTCAGTGGATTACTCATCATCCTTGTAATTATTTTCCCATCATGTATGCAATTTTCTGTTCCTGATTAAAAAGTAGTGTCCTCCACTATAATCTTTAACTAGCTATTTTTTAGTGTCTCGGTTACCTAAATGAAGAGTTTATGGACGAGTTGGAATTTTAGTGGTTTAAATTGGTGCTCTTTGTTCTGTGTTTGAAGCAAATAAGAAACTATTGCTATTTTGGTAGGCAATCAAGCTTTTATATTTTTGAAGTAGATAAGAAATTGTTGATATATTGGTGGATTACACCCTAGGGTGGGGTCCTAAGTTCAAGAGGCATTATGTAAAAGGACCTTACAAAACCACGGTGAAGGCGAGGACTGAGGAGTGCGGGGCAGTCTGGGATGTGTGTCTTGCCCAAACCCTACCCAAGTGCAACTCCAAGATTAGGTTTACCCATCCAATACGGAACTATTCGACAAGGAGGGAAGCGGCTCAAAAGGCTCATATACTAGTTTGGGAGGTGCTAATTTAATAATTTTATTCAACTGGTCAAGCTTTGGGAGGTGCTTTTTTATTCAACTTGTCAAGCTTTCATACCGTCAAATAAAAGAGTGTCATGTTAGGGGAATGTGGGTTCGACAGTTAAGGGGCTTGATGTTGTGGGTTAAGGTCATGTGCGGAATCTTCAATAGTCTCTCATATTCTGAACATGCCATGGTATAGTGCCTCAATGTGTGTCCCATGCCATGATAAATCCTCTGTTCCAATTTGAGTTTCCAGGGGGTATGAGCCGAGGGATAGCCGCGATACCTTGGGTATAGATACGTTGTGCCCTGGTCTCTGATTCCAAGATGCCTCGGCATTGATGTACTACACATTGTGTCACCACATTGTTATGAGGTAGGGTAGGTGTCTAGGTGAACACCGAGTTGGAGTGTTTTGGGATAGTGGATGATTGTGGGAGGGTTTCACCACGACCATCCAAAAATGTGAGTCACTATGGGTCTATGTCTAGGAAGGTATGGGATAGCGAGCAGCCACCCATAATGGTGCAAGCCATCTATTCATATTGAATGTCGCTCTCGAGAGGGGTGCTGTATGTAAGAGAGAGGAGCATGGGAATAGTTGCGAGGATGTTCTACCTTCCATGTCTTCATTGTTGATGTGCGGCTCTTGCCATCTTGTAATGGGGTCAAGCCATGTGTCATACTCCTAGGGTATCTATGCTCTCTGTAGTTTGATGTGCTAATTGTGTATCTATTAGGGGGAGCTCAGTTTCTGCAGCAAGATTGTTGATAATGTAGTAAAGGAGGATCTTGTCATGGACGGCAATGGATTTGGAAAATACCAAAATACTTCAAAAAAGATGCTTTGGCACATTTTAGTCTTCTTTTCCAAATTTTCATTAGGTGACATGCTAGTTTATTAATCAAGTATGCCTATTTCTGAACACAGCCTGGTTGTTGGCCTAAGATTGAGGGATTCCAATTTTTAACCTACTTGTCGTTTTCTTTACCCATTCTGCCTCTTGCTGCATTATTAAAATATGGTGGGTATGTTGGTAACCCTCCTACAATAGTATCTGATCCTGTCCTAATACAGAATTCATTATTTTCCTGAAAACACATTAAAATATTGTTTTTCTTGTATTCTTTCTTTCTTTTCCCGAGCCTTGATCAAGTTTTCCACCTACTCGAGTAAAAATCACCCCTGCCCTTTTTTTTGTTGTTGATAAGATATAGTTCATTTGTAACTTAGCCAATTACTTGCCCTTATGTACTTTGAGAGATCTTTGGTTTTACTGCTGTTATGAGAGAACTTATAGGGAAACATCTTTTGGAGTAAAATAAATTTGGTTGGCCAAGAATTTCCAGTGGCGACCTTTTCAATATTTTGGATCTATTATCCATACGAAGGGGGTGATTGAAGGGATGTTTCCAATAAATTGGAGTTAAATGGAGAATGTGAGATTTTTTGAAGCGCTTTGTGGTGACAGAGTATTGATCTCACCAAAAAGGATAATTCTTAAGTTAATTCTGAGGCAGCCCATACTTAGGTATTAAATGTGGGCCTGTCAAGAAACTTGTTAAGAATATGAACATCACCTACTTCAAGTTCAGGATTTTTGGATATGTCTCTACATGAAATAGATAGAACAAATATAGAAGCCTCCTTGAGAAGCTAGATTTAGTAAACATTGAGTATTAGATGGCAGAGACTAAGCTAACATGGTTTGCCGTGTTGAACATAGGTTTGCATGAATAATAGAAAGAAAATGAAACCCCAAAGAGTCCTTCTTTACCACTTTAGGATTGAATCTCAGAGGCATTCTTATCATTTGGTAGATCCAAGTCCATGGCCTATTTTCGGTTCACCGGGAGCTTTGGCAATCACCGTAGGATGTGTGATGTACATGCATCCATGTCAAGGGGGCGCAACACTTCTTAGTTTGGGCCTCATATTTCTCCTATATACCATGTTCGTATATTGGTGCGGGCGAAACATCTTATTCTATTTGGAGGTGCTACAGAGATATGGAAGGGAAAAAGAACTTGGGTAGGTAATTAGTGAATAACAATGGCCAATGAGCCGGTAAAGGATAGGAATCTTGAGGGAGCTTAATGACCACAAAGACTTGTGCAGCCAACCTCATGTTGTTCGGATAAAACAAATTTATTAGTTTTGTTTGTTTGATCGATTTTTTTCGGAATCAGATAATCTGTTATGCTATGTGTTATTTTTAGTTTAAGGGTAGTTTAGTACTTTGAGACTATATATAAAAGTTGGGTGTAGTTGTGTAACCTAACACTTTACTCTCTTATCATATTTTTCTGTTTTTCTGTCCTCTCCTAACCGTCTCACAATCTAACTTGATATCAGAGCTATAATTAGATCTAACGCCTACGATTAGATATCAGACAACATCAAGGCATGTTAGATTTTTCCGATTTCAACAAGGATGGATTGATTGTTCTGAGTATGTGGGCTAGTTTTTTAGTAATTTTTTGAAGCCATCTGGCTGGTTTTCCATTTTTTTTTGAATATTTTTTGGCTTTTGCAACTCAAATTTGAGATCCGACGGTTTTTCAACATTCTAATTGCTATTTTTGGGTTGAACTAGTCCGACTAGGGTCAATTAGGGTTTTTGTGTATCTGCTAGTGTGTTTATTGCGTCATCATCATATACTCCTTGGATAATAGATTTTGAAGTCACAGATCACATAATATGTTCTTCTAGTATTTTCTCTTCATATTCTATATGTTGTGGTAGATTTAAAGTCAAGGTGACATATGGATCTTTATCCTCTAATTTCGGGAAAGGTTCAATCAATTGCTCACCCTCTTTATCCCACTTCTTTGTACTTTATGTTCCCAATTTTTTTCACAAATCTACTGTTTGGTAGTAGGATTACAAAATTCTTGAATTGTTCAAGTTTCCTACTCATTGTACCTTTCAAGAATTGAAATCAAGAAAAACGATTGGTAGTGGTTGAGGACATGATGGTCTGTATCTCCGGGATGCTGGAGCCTTTTCTCAGCCTACATGTCAAGGTCTGGATGTTTCGACCATTCAACTCTTAGATCAGTGACATAGACGTTTGGGGCATCTCTCATTTGGTGTCTTAGTGCATTTTTTTTTTAGTTTAGTGAAGTAGTGTAGTAGACAATTCCTTGTTTGTGATGATTGTGAATTTGACAATCATAGCCTAGTTCTAATAATAGAAGCACGGCTCCTTTTGTCATTATTCATTCTGATGTGTGGGGCCCTTTCCGTGTTATGTCTATTTCTAGTTATCGTTAGTTGGTTACCTTTATTGATTGTTACTTTCATCTTACTTGGGTTTAGCTTCTACGTAGTAAAGGTGAAACTTTATCGTGTTTTAGATCTTTTCATAAAATAGTGAGTATCCATTTTTGATTCCAAAGTTAAAATTTTTCGAAGTGTTAATGAGACCGAGTATATTGATGAGGAATTTCGTTCTTGACTCAACAAGAATGACATCTTGTATCAAACTATTTGTGTGAGTACTCCTAAACAACATGGTGTTGCTGAACAAAAAAAATTGTCATCTTCTTGAGGTTGCTAATGTTTACTATGAATGTTCCTCAATCTTTTTGGAGGGATATAGTTCTTATTGCTGCTTATTTTATTAATTGTCTACCGTCGAGTGTTCTTTTGTTTAAGTCCCCTATTATGTGTCTTTCCGAGTCTTCTTCCATTTCCCCTTCCTCCTAAAGTTTTTGGGTATGTTTATTTTGTATATTAATATAGATCCTCCAGGGGGAAACTTGACCTCAGTGCTCGATGATGTGTCTTTGTTGGTTGTTCTACTACCCAAAATATTTCAATAACTGTTACCAACAATCTATACTTTTATTTTAGATTATTAGTTTGTGTTTGCATTGTTTGGTTGCATTAGATAACTTGCTTCAAGTACGATTTGCATGGTTTTTGAAATGGTGAGGGGGAACTGATGCTTGATGATATTCCTTCTATACTTGTGGTGTGGTTTGTTTTCCACTCAAACATTTTGGTTTGTGAGTTTTACTTCTCTTGTGATTCATAATGTTTGGTCATCAACAGTGTTTAAGGCTCTGAAGTGGCCATTCCTGACATGAAATTGGTTCTAAATCTGAAGATCGTTGATATTTCAGATTCTTGTTGAGGTTGATCATCTACAAGATGCCCCAAGCCCTTACATACAAATCAAAGGGGTTGATAAAGAGACCGTCACAATTGCTGGTTCAACACTTCAACTGGATGGTTCATATACCACAAAGGTTGTGGCTGTACTTGCACATATTTAACTGGTTGTGTGCTTACATTGTTCATAGCATGTGATTAATTTCCAAGTTGATGCCAGCTTGAATAGATAGCTCACTCTTGTGCTGTCCGGTGTAGAGTTACCTTCAAATAATACTGGAGAGATTACCTGCACTGGAAAGGAGTTCAAATGGAATTCACACTCAGCAAGCTGCAAGGTTGCAGGAACTCGTAGAATTTATTCAATCTCAGGTACTCTTTCATTGTACTGTTAACATAAATCTGTTTTTTGGTGTATGGTTATCCGAATTTGCAAAACGATATGGAATTACTTTTGTAAATTGAAATTTGGAACAAATCTCATGAGACGTAGTGTAAGGCACGCCTATACAAACAGTTTTTAAGTTTTTAAAATTTTCTTGTGACCCAATAAATAAACTAATCTTGTGATCACATCTGCCTTCATTTTATTTTTTGGATCCTAGGTCTCTTAAGCAATTCGAGCAACTCGAGCTCGGGTGAGGTTTGACTCAATTTTGGCTTTGAATCTTATCAATTTTCTTAGTTTCTTTTGTAAATGAGTTGAATCCAAGTAATGCCTGGCTCGGCTTGAGTAGGTTCCAAGTGGCTCGAATTGGTCCCTATCTATAAAAAAAATTAATTTTTTTTTTCTTTTTGAAACATAAATACTTAAGTTATACCCTCTCTAATAGTTTAAGTTTTTGGAGTAGATGGTTGTTTAACATGGTATTAGAGCAGGAGGTCCTGTGTTAGAATCTCGTCGCCACCATAATTATTAAAAGAGTTTTCACGTGCTAGGCCCAAAATTTAGCCCGCGTGTGAGGGGGCGTGTTGAAGTATAAATACTAAAGTTACACTTTCTTCAACAATTTAAGCTTTTGGAGTAGATGGTTGTTTAACACTTTCCAAACAACCCTTATCTAAAATATGAATAGCGCTACACTTATCCCTAATAGCTCCAGATGGAAAATTTGAACTTCTAAGAGCATCTCCAACCCGTTCTCAAATTTTTACTTAAATTTAAATCAACATTTGAGTAAAAGGTTTGATTTGATATAAATGGCTCCAATGGACAAACTCAAATTTAAAGGATGATCCAAATTTAAATGTGGGTAAACTCAAATTTAAAAGAGAATAAAGATGATCATTGGATCTTTAAAAGATGTTAAAATCTCACCATTAAAGATTTGAGTAAAAAAAAGAGTCTCTCTTGATTTTGTATAAGTTTGAGTTAAAAGGTTGGAGCAAGTTTTTTGAGTTTTTTTACTCAAATTTAAATTTGAGTAAGGGTTGGAGAAACTCTAAGGCTTGATTTTATTATTAATTATACTAATTTTAGAGTTTTTTGTTGAGAAATTAAGGTTTTGTTTGGTTTGCATCTCAAAAATTATTTTCTGGAAGAAAAACTGTTTGGTCAATTGTTTTTATTTTTTGTTTTTTGAAAATTGAAAACAAAAACTGGATAGATTTAGTTATTTAGAGAACAAGTTAGAGCTGTTTTGTGTATTTTTTGGAATAATCTTTTCAGAACTTAGAAAACACCACCACCACCATACTCCCACCACCACCACATTTCTACCACCACGTCACCACCACTCTTCCACCACCATCACCCTTCCATCACAACCCACCACCACACTTCCACCATTATCACCACGACGTCCATCACACAACATTTTTTGTTTTCATTGTTTTCTAGGTTACTATCCAAACAAGTTTTAATATTTTCTATTTCGTAGAATTATTTTTGGAACATATAACCAAACAAGTTCTGCAACATAAAAAATTGTTTTCTAAAACTCTTCCTAAGAATAGTTTTCGGATACTGTTTTTTGAAATGTAAACTAAACAGGGCCTGAAATTTTTAGGAATGATTTTCAGTTCTAAGATTGATTCTTTTGAAATTTTTGCTTAGCAACTGAGTCCGGTATTTGCTCAAGTTCGGCTTGAATACTCGCAAGCTTTTGCTTTGGCAAGTTTGAGTACGAATCTAAGCTTGGGAGTTAAGCTCGGTTCAAGCCCGAGCTTGGCCAGTCACAACCAAGCTCGAGCCACGCTGGACATACTTAAGCTTGAGAAGCTCGGTGATCATCAACATGTGTACCATAGGTCTTGTTGTTTTTATACATTGTTACTAGGTATAATGCCAAATCGAACATTACTTTGAACTCTGCTAAAAATAGAACATTATTATGAACTATTTTATCATAGTGCTTAAAATTGTGTGGTAAACAAAAAATGGGGAAGGTATTTGGGCATTGGATTTAGTCGCAATCTAAAAAGAAACCTATCTTCTAAAAGAAAGGAGACAAAAATAAAAGACAATAACTGGTTAATACATTATCCTCCTCATGTTGTTATCAGACACAATTGCATTCAGTGATGAATATTTGTTTTTGATTTTTTTGGGGTGGCGCTGGGGGAGGAGACTTTAAGATCCTTTGTCCCTCCCGTTGTTACCTGGATTGTAAATCGATTTGGTACGTGGAACGGCATATGGTATGATACTTTACTTGATAGGCGATGAGATAGCAGTAGGCTTAGTTAGTACACTACTTGGGTTGGAGTTCGTTTTGTACTCTTATTTGGACCGCTTTCACTATTATATTGAAATTATATTTTGTAATGTATCTATATACACATAGTTTACAAACATTTCCTTTTTATTCTGATGAGAGTTCAAATGCGAATGATATTCCAACACAGGCTTAATGGTGATGACTAGTGGTTGTATGTTGGTATTTCTAAAGATCCGAATCACAAAGACATTAATTACAAATTTAAGATTACTCAAATGAAGAAATAACTAGTTGGGGTCACAATTTGAGGTTAATTATAATTTGGAAGATGGTGGGTTGATTTGGGGTTTAAGTAACAATTGGGGATCAAAAATTCGAGTGATGTGGATCGTGAACTCATCCTGTTTCGGGTCGTACGACCTGATTCGTGAAGCTCTTAGGATATCTGCGTTCTCTATATCTATACTCTCTACAAACCTTCACAAAAATTCAAACGATCACTACCCCTGAACTAGGTTCCAGGATCTGTCCATGACTGCAATCAATAAAATGAGAGGCCAAGTGGCAAGCACCAAAGCTGCTTTTATGCACTGGTGGGAATTGTGGTTTGTGTTGGTGGGTAAACTTGAGTTGTTAGATGCCCTCACTACAATCCTGGTGCTCCTGAAACAGCATGTTTTTTTTTAAGTAACGTATATATGGTCAGCAGCAAAGGAAGAAATATTTGTAAACAGAAACAAAATCTTTGATCAAGGGAGGCTGAGGAGGGTTGGGGTCTATCAGCTGGCAACTCTTGCCTTTAACATATCTCCATCTCTTATTTAAAGGCCAAAGTAAAGCTTGCTTTCTTCAAAACTAAGACCGGTCTGATATAAATCCTAAGAAAGAAGTTGAAGATGAAGAACTTGGCATTGAAAGAATTATCATTCTGGATGTGTGGTTCCAGAAACACCCCAATTTATTAAAAATTCCATCCAGTAACATGCAAATGAGTGAAAACTGGCAAACCAGTAGTGTGTGTGCATTATTTGCATGTAGAAAGGACAAATAATCCAACACGAGTCTTGTATTTTTATCTTTTACATTTACTGATGTTACAGTGTAATACTTTGGTGGACAAACAGGTTAGCAGCTCAGCTTCTGAGTCACCAAGTAGGGAAGTTTCTCCATTAGAAGGCGTAATTGAAGACATGCAGTCGCGGATTAGAAGACTTGAACGGTGGCAAACAATCAATGCAGTACTTCCCACACTCTCTCCATGATATTGTTACCCTTTGATTTAACACAGGATTTTACCTTCTTGTCACAAAAAAAAAAAAAAACCTATACATTAACTCAATTTGAGAAGTACATTTATCTTATTATTTCATTGCAGGTGCTGTGGACATTTCTGATGTCTGCTTTTGTTGGCTATTCAGTCTATCAAAGGAAGCACCAATGACTATCGTGTTTGAATTGATTTATTGCAAGTCCTCCTTTACCTCGATTTTTTTCCTCTTACAAAATTGACCTCAACAGATTCCCAACTTCTTCACAGCTTGTTCACAGTAACTCCTGAGAAATACCGAGGGAAGCCTCTCTCAGCAACTGATTCACGTCACATGAACTGTAATTTTTACACTGTCTAAGGCTGTTGTTTATTAGCTCCCTTCCATGGAAAACTTGTACTTTTGATGCATTTGCTGAGAGTTTGGTCATGAATTTTGAAAAGGAACACATAAAACAATCTTGTATTGTACTCATGGTTGAACGCAATGGTGAAATACCATATTGATGTTCCCAATATTATTACGCAGTAATCTAGTTTGTTCCAGCTTAAGAGCAAACAGGACCACCATTGCATGGTGCAACGGTAAAGGTATCGAACTAACAATCATGGTGTTGTGGGTTCGAATTAGAGAGCCACTTTGTGTAAATAGTTTGTACCCTTTGCATTTTTTTGATGAGAATTTGTATCGGACGCAACCCTCTCCAAGTATCCTATTAACAGGCATTCAATTGGGTAATGACCCTTTCCTAGGTCTAATAAGAAAAATAAGCATTATGATTTTGTAAATTGGACCTCTCTTTGCAGGTTATTTTGAGCGGCTAAAAAACCTAGTCTCGAATGTCTTCAAGGTTGTGATTTCCCTTGGTTATTGCATGGACTGCTGTGATCAGCAGTGGCACTGGAAGACTCACTACAGTTATGCTGGCAACTAATGACCTTTTCATTTTATCTCACGAGTGGTTTTGGGGGCAAGACGGCTATAGGTGTCAATCTGATTGACTAATAAGAAATCGATATGACATGACTAAAATTAACAAGAGTGATAAATAAATGAGTTGAATTAATATTTGATATTTATAATATATTAAATTTTTTTTTTTTTTTTGTGTGGGTATTGATACGAGCATGACTTGGCGAATGACATGTCATGAGATGAATTGATACTCATAACTATAAGATCACATGTCTTAATCATGATTCGAGCAGTAAATTTAAATTGAACCGAGGGAGTAAATATTCTTTTCAATGGTCAGGCTTCCTATGGAGATATGAAAACATATATCAGTGATGATATCTTATTAGTATGACAATATCACTATCATTGTTGTATTGAATATTTACTTGAGAGGAGTAAATATTCTTTTCGACGGCCAGGCTTGTTATGGAGTTATGATAACATATATTAGTGATGATGTTGTATTAGTATCACACTATCACTATTACTGTTATATCGAATATTTACTCGAACTAAGTTCCTTTTTACGGATGTGCTATCCATGAATTTGCTTCTAAAAACCTGGTCATAGATGTATAAGAAAATGCAACTACAGATCAAAAAGTATTAAACATGCACACACAAACCACTTGAATGGCAGGGGAGGTCTCATCGATGACTAATGTGAGTTTGGTGGTGCACAACCAGCATCATCACAGAACTCCGGGCATCTTTAGAGGTGTCTAAACTGGCCCAACAAAGGCGTTTGCCTTGACACATTTGCGGTTGACTTGAATGAAGCTATGAATTTGGCGGAGACTGGACGAGAAGAGCATCCATCCATAGAAGGTTCTAATGCAAACAAAGATTGCAGTATTCAAGTCCAAAGATTCAGCGTATACAATCAAGAGAGGGAAAACAGGCTTGTTGAAACGAATGGGTGAATGTCAGACCAACTACACTCCTTGTGCATGAGATGAAGCTTGGGGTCTGGTTTCAAAGTTCCAGTATGTGAAAATACCTTAATGGCAGCAACCTACTCGATTTCATCCGCTGTGACCTGTGGAATTAATCCTAGCTACTCATGCTCAGTAAGGACTCACTCAAACTGAAAATGGCTGTTCACATTGCAAGTAGTATTTACTCATATCCAGGTGCTATATTCACAATATCTATACATGGATATGAAAATAAGGAAAAGAGTTTTCCATCATATAGAAACTAATCCAATTTAATATATCATATTATGGAGCAAATTTCAATAAATTCAATTATAAAAAAGAAAAAAAAAAGTAGCTTTTGTTCCGAGGATAAATCTGTACACGATATATATAAATCCATGTTCAAATTATTGTTCCAACATTCCTAACCTAGGGTAGTCATAAGCTAGGCTATTACCATGGTAATTGTTGTGACATTGGATTCCACACCAACCAACCTGTGTTCCATACTGCTTTCCCCCACAAGCAAGCCTCCACCAATCCATACAATCAAATACAATACTTGTGATTCTGACCTCCCATAAAGTAAAAAAGTTGAACATTTTGTTGGCCGCACTGAAGGTAAATTTCTCATCTTTTAGCTTGAGAAAACAGGAGCTTCTAAGGAAGAATTCCTTCACTTTTAGCATAATACATAGCTACTGCAAGTACGATGATCAAGAGAATAACCCACAACCTCAGTCCTGCAATATAAATAAGTACATAGATTAAGAAGGATAATATGTAAGAAAGCAAGACTTTCAATGGGGGTGTTTCAAGGAATAAAAAACAAGGCCCCCAATCTGTCACGTTCAAGTCAGCTGACTCGGCCCAGCCGAGTTGGGGTCTAATAGGTAGCCCCAACAAAAGGAATATCCAGAAGAAACCGTTTCAACAATGCCTTTAAGTATAAGAGAAGTACATATGTATAGTGCATTAAGATATTATTTAATAAACAAAATATATCAGAACAAATTAGTCTGTAGATTTGAAGGTCAACTCCCAGTCTCCCAAAATAGGGTCATTCAAATAAAGACTCAACCTTGGGCTGATACTGTTCAGCCATAAGTCAGTTCATGTACCTCAAATCAGCTAGACCCGGTTTTAGCCCATGGCTGGTGTTCTGAGTATACGAGCAGGCAAACCATTGCAAGTAACATAATAGTTGTAGATACTTTTGTTAGAGTAGTCTAGTATTTTCTAGTATTAAGATTAGTTTAGTCATTTTCTTTGCTTTGTGTTGCCCTACTATATAAGAGCCTTTACATTTTATTCAATGAAATCGTATATTACAGACTGGTTTAGACCTAATAAATTCTCTTCTTTCTCTTTTCTTTTTTGATCAATTCTATCATGGTATCATAGCAGAGTTATAATCCAAGACTTAAGATTACAGAAAGCAGAAAGGTAAAAAAAAAAATCTGCCTGCAACAGAGAATCACGCCAGCTTCCATGATTGACGTTATCCTTTTCCGACCGAGAAAGGTGATGACGTCATGTTGACGTTATCCTTTTCCGACCGAGAAGACCACCATTAAACTTGAAATTTCATAGGATTTCCACTGGTATGCTTTGTTTTTCATTTGAACTCATCTGCTAAGTGTTTCTATTTTTTGAATATTTTTGGCCAAAAATGTCAGAATTCTTCGATCTGTAAGAACTAGGATTTTTTGCTACAATTTTTGGTTCAAATCTTTTCTAAGAGGTGCGACTAAGCTTCCATGATCATCTCTTGAGAGACCCGAAGTTTTTTGAGGAATTTTTGGCTTGATTTTGGCCACAAGAGGGATTCAATTTTGACATCCCTGTTCTTGGCCGCGCCTGTTTCCGCTGTTGTGGGCTTTATCCTCTGGTTGATCTAAGCACTGATTTTTGTTGTTCTATATGCTGGATTACTGGCTTAGTAATCTTACTTGCTTTGAATTTGGTTGTCTTCTGGCTTGGTTTTGGCTTTTCTTACTTCAGTGTTTGAAGGAGTGTGTCCCCTGGATTTCGACTTTCTTGCTTCAGTTTGGTTGGTTTGTTTGAACAACGGTTGTGATATTGGGTTTGGTCTGTTTGAGTAGTGGGTTGCTGTTTGGCTGTTATTGTTGGCTGGATTTTTTTGATTTAATGGCTTGTTGGGCTGTAATCTTGCTAGCTTTCTTGTGGACCTTGGTCTTTGATTGTAACTCTTGCAGGCTAATCATGGTGACTTCTACTTCACATCACAAGTATCGAGGCCGAGCTACTTCGGATGAATGTACCTTTTGTCGTAAACAGAGCTATCGGAAGGCTCAGTGTCCAAAATTGGTGAATAAGAGTGCCAAGGGGTCACTAAATCAACCATTTAGCTATAGAGACCGTCATACGGTAGCTGTTGTACCACAAGTGGATGGGTTATCTTCATCAGCCCCCCGCCTAATCTAACTATGATTGCTGATCAGTTGCAGAAGGTCATCTCTTTCCATTAGCCTGGTGCTCTCACAGTCTTTCCTTCCGTAAGTGTGTTCCATTCAGGTCCCTTAGGTATATCTAAAACCACCTGAGTCTTTGACTCAGGTGTTACACATCATATGACTAGTGATTCATCTTTATTTGCTTCTATTATCTATCTTCCTTATGTATCTGTGCTTGCAGCCAATGGAACTCCAATGTCTTTGGCTGGTATTGGGTTTGTTATTTCTTCCTAACTTCCTCTTCCAAATATTTATTACATTTTCCAACTTACATTGAATTTAATCTCAATTAGTCAACTTTTTGATTCTGGATTCTTAGTTCATTTCTCTTTTTCTGGTTGTATTGTGCAAGATCCACGGTTCAAGAAACAGATTGGGACAGGCCGTAGAAAGGGAAGATTGTATGTGTTGGAGGAGCTACATGCTCCAGATGTTGCTGCCTCCACTTCGATTTATCTTCTTTTCGTTTGAGTCCACTGTTATCTAATTTTAATTTGTGGCATTCTCGTCTTGGTCATGTTTCACATTCACATTTAAAATTCTTGGCTTCTACTGGTAATCTGGAAAGTTTAGAGTGTTATGACATTTCGAATTGTAGTGGAAACAAGTTAGCCAAGTTTACTGCATTCTTATATATGGGAACCTGCTCCTATTCCTTCACAAGGAGGGTCTAGATATTATGTCTCTTTCATTGATGATCATATCACGTACTGTTAGGTATATTTGATGAAACGTTGGTCTGAATTTTTTTTCATATTCACTGCTTTTCATGGTATGGTACGCACTTGGTATTCCTCTATTATTAAATGTTTCCGGTGTGATCAAGGAGGTGAATACTCTTTTACTTCTTTTCGTGATTTGTTGCAATCTAATGGTATTATTTATCAGTCATCATGTACTGACACCCCCGAACAGAATGGTGTTGCTGAGCGCAAACACCGCCACATTATGGAGACAACTTGTTCTCTCCTGTTGTCGATAAATGTCCCTAGTCCCTTTTGGGGGGATGCAATTCTCACAGCAGTACACTTGATCAATTGCATTCCTACCATTCTCACTTCTAGCATATTTCCATTAGAAAAATTGTGTAGTAAACCACCCGATTATTTCTCTTTATGTGTGTTTGGGTGTACTTTTTTTGTCTTTGCTTCCTAGTATTCTTCGTACTAAGCTTTCTGCTCGCTCAACTTTATGTCTTTCTTGATTATGGGGAGGGTAAAAAGGGATATCGTTGCTATGGTCCTATTATACGGAAATTATATGTTTCTCGTCATGTTGTCTTTATGGAACATATTCTTTCTTTTCGATTCCATCTAGTTCCTCCTCTCTACATAAATCTGATCTCATTTATATTGATCAATTTCCTGCTAATGTTCTCACTGACACATATGTTGATGATATTACTATGTCTGACTCGCCATCATCTTCAGCTTGGCACACTTTCTCTCCCTTTTCTGTCTTCTACCATGCAGTTAGCAGATTACTTTATGAAATTTCACACCATAGCACGTTACTCAGCAGAAAAACGAGCAACTACAGTTTACTTCTTGCTATATAAGGGCCTTTACATTTTAGTATTCAATGTAATCGTATGTTACGGACTGGTTTAGATCTAATAATATTTTCTCTTTCTCTTTTCTTCTTTCTCTTTTCTTTTGTGATCAATTCTATCAACTTTAATATTTGTTGCCTAGTATTAAAAAGTCGAGGGAGGCACATACCATTTTTCTCCTCATCCTTCACAATTGTCACCCTTACACTCGAGTCCAAGGATGCAGAGACCAAATATCTGTATTATAAACACACATTCACTATCAATTATAGTTTTTAGGGAGGACAGACATGTTGTAGCTTATGTTGATTAGAATAGAAAATTAATGAATTTTTTTTAAATGAGAACCTTGAATCTTGCGAGAAAGCTAATGCTGTCACAAGGCCAAGATGTGCTTTTCTGACAATAGTCTGCACTCGCAAGCTGGTGGAGTTTAAAATTAAAACATCTCCTTGAATTGTCCCTCTGCATATTGACCAATGGCAAGTTAGGAAAAAAAAAACATGCTCAAGGAAATGAAGTAGCTGGCAACAAGGATGACAGTGACTAATGCACCCTTCCTACAAGAAACCTCAACATAGTTACTACGGTGGCTGCTTTCACAGAAATGTCAACCCCCTCCACCCCCCCCCCCAAAAAAAAAAAAAAAAAAAAACAAAGAAAAAAGAGTGACGAGAGATATCATAATTTGACGATGTCTTAGGCACATGTTTCAATATCTCACTTCATACAACCATATCATAATTACCTTTAAGACAATAGTGTAAATGAATGCCACAAGCACTTGAAACTAATAATAAAGAACTTACACTGCAAGGAGCTTTCCGTCAGTTGAAACATTGAAAGCAGAAATTGGGTCTCGAACAATGCGCTTTGAGCTCATCCTCTTCCATGAGGTAGTATTCCATTTCACAATTCTTCCACCTTGCCCTAAACATTTAGAAACAATGTTCATGATGGTTAGGTCATAGAAGAGTATAGTTGAAGGACTTGTTTTGGGAATGAAATAGGAGGAACATAATTGATATTTTCTATCCACCTCGCATCGCTGTGACATATAGAACTAGATTCTTGTCACTAGCTTGTGAGAACCTGCAGAAACCAAAAACCTCATCCTGGACATGATGAACAACTCGATTAGAGACAAAGTTGTGGAAGAAAACTTACACTACATGAAAGTTTATCAAGGTGAAAAGTTCTTCAATATGTAGAAAGCATACAGAGTCATCATCCAAACGTTCAGTAAGGAGTTATAGGTCAATTCATCAAACTGAACAAATCTTCATTAAAGGAACATACGCTTACCATGCACTGCATGTCAACCACATCAAACCTCACCAACTACTAACTAAAAAAATTTCAGGAGGAATGCTAGCATATACATGCTATGCCAAATGTCCTGCCCCCAACAAGAAGTTTATACAAAACTTTGGTTCCATATGTACTATATATAATTTACAAATAATTTCTTACATTTTCCTTTGTTAAAGAGGCTATAGAAGTTGATGAGTCAACATTCCAAACCCTACCAGGGCCACCACTTCCCACAGAGACAAGGTATTTTCCATCGGGGCTGCAAGACATAAACATAGTCAGTTCTACGAGAAAACTTACATCACAAATGAATAGGAACATCTTTGTATGCAAAATTTATGATTTCCAGGTAGCAAAAAAAAAAAAAAAACACAATTCAATACAATGATGTGGCTATTATTGCGAACCTGAAATCTAAATCCTTCACAGAGGCATGGGCATTAGCGTCATCAAGCATAAATTCCATGCTAGGCCATTTGAAAACCCTCAACTTGCCATCCTGTACTGTCACCAGAAATGGATACTAAAAAACTACTCTCCATAAAAATAGTATAAAGACAAGGTACCTAGAGACCAAGAATGTTGAATGCCTATGGTAGAAAACAATGATACATTCAATCTAAATCCACCTCGTCCAATTCAGAGGTGGGAGCCCCTTTAATTAAGAGGATTCAGGACTTGCATTTGGGAAATATTTTACAAGATGCAGATCCTAAAATGTGCATCTTGAGATAGAAGATGGCTTACCATCAGTAAACCATACAATAACTTCTGCTCTTCATGTAGGTGCACTTTGTAGCAAAAAACATTATCAGGCATTGTTCAATACATAATTTATGTGGATGATTGCGAAGGGCCCAATATGCATGTCTTTCTAGTTTGGTGAAAGAGATGCCTACAAGAAACAACTTTGAAAATTTCTTTCCATTACTTATCCTGTGAAAGTGTGAATTGATGTTGAGGAGTAAAAGGGTGGGGGAGTCAGTGAACCACTTGCTCCTGCATTATGAAGTTGTCAGGGAACTGTTGCATTTTTCATTCGCTTGATTGGGTTGGTTTTGGCGATGCCGCAAGCAATTCAGATGGTGTTGTATTGTTGTTGAGGTTGTAGAGCCAAGATGGGGATCCTCTTTGCCTAATATGGCATAGACGAATTTAAATACTTCTGAGGGGGTTGAGCTACCTCTGCATGAGCTCAAATCATTATGTTCGATGTTCAATCTTCTTTGTTTGCTTTGGAAAGACTTCATCAAGGCCTTTAGATTCATTATAGATTTTCAGCGGGAGTTTTTATGGTAAACTTCTTGTAGATGTTTTAGTTCTGCACTTCAATAGAATTTTGCTTATCAATAAGAAGATCTAATACATTTAAACCACATTCATTGACAATATAATCAGATCAAGTAGTTGTCCACATCCAAAAAGAAAAAAAAAAATCGAAAAATTGAAATGAAAACAAAGCAGAGTAAAAAAGGTAGATGACCACTCCATTTTAAAGAGAGATTGGAAGCATGATTCAAAGTATTGGCCAATACCGAGATGATTTGGCAGAGTCATATCCGACAATAGAACCTTTCATTTCGAGACTGACCACTCCTTTTTAAAGAGAGATTGGAAGCAAGATTCAAAGTATTAGCCAATACCGAGATGATTTGGCAGAGTCATATCCGACCATGGAACCTTTCGTTTCGAGACTGCTACATATTCGTGTAAATCAGGAGTCACCCTCGACTTGTGCTTTGATTGAGAGATGTTTTAGATGACTCGGATGACATTGTCAATTGATCACAATGTATGCTCTGATACTATTCCACGATGTTGGAATATGACATGAATCTTTTGCCATTTCTAAATTCTTCAACCTATTATTTCATGCATATCGCCGATTCCGTCCAGCAATGTTGCAGCTCATTGCCTATTCAAGAAAATGAATGATACCGCGAACTTGAATCATAATTGCAAGTGCTGTCATGTGTTAGGGTGTATACATGTTCATGTTTGCATGTGTCCACGAGTGCGTGCTAGTGTGTGCGCACTTGCCAATGTGTGACTCATAGAGGAAGAGGTCAGAATATTCAAAAAGTCCACAAAACTTGCAGTAACAACAATATTTATAGAACTCAATAAAAGCATATTTAGACTTTTTCTTTTAGAAAATCTATGTGATCTATATGTTGAGTTGAACTGAACTTTGAAACGAAGAACAGTGAAAAAAAAGAAGAGGATCTCTACCTCACCACCAACAGCAAGAACAGAACCCCCATCATTAAAGGTCAGTGCTAATTGTTGTCCAACATCTTCCAATTGATGAAGAAATTTCTCAGATGATTTTAGACTCAACTTTTGACCATCATTTCTCTTCACTGCATCCCATTCAAACCATCTACACAATATAAGCACAATTTCCTTGAATAAGTTACAAGTAACAAAGAAGGTTGAAAAATGAAAACATGCAGAGTTTGGATTATGAGTTGTCTCATCTAACAGCCACTACGTTACTGTTTCCCTTAGAAGCTTATCATGTATAAGTCAATACTCTTGTTCCTATCACTACAGACTGCCACATAATGTTCGTAATGGCATATCTTTCAGGTGCCATATTCAAACGAAGTCCAACAAGGGGATTGCACATTCAGCAACAAATTATAATGTATCAAGTAGGCCATCAAGGCACCTAAATTGGAAGGGAGGGATGCGTATAAGGGGACAACTTATCATGCTCATCCCTACAAAACCCAAACAAAAAGGAAAAATGAAAAGAGAAAAGTGGCAGATTCCATTGAAGCAAACAAGCAATGTGAAACCCTGACATGCATTGTATTTCATTTAAATAAATTAATGGTGAAAAGGAATTTTTTTTTCCTAAGTTTTGGGGAGGTAATTGTAATAACCCAAAACTTTTGGTGAGCAAATTCAATGATTAAAATTTTGTTCTGTTGTATAGTTTCGGTGAGCTTGGAAACGAAATATTTTGGTAATGTTTCAGAAACATGTCAGAAATAAGATGAAAATCGAAACACCTCGAAATATAAGAATTTTGATATTCAATCAACGATTCGTTTTTTGTTTCCATGGAAATGGAAACGTTTCGGATGTTTCGAAATGAAATTTAATTGTCCGTGGAAAAGTGCCAACGGTTGGACACTTGTTCACCTATAAAGTGTATAGCACGTGTGTGGTTATGTTATGTTGGCAAAAAATGTGTAGTAGAGAAAAGAGGGTGTGTTTATGTCTCTAGTGTATAAAGTATATTAACAGAAGTCTGGGAATGAAAACCGAAAGAAAAGTAAAGAAAACGAGGGAAATAGAATAAGAGAGAAAGCTTCAGTTGGGAAGGGACAAGAAAAAGAAAAAAGGAGGAGAATAACTTAGAACCTAAGACTTTTTAATTGGTAAAAAGCTTTTAGTTATGCTATTTGTTGTAAGTACAAGTTATGCTCATGTATCCAAATATCTAAATTAGATTTGAAATTTGATTGTGGTTATAATGAATTCGTGAATATTGCAGATATTGAAAATGAATTTGATTAAAAGTGGAATTAGCATCAAGTATTGTGTCATGAAAAGTGTAATTATTCATTAAATAAAGAGCAAGAACAATGTTTATTAAAAGCTAAATGATAATTCGTTTAAGTCTAGGGTTTGCTACAAAAAGATTATGGTTGCTGAGATTTCTTTTAGGAAGCTAGAATATGAGATTAGAGATATTGGAATTTATTTTGCATGCTGGAAATTTAATTAAAAAGATTGTAGTATTTTTGGCAGGCAAATTGAATAGTCGATAGAAAAACAGTGATAATTTTCTTTAGAAAACTCGGATTCGTGCACTGTCTGGTGCATTGGAAATTAGATTCAAAGCCTGTTCTAATGGTGTATTGTAGAACACTAGATTATCCCCGTGTTGATACAGTTTTTTGTTTTAAAATGACTAAATACCGGGGCTGATTGTTATGGACAGATTTGCTACCCGACAGAAAAGTAATTGTAATGCTTTTCTTGGGAAGCTGTTTAGAGCCCATGACCCATGGTTAGAAGCTTAGGAAGTCTACTTTAGAATTGATTTGGTTTCATGTTCATTTAGTAAGGATAAAAGGCTATTTTTAGTACAACAGTGAGATGAATTCGCTTATTATCTCAAGGCGTCTTAAGTGTTCGAGAAAAGGTATGAGTGAAGGGAATGAGTAGAAATGGGGCTAAAATGACTCGATCCAAGTTAATTTGAATGTGATATAAAAGAAAAAGAAAACAAGTAAAAAAAATTGGCACAAATCATTTAACTATTCATGAACTCACTTAATCATCAGTTAGGTACAATTCGCGATTCGATTCGTACGATTCGGTTCGATACAGGTACAAAACGATTCGTATTTTATATGAAAATCGTTTTAGAGTTGAATCGCACCTGAATCGTACGATTCGATTCGTATCTTACGAATCGCATGATTCAATCACTTTTTTTTAAAAACCCAAATTTTTGGCAAAACGATGTCGTTTTATCCGCTAAACAGTAAAACGAGGTCGTTTTACTTACTGAGGAAATCACACCCTAATAAAAACTCAATCTCTTTGCTCGTTTTTTCTCTGACGTCGTCTAAAACTTGTCTTGCGTTGTCTAAAACTAAATGTCACAGCTAACGCTCTCGCATCATCAGTTGATTTTTGCTCTCAATTCTTTCGTGGGTAGTTTGTTAGGTTCTAATTTTTTATTTCAAAATGTTGGCTTGTATGTTTTCTCCCAATTAATTTTTTTATTTATTCTTTTTTCATTCATGTTTGTAACCTAATCTATACTGGGTGTCACTATTTTAATTCTTGAATAGTCATGATTCTTTAATGATTTTTTTTTTCAAGTTATTGCATTTGAAAATAGTTAAGCAAAAGATGAAAATAAAGTAAAAGGCTAGTGTCTTTCCATTTAGACGATGTGATTATATCAATTAATTATTTTTAGAATTCAATAATGTTCAATATTTAATATTTTGTCTATTTTAAATATGTAGTATTATTTTTTATTTTTGTTCAAATTTTGTATTGAATCTTACGATTCACGATTCTCAAATTTAAGATTCCGATTCACGATACGAATCGTGATTTAACAACTATGATTAGGATGGCAACACCGATCGGTCGACCGCTCTAGCCGTCCGTTGATGGCTCCACACCAATCATTTCACTAGTTATTTTATTGATAGTTTTGGGTTCCTCGTCATTGTACACCCAAACATGCTTTAATCTTAGTTTTACACTTTAATCATTCTTAAGGTGTCTAAAGCAAAAATTGGATAAATTGATTAATTCACAATGTCCTTTGAAATTTGTAATAGTCTTTGAAATACGATAAAACATTCCCATATGCATTCATTTGCATTTCTTGAATTATTTTAGAGTCGACACTCTTTTGCATTTGTACATATGCTAATTGTTATGGTCAATGGCTACTATCAGTTCCACCTAAGGATCGATGGTAAAGTAGTGTGGTGTATTTGTTGGTGGTAAAAAGTGAGTGTAATGCTTCATAACAATTAAAAATAAAAGTATATGATATACAAAGTTTAGCTTTCTTATATGAAAATCAACTTTGACAAATTTATTTGAGTTGAGTTCCTTAAATTATAGATCAAATATACTTCTGTGAAAAGTTTGTGGTTTCAGTATTAGCCACTGTCCCGAGTTATTAATAACTTGACATAGCATGTTGTTGATTTTGACTTGAGTAAATGTTGTGAGATAGTTTGACGTTGCTTAAATATTATAGATAGTTTGAAATTGCTTAAATGTTGTTGTTTGACTCGTGGCTCATGTGGAATATCTACTATTTTGATATATGAGGTTGACTTGAGTTCCAAAGTGGGTTGATATTACTTTGGTTGGATTGTGCAAATATTTTGGGTGGAATGATATTTAATACATATTTTCAATATATTTCCATTGATTATGATGTTCAATACACTCAAGGAAATTATTCGTTTAAGAATGTTGAAGTCTAGAATGAGATTCACTACAACAATAACATGGTAGAGAAAGATTAAGAAAACTGTTTATGTACATCGTGTACAGGAGTATTTTGTTTCCTTCTTGTAAAGGGATGAAATACCTATAATTTGTTTCATGCGACACCGTTGTGTATTCTGTCACCTAAATTATCTATTTTATTAGATTATCAGTTGAGACTGTTGGTTTTTCATACGTTCTTGCATTCCAGGTGCAAGAATTGTCACGTATTAAGTTACCCTTCCATCTTAGGAAAACTAAAGAGGTCTCTCGAAATGGGTGTGACATGAAAGGTGAGAAATGCAAAACAACACTTAGATTATGGTAGGTCTATGGTGGTCAGCTGAATTTCCTATTTGGGCAAACACGTACAACAAGGAAGAAAGATGAAAAATCATTTTTGCGCCTATTTCAGCAATTACGAATCCTAGATTTAGTAACCAACCTCTATCCGACACTAGAAGGATTGCACACATTATGTGTATGTTCCTTCACACTCCTCATATCCATTCCCTAAAATGTTTCGGTTATTACAACTGATCGTATAAATGTATTTGTGAAATGTAAAGTTCTCCTGTAACGTGGTGGTAAACAAAAGACACGACACAATAAGTCAAAGCAACCTCATTTAGCCCCATCCAATTTCAAGAATAATAAACCATTGATGACATAGCCTGGGAGATGAACAATAACTGCTAATAGATGCTTGCATAAATACCATGGCTGTTAGAAGACCAGAAAGCCATGATTATACAATACCTAGAATTTCAACTGGTATTGGTGCCCCAACTATAACCCAAACACAGAAACAAAATATAATAAAAGAAAAAGTAGTTCAAGTTCAAATCCCTCATTTCAATATGTTTCAGTAATGTTGAAGTGGATTTTCCGTATTATTAGACAACTTTGTGCCAATAACATAGCAAAGTGCACAAGAACACTACCTGCAACTTTTTGGTAATGAACAAATAAGACCTTCCCCTCCAGGGTGCACATCAATTCTGTATGGCAAATCACCACCAGTTCCAAGCTTTGCCACCTTCAATAAAAGACATGTAAAGGCATAAGAATCATAAAAGATAAAATCCAACACTTCACATTATCGGATGGTGAAAGTGCGCAACTAAGCTCGCACAGTCGAATAGAAATTTTTATAAGCATTACTTTGTAGCTCATTGGCACCTTTTGCTTATACAAACCAACAAAAAGATTTAGTTTAGAAAACAAATTGCCTTAATTAATACATTCCGAAATGAATAAACAATTGTGTGTGTGTGTGTGTGTGTGTTGTAATCGAAGGTATAAGAAAGGAATGAATGATTGTTTTTACGGCCTAAACACAAGCACACACACACAAGCGCACACGCACACACACACACACATATATATATATACACACACACATAACAATGCATAATTGGGGCTCACAGGCTGATCGGAGAGGGAGTTGGAGTTGAAATCAAAGTAGGAAAGAAGAAGAGCGTTGGGAATGCCGCTACGTCCTTCGCCACCACCTCCGGCGAGGACCAGATAATTCTCGGTGGCAATTGGCGGTGGAGGATTTTCGCCGGAAACTTCACCACCGTCGTTTTCCGGACGATCAACGTCTTCCGATGCTTCAGATCTGATTGCGCTCTTGGGGACCCAGGCAGCTCCGTAGAGTGGAACACCGTACTTCTTGCAATTCCCAGAGTCTTCGTTTTGGCTGCTCTTCCCCATCTCCTCTCTCTCTCACACACACAGAGTGCGTGGTTGATCTGAATCTGATATTGTCGAGCGTAGAGATTGAGAGCAAAGGTTTTCACTGCAAAATTTATAGAATTCTCCGCAGTATGGACAAAACAGGTAGGGACTGTTTGGATGGCTGGATAAACCAGAATAACAAAAGTTGGACTGAATAAAAACATGTAGGGCCCATATATCCTTGCTTTGGCAAGTCAGATTGAGGCTGGACATTTGTTGGGCTTCAAAAAATCGGCCCGTAGCTTTTGGGTTAGTTATCCCATCAAAAGTGGATAAATTAAACCCACCAAAACTTTGGGATTGCTATACAGCCAACAGGATTAGAATGCTATTTACATAAACACCCCTGTAAAGAATGTGGTAGGGTTTCTTTATCACTTTCCCCTCCATTTCTGTGGTCGCCCATCTTGGAATGGCGCAAATCTTGTCTCCATTGCCAAGGTATGCTCTCTCTCTGTGAATGTCTCTGTTTATCGCAAACATGCGATTTGTGATAGCTGCTTCTTTTTTCAATGGGGACTGCACCAATATGGCTGCTAAGTTCAGAGCATTGCTAGATGGTCTGAGATTGGTGGAGCAGTATGGGCTGTTTGTTTATAAAATTCTGGTGGAGCCAGATTCCTTGGTGACGGTGAATTCTGTGATGGGTAAGTATGAAGGTGCTTGGCCATATTTGGACCAGATTAGGAGGTTACTATTGAGAGGAGATTTTGAGATAAGGCATGTATACAGGGAAGCCAACATTGTGGCAGACAAGCTGGCAAACTAGGCAGTCCAGGAGAGGCTTTCTGTTGATTGTTCTGGTTCTTTGAGACTACCAAATGCTATAAAGATGGGGTTATTGCAGGATTTAAGGGGATTACCTGTTCTCAGAACAAGGATGGTGCTGTTTTTTGATGATAAGAGCTGAGCTAGATGGGGATTTTGCTAATAAAGGTTGTGATAGATGGGATTGTGAGCTGATGTAGAAATCTGGTTGCAGAGAATGACTTCGATGGAGGTCAAACCAAAACGCCATTACTGATTTGAAAGAACAATCAGGTCACTACTACATAAAAATGCAGGCAAGTTAGAAGAGATTTGTTTCTGGAAATGCTTTGAAACAACCCATACGGAGCCAGAATTTTTTGTTAGGTGGGCACACATGTTTTAATTTTTTTAATCTTAAAAGTCCATAATTTATATTTATTAAAATTTTATTTAATACTTTTTAAATATAGAAAATTAAAAATTGATATACTCATAAACAAAAAAATAATAATTAAAACTTATTATCAAGAATACGATTAATTATTATTACTTACAATTGATCCTTGTATGTTTTTATTATTTGAAAGAGTTATAAATTAATTTTATCAACAATATTTTATATATATATAAAATCGCGGTAACAATATTTCATTTATGATCTTATAGTTTACTATATAACAACACATATTTTTATATAATAACGAAATAACCCTATAATTTAAAAAAATTATAAAATAACAATAATATGTTCAAAACATATTCGGACATATCTAAAAGTTAACAATTATATTAGTTGTGCATAAATTGAGATTTAATTGATGAAGACCCAATAATTTGTGACCATTGGATAGATAGTGGAGTTTATTAACTGACATTAAACGACGCAATTATTGATTAAAAAAAAACTAAGGTGTTATTTACATAATGTGTTAATTGCTTAATTAACTATTTTTTATCATTTAAATAATAAGCTATTTAGCTTAATTTGTAATATTATTTGTTGAGATTTTTTTTTTTGGAACAACATTTGTTATCAATTGTGTGTTATAAAAATACTATAAATTGTTCGGTCGTGTGTTGCTAAAAAATGGACTAAAAAATAAGAAATTATTAAAATGATTAAACTAGATCTAATATATTAATTAAAATTTTGCTGCTTTAAATAAATATAATTTATTTTACAGACTTTATTATTAAATTCCATGATTGTTTCTAAATAACGACTTATCTCAACCAATTTTAGCCCTCGTACCCAACCAAAGTTGGTATCGGATTGGATTACAATTCGTGACAAATGGTGCAATAGTCATTTCATTTTCTTTGATTTTGACATGTGGGTGGGATCCACAAATCACATGGTTTTCATCCAAAACAAGGATTGGATGGGATAATATACATTGAATTCAAAATAATTGGACTACTTTGCATTGAGTTGGATTAGATTGAATTAAAAATCCAATCCAACCCAATCCTTTCATAGCTAGCCAAACACCCCCGTAGGGTTTAGCCCGGTACCACACTATTTGACCCGTTTTCAAGTTTTAGAAGTGATTGAAAATAATAATGTATTTATAATTAGGGCTTTTTGTACTTTTTTCGATTTTTACTTTATACTGAAAGATTATTTTTCTTATATTATACCATAAATATCATAAATTAGTTTTAATGTGTGGCCCTCAGACTAACATCCATTTCAGATTTTGTTAAAAATTGATGCATATGCCATCCATGTGTGTTGCTATTAGGCAAAAATATAAACTTACATTTCTTATCCTTGGGTGGTATATGCATCATTTTTTAACGGAATCTGAAGCAGATGTTAGTATGAGGGTCACATTAGAATTAATTTATGACATTTAGGGCTCGTTTGGTAAACGTATTATGAGGGGATTAAATATTGGATTGTACTATTTTTTATTTAATCGGGCCTAATACTTTGTTTGGTAAGCAAATTTGATACCGTATTAATTTCAAAAACGTATACTAATCGTATACTTATCGTATATTTTTTATACGTTAGACTTGTATTATTGAGGTATTTTAATACCACCAAAAGAGGTGGTATTATAATCCAACTCAAACGTATTATTTTACACATTTACTATTATAACCCCCCAACTGATAAAATCAAACTGTCATCAATGTAACAAAAACTAATTGAGGATATTTTTGTTAATTCAACATTAATACGATAAAATAATTCCTTAATCAAATAACCGAATGGATTAAATAATTACTATCCAACGTTTATTTTGGGTATTACCAAACACTAGATAAAATTACGTATTATTCTAATACCCTATTTAGTCTTGTCTTTTGTCCTTCTGTATTGTATTAGACCGGATTATTTTATTTAATCCATCCATTTCTAATACGGCAATCAAACGAGCTCTTAGGGTATAATATGAGGAAAAAAATCTTTTAAGATATAAAGTGAGAATTGAGATATTTTCGCGATATAAATTACAAAAAACCCTTGTAATTAGGATGAATGACACCTTGAAAATTTTTAGATTTTTAATTTATGTTTTAAAAGATTAAATTTTTTAGATTTCACCTTCAATCAGAAAAAAGAAGATAATAATGTGGTAAAAAATTACAAATCTTGCTACTTTCTCTGAATTTTTTTTGTGTTGTACTCTTTTTATTTTTTAATTTCTATGCTCAATAATTTATATATTACTCAACTTTATGTATTTTACATAAAAATCTCATACACAATTTTAATCAAATAAACCACATTGTCAGTTTTTTAATGTGAGTGAAAGTATAATTTCAAAATTTTAATATTTTAAAGTATAAATTAAAAATCTAAAAATATTTGAGGTGCAAAATATCATTTTACCTTTATAATTAGTGATATTTGAATATCATGCTAATCAATTAGACGTAAGTGACAGGGGTGTTAACTCTAACTTGTTGATACGAACTCGACACGAACGATTATAAAATTGACACGATTGTTAAATACGCATAATAAATAGTCTAGACTAATGTTTAATATTCAGAACGCATTAAATATATATTTTTTTTTGTAGGTCTTGACTTGAATACGACACGAATAACACGACATGCGGGTTACACGAACACGACACGATTGACACCCTTAGATGTAACCAAGTTAAGCATCTTAATGTTCATTAGAATATTCTAACCAAGAGGTTAACGAGTTAATCAAATTAAAAACAAGTTTTAATTTCATATGTTTCTTTTTTTGAAGCTCTGCTGCATCATTTTCTAGATTTCTTTTTATCGTTCTATGTAGAAACTTTACTCATAAATTATACAATTAATTTTGGATTAATTGCATTGAAGGTCCCCAAAATATAGGATTTATCTCATTTTGGTTCCCAATATTTCAATTGCATCATTTTAGTCCCTAAAATATTGAACATATTTCTATGTGGTCCCTCAAGTAGACAACGTCCAAATTACTAACGATTTTTTATCATAAACTTATCACATGATATCTAAATATGGGCAAAAAATGAATTTGCATCATAAATAATATATCTATATATTTAGTAAGAATAATATATGTATATATTTATCTCACAAAAACTTTAAATACACGCATTAAAAATATCTTCAAAATTTGCATCCTAAATAATTATATAAATTACCAAATTTGACAAGCTACATGGGTAGCTAAATGAAAATAAGAATGAACCACACCAAAGAATGGTGTGTTTTACTTTAATATATGGTTGAAGTGAAATGTATGAAGAATTTTTCATTTATTTTTTTTAATATTTTGTTTAGACTAAATAAAAATTAATTTTACTTATTTTATATAATAATATAGTATTAAATTTTAATATGTTTTGTTACATTTGAGCATAATTTTTTTCATATCAATTCGAAAAAACCGATACTCCCTATATGTTAAATGAAGTATTTAAATTATTACTTTTGTAATTTTTTTGAATTCTTTAGAGTAAAATAAAAATAGTTAAAATATTTTTATTAATAAATTTTTAATATAATCAATACGTATGATTAAGACAAGTTACTGTATTTTTTTGCTTCATTTCGTTCATTATAAGTTAAGCTTCAAAAGGGCATTGGGTAGCTCGAATTGTACTTTTTACCCTAGAAGATTTTAATATTCTTATTTTGTATCCTTAAAGATTAAATTTCTCAATTGCACCATCAATGTATCAAAAGTGTTGCAATGTGACATTTTTGTTAGTTTTTCCGTCAGTATCATGAGTTAGTTTTTGACGGAAAAAATAATAAAAGTTAATTAAAAGATCATATTGCAACACTTTTAATACATTGAGAGTGTAATGTAAAAAAATTAATTTTTGAATATGTAAAGTGAGAATTTTAAAATCTTTCGGGGTGTACGAAAAACCCGTGTACGAAAAACCCATCAAGGTATACAAACAATTGGTGTTATTGTAGTTCAATGTCTTCTTCCAATTGATTTGAGGCAATTGACACAATCATGCTTTTTTGGTCCGTTGACAAATGTTTTGTCCACTCAACCTGGCTGACTAAGAATTATGTAGAAGAACTACGATGAAGCTTTTTGTTGTTAGAGAATCTGAAGATATGATGTTAGGTGTTACTAGATGTGTTTGTGCCTTATTCTTTATTGTTGTGCTGCTCCGGAAGGACGCCTAAAACTTATACTTATTGGTGTTTGTCCTTGGTAGCATTTAGATACGGAGTCAGATCGGTGTTCATGAGCGGACACAATCCGGATAGATAAGGATAGTTATTATTTAGATTAACTTAAACTTGCTTTCAATTTCTTGTTTTAAATACAAACTTCTTCATATAAGTTTATTTTCAAGTTAAGTTTTATTTATTTGCTTTTATTTATATGTTTCCTTTAATTGCTTTCAATTTTACTTTCGTCATGTTTGAATAGTTTTTTTTTCAGATAATTGTAAGAGGAATTCTCAACCTATGAATTAGGGTTTATAGCATAAATTATGGTTTTAATGTTTATGTGATTATTTGAATAAGTTATGTTTTCGAAAACTTATTTGGTTTGCATACTTCCCGATTATCTATATACAATTGGCTTTCGTATAGATAGAGAGTGGTATTTTCTCCAACCTTTAGGATAATGATTCTTTCATCATAAATTATCTTTTAATTGCTATTTTTATTTTTTTCCAAAGTTTTTAATTGAAAATTATCCATTTGTACTAGTTTGAATATAAAAGTAGATAAATTATAGATTTAGAGTAGAAACTCTTGTTCATGGGTGGGATGAAATCCAAAAATTATCTATTTTTTTCTTTTATTGAATTTATCTTTAATTTAGCTTAGTTAATTATTACAATTCTCAACCTTCAAAGATATTTTTATTTTAATTTTTTTATATCACCTTTCGAATTTGTCTTTCGTTTTTCCTGAGAAGACGACCTCTGTAATCGACCGAGTAACTAACCGATAGATTCTTGCACTCGAAAAGCTATATATATTTTACTTACTTTTGAGGTCAAGCATATAACATGAAATTGCAGCTAAAATACCACTTTTATTCTTGTCTTCTCCAGCTTCTAACTTGTGATTCTAGACATCCATATATATTTAATCTATCATCATCTGTAATTCTTTGTATTTCTACTCCCATTCACCCAAAATGAACTAAGAAAACCCTTTATCATACTACAAGCTCGGAGATGACATAATATCTCGAGGATACGAAATGAGACATTGAAGTGCTCACTAGTAGGGGTGTCCATGGCAGGGCCGGGCTAGGCCCGCAAATTTTTTTGGGCCAGGCCTATGTAGTGTAGACCCTAACTCTTACCCAAGTAAGTTATCGTTCGGATCGGGCCGGACTTCGGGTAGGGGTAGGGTACCCATAGCCTAACCCGCGAGCCTATTGGACGGGTTTTTTTATATACGACTTCATTTAAAAATAATGAATATTTTTGTAACTTAATATTTGTGTAAATTATATTTTTGAATCAAAAGTATAGTTAAAATAGATAAAAATAAAATAATGAATAATTTTATTTTTAATTAGGGAATGAACTACATCCAATAGAATGAATACATCCCAACTAGGTTAACACCTACTCACTTATCTATCATTTGCATTATTCTACCCTTTAAAATTTGTATGCTTAATAAATGGAAAAGAAAATAATACATTATTTATAATTTTTAAATTTTTAAAACTTCAAATTCCGACATTGAGAGACTTATTTCAAAGTTTCAAATATAACTTTTTTTCAAAGAAATGATGGGCGGGCGGGCTCTTGGGCCGGGTTTCGAGCTAGGTAATGAGTTTGGGGGCAAACTCAAACCCTTTTTTTATGGATATTAGGCTCGGACTCAGACTTGTGCAAGTTAACTATCGGGCCTATTTTTTTGGGGCGGGTAATATGACCCATGGGTAACCCGGCCCATGACACCCCTACTCACTAGTGCCCCTTAAACCGGGATTTTTATGAAAAATCCAAGTGAGCCTTGTACAAGTTTATGGTTATACAAAGTATCCTAATGTCATCTATAGATGAAAATTGTCAGGACTACAATGCTATACTGTTATACATTCGTCGTTTTTATATTGATTATGGATGATTTTATCACGCAATAAAGTTGCTACAGAGAAGGAGAAGTTGATGACGAACAACTTTTCATCATACATTGTTTGATGATTGACCCTTGATTGTGGAAATCAGTGTAGTTACGGCCTCTCCAACAGTCAAGAAAAGGGCATCTGGCCTCATAAATTCCTGGGATTCATCTGCCCGCTGCAATTTCTCCATCACCTCTCCAAGTGGATTTACCAGTACAAGCTGTGGTGCCAAAAGGACAATTTGAAGTATTAGACTATTTGTAAACCAAATGGCACAAGAGAGATGAAAAGAAAGTCTATATATCTTGCCTCAAGCCCTTTCTTTTCCATAGCCATTCTTAAATCCTTGAGAAATGAGACTCCACTTGTATCTGTGGCATTCACAGCTGAAAAGCATAGATAGGAGCATATTACATTTATATTTTAGATGGGATACTGCAGATGCTTATAAGCAGCTTATGCTACCATTATTTTGCTGACTAGTGGAGGATAAACAAAGAAGGTTTGAAGTTTAACTATGCCATCTCTCTCACATTTCTTCTTCAACTATCAAGTTTGTCACATGGTACCTTTCAATTGGAGTTAGTTGTTTTACCCCCCTCAACTCTCACATATCTTATATTGCACCTCTAATGGTTTCAATAGCATTTAAGTTGTTTGAGCACCATAAAAGTAAAACTTAGACGCATTGGCTCAATTAAACAACCTTATTATATTATATAAACTGAAATTAATCCATCAGGGTGGCTCACTTCAACGATTAATACCTCAAGTTATCAATCTCGACTTTCACAGGAGAATCCTGATTTTTTTTTTATACGATTGATTAAGCATATCTAGAATATACATTGCAATCACGAGCACAAGAACTAAGACATTTCGGTATTCCAAAAATGATAGATGGAACAAAACAACCATGTTTCATAAGACTTACCAGATAAATCAAGAATCACAAAGTGGAGTCCAGAGTGCTTCTTGGTTTCTTCTTCTTCTGTTACATAATCTTCTATCCATCTTGAAATCCTTCAAATAAAAAGAAGGATCAAAACAACTGTGAAAAATGGGTGTTAATTGTTAGAAGAGATATTTATAGCAGCTGCTAACCTCTCCTTGAGATAGGTGGTGTTGGCAAAGTTTATTGGCGCTTCAATGCTCAAAATGAGAAAGCCTGGGACTCTCACAGCTTCTTTGTAATGGTGAAGATTGCGATATATATCCGTTCCAGGTATGTTTCCCAACATCACTGTTTTTGGCCTTGTGATTTGTAGGAGAACTTTGAATATAGATATCCCTACCTGATCATTATCAGCAACACCCTAGTCAATATTCCTTGTCATGCCTTATGACTTAATTTTTCTTGTTATAAGTATTTCTTGCACTTAATGTCAATTGTCTATGATACTATCTTGGCTTGTCCCCACCCCCGGGGCAACCCCACCCCAACAGAAACAAACAGCTAAAAAGGTATCATCCTCCAACAAAATTGTCAAGCCAAAAGAAGCACAACCCAGAAAATATAAGCTAAAACACCAGAACATGGATAACTTACTGCAATGGCTAGACCATACTCGACGGAGATGAAAATAACGCCCAAGAATGCACACAACATTACAAGAAAATCGAATTTATCGACCTTCCAGATGTGATAAGCAGCAGGGAGGTCAATGAGGCCAACAACTGCTGTGACTATGATTGCACCCAGCACAACGTTTGGTGTGTATTGGAACAGTGGCATAAGGAAGAGGAGTGTCACCATCACTGTCACTGCCATTATTATGTTAGAGACTGCAGTTTTTGCCCCTGCATTGTGATTCACTGCTGATCGAGAGAAAGCACCTGAAATTCAATGTTTATGAAAACATTTAGTTGATGTTTTTGGTAGCTTATGCCTAGTAATTGGAGATTTTACACAACTTGGGGTTAAAGGATTAGGCTCAAAGCTATAAGTGAACCTGTTGTAACATAGCAAGAAGTGGAAGAACCAACTATGTTCATAAGCCCAATTGCAATCATCTCCTTATTCCCATCTACTTGGTAATTCTTTAGAGCTGCAAAAGTCCTTCCCACTGCTATGCCTTCCTGTTCAACATAAAGTCCATGGTCAACAAATTTAATCAATAAATTTGGTTCAATTAACATTACTCGTAAGTTAGGCTAGGTCGTATTTGTAACATGTAATTTGTTATGTTAAAAATCGTATTATTTTTGTTTGACGGTAACTCAACTTCATCAGGATAACGAGGGGATAAAGAAGAACAGAAACTCACAGTGAGGGAGATGATGCCAGTGACAAGCCCAGTTTTCATTACCAGTCCCAAATGACTTCCATGAAAATGCAACATGTTCCATGAAGGAGGGTTTAATCCTTCTTGTAGTTTTCCAATCTATAGTAGAAAGACACGAGCATTATTAACTAGCAAGGACGAGATAGAAAATTATGAAAGATGAAGTCTGTAAGAGCATCTCCAACAGATGCTTCAAATGCCAAAAATAGGCAAATTTTAGCTAACCAAAGCCAAAAACAGCACTCCAACAGATTATGTTCATATGCTGTAAAATAGATTTTTGCTACAGTGATGCTCTAAATATAGAGCATCACTGTAGCAATATGTAAACATAATATATATTATTTTCTCTCTCTTCCTCTCATTTCTTCCATTCTCTCTCTTTCTCCCTTTCGTTCCCAAAAAATATAATACAAAAGGGATGATAAATAATATTTAAAAGGAATAGTTAAAAATATAGAGAATCTGTTGGAGTGTGTATTGAAAAAGTGAGTAGTTAAAATAGAAAAAGTTGCTTTTTGGGTAGCTAAGGGTGCGTTTGGTAACGTTTTCGTTTTTATGTTTTTTTCTATAAAAAAAATAGAACTAAGTTTTGTTTTTTTGGTGATAAAAATTAAAAATATAAAACATGTTTGGTAGTCTTTTATATTTAAAAAAAAAGTGAAAATAAAAATAAAAAATCTGTTTGGTATTGTACCAAAAATTCATCACCCAAATCCCACCACCCAACCCCCAGTAACCACCAAAAACCACCCACCGAAACCCACCCCCAACCCCCATTGACCACCCAAAACCACCACCCAACCCCACTGACCACCCACCAAAACCCACCCCCACCACCACCAAAACCCCACCACTGTGGCAGAGTTACCACAACCACCGAAATCCACCACCACAACCATTGAAACCCAACCCCAATCCAACCACCAAAACACACCCCTTCCACCACCGAAACCCACCCCCAATCCAACCCCCACAATCGAAACCCCCAACCCACCCCCAACCCCTACCATCGAAACCCACCCCCAACCCCCACCATCGAAACCCACAATCCACCACCACCACAACCGCCGAAATCCAACCCCAACCAGCAAAACCCACTACCCATCCCTGAAACCCAACCCCACCACCACCCACAAAACCCAACCCTGAACTCCCCAACACAACCATCAGAGAAGGGCGAGAGAGAGAGAGACAGTGAGTCGAGAGAGACCAGAGACGAGATGGAGTAATCCTTCGCAGCGATTGGTGGTGGCGATGGCGTGGCTTCGGCTTCGTCGTTGTCGTTGGCATCGAGAGAGAGAGAGAGAGGGCAGAAGAGACGATAGAGAAGGGTGAAAGGGATAGCCTTTTATACCCAAGCAAATAAAAAGAGGTTTTTTGTTGCTAAGAAGGATCGATGCCAAGACCTCATTAGATCATCGCGCGTGTTTTTTTTTTGGATGTTTTCAAAAGCATCATTTTGGATGTTTCCACATTTTAGCCTTGTTTTTAAAACGGAGATGTTAAAAAAAAAACAAAAACATTCACCAAACGTATTTTTATTTTTTTTTTAGCCATAAAATGAAAACAAAAACGGAAAAAAACAAAAATCGCATGTTACCAAACGGGCCCTAAAATAGCTACTATTGTTGGAGATGCTCAAGGGAGAAAATCCTTATTTTTTTTTTGTTACTGTCCAGACTTGTGTTGAACACTCTTTCAAATTCGAATGCTGGTCACTGTAGCCTATAACATATCCCCCGAAGAATAAAGATGTCTAGTCCTTAGAGGATATGACAAGCGTCGAACTTGAGATCTCTAAGTTATCAAAGGCTAACGCTAAGTGGAACTGTTACATTAAATATTGAATTCATGTGGTGGGTCCCGGAAACTTACTACGCTGATGCCATGGTGTTGAGCTTTGAATGCAAAAACCAATAGAGTGGAGATGATGACTGATGCAAGGGGGGCTCCAGCTGACACCCAGAATAGGTTTGGTTTTCTCATGCTCTGCATTGCACAATAGATCATAAAAAATTTGGATAAGAGTATGATACCGATTCGCAACCTATCGAAATTTAACTCGTGTTAATTTTGATTTAAATAATTTATAATTATTTATTAAAAATTTAATAAAATAATAAAAATAAGAAAATTTTACACGTTTTAGAATCTTACGAAATGAAGAATGAAGAGACAATACCAAAAAAAGAGTTTTTCGGTACCATTAAACTTGAATTATCAGGTGACTAATGGTATATTTAGTTGGACCGCGGCCGCTGGGCCACCTATTTTGAGTTATGGCTACAAAAGGCCAAAACATGTGTGCTGGCCCTGCTGGGCATGCAACCCATCAACCTGTTAGCGACGGGAAAAAACATAGTATTATTTCACAACAAAAGGTTGATTCAAGGCGTCAGCAAAACACTGTCATCTGTTTCAAAAACAAAAGTCCCTTAGCAGCTCGGGATGGGAGTACATAACAATTGCAAGGTATCCTTTGCATTTATGTATGATTTAGTAAAGTTTTTTTTAAGTATTCAAAAATAAAATGTGAAAAATAGTTAAAACATATTATGTCCCTAGTAATTCTATAATATAAAATAGAACATGTTTCAATAAGTTTAGCTCATGGTTTCAAATAAACTCATCCAACGGCCACAACATCTATCTCAAAAACATTCACATTACTTCTTGTCTTTACGCACGGGTTACTCCTAATTACCAATAAACTGTCGTATGAATTCGTAGTCACCTATAATCATCTCTAACTCATACATCAAGTCACTCAAGAAATTCAAACGTAAATGATCGAAAAGTTGTAATTCTCTGCTAATCAAAAGGTCAGAAGTCAATCCTTATCAAAGTCAAAGATTGATTTCAGGAGAATTTTAATTTTTTTTTCGATCTTTCTCTTCAACTCTAAGTATTTTTCTTCTAGTTTATAAATGCATTATTTGGAAATTGTTAATAAATTATCCATATTAAATAAAAGGAGTAAAATTCCAGATATTGCAAGAGCATCTAACGGTGATCCCATGTGTGGATATTGATTTAAAAAATCCCACTATAAATTCATCTCAATCTCATTAGAAAAGTGGGTCAGATAACTTTTGAGGGATAATGCAAATGTTGGTTGGAACGATGTAAATTTAGATATTTTGAATTTGAATTTTAGTAATTTTTTGAAATCAAGATATGAGAAATTTATCATTTATGAATGTCTTAGTCTCGACAAGAATAACCTGTCTTTAACCTTATTGGAGAGAGAATTAGTCGAAATACGCATAAATTAATTTGGAAAAAAAAAAAGGAGAATTACATCAAGACTCTCTGAAGTTTATTACTTAATCACTCAGACTCTCTGATACTTGAAATATTACACATAGACCCTTAAAGTTTAAACGTGCGTAACACTTAGACCCCTGCAGTCAAATGTCCATTAGTATATCCGTTAATAAATTACACCTAGACCCCCTAAAATTTGTAGGCGTATCATACTTAGATCATTCAAGTTTAAAATGTTATACTTAGACAAAAAATACTTCAATTAAAGATAGAATATTAAACATTTTAAATTTTACAACCAAAATTCATGTTATATTGTATCATTTATTGAAATAAAATCAAAAATAAAAAGATAATTTTTAAAAAAAAAATCGTAATTAGTATATAATTATACTACCTATTGGAATAAAACTAAAAAATCAAACAAGAGGTCTAAGTCATTTATAATAGAACATGAATTTTACAACCAAAATTCATGTTCTATTATGTCATTTATTGAAATAAAATAAAAAATAAAAAAAATAATTTTTTCTTAAAAAATTATAATTTGTATACAATTATCTTATCTATTGGAATAAAATTAAAAAAATTAAACAATTGGTCAAACTGTAATGAACACAATATATTCTAACTTTAATTGAGATAAATTGGCAGTCTAATTTGGTCGTTTAAACCACCAAATTAAATTTTAATAGATAGTATAATTGTATAATAATTATAATTTTTTAATAAAAAATTAGATTTTTTATTTTTAATTTTATTTCAATAAATGTCATAATAGAACATGAATTTTGGTTGTAAAATTTAAATTTAAAATATTTGATAATTTATCTTTGATTGGAGTATTTTTGATCTAAGTATTACACGTTTACAAACTTTAGGAGGTCTGAATGTAATTTGCTAATAGATATACTAATGAACATTGATGACATAGGTCTATATATTATGTGCGTATAAACTTCAAATAATTTATGTATAATATTTTAAATATCAGAGAATCTAAATAAATAAGTGACAAAGCTTAAACCGTCTAGAAGTAATTCTCCCAAAAACGAAAAAGAAAAAGTGGGTCAGACAGAAAAGTCAGATTATCGGATAATGACAAGGTAAACAAGTTGGGCTTTTCGGTGGTTTGAAGATGTAAGAAATTAATAACGACTTTTGTCAATGGGTCCTTTGACGACGAGTCCACGTGCACGCCTAGCAAATTCAGATGATTGCAACCTTTCACTCCTAAATTATCAAGATTGTTTGTTTCTCGAAGAGTTTTACGGTATCGAAATATATTTTTATTTTTTAATTATAAGAAATATCGTCACATAGTATAATTTTTTATTTTAATTTTTTTTTATAATATTATCATTTTTTTTCATCACTGGCCGAAGATTATCCAACTCAAAATTGAGGATCCGATACTAAAATACCATAACCTTACCCTTGTTTGTATAGTTGTTTTTTTTTTTTTTATTAAATAAATAGAATATAATATAAAAAAGAACCGTAAAATATTTATCTATGTTTCGTTTTGATTTTCAATATTGGAATTGTGTCATTTTAGTTGTTGAAATTTTAATTTAACAAAATATTATAATAAAAAAATAATGTTTTAAAATTATTAATGGAACTTATCATGCCTTTGACCAAAGTAAGAAAGGTGTATACATGGTATAAGGAACATTATTAGTAAAAGTTGTTCAAATGACAATCATAAAACAAGAAAAATAAACAAAAATGCTATCCACTAAAAGTTTTATTAAATTTTAGATATCAAATCAACGTGAATGATAAGATCAATACCGTCCATAAATTTTCACTAACGATCCAATGACTATCATGTGACATATTATTTGAGATCCAAAATTTAATAAATATTTTAGTAAAACACAACATTTCTCAAAATATAAATTAGTTAGCACCCAAATCTTCTATACTTGAGTTAATTTTGAAAGGATAAAATATAGTTAATTCAATCAATCATATTAGTGATACAAATTCTCAAAAAATTTTTTAATTACAAGAATTAGGGTATTTTGAGACAAGTTTTTTGCGATAACAGTGTTTACCATCACATAAAAGCGTGTTTTGGAGAATTTTTTTTTTTTTTTGGCGGTAGTGCTGTAATAAAAATTTTATTTGTTGCCGTAAAAACTATTTAAGATGGTCGTTGCCGCTACAAAAACTTTTTGAGATTTCATTTATTATGGCAAGGCATGCCATCACAACACCTAGTCGTAATAAATTGAGTTTCAAAAAATCTTTGTAGCGGCAACAATCCGTTTCAAATAGCATTTGCGATAACAAGTAAACATTTTATGACAACATTACCATTACAAATTTTTTGTTTTTTTTCTCTAGATCACATTTTTTTGTGGCGGTGAACATTTGTCAGCTTACTAACCACAATTCAACTTTAAAGGAATGAAATTTGAGGGGGGGAAAAGGTCTATTATTGCTATAAAAAAAAAGGTATTCATAAAATAAAAAATCACTTACAACGTGTCTTGTCAGGAGGAGAAACACAAGGAAGCAAACACCCATCAATATAGTTTGCCATGACCACTACAACCCACATAAAAACAAAGAGACATTACTGCAGTGATGCTTTTTAAAAGTGTAGAAGATTTTCTTAGAGATTGATAAGAAAAAATAAACTCACCTCCTTTGTGTTGTGAAAGACAGAGCTCATGACAGGAACCAAACCCATTTGTTTAGTAAAATGGGTGATCCCAAGAAGGGTTTTTAGCTGCTGAAGAGAAACTATAATAGCTGCTCCAGCCATGAATCCAATAAGTGTAGCCTTTGACAGAAAATCAATTATAAAGCCAAGCCTGCAGACACCAATATATATATCATATGTACCAAAAATATATTATAAGAAGAGTCAAATGCACAAAGTTTCCGTTATTACGGGTTTTGGGGTTTGGGGAGGTCAGAAGTACGCAATTTTAGTAAGAGATTGTTTTTTTTTTTTCAACTCAAATTGGCGACCCCCGATCATAATTTAATAACTTTATTGTTACACCAAAACACCCTCAGAAACTTGATTAAAACAAAACAAAGTATGGATTTTAAGATAGAAAAGGGAAAAAAAGAGATGTAGATCATGACCTTAAGATGCCTAAAGAGGCTTGGAAGAGTCCAGCAAAGAAGGTTGAAGAGAAGGCCAGTTGAAGGAACAAGAGAGGGTCTTTGGCAGGAGAAACTTCTTGCCTCAGCATTGACCCCAGTATCAGAGAAGCTATAGAAACAGGACCTACTGCAAGATCTCTTGAGCTTCCAAGAACAGCATATACAAGAGGAGGAACAAAACTTGAATCTGAAAAAAGTAACAAGTATGAAATCACAAAAACTAAGAAAACAGTTAGATATATGCAATCTTATCCCGCACGCAAAGAAATTGTTTATGTGATCTGAAACTGTGGGAACAACTCTCAAACAAAGATAACTCCATCAATTTATATCCTCAAAGGCTGCCTATACAAAAAAATAAAAAATAAAATACAAAGATAATACTCACAAAGGCCAACAATGGGAGGCAGATTGGCCAACTCGGCATAACTGATTCCCTGAGGAATGGCTAAGCTAGCAATGGTGAGACCAGAAACAAGGTCAGATTTGAACAATTTGAAGCTGTAATTAGGACCCCACTGTAGTATAGGAAAGATGTACTGAGCTCCAAGCATCCACTTCTGTTTTAATGGCTGTCCTTTGAACTGCCTTAGAGGATCATCAGGGAAGAAGGTTTCTTTGAGCCTGTTCTTCAGCTTCTGGATTGTGCTCCTATGGGGTGGTGGGACAACCTTGTGAATCTCCATGGATATCTCAGCACAGTGAGAGTTGAAGTTACTCACATTTGGTTCCATTGGTGCTGAGGATTATTGGAGGTGAATGTGGTTGGTGCTATTTATGCTATATTCTATTTGGAACCAACCCCACATCAATCAACTTTCAAAAAGACCGCTAATTTACAAACTAGTACCTGTCCACTTGGTAGCTAAAAAAGGTATGATAAATTACAGTTTGACCCTCTTAACTATGGTTTTTTCCCCTTAAAATGTTGAATATTTCTCACGTTGGCGTATTATTACTTCAATTGGTTTCATCTTACCCCAAACGCAGACATCCGCTATCTTTTGGACATGATTTGGGGGTAAAGTAGAAATAACTTTTCATCAAATTTGTAACAAATATTAATCGTTAGAACAATATAAAACTATCAACCTTCGTGCGAATGTGCAATGTGAGAAAGATGGTATCTTACAGAATAATGTGAAACATATATCATAGTTGAGGAGTCAAATTATAATTTGTCCAAAAAGTTGAGAGAGAGAGAGAGAGAGAGGCCATTTGGGTATAGTGTGAGGGTGAGCCCACTCTCTAAACTTGTTGCTCCTAAGGCAAACTAGTTTATCTGGTGATAAGGTGAATACAAACTGCATAAATCAATCATTGAGAAGAGGTCGTTTTATATCCCCAAAAGAGTAAGAGAAAATGGTTGCATAAGGGAGGAGTTTTGAGCATGAAATTATGAAAGATAAATAAAGCAAATGCGGCATTCATTGAAATGGCATTTTCTCGGTAGAATATGAAAGAATATACCTAACCTAATCTTCTTCATTCATGGGTGGTGCACTTCTCTAAGAGGGTTATGAATTTTATGCAGCATATAGTTAGTTACAGATGTCTTAAATGTGTGTGTGTGTGAGAGAGAGAGAGAGAGAGAGAGAGAGAGAGAGAGAGAGAGAGATTTTGATGTATGGGGAAAACTGAGGCTGGTATAGTGCCAAACAGCTATGACCAACCTACCTTCAAAAGTATACCAGCTAAATCTGACATGTATTTAGTTTCAAGATATAAAAATGAATAATACTATGTCGATTTAAAAATTTAATAGAATTTGTTGATTTAATGATGTATTTTATTGTAACTATTGGATTAATACTAAGATACAATCCAATAATTATAGTAAATTAGGTCAGCAAATTAGTTCTCAATAGCACCCGTGTCTGAAGTTACGATACAATATAAAATTTGAGTGCTAAAAAAATCGATCGTATTATATCAAATAATATTTTTTTCCTTATCTTTCTTTAATTATATAATTGAAAATTAATTTCTACCTATTATTTTTTTAAAAAAATCAACATTTTTTTTTTCAAAATACATTACCTTAAAAAAATATCAATATGTATACACTATTTTATATGAATAATGTCTGAAATAAAAATTATATTGAGTCACAAATTAATCAAAAATTAAAAGATTAAGCAGAATTTGATAATATTATCCTAATATTCCTCGACAATACCAATATTACTCTCTGAGAACAAAAAATAAAAACAAACACTTAGAAATTTATGTATGACAACAAAATATTCACCAATTACATCAGACACCATGACTACCACTATAAGCTCACTGTCGCAGGTAAAATCAGAATCTATTACCAAAATGATACTATTTTCAAACAAAAATACCAATTTATCATACGTGTCAACTTATTTACAGATCTACTGCAATTTTTGAATACGAAATCAACAATTCTGCTTTCTCCAAGAAAGCGGAATCAACAAAATTTTTTTTACTACATATAAAAATGTTTTTTTTTTTTTACTTTTTGTTGTATCACTTGTTGAAAGCGGAAGTGTGTTGAAAGCGGAATTAACAATTTCGTTTCAAAAACTACAGTAAATCGGTAAATAAGCTGAAAAGTGCGATAATAGATCGATATTTTTGTATAAAAATGACAATATTTTGGTAATAGATTCATTAAAATCATACATAATGAATGTTTCCGATATTCTCTAGCGGTAAGTGAGGTGGGAATGTGGGCAGTAGCACAAACCACAGGGGATACAAATGTAATTCCTCCTTTTATTAAAGCTCACTATAAGAACATAAAATATTGACAACTCTTTTTTTTTGGATTCAATGGTGTGAAGTGTTCGAAATAATTTACGTGCACTTCGATTAATTTTCTCCCGGTCATATCAAAAGCAGACACCTTCCTTCTTAATTACCCACAAAAAAAAAAAAAAAAAGAGAAAACATTGACACCTATTAAATAATTAGTGCTCCTTCTTGATAGGTTTTGATGCTTTCTTTATCACCTCTCATCTTCTAATCCTTATCCCCTCAGATTACCCCCCAACCCCCACCAAAACACCCAGACACACACAAAAATAGAATCTATGCATCAATATCCTAATAATAAGATCCAAAAAAAGTTCATAATCCTTTTTTATTTTTTCATTAAACAACACTTTATTTTCATAAATTTGAGTGAAAAGTATGCTGTTCTTTTATATCTATTTGCTGCTGGGGGCAAGGCATATTTTAGGATTAAAAGGGAATGTTTCGTATAATAGTTTTGTCAGTTAGTTTTTGTTTGTTGGAGGGATTTTTTTTTAGTAGTTGAAATAACTTAAGTGGTTTAATGAGTTTTTCTGTTTTTGTAGTCAGTGAGTGGACAGACTTTAAATTCAGTGTTTTAAGCATTAATCATGGCTTAGCCATTAGTTAGCATTTGCCTTGCTGGCCAAAGTTTAGGCAAAAATTGCTACTGATTAGTAAAACAGAATGACAAAAGTTGCCTGATTAACTCATTTATTTAAATTGAACATGGAACTGAAGAGGTAGCTCAAGTAGTAAGAGCGGCGAGTTGTAAACTTAGAAGTCCTAAGTTCGAATCTTGACAACTTCTTGAGGTTAGGTGATGAGGGATTTATCTCTCATGAATACTCTAGTCTCAGGGTGAATGGGTCTGCATTTGACCAGATCGGAAAAGAAATTAGTTGTAGTGCGTGTAAATTAGTCCGAAAATTCCTAATCGTTGAACCAAAAAAAAAAAATTTCATGGCCACATAAAACTTGGGCTGAACAAATGCACGTAATTCATGAGTAATTAATTACACGTGTAAAATCAAAGTTGCAGCCCTAAATTGTGGACACGACACATGTAATTTGGATGATTCATGGCACCGAGGCTAAGTGCCATGTGTTTTTTTTTTTTGAGGGGGGACAAGACCCTGCGTAAAGCCACCGGCCAACCCGTCGTTGCATTGCCTAAATTTATTTTAATTTTAGAATTTTTTTTGGCTCAGAAGGTTCAAGATATATCTGTTATTGATTAGACTATTTAATAATAAAATATGGTATATTGTCACGTGACAAATATTAGAGAGAACCGTTATGTAAAACGAAATGTTTTTGACTGTGCCAAAAAGATCTAACCCGAAACCCGCCGTTACTCCTCTCTTTCTGGAAAATGCCCTTCATTTGACCGGGAAGTCGGCCTCTTGCAATATTGTCAAGTGACAAATATTAGAGAAAATCGTTTTATAAAACGATGTGTTTTTGACTGAGACAAAAAGATTTAATCTGAGTAGATCTCAGTTCCAACTGATCAGAATTGAAATCACTAAAGAATACCAAAAAAATTTGATCATCAAGAATAACATAGAATTTGAGATTAATTTTGAGAATGTTAACGATACAAACAAAAATGTACCCACATTATCATTAATCTATAAATTAGGCACTAGAAAAAGAGAACCTAAAGAAGACAACACATGCAAAAAAGCATAAAAAAGACAACACCCAAATTGTCAAGGATTACTAAACATCTAATGAATGATTCGGGTCAGAAAAGAAATATAAATCATCATAAATCATCTAATGAATTCAAAAAAATTTGTGTTCTTTCTTCCTCTCTCATTTCTCCCTTTTTTTTTCCCCTTTGTCTCTTTTCTTCCTTCTCTCTTTGTCCTCTTTTCTTCTCATGAATTGCTCACTTGGAGAATGACTATTTATAGCCAAATTCGCCAAGCCCTCACGTCACACGGACGATGGCTTTAAGTGATGCAATGGACACTTGTCCAAACCTTGGCTATGTTTTTTTAACCTTAATACACATGTCACCCTTACTTTTTGTAGTCTTTTTCTATTTTTGACACTTGTCTCTCTAGTTTATATATGTACTAGTTAATACCTGTGCCTGAAGGCACAAAGTAATAAAAAATAGTAAACAATAAACAATAAACATATTCAAAATCAAATCACAAACATAGAGAGATAAATGAATTTAAGCATCAGTTGTAGTGGGGGTGAGAGGTGGTGGTGGTAGGAGACGGTGATAGTTGTGGTGGGTGGTAATGACCATGGTGGTGGTGGCATCGGTGGCGGCAGCGTTGGGGTCGACGGTGGCGACGGCGGTGGTGGTGGTGGTGACGATGGCGATGGCGATGGCAGTGGCGGTGGCGGTGGCGGTGGCGGTGGCGGTGGTGGCGATGGCGATGACGATGGCGGTGGTGGCGGCGACGACGACAGTAGTGGTGGCGACGGTGGTGGCGGCGATGGCGGTGGTGGCAATGGCGACGGTGGCGGCGATGATGGTGATAGCGGCGACGACGGTGGCAATGGTGGTGGTGGCGGTGGTGGCGGCGGCGATGGTGGTGGTAGAGGTAGTAGTGGTGCAGGTGGTGGTGGTAGAGGTGGTGGTGGGGCGGTTTCAAACCCTATTTTTTTTTTTTTTAAAGTACTTATGAGAAATAATTTATAGAAGTACTTTTAAAAAGTCACTTCAAACACACCCTTAGAGGCCTATTTTTCCTATTAAATTTAGGATGTTAATATTAGCTGTTAGATTAATTTTAAAGTTAATTTAAAGCGATTTGAACCGCGAAAAGTAAAAATCATTTTGTTTATATTTTGAAATTTGAATTGTAAGCTACTTTATTATATAGATAGAGGAGCGGAGCAAAAAAATTACAATTTTACAATTTAACAATTTTTAATTTTTCCTTGTTGTCAACATAAGATTATATATTTATACTTACTTACATCATATTTAATATTTTAAAATTTATTAAACCGAAAAACTAAAAATCGATAAGCATAATATGTACTAACAACATCAAAAAAATGATAATTACCATCTCTTTTAAAGAAGGCTATGTAAAATTATTTAAATTGGACGCTGTTATAGGTTTTTATTCTTTGACAGCCTTGACAATAACTAGATTATTATATATATATATATATATCTGTGTGTGTGTGTGTAATTATGCTATCACATATCTATTTATTATCAATTCGATAAAACAACTAAGTTTTAATAGTAGTGTTTGTTATTTTTTTTTGTACCAAAATAACTAATCCCTACTAAAATTGAAAATTCAATGTTAGATTAAGAAGTTTCATGTGTTCCAGTGTCGTAAAATTATTGTCGACTGTTTGGACCTCAAATAGAAATAAATGCCATATCTCGTCGGAGGATCATAGCGCGATTATAGGTCGCACAATTGTTGATCGATTTTTCTTTCTCAGTCTCTTTCATTCTCGCTCTATATATGTGTCGCACATTGGATTTTAGACTAACATAATCTTATTAAATAAATATATTTATATCAATTTTTTTAAAATTTCTATCTCTAAGTAATTTTGTAATATTGAATTCTGACTTTTAGTCTTATGGATTACTAACAAATGACACTATATTTGATTACAGTGACGTTAAATTTTGTGCAATAATAAAATAGTCTCATAATTTTTCAAACATTATGAATTGATCCCTATATATCTAAAACTTACCAAAGACATGTTTATAACTTGTCCGAAACTTGTCCAAAAGTTCATAATCATTTGGATATAGTAATTGATGCATTAAGAAAATCATAGGGTGCACATAATTAAAATATTTAATATGTACTAGTATAAATATATAACAACATATAGGAAATTTAATGAATATTTTTTTTTTGAGGGTGGGCATGTGCCCCTCTTGGACCTAAGCTACCTCCGCCCTTGTATATATAGGGGCGGAGCCAGGAATTTTGGTCAAAGTGGGCACTTTAATTACGCACTCAAATTTTTTCCTCCTAACCAATCACACTGTATAATATATTTATTATATTATATTTGATACATAAAGTTCATTTAACATAAAAAATACCAAAAAAAAAGTATATTGTCAGAGGCAAAATCATGAATGTCTATGAGGGTGCAAAATATAACTGGTATAAAAAAATATTTAGCCGAAATTGATACAAAAAAATTTAGTTCAAGAATGACAAAAAAATAAGAATCAAAACAAAATTATTGTGAAATATTAAATTCAATTTTTATTTAGCTGAAACAAAATCCTAACAAAAAGACACAAAAAAAAATTTTAGTACATTTTTAACCTAATTATATATTTCAATAAAATATAATTTTTTTTAAAATCTCTAAAATTTTGTATATGAATTAAATGTAAATTAATTTTTCACTAATTTTCTATCAATGCGCACAATCACAAGTCCGTAATAAAATTATTCTTTATTTAGTTGCAAAATTTGGTTGAGATCATTATCATCTTATAGAGAAATTCTCCATTCAAAATAGTTTGAAATATTTTTGGATTACAACCTTTTGTCTTTTGTATACAATCGTATTTTATTAAGTTATAGATTACTATTACTTAAAAAATGGTAAATGAGAACTAAAAATTGTTCTTAAAAAGTAACGAATATTGGGTTAAATAAATAGAAATATTGTATATTCGTTAATATACAAATAGATCATTGACTCAATCCAAAACTAACATATTTATTTTAGAGGGTTAGTGGTCCACTAATTTATTGAAAAAAAAAAAAGACTAGAACCATTGAAATTTTCAAAAATTTAGGGGACAAATATAATGTATAAAATAATTTTATGGGTCCTCATCTAAGGTGGTCCAAAAATGAGGGGGCAAGTGCCCACCCTGATCCCCATGTGTATGTATATACATACATATATCTATAATATAAAATATGACAGACTTCAATAAGTTCATCTGACGGTTTCAAATAGACTCATTTAACGGCCACCAACATCCATCTCAAAACCATTCACATTGAATTTTTTTCCCTCCCAAATCCATCTCTTCTTATTTACATTACACAGTGTGTTCAGGCACGGGTTATCTCTAGTATATATATATACACACACACACACACGACACACTTCGTATACATTATATAATTCAAACACTTTGAATATTTAATATGACATTTTTATTTCAACACAAAATATGATTTATATTATAGTCACTTGACTCGTTTTCACGTAAGAAATCTATATTTGAGGTTCATTTATTTATCTAAAATTTTTAAAAATAAACTTCGATAATATAGAACCATAACTATCTTTCTAATTAATAACTGGGTTATCCCAATTCTTTTCACTCCAAAGCTAAAGAAATATAAGTGTTATTTTGGTGAAAAAAATATAAAAAAGATTGTGAACTTTTTTAGATTCCCTTATTATATTAGTCCTGTCATGCCACAAAATTTTCTTAAATCTATATTCAATTCATTTGTAGCCATGTTGTGTAGCTTCTGAGTTGTGGTTATTCGAGTTTGTATTAACCCATTTATCAAAGGTATTTGACGGGTTAACCATCCATTACCAGGACTGACAATCATCTCTCAAGGAAAAGTTGGGTTGGTCTACTTAAAACTAACCTCGGTTTCAGCAAAACAAAAAGCTACTCAAGTAGTGGGAATTTAGATAACGATTGAAACAGATCGAGGAGATTGAGGAAAACAATTGAGGGACCAGATAATCATTAATAAGTATATGTTGTAAGGAAAAGAATGGAAAGGTAAGACAAAGATGGTGAAAGAGAATGAAAAAAGAGAAGCATAGATGATGAGCTTGGTTGGAAGTCCTTATCCATGCAGCTTTTAACAGATGGGATTTAAACCGTTCAGCTTCCTAAATGGCCCACTGAGCTTTTGTTTTAGATCGTGCAATGGTGGCCTTTCGGTTGCTAGTGCCGTATGGCTATGACTGAGTCCTGTCTTAAAGCTGGTTGATCAACTCATTCCAAGATAGAGCTGATAATTTTTATGGAGAATTCGTTAATTTGATACGAAAAAAAAAAAGTTTGCCCAGCCCCACTAGCGGGGTAAGTTTTAATCACCATCCCTTTCCCGTGAGTAATTTTGATTTCCGCCTTCACCTCCGTCCCGGTCCGTGCCCATTACAATTAATTTATGTAATTTTAAGAAAAAAATTATAATAATTAAAGTACAAGTTGTATCACTGTATGTCAGTATCACGTGATATGATCAAAATAAAAAAAAAACAAAAAAATAAGTTAACAACACAATTCTTACATAATTGAGCAAAAACAACAACAATAATAAAGATATATATTTATGTCTCTCTTGGTGTCTTGATTCTTTTATGTGTGTGTGTGTGCGCGCGCGTGTGTGTGAGTGAGTGTATATATGTGTGTGAAAATCTAACAGGTTTAGCGGGACAACGATAAGTTTTGGTACACTCCCGTATCCATTTCTGCATGTGTTTATATAGGTATTCTCGTATATGTTTACCATTTAATAAGTATGGTCCATCCCCGGTCCAAATGGAATAGATTTGGATGAATCTCTGTTTGTCCCAGGTCCATGGATAAAATTGTGTTTTCCAAATTTATTTACCAAATCTTGTATCTCAAATGATGTGTCAAAAGTTTATGCATTGAATGTTTTGTGGAGTTAGTGAACTCCACTGATCCAACCACCTACACTAATTTGGGATAACAAATTGAATAAATAATTTGATAAGTATATCATTATTTTCCGATCCACTGCCATCTCTACATCCAACACGACACGACAATATTAACTAAAAGCAAGATTGTGAATTTTACACGTTCAAACGAGCAACCAAAAAGAATAAAAGAAATGGTAAGGATGAAAATCAAAGATGTGGAGCGAGTTGGCAGATAAAAATGAACCATTCATCATGGCATGTGCATAGAAAGAACAAGAAGTAGGCAGTGGCAGATTTACTAGTGGGAACATACACATGCCATGATGAGTGGGGCTGTTGTGTAATTTTAGAAATTTTTGAGGTGTATTCAAAATTTTCGAATTTTTTAGAACTTATTCCAGCTCATAAGTTTGCATGAATATTATTGACTGCTTTTTATTTTGGAAAATATGTGTAATTGTTTCATAAATTTTAAACTCAGATTTAAACTTCCTTGGTACGACTGTCACATACACATGTGATACAAAAACTATTAGCTTGTAGGAAGCCTAGATAAATTAGGTTTGCATGATTTATAAGTGATTAGGGGTAATCCGTACCTGAAAATACAGTGCAATGTGAATGATTTTGAGAGGAAAATTGATGGCCGTTGGATGAGTCTATTTGAGATCATCGAATGATCTTATTGAAGTCTATCATATTTTCTTATAGATAATTTACACATAAACATAGTCCAAATGATGCGTTATTAGGATTGAAGCTCTTCGCTATTAAAAAAAATAAAAAAGAAATGCACTCTGTTTTACTTGTAATGGAAAAGTTATTGCCCAAAATAATGATTAGGGTAAATTATACCTGAATCCCCTTATATTTTATTTTGTTTACATGGACACTCGCTTACATTTTAAAATTAATCAAAAAATAAGCACCATTCATCATTTAACTAAAAGAAAATTCCAAAGTAACATAATTCAACCATCAAATATTACATCCCAAATCTTAACATTCAACAAAATCTTAAATAAAAATGGTAGTCTCAAATAACTAGAAATAAAACATAAATAGAAATTCTAACATCCACAACTTTAAAACTAGAAACCAAAATAACAAGTCATCACGCCCCCAAGCTGGATTCACCTCTTGGCCCGATTCAACCTTATAGTCCTCATGCTCACCTAAATTAGTATGCTCCTCAATACCAAAACCTAAAAAATGTTAGATCAGTAGAAAAATTCTCTCAAACCTAAGCAAGATTCACAAAATATATGAAAACATATCGGTCTCCCTTTGTATAATAAATATATAACTTTTAAAGAAAAACAAGTGACAATTTAGTAACGATCTCAAATCTAAGGCTATAAGCAGAATGATCCATGAATGAGTCAAACCATTTCTCAAAACAACAGATAATCATAACAAGTATATCTTATGCATGTAGGTAGATTAATATGAATCAACACATCGAGTATATTCGGGCCCAGACACACACACACACACACACACACACACACACACACACACACACACACACACACAATCATCCAACTAATCTTCACAAAAATACACCATTTTAGGATGTGCGTATACCAATGCATCAACATTGATGAAATTTTATCAGTAATAATATACCTCAACCTCGATCACCGTGAGTGAATAGTGTGAATTCTTTGAATCTCTCAAGGAACCAAGCAACTCTACTACGAGGGATAGGGAACCTTTAATCCCCTCGAGATAAGAAATGCATATCTAAGCACTTTGTGATAGACACGTAACTCATGTTCATCACATCCACCCATACAAGAGAGAATATCCGATCTTTCAATAAAATCCACATATCTTACAATTCAAAGTTCCACAATTCTCAAAATAGATGAGTAATCCAATTAAAACATGGAAGAGGTCGTAAAAAGATATATTGAAGTTGACCATATCCAAAATTTTGGGTTTTTCATCAAGAACTTATGATTTCAGATGTAAAACATGTATTCATTCAAGAAAACAATCCATAAGATCGAAAAGAAATCAAAACATTCATTTATTTGTCATATATTTTTGAATTGGGATCAAAATTAATATATATATAATAAATCTAACCTCAATAAATAAGATTTAGAGAAGAGGCACTACCTTAACCTACATATAATTAATCTTAAAGCATGTTAGTGCAATTATAATGCGTTAATCCTCCAAAATCTAACTCGTTCTCCTCTCTCCCAACTCTTCTTGGCTTCCGAGGGTTGAAAATGGCTAAAACAACCAAGAACACGTCCCTCGAGTATTTATAGCATCAAGAAACGGGGAATATGCTAAAAACTGATCGGGGCTAAACTCAGAGGTGCATCCAAATGATAATATTGCATCCTGCCGATTCAAACTCATTGCCCGAAACCTCAAAGGCGTGTCTGAATGGTAATTTTGCAGCTATACGGTCCAAACTTACTACCAGAAACTTCAAAGATGTGTCCGGTCTGTTCCAGATTTTTGGCTCAATTTTGACCTAGTTAAAGGTTGATTCATAAAACTATCATGATACATTTTTGTAACTCTTGAAGCCTACTTTCTAATGCCGCAAGAATAAACTCAATCGGACATCGGGATAAAAAATTATGCACAAAATACTAAGGCAGTATCAAATTCCTTCATGCCCAAATTCTCCCAAAAAATTCGTTTTAACTCTAGAATATGTCCAAACTTGTAATGCACTCCATATCATCTATCCTTAGGTTTTTCAACACTTTGAGTTTATTGTTGATGTTATTTTCATCTAATTAAGTTTAAAATTCCGCTAACTCGATTTCTCTTAAAAATAATTACCCCAAAATATCAAGTCTTTTAAACACCGCAACAATTCCTACAATAATTATTCTAACATAGTTTGTATACCTTAATTCATCAAAACTCAACATGATACTTAATAATCTAATATAAATTAAAATAAACACGTGGGTCTTACATAAACCATTTGTAATTTGAGAAATTCAGTATTATGATCTTGTATGGGCGGACTTTAACCAAACAACGGTAGGGCGAATTGAACTTTGTACCTATATAAACCATTTGTAGTTTCTGTTACTCATTTCGTCCACTTCAATGGGGAGGGTTTTGACAGAATAAGTGATAGAAGGTAATGGAAAGATTATATTAAAACACTTTTAATATATTAATGGTACAATATAAGAAATCTCATTTTTAAGGGAGTAAAGTAAGAAATTTTAAATCTTTCAAAGTGTAAGGTCAGATTCCCCAACAAGGGTATTATGAGAAGTTGAGAACTATAAAAAAGTTTTTTTTTGCCGATGTCAGCAATTTTTTGTAGCTTTTTCTACCATCCATCAAGGAGGAGGGGGTCTAGCCGTTAAACACTTGAAATTTCAAGGAGTTTCGGTATAATTTCTAAAATCCGAGGCGATGTTTGTATAATAAAATCAAATATTATGATCCGAATATAATTTACATAATGATTATGGCCGCCTTTTCTTTTTTCTTTTTTTCTTTTTCTTTTTCTTTTTCTTTTTATAATTATGGCATTCTTCTAAGCACAATGATGATAGAGTTTACATAAAATTTAAGGTTATTTAATTGTCCTAATTTAGTCCATCAATTATCAATTTAGTTTCAATTAAGTCATTACGTTCATTTTCACATTACATCAAAACGAAAACATAAGATTTAATGTTTGAAATGAATCAGATTTGGCTAGTCTCTATCGATCGAACAGTAGAAATAGATGATATAACTCAATTGAGACGAACTTGATAGTTAATGAACTAAATTAGAACAATTAATAGTTCAATAATCAAATTAAAATCGAAGACAAAGTTCAGAAATTAATTATGATTTTTTTTTTAATAAGAAACGATAAAAACTTCCATTAATTCACAATAAAGGTTACAAGAGAAGACTCCAAAAATTCAGGAGGACTGTCTCTCCAAATAATAGGATTAGCACAATTAAGAGTAAATCTGGCCAAGACATGAGTTGCCTCAGTTCCAGACCGACGAACCCATGAAAACGAAATTCCAGAGAAACTCATAGCATACTCCTAAATTAAATTAAATCATGAATTAAATTAAATCAATAAAAGGATCAGAGAGATTCTTTGCACCATCAAGATTAATCTTAAAAACCAACTGGGCTAGCTCAGTTGGCCAGAGCCTTTGGCTTTCTAGTTGGAGGTCAGGGGTTCGAAGTTCCCTGGGCTCAATAGTGTGGCTGCTTGGTAGGACAAGACCTCAGTTGTTTGGACGAATCGTATTCAAGTCTCTGGTGTGAGTTTTGAGTCCTCGGCGAAACGCAAGTCCTGATTTAACTGGTGTATGAGTTGAGGGGCCAGTTCATACACCCGGGTTTGCCCTTAGTTCTACTCAGGTTACGAGTCTGAGCGACATAAGTGTGTCTCTACTCGCTGAGGATAGGCAATGAGATTTCCCGTTACCCAAAAAGATTAATCTTTTACCCAGTTGAAAAAAAGAATTCTTCACGTGGGCGGCAGGATTCGAACCTGCGCGGGCAAAGCCCACATGATTTCTAGTCATGCCCGATAACCACTCCGGCACGCCCACGCAATTTGCTTTTACGTTATCAATCATAGTATTTATTTATTTTATATCAGAAGCCAATTTGATATTTTCTATTAGATCAACTGAGGACCCAACAGTGGGCCCAAAGAATATCTTTCCAAAAAAGGTGCAGGATCTGTGTGCATCTTTGGAGCTGGAAAAGATTGGCAAGTGCATTATCTTTTTAGGCTCACTATAGAGACATATCAATGAGGTAAGATGATCATCTTTCTATGTTCCAACCCACTAGAAAAAAATAGAAACACATGACTTGCTTTTATAAAGAGTGCTAATCTTAATGATTCTGAACTCTTTTTAAAAAAAAATTAAAAAAAAATAAAATTTCAATGCCACATTTAACATGACTAAAGAATGGTGATTGGTGAAGGACCCTTAAATTTTCAATTATTGCATTCTATTTTACTATGATTTGTATGCGATAAGCTCAAATTTGTATGTTTGTCGGGTTTTTGATATGAACCAGAGGATGTTACTATGACACATTCTCATGCACTTTATGCTTGCACACTTTTTGATTTGTGTTTCGGGTGTATATAGTTTTAGAGGTTGGATTTGAAGCGATGATCTTTATTTATCTGTCTCGGGATATTATGTGAGTTGGAGGCCAAAAATCAAGCTCGCCGGTGAAATTAGTTGTTAACTAGAAGATGCAAAGCTTGAAGCTGCCATTAATGGAGACGTAGGTCTTTCCGAAGCTCTGATACGATGAAAGAAATGTAGAAGAACAAATTACATTTTCCCTGCTTAGAGATCATCTCCTTCTTTTCTCTTCTTCATTTCTTTCAGTATACAGGGGTGGACGTACGTTGAATGCTCTGGGGTTGTTGCCCCCGCTTAACTTTTGGTTAATTATATTCCTTAATCCATGAAAATAAATGTTTTACATTTGAACCGAGTAAAATACATGTGAAATGCGTTGATTTATACATTGATCAAAGATTATAATTCTCTTCTATTTACTATATTGTCCCTACTTTTTTCGGCACAATTATATAATTAGCATTGATTCTTTTTTAATAAGGTAGAGGTCGTAACGTAACCCAGTAAAATATTGTTAGATGTAATTGATAAGTGGTCTTAACTCAAAAATATTTTTTACTCTTTCAGAGAATTAACTCACTATAAAGAAAGATAATCTCAACTTGACTTAGCAACAAAATGAATGATGATTTTACCGCGGACTTTTTAATTGTTTACATTGAAAAAATTTAGGATATAATAAATCAAATATAAGTTACTTTTGAGAATTGAAGAACATCACATTTCACTACAATATGTCTTTCACTATTTGATTTTGTCATATTTTACCTCCGCTGACATACAATTCTAACTCCGCCCCTAGTTGTACACTTCTCTTAGACCCTACTATAAATGTAAGCCATTGACATTGAGTACAACTCTTTTTCTTAGGCGTAACTAATATAATGTCTTTTGCTATTTTTGGGTTGGTAAAATGTGTGTGTTGCTTTCTTTCGTTTTGAAAGTTATTTTATTGGGTAAAAAATATATAATTGAGATGATTCACTAATACGAGAAAAATAAAGCAAACAAAAAGAAAAGAGTGGAGTTGATGTCACAACTACAACTTTGGATGGGGTATAGAATCTTCCCCACCTTGGTAGTTGAATGCGGCACAACATCATTGTTTTGAACCATGGTAATTGGGTGTAGTGACATTACAACCACAGCAAAGACTACGATGTTGTCGACGGTATTGTATTAAAAATTATAATTTTTTAATATTAAGTTATAATTTTTTTGAAATGTAAGTTATAATTTGAAAGGGATGATCGATCACGAGAGGTTATGATCGATATCAAGAGTTTATCATCGATCATGGGTGCCTGTGATCAATCATGACCTTCTCTCGAAAAATTGTAACTTCTTCTTTTAAAATTGTAATTTTATCATAAAAAATGATAACCAACGATACAACACAGTACCAATTTTTTTTTTTTTTTGGGTACGATAGACTTTCCCTACAACCAGGGGCGGAGGGAGGTATGGGCCAGGGTGGGCACGTGCCCCCCCTCAA